>CM039678.1:117325134-118762567 GCA_022496015.1 Hordeum marinum
TCACGGAGTTTTGTCAGCCTGACGCAACGATGCCCTTTGGTAAGGAGCTGATGAGGATCGTCAAGGACGTAAGGATTGCTTTGCCGAGCATCACCGGGACTCCTATCATATCATTTCCACAAGATGGACGCTACAGGATTGAGGTGCACATCCCAGGGAAGACCTTTGGGAATCGGAAGAAACCCATCGACTTCAAGTTCGTGGCACCCAGCTGGATACTTGGAAGAGACATGGCCATTCATCGTGCCCTTGGACGTATTCAGGAGGAATACAGAGGTGGAACCATTTCACCAGGACTCAGCGTGGTTTGTCGCAGAGATGCCCATGGAAACATCAAAACTCCTCCCACTTCAGACACCACTATCTCCTATATCCAGACTCTGGAGACTCACATTAGGACTCTGGAGCTTCGAGTTCGTGCTGATACGAAGACAATCAAGAATCTGATGAACCGCAAGATTGACCTTGAAGCTGACTTACGGGAAGCCGAGTACGAGCATGAGTATGAGGTGAAGGATTTCTTAGAGAGGATCGACAAGCTGAACACTCGCATCGTCACTTTGGAGGAACAGATGGACATGGGTGAAAATCTTCATCCTGAGGGAGACTTGGCTCCTTTCATCTGTGACGATGATGACTATGAGGAGAGCACCACTGGAGGAGACTCAGTCACCATGTACTTCTGAGGAAAACTTTAGTTATGCCCTCCATGTACCTGTTATTTTTCAACATTAAAAGCGTAGGTCGATGCTTAGTTGTTGAGATTTGTATTCCCGATGTTTGACATTGATTGAATAAATGAATGAGTGTTTGGTGTGATATGTTTGCTGCATTGCATATGGGTAGTGAATTCCTTCTAGACCCTTGTTCTATTCTAATTCTCATCCCTCTGAAAACAGCAAGATGCCTCCACGACGTGAGACCGACTTCACTTTCCCGCCGGAACTCACGCAACTCCTTCAGCAGCAGAATGCACTGATGCAGCTATTGATCCAGAATCAGACCAACAACCAGAACAACAACCACCAACATCCACCCCAGACTGACAATCTCACCCGCTTTCTGAGGTTGAATCCTCCAACTTTCTCCAGCAGCATTGAGCCCATTGTGGCAGATGACTGGCTCCGTAAGATGGAGAGAGAACTTGTCACCGCTGGATGTACTGATGCTGAGAAGGTGCGATTTGCCGCACATCAACTGGAAGGACCAGCAGCTTCATGGTGGGAGAACTACACCACCACATATCCTATTGCTGATGTAACTTGGGAGCAGTTCCAGCAAGCTTTTCGCACCGTACATGTTTCAGCTGGAGCCATGGGTCCGAAGAAGTGCGAGTTTTGCAACTTGCGCCAGGGTAATCGCTCCGTGGCCCAATACGTGGATGACTTCAGCACATTGGCACGTTATGCACCAGGAGACGTGGCCGATGATGCGGCCAAGGAAGAGAAGTTTTTGGAAGGACTCAACGATGAGTTGAGCATGCAGCTGGTAGTGGCTAATTTCAACAACTACCAAGAGCTGGTGGACAAGGCCCTCATCTTGGAGGGTAAACAGCAGCAAATTGAGAACCGCAAGAGGAAGTACACTCAGGGGATGTTTAACTCTGGAGCTCATCATAAGCCCCGCTACTCCCCGTACTCAGGGAATACCGTATCAGGGACCAGTAAGTTTGGAAGGCACACTCATGCTGTGCACAACCATGGAAGCCACAACCATGGAGGAAATGGGAATGCCCGTCCCAACCATGGCAATTTCAAGACTGACAATGGGAATGGGAACAACAACCAGCACCGTCACGTTCCTACTCAGAAGGATCTGAGTCACATCACCTGTTTCAAGTGCCAGAAGACAGGGCACTATGCTACTGAGTGTCCCCAGAGCAAGCAGGGAAATGGAAACGGCAACTCCGCAGCCAAGAAGCCAAACCCTTTTCCTCGTGCCCAGGTGAACCACGTCGACGTGGAAGAAGTCTATGATCAACCCGAGACTGTGGTTGGTAAGTTTTTATTGCATTCACGTCCAGTTACAGTACTTTTTGATTCCGGTGCAACTCATTCATTCATATCAAGGGTAGTTGTGGATAAATATGGTTTGGCCACCAAAACCCTTAGCCAGCCTATTAAGGTCAGTTCCCCAGGAGGTATGATGATGGCAGGAATAGGATGCCATGCCCTGAAACTTCATATAGGGAACCATGTTTTTCCCACCGATCTCATCGTCTTAGAATCCCAGGTATTGGATGTAATCCTAGGCATGGATTGGATGACCAAGTATGAAGGAAATCTTGATTGTCCCAGCAAGTCTGTTTCACTCACCACCCCGGAGAACAAGAGGGTTAAGTATGTATCCCGACGCACACGTATGAGTGCTCGGTTAAATGCCCTCACAGGAGTTGTTCAGGAGGAAGTACCTGTGGTAAAAGATTTTCTGGATGTATTTCCGGAAGAATTACCAGGCATGCCACCAGATAGGGAGATTGAGTTCCTAATAGAGCTATAGCCAGGGACAGCCCCAATTTCCAAGAGACCCTATCGGATGCCCGCAAATGATCTGTTGGAAATCAAGAAGCAAATTAGGGAGTTATTGGACAAAGGTTATATATGCCCAAGTTCTTCACCTTGGGGAGCCCCAGTTCTTTTGGTGGAGAAGAAGGATAAAACCTTGAGAATGGTAGTCGATTATCGTGCCTTGAACGAGGTGACTATCAAGAACAAGTACCCTCTGCCGATGATTAATGATTTGTTTGATCAGCTAGTAGGCGCCAAAGTATTCTCTAAGATCGATCTTCGATCAGGGTATCATCAACTGAAGATTCGTGAACAAGATATACCCAAAACAGCTTTCACCACAAGATATGGCTTATACGAGTATACAGTCATGTCCTTTGGTTTGACTAATGCTCCTGCGTACTTCATGAATTTGATGAACAAGGTGTTTATGGAATATTTGGACAAGTTTGTCATGGTGTTCATTGATGACATTTTGATATTCTCCAAGAACAAGGAAGAACACAAGGAACATCTGCGTTTAGTTCTGGAGAAGCTAAGAGAGCATCAGTTATATGCCAAGTTCAGCAAATGTGAATTTTGGCTGACGGAAGTCGGATTCCTTGGACATGTTATTTCTGGAGATGGAATAGCCGTAGACCCCGCTAAGGTTGAAGCCATCACCGAGTGGAAGTCACCCACCTCAGTTAAGGAGATCCGCAGTTTCCTCGGACCTGCCGGATATTACCGGAGGTTCATTGAGAATTTCTCAAAGATAGCCAAGCCCATGACAGAGTTGTTGAAGAAAGAATCCAAGTATGTTTGGACTGAGGAATGTGAAGCCAGTTTCCAGGAGTTGAAGAAACTTTTGGTCACAGCCCCAATGTTGATTTTGCCCAATATTCGGAAGGACTTCCAAGTTTATTGTGATGCTTCACGTCAAGGACTTGGAGGAGTACTCATGCAAGATGGAAAGGTTGTAGCTTATACATCTAGACAACTACGACCTCATGAGTTGAATTATGCCACCCATGATTTGGAACTAGCAGCCATAGTGCACGCACTCAAGACCTGGAGACATTTTCTTATAGGAAATAGTTGTGATGTTTACACCAACCATAAGAGCCTGAAATATATTTTCACTCAGAAGGAGTTGAACCTCAGACAGAGGAGATGGTTAGAGTTAATCAAGGACTATGACATGAGATTACATTACCATCCAGGTAAGGCTAATGTTGTAGCCGATGCCTTGAGTCGGAAAACTTATGTAAACACCCTCACAGCGGGAGGATTACCCCAAGAGTTAGCCGATGATCTCAGAGAGCTCAAGCTAGAGATAGTTCCAAGAGGATATGTTGCTACACTGGAAATTCAGTCCACCTCGACCGAAAGAATTCGTAAAGCCCAGAAATCGGACAAGGAGATAGCTGAGATTAAACAGAAAATGGAAGATGGTAAAGCTAAAGGTTTTCGTGAGGATGAGCAAGGAACTTTGTGGTTTGAGAACCGCATATATGTGCCCAATGACCCAGAACTCAGGAAGTTGATACTTCAGGAAGCCCACGATTCACCTTACTCGATACACCCAGGCAATACCAAGATGTATCTGGATTTAAAGGAAAGTTATTGGTGGACAGGTATGAAGAAAGATATTGCGGAACATGTTGCAATATGTGATGTTTGTCAGCGAGTAAAGTCTGAACATTAGAAACCAGCAGGGTTACTCCAACCTCTGCCGATACCCGAGTGGAAATGGGAAAAGCTTGGTATGGACTTCATCACAGGATTACCCAGGACCCGTTCAGGTTATGATTCCATCTGGGTAGTGGTAGATCGCTTGACCAAGGTAGCTCATTTCATTCCAGTGAAAACCACCTATACCAGTGCTAAGCTAGCCAAGATATATATGACCAGGATCGTATGTCTGCATGGAGTTCCGAGGAGTATTGTGTCAGACAGAGGAACACAATTTACCTCAAAGTTTTGGCATCAGTTACATGAAACTTTGGGTACGAGGTTAGAGTTCAGTACAGCTTTTCATCCGCAGACCGATGGACAGACTGAGAGAGTCAACCAGATTCTGGAAGACATGTTGAGAGCTTGTGCGCTAGATTATGGATCTCGTTGGGATGACAACTTACCTTACGCAGAATTTTCGTACAACAACAGTTATCAAACCAGTCTGAAGATGGCCCCTTTCGAAGCTTTATATGGAAGGAGGTGCAGAACACCACTGACGTGGGATGGTGTTGGAGACCGACAACTTTTTGGTCCCGACCTTATCCGAGATTCGGAAGAGAAAGTCAAGTTGATTCGTGACAGACTCAAGATAGCTCAGTCTCGATAGAAGAGTTACGCTGACAGCAAACGTAAAGAAGTGACGTATGAAGTGGGAGACCGAGCTTATCTTCGTGTGTCCCCGCTTCGAGGAATCAAGAGGTTTGGTGTTAAAGGAAAATTAGCACCCAGATTCATAGGCCCCTACAAAATTCTTGAACGTAGAGGCGAAGTTGCATACAAACTGGAATTGCCGGAAGGATTATCCGAAGTTCATAATGTGTTCCACGTGTCCCAGCTGAAGAAATGTCATGCTGAGATGGCTGATATCCCTTTGAGAGATACAGTGCCCCTAGAGGCCATACAACTTGACAATGATCTGACCTACGAGGAGAAGCCTGTCAGAATCCTCGAGACTGCCAACAGAGTTACCCGCAGCAAGATCATTAAGTTCTGTAAGGTTTTGTGGAGCCATCACACCGAGGAAGAAACCACCTGGGAACGCGAAGAAGATCTTCGTAGAGACCACCCGCACCTATTTTCTAGCCAACCCGAAACTCGAGGGCGAGATTCATCTTAAGGTGGGTAGGTTTGTAACATCCCAAAATTTCATTTTGGAATGTTATGAAATATAGCTATGCATTCATCTGCATCATTTCTTGAATACATGTATTGTTGAAATGCCCTTTCTAAACTTCTGAAAGCCCTTTCTATTTTTCCCTAAGTTGCTTTCACCTATTTGAAATTTTGGTTAAAAATTTCAAATAAGAGAGGAGGAACATGACACTCCACACCAGGGACTAATTGGTGATATATTTGAACAATAATAACGAGGGGTTATTTTGAAAATATTTGCAAAAAGGGTTTAAAAAACAATTAGGCAATTTCTGAAAATATTATTTTTTGTAAAGTGTTCAAATGACAGAATAGAAATGTTCATTAAATAGAATTTATTATTCTGTTAATTTTGATATATAATACCCCTATATTTACAAACGATTTGAATGCTTTAAATGTTTTTGAAACGCTCTGGTAAATTATTAAAAGGAAACGGTAACAGTTACTGTAATAAACGGGCCGGCCCAACGGCTTTAAAAGCCGAGACCGTTACCGGTCGGCCGACCGACGCGCATTCACTTCTCTCTCTCTCACTGACACGGTAACAGCCTATATTTAAAAGTGTTTAGTTTATTTCTTTGTTAATGTAGGAATCACAACTTCTTTTCAAATAGGTTTATTTTGATTAAAACAACTAGTTATTAATAGTTTTGCTTTCAAACAAAGTTTTATATAATTTAATTTTGTTTTCTAAAACAAGTTTATTTGTAAATTCTTTTCTGTTAAGAACATGTTTTACTAATAAATAATAAGTTTGGTTTTGCTCTCTTGTTAGTAAAACTATATTTGTTCCATTTAGTGCTTATCAAAACTTTTACAAACTTTACAAAAGTTTTCTCAACAAACTTAAATTGATTTTTCTTCTGTTTATTAATAAAAATATTTTATTGTTTCCTTGCTGTCAACAATTGTTTTGGTTATTTCAAAATAGTTTATTATGTTAGTAGTGTTTTATCAATCATCTTTTTAGTAAACAAAACTTTGTGTGTTTTTCTTACTTGTGATTTGTGCTTTGTTTTGTCTTGATTGTTTACTAGTTCTTGGTTGATGGTTGTGAGTTAACATATTTTGTTGTATGCTTATTGAGTGCTCTTGTTTGCTTCGTTAGATTATCCGGAGTGCGAAGCTTGTTACTTAGAGTCACTCATGTACGGAGAACATCAACGAGGCAAGTCACTTTGATCATGTTTACCCATATTTTATATGCATTAGTTCTACCATCTCCCCAAATTGCATGCAAGATAGGTTAGTTGGAAACTTGGTTACATTGTAGTAGTATCATGTGGTAGGTACCCCCCTCAAACTCTGACACATTGGCCCCGGGAAACGTTGTTTTACTTTTTGCTATGCTATTAGTAGACGGGGTTGGTTGTGTGATTCATGAGAGTTGAGAGAGTTAATAATTTCAAGACCTACATAATGATAAAGATTTAAGACTCCGAGTTTTCAACATACCTCTGGGTGGATGATGGTTGAACGGCACCCTAGAGAAACCAGTGGATTTGCCTAGGTGATGCTGGAGATGGCCAGTATTCACGCGGAAAGGTCCACCCAGGCACAAAGAGATGGATGGGTGCTTCAAGACCCAAGGCTTACCTGCACAGCCACAAGTCATTATGGGCTCTGGCTTGGTTGGATATCGTGGTGACCCTGGACAGGTGGTGCTACGAGATGTAGAAGAACGGTAGGAAAGGTTGGGCACCGACAGAGTCGCAGGGAAACCCTTTGGAAGACCATGTTTTGGTCATCCGTTTCTCAAACACCCTGAAGTGCGAGAAATCAAACGGAGGCGACCAAATCTTGTGGGGAACGTGTGCAAAACTCTGCAGAGTACTCAAACCTAATCGATTAGCCGTGTCCACGGTCATGGACGACTTGAGCCAAAGGTACTGAAACTTCTGGAACTCTCAACACAATTAATATGATGACGTGGGTATTAACAATTTGGGTATGAGAATTGGTTGGTGGAACCATCTCATTAATCAACCAACTTAGTAATATTTTTGCTTATCCCTCTCTTGATGTAGGAAAAAAATTGGCTTTACGCAAAAACTTACCACCCCCCTGCCATATATGCATATAGACTAGATGATTATCTTTTCACCCCTCTCTTGTGACTTTGCCGGCATATTCCATATGCTGACCTACATGGCTGCAACGTATCATGTTGCAGAGTACTATTCCGACCAGGAGTGAGGAAACGTTCTATGCTCAGTGAGATGCCCTTGGAGTCAGATGGACTCATCTACCTTCGACGCTTCCACAAGATTTAGATATTCTCATGAGTTGGCTTTTAGCCACTTTATTGTAATTTTTATTGTAATAAAGGACTCGAAATGAGATTTCGATTAATATATTTGCTGTGTGATTTCCCTTTGATATATACATTGATGTACCGTGTGTGTACCAGCATGATCTTGGGATGGTACGGAAACACCGGAGACTTGACCTTTCAGGTCGGGTCGCTACAGAAATGGTATCAGAGCACACGCTGACCGTAGGACGTAACCTCTAGGATTGGAAAGCCTTAGGATTGTATCTCTTTGTCTTTAAAATTCTTATACTCTCATCTACTCATTTGTGATTTATCTCCAATTATTTCAAAATTTATAGATGGCCACCTTCATCCCAGTGTTGATCACGGAGTTTTGTCAGCCTGACGCAACGATGCCCTTTGGTAAGGAGCTGATGAGGATCGTCAAGGACGTAAGGATTGCTTTGCCGAGCATCACCGGGACTCCTATCATGTCATTTCCACAAGATGGACGCTACAGGATTGAGGTGCACATCCCAGGGAAGACCTTTGGGAATCGGAAGAAACCCATCGATTTCAAGTTCGTGGCACCCAGCTAGATACTTGGAAGAGACATGGCCATTCATCGTTCCCTTGGATGTATTCAGGAGGAATACAGAGGTGGAACCATTTCACCAGGACTCAGCGTGGTTTGTCGCAGAGATGCCCATGGAAACATCAAAACTCCTCCCACTTCAGACACCACTATCTCCTATATCCAGACTCTGGAGACTCACATTAGGACTCTGGAGCTTCGAGTTCGTGCTGATACGAAGACAATCAAGAATCTGATGAGCCGCGAGATTGACCTTGAAGCTGACTTACGGGAAGCCGAGTACGAGCATGAGTATGAGGTGAAGGATTTCTTAGAGAGGATTGACAAGCTGAACACTCGCATCGCCACTTTGGAGGAACAGATGGACATGGGTGAAAATCTTCATCCTGAGGGAGACTTGGCTCCTTTCATCAGTGACGATGATGACTATGAGGAGAGCACCACTGGAGGAGACTCAGTCACCATGTACTTCTGAGGAAAACTTTAGTTATGCCCTCCATGTACCTTTTATTTTTCAACGTTAAAAGCGTAGGTCGATGCTTAGTTGTTGAGATTTGTATTCCCGATGTTTGACATTGATTGAATAAATGAATGAGTGTTTGGTGTGATATGTTTGCTGCATTGCATATGGGTAGTGAATTCCTTCTAGACCCTTGTTCTATTCTAATTCTCATCCCTCTGAAAACAGCAAGATGCCTCCACGACGTGAGACCGACTTCACTTTCCCGCCGGAACTCACGCAACTCCTTCAGTAGCAGAATGCACTGATGCAGCTATTGATCCAGAATCAGACCAACAACCAGAACAACAACCACCAACATCCACCCCAGACTGACAATCTCAACCGCTTTCTGAGGTTGAATCCTCTAACTTTCTCCAGCAGCACTGAGCCCATTGTGGCAGATGACTGGCTCCATAAGATGGAGAGAGAACTTGTCACCGCTGGATGTACTGATGCTGAGAAAGTGCGATTTGCCGCACATCTACTGGAAGGACCAGCAGCTTCATGGTGGGAGAACTACACCACCACATATCCTATTGCTGATGTAACTTGGGAGCAGTTCCAGCAAGTATGTCCGATGTATAAAATGATAGTAATCACGCTTGCTGTCTTCTGGATAGGTCTCCTGACCGGGCATCCTGAAGAGGAGATCGAATCATTTCAAGGGGACCTGCTAAAGGAGCTGACCGCTCTCCACAAGCGCATACAAAAGGCGATGAAGGGGATGGTGAAGGCATTAGGGCCCACCGAACAGCCACCCGTAGGGCTAGCCGCACTTGTGGATCGATTTAGGGGGCTCAAAGTAGGTTCGAGCTGTGGAAGACTTTGGCCTGCCGCAAAGGAGCACGGGAGGCATGGGTAATGATCAAGACCCGTTTCGCCAGACTTAACCCCGAGCATATGGCGCGGGTTGGTCCTATGGGATCGGATGGAAAAAAGAAGTGCCACTCCGCCTGGTATATGACCAGGTGATGCCCGCCGCCAGGCTCTCGCAGGCAGACTGTCCCCTCTCCACAATAATCGATGATCTCGATCAGCAGCCGAATATGTAACTTGCATATTCATGTGTAAAACAATCCATGTTGTAAACTTTGTCTTAACCGGCCATTGGCTTCTCCCTCTCGAGCAAACAGCTCAGGAGTGTTCCTTCTTATTATTCCCTAGCCGAATAGCAAATTTGTATTCGAGGAACCATGCAATCTGGCCATGTGGTGCGAACAGATAGAAAACACACAGAAAGGTATGTTATATTACAACGTAGCGTAAGAAACATCTTCTGATGAAAGTAGTACCACTAACGATACCTTTCACCAGGGTTCTATGAAGAACGTAGATAGTGATCTGCAGACTCATAGTATGCGACTAAGTGTTTTGTGGGAATAATAGTCCTGAATAACAAAAATAGCAACCAAGGCTGTATAAGGTGTTTCCATCTGAGCCGACCAATTGTCTATGTAAGATAGCTAGCTTTCATTTGGGAGACATAGTAGTAAATCAAAAAATTCCTACGTGTCACCAAGATCTATCTAGGACAAACCAGCAACGAGTGGGGAGAGATTGCATCTTCGTACCTTTGAAGATTGCTAAGCGGAAGCGTTACAAGAACGAGGTTGGTGGAGTCGTACTCGCAGCGATTCAGATCGCGGTGGATTCCGATCTAAGCGCCGAACAACGGCTCCTCCGCATTCAAGACACGTGCAGCCCGATGACGTCTCCTACGCCTTGATCCAGAAAGGAGGAAGGAGAGCTTGAGGGAGAGCTCCGGCAGCATGACGACGTGGTGACGGTGGAGCTACGTGGACTCCGGCAGGGCTTCGCCAAGCGCTACGGAGAACGAGGAAGAGGAAGGGTAGGGCTGTGCCGAGAGAGAAACAAGTCATGTCTCAAATCATCCCAAAGCCTTGGGTATATATAGGAGGAGGGAGAGGGAGGTCTTCCTTGGCCCCTCCCCCAAGGAGGAGAGGTTCGGCCGAACCTAGGGAGGAGTCCACCTCCCACAAGTGAGGTGGCTCTCTTCCTTTTAAATCCTTTTCAGCCCTATCTCTTATCCCTAGACGCATGGGCCCTTCTGGAAGGTCTTGGCCAGCCCAATAAGGGCTGGTACACCTCTTATAAAGGCCCATGAAGTCCTTTGGTCGTCACACCCGTCCCGAGGGTCCTCTGGCACCCTCCCGGCACTCCCGGTACACCACTGATGAGCCCGAAAACTTGCCGGTGACCAAAACTGGACTTCCTATATATCAATCTTTACCTCCAGACCATTCTGGAGCTCCTCGTGACGTCTGGTATGTCATCCGGGACTCCGAAAAACCCTTCGGTAACCACATACAACATTTCCCTATAACCCTAGCGTCATCGAACCTTAAGTGTGTAGACCCTACGGGTTCGGGAGACATGTAGACATGACCGAGACACCTTTCTGGTCAATAACCAATAGTGGGATCTGGATACGCATGTTGGCTCCCACATGCTCCACGATGATCTCATCAGATGAACCATGATGTTAGGGATTCAATTAATCCCATATACAATTCCCTTTGTCTATCAGTATGATACTTGCCCGAGATTTGATCGTCGGTATCTCTATACCTTGTTCAATCTCGTTACCGGCAAGTCTCTTTACTCGTTCCGTAATACATCATCCTGTGGCTAACTCCTTAGTCACATTGAGCTCATTATGATGATGTCTTACCGAGTGGGCCCAGAGATACCTCTCCGTCACACGGAGTGACAAATCCCAGTCTCGATTCGTGGCAACCCAACAGACACCTTCGGAGATACCCGTAGTGCACCTTTATAGCCACCCAGTTACGTTGTGACATTTGGCGCACCCAAAGCATTCCTACGGTATCCGGGAGTTGCACAATCTCATGGTCTAAGGAAACGATACTTGACATTGAAAAGCTTTAGCAGACGAACTACACGATCTTGTGCTATGCTTAGGATTGGGTCTTGTCCATCACATTATTCTCCTAATGATGTGATCTCGTTATCAATGACATCCAATGTCCATGGTCATGAAACCGTGACCATCTATTGATCAACGAGCTAGTCAACTAGAGGCTCACTAGGGACATGTTGTGGTCTATGTATTCACACATGCATTACGGTTTCTGGTTAACACAATTATAGCATGAACAATAGACAATTATCATGAACTAGGAAATACAATAATAACCATTTTATTATTGCCTCTAGGGCATATTTCCAATAGTCTCCCAGTTGCACTAGAGTCAATAATCTAGTTACATTGTGATGAATCGAACACCCATAGCATTCTGGTGTTGCTCATGTTTTGCTCATGAGAGAGGTTTAGTCAACGGATCTGCGACATTCAGATCCATATGCACTTTACAAATATCTATATCTCCCTCCTGAATGTAATCACGGATGGAGCTGAAGCGGCGCTTGATGGGTCTATTCTTCTTGTGAAACCTGTGCTCCTTCGCAAGGGCAATAGCTCCAGTGTTGTCACAGAATAGAGTCATCGGGCCCGACGCACTTGGAATCACTCCTAGGTCGGTGATGAACTTGTTCATCCAGACTCCTTCCTTTGCTGCTTCCAAAGCAGCTATGTACTCCGCTTCACATGTAGATGCTGCCACGACGCTTTGCTTGCTGTTGCACCAGCTGACTGCCCCTCCGTTCAAAATATACACGTATCCGGTTTGCGACTTGGAGTCGTCCAGATCTGTGTCGAAGCTAGCATCGACGTAACCCTTTACGACGAGCTCTTTGTCACCTCCATATACGAGAAACATGTCCTTTGTCCTTTTTAGGTACTTCAGGATATTCTTGACCGCTGTCTAGTGTTCCACTCCGGGATCACTTTGGTACCTCCCTACCAAACTTTTGGCAAGGTTCACATCAGGTCTGGTACATAGCATGGCATACATAATAGAGCCTATGGTTGAAGCATAGGGGATGGCACTTATCTATTCTCTATCCTTTGTCGTGGTCGGGCATTGAGTCATACTCAATCTCACACCTTTTTAACACAGTCAAGAACCCTTTCTTGGACTGATCCATATTGAACTTCTTAAATATCTTGTCAAGGTATGTGCTTTGTGAAAGACCTATGAGGCGTCTCGATCTATCTATATAGATCTTAATACCTAATATGTAAGTAGCATCTCCAAGGTCCTTCATTGAAAAACACTTATTCAAGTAGGACTTTATACTTTCCAAGAGTTCTATATCATTTCCCATTATCAGTATGTCATCCACATATAATATGAGAAATGCTACAGAGCCCCCACTCACTTTCTTGTAAATACAGGGTTCTCCATAAACCTGTACAAACCCAAACGCTTTAATCACCTCATTAAAGCAAATGTTCCAACACCGAGATGCTTGCACCAGCCCATAGATGGAGCGCTGGAGCTTACATACTTTGTTAGCATCTTTAGGATCAACAAAACCTTCCGGCTGCATCATATACAATTCTTCCTTCAGGAAGCCATTAAGGAATGCCGTTCTGACGTCCATTTGCCAGATCTCATAATCCTACAATGCGGCAATTGCTAACATGATTCGGACAGACTTCAGCATCGCTACAGGTGAGAAAGTCTCATCGTTGTCAACTCCTGGAACTTGTCGATAACCCTTAGCGACAAGCCGAGCCTTATAGACGGTCACATTACCGTCCGCGTTAGTCTTCTTCTTAAAGATCCATTCATTTTCAATGGCTCGCTTATCATCAGGCAAGTCCACCAAAGTCCATACTTTGTTCTCATACATGGATCCTATCTCGGATTTCATGGCCTCAAGCCATTTGTTGGAATCCGGGCCCGCCATTGCTTCTTCATAGTTCGAAGGTTCACCGTTGTCCAACAAGATGATCTCCAGGACAGGGTTGCTATACCACTCTAGTGCAGAACGTGTCCTAGTGGACCTTCGACGTTCAATAGTAACTTGATCTGAAGTTTCATGATCGTCATCATTATCTTACTCTCTAGCCAGTGTAGGCTCCACAGAAACAACTTCCTGTGTTGCGCTACTCTCCGGTTCGAGTGGAGGTACAATTACCACATCAAGTTCTATTTTCCTCCCACTTACTTCTTTTGAGAGAAACTCTTTCTCAAGAAAGGATCCATTCTTGGCGACAAAGACTTTGCCTTCGGATCTGAGGTAGAAGGTATACCCAATAGTCTCTTTGGGATATCCTATGAAGACGCACCTTTCCGCTTTGGGTTCAAGCTTCTCAGGTTGAAGTTTCTTCACATAAGCATCGCATCCCCAAACTTTTAGAAACGACAGCTTAGGTTTCTTTCCAAACCATAATTCATACGGTGTCGTCTCAACGGATTTTGGCGGTGCCCTATTTAAAGTGAATGCGGCAGTCTCTAATGCATATCCCCAAAATGATAGCGGTAAGTCGGTAAGAGAGATCATAGATCGCACCATATCTAATAGAGTGCGATTATGACGTTTAGACACACCATTTCGCTAAGGTGTGCCAAGCGGCATGAGTTGTTAAAGAATTCCACATTTCCTTAGGTGCGTGCCAAACTCGTGACTTAAATATTCTCCGCCACGATCATATTGTAGGCATTTTATTTTCCTGTCACGTTGATTCTCTACCTCACTCTAAAATTCCTTGAACCTTTCAAATGTTTCAGACTTATGTTTCATTAAGTAGACATACCCATATCTACTCAAGTCATCAGTGAGGGTGAGAACATAACAGTAGCCACCACGAGCCTCGACACTCATTGGACCACATACATCGGTATGTATTATTTCCAACAAGTCAGTTTCTCGTTCCATTGTTCCGGAGAACGGAGTCTTGGTCATCTTGCCCATGAGGCATGGTTTGCACGTGTCAAATGATTCGAAATCAAGAGACTCCAAAAGTCCATCAGTATGGAGCTTCTTCATGCGTTTGACACCAATATGACCAAGGCGGCAGTGCCACTTGTAAGTGGGACTATTGTTATCAACCTTACACTTTTTTTGGTACTCACACTATGGAAATGTGTAACATCACGTTCGAGATTCATCAAAAATAAACCATTGACGAGTGGGGCATGACCATAAAACATTTCTCTCATAGAAATAGAACAACCATTATTCTTAGATTTAAATGAGTAGCCATCTCGCATCAAGCGAGATCCAGATACAATGGTCATGCTCAAAGCTGGTACTAAATAACAATTATTAAGTTTTAACACTAATCCCGAAGGTAGATGTAGAGGTAGCGTGCCGACGGCGATCACATCAACCTTGGAACCATTCCCGACGCGCATCGTCACCTCGTCCTTTGCCAGCCTTCGCTTATTCCGTAGCTCCTGCTTGGAGTTACAAATGTGAGCAACTGCACCGGTATCAAATACCCAGGAGCTACTACGAGCGCTGGTTAGGTACACATCAATAACAAGTATATCACATATACCTTTAACGTTGTTGTCCTTCTTATCCGCTAAGTACTTGAGGCAGTTCCGCTTCTAGTGACCGGTACCCTTGCAATAAAAACACTCAGTCTCAGGCTTGGGTCCATTCTTATTCTTCTTCTTCCCAGCAACTTGCTTACCGGGCGCGGCAACAGCTTTGTCGTCCTTCTTGAAGTTCTTCTTACCCTTGCCTTCCTTGAAACTAGTGGTCTTATTCACCATCAACACTTGATGCTCCTTTTTGATCTCGACCTCTGCTGATTTCAGCATCGAGTAGAACTGAGGAATGGACTTCTCCATCCCTTGCATGTTGTAGTTCATCACAAAACTCTTGTAGCTAGGTGGAAGCGACTGGAGGATTCTGTCAATGACCGAGTCATCCGGGAGATTAACTCCCAGCTGAGTCAAGCGGTTGTGTAGCCCAGACATCTTGAGGATGTGCTCACTGACAAAACTATTCTCCTCCATCTTACAAGTGAATAACTTGTCGGAGACTTCATATCTCTCGACCCGGGCATGAGCTTGGAAAACCAGTTTCAGCTCTTGGAACGTCTCATATGCTCCGTATTGGTCAAAATGCTTTTGGAGCCCCGGTTCTAAACTATAACGCATGCCGCATTGAACAAGGGAGTAATCATCGCAGTGAGAATGCCAAGCGTTCGCAACGTCTTGCTCTGCTGGGAGAAGGGGTCGATCACCTAGTGGTGCATCAAGGACATACAATTTCTTGGAAGCTATGAGGATGATCCTCAAGCTACGGACCCAGTCCGCATAGTTGCTTCCATCATCTTTCATCTTGGTTCTTTCTAGGAACGCGTTGAAATTGAGGGTGACATTCGCGTTGGCCATTGGATCTACAATATAGATTGTAAAGATAATTTTAGACTAAGTTCATGATAATTAAGTTCACATAATCAAATTATTTAATGAACTCCCACTCAGATAGACATCTCTCTAGTCATCCAAGTGATACATGATCCATGTCAAGTAGCCCGTGTCCGATCATCACGTGAGACGGACTAGCCATCCATGGTGAACATCTCCATGTTGATCGTATCTTCTATACGAATCATGTTCGACCTTTCGGTCTTCCGTGTTCCGAGGCCATGTCTGTACATGCTAGGCTCGTCAACTCAACCTAAGTGTATCCCGTGTGTAAATATGGATTACACCCGTTATATGTGAACGTTAGAACCTATCACACCCGATCATCACGTGGTGCTTCGGAATGACGATCCTTAGCAACGGTGCATAGTTAGGGTGAACACTTTTCTTGAAATTTTATTGAGAGATCATCTTATTTACTACCGTCGTTCTAAGCAAATAAGATGTAAACATGATAAACATCACATGCAATTAATATAGTGACATGATATGGCCAATATCATCTTGCTCCTTTGATCTCCATCTTCGGAGCACCATGATCATCACTATCACCGGCACGACACGATGATCTCCATCATCATGATCTCCATCATCATGATCTCCATCATCGTGTCTTCATGAAGTTGTCTCGCCAACTATTACTTCTACTACAATAGCTAACGTTTAGCAATAAAGTAAAGTAATTACATGGTGTTTATGATTGACACCCAGGTCATACAATAAAATAAGACAACTCCTATGGCTCCTGCCGGTTGTCATACTCATCGACATGCAAGTCGTGAATCCTATTACAAGAACATGATCAATCTCATACATCACAATGCATCACATCACATTCTTTGGCCATACCACATCACTGGGCATATGCTGCAAAAACAAGTTAGACGTCCTCTAATTTTTAGTTGCAAGTTTTTACGTGGCTGCTATAGGTTTCTAGCAAGAACGTTTCTTACCTACGCCAAAACCACAACGTGATATGCCAATTGCTATTTACCCTTCATAAGGACCCTTTTCATCGAATCCAATCCGACTAAGGTGGGAGAGACAGATAACCACTAGCCACCTTATGCAACAAGTGCATGTCAGGCGGTGGAACCAGTCTCACGTAAGCGTACGTGTAAAGTCGATCCGGGCCGCTTCATCCCACAATGCCACCGAATCAAGATAAGGCTAGTAGTGGTAAGCATATTAACAAAATCGACACCCACAACAACTTGTGTTCTACTCGTGCATAGATTCTACGCATAGACCTAGCTCATGATGCCACTGTTGGGAGACGTAGTATTAAATCAAAAAAATTCGTATGTGTCACCAAGATCTATCTAGGAGAAACCAGCAACGAGTGGGGAGAGATTGCATCTTCATACCTTTGAAGATCGCTAAGCGGAAGCGTTACAAAAACGCGGTTGGTGGAGTCGTACTCGCAGCGATTCAGATCGCGGTGGATTCCGATCTAAGCACCAAATAACGACGCCTCCGCGTTCAACACACATGCAGACCGATGAAGTCTCCTATGCCTTGATTCAGCAAGGAGGAAGGAGATGTTGAGGGAGAGCTCCGACAGCACAACGGCGTGGTGACGGTGGAGCTACGTGGACTCCGGTAGGGCTTCGCCAAGCGCTATGGAGAACGACGAAGAGGAAGGGTAGGGCTGCACCGAGAGAGAAAGAAGTCGTGTCTCAAATCAGCCCAAACCCTTGGGTATATATAGGAGGAGGGAGAGGGAGTTCTGCCTTGGCCCCTCCTCCAAGGAGGAGAGGTTCGGCCAAACCTAGCGAGGAGTCCACCTCCCACAAGGGAGGTGGATCTCTTCCTTTTAAATCCTTTTCAGCCCTATCTCTTATCCCTGTCCGCATGGGCCCTTCCGGAAGGTCTCGGCCAGCCCAATAAGGGCTGGTCCACCTTTTCTAAAGGCCCACGAAGTCCTTTGGTCATCACACCCCTCTCGGGGGTCCTCCGGCACCCTCCCGGCACTCCCAGTACACTACCGATGAGACCGAAAACTTTCCGGTGACCAAAACTAGACTTCCTATATATAAATTTCTACCTCCGGACCATTCTGAAGCTCCTCTTGATGTCCGGGATATCATCCGGGACTCCGAACAACCTTCGGTAACCACGTACAACATTTCCCTACAACCCGAGCATCATCGAACCTTAAGTGTGTAGACCCTATGGGTTCGGGAGACATGTAGACATGACCGAGACACCTTTCTGGTCAATAACCAACAGCGGGATCTAGATACCCATGTTGGCTCCCACATGCTCCACGTTGATCTCATCAGATGAACCACGATGTCAGGGATTCAATTAATCCCGTATACAATTCCCTTTGTCTATCGGTATGATACTTGCCTGAGATTCGATCGTCAGTATCTCTATACCTTGTTCAATATCGTTACCGGCAAGTCTCTTTACTCATTCCGTAAATCATCCCGTGGCTAATTCCTTAGTCACATTGAGCTCATTATGATGATGTCTTACCGAGTGGGCCCAGAGATACCTCTCCGTCACACGGAGTGACAAATCCCAGTCTCGATTCGTGCCAACCCAACAGACACCTTCGGAGATACCCGTAGTGCAACTTTATAGCCACCCAGTTACGTTGTGACATTTGGCACACCCAAAGCATTCCTACGGTATCGGGGAGTTGCACAATCTCATGGTCTATGGAAACGATACTTGACATTGAAAAGCTTTAGCAGACGAACTACACGATCTTGTGCTATGCTTAGGATTGGGTCTTGTCCATCACATTATTCTCCTAATGATGTGATCTCGTTATCAATGACATCCAATGTCCATGGTCATGAAATCGTGACCATCTATTGATCAACAAGCTAGTCAACTAGAGGCTCACTAGGGACATGTTGTGGTCTATGTATTCACACATGCATTACGGTTTCGGGTTAACACAATTATAGCATGAACAATAAACAATTATCATGAACTAGGAAATACAATAATAACCATTTTATTATTGCCTCTAGGGCATATTTCCAACACTTTCTGCTTCACTCATCTGAGGTATGTGTCCGGATGACCCGGTCGTAATAATCACTGATGTTCTCCCTTTACTCTCTAGCCGAACAAGCAGGAACGTCGAAACTAACCACAGGAGCGAGGCCACCCATCTTGGCAAAATCTTATTTCTAATTGATTCATATGATGGCCAAAACATGACAAAAGAAACATGCGCACACGACATGTGCGGGAAAATAATAGCAATAGAAAAGATGGCTACTAGAAGAAGCCCCCATGTGCTGTGTTCGGATGTAACACTCTATGGTGTATCCCAATAACCTTATTACAGGATCGGTTTAACCAAACATAGGATGAAGAGAAAGTGATCCTATCAAACAGCAAAGTGGGAAGGAAAGAAAAATAAATGAAAATACAAGAATAATAAAAAAAATTTAAAATGTGCGGGAATTCGGACAGGACCGGTCTATCCGTAGAAACACCAAAGACGAGCCGCGTTCCATGGGTTTGGTTCAAGGCGATTATCTAATGAGTTCCAAAGACGATAGGATCCTCCCACGAGTACTTCATCGATGATGAAGGGCCCCTCCCATTTGGGGTTAAGTTCATGCTTATGCTTCTACGGGAGCCGTAGGACGAGTTCACCTATGTTGTATGTTTGTGCCCTGACCTCCCTAGTCTAGTAGCATCGTGCTTGCTGCTGATAAAGCGCAGAGTGAGCCAGAGCTATGTTGCGTTCTCCCTTCAAGGCGTCCAGGTCATCCTGCCGATCCAACTCGGCTTCCTTTTCCTCATACGTGTGCAATCTTCGTGCGTCGTGAATAATGTTGCAGGGGAGGACTGTCTCTACTCCATAGACCATGAAGAACTGTGTGAAGCCCGTTGATCTATTTGGGGTGGTATGCAGGCCCCATAGTACGGAGTCGAGCTCCTTAACCCAATGACAGTTGGACTCATGAAGAGATCGGACCAATCGTGGCTTAATGCCGCTCACAATGAGACCATTGGCGCGTTCGACTTGTCCATTGGTCTGTGGATGGTAGACTAATGCGTAATCGAGCTTAATGCCCATTTTTGCGCACCAGTCCTTGACTTCTTGGGCCATAAAATTAGATCCATTATCCATTATTATGCTATGTGGTATACCGTAACGGTGTACTATGCCGGATATGAAGTCTATATCTGGTCTGGACTTGGCTGATTTAACTGGCTTTGCCTCTATCCATTTGGTGAATTTGTCAACCATGACCAGCAGATATTTGTATTTCTTGGTCCCCCCTTTAAGGGGTCCGACCATGTCAAGCGCCTGGACCGCGAAAGGCCAAGTGATCGGAATAGTCCGAAGAGCTGTTGGGGGCATGTGAGTTTGGTTTGCGAAGAGTTGACACCCCACGCGGTGCTTGACAAGTGACTGTGCGTCCGTCCGAGCTGTAGGCCAGAAGAAACCTGCTCGGAAGGCCTTGCTAACTAGGGCTCTTTCCATGGCATGATGGCCGCCTGTGCCCGCATGTACTTTGGCAAGAAGTTCCCGCCCTTCTTCCTCGGATATGCACCGCTGTAGTACACCAGTTGTGCTTTTCTTGTATAACTCACCCTCGTGAATCTTGTAGGCTTTGGAGCACCGAACTATACGATGTGCCTCTATCTGGTCATCGGGGAGGTCCTTTCGAAGAAGGTAGGCATGGAAGGGCTCGGTCCAAGGTGCAATTACTTCCATTACCTCATGAGTCGAAAGCATTTCATTCATTACGGAGCCGCCAATTATTTGGTCGTCCGGTTCGTTAATAGGGGGACAACCACGTCCGATGTATCCGGACCAGCACTATTGTCATCGTCCTGCCACACAACAGAAGGCTTAAACAGCTGTTCTAGAAAAGTGTTCTTTGGGACAGGATCTCGCTTAGCTCCTAAATGAGCCAATATGTCGGCGACTTGGTTGTTGTCGCGAGCGACATGGTGGAATTCTAGCCCCTCAAACCAAGATGATATCTTGAGGACGATGTTTCTATATGCCGCCATCTTCGGATTTGAGCGTGAAATTTGCCGTTGATTTGGGAGATGGCTAGGTTGGAATCTCCCCGCACCTCTACGCCATATGCCCATTGATACAGCCATCCGGAGACCATGAAGAAGGCCTCGTATTCGGCTGCATTGTTTGGCGTCCGCATACATGATTTGGAACATGTATCGCACGTTGTCGCCTGTGGGGAATGTGAGGATAACTCAAGCCCCTAGTCCGGCCAGGGTTTTGGATCCATCAAAGTACATTGTCCAATGGGAGTATGCACTATATTCCTTGGGGAGTTCGGTCTCCGTCCATTCGGCCAACAATTCTGCCAACACCTATGATTTGATGGCACGACATGGCTTGTAGGTTATTTCAAAGGGGAGGAGCTCAATGGCCCACTTGGAAATGTGGACAATGGCGTCCCTGTTGTTGATTATATCGTTCAAGGGGACTTCGGATGCTACCGTCACCGCGCACTCCTGGAAGTAGTGTCGGAGTTTCCTCGATGCCATGAATACTACGTAGGAATTTTTTTGATAGTGTGGATATCTAGACTTGCACTGCGTTAGCACCTCTGACACATAGTATACCGGCTTCTGAGTATGGATATAATGCCACTCCTCATCTCATTCCACGACGAGCACCACACTGACGACTTTGTTGGTGGCCGATATGTATAACAACATGGGCTCACCGGCGCCTGGTGCCGTGAGTCTGGGGTTGGTTGCCAGTACTGCTTTGATTTCTTCCAACGCAGCCGATGCTTCATCGGTCCATTCAAAATTCTTGGTCCATTTCAACGGTTTGTTGAGAGGCAGAGCCTTTTCTTCGAGGCTAGCGATAAAGCGGCTTAATGCCTCTATGCACCCGGATAGCCTCTAGACATGCTTCAATTCCGTGGGGATTGCAAGTTCTGATAGAGCATGGATCTTACCTGGATTTGCCTCTATTCATTTATGGGAGATGATGAATCCAAGCAGCTTACCAGAGGGAACTCCAAATACACATTTTTCCGGATTGAGCCGGATGTCATATTCGCGTAAATTAGCGAAAGTTTGACATAAGTCATCGATCAAATGGTCGACGTGTTTGGTTTTGATTACCACATCATCGACGTATGCCTTGATGGCCTTGCTGACCTGTGTAGAGAGGCAGGCTTGGATCATGTGCTGGTAAGTAGCTCCGACATTTTTTAGCCGGAAGTGCATCGTGTTGAAGCAGAATGGCCCGTAGGGGGTGATGAAAGCCTTAGCGGGCTTGATCGTATTCCTTCATTTTAATTTGATGGTATCTAGAGAAAGCATTGAGGAAACACAACAGATCGTGTCTAGCTGTGGCATCGATGATCTGGTCTATGCGTGGTAGGGGAAGGGTCTTTGGGGCATGCTTTATTAAGGTATTTAAAATCGACACATAGCCGCCAGGACTTATCTTTCTTAGGTACCATCACCAGGTTTGCTAGCCACTCGGCGTGTTTAATATCCCGAATAAATCTGGCCTCGAGAAGTTTGGCTAATTCTTCACCCATGGCCTGCCACTTGGGTTCGGAAAAACGATGCAAAGTCTGTTTCACGGGTTTGAAACCCGGAATAATCTTTAGGCTATGTTTGGCCAGCCAACGTGGAATTCCATGCATATCGGAAGGATGCCAGGGAAAATGTCCCAGTTATTGTGGAGGAAATGCCGCAAAGCCTCGTCCATAAGGGGATCGAGCTGGGCTCCGATGGACGCTGTCTTATTGGGGTCCGTTGGATGCACCTGAAATTTGATGATTTCCTCTGCGGGTTTGAATATCATAGACTAGGGTCTTTTGCTGAGGATCACATCGTCTGTATTGACTATCGACCGTAAAGCGTTCAAATCTTCGGTGGCGAAAGTTTCTGCTAGTGCCTCGAGGGCAAGCACTGCCATTTTGTATTGGCCCGAAGGGCTATATTCGGATCGCTGATGATCGTGATCACTCCATTTGGTCCTGGCATTTTTAGTTTCATGTACAAATAATGGGGTATAGACTGGAACTTTGTGAACGCGTCGCCTCGCAATAAGGCATGATAGCCACTTGGGAAAGGGCGATGTGGAAGAGAAGTTCTTCAGACCACGTCCAGGATGATACATCCGGAACATCGTGCCTCCTTACCTGGGATAATTCCTAGGAATGTTGTGTTGCTACGCTGGATGCGGGATCGGTCGAAATGCATTTTTCTAGCGTGGCCTCGTAAATGAGGTTAAAACCACTTCCACCATCCATTAGCACTTTATGTAGCCTGTATCCATCGATGATGGGATTCAAGACTAGGGCGGCTAGTGAATGTCCGGACAGAATGGGCGGCTAATACGTCTCCAACATATCTATAATTTTTGATTGTTCCATGCAATTATATTATCCATTTTGGATGTTTTAAATGCATTAATATGCTATTTATATTATTTTTGGGACTAACCTATTAATCTAGAGCCTAGTGCGAGTTTCTGTTTTCCTTGTTTTTGAGAATTGCAGATAAGGAATATTAAACGGAGTCCAAATGGAATAAAATCTTAGGAATACTTTTTCTTGGACTAGAAGCTAGCCAGGAGACTTGGATATGAAGTCGGGAGAGCCACCATAGGGCCACGAGCCCTAGGGGCACTCCCAGGGGGGTAGGGCGCGCCACCAGGCTTGTGGGCCCACGACAGCTCTCCTAACCCTATTTCTCGGCCTATAAATTCCCAAATATTCCCCGTATACTAGAAGAAGGCATGAAAACACTTTTTAGCCGCCAAAATCCTCCATTCCCGAGAGATCCAATCTTGGAGCCTTTTCCAGTAATCTGCCGGAGGGGGATTCGATCATAGAGGGCATCTACATCAACTCTATTACCCCTTAGACCTTAGGGTCCATATCTAGTAGCTAGATGGATTCTTCTCTCTCTTTGCTCTTCAATACCATGTTCTGCATGATCTTCATGGAGATCTATCCGATGTAATACTCTTTTGCGGTGTGTTTGTCGAGATCCGATGAATTGTGGGTTTATGTTCAGATTATCTACGAATATTATTTGAGTCTGTTCTGAATTCTTATATGCATGATTTCATATCTTTTCAAGTCTCTTTGATTTATGGGTTTGATTTGGCCAACTAGATTGGTAATTCTTGCAATAGGAGTAGTGCTTAGTTTTGGGTTCAATCTTGCGGTGTCCTCACCCAGTGACAAAGTAGGGGTAGCGAGGCACGTATTGTATTGTTTCCATCAAGGATAAAAATATGGGGTTTTCATCATATTGCTTGAGTTTATCCCTCTACATCATGGCATATTACCTAATGTGTTACTCTGTTCTTCATGAAGTTAATACTCTAGATGCAGGCATGAGTCGATCGATGTGTGGAGTAATAGTACTAGATGTAGAATCGTTTCGGTCTACTTGACATGGATGTGATGCCTATATGCATAATCATTGCCTTGGATATCTTCATAATTATTTTCTTTTCTATCTATTGCTCGATAGTAATTTGTTAACCCACTGTAATACTTGCCATCATGAGAGAAGCCTCTAGTGAAACCTATGGCCCCCGGGTCTATTTTCCATCTTATACTGTCAGATCTAAAACCAAAAATACTTTGCTGCATTATTTTTACCTTTGTTTTACTTTGTGTTCAAGAAGTCTATCCTATCTATCTCTATCAGATCTAATCCTTGCAAGTAACCGTGAAGGGATTGACAACCCCTTTATAGCATTGGGTGCAAGAGTTTGATTCTTTGTGTAGGCACATCTATTGGGGACTTGCTTGTATCTCCTACTGGATTGATACCTTGGTTCTCAACAACCGAGGGAAATACTTATCTAGTTTGCTGCACCAACCATTCCTCTTCACAAAAACCAACGCATGCTCAAGAAGTAGCAAGAAGGATTTGTGGCGCCGTTGCCTGGGAGATCTACATCAAGCCTACCAAGTACCCATGACAAACTCATCTTTGGCATTTACATTATTTTCCATTTACCTCTCGTTTTCTCTCCCCCACTTCTAAAATGATTTTCAAAAAATACCAAAAAGATTTGCCTTTTATTCGTCCTTTTTCGCTCGTCTTTTCATTTGCTTTTTGCTTGCTCGTGTGCTAGATTTCTTGCTTTGTCACTATGACTCAAGAGAATACCAAGTTGTGTGACTTTTCCAATACTAATAATAATGATTTTATTAGTACTCCGATTGCTCCCGCCACTAGTGAAGAATCTTATGAAATTAATGCTGCTTTGCTCAATCTTATTATGAAAAAACAATTTTCAAGCCTTGCTAATGAAGATGCCGCGTCCCATCTAAATACTTTTGTTGAGTTGTGTGATATGAAAAATAAGAAAGATGTGGATAATGATATTGTTAAAGTGAAGCTATTACCGTTCTCACTACGAGATCGTGCTAAAACTTGGTTTTCATCTTTACCTAAAAAGAGTATTGGTTCATGGAATAAGTGTAAAGATGCTTTTATTTTGAAGTACTTTCATCCCGCTAAGATCGTCTCCCTTAGTAACATATAATGAATTTTAAGCAACTTGATCATGAGCATGTTGCACAATCTTGGGAGAGGATGAAACTTATGATTAAGAATTACCCCACGCATGGTTTGAGTTTATGGATGATTATACAAATTTTCTATGGTGGATTGAATTTTGCTTCTAGCAATCTCTTAGATTCTGCCACGGGTGGTACTTTTATGGAAATCACATTAGGAGAAGCTACTAAACTCCTAGATAATATTATGGCAAATTACTCTCAATGGCACACCGAAAGATCTCCTACTAGTAAAAAGGTGCATGCTATTGAAGAGATTATTAGTTTGAGTGAAAAGATGGATGAATTGATGAAATTTTTTGCTAGTAAGAGTGATCCTATTGATCCTAATGATATTCCTTTGTCTTCTTTGATTGGAAATAATAATGAATCTATGGATGTGACTTTTGTTGGTAGGAACAATTTTGGTAATAACGCTTATAGAGGTAATTTCAATGCTACGCCGTTTCCTAGTAATTCCTCTAATAATTATCTTAATTCCTACAGAAATTCTTCTAGAAATTATAATAATATTCCGTATGATCTTGAGAATAATATTAAATAATTCATTAGTACGCAAAAAGGTTTCAATGCTATGATTGAAGACAAATTGCTCAACATTGATGATTTGGCTAGGAACGTTGATAGAATTTATCTTGAGATTGATTCTTTAAAAATTAGATCCATTCCACCCAAGCATGATATTAATGATTCTTTGAAAGCAATGAGAATTTCTATTGATGAGTGTAAGGGAAGAACCGCTAGAATACGTGTTAAGCGTGAATGGCTTGAAAAAGTGTGTTCTTGTGATAATATCGATGATCTTAAAGTGATTGATGTGACTCCTATTGAATCTTTGTTTTCCAATGTTAATCTTGATAAATATGGTACTAGATATGAGTCAACTTGAGTTAAAATGCATCCCAATGATTCAGAGTTTATAGATCTTGCTAAGATTGATAAAAGTGAGATTGAAGAGGTCAAAACTTTAAATAGCAATGAACCCACTCTTTTGGATTTCAAGGACTTTAAGCATGATATCTGCTCTTTTATTGATTGTATTTCCTTGTTGCAATGCATGTTGAATTCTCCTCATGCTTATAATCAAAACAAAGCTTTTACTTAACATATTGTTGATGCTATGATGAAAGCTTTCGAAGAAAAACTTGAGTTGGAAGTCTCTATACCCAGAAAGCTATATGATGAGTGGGAACCTACTATTAATATTAATATTAAAGATTTAGAGTTCCATGCTTTGTGTGATTTGGGTGCTAGCGTTTCCACGATTCCAAAAACTTTATGTGATGTGCTAGGTTTCCATGAATTTGATGATTGTTCCTTAAATTTGCATCTTGCGGATTCCACTATAAAGAAACCTATCGGAAGGATTAATGATGTTCTTATTTTTGCAAATAGGAATTGTGTGCCTATAGATTTCATTGTTCTTGATATAGATTGCAATCCTACATGTCCTATTGTTCTTGGTAGACCTTTCCTTAGAACGATTGGTGCAATTATTGATATGAAGGAAGGGGATATTAGATTCCAATTTACATTAAGGAAAGGCATGGAAAACTTTCCTAGAAATAAAATAAAATTACCTTATGAATCTATCATGAGAGCTACTTATGGATTGCATACCAAAGATGACAATACGTAGATCTATTGCATTTTGCCTAGCTAGGGGCGTTAAACAGTAGCGCTTGTTGGGAGGCAACCCAATTTTA
Source organism: Hordeum marinum (assembly GCA_022496015.1). NCBI lineage: Eukaryota > Viridiplantae > Streptophyta > Magnoliopsida > Poales > Poaceae > Hordeum > Hordeum marinum. The sequence goes on from CM039678.1 coordinate 117,352,383, forward strand.
TTTTTGTGTTATGTTTTTGATTTTTTTGGTGTGTTTGACACATTTTTAATTCTGTATTAGTTGTGTTTTGGTGTTTTTATTAGTGTTTGAGCCAAGTAAAACCTTTGGGGTGATCTATGGTACTTGTTGATTTGATCTTGCTGAAAAACAAAAACTTTTGCGCTCAGTCCAGGAATTTTCTATTTTTTCTAGAGAGTCTAATTGATCTGAAATTTTTCCACACAATTTATATACACATTTACCTGATCTTCCAAAGTTTTCAGAATTTTGAGAGTTTCAGAAGTATTCGAAGTCTATAGATTGCTACAGAGTGTTCTGTTTTTGACAGATTCTGTTTTCTTTGTGTTGTTTGCTTATTTTGATGTATCTATGGGTCATATCTGGGGGTATGAACCATGGAGAATTTAGAATATAATAGTTATTACACAAATATAAATAAAGAATGAGTTCACAACAGTACCTAAAGTGGTGATTTTATTTTTCTTATACTAACGGATCCCATGAGTTTTCTGTTGAGTTTCGTGTTGTGAAGTTTTCAAGTTTTGGGTGAATATTTGATGGACTATGGAATAAAGAGTGGCAAGATCCTAAGCTTGGGTATGCCCAACGCACCCCAATCCATATTCAAGGATACCAAAAAGCCTAAGTTTGGGGATGCCCCGGATGGCATCCCCTCTTTCGTCTTCAATCTATCGGTAAATTTACTTGAGGCTATATTTTTATTCCCCAGATGATATGTGTCTTGACTGGAGCGTCTTCTATGATATGAGTGTTTGTTTTTAGTTTGCCACAATCATCCATGCTACACACATATTTTGAGAGATACACACTGAATCATGAATTTATTAGAATACTCTATGTGCTTCACTTATATCTTTTGAGCTAGGCAATGTTGCTCTAGTGCTTCACTTATATCTTTTTAGAGCATGGTGGTGTTATATTTTATAGAAATTGTTGAACTCTCATACCTCACTTATATTATTTTGAGAGTTTCTTAAAACAGCATGGTAATTTGTGTAGGTTATGAATTTAGTCCTAATATAATGGGCATCCAAGAGGGATATAGTAAAAACTTTCATATTAAGTGCATTCGATACTATGAGAAGTTTGATTCCTTGCATATAGTTTTGAGATAATAGAGATGGTAATATGAGAGTCATGATAGTGAGTAGTTGTGAATTGGAAGAGATACTTGTGTTAAAGTTTGTGATTCCTGTAGCATGCATGTATGGTGAACCGTTACGTAACGAAGTCGGAGCATGATTTGTTTAATGATTGTCAACCTTTGTGTGAGGGTCGGGAGCATGCGATGGTTAACTCCTACCGACCTCTCCCCTATGAGCATGCGTCTAATTCTTTGTTTGATAACTAATAGACTTTTGCAATAAGTATGTGAGTTCTTTAAGACTAATGTTGAGTCCATGGATTATACACACTCTCATCCTTCCACCTTTGCTAGCCTCTCTAGTACCGCGCAACTTTCGTCGGTACATCAAACCCTCCTTCCTCTAAATAGACACCATATATTTTCCTCAAAACAAACACCATATCTACCTATTATGGCATTTCCATAGCCATTCCGAGATATATTGCCATGCAATTTCCATCATTTTGTTTTTCATGACATGCACCATCACTTCATCTTGCATATAGAGTCATACTTTGTTCTAGGTATCGAGTTGTAATTTTCTTTTTGAGTTATAAGTAAATAAAAGTGTGATGATTTTCATTAATAGAGCATTGTCCCATGAGAGAAAAGGATGATGGAAGCGATGACTCCCTCACAAGTTGGGATGAGTATCCGGACTTTACAAAAAAAATAAAACAGGCTAGCGAAGCCCAAACAAAAAATAAAAGAGGCCAAAGATTCCCAACAAAATAAAAAAAAGTAAAAATAAAAAATGAGAGAAATATATAAGGGACAATTGCTACTAACTTTTTCCACACTTGTGGTTCAAAGTAGCACCATGATCTTCATGATAGAGAGTCTCCTATTTTGTCACTTTCATATAACTAGTGGATATTCATCTTGCACAACCACTTAGTTTTCTTTTTGAGATTTCATACACTTATAGCTCTAAGTGCATTTGTTGAATGGCAATCCCTACTCACTCACTTTGATATCTATTGATGGGTATCTCCATAGCCCGTTGATACGCCTAGTTGATGTGAGACTATCTTCTCCCTTTTTCCTTGCACCTCCTCCATATTCTATTCCACATATGGTGCTATTTCCATGGCTCAGCTCATGTATTGTGTGAGAGTTGAAAAGGTTTGAGAACACCAAAAGTGTGAAACAATTGCTTGACCTGTTCATCGGGTTTTTGCATGATTTAGATACTTTGTGTGGGGAAGATAGAGCATAGCCAGACCATATGATTTTGTAGGGATAACTTTCTAAGGCCATGTTATTTTTAAACGACACGATTGCCTTGTTGGTGTGCTCGAAGTATTACTATTTTTATGTCAATATTGGACTATTGTTTTGAATCTTACAGATCTGAATATTCATGCCACAATGAAGATTATTACATGGATAAATATGTTAGGCAGCATTCCACATCAAAAATTCTGTTTTTTTTATCATTTACCTACTCGAGGACGAGAGGGAATTAAGCTTGGGGATGTTGATACGTCTCCAACGTATCTATAATTTCGATTGGTCCATGCTATTATATTATTTGTTATGGATGTTTTATATGTATTAAGATGCTATTTTATATTATTTTTGGGACTAACCTATTAATCTAGATCCTAGTGTCAGTTTCTGTTTTTTCCTTGTTTTTAAGAATTGCAGATAAGGAATATTAAATGGAATCCAAATGGAATAAAATCTTCAGAATAATTTTTCTTGGACCAGAAGCAAACCAGGAGACTTGGAGATGAAGTCGGGAGAGCAACCGTGGGGCCACAAGCTCTAGGGACGTGCCCAGGGGGGTAGGGCATGCCCCCCAGGCTTGTGGGCCCATGACAGCTCTCCTAACCCTATTTCTTAGCCTATAAATTCCTAAATATTCCCTATATACCATAACATGCCATGAAGACACTTTTCTACCACTAGAAGCCTCTGTTTCTAAGAGATCCAATCTTGGAGCCTTTTCCGGTAATCTGTCGGAGGGGGATTCAATCATGGAGGGCATCTACATCAACTGCATTGCCCCTCCGATGATACGTGAGTAGTTCATCATAGACCTTCAAGTCCATAGCTAGTAGCTAGATGGATTCTTCTCTCTCTTTTCTCTTCAATACCATCTTCTTCATGATCGTCATGGAGATCTATCCGATGTAATACTCTTTTGCGATGTCTTTGTCGAGATCCGATGAATTGTGGGTTTATGTTCAGATTATCTATGAATATTATTTGAGTCTTTTCTGAATTTTTATATCCATGATTTCATATCTTTGCAAGTCTCTTCGAGTTATTGGTTTGGTTTGGCCAACTAGATTGGTAATTCTTGCAATAGGAGAAGTGCTTAGTTTTGGGTTCAATCTTGCGGTGTCCTCACCCAGTGACAAAGTAGGGGTAGTGAGGCATGTATTGTATTATTGCCACCAAGGATAAAAATATGGGGTTTTCATCATATTTATTGAGTTTATCCCTCTACATCATCTCAACTTAGCTAATGCGTTACTCTGTTCTTCATGAAGTTAATACTCTAGATGCAGGAAGGAGTCGGTCGATGTGTGGAGTAATAGTAGTAGATGCAGAATCGTTTTGGTCTACTTGACACGGACATGATGCCTATATGCATAATCATTGCCTTGGATATCTTCATAATTATTCGCTTTTCTATAAATTGCTCGACTGTAGTTTGTTCACCCACAGTAATACTTACCATCATGAGAGAAGCCTCTAGTGAAACCTATGGCCCCCGGGTCTATTTTCCATCTTATACCTTCAGATCTAAAACCAAAAATACCAAAAATACTTTGTTGCATTATTTTTACCTTTTGTTTTACTTTCCGTTCAAGCAATCTATCCTATCTATCTCTATCAGATATAATCCTGGCAAGTAACCATGAAGGGATTGATAACCCCTTTATAGCGTTGGGTGCATGAGTTTGATTCTTTGTGTAGGTACATATATTGGGGACTTGCTTGTATCTCCTACAAGATTGATACCTTGGTTCTCAAGAACCGAGGAAAATACTTATCTACTTTGCTGCATCAACCATTCCTCTTCACAAAAACAAACGCATGCTCGAGAAGTAGCAGCTGCCGGTCAGTATCCTCGAAAGTAATCGGTATGTCTGCCCATGGGCTAGTGGCTGCCGCGTGATAGACTTGCTCGTGCTCTTTAAGAGCTCTCTTGTGTCTATTCCTCGAGGGGAAGATTTCGTAGACAGTTAGGACTTCAGCATCGAATTCGGGCGGCGAAGGAGAACGTCTACTCGATAGAGGTATGTCGAGGATAGCTTCGCCACTTTTTGCGACTTGCTTGACGACACAGCAAGCTCAAAGGTTGTGTGTTGGGTTCGCGTTTAGTAATACAGTGTGTATGGGATAGGGTTTGTCCAAAAGCCCATCAAGGATAGTGCATGCACCCAAAAGAGGTTGTTTCTTTTCCCGACAGGTTCATATCTGGCTGACCGATTAGTAGGTATCCTCCTTCTCCGAGCTCCTCTAGGGTGTTCGGGAGATTTTGGTTTTGAGAACAACCGCTCGGATTGCCATACACTCTCCATGGTACAGTATTTTTGTACCAATTCGATAGTTCCGAGAAACCGCTAATGCGTCGGCGGGCTAGGGCATTAATAATACCCTCGTCGTGGCAATTGCGAGTGAAAATTGCCGTTAACTCTTGGTCGCTGAGACCTTTTACTATGCTCCTAGCAAGCAACAATCTTGCCCAAAAGTGGTGTACTGATTCTTCTCGCAGTTGCTTTATGTCTTGGAAGTCCGGACATACGGGCTTAGGTAGAAAACTAGGATTATCATCCTGGGCGGTAGGTGGGCAAAAACTGGATTCTACGTCACGTTGAGTATTCAGGAATACAAACTCATAATTGTGGCATAGATCTGGGACCGATGACGGTCTGGTTTTGAGGTAATCCTCGGTGCCTGGCTCATCTACGTAGCCTTGGTGATCAGAGACCGGGGTGTAAACTATTTTCAATTCTGGTTGTCAGGACGAACCCGTAGCCGGACACTCGATAGTAGCGACAAGGTGGGTGACAGGAGGGACGTGGATCTCCCTATCATCGGGTTTAATCCCGAGCCGATCATAGATCGAAACCTGGTCATCCAGTATACGCATTGCTTCAAGCCAATTGAACAATTCATTTAAGAACGAACTAATGGCAGGGTGCGTGTTGCTGATATGAGTGGAGTTGTCAAGTGGTGTAACGGTTCCAGAGTCACGCCGAAGCGGATCTATGTTCCGTTCCCCCACAGGACCTGATCACTCGGACGTCAAAGCGTCTGGACTTGCAGGTCTTTCTTCGAAGGTTGAGGGTTCCATTGGAACGAGTGTCCCCCGTGAATCAGCCGTGAACTCTATGGTTCCGAACTTGATTCTCTGATGCGGGGGAAACCTTCCGATCTGGCCATGATGGCTGATTGGGTTGGCTTGCGAAAAGATGTTGTTGCTAGTGAAACTCTGATCGGTGGCCAAAGTCCCCTCAATGCAGATCTTGCCACCTGCGACGAGGCGAGCCATCGATGCCTTCGACGCTTACAGTGGAACTCTCAATAAAAGCACCAATGTCGGTGTCAAAACCGGTGGATCTCGGGTAGGGGGTCACGAACTATGAGACTAGGATCAACGGTGACAGGATACGAAGGGGACACGAGTTTACCCAGGTTTGGGCTCTCCTATGGAGGTAATATCCTACATCCTGCTTGATTGTATTGATGGTATAAGGGGTTACAGAGTTGATCTACCTCGAGATCGTATGTCTAACCCTAGATGAGTTGTTCTCCTATGCCCTAAAACCCTACGGCTTATATATATCTCGAGGGTGCCCTTAGCTTACATATGGTCGGTAACATGCCAAAGAGATAACTTGCCTAACTACAGCTGATAACTTGGAGAACATGTCTGGACTCCATGAAGCTTCCATCCTAGCACAGATGGTCCTCGATGCTCTGATGCCTGCCTTGCGGCCCATATAGTCCGGCCCATGAATAATGGTCGGCTATCCGAGGACCCCTTAATCCAGGACTCCCTCACCTAGGAGATGCTGGCTATGCATGTCGTCCATGCGTTTTTTCACCCTTTGGAAAAAACAGGTACCATCTAAATGAATTCGTAGTAGTAACTATCCGAGAACTCCATAGGTGATGTTTAATTTCACACACTCCAATCTTGGAGTTACTATTGTCGGTACATTTGGAGATCTGAAGAACAGGTTCAAGATCCTAGATCAGAAGCCATTCCATACTTTCCCCAATCACGTTAAGCTTGTTCTTGCTTGCTGCATTCCGTATACCTGAATCCTGCAATTGGGCTGTGATGAACTGGTGTGTGAGGAGGAAGATATGACGCCTGATGATGATGTTAGCTCCGACCATTGTGTGGAGGCATTTGGCAACGAAGTCTGGAAAAACAAAAGGATGAACTGGACATATGCAATGTGGAATAACAAAGGCCAAAATAGGATCCAAAGGATAAGAAGAGCACGAATTGTAGTAGAAGAAGAGGAAGAAGCATCATTAGCATAAGCAGAAGAAGAAGTGGGAGAAACAACACCAGGAGAAGAGAATGAGGATGTACTTCCATCTAGTTAGCATCGATGTTGAACTTTCCTCTATTCAGCCATATGGCTCTTAATATTGTGTATTGGCATTTGATTGAATTTAGGGTTATCTATATTTTGTTTCATAGCCAGGAATGAAACTATGTTCACATCTTGTGTGGTAAGGTCACCACCAGTAGGATGCAGCCAACCAAATGACGGGTCAAAATTAGTTTCCTCATGCAGCTAGCTGTAACACCCCTAGTGTCTTGCTACAGTAATCTCCCATTACTGGTGCCATGTCATCATGATTACTATGCAAATTGCAACTTGATAAAACTCAAAGCCAAATTCGAATTTAAAATAAAGTTGAATAAATTATTTCTTCAAACTGTCAAACAAAATTGTTGGTTCGGTTGCAAATATTCCAAGTCCAATTATGTTAAGGAAAACAACATCACCAAGAATCCATAAGTGACCCTACCATATTAAAACAATGTTAAATAAACATTTTTAAATGCTTTTCAATTTTTTTAAAATCTCAAAACAATTCAAATTCCTCCCGAACTTTTTGTGGCAGTGCTCAATATTTCCTAGTATTTCTGTGAACCAGCTCCACATTTTTACAGAGTCATTTGGTGGCTAAATAAAATAAGAGGCTATTGCTGTCAAATAAAAAAAATAGAAAAAGAAAAATGGACAAATTTACATGTTGGACTGGGGTCTACTTCTACACTATACGACCCAACCCACCACCAGGGCCTTTTCTTCATCCTTTGTACACAGGGAAGGCAGGGCCATGGCATGGCCGTCGAGCGCTCGTCGATGTTGCAGATCTCCAGGTGCCGCCCATCCGTCGTGCCCCGAGTCAGATAATGTCGTCATCGACCCCCCTTAGCGAACCCTAGCCCCATTTGTTCCCTGTCGTGCTCTCTCTTCGATCAGGTCGACTCCCGGTGTCACCGTCCCATGGACCGCCTCACCGTCATGACCACCAAGCAGCCCTCCAACGGAGCTTGCACTAGGAGATGCGTCATCGTAGGCTTCGTCCTCCTCGTCCATTGGATCAACCTGGGGCCGTATGCATTGCTTGCATCGACTCCATCTGCAACCTCCGATCGCAGGAGCCCCCCCATCAATCCGCTGCCGCTGCTTCTTCCCCGCTTCCGTCAAGCTTGTCTACCACACTGTTGTGAGTGATACTTGTGATCTGCGTTAGGTTTCCATGAAGAGGAACGATTAATTGCAGCCCAATATGGGTAAGTATTTTCCTCAGTTATGAAACCAAGGTTTATCAAACCAATAGGAACATCAATCCACAACCGTCTTTAGCGGCTGCACACAAAAGATTAAACAACTTGCACCCAACGCGGGCAAGAGAGTTGTCAATCCCCTTGATCTCGTTATTTGCAAGCAAGTGAAGTTTGTAGAAAATAGTAGGTAATTGTAAATTGCAAATAGAATAAAAAGTAAATAAGAACAACAAGTATTGTAGTGTTTGTAAATATATAAGTTAATAGGCCTGGGGGGAATAGTTTTCCTAGAGGCATCTATCATGAAAGTAAGCATACGATAGGTAAACAAATGACTGTTGGGAAAATGATAGAAAAGTGGATAGTTATGTGATATTCATGATAATGATCATGTGTATATAGGCATCACGTCCAAAACAAATAGGTTGACTCCTGCCTGCACCTATTACTATTATTCCACTTCAAGAGCGCTTCTATGGTTGCCTGTCTACGTATTAAGTTCATGAAAAATAGAGTAATGCATGGAGAACGATGATATCATGTTGACAAAGTAAACTCAATCAATATTAATAAACCCCACCGGTTTATCCTTAGTGGCAACAACACAAAGACATATCTTGTCCCCTTCTGTCACTAGGATATAGAAACCCATCAGGTTGAACCCACTACAATGCACCCCTCTCACTGAAGAAAGATCAATCTAGTTGACCAAATTAAATCAATAGACCAGAGAGAATTACGAAGCTATAATGATCATGCAAACAAGAATCATAATAATTTTAGAGAAGACTCAAATACTTTTCATGTATAATCTGAACATAAACCCACAATTCATCAGATCCCAACAAATGCACCACACAAAAGAGTTACATTCGATAGATTAAAGTGAATATGTGATGATCATTGTAATTAAGATCAAGAGAGAGAGATAGCCATCTAGGTACTAACTATGGACCCGTAGGTCTATGGCGAACTACTTACACATCACCATGAGGGCAGCAAGGTTGATGAAGAGGCCCTCCGTAATTGATCCCCCCTCCGGTAGGGTGCCGGAACGGATCTCCAGATGATATCACGGTGGAACAGAGACTTGCGGCGGTGGAAAAGGTGTTTTGGGATTCTCTCTAGGGTTTTTGGAATATATCTAAATTTATAGGCCAGAGAACAGGGTCAGGAGGGCCACGAGGGAGGGACAAGCCATAAGGGCATGACCACCCCTGGGCCCGCTCTGTTGGCTTGTGCCTCCCTCATGTAGCCTCCAGTCTTCTCCTGAAGCTTTCAGGTCTCCTTTTGGTTCAGAAAAAATCATAAGCTTCGGAAAAATTAGACTTCATTTGGTACTTTAAACCTGGAAAGTAAAAAAACATGCAGAAATAAGAAACTGGCACTAGGCACTGTGTTAATAGGTTAGTGCTAAAAGAATAATATAAATTGGTAAATTATTACTCAAAAAGTATGCTAGAATGAAAATATAATATCATGCAACAATAAAAAATTATAGATACGTTGGAGACGTATCAAGCATCCCCAAGCTTAATTCTTGTTCCTCCTCGAGTAGGTAAATGATAAAATAGATTTTTTGATGTGACATGCTACCCAATATGTAATCTTTTGCTTGTATGAATCATTGAGAAACGATTAATTAACAAACATCAACATAATAATACTTATAATCACAAGCAACAAAATCATATATCTTTCAAAGTATACGATCCTAAAATAATGTTTACCCCCATTCATCTTATCATATTAGCAAGGCATGGCTCCGTCTTCACCACATTAATACAAATGTCAAGCACCACAGTGTGCAAGTCAGACTATTGGATCATACTTTTTCAAAATGCATCACTTTTTATTCTTAACGCAATACATGAGCGTGAACCATGTACATAGCCTAAATGTGGAATAGAATATGATGGTAGATATCACAGGGGTAAAACTAAAAAAAAGATAATATCACATTAACTCGGCATATCGATGGGCTATGGAGATGCACATCGATAGTTGTCAATTCAAGGAGTAGGGATTGTCATGCAAATGATGCACTAGAGCTATAAGTGTATGAAAGATCAATTGAAGCTAAGTGGGGCGTGCATCCAACATTCTTGCTCATGAAGACTTCGGGCATTTGAGGAAGCACGACATAGAAATATACAAGGCAAGTTTATAATAATGAAAAAGTGATTCCCACTAGCATATGAAAGTGAGGCACAAGTGTGGTAAAGTATAGTAGCAAAGCCCCTTATCTCCTTTTCTCTAATTTTTTCAATTATAATGGTGGGCTCATTTGGCCTCGCCCATTTTTATTTCCTCACTCGGGTAATGCTCTAATAATGATGATCATCACACTCTTATTTACTTACAACTCAATATGAAGAACTATGAAGCAATATGACTCAATATGAATGCCTCTGGCAGTGTACAAGAATCTGCAATGATCTAGCATGACATGTAGAAATATGATGAATGGTGGCTTTGCCACAAATACTATGTCAGCTTATATGATCATGCAAATCAATATGATGAGGAACGAACTACTTATATGATGTGACGATGGAATTCGCATGGCAATATATCTAGGAACGGCTATGGAAATGCCCTAATAGGTAGGTATGGTGGCTGTTTTGAGGAAGATATAATTAGGCTTATGTGTGACAGAGCGTACCATGTCATAGGGTTTGGAACTTTGGATGCATTGGCGAAGTTTGTACCGATCCTCGAGGTGAGAATGTGCAAGGCACGGTACGTAAGAGGCTAGCAAAATATGAGGAGGTGAGATTGCGTATGTCCATGATTTCACATTAGTCACGAAGAACTCATATACTTATTGCAAAGTTTTACTAGATTTATCACAAATCAAAGCACTACTCACATGCGTCGAGGGAGGATGTTGGGAGGAGTTAACCCGCACGTGCCTCCGACCCAAAACAACACTAGGATTTTAACAAGGAATAGTAATGCGCACACATCCCCACCATGAATTTTTTATATTCATACAAACACGAAATTAACACCTCTTAATACAGATACTTCTATGAATCAACAATGATGCACTCACATCTTTTCATATTACCACATAAATATCATTAACCCACAATTTATCTTTTATGTGTTACATGATGGTTTTGATTATCACTTGGAAAAGTGTTTCGGGATGTACCCTAGGGTTTTTGGAATATATGTGAATTTATAGGCCATAGAACGGGGTCAGCATGGCCGCCAGGGAGGGACAAGCCATCAGGGCGCGACCAAACCACCTAGGCGCGCTCTGTTGGCTTGTGCCTCTCTCATGCGGCTTCAGTATTCTCCCGAAGCTTCAAGGTCTTGTTTTGTTCTAGAAAAAATCATAAAAACTTTTCGGGGCAATTGGACTTCATTTGGTTCTGTAAATCTGAAAACTAAAAAACACGTAGAAATAAAGAACTGGCACTGGGCACTGTCTCAATAGGTTAGTGCTAAAAATAATATAAATTGGTAAATTATTAATCAAAAAGTATCCTAGAATGATAATAGAATATCATGGGACAATAAAAATTATATATACATTGGAGACGTATTAGTGAGCTCCTTTCCCCGTTCCCCCTTGCCCCACTAATGATTCGTCGATGTTTAGCCTCCCCCACGCTCGGTCGCCATGATCGGAACTTCACTCACGCTCTTGCCCGTCGTGCGTCACCGCCTGCGCCTGGCCATGCTCCCATAGGGCCCTGCTCGCCGCCCGTGCCCCACACATGTCTACGCCCACTAGCACGCGAACTTCATCCGCAGTCGCATCTACATGCACGCTCGTTCGTGTCCGCACCTCACCGCCGCAAAGGCTCATTGCTGGCGCCCCTGTTGACCACCACATCACTTGCGACTGCCACTGCTGGATGCGTGCGAGCGTGAGGAACCCGTAGATCTTCTTTGCGCACGATTTGGTGAACCTTAGATAAATTCTGGTCATGTCTAGCGAAGTACCGCTGAGGAAGGGCTCGTCGGAGTTACTCCGATTGTCGATGCTGACCTGGCCGGCCATGTGGCCCCCTCTGGGTCAATGGAAAAGGGTCCGATGACCCAAAAGTATAGGGGATATATCGTAGTACTTTCGATATGTAAGAGTCTCGAACCCAACGAGGATCAGAAGGATATCACAAGTAGTTTCCAGTAAGGTATTCTCTGTACTGAAATTATCGGTAACAGATAGTTTTGTGATAAGATAATTCGTAATGAGTAACAAGTAACAAGCGTAGCAAAGGTGCAGTAAGGTAGCCCAATCCTTTTTGTATCAAAGGATAGGCCGGGACAAATTCTTATATAAAGCAAAGCGCTCCCGAGGACACATGGGAATTTCTGTCAAGCTAGTTTTCATCATGCTCATTTGATCCGTGTTTGTTACTTTGATAATTTGATATGTGGGTGGACCAGTGCTTGGGTGCTGCCCTTACCTCGACAAACTTCCCACTTATTATTAACCCCTATCGCAAGATTCCACAACTATGAAAAACGAATTACGGTAAACCTAAGCATAGCATGAAACATATGGATCCAAATAAGCCCCTTACGAAGCAACGCATAAACTAGGGTTTAAGCTTCTGTCACTCTAGCAACCCATCATCTACTTATTACTTCCCAATGCCTTCCCCTAGGCCAAAATAATGGTTAAGTTTTATGTAGTCAACATTCACATAACACCACTAGAGGAGAGACAACATACATCTCATCAAAATATCAAACGAATACATAATTCACATGATTACTTATAACAAGAGTTATCCCATGTCCTCAAGGACAAACGTAACTACTCGCGAAACATGTTCATGTTCAAGATTATAGGAGTATTAATTATCATAAAGGATCTGAACATATGATCTTCCACCAAGTAAACTAACTAGCATAAACTACAAGGAGTAATCAACACTACTAGCAACCTACACGTACCAATCTGAGGTGTTAAGACAAAGATCGGATACAAGAGATGAACTAGGGTTTGGAGAGGAGATGGTGCTGGTGAAGATGTTGATGGATATTGACCCCCTCTCGATGAGAGGATCGTTAGTGATGATGATGGCTCTGATTTCCCCCTCCGGGAGGGAAGTTTCCCCGGCAGAATAGCCCTGCAGGAGCTCTAGATTTGTTCTGCCCAAGTTCCGCCTCGAGACGGTGGCGCTTCGTCCCGAAAGCTCTCTTTTGATTTTTTCCAGGTCAAAATGCTTCATATAGGAGAAGATGGGTATCGAAGGAGCCACATGGGCCCCACAAGCCTGCTAGGCGCAGCCAGGGGGGTGGCCGCGCCTAGCAGGCTTGTGGCCTGCAGGTGGCCCCCTCTGGTTGATTCTTGTGCACTATTTTTTTAATTCCAAAAATATTCTCCTAAATTTTCAGGACTTTTGGAGTTGTGCAGAATAGGTATTTCAGATTTTCTCCTTTTCCAGTCCAAAATTCCAACTGCCGGCATTCTCCCTCTTCGTGTAAACCTTGTAAAATAAGAGAGAAAAGGCAAAAGTATTGTACCACAATGTGTAATAACAGCCCATAATGCAATAAATATCAACATAAAAGCATGATGCAAAATGGACGTATCAACTCCGCCATGCTTAGACCTCGTTTGCCCTCAAGCGAAAACTAAGATCGATGAATATGTCCACATGTTTAGAGATAGATGTGTTGATAAAATAAAATACGAACATGAGGGAATCATGGTCAACTTTAGTACAACAATACTCATTGTATGAGATTCTTTATGCTAGAGTAACAATTCATTCACAAGATCAAGTATGAACCAAGAAATCTATTGACAACCAACAAACTATGATCTCAGTCATTGAAGCAATTGACAATTTATCATAACATTGGAAAGCATAAATATGAGAGCTTGTAAAGCAAATCCACATACTCAATCATCTTTTGGTCTTTCACAATTGCTAGCACTCACGTGGTACCCACGAGATCAAAGCTTCAATCAAACACAGAGAAAGATAGGGGCTTATAGTTTTGCCTCACAACTATTCACCTCAAGGGTGATGTCAACAATAATAACTCATGATCACCCACATCCGAGTGGATATATAAGTATGGATCATTCCCCAACACATAATGCTTGCCAAGAGAGACAGAATATAGGAAGTGGTGAAGACCACCATGACTCTTGCATAAAGGTAAGTACTAGAAAGTATAAGTAACAGATAGGCCCTTCGCAGAGGGAAGTAGAGGTTTTCATGCGCTTATTGTTTTGGATGCATAAACTCTTAGTGCAGAGGGACGCTGCGTTGTATTGCCCTTTGTGATAGCAACCTTTATTATGCAGTCCGCCGCTTTTATTTCTTCACTATCACAAGTTCGTACAACGCTTATTTCCCTTACAATAAAAGATCACACATATTTAGGAGCAATTTTTATTGCCTTTCTGCACTGATGACAACTTACTTGAAGGATCTTATTCAATCCTTAGGTAGGTATGGTGGACTCTCATGGCAAAACTGGGTTGAGGTGTTTAGATGCACAAGTAGTATCTCTACTTGGTGCGGAAGTTTTGGCTATTATAGGTGGAAGCAAGCACTACATGTTGCAGGATCTAAAACCATATAACTTCTATCTGGAGGCAAGCAAACATAACTTATTATGTTGTCTTCCTTGTCCAACATCAACTTATTGGCATGTAATATTTTAATGAGTGGTCACAATCATAAAAGATGTCCAAGATAATATATTTATATGTGAATCTCTATTTCTTTATCACTTCCTTTCAATTGCAACAATGACCAATTACTATGTTTGTTAACTCCCAACAATTTTCAATCACCATACTTTTTTTATATGTGAAGTCATCACTCCCCATAAGATCGCTATGTATTCTCTATGCTTTTTGTTCTATTGTTCCATATTCATTACTTTCAAGAGCATAGTAATCTATAAAAGCATTCTCATCCAAACTACTTTTTAATATATATATCTCGGACTTGCTTACATAAGGGGAGCAAAAGAAAAAACTAAAAGGTAGATCATACTAATTTTTTTATTCTACTAGATCAAAACAAAAACAAAAAGGATCGAACTAGGAAAGATAATAAAGAGGAAAAAGGAAAAAGGTGTGGTGTCATACGATACCGGGGCACCTCCCCCAAGCTTGGCACAAGCCAAGGGGAGTGCCCGTACCCATGTGGTCACGTGTCCTTCTTCGGAGGTGATGGTGCTATGTTCTTGGCGATGATACCCTTCACAATGTGATTCTCCTCTTCAAGCATATTATTTTACTGCCTAAGATCCATTATTTCCTTGTGCAGTTTTCCATTATCGGATAGAGATCCCTTCACCCAGGTATGTCTCATTGCTGCGGGTGAAAAGACAACACTCTTTTTCAAGTTTTCAAAAGTAAGAAATTTAGCATTGGGAGGAATGACTGAATTCGGAATTGCTGCACTCACAAGTTCCTCCAGCAAGGCCCCATGTTGAGGATGAGAGTTAACTTCTTGATCTTCCTCCATGGCATCCACCCTTTTTAAGTCAGCCTCCATATCCTCCTCCGTGGTTTGCCCAAAGTGGTTCGCTTCAATGTATGCCTCGGGCTCCTGTGCCGGGTGAGAAACACGACTCTCCCCGGTCGACTCTTGGGACGACATTTTGCTCTAAATCTACTGTAGAAACAACTCAAAACGAAAACATGAGGTATTGTTGTGATACAAAAGTCAAAACCTTCGAAAGATTATATAATGAACTTTTGCCGACCCGAAGGGGCGTTCCACAAGAAAATGGAGTCCGGGGGGCGCACAGGGTGGTGACAAGCCCCCTAGGCACGGCCAGGGGGTGGCCGCGCCTAGCAGGCTTGTCGCCTCCCCATGCGTCCTTCAGACTTCCTTTTATTTTCCTAATTTTTTAAATATTCCAAAACTGAGTAAAATTGCTATTGGGAAAGTTTTGGAGTCAGTTTACTTACCGTACCACGTACCTATTCCTTTTCAGCGTCTGAAACATTCTGGTAAGTCTCCCTAATATGCTCTTCGGGAGTTATGGTATTGATAACATTGGTTTCAACATTAATTGGAGTACCTAAAATATAGTGTTTGATTCTTTGCCCGTTTACCGCCTTCGGATTTATGCCTTCGGCGTTGTTGATCTTGATGGCACCGGAATGATATACCTCCTCAATGATATAGGGCCCTTCCCATTTGGACAGGAGTTTACCTACAAAAGATCTTAACCGAGAATCGTATTGCAAGACATGTCACCTACATTAAATTCACGCTTTTGTATCCTTTTATCACGCCATCTCTTAAATTTCTCTTCAAACATATTGGCATTCTCGTAGGCCTGAGTTCTCCATTCATCAAGTGAGCTGATGTCAAATAACGTCTTCTCAACAGCAAGTTTGAAATCATAGTTGAGCTCTTTGATTGCACAATAAGCTTTATGCTCTAGCTCTAGAGGTATGCGACATGCTTTACCATAAACCATTTTATACGGAGACATACCCATATGATTCTTGTAAGCAGTTCTATAAGCCCATAATGCATCGTCAATTTCTTATACCAATTCTTCCTAGATCTATTAACTGTCTTTTGCAAGATCAATTTAATTTCTCTATTGCTAAATTATACTTGACCACTAGACTGAGGATGATAAGGGGATGCAATTCTAGGATTAACATCATACATAGCAAGCAATTTATGGAAAGCACCATGAATAAAATGTGAACCACCATTAGTCATTAAATATCTTGGGACTCCAAATGTAGGGAAAATAACTTGTTTAAGCATCTTAATTGAGGTGTTATGATCATCACTACTAGTTGGAATAGCTTCTACCCACTTAGTAACATAATCAACAACAACTAAAATATGAGTATACCAATTGGATGTTGCAAAACATCCCTTATAATCAAAACCCCAAACACAAATGGTTCAATAACAAGAGAGGAATTCATAGGCATTTCCTAACGTTTACTAATATTGCCAATTCTTTGACATTCATCACATGACAAGACAAACTTACGAGCATCCTTGAAGAGAGTAGGCCAATAAAAACCAGATTGTAATACCTTATGTGCAGTTCTATCTCTAGCATGGTGTCCTCCGTAGGCCTCGGAATGACACTTCTATAGGATCTGTTCCTGTTCATGCTCAGGTACACAACGTCTAATAACACCATCTACTCCTTCTTTATAAAGGTGTGGGTCATCCCAGAAGTAATGTCTTAAATCGTAGAAAAACTTTTTATTTTGTTGGTATGTGAAAATAGGCGGTATAAATTTAGCGACAATGTATTAGCATAATCAACATACCAAGGAGCATTATGAGAAGCATTTATGATAGCTAATTGTTCATCAGGAAAGCTATCATCGATAGGTAGTGGGTCATCAAGAACATTCTCTAACCTAGACAAATTACCTGCTACGGGGTTATCAACACCTTTTCTATCAACAATATGTACATCAAATTCTTGTAGCAGAAGAACCCATCTAATAAGTCTAGGTTTAGCATCCTTCTTTTCCATGAGATATTTAATAGCAGCATGATCAGCGTGAACAGTTACTCCAGAATCAATAATATAGGATCTAAACTTATCACAAGCGAACAGAACTGCTAAAAAATCCTTTTTAGTGGTAGCATAGTTCCTTTGAGCATTGTCTAGAGTTTTGCTAGAATAATGAATAACATTTAATTTCTTATCAACTCTTTGACCTAGAACAACACCTATGGCATAATCACTAGCATCACACATAATTTCAAAGGGTAAGTTCCAATCAGGTGGTTGAACAACAGGTGTAGTAATCAAAGCATTCTTGAGAATTTCAAAAGCTTTTACACAGTCATCATCAAAAATGAACGGGACATCTTTTTTGCAAAATATTAGTGAGAGGCCTAGAAATCTTTGATAAACCTCCTACAGAAACCAGAATGACCAAGGAAACTCCTTATACCTCTAATATCCGTAGGGCATGACATTTTATCAATAGCATGAACTTTAGCCTTATCAACTTCAATACCTCTTTTGGAAATTTTATGTCCCAAGACAATGCCTTCATTCACCATAAAGTGGCACTTATCCCAATTCATGACAAGATTAGTTTCTTCACATCTCTGCAAAACTCAATCAAGGTTGCTCAAACAATCAATAAAAGAAATTCCGTAAACGGAAAAATCATCCACAAAAACCTCAACAATCCTTTCACAAAAATCACAGAATATAGGAGTCATACATCTTTGAAAGGTAGCAGGTGCATTAGATAAACCAAAAGGCATACATCTATAAACAAAGGTACCAAAAGGGCAGGTAAATATGATCTTCTCTTAGTCCTCTTTTGACATAGGTATTTGAGAGAAACCAGAATAACCATCTAGAAAGAAGAAATGTGTGTGTTTGGATAAACTTTCTAGCATTTGATCAATGAAAGGTAGAGGGTAATGATCTTTTCTAGTAGCTTTATTCAATTTCCTGAAATCAATTACCATTCTATAACCTGTAACGATTCTTTGCGGGATCAATTCATTTTTATCATTAGGAACTACGGTAATACCTCCTTTCTTAGGGACATAATGAATAGGACTAACCCATCTACTATCATCAATAGGGTAAATGATACCTCCCTCCATAAGTTTTAATATTTCATTTCTTACCACTTCCTTCATTTGAGGATTCAACCACCGTTGGTGATCAACAACTGGTTTAGCATCAGGCTCCATTTTAATTTTGTGCTGTCATACAGTGGGACTAATGCCCTTAAGATCATAAAGAGTATATCCAATAGCAGCACGATGCTTCCTCAGAGTTTTCAATAAGCTTTGTTCTTCATGCTTTGAAAGGTTAGCACTAACAATAACATGATATATCTTCTTTTCATCAATATAAGCATATTTCAATGTATCTGGTAATTGTTTAAGATCAAACACGGGATCACCCTTGGGTGGAGGAGGATCCCAAAGTATTTCAAGAGGCAAGTTGTGTTTTAGGATAGGATGCTGATCAAAGAAAATCCTATCTATTGCATTCCTTCCACTCATATGCATATCATTTTCATGGTGTAGCAAGTATTCTCTAAAGGATCAGTAGGCAGAATAGCAATAGAAGCAAGACCAATAATTTCATCCTTACTAGGCAATTCTTTATCATGGGTCTGTCTACAAAATTTAGAGAAATTAAACTCATGAGACATATCCCCAAAACTTACGGTAACCGTTTCCTTCTCACAATATATTCTACCATTAACGGTATTCAAGAAGGGTCTACCAAATATAAGGGGACAAAAATCATCATGTGGGGAACCAAGAACAAGAAAATCAGTAGGATACTTTATTTTCCCACACAAGACTTCAACATCTCTAATAATCCCAACTGGTGATATAGTGTCTCTATTAGCAAGCTTAATTGTAACATCAATTTCCTCTAACTCAGTTGGTGCAATATCATTCATAATCTCTTTATATAAGGAAAAGAGAATTGCACTCACACTAGCACCCATATGACATAAGCCATGATAACAATTATCTCCTATTTTAACAGAGAAAACAGGCGTGCCAACAATGGGTCTATGTTTATCTTTAGCATCGGGTTTAGCAATTCTAGCAGCTTGATCACAAAATTGAATAACATGCCCATCCGTATTATCAACCAAGTGATCCTTAACCATAGAAATACTAGGCTCAACTTTAATTTGCTCAGGGGTGTGGGTGTTCTAGCACAACTCTTATGAACCACAGTTGAAGCTTTAGCATGATCCTTTATTCTAATAGGGAGAGGTGGTTTCTCAATATAAGCAGTGGGAATAACAGGATCAGCATTATAAGTAATAGTTTTCTCTTCAACTTTAATAGGTCCAACTACTTTCACTTCAATGGGAGGATGATATTTAAACCACTTATCCTTAGGGAGATCAGCATGAGTAGCAAAAGATTCACAAAAAGAAGTTAGTATCTCAGAGTCAAGTCCATATTTAGTTCTAAATTCACGAAAAGCATTAATGTCTACGAAGGATTTAACACAATAAAACTTAAGGTTCATACCTAACTCCTTACCTTCATCGAGTTCCAATCTTTAGAGTTGTGTTTAATTCTTTCCAATAATCCCATTTGAAATCAATATCTTTCTTCATATAGGAACCAACACAAGAAGTATCGAGCATGGATTGATCATTATGAGAAAGTCGAGCATAAAAATTCTAAATAATAATTTCTCTTGAGAGCTCATGATTGGGGAATGGATATAACAGTGACTTAAGCCTCCCCCAAGCTTGAGATATTGTTTCTCCTTCATGAGGCCAAAAATTATAAATATAATTTCGATCACGATGAACTAGATGCCTTGGATAGAACATCTGATAAAATTCCATCCTCAATCAGTTGTAGCTCCATAACCCAATATCATCACATAGCCTATACCAGGTCAATGCCTTTTCCTTCAAAGATAAAGCAAAGACCTTCTTCTTGACATGATCCCCGGGAAGATCTGCAAGCTGAAATAATCCACAAACTTCATCCACATAGAAAAGATGTAAATCAGAATGTAGTGTTTCATCTCCTGCGTAAGGATTAGCCAGCAGTTTGTCTATCATACCCGAACGAATTTCATAATAAATATTTTCAGTAGGTTCAGTAGGTTGAGGGACATCTCTTTGTGTTTCAAATTGAGGTGAAGAAACCCCAAACAAGCCCCTCAAAGGATTACTTTCCATAGTGACAAGTGACAGTAAATTTTAGCACACTATATAATTTTTTCCTTACCAGGTTCCAGTTACCAAAGGCGCTTCACACCCTGGCAATGGCGCCAAAAAAGAGTCTTGATGACCCAAAAGTATAGGAGATCTATCATAGTCCTTTCGATAAGTGAGAGTGTCGAACCCAACGAGGAGCAGAAGGAAATGACAAGCGGTTCCAGTAAGGTATTCTCTGCAAGCACTGGAATTATCGGTAACAAATAGTTTTCTAATAAGATAATTCGTAACGACTAACAAGTAAAAAGTGTAGCAAAGGTGAAGCAAGCTAGCCCAATCCTTTTTGTAGAAAAGGATAGGCCTGGACAAACTCTTATATGAAGCAAATCGCTCCCGTGGGCACATGGGAATTTCTGTCAAGCTAGTTTTCATCATGCTCATTTGATTGACGTTAGCTACTTTGATAATTTGATATGTGGGTGGACTGGTGCTTGGGTGCTGCCCTTACTTGGAAAAACCTCCCACTTATGATTAACCCCTATCGCAAGCATCCACAACTATGAAAAAAGAATTAAGGTAAAGCTAACCATAGCATGAAACATATGGATCCAAATCAGCCCCTTACGAAGCAACACATAAACTAGGGTTTAAGCTTTTGTCACTCTAGAAACCCCCATCTACTTATTACTTCCCAATGCCTTCCCCTAGGCCCAAATAATGGTGAAGTGTTATGTAGTCGATGTTCACATAACACCACTAGAGGACAGACAACATACATCTCATCAAAATATCGAACGAATACCAAATTCACATGATTACTTATAACAAGACTTATCCCATGTCCTCAGGAACAAATGTAACTACTCACGAAACATGTTCATGTTCAAGATCAGAGGAGTATTAATTAACATAAAGGATCTGAACATATGACTTTCCACCAAGTAAACCAACTAGCATCAACTACAAGGAGTAATCAACACTACTAGCAACCCACAGGTACCAATCTGAGGTGTTAAGACAAAGATCAGATACAAGAGATGAACTAGGGTTTGGAGAGGAGATGGTGCTAGTGAAGATGTTGATGGAGATTGACCCCCTCTCGATGAGAGGATTGTTGGTGATGACGATGGCTTCGATTTCCCCCTCCGGGAGGGAAGTTTCCCTGGTAGAACAGCCCTGCCGGAGCTCTAGATTGGTTCTGCCCAAGTTCCGCCTCGAGATGGCGGCTCTTCATCCCGAAAGCTCTCTTCTGATTTTTTTCAGCCCAAAACACTTCATATAAGAGAAGATGGGCCTCGGAGGAGCCACATGGGCCCCACAAGCCTGCTACGGACGACCAGAGGGGGGCCGCGCCTAGCAGGCTTGTATCCTGCAGGTGGCCCCCCTCTGGTTGATTCTTGAACCAGTATTTTTTATTAATTTTTAAAATATTCTCTGTAAATTTTCAGGACTTTTGGAGGTGTGCAGAATAGGTATCTCAGATTTGCTCCTTTTCCATTCTAGAATTCCAGCTGCCGACATTCTCCCTCTTCATGTAAACCTTGTAAAATAAGAGAAAAAGGCATAAGTATTGTACCATAACATGTAATAACAGTCCATAATGAAATAAATATCAATATAAAAGCATGATGCAAAATGGACGTATCAGGGCCCCATAGGCCCAGTTGACCAGTTGACCTAGTCAACTACGCTGAATGGGCGACCCCTGGTAACTGACCGGTGGGCCACACCCCCCATAGGCCACTGACATGTGGGTGCAGGGTCATTAGGCCCCTAAGAGCCTATGACATGTGGGCCACCCCCTTTAATAATTGATAATTAATTTACAAAGTTATTTAAACTAATAAGTCACTGACATGTGGGGCCTACTCACTAATTAACTTAACTAGGTCAAAATTAAACCTTTGTTAAGCCCATTGTCTATGACAAGAGGAACCCAGCTGTCAGGTTTGACCTGAGCCAGCCCAGTTGATTGTTGACATAATGCTGATGTCATGCTGCTGCAAAAAAGCTATTTTTCGAATTAAAATAAATCTGTTAATTCCAAAGTATTATTAAAACTTTGAAAAATCATATAAAATAATCCATAAGTCAAATCAAAATAATTTATATATGAAAGTTTCAAAGAAATATCCAACGAATCTAAATATGCTATCCACATAGCTTTCACACCCCTCTAACACAATCAACATGGAAATTTTGCATCGCGGTCATCTCATGGGAAAATACCTGGAGCTAGGAAAATATTGCGAGATATTTTCCCCCTTTTATCAAATGCTTAGGGATGCATTAGAGCGTGTCACCCACACATGTTTCCATGCGATTGCATTTGTGTAGCATGTGATTACCACGTTATTTATTGTTTCTTCCCCCTCTTCTCTCCGGTAGACACCGAGACTGACACTGCTGCCGTGTAGGACTACGCCCCTGACATCAAGCCCCTTTCAGCAGAGTATCCAGGCAAGAAAACACCCCCTTGATCATGCCTATCTCACCCATTCTCTCTCTCTCATGCTTGCATTAGATTTTGCTACTGTTGATGTTTGATCCTATTCTGATGCGTAGTCTTATTTGTAACCTACTATTGTTTCCTTACCTGTTATCATGTATGCTTAGTATAGGTTGGATGGTGACCCACCAATGACCCCTTGCCTTGTCCCTATTGCCCCTGCCTCATCATTAATGCCTCGATCAATGTGATCGACGGGCTGAGCCCGACACATCACCTCACACCCCCTAGTTGTACGACTCTTCAGAGCTACTATCGAGTGTCGAGGGTGATACCTCGTGACGCAGTCCTAATGATAACTCTCTAGTGTAGCTAGTCGGTCGTGGTTTATAGAGGTTGATTCCTCCTTCACCACTTCCGATAATGAATCTGTCGTGCAACTCCTCAAGTGTGAACCTTGAGGGTGATTCCTCCGAGTTCACCTTGATGGTTACATCAAATGGAATCCAGCAAGGGTGATTCCTCAGATTCCCTTTGATGTTATGGAGACACGGTTACTTTGACTTTAACCTAGAACCATGTGAAAGATGGGTCAGCCCCAAGGTTACCCGCGAGGAAATGTGAAAGATAGGTCGGCTGTCGGGACCCCGATCCTAAGACATAAGAATCTAGCATGTAACACATCACATCACTTTGCGGCATCACGCATGGTTAACTCCACGGCTGCCACCTTACCTGGACCAGGGCCGTTTGCGTCTTTTGGCTGACGTATGCAATATGTCGCTAGCATTCAAACGTCAAAGAACCCGGGTCGACATGACTAGTCATAGAACCCAAGTGGCACATCCGTACAGGAACAGGCATATGTAACCCAACAATGCAGGTGTCGGCCTCTAGCGTGTGTAGACGAGTCATAGCAAGCTACAAGGACTCCATTACGCCGTGGGACATAAATGACATCACTGCACATAGACGAGTCGTAGTAGGCTACAGGGACTCCATTACACTGTGAGACATTTCCCCAAAGGGACAGACACAGCAGCAAAGAAGGATACATGCCAGTCAATCAATGTGTCTAGAGCAGTAGCAAGCTACCAAGGCTCGGTGGAAGCACAAAGAGGTAGTTCCCTGTAAGGAGTACTACTAAAGGCACACAACTAGGTGTCGAATCCCATACATATCGTTGCACGCCACACGTACGCACGACATGCCCAATATGCATAGATACAACTATGGCATCACAACATAACCATACAACAACACAACATTTATTTAGGAGGCTCATAAGAGCCAACATAGAGTGATATTACAAACAGGGGTCACATGACCCGACACTCATATCATACAAACAACAAGCGAAAGCTTAACATGTCTAGGTACAGACATCTAGAAAAGAAGAAGGCTGAGGGAAGCCTGTCTGACTACAAGGCCCTCCATAGGAACCAGACCTCTGGCTGGGATTCCCAAGCTAAATGACCAACATCGATCTTATCAAAGAAACCACTAGAGAGACCGGAGTCTCCTCTTCAAAAACATAATTAAGCAAGAGTGATTACTGAGTACTCAGCAAGTCTTACATCAGAACTAACTACATATGCATCGGTATCAACAAGGAAGTTGTGGGGTTCAATGCAGCAAGCCAGCTTTGACTCGGTGGCTCTCCTATACTACGACTTTCATAACTTTGAAAAGTTTTGTGAAGCATACATGAGTCCACTAACACCACAACAAAACACCACCATGGATCCACTCCCGTCTTCCTACAAGAGTGCCATCCACGGTACTCACACTTATCTTGAAGCTTTTATGAGTAACCTTTTAAATTGTCTATGAACCATATAAGTATCCAAGTTGTCCATATCCGCGGATGCAGCTATTCGAATAGATTGATTACCTTGCAGGGGGGTACTTCGTGACACATGCTCTCGCCACTTACCTCCACGTGCTCATAAAAGGCACCTCAGCAACCTTCAAGCGGAATCCCAGCGAGGGAGTCGGCCATGACCTGACTAACCACACAAGTCTCTCATCCAGGTTTATCGCCTATTCGGGACTTAACCCGCAAGGAAGTCCAGCTGAAGTTTCCTCAACGGCCCCAAACGATGTGTACAGGGTTCCCAAGCCCACCTCGACGGATGGTACTACGCTTGGTACATCGGGCCACAATACCTAGTCTGTCCCAAGCCCACCTGTACGGGGTGCCACTTGGTAGACTACTAGCATATCCTACAAACACCAGAAACTAGTTGCAACTCCTGGACAGAGATCAAGTCGGTTAATAAGTCGAGAGAGTCAATTAAGGATCCCAATGTGCAGTAGTAGCTAGTCTTGGACAACATACACAGGACTCAGTTCTTAAGGACGGTCCCAATGAGATAACCTGCCATGTACTCCTACACAGCCTCTCATCGCTACCTTTACCAAATTGTGTTCACAACTTAACTCTCATCATCAGAACAAGTTCAGTTCACTCCGGTTCATCACCCAGATGAATCAGCCCTGAGACAACTCTAAGCATAGCAAGCATAGCAGGTTAAAGGCACATCACACCTCAAGCATCTACCAGGTATGCTAGGTTGCATGGTTCAGCTATTTACTGTGACAATGACATGTCATGTAGAGGAATGGGTTCAACTACCGAAACATGCAAAGTTGTAATGTTTTGTTCTAATGCAATAAGTGAGAGCAAGAGCGAGAGCGTGGGATTGTTCGGGTATGTTCTAGGGGGGTTGCTTGCCTGACAAGAGGATCACACGTTACTGCTCCTTAGATGGATACTTGACCGTATCCTCCAGAACAGTGCCTATCACGAAGAACAACATCGAGGGTACAAATCAATACACACCAAATACCACAATATGATGCATGAATATGTCATGGCAATATGAGGTGTTTGGACTAATGCATCTAGCAACAGATTTAAATGAAGTGGGTTTGAACTCAAGGTTCAAATTCAACTTCATATATGGATTCCATAATGCAATTGAACTAAAATGTCCACGTTCACCTATTTAGGTTGCTCTAACATGCATGAAAACGGTACAAATGGATTCATTAAATTTTTCTAATCAATTTTCATATATAAATTATTTTCATCTGGTTTACAGATTATTTTCTATGAATTTTAGAAGTTTTTATTAATTTCTAGAATTTATTTAAATCCAAAATTGAATTATTATATCAGCGTGACGTCATGATGACGTCAGCAGGTCAATGGCGCCAGCCCAGGTCAAACCTGGCGGTTGGGCCCCACCTGTCAATGACACATTAATCTAACAGTTTTATTTTTAATTTAAACTACCTAAATTAACAGGCTGGGCCCACACGTCAGTGGCTGAGGGGTTAATTAACCCGGGGATTAGCACACCTGACGAGGGGGTCCCACGTGCAGGGCTCAGGTGATGGACTCGTCGCCGGCGTCCTCTGGTCGTGGCAGCATCCGCAGTGCCGGCCATGGGAGCGGCGGCCGGGGGCACTGGGGCGAAGCCCCTGCTCGCCCGCACCCAGGGGAGCTAGCAGGAGGCGCGGGGGACGCCGGAGCTCGCGGCTACGACGCCGGAGGCGATGGCCGGAGCTCGGCCGAGCGCAGCTGCAGCGCTAGGGCCTGCGGGAGGGGGTGCCGGTGGCCGGGGCGGCACCTACGGGCCTGCGCAAACACGCTGGAGTGCTCAACGGAGCACGGCGGGTGCTCTGGCCGCGGTGGCCATTTACGCTGGCGGCGAGGAGCTTCGGGCGCGACGGGGAACGGCGACTATGGTGGCTAAGCAGCAAGGAGAAGAGGGGGAAAGGACAGAGGAGCTCACGGCGCTTCAGACGACGGAGCTCGCGGGCTCGGGGCGGCGCCAGGGCGGTGAATCACCGGCGGCGACGGCTTCGGGCGGCGACAAAGAGCAGAGGAGAACGGAGGGGGAAGGAGAGAGGAAGAGCGGTAGGGAGAGGGAGAGAGGAGAGAAGAGGGCCACGGCGACGGGGGCGCTGGTGCTCCCAGGGTGTGCCATGGCTAGCAGCCAGGCAGGAGGTGGCTGGCGCGTGCGGGCGCGCCCCTGCCACACGCCCCAATCCTCCTAGCGAGAGGTTGGGGGTGACTGGCAGCCAGGCCGGCTGGGCCAGCCCCTTCCTGGGCTTCCTTTTTTTTAAATTTGTTCTTTTTTGCAATTTCTGTTATAGCATTCATTTTATTTAGGCACTAAAATCTTTATAAAAATTATGAAACTTTTTTCTGGGCACCAGAGGAATTAATTCAAAAGCCATGGCCAAGTTTCAAGTTTGTTTGAGCTTTTAAAATATTTGTAGCATTTTAAAACCCAAATCTGAATATTGAATGATTAAATTCAATACCCAAAATGACAATTTTAAAATATGCATCACCCCTACTTTATGTTGCCACATTAAACCAAAAAATATATACATTTTTCCAATGTAACTTTGGATCATTGAAAGAAAATATTTGGATGAGCCTAATGAATTCAAATGGTGCTAGGGTTTTGAACATCCCCATTTCAAGTTTAAAAGAATTTAAACATGATGCAATCACAACATGGGTCCTAATGCATGCTAAGCTAGGGATGTGACATCGGCCCCAAGGGTACCCGCAAGGGATGTGTAGTCTGGTTGACCAGGAAAGGTCCTCGTGAGATAACAACGCAACACAATCAAGGATTCTTAGCCCTTGCTGTAAGTTCGGGAGACAGGGCGACGGGACCATGGTATCATGGATCATTGGATCATTGGTTTGGATAAGTGACTTGAGTAGGCCTCTGGCCTTTTTAACATTGACCACTACACGAGAGTAAGTATGGGCACTCTATGTGGGCACTCTGTGTCGTACATTCGCCCGATAGCTCTTCAGACGTCACAGTTGAGTGGCACGCGCCTAGGTGGCCTACATAAGCACCGTCTTTGTATAAAGATGTGCTAGGACAGACACCGGTCGTCCATGCAACGTGCAAGATTGCAAAGGGTGATTGGCCCATGAGCCCTTCGCGACTAGGATGTACACCAAGATATGGCCTCTCTGTTGAGGCTAGGTAGGACTACGGCGTGTCAGTCAACCGAGGCCGGGCATGACCTGAGCAAGTGTGTTCGTCCAGAGTTAATTGGGCATGTTAGGTGATTTTGTGCACCCCTATGATACATATCCAACGTATCTACTTTCCTAGATACTTTTGCTCTGGTTTTGGACTCTAATGTGCATGATTTCAGTGGAACAAACCCGGCGTGACGTTGTTTTGAACAGAACTACAATGCAGTTATTTTTTTCCAGAAATAGAAGTTCCTGTAATTGGACGAAACTTTTTGTGAATTATTTCTGGAATATATAATGAATTATGAAGCAAAGATCCAACAGAGGGGGCTACCTGTGGGCCAAAAGCCAACAAGACGTGCCCCCTCCAAGGCACGCCCTGATGGCTTTGTGGGGCCCACGTGGTTCCCTCGACCCTAATTCCATTCCTATAAATTCACATCTTCAGAGAGAAAAATCAGAGAGAAGATTTCATCTTGTTTTATGAGATGGAGCTTCCCCACCTCCTTTTCTTCCTAGGGAGGGCTGATCTGGAGTCTGTTAGGGTCTTTGGAGAGGCGGGTTCGTCGTCGTGATCATCACCAACCCTTCTTCATGAACACCACCATGATGCTCACCATCGGGAGTGAGTTATTCCTTTGTATGCTTGCGGGATGGTGGTGGGATTGGATGAGATTGATCATGTAATCGAGTTAAGTTTGATAGGGCTTGATCCCTATTGTCCACTATATTCTGATATTGATGTTGCTATGACTTGGTTATGCTTAATGCTTGTCACTAGGTCCCGAGTGCCATGATTTAAGATCTGAACCTATTATGTTTTCATGAATATAAGAGTAATTTGGATCCTATCTTGCAAGTTGTATGCACCTATTATGTGTCTTGATCCGCATAACCCAAGGTGACAATAATTGGGATTCTTTCCGATGATTACCATAGATTCAGGAGTTGTATATTCACCATGTGTTAATGCTTTGTTCTGATTCTCTCTTAAAAGGAGGCATTGATATCCCTTAGTTTCCAATAGAACCCCGCTCCCATGGGAGGGTAGGACAAAAGATGTCATACAAGTTCTTATTACAAGCACGTATGACTATATACGGAATACATGCCTACATTACATTGATGAATTGGAGCTAGTTCTGAGTCGCCCAAGTGTGTAACTCTTGCATGATTGATGTCATCTAAATCATTATCCATCACCAATCCACATGCCTACGATTTACAAATACAGAATCTTGATAAGTTACTGCTACTGATGTTACTATCATACCTGCTACTTTATACGCCTACAACGTATCTATAATTTTTTGCTTGTTCCATGCTGTTATATTATCAATCTTGGATGTTTTTATAATCATTTTATATCAACTTTATATCATTTTTTGGAACTAACCTATTGACATGGTGCCAAAGTGCCGGTTGCTATTTTTGCTTATTTTTTACTTCGCAAAAAATCAGTACCAACGAAGCCCAAACACCGTGAGACTTTTTGGAGAATTTTTTGGGGCCAGAAGACAGCAGATGGTCCAGAGAAGTGCCGGAGAGGAAGGCCGAGGTGGGGAACACCCACCAGGGCACGCCAAACGCCCCTAGTGCAGCTTGGTGGGTGATGCCCCCCTCTACCGACTATAAGCTCTGTAAATTCTGAAATATTTGAAAAGCCCTAGAGGAGTCAATGAAACACAATTCCAGCCGCCGCAAGTTCCAAAACCTAGAGATCCAATCTAACACAATCATGGAGGGGTGCATCTTCTTCATAGTGCCTCTCTAATGATGTGTGAGTAGTCCACCATAGACCTACGGGTCCGTAGGCAGTAGCAAGATGGCTTCGTCTCTCTCTCTCTCTCTCTGTCTCTTGATTCTCAATATAATAGTCTCTTGGAGGTCTATTTTATGTAATGACTTTTTGTGGTGTGTTTGTTGGGATCCGATGAATTTTGAGTTCATGATGAGTTTCTATCCATGAATATGATTTGAGTCTTCTTTGATCCCTTATTTGCATGATTACTTACAGCCTCATATTTCTTCTTCAAATATTTGGTTTAGTTAGGCCAACTAGATCGATTTTCCTTGCTATAGGAAGAGGTGCTATGTGATGTGTTCGATCTTGCGGTGTTCTTTCCCGGTGATAGAAGGGGCAGCACGACACACATGTATCGTTGCCATTAAGGTTAACAAGATGGGGTCTATTCCTACATGAATAGATCCTGTCTACATCATGTCACCATTCTTATTACATTACTCTGTTTTTCTATGAACTTAATACACTAGATGCATGCTGGATAGTGGTCGATGTGTGGAGTAATAGAAGTAGATGCAGAATCGTTTCGGTCTACTTATCTTGGACATGACACCTGTATAATGATCATTGTGTGGATATCATCATGATTCTTTGATCTTCTATTAATTCCCCAACAGTAATTTGTTCACCCACCGTGTGCTATACTCATGAGAGAGGCCACTAGTGAGAGCTACGACCCCCGGGTCTACTTTTCCAACATATTGTTTTCCGATCTACTATTTGCCTCTTTTATTTTCAGATCTATAAATCCAAAAACCCAAAAGTACCTTGCTGCATGTTTTATTTACCTCTTTTATTTTGTGTTCTTGCGAGATCTATTTGCCATACCTATTGCAATCTAATCTATCTTATCACCGTTGAGAGATTGACAACCTCTCTTACGCATCGGGTTGCAAGTATTTATCGTTTGTGTGCAAGTGTCGTTTACATAGTTGCTTGATCTTCTTCTATGGATTGATACCTTGGTTTCTAAATTGAGGAAAATACTTACCGTCGCTGTGCTGCATCATCCCTTCCTCTTTGGGGAAATACCGACGAAGTCTCAAGCCATGTCAAAGGAATTTCTGGCACCATTGCCGGGGAGAAAGCAATCACTTCGTGTGCCAATCTTGGGTTCGGGGTAGACATCATCAACACCTATCAGGTTACTAATCCCAAATCTCATCTCCTTGCAATTTAAATTATTTTCCATTTGCCTCTCGTTTTCCTCTCCCCCACTTCACAAATTTGTCATTTTATTTGCCTTCTTTTTTGTTTGCCTTTTTTCTCGTCAGATCTCTTGTTCTCTTTCAATCTTGTTTGCATAGTCATGATGTCTCAATGAAAGTATTATGATTTTCCTTACCCCCAATATTTTGCTTGAGATTGAGGAGAGTACCAAGGAATATATGACTACACAATTTTAGCATAATCAGTATTTTGTCGAGGATCTTAAACAACACTATCCAACACTAGAGGCCATAACAAAACAACTTGATGATGTTAGTAGAGAATTTTCTAATCTCCAATCTAAGTAGGCTCATGCTGAAATCTGCTAAGTAAAATATCTGAAGCACAAGCCACTTTAGTAAATCAAATGGCTGCTAAGCTAGTTTCTCTAGAGGATAAAAATGATGAGGATTTTGAAATTATTGGTGTTTGCTATATTGATTACTTCTTTAGTAATGCTAAAATTGATGATAAAGGGAGTGGATAAGAGTCCACTCACTATAGGAATCAGCTACTTTGCCATCATCCATAGCGGACGGCAAAGGCATGCATGGCGGACGGCAAAGGCTTTGTCGTTTGCCAGCAGACGGCCAACCGTTCGAATGAATAAGCTATGGTAAAGGGCTCTTTGCCGTCTGCTGGCTGACGGCAAAGATTCTTAGGTCTTTTCCATCCGCCAGCGGACAACAAAGACCATGGACGGCACACGTGGTAGCTTACGGCCGTTAAGGGGTTAACGGCGTGCTTTGTCGTCGGCTGGCAGACGACAAAGATGCAAAGTCCCCGACGTCTCGGCAATAATCAGAGAGGATGTGTACCTGGATAACAATAGGGAGGCACTGACGAAATTCTACATCGGATCCGGAGCAGAGCATATGGGAAAAAGAACCCAATCTACACATACTCGGGCTGTCCATGGATAACGTTGGAAAATTCGAAAGAATCATTGTTATAAATATGCTAATGAATGCATATTTATAGATGCAACCCTTTCGAACGGGAGACGCACAGTGGTCACACATACTGATGATTGAAGACACCTATAGCTAGCAAGTTTCATCGGTACGAAGACCGGCACAGAGGAAATGAGGGGGGAGGGGAGGAGATGACATTTGTGCTCACCGACGAACTTAGGGGTGGAGCTCGTCGATCGCAAGGGGAGGTCGTCGAACACCAGACCCTTGCAGCGACGAAACAACTGCACATCTAAATCCACCTGGTCAACATAAATATGATATTTTGTATAAAAAAATTGAAAAATATATGACCTAACCCATAATTCACAAATATATGACCCGTCGGCCTTTGGAAGGCCGAACAACACCTTTTTCGGGATCGGGGTGTCGGGGGTGTCGTGTCGGGGTCGGCGTGTTGGTGGTGTCATGTCGGGGTAGGGGTGCTGTGTCGGGGTCTGGGGTGCCATGTCGAGGTGTCGTGTCAGGGGTCGGGGTGTCGGTGGTGTCGTGTCGACGATCCTCGACCCGGTTAATTCGGCGCCGATATACCCCGTCGCCGATCCTCGACACGGTTACATCGGCGCCGACGCACCCCATCGCCGATCCTCGACTCGGTTGTCCTTTTTCCTTTTCTTCTTCTCCTCTTCTCCTTCTTTTCTTCTTCTTCTCCTCCTCCTCCTCCTAATCCTCCTCCCCTCCTTCTTATTTTTCTTCTTTTCTTGTCCTCCTCCTCCTCCTCCTTTTCTTCTTCTTTTTCTTCTTTTTCTTATTCTTCTTCTTCTTCTTCTTCCTCTTCTTCCTCTTCTTCTTCTTCTTCTTCTTCCCATTCTCCTCCTCTTCTTCTTCTTTTCTTCTTCTTCTCTCTTCTTCTTCTTCTTCTTCTTCATTTCCTCTGCTCCTCCTCCTAACTAACTATCTAACTTAGTAACTTAATAGAAAAAACTAACTAACTAATTCATTTTTTTCTAACCTAATAAACTAAACTAAACTAATTAAACCTAAATCTAAAAAAACTGAAAAAACCGAAAAAAACTAAACCTAATTAAACTAACCGGTGGGGGTCGGGGCGGCGGCGGTGTGCGGCGGCGGCGGGGTGCGGCAGCGGCGGGGTGCGGCAGCGGCGGTGCGTCGGTGTCGGCGAGCGGGCCGGCCTAGGCAGGGCCGGTGGAGGGGCCGGTGGAGGGTGCAGGGGAGGGGGCGGCGTCACCGCAGGGGAGGGGGCAGGGCGGGGCCGATGGAGGAGGCCAGAGCAAGGGAGGGGGCGAGCGCGGGGCCGATGGAGGAGGCCGGGGCAGGGGAGGGTGCAGGGCGGGGTCGGTGGAGGAGGCCGGGGTAGGGAAGGGGGCAGGGCGGTGGCGGTGGGGGTCGGGGCGGTGGCAGGAGGGGGCGGAGCGGCGGGGCGTCGGTGGCGGCAGGCAGCGGGTCGGAGCGGCGTGGGCTCGGGGCGGCGGTAGGGTGCGGTCGGGGGCATAGGCGGAGTGCGGTCGGGGAGAGAGAGAGAGAGATAGAAGAGAGAGAGAGAGAAAGAGAGAGGAGGGGGTAACAGGCCATTAGATAGCAAGTTCTTTGCCATGCGCTAGCGGACCGCAAAGACTCTTTGCTGTCAGCTAGCAAACGACAAAGAGGTGGGGTGGGCCATTTTCCTAAGCTGACCTCCATTGGGCCCCACCCCACCTCTTTGTCGTCTGCTAGCCGACGGCAAAGAATCTTTGCCATCAGCTGCCAGACGGCAAAGAACTTGCTGATGGCAAAACCACCCTTTGCCGTCTGCTAGCTCTTTGCCGTCTGTTTTCTGCTAGCTGATGGCAAAGCCACTCTTTGTCGTCCGCTAGCAGACGGCAAAGATGTGGCAGACAGCCAAACTTCTGACTCTAGTAGTGACTTTAGCTAGAGGGCGTCCCAATAATTTGGAGGGCGAAAATCTTGATGAAAAAATTGATGTAAGTGGGTTTGGAGAGGTCAAAATTTCAACTAGTGATGTGCACACTATTTTTCATTACAAAGAATTTAATTATGAGAGTTGCTCCTTGGTTGATTGTATTTCATTGCTGCAATCCATGATAAATTCACCCCATGCTTATGAACAAAATAAAGGTTTTACTAAACATATTGTTGATGCCAAGATGAAATCATTAGAAGAAAAGTTGAAATTAGAGATTTCAATTCCTAGAAAATTGCATGATGAGTGGGAACCTACCATTAAAGTCAAGATTAAAAGTTATGAATTCTTTGCTTTATGTGATTCGGGTGCTAGTGTTTCCACAATCCCTAAATCTCTATGTGATATGCTTGGTCTTATCAATATTGTAAAATGTTCTCTTAATTTGCACTTGGTGGATTCTACTATAAAAAACTTTGGGAATAATTAATGATGTTCTCATCTTGCAAATAGGATCTATGTGCCCATTGATTTTATTGTTCTTGATATTGACTGCAATCCGTCTTGTCCCATCATACTTGGTAGACCATTTTTATGCACAATAGGCGTCATGATTGATATAAAGAAGGCAATATTGAATTTAAATTTCCACTTAGAAACGGTATGGAACAATTTCCTAGAACAATAATTAAGCCACCATATGAATCAATCATAAGGGCCTTCTATGGAGTAAAAACTAACAATGACAATACTTGAATCTATGCATCATGCCTACCTAGAGGCGTAAAATGACAGCGCTTGTTGGGAGGCAACCCAATGAATAAATTTATTTTTATCGTTTCATTTATGGTTTTGAGCATTTGCATAATTATTCCTCTGTTATGATTGTGTTTTTATGATTTATTTAGAGTTTGTGCCAAGTAGAACCTTTAGGATGATTCATACGATGAGTAGAAACAATGTTGAATCTGAAATAGAAACTTTACCTTTAGTGCATGAATTTTAGTTTTTTTACTTGAGCGTGATAATTAGCTTAAATTTTAACACATATTCCTATAAAAATTCTTTATGTTGTCCTAAATTTTCAGAATTTTTAGAGTTACAGAAGTATGGGTAGAGTACAAATTACTACAGACTGTTCTGTCTGAAAGATATTCTCTTTTTGTTGCATTGTGTGCTTGTTTTGATGAATCTATGGCCTGTACTGGGGGGTATAAGCCATGGAAAAGTTATAATACAGTAGATATAATGTAATAAAAAATATGAATGGGTTTGCAACAGTACTTAGAGTGGTAATTTGCTTTATTATACTAACGGATCTCACGAGAATTTTGATAAGTTTTGTGTGATTGAAGTTTTCAAGTTTTGGGTGACATCACGATGGATGAAGGAATAAGGAGTAAGAAGAGAATAATCTTGGGGATGCTACAGAACCCCAAGATAATATCCAAATACTAACAAGCAACTAAGCTTGGGTATACCCTAAAGGCATCCCGTCTTTCTTCTAACAACCATCGGTATTTTACTTGGAACTATATTTTTATTCGTCACATATCATGAGTTTTTATTGGAGAGTCTTGTATCTTTGTTTGTTTTGATTTTTATCCTTGTTTCACACACCTAATTGAGAGAGCCAAAATTATTCTATGATTTGTTAGAATTGCTCTATATGCTTCACTTAAATCTATTGAGCTATGAAATTTCCCTAGTGCTTCACTTATATATTTTTGAGCATGGCGTGCTTTTACATGTTTGAAGAAATGTTCTCATTCTTCACTTAGATTATTTTGAGAGTTAGTAAATTTTGAATAAATCCTCTCATGCCTCACTTATACTATTTTGAGAGATGAAACTTTTATGCACATCATCTTCACTTAATTCTATGTGAGCTTGTCAAAAGCAATGGCTATATATGAAACTAGTGCCAAAGTGATAGATATTCAAGAGGGCTATGATAAAAACTTTATTGAAGATTATTGAACAAATTAAACTTGATTCTTTGTAATTGTTTTAGACATTACGATAGTAACATGTGAGTTATGTTAGTGAGTAATTATGCTTAGTAAGAACATTGGTATTAAGGTTTGTGATTCCCTATGCTAGCACGAAAGTCAATAATTATGCAATGAAATTATATCCTACTTATGGTGCATTATTCAATGTTAGTTATTCTCAATGCTTTCTTACGTGATATTTCATTTCTTGGTTGGATCCTTCTCAATCTATTTGCTAGCCTTCACTTATACTAAGTAGAGATACTACTTGTGCATCCAAAATCCTTAAAACCACTTTTGCCATATGAGTCCACCATACCTACCTATATGCGGTATTTCCATGCCGTTCCAAGAAAATTTGTATGTGCCATCTCTAATTTTCAAAATAAATTTTCCTTTTTGTAGGGGGTGACCAATATTTTTTCGTGCCAGATGTGTTATTCTCAAGATGGGTGTTTATTCACTTGTCATTGCACGAGAGTATGGCAGTAATAGGGATGCCCATTCCCGAAATGAATTGAAAAGAGAAAAAACTTTACTTTATGTTGTCAAATAATAAATTCCTTGGAAAGTGTTGGTATGTAAGGCAACCGTGGATTCGTCTAGACATGGAAAGTGAAAGTATGGTGGAAAAAGGAATAAACTTTGTTTTCTATTTGGGAACCGCATATGATGTATCTAGCATGGAAAGGTATTGAATCTCTCAGTTATTTTCGTTTATAGGAAAGGCATGCCACTCAAAATATTTTTCTCTATCAATTTAAACCTTGATCTTTGGTACCTCTATATACAGCTACTTCCCTCTGCGAAGGGCCTATCTATTTACTTTATGCATTTTTTATTTTCAATTTGAGTCTCCATCTTCTCTTATAAAGCACCAACTAGGGGGCACTATGATCGTACTTGAGTATTAGGTGTAGCTAATATTCGATTATGTTTCATGAATGGATCAATGATTGAGTATGACGGCCTAGGGATAATGTGGTGGACGACACCTATGGGACCACGAGGATCCCTTTGTGGTTCGGCGGGGAGAGGGTATGTGAAAAGGGAAGATTAAACGAATGGCGCGAGGCAAGGTTTTTACCCAGGTGCGGGCTGCTGAGGAGCGGAAAACCCTACTCCTCCTTTTATGGTTCCATCTACAGGAGCGCTAGCCACAGCTGCTACGCGCGTGATCTAGAAGGTGGTAGCCAAAAGTCCTCTCTCGTAATGCCTTGGGCCTCCTTCTATACGATAAAGGGGATCCCAATAGTGGCGTACAGTGCACGCACGGGGCGCACAGTGCTACAGGTTATCATACCTAATACTGATGGAGTAGGACAAATGCATTTAATGCTCCGTCAGGTGTCCCTGACCTTCTACATGACGGGACAGGAGCCCGTCCCATCTGCACCACTTAGACTCTACATCGCTAGTGCCTCGACACGTACCGTGGGGGTCAACACCAGGCCTCCGTGCTGGCGAGGCGGCGAGGCCTTGCCAAGTGCCCTCCTTGTTGGGGCCCGCAGGCCACCCCCGGCAAGATCTTGCCGGGGTTCCAGTCCTTGGCCTTCGGTATTGTGTTTGTTGACTTGAGTGTTCCCTTGACGTCTTCGTGCTTGCTTCTAGTAGTCCTTTGGCGGGCCTTGCCATGGGCACGGCTACAACTGCCCATGCACAACTAAGTGATACTAATAGACCCGATCCTTAGTACACCGACAGGTAACTAGCTTTAGTATTGTCATTTTGAAAGACATGGTTGCTTGTTGATATGCTCAAGTATTGAAGTTTTCATGTCAAAACTAGACTATTGCTTTGAACCTTTTAAAATTCCAAATGTCCATGCCGCAAAGAAAGGAAACTGTGATGAACATGTTAGGCAGCATTCCACATGAAAAATTGTATTTTTATCATTTACCTACTCGATGACGAGTAGGAATTAAGCTTGGGGATGCTGATACGTCTCCAAAGTATCTATAATTTTTGCTTGTTCCATGCTGTTATATTATCAATATTTGATGTTTTATATTCATTTTATAGCAACTTTATATCATTTTTTGGAACTAACCTATTGACATGGTGCCAAAGTGAAAGTTGTAGTTTTTGCTTTTTTTTCTTCATAGAAAATAAGTACCAAATGAAGCCCAAACATCGTGAGATTTTTTAGTGAATCTTTTTGGGTTAGAAGACACCAGATGGGCCAGAGAAGTGCCTGAGAGGAAGGCCGAGGTGGATAACACTCACCAGGGCGCGCCAGAGGCTGCTAGCGTGGCCTGGTGAGCGGTACCCACCTCGGGACCCCTCCTCCACTGACTATAAGCTCTATAAATTCTCAAATATTCGGAAAACCCTAGAGGAGTCGACGAAACACAATTCCAGCCGTCTCAAGTTCCAGAACCTCGAGATCCAATCTAACACCATCACGGAGGGGTTCATCTTTTCAATAGGTGCCTCTCCAATGATGTGTGAGTAGTCCACCATAGACCTACGGGTCCATAAGCAGTAGCTAGATGGCCTCCTCTCTCTCTCTTGATTCTCAATACAATGGCCTCTTGGAGATCTATTTGATGTAATGACTTTTGCGGTGTGTTT
This sequence comes from Hordeum marinum, assembly GCA_022496015.1. Lineage (NCBI taxonomy): Eukaryota > Viridiplantae > Streptophyta > Magnoliopsida > Poales > Poaceae > Hordeum > Hordeum marinum. Next base: position 117,390,824 of record CM039678.1, read on the forward strand.
GTTGGGATCCGATGAATTTTTTGAGCTGATGATCAGTTTCTATCCATGAATATTATTTGATTCTTCTTTGATCTCTTATTTGCATGATTACTTATAGCCTTGTATTTATTCTTCGAATCTTTGGTTTAGTTAGGCCAATTAGATAGATTTTCTCACCATGGGAAGAGGTGCTTTGTGATGGGTTCGATCTTGCGGTGTTGTTTCCCAGTGACAGAAGGGGCAGCATGACACGCATGTATCATTGCCATTAAGGATAACAAGATGGGGTCTATTCCTACATGCATTGGTCTTGTCTAGATCATGTCACCGTTCTTATTGCATTAGTCCGTTTTCCACGAACTTAATACACTAGATGCATGGTGGGTAGCAGTCGATGTGTGAAGTAATAGAGGTAGATGCAGAATCATTTCGGTCTACTTATCTTGGACATGATGCCTATATAATGATCATTGCCTCGATATCGTCATGATTAATTGATCATCTATCAATTGGCCAACAGTAATTTGTTCACCCACTGTGTTCTATAATCATAAGAGAGGCAACTAGTGAAAATTACGGCCCCAGGTCTACTTTTCCAACATATTGTTTTCCAATGTACTATTTACCTCTTTTATTTTCAGATCTATAAATACAAAAAACCCAAAATACCTTGCTGCACTTTTTATTCACCTCTTTTATTTTTTGTTCTTGTGATATCTATTTGCCATACCTATTGCAATCTAATATATCTTATCATTGTTGAGAGCTTGACAACCTCTCTTACGCGTCGGGTTGAAGAATTTGTTGTTTGTGTGCAGTTGATGTTTACATAGTTGCTTGATCTTCCTCTACGGATTCATACCTTGGTATCTGAACTACGGGAAATACTTACCATCGTTGTGCTGCATCCTCCCTTCCGCTTTGGGGAAATACCGACGCAGTCTCAAGCCACATCACCACTCAATTGCTACAGTTACTACTGTTACCAAAATTGTTGATATCACTCTTATTGTTACTCCTATTATTTGTCGCGCTACTAAACCTTTGTTTCACAGAGATATCCCAGGTGTGGTTGAATTGAAAACTCAACTATCAAGGCCAATAAACATTTTTTGGCTCCCCATGTGACAAATCAATAAATTAGGGTGAAATACTACCCGTGAAGACTGTCGTGATCCCCTATTCTTTTGGGTTATCAATACCTTTTTCTGGCACCATTGTCGGGGAACATAGCTTTATTTATTGTGTTACCTTGAGGATATCCAATTTCCACTATGAAGAATCTAAAAGAGCTCGAACTAAGATCATCCTCTCTCGCACGATAGGAGGTAAGGAACTACCATCTAGATCTTCTTTTGATTCACCTACTATTTTGAATCAGCTTGTTACACCACCACATGTTGATCGTTCTGATATGCCACATGAACATGATGATGCTACTTCTGAAATTAATGACGATACTATTGCTACACACATTGAAACTGAAATTGCGTCACTAAGTGAATTACTTGATGCTCATATTGCTAAAGCTAGAGAACTTGAAAATGCTGAAATTGATGAAGATTTTTAATCGCATGTTACACCTCGCTCTCCTAATAGATATGAATTGCCTTATGTACCTAAAGGTTATGTTATGTATGGTGAGGTAGCTAGGGATTTTCTTGCTTGTGAGATTAGATATGATTTGAAGAAACTACTATGCAAACAAAAAGAAAAAAAATCTATGATGGAGAAAATGAAACATGATCCCAAATTTACCACTTCTCCTATATTTGTCACTGATAAGGATTATGAATTCTCCATAGAACCTAAATTGATTCTTATAGTAGAATCTGATCCTTTCCATGGTTATGGAAACGAAACTATTGTTGAACATCTCATGAAGCTGAATGATATTGCTGCTTTATTTACTAATGATGAAAAGATACTCTACTGTTATATCATTAAGCTTTTACCTTTGTCTCTAAAAGGCAAGGCTAAGGAAAGGTTCCTTTATCTAGCTCCTGGTTGCATGCATAGTCCCCATGATATGCTTTATTACTTGTCTGGGGGGAATCTGCTCATAAGAAACAAGCTGCCTTACAGGAAATATTTAACTTTGTGTAAATTAAAGAATAGAATCTCCCTCAATATTGGGGAGGCTTCTATAGTTACTTAGAGCTTTACCTAATCATCCTCTTAAAAAAATGAAATTCTTCATATCTTTTATAATGGACTAACTAATGCTTCTAGGGGCTTCCTCGATAGTTGTGCTAGTTGTGTTTTCTGGAAAAGAACTATTGGACAAGTTGAAGAACTATTAAATAACATTTTGCAAAATTCCAATGATTGGACCCTTCCTGAATCACCTCCGGAACCTATTCAAAATAAGAGAGGTATTCTATTCCTCAACCTTGAAGATATGCAAGAGGCAAAAAGATCTATGAAAGTGAAAGGTATTAAAACTGAAGATGTCAAGAAATTACCACCTATCAAAGAAATACATGGACTTGACACCTCGACATGGGTAGTAGAGGTAAATTCTCTCCGTTCCTTTAATGAAAGTGATAGACCTTATCCTAAGACTCCTAGTCAATGCATGGATAAATTTGATAATTACATTGTTAACAAAGAGCACTTTAATAATTATGTTAAAGATCAATTAAGACATAATGTCATGATGATAGACTGCTTAAGTTACTTGGTGTTTAGAATGGCTAATGATGTGAAAGTTTTAGGTGAAGATGCCTCTATGATTCACACCCAACTAGACCAAGTAGCTATGTCACAAAATGATTTGCTTGCTGAAATAAATAATAATATGAATAATCATGCTATTAGAGTAATGACTAGAGGATGTAGAATGACTCACGAACCTCTTTATCCTGAGGGTCACCCTAAAAGAATTGAACAAGATTCTTAGATAATTAATGAAGATGCACCTAGTTCATCTAAGAAGAAAAAGAAAAAGAAAGATGATAGGACTGTACATGCTCCTAGTGAACATGTTATAGAAAAACCTATTGAGATACATAATAATGTTTCTATTTCTGATGCCAAGACACGATGTGGTAGTGAACATACACCTAGTGATAATAAAAAAGATAATAATGATGATGTTCATGTAGATGCTCAACCAGATGATAACAAAGAACATGATAATGATGTGGAAATAGAACCCGCTAAAAATCTTGATAACCCACATCCTTAAAATAAACTATGATAAATGAGACTTTGTTGCTAGAAAACATGGAAGGAAAAGAGAGCAATGGGTTTTACTGAGATATCTTTGCAAATGGCTGATAAATCCTCTGCTTTACCTATCGGAATTTGCAAGGATGTTCCGGCTGTGGTTGCAAATGTTACTATCTTAACAAACTTTCTTATTCTTGATATGGCTGAGGACGACAATATGTCGATCATTCTTGGAAGACCCTTTTTAAATACTTCAGGGGTTGTTATTGATTGCGACAAAAGCAAGGTTACTTTTCATTTCAATGGCAATCAACATACTGTGCATTTTCCAAAGAAGCAAACTTTGGTTAATAATATTAATGTCATTGAGCCTAGTGAAGATGAAACTCGCCATTGAGGTAACTTAGTGTTATACAAGAATTCTTCGGTTTCATGTCAATCGGAAATGGTTATTAGTAAGACTTCTATCAACCTTATTAACCGATCGTTTTTGAAAGACATGTGATTGATGAATTCAGTATTCACAACTCTGTGTATCACAAGTTTATTCTCTGTTAATAAGTAAAATAAAATAATTTGATTACCCTGTTTTTCTGATTTTCCCATGCAATAAAAAATGACCCAAAAAATGTCTCAAATTGCCATAAAAATTTAACATAAATTTTTCTAGAATATTTAAGATTTTTTGGCATAAAAATTACAGAAGGGAGGTGCACTTGTGGACCATAAGCCAACAGGGCATGCCCACCCCCTAGGCATGCCCAGATGGCTTGTGGGGCCCACACGCCCCCCTACCTTAGCCCTTCGGCTCACTTCATAATCCGTCTCTAGAAAAAATTCTCTCGCTATCTCTCTCCCATGCTCTTCTTCTAGAAAAATATTTTTTTGATCTCCTTGCTCTGAACTCCGTTTCTGGAACTATTTTGAGGAATTGCTCCCATGTATGTGATTCCTCCATTCCTCCAATTAGTTTTTCTTTGGTGGTTTATATTTTGTTGCACTTGGTGCTACAGTAAATGAGCTTGCATATTGAATTCTTTGAGCTCTAAGTAGTATCAATGCTTGATATAGACGCCAGGAACCCATATGAATTGTGCTATAAATATTACAAAGTTTTATTGACATCAATTTGTGGCTCAAAAGTTTCAGAAATTTGTGCTTGGGAAGATGACCTTCTTAGGAGGAGCTCCTCAAGAAGGCGTACTTCGGGTGAGTCATCGAGCAAGGGCTCGGAACGACAAGCTTACGTTGAAGCCCGGACCAACCAGATAGTCATGGATGACACCAAATCATGCTGGTAGCCAAGTGATGAGTTCATGAGAGGTGCATGTATCAAGGAGGAATTTGATCATTACATTTATAATACCGGCCTCACCAACTTGCTTGCAGAAAAGTGTGTCTAACATTATAACCTTACCCATACATTCACGCATGGATTTCGATATCAACCAAATGCTTCTAGAGTGCTATTTAATCTCTATGATAAAGCCTTAGCATGAGTCTAGAAGAATTCCCTATTGCATGCAAACTCCCATTTTGGGGTTCACTTGAAAAACCGTCAAAAATTGATTATAATATGTTCCTTGGGAATCTTTGCATTAGAGAGGATAGAGGAGTGACGCAAGATAGAATAAAGAGTATTCATTTTCCCTCTATTCGTTACTTTGCACTGTTTAATGGGAAATGCATAGTAGTAAAACAAGATTGCAGTGCATTATGTGCCCCTATTTGAGCATTATTCACACTATGGTGACCCGTGAACAACATTACAACCTTGGTGCAATTGTTGCACGCAGACTGCAGGCTAACGCAGGTAGCGGTGATTTGTATGGAGGAATTGTTGAAATATGCCCTAGAGGCAATAATAAATTAATTATTATCATATTTCCTTGTTCATGATAATCGTTTATTATCCATGCTATAATTGTATTGATCGGAGACTTAGATGCATGTGTGGATACATAGACAAAACCATGTCCCTAGTATGCCTCTAATAGACTAGCTCATTGATCAAAGATTGTTAAGGTTTCCTAGCCACGAACATGAGATGTCATTTGATAAATGGGAACACATCATTAGGAGAATGGTGTGATGGAGAAGACCCAAACTACAAATGTAGCATATGATCGTGTCAATTTATTGCTACTGTTTTCTGCATGTCAAGTATATGTTCCTATGACCATGAGATCATGCAACTCACAGATACCGGAGGAGTGCCTTGTGTGTATCAAACATCGTAACGTAACTGGGTGACTATAAAGGTGCTCTACAGGTATCTCCGATGGTGTCTATTGAGTTGGCATGGATCAAGACTGGAATTTGTTACTCCATGTGACGGAGAGGTATCTTAGGGCCCACTCGGTAATAAAACATCACAATAAGCCTTGCAAGTAGTGTGACTAAGTGTTAGTCACGAGATCTTGTATTATGGAACGAGTAAAGAGACTTGCCTGCAACGAGGTTGAACTAGGTATGGAAATACCGACGATCGAATCTCGGGCAAGTAACATACCGAAGAACAAAGGGAACATCATACGGGATTAACTGAATCCTTGACATAGAGGTTCAACCGATAATGATCTTAGTAGAATATGTAGGAACCAATATCGGCATCCAGGTCCTTCTATTGGTTATTGACTGTAGAGGTGTCTCGGTCATGTCTACATAGTTCTCGAACCCGCAGGGTCTGCACACTTAAGGTTCGGTGACGTTTCAGTAGTATAGAGTTATGTATGGTTGTGACCGAAGGTTGTTCGGAGTCCCGGATGAGATCCCGGACGTCATGAGGAGCTTCGGAATTCTCCGGAGGTAAAGATTGATATATAGGAAGTCCCATTTTGGTCGTCGGAAAAGTTTCGGGCTAATCGGTAATGTACCGGGAGTGTCGGTAGTGTACTGGGAGACCACCGGGAGGGGTATTTCGACCCAAGAGGCTTCATGGGCTGTGGGAGATTAAATACCAGACTTTTTTGGTCTGGTGGAAGTCCCACACAAGGCCCATGTGGCTGGGAGAAAAATCCCAAAGGGAAAAAGGTGGGAAAAGGCCAAAAAAAAGGAGGAATCCTATCCTACTAGGATTGGAGGAGGAGTCCTCCTCTCCTCCTCCCCACTTTGGTCGACCTAAGGGCTGGCTTTTTGGCTAGCCAAGACTCCTCCTCCTCTCCTCCTATATATACTAGAGGATTTGAGGGTTTTGGCATAGAATTTTCAGCCACGTGCTACCCGTTCCTCTAGTGCATAGTTTCTCCTCTAGATCGGTTTTCTGCAGTGCTTAGGCGAAGCCCTGCCGGAATAGCTCCACCGCAATCCCCGCAGCGTCGTCACGCTGCCGGAGAACTCTTATACCTCTCCGCTCCCTCTTGCTAGATCAACAAGGCGGAGATCGTCATCAAGTTGTACGTGTGCTGAACGCGGAGGTGTCGTCCGTTCGGCGCTAGATCGGAAGGACCGTGATCAAGATCGCGAGACGGATCCTGATGAGTTCGCGGGACGGATCATGATGAGTTCATGGGACGGATCATGATGAGTTCATGGGACGGATCGTGATGAGTTCGCGGGACGGATCGTGATTGGATCGCGGAACAGATCGTGATGAGATCACAACACACTCGGCGATTTGGATCGCGAAGACGTTCGACGACACCAACCGCGTTTCTTAACGCTTCCCGCTTAGCGATCTACAAGGGTATGTAGATACACTCTCCCACTCGTAGATGCTCATCACCATGGATAGATGTGCGTGTGCGTAGGAAATTTTTTGTTTCCCATGCGACATTCCCCAATAGTGGCATCATGCTCTAGGTCTATGTGTAGATGAGATCTCGAGTAGAACACAAAAGGTTTGTGGGCATTGATGCTTAGATTGCTTCCTCCCTTGGTCGGATTTTGGTTCAGCAGTATTTTGAGATGAAGCATCCCGGACCAACATTACTCGTACGCTTACAAGAGACCGGTTCCCTCGACCGCAACTTGTTGCATAGATGGCTTGCGGGTGCCAGTTTCTCTCACTTGAGTTGGATTGGATTCGACAAAGGCGGTCCTTGAGAATGTTGAAAAGCAACTAGTGTGTCACCGTTGTGGTTTTTGCGTAGATGAGAGTTGTTCTTGCTAGATAACCATAGCAGCCACGTAAAACATGCAACAACAATTAGAGGACGTCTAACTTGTTTTTGCAGGGTATGTTGTGATGTGATATGGCCAATTACATGATATGATATATGTGATGTATGAGATGATCATGTGATGGATAGATTATCACAACTTGCATGTCGATGAGTACGGAAACCGGAAGGAGCCATAGGGTTGTCTTCAATTATTGTATGACCTGTGTGTTAATCATTAAGCGCTATGTAATGCTTTACTTTATCGCTACACGTTAGCAATAGTAGTAGAATCATGGTGGGCGCGACAACCCCGATGGAGACACACTGATGGAGATCAAGATGATGGAGATCATGGTGTCATTCCGGTGACGATGGAGATCATGTCGGTGCTTTCATGATGGATATCAAAAGCACAAGTTCATGGCCATATCATGTCACTTATGATTTGCATGTGATGTTAATCCTTTTATGCACCTTGTTTTGCTTAGGACGACGGTAGCATTATAAGGTGATCCCTCACTTAATTTCAAGTTAAATTGTGTTCTCCCCGAGTGTGCACCGTTGCAAAAGTTCTTCGTGTCGAGACACCACGTGATGATTGGGTGTGATAGACTCTACGTTCAGATAGAACGGGTGCAAGCCAGTGTTGCACATGTAGAACACTCGGGTTAAACTTGACGAGCCTAGCATGTAAAGACATGGCCTCGGAACACAAGAGACTGAAAGGTCGAACATGAGTCATATAGTAGATATGATCAACATGATGATGTTCACCATTGTAACCACCTCAACTCACGTGATGATCGGACTTGAGTTGGTGAATTTGGATCATGTATCACTCGAATGACCGGAGGGATGTCAATTTGAGTGGGAGTTATTAAGTAATATGATTAATTGAACTCATTATCATGAACATAGTCAGTAGTATCTTTGCAAACTGTGTTGTAGATTACTAGCTCACGCTGTAGCTCCCTTGTATTTTTATATGTTCCTAGAGAAATAGAGTTGAAAGATGATGGTAGCAATATTGCGGACTGGCTCTGTGATCTAAGGATTGTCCTCGTTGCTGCACAGAAGGCTTATGTCCTTAATGCACCGCTCGGTGCGCCAACCCCTCTAGCGTCGTCTGTAGATGTTGTGAACATCTGACAGGAACGTTCTGATGACTACTTGATAGTTTAGTGCGTCATGCATTACGGCTTAGAATTGAGGCTCCGAAACGTTTTGAACGTCACAGAACATATGAGATGTTCTAAGAGCTGAAATTAGGATCTCAGGCTCATGCCCGTGTTGCGAGATATGAGATCTCCAACAAGATTCTTTGCCTGTAAGATGAAGGAGAATAGCTCAATCGTTGAGCATGTGATCAGATTGTCAAGGTTCTACAATCGCTTGAATCGAGTGGGAGTTGATCTTCCAGATAAGATAGTGATTGATATTGTTCTCCAAGTCACTGTCACTAAGCTACTAGAACTTGGTGATGAACTATAAACGCCAGGGATAGAAATAATGATCCCTGAGTTGTTCGCGATGTTTGACACCACGAAGGTAGAATTCAAGAAGGAGCATCAAGTGTTGATGGTTAGTAAAACCACTAGTTTCGAGAAGGGCAAGGGAAACGAGGGAAACTTCATGGATAGCAAGTCAGTTGCTGCTCCGGTGAAGCAACCCAAAGTTAAACCCAAACCCGAGACTAAGTGCTTTGATTATGAGGAGAGCGGTCGCTGAAGCGGAACAACCCTAGATACTTGATAGATAAGAAGGCTGGCAACATCGACAGAAGTATATTTGATATACGTGTTATTGATGTGTACCTTTCTAGTACTCCTAGTATCACCTGGGTATTGGATACCGGTTCGGTTGCTAAATGTTAGTAACTCGAAATAAAAGCTACGGAATAAATAGAGAACTAGCTAAGGGTGAGGTGACGATGTGTGTTGGAAGTGTTTCCAAGGTTGATGTGATCGACATCGCACGCTCTCTCTACCTTTGGGATTAGTAACAAACCTAAATATGTGTTATTTAGTGTTTTGCGTTGAGCATGAACGTGATTAGATCGTGTTTATTGCAACACGGTTATTCATTTAAATTAGAGAATAATGGTTATTCTGTTTACATGAATAATACCTTCAATGGTCATGCACCCAGTGAGAATGGTTTGTTGAATCTTGATTGTAGTAATACACATGTTCATAACATTGATGCCAAAAGATGCAAAGTTAATAATGATAGTACCACATACTTGTGGCACTACCGCTAAATGTCATATTGGTATAAAACACATGAAGAAACTCCATGCTGATGGATCTTTGGACTCTTTCGATTTCGAATCGGTTGAGACATGCGAACCATGCCTCTTGGTCAAAGATGACTAATGACCCCGTTTTCTGGTTTGACGGAGCGGGCAAGTGATTTATTGGAAATGATACATGGTGATGTATGCAATCCAATGAGTCTGGTGGCATGCAGTGGATATCGTTATTTTCTTACCTTCACTGATGATTTGGGTAGATATAGTGTATGTTTACTTAATGAAACACAAGTCTGAATCGTTTGAAAAGTTCAAGCAAATTCAGAGTGAAGTTTAAGATCATCGTGACAAGAAGATAAAAACGTCTATGATATGATCGTCGAGATGAATATCTGAGTTGCAAGGTTGGCATACAACTTTAGACAATGTGAAAATTGTTTCACAACTCACGCCACCTGGAACACCATAGTGTGATGGTGTGTCCGAACGTCATAGTCGTGCTCTGTTGGATATGGTGCATTCTATGATGTCTCTTATCGTTTTGTTACTATAATTTTGGGGTTTTGCATTAGAGACAACTACATTCACTTTAAATAGGGCACCATCTAAATCCGTTGAGATGACATCGTGTGAATTATGGTTTGATAGAACCTAAGCTGTCATTTCTTAATGTTTGGGGTTGTGACGCTTGTGTGGAAAATATTTTCACCTAATGAGCTCAAACCCAAAGCGGGCAAATGCATCTTCATAGAATATGCTGAGAACAGTTGGGTGAACCTTCTATCTCAGATCCAAGCATAAAATGTTTGTTGCTAAAACTGGGTCCTTTCTCGAGAAAAAGTTTCTCTTGAAAGAATTGAGTGGGAGGAGGATAGAACTTGATGAGGTTATTGAACCTCTGTTTCAACCAGAGAGTAGCACAACACAGGAAGTTGTTTCTATGAAGCCTACGTTAGTTGAAGAGGAAGTTAATGATGATGATCATGAAGCTTCGGATCAAGTTACTATCGAACCTCATAGGTCGACAAGGACGTGTACTGCTCCTGAGTGGTGCCGCAACCCTGTGTTAGAGGTCAAGTTGTTGGACAACGATGAACCTACAAACTATGGAGAAGCAATGATGGGCACGGAAACCAACAAATGGTTAGAGGCCATGAAATCTGAGAAAGGATCCATGTATGAAAACAAAGTATAGACTTTGGTGGACTTGCTCCTAGGACAGCAGGTCGTTAAGTACAAATGGATCTTTGAAATGAAGACAGAAGCTGATGGTAAATATCACCATTTGTAAAGCTCGACTTGTTGCAAAGAAGTTTACGACAAGTTCAAGGAGTTGACTGCGATGAGACTTTCTCACTCGTAGCGGTGCTAAAGTCTGTTGAAATTATGTTAGCAGTTGCTGCACTTTCAAATATGAAATCTAGCAGATGGATGTCAAAACATCGTTTCCTTAACGATTTACTTGAGGAAAGGTTGTATGTGATACAACCAGAAGGTTTTGTCAGTCCTAAGGATGCTAAAAGGTGTGCAAGCTTTAGTGATCCTTTTATAGACTGAAGCAAGCATCTCGGAGTTGGAATGTACACTTTGATGAGGTGATCAAAGTTTTTGAGTCTATACAAAGTTTATGAGAAACTTGTATTTGCAATAAAGTGCGTGGGAGCACCATAGAGTTTCTGATAAGTATATGTGGATGACATATTGCTATTCGGAAATAATGTGGAATTTCTGGAAAGCATAAACGGTTGTTTGAAAAGTGATTTTCAAAGGAAGACCTGAATAAAGCTACCTAATTGTTGAGCATCAAGATCTATAAAGATAGATCAAGATGTTTGATAAGACTTCCAATGAGTACATACCTTGACAAGATTTTGAAAGAGTTCAAAATGGATTAGTCAGAGAGAAGTGTTCTCGCCTCCTTTGTAAGGTGTGAAGTTGAGTGAGACTCAAAGCTCGACCATGGCAGAAGAAAGAGAAAGGACGAATGTCGTCCCCTATGCCTTAGCCATAGGCTCTGTATAGTATGCCATGCTATGTACCGCACCTGTGTGTGCCTTGCCATGAGTCCGTCAAGGGGTACACGAGTGATCCAGGAGTGGATCACTGGACAACAGTCAAGATTATCCTTAGTAACTAAAAGGTTAAGGATATGTTTCTTGATTATGGAGGTGATAAAGAGTTCGTCGTAAAGAGTTACGTCGATGCAATCTTTAACACCAATCCGGATGACCCGTAGTAGCAATCTGGATACATATAGTGGAGCAGCCATTCGGAATAGTACCAAGGGGAGTGTGGTAGCAGTGTTTACGGTTTGACATAGAGATTTGCAAAGTACACACGGATCTGAATGTCGCAGACCCGTTGACTATAAGACCTCTCTCACATGCAAAGCATGATCGAGCCCCAGAACTCATTGGGTGTTAGATTCATAACAATGTGAATCACATGGTGATGTGAACTAGATTATTGACTCTAGTGCAAGTGGGAGACCGTTGAAATATGCCCTAGATGCAATAATAAATTAGTTATTATCATATTTCCTTGTTCATGATAATCGTTTATTATCCATGCTATAATTGTATTGATCGGGGACTTAGATGCATGTGTGGATACATAGACAAAACCATGTCCCTAGTATGCCTCTAATAGAGTAGCTCGTTGATCAAAGATGGTTAAGGTTTCCTAGCCATGGACATGAGATGTCATTTGATAAACGGGATCACGTCATTAGGAGAATGGTGTGATGGACAAGACCCAAACTACATACGTAGCATATGATCGTGTCAGTTTATTGCTACTGTTTTCTGCATGTCAAGTATACGTTCCTATGACCATGAGATCATGCAATCACGGATACCGGAGGAGTGCCTTGTGTGTATCAAACATTGCAACATAACTGGGTGACTATAAAGGTGCTCTACAGGTATCTCCGAGGGTGTCTGTTGAGTTGGCATGGATCAAGACTGGAATTTGTTACTCCGTGTGACAAAGAGGTATCTTAGGGCCCACTCGGTAATACAACATCACAATAAGCCTTGCAAGCCATAAAGATACTTGCCGGTAACGAGGTTAAACTAGGTATGGAGATACCGACGATCGAATCTCGGGCAAGTAACATACCGAAGAACAAAGGGAACATCATACGGGATTAACTGAATCCTTGATAGAGAGGTTCGACCGATAAAGATCTTCGTAGAATATGTAGGAACCAATATGGGCATCCATGTCCCGCTATTGGTTATTGACCATAGAGGTGTCTCGGTCATGTCTACATAGTTCTCGAACCCGCAGGGTCTGCACACTTAAGGTTCGGTGACGTTTCGATAGTATAGAGTTATGTATGGTGGTGACATAAGGTTGTTCGGAGTCCCGGATGAGATCCCGGACGTCACAAGGAGCTCCGGGATGGTCCGTATGTAAATATTGATATATAGGAAGTCCTATTTTGGTCGCCGGAAAAGTTTCGGGCTAATCGGTAATGTACCGGGAGTGCCGGTAGTGTACCGGGAGACCACCGGGTGGGGTATTTCGACCCAAGAGGCTTCATGGTCTGTGGGAGAGTAAATACCAGCCTTTTGTGGTCTGGTGGAAGTCCCACACAAGGCCCATGTGGCTGGGAGAAAAAGCCTAAAGGGAAAAAGGCGGAAAAAGGCCAAAAAAAGGAGGAATCCTAGTCCTACTAGGATTGGAGGAGGAGTCCTCCTCTCCTCCCCACTTTGGTCGACCCAAGGGCTGTCTTTTTGGCTAGACAAGACTCCTCCTCCTCTACTCCTATATATACTAGAGGATTTTAGGGTTTTGGCACAGAATTTTCAGCCACGTGCTACCCGTTCCTCTAGTGCATAGTTTCTCCTCTAGATCAGTTTTCTACACTGCTTAGGCGAAGCCCTGCCGGAATAGCTCCACCACCATCGCTGCAGCACCGTCACGCTGCCGGAGAACTCTTCTACCTCTCCGCTCCCTCTTGCTGGATCAAGAAGGCAGAGATCATCATCAAGTTGTACGTGTGCTGAACGCGGAGGTGCCGTCCGTTCGGCGCTAGATCGGAAGGCCCGTGATCAAGATCGTGAGACGGATCGTGATGAGTTCGCGGGACGGATCGTGATGAGTTCACGGGACGGATCGTGATGAGTTCACGGGACGGACCCTGATGAGTTCGCGGGATGGATCGTGATTGGATCGCGGGACGGATCGTGATGAGATCGCAGGACACTCAGCGATTTGGATCGCGAAGACGTTCGACTACACCAACCGCGTTTCTTAGCGCTTCCCGCTTAGCAATCTACAAGGGTATGTAGATCCACTCTCCCTCTCGTAGATGCTCATGACCATGGATAGATCTGCGTGTGCGTAGGAAATTTTTTGTTTCCCATGCGACGTTCCCCAATAGGGATTTATGCCTCCCGTGTAGCTGCACAATTGACAGTGTCACCTCAACCTAATGACTCTATTTTGCGTGAGAGATATTTAGACTATGAGGTTGTGTGTCGTCATGACTTTATCATGAATAGTGTCAGGGGCTATGAGTACAACATAACTTTTTATAAATATATGTTCACTTCTGTGAACTTTCTTGCGCCCGCTCTCTTTGATTTTTAGGCTAAACACATATATTATGTTCTTGAGGATGAGGTACGGGAGTACAACGCTGCAGTAGAGGCTGCTGCATGGCTGAGGAGGCAGCAAGGAACGCCTCCACGAGCTATCATTTCAACTATTACCCAGACCAACAATGGTGACCACCAAGCTAGGAAAATGCCCGATCTTGGGGGTGTACGTATTTCTCACCGACATTACATTCATGTCCACATACTTCATATAAATTGTCAGGTGTTTATCCTCTTTCATTTTATATCCATGTTAGCATTATTTTACTGCCTTCTTCTTGTGCGTACGACAAACTTTGAAATCCAAAAATATTTCTCGCTTCTTTTTTAGTTTTTCTTTCTCATTTAATTAGATGTAGTATTAAAAGGAAAACCCAAAAAGATTTCCTTTGCATGTTGGGAGCTTTCACATGTAAATATTGTTTCTCGTTCTTGTTGTCCCTTAGTTTTTTTCTTTCTTGAGAAAACCATAACCTCCAAAAAATATTTGAGTGTGTTTCTCTAAATTTCTTTTCCTTTTTGTTGAGTCATTGAAAGGAGAAAACCACGATGTAAATGTTGACTGGATCCTACATGCTTTATTGTTTATCTAATAAAGGGCCAATATTGCCTTGTCTTCTCCTTTATATCAAACTGGCATGCATATTCCACCTAAGTTCAAGACATTATTGCACTATTATTATTATCACATCATTCGGTCGTGCAAGTGAAAGGAAATAATGACAATATTTGATGAAATGATCATGGCAAAGGAAACTGGTATGAACTCTTTTTTTCCATTTTGTAACTATGTTTAGATCATTCGATCTTGATTGAGTGTATCATGGGTGAACTTGCTTATGATGACAATTAGAGATTATAGTTTCTCGTGCCATGCTTAAATATATAGGAGTGGATAATGATTTATCTCATGTGTCAACATGCATTAAAATGGTTATGATGTGGTATGGTAGTATAGTATTTCCCTCTAAGTAATTCGAGCAGCTTGACTTGGCCCAAGTGCAAACATATAGTTGATTCAAAACCAATGTCGTCTTCATGATGTTTAAATTTAGAGTGTTCAAATCCTACTAATGCTATGTCCAATGTTAATTATTCACAATGCATGCTTATGACAGTTTTCACTCTCTAGCTGGTTGATACGTCTCCAACGTATCTATAATTTCTAATTGTTCCATGCTGATATGATTATCATTCTAGGATGCTTTTTGGGCATTCGTTTACCAATTTATAATGTTTTTGAGCACTAACCTATTGACCCAGTGCTCAGTGCCAGTTGTTGTCTTCTGTCTTCTACGTGTTTTGACTTTTTAGGTTTACAGTACCAAATAAAGTCCAATTGCCATAAAACTTTTTGATGATTTTTTCTGGACCAAAAGAAAAACTGGAAGCTTCAGGAGGAGGCAAGGAGAGGCACGAGGGCCCCACAAACAAACAAGGCACGCCACCAAGGGCGCGCCCTGATGGCTTGTGCCTCCCTCGTGCGCCTCCCAATGCCCCTCTCTGGCCTATGAAGTCTCATATATTCCAAAATCCCTATAAACGCTCCCGAAACACTTTTTCCGCCGCCACGAATCTCTGTTCCGACGGGAGTCCATCTAGACCTCTGTTTCGGCGCCCTGTTGGAGAGGAAATCAATCACGGAGGGCCTATTCATCAACCTTACTTCCCTCAACATGATGTGTGAGTAGTTCACCATAGAACTACGGGTCCATAGGTAGTACCAAGATGGCAATCTCTCTCTCTTGATCTTCAATACAATGTTTATCGCATCTTTGCCTTGATCTATCAGATGTAATCCCTTTGTATGGTGCGTTTGTTGGGATACGATGAATTGTGAGTTTATGTTTAGGTTATTCATCAAAATTATTTGAGCGAAACCTGACTACTAGGATTCTTATTTGCATGGTCATCATAGCTTAGTAATGATCTCCGATCTATTAAGATAGTTTGGCAAACTAGATTGATGTTTCTTTGGTGGGAGTGCTGCATTGTATTAGGTTCAACTTGGTGAGTTTCTGTATCCTAGTGATAGAAGGGGAGAAGATGCTACTTTGTGTTGCTGCTACTAAGGATAAAATGATGGGGTTTATTCATATTGATCGAGTTTACTTTGTCTACATCATGTCATCATTCTTGAAGCATTACTTTGTTTTACTTAATACTCTAGATGCATGCTAGATAGTGGTCGATGAGTGGAGTAATAGTAGTAGGTGCAGGTAGGAGTCGGTCTATTTGCTTATGGAGGTGATGCCCATACACACATGATCATCACCCTGAAAAACGTAGAACTATTTGCTTTTCTATCAATTGCCCAGCGGTAATTTGTTTACCTACTATATGCTATTTCTATGAGAGATGCCACTAGAGAACCCTATGACCCCAGGTCTATTCAATTGTATATTCACAAATGATATTATTACCTTGTTGTTATTTATTTTATTTCATATCATTTTGCAATTTACAATTCATAACAATTATCTACACAACTCACCTACTTGCAAATAACGAGATCAAGGGGATTGACAACCCTCTTGCCGACATTGGGTGCAAGTTTTTATTTCTTTGTGTGTAGCTATTGAAGACGGTTGAGAATTGGTATGGCGATTGGTTCGATAAACCCTGGTTTCATAATTGAGGGAAATACTTACGCACATTGTGCTGCGATAACCCGTTCCTCTTCACAGAAAACCCAACACAAATCACAATTATCACTGGTCACTTCTCAATCTATTGCTAACCTTCACCTGTATTAAGCGGGAATGTTGCTTGTGCATCCAAAATCCTTAAACCAAGTTATTCCACATCAGTCCACCATACCTACCTACATATGGTATTACCCTTCCGTTCCAAGTAAATTTGCATGTGCTACCTCTAATATTCAAATAAACATCTGTTTTCTACACACGTCCCAGTCATGGAGCGAGAGGCGGGCGGTATCTTCCATGCTAAGTGAGTTATTCTCAGGACTGTCGTTTATTAGCCATCATTTCAAGAGAGAGGCTGGTAAAAAGGATGCCCCGTCCTGAAAAATCAAAATTAATTAAAGAAAACTCCTTGGGACAGTTGATATCTTGGCAGGTCGCCATGGATTCAGTCAGCCATGGTTTGTGTATGGATGGAAGATATTGAAAACCTTGACATAAAATAGACAGGAAAAGTGCACCGCCCAAAAACTATATTTTCAATCTTGTTTTAAACCTTGAGCTCTCGCACCTCTCCAAATTAGTGCTTCCCTCTTCGAAGGGCCTATCTGTTTACTTTTACGTTGAGTCATCACACTCTTACTAAAAGCACCAGACTAGAGAGCACTATTGTCATTTTTAGACATTGAGTCTAGTTAATGTTGGATGTGTGCACGAATGGATCATTTCTACCCTGAGTTATAATGTTTAGTCGCTGCTAGAATCTATGATGTGCTCCGCATGTATGTTTTGCGGTCTCAGAAAGGGCTTGCAAAATACCATGTCACCATATTATATATGATTGTTTTGACAAATTGTTGGCATGTGAGATATCTTATTATTGCTTGCTAGTTGGTTATGTATTTCCATGAGTGAATATGATGTTTAATTGTTATCATGGATGTGGTTATTTATGATTTATGCTGAAAACTTGAACACTAGCTAAGCATGTGTATAACGACAAGAACAAAAGAGTTTGTAAAAGTTTTCTTCATCACTTTCAGTTTATCAACTGAATTGCTTGAGGACAAGCAATAAATTAAGCTTGGGGGAGTTGATACGTCTCCAACGTATCTACTTTTCCAAACACTTTTGCTACAGTTTTGGACCCTAATTTGCATGATTTGAATGGAACTAACCCGGACTGGCGTTGTTTTCAACAGAAGTACCTTGGTGTTATTTTTCTGTAGAAATAAAATTTCCTAGAATTGGATGAAACTTTGTGTGAATTAGTTCTGGAATATATAATGAATTATGGAGTGAAGATCCATCGGAGGTGGTTGCCTATGGGCCGTAGGCCAACAGGGCACGCCCACCCCCTAGGCGCGTCTTGATGGCTTGTGGGGACCACGTGGATCCTTCGACCCTATTTCTAGTCCTATAAATTCACATCTTCGGAGAAAAAAATCTGAGAGAAGATTTCATCACGTTTTATGACACGGAGCACCGCCACCTCCTGTTCTTCCTCGGGATGACTGGTCTGGAGTCCGTTTGGGGCTCCGAAGAGGGGGATTCGTTGCTATCATCATCACCAACCCTTCTGCATCAACACCGACATGATGCTCACCACCGGGAGTGAGTAATTCCTTTGTATGCTTGTTGGACGGTGGTGGGATTGGATGAGATTGATCATGTAATAGAGTTAAGTTTGATAGAGCTTGATCCCTAGTGTCCACAATGTTTTGAGATTGATGTTGCTACGACTTTGCTATGCTTAATGCTTGTCGCTAGGGCCCGAGTGCCATGATTTTAGATCTTAACCTATTATGTTTCATGAATATAAGAGTGATTTGGATCCTATCTTGCAAGTTGTATGCACCTATTATGTCTCTTGATCCACATACCCCAAGGTGACAAAAATTGGGATTCTTTTTGGTGATTACTGTAGTTTGAGGAGTTCATGTATTCACCATGTGTTAATGCTTTGTTTCGATTCTCTATTAAAAGGATGCCCTAATATCCCTTAGTTTCCAATAGGACCCCATTGCCATGGGACGGTAGGACAAAAGATGACATACAAGTTCTTATCGCAAGCACATATGCCTATATACGGAATCCATGCCTACATTACATTGATGAATTGGAGTAAGTTCTGTGTTGCCCTAGTATGTAATTGTTACATGATTGATGTCATCTAAATAATTATCCATCAATGATCCACGTGCCTATGCTTTATATATACTGAATCTTGCTAAGTTACGAATGCTGTTGTTACTGTCATACCTGCTACTCAATTGCTACAGTTGCTACTGTTACCAAAATTGCTTCTATCACTAGTACAGAAAAGTCTAGCTATGGCGTGGCGAAAATGTCCATGCTATCATGGAGGCCCGATGCCACCAATAAGGTGCCACAGTTAAAAAGTACTACTGACATTGGATTCGACACCAGCACTATTCCATGCGTTTATGGCATGCCACTTGTCCAATGCAAGCAGTAATATACGTCAGTAGTGGCATTGGATGTTAGTGTTACACCAGCAATGTAATTTTAAGATTTAAAACAAACTTGTTGCTACCTCTTGAGCTTGCATTAGTTTTCCCTTGAAGAGGAAAGGGTGATGCAGGGAAGAAGATAAGTATTTTCCTCAGTTCTTGAGAACCAAGGTATCAATCCAGTAGGAGGAACAAGCAAGTCACCAATGGTTGCACCTACAGAAACAATCAAAATCTTGCACCCAACGCTATAAGGTGGTTGTCAATCCCTTCATAGTTATTTGCAAGGATTAGATCTGAAAGAGATAGATGTAAATGAGTGCGGAAAGTAAAAGATAAATAAATTGCAGCAAAGTATAGATCTGAAAGTATATGATGGAAAATAGACCCGGGGCCATAGGTTTCACTAGAGGCTTCTCTCTTGAAGGCAAATATCATGGTGGGTAAACAAATTACTATCAAGCCATTGATAGAAAACCGAATAATCATGTAGTTATCAAAGGCAATGATCATGCATATAGGCATCACGTCCGTGATAAGTAGACCTGTCGGAGGAAACAACACCTATGGGATCGGAGGGATCCCTTTATTGTTCGGCTGGGAAGAAGGCTCGCACAGAGAGCAGATCTGATGAACAATGCGTGGGATTTTACCTAGGTTCGGGCTGCAAAGATGCGTCAAACCTAGTCTTGCGTGGTTATATTCTTGGTATTTTTAGGGTTCCAGCTACAGGAGCGCTATGAACAGCTGCTACGCGTATGAGCTAGAAGGTCGGGAGTCAAAGGACCCAAAAAGTTTCCTAAAAGTCGAAAAGTCCTCCACTATAACGCCCTGGGCCTCCTTTTATATGACCAAGGCGATCCCTACAGCAGCGTACAGTGTGTACACGGGAGAGCTACGGTTCTATCATACCTAACGCTGACGGAGTAGGATAGGCGCATTTAATGCACCGTTAGGCATCTTTGACTGTCTACGGGACGAGACAGGAGCCCGTCCCATCCCCACCGCTTAGTCCCTCCATCACTGGTGCCGCGACATGTGCCTAGGCGGGGCGACACCTGGCTTCTATGCTGGCAGGGTCTTGTCAGGGCTCCGCCTAGCCGGGTCTTCGCCTTGCCGGGTCCTTCCGAGGCTTTGCCTTGCCGGGGGCCTGAAGGCCATCTTGGCAAGGTCTTGCATTTGGTCTTGATTCTCCTACATTTGTATCTAGCAGCTCCCCGCCGGGCCTCGTCGTCAGGGTGGCTACTACTGCCCGTGCATGAGAAAGGGGCACTGGAGAGCCCAAAACTCTAGTGCACCAACAGGAGGGGCCCCCGGGCCTGGGCCACACATGGTGCGAGGCATTGTTAGGCTAGGCCCAAACAGTGCATGGGCACGTGTGGCAGGGCCTTGCGATTGTGATCATTGCACTTACTGCGCCTCCCCGCAATGCCCATTGAATGCAGGACATGGGATATGTGCGTGGCGCGGCCATCAATTTTTCAATTACTGCGTCAGGTCGTTTCCGCCATGCGCGCCACATGAATAGCGGGAAGCCAACAACGGGCGCCCATGACTTAAAGTCCTGGGAGAGGCGTTAACTGCAGCGCCATGGATTGGAGAACGGGGCGGTTGTTGTTCGCCCCGTGATCGAGGGCGACAGTATTGGAGGAGGTGGGCGACGACCCTTGGAGCGGGGGAGAGCCAGCCCCCGCGCTTCCCCCTATAAATTGAGGGGTAGCGAGGGCGGTTCTCATCCATCCTTCCTCCCTCCTCCGAGTGTGAACCTCCATAGCTTGCCCTTCCATGTCTTCCCAACCTTCAAGTGGCGCTTGCCCTTAGCCATGAATAGGGGGCGAGGGCGGCGACCGTACTCAGCTCCAAGGAGGAGTTCTCGTCGGGATCATGCCACCGCTTCAGCCACAGAGGCAGAGGGAGGATCGAGCGCGCGTGGTGAAAGAGGTGCGAGGCATCGTGTCCTTCATGGAGGTCGAGGTCAGGGGAGGCGGAGCGCTTCCCCACCTCCTCCTCCGATGCGAGGCCTCTTCCTTGAGGAGACCCACGCTAAGGGGACAGCGCTGGAGTTCGTCCTTGAACTGGGCGGTCCCCTTCGGAGCCATATGCGCCTCCCTCGCCCCTTCGCTAGGGCGATGGAGGTCGATGAGTCGCCCGTCCTGTGGTTACAGGCGCATGGTTGTTGTAACGGCGCGACGCTGGTGGACGTCGAGTACCCAGCATGTCGTGTCATGTTCGTCGGGCGCGGCTAGAAGACCTTCGCCTACACCCACAACCTCTAGGAAGGGCATGTCCTTTGTTTTAAAATGATGGAGGCCGAGCTGCTCTCCGTCAAGATTTATGGGCGATCAGGCGTCTGCCTCAGCTGCTGCGAAGAGAGCTCGAGCGGCGCCGAAAGCTCATCCTCGAGCGAGAGTGATGAGGAGGATAGTGGTGAAGACGACAACGATGAGTCTGGTCTTCGGGCCATCAAGTCGGAGCACGATGACCCGAGCTCGGACTGACCGTCGGCCCCATCATCACCGTTAGCCTCATGCCTCTCCCCCTCCCGGAAGGATGATCTTGCCGGGGGTCCTTGTCCCGGGCGCTGCCTCATCTTCCAGCTGGACCTTCCGGCAGGCCCGCGGACTTTGGCTTCTAGGGTCCTCCCACCTTTTCGTCCATGCAACGCTGGTCTTCTCCTCTACGCAATGATGTCCCTCTCCTCCGTGCAATGCTGGTCCAGGAGGGACCAGGCTTTCGTCGGAGGCCCCTTGCCATCTTCTTCTTCTTGTAGTCTGCCTCCTCTTTCCATCTTTTTCTTCTTGTAATCTCCCTTAGGGGAGAAAGTCAAATAAAGATGTACTCAGGAAAAGATGACATCTCATGTAAATTTCACCCTATATTGAATAATTGTATATTATCTTCCTTGTTATTCTGTTTCTATGCACGGAACTTTCCCTACGCCTTTTCAGAAGAACTTGCCGGTGTGTGTAGCCCTACCGCGAGCACTTTGAGGAACGAATCCTTAGCAGCCTGATGGCGGTGCCACTTCTGGAAGATACCTTGGTGTCCTGGGCGTGGCTGCTTAAGCTGTTGATCATGCTCGAAACAAAATAACGGCGCGAGCGCAGCCACTTGAGTCGATGAGCAGACTCGAAACGGCGCAAGAGCGCGGGCACAACCACTTAAGTTGTTGAGCGGACCCGAAATAGAGTGAGGGCACAGCCAATCACAGCAAGGTTCCTGTGCATGCAGGTTTTCCAGACAGAAGTCGAAATCGTCCAAGGAAAATAATTCCACAACAAGAATTCACTTGGGGTTTTGCAACTTATCTTTTTGCTGCCGTACTCCTTCCGGCAAGATTTGTTTTTTGAACGTCGCCCGTAGGTATCCATACCCCCCCCCCCGGCAAAGCTGCACGCGAGGTAACCTTCTATCCTTTGAGAAAAAGAAAGAAGAGAAAATATGGATGTGGAACCTTGGTGGTCCATTAGCTCTTGCCAGGAGTAAGCATAATGCAATATCTCAGACAAACATGCACATAAGTAAACATGAGAATCAACAAAATTTGCGGAACACTTAGCTTTATTCAAATACGCACATGGTCTGTGCCTGGCTTTGTACCAAGGATTACATGCTTCAGCGGCAAGACTTGTACAAAAGTTGGTTGCCAGGAGACCCCGCAACCGTGCCTCATTGGTAGAACTTACTAAGATGTTCGATATTCAAGGAGTTGCTCACTCGGATGCCACCTTCGGTCTCTAGGTGGACTACGCCAGGCCTGGTGACTCGCACTACCCGAGAAGGGCCCTCCCACTTTGGCGTCAACTTGTTGGAATTCTTGGCAGACTGAACGCGCCGAATAACAAGGTCGCCTTCCTCGAGACTTCGGGCATTAACTTTGCGGCTATGATAGCGGCGCAAAGCTTGCTGGTAGCGTGCAGCAATCGTAGCAGCCTGAAGACGGTCTTCCTCAAGGAGTGTCGCGTCACCTTGCCGCAACTGCTCTTGCTCAAGCTCATCATAAGAGAGCACTCGAGGTGACCTGTATATGAGTTCCATGGGGAGAACTGCCTCTACCCCATATACGACGGAGAAGAGTGTCTGGCCGGTAGCTCGATTTGGTGTTGTTCTGATTGACCAAACAACCACCGGCAACTCATCAATCTAGCATCTTCGCACTTGCGCAGCTTGTTGAAAGTTCTTGTCTTGAGGCCTCGTAGCACTTCAGCATTAGCCCTTTCCGCCTGGCCATTGCTCCTTGGGTGGGCAACAGAAGCAAAATAGATTTTGCCACCAAGGTCTTGGACATATTGCATGAAGGTGCGGCTCGTGAACTGTGTGCCATTGTCAGTGATGATCCTGTTCGGAACACTAAAGCGGTAGACAAGTCCTTTGAAGAACTTGACGGCTGACTGTGGTGTCACCTTTCTCACTGCTTCCACTTTTGGCCACTTTTTGAACTTGTCGATTGCAACGTACAAGTACTCAAAGCCCCCGGCAGCGCGGGGAGAGGGCCCCAAGATGTTGAGCCCCCAGACCGAAAATGGCCAGGAGAGAGGGATTGTCTGAAGGGCTTGAGCTAGTTGATGTAATTTCTACGAATGAAACTGGCATGCTTCACACTTGGTTACTATCGCAGTTGCATCCTCGAGGGCAGTGGGCCAAAAGAAACCTTGCTAGAATGCCTTACCGGCAAGTGCTCTTGATCCTATGTGGGAGCCACATATGCCTCCATATATCTCTGCCAACAGCTCTAGTCCATCCTCTCGAGAAATGCACTTGAGTTTCGCACCATCCGGCCTGTTTCTGTATAGGATGTTGTCCATGAACTGGTACAAATTAGACCAATGAGCTACTTTCTCTACTTCTTCTTTATCCTCAGGGAGTTCTCCTGTTTGAAGGAAATGTACGATGTGTTGTGCCCATGCTGGAGCCTAGGGCTCGACAACCAGGACTAAAGGCAAATCCTCTGCCAGGGTAGCATTTGTCTCAACGGTAAGGGCTTGAGCCCCCGCCGGAGCTTGCTGCCCCCCAGAAAGCTTGGTGGGAGCATGCGCTTCCACGGCAAAAGCCTGAGGCCCTTTTGGAGGACGGCGCTCACCGGCAAGCCTGACATTGTCCCTGACAACCTCCTCACCGGCGGCTTCTAGAAGCTCCACCGGGAAATACTTGTCGGAACTCAACTTTCTTCTTTTATCTTGTCCAGTTGATGGTGTCACGGATGGTTGAGTCAGTCGGAGCACAAAAGTTCCTGGTTCCATAGGCAACTTAGGGGCAACACACTTTGGCAGGCCATCAACAACACGGTTCTCTACACGCGGAACGTGCTCCATTTCTAAGTCGTCAAAAGGTTCTTCCAACTTCCTCACTTTATCTACATAAGCTTCCATCAATGGACTCTGATAATCCTTGTTCACTTGCCTGACGACAAGCTGAGAATCACCCATAACAATAAGTTTCTTGATACCAAGGTCTGCTGCGATCCTGAGGCCGGCAAGCAGCCCTTCGTACTCAGCAGTATTGTTTGTTGATCTCTCCCAGGGAAAGTGCATCTGAATCACATATTTGAGGTGCTCTCCAGTGGGTGCGACAAGCAGCACTCCAGCATCGGCGCCTTGCAGCGAGAAAGCTCCAACGAAATACATGATCCACTCTTGATTTGTTTCCTTCCCAGGGAGAGTTGACTCTGGAACTTCTTCATTCGGTGTTGGGGTCCATTCTGCAATGAACTCCGCAAAGGATATGCTATGGATAGTCGAAGTACTTTCAAACTTGAGACCAAAGCTTGACAGTTCCAAAGCCCACTCCACAATCCTGCCGGTAGCTTCTAGGTTCCGCAAAATCCGCTGCAGCGGGAAGCGAGTGACGAGGTGATCTCATGTGCTTGGAAGTAATGGCGCAGCTTCCTCGAGGCCATAAGGAGGCCGAAGCGCAACTTTTGCACGCCAGAGTATCTTGACCTAGCCCCCTGCAAAAGGGAGCTGACAGAATAGACTGGGTGCTGCACCACCTTCTTCTTCTAAATTGTCTCATTCAACTGCGCAGATCCTTCCTTGTCAGCACCAGACCTACCGGGGAATGTCCTAGCTTGTCGCTTGGTGGTCCTACCGCTGCCGCTGCTTCTTCATCAACTTCTCTTTCAGCCACTAATGTAGAACATACCACTTGATTTGTTGCCGCTAGATATTCCAGCAATGGCTCTTGTGGTTTTGGTGTGAATAGGACTGGCGGAGAGGATAGGTACTTCTTCAAATCCTACAGTGCTGCCTCCGCTTCTGGAATCAATTTCATCGGACCTGCCTTCTTCAAGATTTTGACAAAGGCCAGGGCGTGCTCAGCAGATTTTGAGATGAACCTACTCAGATCAACAACACAACCGGTAAGATGACGCACATCATTGACATGTCTTGGTGCTTAAATTTGCTCAATTGCTTTGATCTTGTCAGAATTTGCTTCAATTCCACGTTGAGACGTAGCCTTGTCCGTGGTTTTGACCACTATGGCATCCATATAAGCCTCCATATTTCTATGTAGCTGGGGCTCAAAACCAATCTGAACCGCTCTTGCAAATGTAGAAACAACATTTTTCAACCCGAAAGGCATACACGAAAAGCAATACGTACCACATGGGGTGACAAATGTGGTCTTCTCCTTGTCTTCCTTGGCCATGAAAATCTGATGATAGCCTGAATAGGCGTCAAGGAAAGACAACAAGTTTCAGCCGGCGGTGGAGTCCACAATCTGGTCGATGCGCGGCATGGGAAAAGGATCTTTGGGGCAGGCTTTATTGATGTCTGTGAAGTCAATACATAGCCTCCATTTTCCATTTGCCTAGCGCACTACAACTGGATTGGCCAACCACGTTGGATGAAGTACTCCTCTGATCAAGCCAGGTGCTTCTAATTTCTTGATTTCTTCGGCAATGAATTGTTGCCGCTCCAAAGCCTACTTCCGGACCTTTTGCTTGACGGGCCGTGTGTCTGGATAGACGGCAAGGTGGTGCTAAACCACCTTCCTGGGAACACCGGGGATATCAGATGGTTGCCATGCAAACACATCGACATGCGCCCACAGGAAGGCGACGGGTGTTCTTGATCTTGTCGGTGGAGCTCTTTAGCACATCGTCAACGGGAGTGCAGCACCCCAAGGAGGCGCGATTGCCGAAATGTTTGCCAGAGGCCTTGCCAGTCTTCTTTCCCCCGGGACCTTCAGCAACAGGATCAAGTGCCTTGGCGGTAGGTGCTGCAACTGCCTCCCGGTAGAGTTGGTCGACGCAGATAAGTATGCCTTTCTTGTCAAAGTTGATCGTGATGACGCTCATTGGCCCGGGCATCTTCAGTACATTGTATGCGAAGTGGGTGGCAACCATGAACTTGGCCAATGCTGGGCGGCCAAGGATACCGTTGTACGACAATGAGATCTTGGCGACATCAAAAACGATCTTCTCTGTCCTAAAATTTATATCACTGCCAAACGTCACCGGCAGTGTGATTTTGCCCTTCGGCTGAGTCCTCCCTGAATTTACCCCTTGGAAAGTGCATGTTGGCTCGAGATCTTCATCAGGAATTTGCAGCCTTTGGATGACATCAGGTGAGATCAGGTTCAGGCTGGCCCAACTGTCGACTAGCATCTTTGTCACCTTTATGTTTCCCTCTTTCATGTCAGTAATTGCACCTATAGTTCGTAAGAATGGTCTTCCAAGTATTATGGGACAAGAAGGATTGCAATAAATATCAAGCATAATCAAATCTACAGGCACAAATTTTTTGTTTGCAATAATAATCACATCGTTAATTCTTCCCAATGGTTTCTTAATGGTAGAATCCGCAAGGTGCAAGTTTAGGGAACACTTTTCAATATTAGTGAGACCAAGCACATCACATAAAGTTTTAGGTATGGTTGACACACTAGCATCAAGGTCACACAAAGCATTTCATGCATATTTATTTTTCTCTATTTTGATAGTAGGTTCCCACTAATCATGCAATTTTCCCGGAATAGAAACTTCAACGTCAAGTTTCTCATCATAAGCTTTTATCATAGCTTCTACTATATGTTTGGTAAAACATTTGTTTTATTCATCAGCATTGGGTGGGATAATGATGGATTGAAGAAAGGAAAAACATTCTACTAAAGCGAATTTATCATAATTAAGGTCCTTGTATTCCAAGATAGTGGGCACATCACTAGTTAAAGTTTTGACCTCTCCAAACCCACTTTTTCAGTTTTAGCACCAAAATCATCACCCTCCAAGCAAACGAGACGCTTCTCAATTAAAGTTGACTAATATCCAGTCCCTTTATAATTTATATTCAGAGAGGTGAATAAAGATTCAATAGGAGAAACACCAATGATTTTAAGATCTTCATCATGATTCCGGTAAAAACCGGGTGGAAGAGCTTTTTCTAAGAATTCCTGCTTAGCTCTCAACCTAGTGGTCCTCCCCTTACATTAATTAGAAGATATGACGATAGCTTTAATAGTCTCATGAAAATCATGCTTAGGTGACAAAGCTTTACTTTTAAGAGTTTCAACATCAGGAGCAATTCTATTCATGTTTTTAGCAAAAGCATTGATCACATGCAACTTTTCTTCTACCGTAGTATTGAAAACCTTTTGAGAATTAATAAATTACTTAATTGTGTTCTCAATATAATAATATGTCCTATTATAATTTGTAGAAGAATTTCCATATGAATTACCATAAGAATTTCCATAGTTGTTAGAGGAATTACCGGGATACAGTCTAGTATCAAAATTTCCTCTATAAGCATTGTTATTCAAAATATTTCACGAGATGAAGTTCATATCAATAGCATCATTATTTTTATCAATCAAAGTATAAAAGTACATATCATTGGGATCAACATGAGTATTTTTACTAGCAACCATATTGATAAGAGCATCCACTTTTTCACTCAAAGTAGCGATCTCTTTGACAAGAATTACCTTCTTACCAGTTGAAGCTCTTTTGGTATGCCATTGAGAATAATTTTTCATAAAGTTTTCCTAAATTTTTCTAGCCTCTCATAAGGTCTCATCTATAAAGCTACCATCTCCAGCAGAATCTAGAAGATTTCTGGACACAAAGTTTAGTCCAACATAGAAATTTTGGATAATCATCCACAAGTTTAAACCATGGGTAGGGCAATTTCTTATCATCAATTCCATTATCTCCCAAGCTTGTACAATATGCTCTTGATGTTTATACGTCTCCAACGTATCTATAATTTATGAAGTGTTCATGCTATTTTTACAATAATTCTATATGATTTTCATATGATTTTATTAGAACTAACCCAGACTGGCGTTGTTTTCTGCATAACTACCATGGTGTTGTTTTTTGTGCACAAATAAAAGTTCTCGGAATGGGCTGAAAATTTATGGAGGATACTTGTGGAAAATATAAAAGATATTGGAGAAATAAGTACACCGGAGAGGAGTCCCGAGGAGGCCACAAGCCATGAGGGCGCCCCCTAGGACGCGCCCCCTGGCTTGTGGGCCCCTCGAGAGTCCCCTTGACGTGATTCCGATGTCAAGTACTCCTATAAATCCAGAAACCTCTAGAAAGAAACCTAGATCAGAAGTTCCATCGCCGCAAGTCTTTGTAGCCACGAAAAATCAATCTTGGCCCACTCTGGAACGCTGCCCGAGGGGGTCACTATCACTGGACACCATGGAGGAGGAACACGGAGGGGCCATCATCACCATGGAGGCCAAGGACCAGAGGGAGAACTGTTGGGAGACGTAGTAGTAAATCAAAAATTTCCTACGCGTTCACCAAGATCCATCTATGGAGAAACCAGCAACGAGCAAGGGAGAGATTGGATCTTCATACCTTTGAAGATCGCTAAGCGGAAGCGTTACAAGAACGCGGTTGATGGAGTCGTACTCGCAGCGATTCAGATCGCGGTAGATCCGATCAAGTGCCGAACGGACGGCACCTCCGCGTTCAACACACGTGCAGCCCGGTGACGTCTCCAACACCTTGATCCAGCAAGGAGGAAGGAGAGGTTGGGGAAGGGCTCCAACAGCAGCACGACGGCGTGGTGGTGGTGGAGTAGCAAGGTATTCCGACAGGGCTTCGCCTAAGCGCTGCGGAGGAGGAAGAAGAGAGGTAGGGCTTCGCCTTGAGAGAGAGAGATCAAATCCTGTCTCAAAACATCCAAAACCTCAAGTATATATAGGAGGAGGGACGTGGAGGGCTGGCTTGGCCTCTACTCCAAAGAGGAGATGGCCGGCCGAATTAAAGGGAGAGTCCACCTCCCACAAGGGAGGTGGATCTCCTCCTTTTAAATCCTTTTTGCCTTATCTCCTTATCTCCAGCCACATGGGCCTTTAGCAAAAGTATTTCCCAGCCCAATAAGGGCTGACACACTTTATCTAACAGCCCATGAAGTCCTCTGGTCGTCACACCCCTCCCGGGGGTCCTCCGGCACCCTCCCGGCACTCCCGGTACAATACCGATGAGCCCGAAAACTTTCCGGTGACCAAAACTGGACTTCCTATATATCAATCTTTACCTCCGGACTATTTCGGAGCTCCTCGTGACGTCCGGGATCTCATCCGGGACTCCGAACAACCTTCGGTAATCACGTATACCTTTTCCCTATAACCCTAGCGTCATCGAACCTTAAGTGTGTAGACCCTACGGGTTCGGGAGACACGTAGACATGACCGAGACACCTCTCCGGCCAATAACCAACAGCGGGATCTGGATACCCATGTTGGCTCCCACGTACTCCACGATGATCTCATCGGATGAACCACGATGTCAGGAATTCAATCAATCCCGTATACAATTCCCTTTGTCTATCGGTATGGTACTTGCCCGAGATTCGATCGTCGGTATCCCCATACCTTGTTCAATCTCGTTACCGGCAAGTCTCTTTACTCGTTCCGTAATACATCATCCCGTGACTAACTCCTTAGTCACATTGAGCTCATAATGATGATGTCTTACCGAGTGGG
This sequence comes from Hordeum marinum, assembly GCA_022496015.1. NCBI lineage: Eukaryota > Viridiplantae > Streptophyta > Magnoliopsida > Poales > Poaceae > Hordeum > Hordeum marinum. The sequence continues at coordinate 117,421,007 of CM039678.1, forward strand.
CCCAGAGATACCTCTCCGTCACACGGAGTGACAAATCCCAGTCTCGATTCGTGTCAACCCAACAGACACTTTCGGAGATACCCGTAGCGTACCTTTATAGCCACCCAGTTACGTTGTGACGTTTGGCACACCCAAAGCATTCCTACGGTATCCGGGAGTTACACAATCTCATGGTCTAAGGAAATGATACTTGACATTGAAAAGCTTTAGCAAACGAACTACACGATCTTTGTGCTATGCTTAGGATTGGGTCTTGTCCATCACATCATTCTCCTAATGATGTGATCCCGTTATCAACGACATCCAATGTCCATGGCCATGAAACCGTGACCATCTATTGATCAACGAGCTAGTCAACTAGAGGCTCACTAGGGACATGTTGTGGTCTATGCATTCACACATGTATTATGGTTTCCGGTTAACACAATTATAGCATGAACAATAGACAATTATCATGAACAAGGAAATACAATAATAACCATTTTATTATTGCCTCTAGGGCATATTTCCAACAAGAACCTCTCCCCATCTAGGGGGATGCCATGAAGGAGGAAGCACAAGCGCGAGACCCTCTCCCCCTCTCTCTCGATGGCGCTGGAGTGCCCTCGGGGGAACCATCGCCGTGATGATCGTCTTCATCAACATCGCCTACTTCATCACCGTCCTCATATCTTTTTAGCGGTCCACTCTCCCGCATCCAGCTATAATCCCCTACTTGAACATGGTGCTTTATGCCACATATTATGATCCAATGATGTGTTGCCATCCTATGATGTTTTGACTAGATTTCTTTTGTCTTATGGGTTGATTGATGATCTAGATTAGTTTGAGTTGTATGTTTATTTTGGTGTTGTCCTATGGTGCCTTCCGTGCCACACACATGTGAAGGATTCTCGCTATAGGGTGTTGCAATACGTTCATGATTCATTTATAGTGGGTTGCTAGAGTGACAGAAGCTTAAACCCTAGTAAGGGGGTTGTTGCATATGGGATAAAGGGGACTTGATGCTTTAATGCTATGGGTGGGTTTTACCTTAATGATCTTCAATAGTTGCGGATGCTTGCTAGAGTTCCAATCATAAGTGCATATGATCCAAGTAGAGAAAGTATGTTAGCTTATGCCTCTCCCTCATATAAAATTGCAATAATGATTTCTGATCTTGTTAACAATTGCCTAGGACAATTCCGCACACCGACCCATCATTATTCCACACTCGCTATTTGTAATATATTGTAATATATTCTACCTTTATGATAATACCACCTATTTTTATATATTTTTCTCCGATATCATGCAAAGTTATACTCTTCATACCCACGGCATAGTTTTATTTCTTGTTTCTAGTTGGAAGCAAACGTTCGGCGTACGTAGAGTCGTATCAGTGGCAGATTGGAATTGAGAGAATATTGATCTTACCTTTAGCTCCTTGTGGGTTCGACACTCCATACTTATCACTTCCACCTTTGGAAATTTCTATGATGATTCCTTGAACTTGGGGATTATCAGATGTTGTTGTTTAAAATTAATTACCTGATTTCTAAGGGAGATTACCTTAGGAGGAGGAAAATTGTTGGCAATAAAAGCATCTTTACACTTATCCCGTGTTCCAGTACTATTATGAGTTAAAGATAAAAACCAAGCTGGAGCTTTCTCTCTTAGTGAAAAAGGAAATAAATTTAATTTCACAATATCATTATCCATATCCCTTTTATTTTGCATATCACATAATTCAACAAAGGTATTAAGATGTGAAGCAGGATCCTCATTAGGACTTCCCGAAAATTGATCTTTCATGACAAGATTTAGAAATGCAACATTAATGTCGAAAGCCTTTTGTCGGTGTCAAAACTGGCGGATCTCGGGTAGGGGGTACCAAACTAAGAGACTAGAACCGATGGTAACAGGAGACGAAGGGGACACAGATTTACCCAGGTTTGGGCACTCCTATGGAGGTAATACCCTACATCCTTCTTAGATGTATCGATGATATGGGGTTACAGAGTTGATCTACCTCGTGGTCGAATAGCTAACCCTAGATGAGTTGTTCTGCCCCTACAACCTAAAACCCTCCGTCTTATATAGACGCGGAGGGTACCTAGGCTTTACACATGGTCAGTTACATGCCGAAGAGATAAACATGACCATCTATGTCGCCATCTTGGAGGACACTCCACGGCTTCTGGAAACCTTCATCTGGCGACGGGGCCCTTGATCATCTGATATTCACCTTGCAGCCCATATAGTCCGGCCCATAAGAAAACAAGTTGGCTATCCGAGGACCCCCCCAATCCGGGACTCCCTCAGTACCCTCCGGACTAGCCTTCAACGCTGATGTATGTTCGGCTGATCTTCACGTCTCGTAATCTTTGGCTTGCAACGCGAGTCCCTTACATCTTCTTATTCGACAACCGACCAGTCATCGGCAAAATCCGAAACGTCGCGAGCTCCACGGGCCCATTATAACAAGCGCCCGTGCTCCTCAATTCACGTGCATCGTGGGGAGACGAGTGGTTTAGTGGTCCTTTTGTACAATACTACCCCTTCACTAGGGGGCACCACACATTTAAAAGAATTAAATCGCGTCTTAGACCACATCCCCATCCTTCCCAAGGGAAAAAACTCCTAGCGGAAGATCGACAAAAAGCATGGCTAACGCCCCTAGCTCCTCTGCGCGCCCCTACGGTTCATGTCCAGGGGACTGGACTAGCTACTCCGTAGCACTCCTGTGGCTCTGCAATCTAGAGACCCAGGGGTACCTCCCTTCTTCAGATCTGGCAGTGACCCGCACAGGTCTAACTTCTTATAACAATGAGGTTTGCGTGGAGCGTTTCCCCAATCCTCAAAGAGGGGAGCGTGTATGCTTCGTCCCCTTTCTCCTGTGGGACCTCGGGTTTCCCATCCACCCATTTTTGAGGAGATTGCTGGAATTCTATGGGATCCAACTCCACCACCTTACTTCGGGGTCCATCTTGCACATCTCGGGCTTCATAGCCCTTTGTGAGATGTTCTTGGGTTGCGAAGCGCACTTCAAAATGTGGAGAAGGTATTGCTGTCTCGTCCCCCAAACTCGGGACAAGACAATTTTTTAGGTCGGCGGAACCGAAGTGTGTCATATAGCAGGGACGGGGTATCCGGTGGGTACACCGAAGGAACCCAAAGAGTGGACCTCGGAATGGTTTTACATCGAAGATGTCCCCCTGTTCGAGCCAGCTCGGAGAGGTCTACCCGAATACTCCGATGCCCCCTGAAGAAAAGATACAACTGGCGGCCAAGGAGTTCATCCCAGGAGGAAAGCGTCGAAGTGCAACGCCTGATGGCTCAGGTGTAGATGCTTGCTCACCACCAACTAACCATGATCAATGTCAAGGTCACTGCCATCTCCCAGTGCGTGCAGCCCCTCCAACAGAGGGTACACCCCTTGTGGCGCTACAACATGACAAGTGACACCACACGTTCTCGAAGACTAGGACTCGCCAACCAGACAACATTGGCCGCCACACTTGCCGACTTGTATAAAGGACAGCAAGAGGATTTCATCTGGCGGGCAACCAAGGAAGGGTACTCTATCCATAATCCCATCGAATGGGCAAGCTTTTCTCTTCTGCGAACATAGTTCGGGGTTCCCATTTCGTTCAATTGACCGAAGCTTTTAACCCTTCACGGATAGGAACGGAGGGGCTTCATCGAGACAGTCAGCTATCTGGATCCCTAGACGAAGACTATTCATGCGATGACGATCCGGGTTTTCATGACGACCCTCATGTTTCAATAAGTTTTGACGACAGGATCTTCTATCACGAGAGCATCGATCGATCTCTAGTGGCTATTATAGCCGATTACCCCTGGTCGTTCTCCATTCCTGCGACAAACAGGAAGAAAAAGAGCTCGTCCCTCAAGAGGCAAGCATCTACCAGCGCACCGAACGTGCCAGCACCTACTCCCAAGCGTCGACGATCTGCATGCCACACGCGGATAATCGAAACTGCACCCAGATCGGAACCCAACAAGGGCCCAACCTACGAGTCGGCCGCGAGGACGAATTCACCTGCTCACTCAACCCCAAGGTATATTGTTCAGTTGTGTGTATATTATCACAATTAATAGAATCTCACGGCAGTTTGCATAAAAACACTTAGGCAAAAGGCCCAGGCTTCTCCTGTCAAAGAGGTCGCCAATGTGTCTGGTAGCATTCAAAATTATAGGGTTACGGCCCAGGCCGACCCTGTTGTCGAGGCCCCTATGGCCAATCCGGATCCCACCGATTCCAGTGATGGTGTATCTGTCACTAAACTGGAGGTAGGAAGCGCTATGAATCATCGGCGATGACAGGAGGCCCTGTGTCACCCAGTGTTTTCTGAACAAGAGTTCGGCGTCCTACACATGGCGGACACGCACATCGGCGCAGCCCGAGTTGGGTTCGGCGAGGCCCTAAAGATGATATTGGCCAGTTTGCAGGTAAGTAATCGGCTTTGAAAGAGTTCACACGTTCATGTGCACCCAGTAGCCCCTGAGCCTTAAATTGTTTCGGAACAACCGAATTAAGGATCTTTAACGCTGTTGTGCTGCTAATGCAGGCTTCGAAGCAATAGAACGTGCAACTAGACAAAGAGCTAAAGGAGAGACAATCATAGGTTCAATCTGTGAAGGCGGAGATGGAGCAAGTGAAGATCTTCACCCTGGAGGCCCATGGTGAGCATACCAGTGCTGCTAATTTCGAGTTGACGCTGACGCAAGGATGCTATTTAGCAGCCGAATCCATAGGGTATCTGCAAAAAGAGTAGGATGAAGCCCGAGAAGCTTAGTGGTACGCTGAGTATCAGCACGAGGCTGGGTGTGGTGTTATGAAATGTCTCCAAGTGGATCCTACTATGCGAACTTGTTAAAGTAGCTATCTGACCTCCATGAGCATGCTCGGAAAGAAAAGAAAGGCATGGTAAAAGCGCTATGGCCTGCCGAACAGCCATCGGAAGGGATGTCTGAACTGATCGATCGATTCAAGGGAGCTCGAAGCTGGTTCGAGCTGTGGAAGACATCGGCTTGCCGGGAGGGAGCATGGGAGGCATGGGCAATGATCAAGACCCGCTACACTGGACTTGACCCCGAGCGGATGACTCGGGTTGGTCCCGTGGGTCCGAATGGTCAAGAAGGGCCCCTCCACCTGGTGTATGACCAGGTGATGCCTACCGCCCGCCTTTCATAGGAAGACTGCTCCCTAGACACCATAATCGATAACTTACATCGGCAGCCAAATGTGTAATTTTGTATACTTTCGTATGAACAATCTTTGTTGTAAACTTTGTCTTAACCGGCCATCGGCTTCTCCCTCCCATGCAAAGAGCATGGGAGTGTTCCATGCAATTTGTTATTCCAAAAGAGCGAATTGTGTTTGGGGAATCAGGCAATCCGGCCATGTGGTGCGAACAGACAGAAAGCACACATAGAGATATTTTATATTACTGCTTAGCATAAGAAACATCTTCCGAGGAAAATAGTACCTTTATTGATACCTTTCTTTGGTCCCCTACGAAGATCGTAGGTAAAGGTTCGCATACTTCTAGTATGCGTCGAAGGGTCTTTTTAGGAAAAAACGAACCCAAAAAATGGCGATAACGGCCATAGCCATATTAAGTACTTTCGTCATGGTCGACTAATTGTCTACGTAATATAGCTAGGTTTAGGCTCCACCCGTCTGAGGTACGTATCCATAGGATCCGGTCGTAACAATCGCAGAGGTGCTCACTTTACCCTCTAGCCGAACAATCGGGAACGTAGACGGTAAACACAGGAGCAAGGCAACCCAGCTTGGCAAAGTCTTAGTTCGAATTGATGCATATGATGGCTTGAAAGTGACAAAGGAAACGTGTGTACACGATGAGTGTGAATAAGTGCTTTATAATATAAAATCAGTGGCTTCGGGAAGAAGCCCCCAGGTGCTAGGTTCGGATTTAACACTTAATGGTGTAAGCCGATAACCTTGGTACAAGATCAGTTAACCGAATATGGAAAGAAAAGGAGAAAAGTTCAATCCTACCAAACAACACAGTGGAAGGGGAAAGAACGAAAAATATAGAAGGAAAAAGGAAAAAAGTTGAAGTATTTAGACGACACCAGTTTATCCATAGAAGCGCCGAAATGAGTTGTGTTCCATGGGTTTGGTTCGAGGCGGTTGTGTGGCGGGTTCCGAAGACGATAGGCTCCTCCCGCGAGTACTTCGTCGATTATGAAGGGGACGTCTGAGTTGGGGTTGAATTTATGCTTTTGCAACTCCGGGAGTCATAAGACGAGTTTGCCTACATTGTATGCTTTTGCCCTGACCTCCCTCCTCTGGTAACGTCGGGCTTCTTGTTGGTAAAAACTAGAGCGAGCCCGAGCTATGTCGTGCCCTCCTTCTAAGGCATCAAGGTCGTCATGCCGATCTAATTCGTATTTCTTTTCCTCATACATGCGCACCCTTGGTGCATCGTGAATAATGTTGCAGGGGAGGACTGCCTCTGACCCATAAACCATGAAGAATGGTGTAAATCCCGTTGATCTGTTTGGGGTGGTGCACATGCCCCATAAAACGGAGTCGAGCTCCTCCACCCGATGGCAGTTGGACTCATGAAGAGATCGGACCAAATGTGGCGACATGCCACTCATAATGACACTATTTTCACGTTTCACTTGTCCATTGGTCTGCAGATGATAGACTGATGCGTAATCAAGCTTTATGCCCATTTTTGCGCACCAAACCCTGACCTCTTGGGCCGTGAAATTGGATCTGTTATGCATTATTATACTATGCGGGACACCGTAACAGTGTACCACGCCAGAGATAAAGTCCATCACGGGTCCGAACATGGCCAATTTGACAGGCTTTGCCTCTATGCATTTAGTGAACTTGTCGACCATGACCAGAAGGTATTTGTTCTTCTTAGTCCCCCCTTTAAGGGATCCAGCCATGTCCAGCACCCAGACCGCAAAAGTCCAAGTGATCGGAATAGTCCGAACAGCTATTGGGGGCATGTGACTTTGATTTGCAAAGAGTTGACACCCTAGGCAATGTTTGACAAGTGACTCGGCGTCCTCCTGAGCTGTAGGCCAAAAGAAATCGGCTCGAAAGGCCTTGCTAACTAAGGCTCTTGTCACGGTGTGGTGGCCGCCCATGCCTGCATGAACTTTGGCTAGGAGCTCCCATCCTTCTTCCTTTGATATGCACCGTTGTAATATTTCGATGGTGCTTTTCTTGTATAACTCACCCTCATGTACTTTGTAGGCCTTGGATCGCCGAACTATGCGTCGTGTATTTGTCTGGTCCTCGGGGAGTCCTTGCGGAGAAGGTAGGCGAGGAAAGGATCTATCCATGGCGCAATTACTGCCATTAACTCATGAGCCGAAGGAGTTTCGTTCATGACGGAGCCACTGATGATTTGATCGTTGGGTTAGTTTATAGGGGGAACAACCTCGTCCGTCATATTTCGACCGGTGCCCTTGTCAGCGTCATGCCACACGACGGATGGCTTAAAGAGCCGCTCCAGAAAGGTGTTTCTCGGGACAGGGTCGCGTTTGGCTCCCATACGATCTAGTACGTCGATGGCTTGGTTGTTGTCACGAGGGACGTGATAAAATTCCAACCCCTAAAACCATGCGGATATGTTTAGGACGACGTTTCTATACGCCGCCATCTTCGGGTTTTTGGAGTCGAATTCGCCGTTAATTTGGGAGATGGCCAAGATGGAGTCTCCCCGTACCTCCAGCCGCCGTATGCCCATTGATACCACCATCCGAATACCGTGTAGGAGGGCTTCGTATTTGGTAGTGTTGTTAGAGTCGGCATACATGATAAGCAACACGTATCGCACATTGTCGCATGTGGGGGATGTGAGGATAACTCCAGTCCCTAGTCCGGCCAGGGTTTTTGATCCATCAAAGTACATTGTCCAATGGGAGTATGTACTGTATTCCTTGGGGAGCTCGGCCTTTGTCCATTCAGCCAGGAAGTCTGCCAATACCTAAGATTTGATGGCACGGCGTGGCTTATAGGCTATTTAAAAAGGAAGGAGCTCAATGGCCCATTTGGCTATGCGGTCGGTGGAGTCCCTGTTGTTGATTATATCGTTCAGGGGTACTTCGGATGCCACCGTTACCACACACTCTTGGAAATAATGTCGGAGTTTCCTTGATGCCATAAACACTGTATAGGCTATCTTTTGGTAGTGCGGATATCTGGATTTGCACTGCGTTAGTATTTCTGAAACGTAATAGACCGGCTTCTAAGTCCGGAACTTGTGTCCCTCCTCATCTCGTTCGACGACGAGCACCACGCAGACAACTTGGTTGGTGGCTGATATGTATAACAACATGGGCTCGCCGGCGCCTCGTGTTGTGACGATAGCATTTGTTGCCAGTAGTGTTTTGATTTCCTCTAACGCAGCCGCTGCTTCGCTGGGCCACTTGAAATTGTTTGTGTGTTTGAGCAGTTTATAGAGCGGTAAAGCTTTCTCTCTGAGCCAAGAGATAAAGCGGTTTAATGCCGCTACACACCCAGCTAGCCTCTGGACATGCTTCATCTCTATAGGGATTGCCAATTCCGATAGGGCATGGATTTTAGCCGGATTCAATTATATTCCTCTATGGGAGACAATGAATACGAACAGTTTACTAGAGGGAACGCCAAATACACATTTTTTCGGGTTGAGTCATATGTCATACTCGCGTAGACTGGGAAAGATTTGCCATAGGTTGTCGATTAACTGGCTGACGTGTTTGGTTTTAATTACCATGTCGTCCATGTATGCCTCGACTATTTTACCGACCTGTGTCGTGAGACACGTCTGGAGCATGCGCTAGTATGTGGCCCTGGTGTTTTTAGCCCGAATGGCATCGTGCTAAAGCAGAATGGCCCATAGGGGGTGATGAATGTGGTTGCCACTTGATCCGATACCATTATTTTGATTTGATGGAATCCGGAATAGGCATCGAGGAAACACAACAAATCGTGTCCGGCTGTGGCGTCCATGATTTGGTCTATTCGTGGTAAGGGGAAAGGGTCCTTAGGGCGGTCTTTGTTAAGGTCTTTGAAATCGATGCACAGCCTCCAGGACTTGTCTTTCTTTGGTACCATCACCAGGTTTGCCCATCATTCGGGGTGCTTGACCTCCCGAATGAATCCGGCCTCTAATAGTTTAGCTAATTCTTCACACATAGCTTGTTGTTTGGGTTCGGAGAAGCGACACAGAGTCTGTTTGACGGGCTTGAAGCCTGCGATAATGTTCAGACTGTGCTTGGCAAGCCACCGTGGTATTCCAGGCATATTAGAAGGATGTCAGGCAAAGATGTCCCAGTTTTCTCGGAGAAAGTTCCACAGAGCCTCATCCACAAGGGGATCGAGCTAAGATCCGATGGATGCTGTCTTATTGTGGTCCGTTGGGTGGACTTGAAACTTGACGATTTCCTCTGTGGGTTTGAAGGAGGTGGGCTTGGGCCTTTTTTTGAGGATCACCTCATCCTTATCAACTATTGATCGTTGTGCGGTCAGTTCTTCGGCAGCAAAAGTCCCAGCTAATGCCTCAAGGGCAAGCCTTGTCGTCTTATTTTCTGCCCGAAGGGCTATGTTCGGATCACTCTTAATTGTGATCACTCCATTTGGTCCTAGCATTTTAAGTTTCATGTACCTGTAATGGGGTATAGCCTGGAATTTTGTAAAGGCATCACGCCCTAATAGGCGTGGTAGCCCCTTGGGAAGGGCACGATGTGGAAGATAAGTTCTTCAGATCGGTAGTTTTCGTTTGTGTCGAACACAACATCCAGGATGAGACGTTCAGAACAACGCGCCTCTTTCCCAGGAATAATTCCCCGGAAAGTTGTACTGATATGTTCAATGCGAGATCAGTCGAACTGCATTTTTTCCAGGGTGCCTTCGTATATGAGGTTTAAACCGCTGCCGTCATCCATAAGGACCTTATGCAGCCTGTAACCATCGATGATGGGGTTCAGGACCAGTGTGGTCGGTGAGTGACCGAGAATAATGGCCGGCTGTTCAGCTTTTCCGAAGGTAATCGGTATGTCTGTCCATGCACTTGTTGCTGCCACATGGTACACCTGTTTGAGTTCTCTAAGAGCCCTCTTCCTCCTGTTCTTCGAGGGGAATGTTGTGTAGACCGTCTGGACTTCGATGTTGTATGCGGGCGACGTTGGGGAGTGCCTGTTCGATGGAGGCGCTACGAGGATGGTCTCACCGGTTTTTGCGACCTGCTAGACGACCCAGCAAGCTCTAATGCTATGAGTCGGGTTTGTGTTTAGAAATACAGAGTGTATAGGGCAAGGTTTATCTAATTGTCCATCAAGGACAATGCTGACCCCAGGAAGGGGTCTATTTATTTTTTTGGCAGGTTCGAATCTGGCTTGCTGCTTTGGAGGTATCCTCTTTTCCGATCTCCTCTAGGGTGTTCAAGGAAAGTTAGTTTCGAAAATGATCATTCAGATTTCCAAGCACTTTCCATGGCACAGTATTTTTTTACCAAGTCGGATAGCTTAGAAAATTCACGAATGTGTCAGCGAGCCAGGGCGTTAAGAATCCCCTCATCATGGCAATTGTGAATGAAAGTTGTCATTACTCTTGTTCACCAAGACCATTTTCTCTGCTTCTGGCAAGTCGGAGTCTCGCCCAAAAGTGATGGACGGACTCTCCTTGTAGTTGCTTAATATCCCAAAAGTATGAGGATGCGGGCCTTGGAGCGATACTAGGATTATCGTCTTGGGTGGTAAGTGGGGAAAAATTCGATTCTGCGCCACATTGAGTGTTCGGAATTATGGACTCCGAACCGTGTCGTGGATCCTGGACCGATGATGGTCTGACTTTAGGATGAACTCCTGTATCTGATTTGCCGATGAAGTCTTAGTGATCAGAGACCGGGGTGTAAACTATTTTTAATTCCGACTGTTGGGACGAGTCCTCAGTCGGACACTCAATGGTAGTGACAAGGTGGGTGACCGGAGGGACATGAATCTCCCTGTCATCAGGCCTAACCCCAAGCCGGTCATAGACCGGAATCTGGTCATGCGACATATGCGTACCTTCGACCCGATGGAACAACTCGTTTAAAAACGAGGCGATGGTAGGATGTGTTTTGCTAAGGCGAGTGGAGTCAATGTGCGGCATGACGGTCCTAGGGACGCATGAGAGCGGATCTACGTTTTGTCTAGATAGGAGGGGTCCGGTCACATCGACCGGGTTGGGCGTTCTAGACTGCCCAGGGGTGACGACTCTGTTGGGGCGATGCCCAATGTCTTCGGTATCGAGGCGTCAAGACTTGCGGGCTCCTCCTCCAGTGTCAAAGGTTCCATAAAAACAAGTGTTCCCCGTGAATCAGCGACAAACTCTAAGGTTACATGCCTAAGAGATAAACATACCGGAGGACACACCATGGCTTCTAGAAACCTTCATCTGATGATGGGGCCCTTGATCATCTGATATTCACCTTGCATCCCATATAGTCCGGCCCATAAGAAAACAGGCTGGTTATCTGAGGACCCCCTAATCCGGGACTCCCTCACCTTCAAACTAGTGGTGGGTGGTATAGGAGTACTAATAAAATCATTATTATTAGTATTTGAGAAGTCCCACAACTTAGTAGTATCTTCAGACATGGTGACCAAACAAGCAAAGCAACAAGCGAGAGAAGTAAACTAGCAAGTAAAGCAGTCAACAAAGTAAACTAGTAACGAGCAAAGATAAATAAATGTGTATTTTTATTTTTTATGATACAAAATAAATATAACATCAAATAAAAAGAAGAACAAGTGAATGAAAATTTGTGCAAAGTTACTTGATAGTTGGTGATGGTATTCCCCGGCAACGGCGCCAGAAATCCTTCCTGATACTTGTGATCTACTTTGGGTTTTCCATGAAGAAGAACGGGTTATCGCAGCACAATATGGGGAAGTATTTCCCTCGGTTATGAAACCAAGGTTTATCGAACCAATAGGAATACCAATCCTCAACTGTCTTCAACGGCTGCACACAAAAGAGCAAACAACTTGCACCCAACACCGCCAAGAGAGTTGTCAATCCCCGTGATCTTGTTATTTGCAAGCAAGCGAGTTGCATAGATAATTGTAGAGAATTGTAAATTGCAAAATAAAATAAAAGCAAATAAATAACATCAAGGTAGTAATAGTGTTTGTGAATATATAGGTGAATAGACCCAGGGGCGCAGAGTTCTCTTGTGGCATCTCTCATAGAAATAGCATACAGTGGGTAAACAAATTATTGTTGGGCAATTGGTAGAAAAGCAAATAGTTATGCAATTTTCACGGCAATGATCATGTGTATATAGGCATCACATCCATTAGCAAATAGGCTGACTCCTTCCTGCACCTATTACTATTACTCCACTTATCGACCGCTATCGAGCATGCATCCAGAGTATTAAGTAAAGCAGAGTAATCCTTGGAGAATGATGACATGATGTACACAATGTAAACTCGATAAATATGAATAAATCCCATCATATTATCGTTAGTATCAGCAACACAAAGAAGCAACTTGTTCCCTTCTGTCACTGGAATATAGAAACTCGCCAGGTTGAACCTACTACAACACACTACTCCCACTGAAGAAATATCAATCTAGTTTGCGAAACTATGTCAATAGACCGGAGAGCATTACAAAGCTATAATGATCATGCAAATAAGAATCTTAGTATTTAGGTTTGACTCAAATACTTTTCATGAATAATCTGAACATAAACTCACAATTCATCGGATCGCAACAAACACACCATATAAAGGGATTTCATCACATAGATCAAGGCATAGATGCGATGAACATTGTATTGAAGATCAAGAGAGAGAGAGAGAGGAAGAGAGAGAGATTTCCATCTAGGTACTACCTATGGACCCGTAGGTATTTGGTGAACTACTCACACATCACCATGAGGGTAGCAAGGTTGATGAAAAGGCCCTCCATGATCGATCGCCCCTCCAGCAGGGTGCCGGAACGGTGTTGTAGATGGGCTCCCGTCAGAACAGAGACTTGTGGTGGCGGAAAAAGTTTTTTAGGAGCTCCCTTAGGGTTTTTGGAATATTAGATAATTTATAGGCCGAAGAGGGACGTCAGGAGAGCCACGAGGGGGCCACCATATATCATCCCCCCCCGGGCGTCCCCTGATGTGTGGTGGGGCCCTCGTGTGCCTCCCGGCCTCCTTCTGAAGCTTCTAGGTCTTCTTTTTGTCCAGAAAAAAACAACAAAAAGTTTCATGGCAATTGGACTTTGTTTGGTACTGTAAACCTGAAAAGGAAAAAACATGCAGAAAACAGCAACAAGCACTCAAGTATTTCGGGGGTGTCTAACTTGTCCTTTTACCTTTGGGGCTTTCCTTTATATATAGGCCAAGACCCCATGTTATACAAAGAGCCCGGGTCATAACATGACCCATAATCTAACATATCTATAACTTTGTCTTGCCTTTCAAGCAAGGAGAGTCTTCAGCGTCTCCCACGTTTTAGGCTCGAAGCCGCCATCTTCTCAAATTTGGCCGCCATCGGCCTGTTTGGTAAATCATCTCATCTTCTGTCTTCATGACACAATCCATCTTAGGCACAATCATCAAGCCGCTGATAGATTGAGCCGACCCACCAGGCGGGTCATATAGGGGAGCTATATCCCTAACATTAGGCCCCTGGTTGATTTGAATTCATTCATCTCAATCTCTTCTCACTTCAACAGGCGGCTTATCTTCTGCTCATACTTATGCGTCATCAGTGTCTCCAAATGCCGGCTCGTGATATTTCCGAACTTGTCAACTTTCCAACATCAGCCAAATAACGTCAGAGAGTCAGATACTAGCAGTGACTGTCGACGAATCTGGCCATATCTAACTTTGCCGAAAATCGAGGCACCGTTACTTCCGAAATTTACTATGTCGCCGTGATTTTCGCGCTTGCCGTTTCTCCTCCTAGTCTTTCTTTATTAAATGCTTACCATGGTCTTCTTCTCCCACTTTCACCTATCTCCTTTCACTTCTTCTTCCTAGCACTCGAGTACTCCACTAAACCACTGCTCGTCATCGCTGGAGATCATCCTTGCAGAGACAAAGGCGTTGTGTTTCCATCAAGCATGTACTGCTTGTTCAGTCGCTTATCTTTTCCGACCCCGATCCCTTATGTGAGGTAACCTCTTTTTCCTTTCTAGATCTGTCGTGGTTTTGTCACAGAGGATGTCCGAGGACTTAGATTCGAGGCCATCGCTAAGGTGATGGACTCAAAGGGGTTGGTTGGGACGAAGGACACGAGTTTACCCAGGTTCAGCCCCTCGTGAAGAGGTAAAGGCCTACGTCCTGCTTGAGTTGTATTGATTGGAGTATCGATTACAAGGGAGCAGATTCGCTTGACCTAGTTCTCGATCGATTGGTTTCTGTCTAAGTTGCCCCGAGTCTCGCCCTTATAAAGGAGGTCAAGACCACATGTTACACAAGTCTCAATACCGACTCTTATTATATGTCCGAGTCTATCTCTACGTCATCTTGCATTCCTGAGCAAGCTATCTCCGGGCGGCTTACCCGCCCGGGTCTTCATGCCTTCCTTGTCTGGGCCTCGACTTGGCCCATCTTGGTGAACCGCCATACACCTAGGCTTATGTATTGAGGCCCATCCTTGGTCTGGCTTATGAGCCGCCAGGTGCAACCCGGCCCCACTTGGGTGGGTCTCACCACGGGGTTATATCCCTAACATTAGGCTCCACATTGATTTGAGCTTGCTCATTTCAATCTTCCATTTCTCTTGGCAGTGAGTCTTGTTCAATCTTCCATCTCATTTGGTGGTGAGTCTTGCTCATTATCACCTAAAAGTAAGACAACGTAACCCGCCGTGGCGTCATGCCAGAGATATCAAAAAGATTCCCTGACGACCGCAATGGATCTTTCCATTATTAAACTGTCGACCCGAGAATCGAGGCGTCCGTCTCGGTCAATTAACTTCTGTCGCCTGGATTCTCACACCCGTTTCCCCCTTTTGCCTATTTAATAGGACCGTGAAGGGCAGTTTCATTTCCTTCTCCGCTCATGCCTCTTCTCCTTCCTCCTAACGCTGTCACTCTAGCATCCTTCCGCTCCTGTGAAGCTTCCACGCCGTCGTCACGCTAGGCCGCTGCATCAACCTGATCGGACCAGAACACCGCCCGCATCCATCGCGTCATATCCAGTGAGTTCTTCTCCGCTCCGAGATCTGTAGCTTTCGGTAGGGTTTTCATGGAGTTCCTCTGTCGCTAGAACACGAGCTTTTCGCAATGTTTGATAGTAGGTAGATCAGTGCGCTTGAAAATGCCCCCCTTTCTAGTGCGGTAGATCGTGGGAAGTAGATAATAGCACCACGTAGATCTGTAGTGGTTATGTTCACTGTCTTCAAACATCACTGGTTCAACTGTTCGTCGCTAGGTTTGGAATAAACCCAATTTTTCTTTGTTTTGTAGATCGATAACTGCATAAATAGTCTGTGAAACTTGTTTTCCACACTTAGTAAAATTTTCCTCCTTTTCTTGCAAAACTGACTCGCTAGTGAATTTCCGACTCTCAGCAAAACTGTTCCGGCGACTTAGCTTTATAGAACTTAGACTTTTTAACCGCCCTTAGTTGTCTACCATCTTCTGACTCGCCACACATTGTTACCTTACACAGTTTTAAGTCGCCACCATGTCTCGTGCGTCCAATTCTTGCAATTGGGTCGGCTCCGCTGTCACCAAAGAAATCCTGATGGATTTTGTAGACGAGGGGACTTTACCAGCCAAAGATGTCATCCATTGGTGAGTGCCAGGCAATGAGCTGAGACCTGTTCCCCAAGAGGGTGAAGTAGTTGTGTTCACGGATCATCTCGTGCATGGGTTTAGCCCACCCGACTCTAAAAAATCCGAGACGTCCTTCACTTCTTTAAACTGCGTCCTCAAGATATCGCTCCCAATTCCGTCTCCAACATGTGCAACTTCCAAATACTCAGTGAAGTTTACTTACAAGAAGAGCCATCTGTGGGTCTCTTTCGTGAGTTCTTTTACGTGAATCGCCAGATAGAGGTGAAAGTTGGTCCAAGCCTAGAGCTTGGCGGGATCTCCATTCAGAGGCGAGAGGATGTAACCTTTCCGGCTGTTCGGATGCCTAGTCATCCTAAAGACTGGAATAAAACCAGGTTTTACTGCAAAGACATCTCTCAGAAGGAGAGCATTCCTTGTCGGGTTACCGTTCATCTTGGCTCAAGACAACAATTGAGCTCCCTAGCCGGTTGTCAGCCACTGAGCGAGCGAAGTACGCTTCGGCTCACGCAAAGATTAAAGCCCTTATGGCCAATGGACTGACAGGCATGGATCTAACCCGCTGCTGGATTTCTTGGAGGGTCATGCCCCTGAGCCGGCGAAGCCGTCTCATGTGCGAGTATACAGGTGAATGTGATGATCCCCTCTGCTTTAACTCTACCACGTTATCAGAAGATAACATTGTGGCCGCCATCAAGAGTCTTGTCCATGAGTCTTCAGGAGCTTGCGGCTCCCTCGGGTGAGCACCTTACTATGCTGCAAACCCGGGCCCAAACGTAAGGGCGACTCTGGATCTCCTTATTCCCGTGTTAGCTATCCATATGTACTTAACAATCTTTTGACCTCTGCCGGTTACACTTCCAGGCCAATTCCGGCTTCTGGAAGAAGAAGTACCTTCCGACTCCGAAGAAATCAAAGAATAAAGCTAATGGTCGAAAGAAAAAATCCGCACCTCAAGAACAACCGGAATCTGACGACTCAGAGGTAGAACTTGACTCTCTTAGTTGTCTCTTCATGCACCTTATTGATGATAATAATTCATAGGATGAAATGGAGATGAGCCACGCTAATGTTCCCGGGGTAACTTATGTTTCATCTGACTCAGAACATGTTGCACCACAGAAGATATCGCGGGTCGTCCGAAAGGTACCACTTTCTCATCCTCTTGCTTACCTAGACCCCCATTTTTCTTTGAAAAAGCAACAGCAACTCTCCCAACGCCAAACCCGGAGCACCGGCTCTAATGACCTCACGGCCTAGTTATCTCACTCTCCGGCTCAATGGAAACGACCGGCTGAGGTATTTATTCAACCTAGCTTTGTTGTCTCAACCTTGATTTTATAAATCGACATTGCCTTATATTGTCTTAACTGCTTTCAGGACTCACCCCCTTCATCCGACGACTCTATCGGAACTGCCTTTCATGCTTATGTTCAAACTTCTATTATCTGTAAAGCTCAAACCATGACCTTTTGTGTTTTTCCAGGGCCCAAACAAAATGAAGGAAGACTGGTGGGTCTACCCCTGCTCCTAAAGCTCGAGAGCCGGAGCCTGCCAAACCGGATTCTCCTGCACCGCACGCTGATCCCTCTGTGGCCTCGAAGGACACGCCTGAAGAAGCTCATCGCTCTACTGAGCCGATTGTTGGAAATATGCCCTAGAGGCAATAATAAATTAGTTATTATCATATTTCCTTGTTCATGATAATCATTTATTATCCATGCTATAATTGTATTGATCAAAGACTTAGATGCATGTGTGGATACATAGACAAAACCATGTCCCTAGTATGCCTCTAATAGACTAGCTCGTTGATCAAAGATGGTTAAGGTTTCCTAGCCATGGACATGAGATGTCATTTGATAATGGGATCACATCATTAGGAGAATGGTGTGATGGACAAGACCCAAACTACAAACGTAGCATATGATCATGTCAGTTTACTGCTACTGTTTTCTGCATGTCAAGTATCTGTTCCTATGACCATGAGATCATGCAACTCACTGGCACTGGAGGTGTGCCTTGTGTGTATCAAATGTCGCAAAATAACTGGGTGACTATAAAGGTACTCTATAGGTATCTTTGAGGGTGTTTGTTGGGTTGGCATGGATCAAGACTAGGATTTGTTACTCCGTGTGACGGAGAGGTATCTCAGGGCCCACTCGGTAGTACAACATCACAACAAGCCTTGCAAGCAATGTGACTATGTGTTAGTCATGGGATCTTGTATTACGGAATGAGTAAAGAGACTTGTCGGTAATGAGGTTGAACTACGTATGGAGATACCGACGATCGAATATTGGGCAAGTAACATGCCGAAGAACAAAGGGAACATCATACGAGATTAACTTAATCCTTGACATAGAGGTTCGACCGATAAAGATCTTCGTAGAATATGTAGGAACCAATATGAGCATCCAGGTCCTGCTATTGGTTATTGACTGTAGAGGTGTCTCGGTCCTGTCTACATAATTCTCGAACCCGCAGGGTCTGCACACTTAAGGTTTGGTGACGTTTTGATAGTGTAGAGTTATGCATGGTGGTGACCGAAGGTTGTTCGGAGTCCCAGATGAGATCCCGGATGTCACGAGGAGCTCTGGAATGGTCCGGAGGTAAATATTGATATATACGAAGTCCTATTTTGGTCGCCGGAAAAGTTGCGGGCTCATCGGTAGTGTACCGGGAGTGCCGGTAGTGTACCGGGAGACCATTGGGAGGGGTATTTCGACCCAAGAGGCTACATGGGCTGTGGGAGAGTGAATACTAGCCCTTAGTGGTCTGGTGGAAGTCCCACAGAAGGCCCATGCGGCTGGGAAGAAAAACCCAAAGAGAAAAAGGTGGAAAAGGGCAAAAGGGCAAAAATAAGGAGGAGTCCTAGTCCTACTAGGATTGGAGGAGGAATCCTCGTCTCCTCTTGGTTCGGCCGAAGCCTAGGTGACTTGGCCCTTTGGCCAAGCCTCCTCCTCTCTTCCTCTTATATATACTAGATGTTTTAGGGTTTTTGCACTAGATTTTCAGCCACGTGCTACCCGTTCCTCTAGTGCATAGTTTCTCCTCTAGATCGGTTTTCTGCGGTGCTTAGGCGAAGCCCTGCCGGAATTGCTCCACCACCATCGCCGCGGCGCCGTCACACTGCCGGAGAACTTGTCTACCTCTCCACTCCCTCTTGTTGTATCAAGAAGGCGGAGATCGTCATCGAGCTGTACGTGTGTTGAACGCGGAGGTGTCGTCCGTTCGGCGCTAGATCGGAAGGACCGTGATCAAGATCGCGAGACGGATCGTGATGAGTTCGCGGGACGGATCGTGATGAGTTCGTGAGACGGATCGTCATTGGATCATGGGACAGATCATGATGAGATCGCGGGACGCTCGGCGATTTGGATCATGAAGACGTTCGACTACACCAACCGCGTTTCTTAACGCTTCCCGCTTGGCGATCTACAAGGGAATGTAGATCCACTCTCCCTCTCGTAGATGCTCATCACCATGGATAAGTCTTGCGTGAGCATAGGAAAATTTTTGTTTCCCATCCGACGTTCCCCAACAGTGACATCATGAGCTAGGCCTATGTGTAGATGAGATCTCGAGTAGAGCACAAAGAGTTTGTGGGCGTTGATGCTTAGATTGCTTCCTCCCTTGGTCGTGTTTTGGTTCAGCGATATTGTGGGATAAAGCGGCCCGGACCAACATTAATCGTACGCTTACGAGAGACCGGTCCCCTCAACTGCAACTTGTTGCAAAAGATGGCTAGCGGGTGGCACTTTCTACTACTTTAGTTGGATCGGATTCGACAAAGGCGGTCCTTGAGAAGGTTGAAGAGCAACTTATGTATCACCGTTGTGGTTTATACGTAGGTGAGAATTGTTCTTGCTAGATACATGTAGCAGCCACGTAAAACATGCAACAACAATTAGAGGACGTCTAACTTGTTTTTGCAGGATATGTTGTGATGTGATATGGCCAATTACATGATGTGATATATGTGATGTATGAGATGATCATGTGTTGTATAGAATATCACGACTTGCATGTCAATGAGTACGGCAACCGGCAGGAGCCATAGGGTTGTCTTTAATTATTGTATGACTTGCGTGTCAATCATTAAGAGCTATGTAATGCTTTACTTTATCGCTAAACGGTAGCAATAGTAGTACAAGCATGATGGGCGCGACAATCCCTATGGCGACACGTTGATGGAGATCATGGTGTCATGCCAGTGACGATGGAGATCATGCCGGTGCTTTGAAGATGGAGATCAAAAGCACAAGTTCATGTCCATGCCATGTCACTTATGATTTGCATGTGATGTTAATCCTTTTATGCACCATGTTTTTCTTAGGACGACGGTAGCATTATAAGGTGATCCCTCACTTAATTTCAAGATAAATTGTGTTCTCCCCGAGTGTGCACCGTTGCGAAAGTTCATCGTGTCGAGACACCACGTGATGATCGGGTGTGATAGACTCAACGTTCACATACAATGGGTGCAAGCCAGTGCTGCACATGCGAAACACTCGGGTTAAACTTGACGAGCCTAGCATGTACAGACATGGCCTCGAAACACAAGAGACCGAAAGGTCAAACATGAGTCATATAGTAGATATGATCAACATGATGATGTTCACCATTGAAACCACCTCAACTCACGTGATGATCGGACTTGAGTTGGTGAATTTGGATCATGTATCACTCGAATGACTGGAGGGATGTCAATTTGAGTGGGAGTTCTTTAGTAATATGATTAATTGAACTCGTTATCATGAACATAGTCAATAGTGTCTTTGCAAATTATGTTGTAGATTACTTGCTCGCGTTGTAGCTCCCTTGAATTTTTATATGTTCCTAGAGAAATAGAGTTGAAATATGATGGTAGCAATATTGCGGACTGGGTCCGTGATATGAGGATTGTCCTCATTGCTGCACAGAAGGCTTATGTCCATAATGCACCGCTCGGTGCACCACCCCCTCTAGCGTCGTCTGTAGATGTTGTGAACATATGATAGGCACGTTTCGATGACTACTTGATAGTTCTGTCCGTCATGCATTACGGCTTAGAATTGAGGCTCCAAAAAGTTTTGAACGTCATGGAACATATGAGATGTTCTAAGAGCTGGAATTGGGATCTCAGGCTCGTGCCCATGTTGTGAGATATGAGATCTCCAACAAGATTCTTTGCTTGCAAGATAAAGGAGAATAGCTCAATCTTTGAGCATGTACTCGGATTGTCTGGGTGCTACAATCGCTTGAATCGAGTGGGAGTTCATCTTCCAGATAAGAAAGTGATTGACATAGTTCTCCAAGTCACTATCACTAAGCTACTAGAACTTGGTGATGAACTATAAGATGCCAGGGATAGAAAAAATGATCTGTGAGGTGTTCACAATGTTTGACACCGCGTAGGTAGAAATCAAGAAGGAGCGTCAAGTGTTGATGGTTAGTAAAACCACTAGTTTCCAGAAGGGCAGGAGCAAGGAGGGAAACTTCATGGATAGCAAGTCAGTTGCTGCTCCAAGGAAGCAACCCAAAGCTGAACCCAAACCCGAGACTAAGTGCTTCGATTATGAGGAGAGCGGTCGTTGAAGCGAAACACCCTAGATACTTGGTAGATAAGAAGTTTGGGAACGTTGACAGAAGTATATTTGATATATGTGTTATTGATGTGTACCTTGCTAGTACTCCTAGTAGCACCTGGGTACTGGATACCGGTTCGGTTGCTAAATGTTAGTAACTCGAAATAAAAGCTATAGAATAAATGGAGAACTAGCTAAGGGTGAGGTGACGATGTGTGTTGGAAATGTTTCCAAGGTTGATGTGATCAACATAGCACGCTCTCTCTACCTTCGGGATTAGTGGCGAACCTAAATAAATGTTATTTGGTGTTTTGCGTTGAGCATGAACGTGATTAGATCATGTTTATTGCGACACGGTAATTAATTTAAGTTAGAGAATAATGGTTATTCTGTTTACATGAATAATACCTTCAATGGTCATGCACCCAGTGAGAATGGTTTGTTGAATCTTGATCGTAGTAATAAACATGTTCATAACATTGATGCCAAAAGATAAAAAGTTAATAATGATAGTACCACATACTTGTGGCACTGCCGCTAATGTCATATTGGTATAAAGCTCATGAAGAAACTCCATGTTGATGGATCTTTGGACTCATTCGATTTCAAATCGGTTGAGACATGCGAACCATGCCTCTTGGGCAAGATGACTAAGGACCCCGTTTTCCCGATTGATGGCGCGGGCAAGTGATTTATTGAAAATGATACATGTTGATGTATGCAATCCAATGAGTCTTGTAGCGTGCGGTGGATATCATTATTTTCTTACCTTCACTGATGATTTGAGTAGATATAGTGTATATTTACTTAATGAAACACAAGTCTGAATCGTTCGAAAGGTTCAAGCAAATTCAGAGTGAAGTTTAAGATCATCGTGACAACAAGATAAAAATGCCTGCGATGTGATCGTGGAGGAGAATATCTGAGTTATGGGTTTGGCATACAACTTTAGACGATGTGAAAGTTGTTTCACAACTCACGCCACCTGGAACACCATAGTGTGATGGTGTGTCAGAATGTCATAGTCGTGCCCTATTGGATATGGTGCGTGCTATGATGTCTCTTATCGTTTTGCTACTATAATTTTGGGGTTATGCATTAGAGACAACTACATTCACTTTAAATAGGGCTCCATCTAAATCCATTGAGATGACACCATGTGAATTATGGTTTGATAGAAACCTAAGCTATCATTTCTTAATGTTTGGGGCAGCAACGCTTGTGTGGAAAAATGTTTTCACCTAATGAGCTCGAACCCAAAGCGGACAAATGCATCTTCATAGATTACCCTAAGAGCAGTTGGGTGAACCTTCTATCTCAGATCCAAGCATAAAATATTTGTTGCTAAAATTGGGTCCTTTCTCGAAAAAGAGTTTCTCTCGAAAGAATTGAGTGGGAGGAAGATAGAACTTGATGAGGTTGTTGAACCTTTGTTCAATCAGAGAATAGCGCAGCGCAGGAAGATGTTTTTGTGAAGCCTACGTTAGTTGAAAAGGTTAATGATGATGATCATGAAGCTTCAGATCAAGTTACTATCGAACCTCGTGGATCAACAAGGATGTGTACTACTCCTGAGTGGTACGACAACCCTGTCTTAGAGGTCATGTTGTTGGACAACGATGAACCTATGAGCTATGGAGAAGAGATGATGGGCCCGGAATCCGACAAATGGTTAGAGGCCATGAAATCCGAGAAAGGATCCATGTATGAAAACCAAGTATAGACTTTGGTGGACTTGCTCATTGGACGGCAGGTCATTGAGTACAAATGGGTCTTTAAAATGAAGATAGACGCTGATGGTGAATGTCACCATTTGAAAAGCTTGACTTGTCGCAAAGAAATTCCCGGCAAGTTCAAGGAGTTGACTATGATGAGACTTTCTCACTCGTAGCGATGCTAAAGTCTGTTGGAATTATGATGGCAGTTGCTGCATTTTTCAATTATGAAATCTAGCAGATGAATGTCAAAACATCGTTTCCTTAACGGTTTACTTGAAGAAAGGTTGTATGTGATACAACCAGAAGGTTTTGTCTGTCCTAAGGATGCTAAAAGGTGTGCGAGCTCTAGCAATCCATCTAAGGGCTGGACCAAGCATCTTGGAGTTGGAATATACACTTTGATGGGGTGATCAAAGTTTTGTAGTTTATACAAAGTTTACGAGAAACTTGTATTTACAATAAAGTGAGTGGGAGCACTATAGAATTTCTGATATGTATATGTGGATGGCATATTGTTGATCAGAAATAATGTAGAATTTCTGGAAAGCTTAAACGGTTGTTTCAAAAGTGATTTTCAAAGGAAGACCTAGATAAAGCTACCTAATTGTTGAGCATCAAGATCTATAGAGATATATCAAGATGCTTCATGAGACTTTCAATGCGTACATACCTTGACAAGATTTTGAAAGAGTTCAAAATGGATCAGTCAGAGAAAGAGTTCTCGCCTATTTGTAAGGTGTGAAGTTGAGTGAGACTCAAAGCTCGACAACGGCAGAAGAAAGAGAAAGGATGAACATCGTCCCCTATGCCTTAGCCATAGGCTCTTTATAGTATGCCATGTTGTGTACCGCACCTGTGTGTGCCTTGCCATGAGTCCGTCAAGGGGTACAAGAGTGATCCAGGAGTGGATCACTGGACAGCGGTCAATATTATCCTTAGTGACTAAAATACTACGGAAATGTTTCTCGATTATGGAGGTGATAAAGGGTTCATCGTAAAGAGTTACGTCGATGCAAGCTTTAACACTAATCCGGATGACTCTTAGTAGCAATCGGAATATGTATAGTGGAGCAGCCATTTGGAATAGTACCAAGTGGAGTGTGGTAGCAATGTTTATAGTTTGACATAGAGATTTGCAAAGTACACACGGATCTGAATGTCGTAGACCCATTGACTATACGACCTCTCTCACATGCAAAGCATGATCGAGCCCCAGAACTCATTGGGTGTTAGATTCATAACAATGTGAATCACATGGTGATGTGAACTAGATTATTGACTCTAGTGCAAGTGGGAGACTGTTGGAAATATGCCCTAGAGGCAATAATAAATTAGTTATTATCATATTTCCTTGTTCATGATAATAATTTAATATCCATGCTATAATTGTATTGATCGGAGACTTAGATGCATGTGTGGATACATAGACAAAACCATGTCCCTAGTATACCTCTAATAGACTAGCTCGTTGATCAAACATGGTTAAGGTTTCCAAGCCATGGACATGAGATGTCATTTGATAACAGGATCACTTCATTAGGAGAATGGTGTGATGGACAATACCCAAACTACAAACGTAGCACATGATCGTGTCAGTTCACTACTACTGTTTTCTGCATGTCAAGTATCTGTTCCTATGACCATGAGATCATGCAACTCACTGACACAGGAGGAGTGCCTTGTGTCTATCAAACATCGCAACATAACTGGGTGACTATAAAGTTACTCTATAGCTATCTCCGAGGGTGTCTATTGGGTTGGCATGGATCAAGACTGGGATTTGTTACTCCGTGTGACAGAGAGGTATCTCAGGGCCCACTCGTTAATACAACATCACAACAAGCCTTGCAAGCAATGTGATTAAGTGTTTGTCACAGGATCTTGTATTACGGAACGAGTAAAGAGACTTGCCGGTAACAAGGTTGAACTAGGTATGGAGATACCGACGATCGAATCTCGGGCAAGTAACATGTCGAAGAACAAAGGGAACATCATATGGGATTAACTGAATCCTTGACATAGAGGTTTGACCGATAAAGATATTCATAGAATATGTAGGAACCAATATGGGCATCCAGGTCACGCTATTGGTTATTGATCATAGAGGTGTCTCGGTCATGTCTACATAGTTCTCGAACCTGCAGGGTCTGCACACTTAAGGTTTGGTGACATTTCGGTAGTATAGAGTTATGCATGGTGGTGACTGAAGGTTGTTTAGAGCCCCGGATCAGATCCCGGACATCACGAGGAGCTCCTAAATGGTCCGGAGGTAATTATTGATATATAGGAAGTCCTATTTTGGTCGCCGGATAAGTTTCGGGCTCATCGGTAGTGTACCGGGAGTGTCGGTAGTGTACCGGGAGACCATCAGGAGGGGTATTTCGACCCAAGAGACTAGAGGGGCTGTGGGAGAGTGAATACCAGCCCTTAGTGGGCTGGTGGAAGTCCCACACAAGGCCCATGTGGCTGGGAAGAAAAATCCAAAGAAAAAAAGGTGGAAAAGGGCAAAAGGCAACAATAAGGAGGAGTCCTAGTCCTACTAGGATTGGAGGAGGAATCCTCCTCTCCTCTTGGTTCGGCCGAAGCCTAGGTAGCTTGGCGCTTGGGCCAAGCCTCCTCTTCTCTTCCTCTTATATATACTAGAGGTTTTAGGGTTTTTGCACTAGATTTTCAGCCACGTGCTACTCGTTCCTCTAGTGCATAGTTTCTCCTCTAGATCGGTTTTCTGCGATGCTTAGGCGAAGCCCTGCCGGAATTGCTCCACCACCATCGCCGCAGCACCGTCACGCTATCGGAGAACTCGTCTACCTATCCGCTCCCTCTTGTTGGATCAAGAAGGCGGAGATCGTCATCGAGTTGTACCTGTGCTGAACGCTGAGGTGCCTTCCGTTCGGCGCTAGATCGGAAGGACCGTGATCAAGATCGCGAGACGGATTGTGATGATTTCGCGGGACGGATCGTGATAAGTTCGCGGGACGAATTGCGATTGGATAGAGGGACGGATCGTGATGAGATCACGGGACGCTCGGCGATTTGGATCGCGAAGACGTTCGACTACACCAACTGTATTTCTTAACGCTTCCCGCTTAGCGATCTACAAGGGTATGTAGATCCACTCTCCCTCTCTTAGATGCTCATCACCATGGATAGGTCTTGCGTGAGTGTAGGAGAATTTTTGTTTCCCATGCAACGTTCCCCAACACCGGCAACCAATGATACGATTCCCGAGAGTCCTCTGAGGGCCAATTATAAGCCGCCGAGCCCTTCACCAGCTGTTGACGATTCGGGTACTCCGGACGTCACCATTACTGGCTCCGGCTTTCACTCTCCTCAACCTCATGTGTTAACAAAGCACACTGAGGCAACTGAAACCTCGAAAAAGCTAGAGTTTGAACTCCCGCGCTAGAGAAGCTAACATGTAGCGATCCGACCTGAAAGGTCGAATCTTCGGTGTTTCCGTACCATCCCAAGATCATGCTGGTACACACACGGTACATCAGTGTATATATCAAAGGGAAATCACACAGCATTTATTAATCGTAAATCTCATATCGGGTCCTTTATTACAATAAATATTACAATAAAGTGGCTGAAGGCCAACTCATGAGAATATCTAAATCTTGCGGAAGCTTCAAAGGTAGTGAAGTCTATCTGACTCCAAGGGCATCTCGCCGAGCGTAGAGCGTAGCCTCACTCCTGCCGGAAAAATACTCTGCAACATGATACGTTGCAGCCATGTAGGTCAGCATATGGAATATGCCGGCAAAGTCACAAGAGAGGGGTGAAAATATAATCATCTAATCTACATGCATATATGGCAGGTGGGGTAGTAAGTTTTTTGCGTCAAGCCAATTTTTTTCCTACAACAAGAGGGGGCAAAAGCATAATTACTACAAATGTTGGTTGATTAATGAGATGGTTCCACCAACCAATTCTCATACCCAAGTTATTAATACCCACATCATCATATTAATTGTGTTGAGAGTTCCGGAAGTTTCAGTTCCTTTGGCTCAAGTCGTCCATGACCGCGGACACGGCTAATCGATTAGGTTTGAGTACTCTACAGAGTTTTGCACACGTTCCCCACAAGATTTGGTCGCCTCCGTTTGATTTCTCGCACTTCAGGGTGTTTGAGAAATGGATGACCAAAACATGGTCTTCCAAAGGGTTTCCCTGCGACTCTGTCAGTGCCCATCCTTTCCTACCGTTCTTCTACATCTCGTAGCACCGCCTGTCCAGGGTCACCACGATATCCAACCAAGCCAGAGCCCATAATGACTTGTGGCTGTGCAGGTAAGCCTTGGGTCTTGAAGTATCCATCCATCTGTTTGTGCCTGGGTGGACCTTTCCGCGTGAATACTGACACATCTCCAGCATCACCTAGGCTAACCACTGGTTTCTCCCGGGCGCCGTTCAACCATCATCCACCTAGAGGTATATTGAAAACTTGGAAATCTTGAAGTCTTGATCATCATAGTAGGTCTTGAAATTATTACCTCACAACTCTCATGAATCACACAACCAACCCCGTCTACTAAAAGCATAGCATGACTAATTTAACGTTTCCCGGGGCCATGTCTCAAAGGTTGAGGGGGGTACCTACCACATGATACTACGTCAAGTAACCAATTTCCAACTTAGCTACTTTGCATGCAATTGGGGTGATGGAAGAACTAATGCAATAAAACATAGGTATACATGGTCAAAGTGACTTGCCTGATTGACGATCTTCGTACTCGAGGGACTCTAGGTAACAAGCCTCGCACTCCGGATGATCTAACGAATCAAACAAGAGCACTCAATAAGCATACAACAAAATATTGTAACTCACAAAAATCAGGAATGAGCTAGTAATCACTCAAGACAAAACAAGGCATAATCAAAAGAAAAGAAGATCAACACATAGTTTGGGTTTTCTATAGTTGATGGGTAAACTACTACTAACAACCTAGAATTATTGGTATTAACAAAATAATAGTTGACAGAAAAGAACAGTAGAAATGTTTTATTAATAAACAGAATTAAATCCATTTAAAGTTTTGTTAAGAAAAATCTTAGTAGGGTTTTAAAAGTTTTGATAAACACTACTACATGAAGTGGGCTAGAGTTTATTAACCATAGAGTGAAATAAACTATAATTTTATTAATAAAACAATTCTCCTAACAGAAAAGAATTTACTAAAACTTTTCTTAGAAAACAGAATTTAATTATCTAAACTTTGTTGAAGGAAACTATTACTAACTAGTTTGTTTTTTATCAAACTAAACCTAATTGAAAAAGAGTAGAGACTCCTATAATATGATAGAAATAAACTAAGCAAATTATATTATTATTATCAGCAAGTAAAACACCTAATGTTTAAACAACAGAATCTACTGAAACAAAATATAACTAATTATGATTTGAACTAACTAAAAACTAAATTATTTAAACTATACTAACCACTAGGCAGATTCTGTTTATAGTTAAAACACTAAACAAATACATCCTAAAAATTCTCAAACAAATCATGATGACATTCCTAACTAATACCAATCAGTAGCAAAAAGATTCATATAAAAATCTATTTTTAAACTCTAGTTATTCAGATTTTAGTAATTTAAGTAAATTTGATTAGATTCAAATTTTAGAGTTCAAATTTAAATTCTAAAACTACAGACTTAAACTATAAGTAATTAGTGACCTAATGCAAAAAAGAATTAACTAAAAACACTAAATAGTTTAAAAGATATAATCAAAACTAAATTAGAAAGCATTCTGTTAACTAAAAACAAAAGAAAAAAGAAAAAAAACCTAACGAACGGCCAGTGCTACGTGGCGGCTTCCTATTGGTTGCTAGCGTGAGCACGGGGAAATTAGCGAGTGGTGGCCGAATCTTAAAATAAAACGGTTTGCGTTATAAAACGATCTAATCTGGGTCATTGTCTACAGATCCGACAATCTAGAGAGGTCTGGTGGCTTACAGGGATGGTCGAGGTGGTCTTCGGCGAGGACGGCGGCGGCCGGTGGTCGAAGTTGGTCGGAGAGGTCGCTCCGGTGGTCGAGGGAGACGTCGGAGGGGTCCATACGACGGTGGTGAACCTCCGGCGATGATTGGTGGCGACGGTGGAGCGAGGGGATGAGGGAGGCGACGGCTAGGTGCGTTGGATGGGTTCGGGAGTGGCAGGAACTCCGGCGAGCTTTGGCGCAGCGCTCTGGCGAGGGAAAGAGAGGGGTTTGGGGGGATGGAGTGCAGAGGGTGGCTGACTTTATATAGGGCCGCGGTGGAGCGAGGGAAGGCAAGAGGAGAGAGATCCGGCGAGGATGGATCATAGGCGATGGTCGCGGGCGCGAAGGAAGAAGGTGACCGCGCGGATCTCGCTAACGGTCGGGTGGGGTCTGCTTGCCAGAGAGAGGGAGGGCGGCGTCGGCGCGTCGATCGGTCGACTCGGAGCGGTTTCGGGAATTAACTGCTGTGGGCCGGCCCGTTTCAAATTAAAACGTTTCCTTTTTAATATCCAGAGCAGTAAAACTCATTTAAAAGCATTCAAAACATTTCCAAATATAGGAAATATATACATCAAAACGATCAGGAGAATTAATGCTATTCGATGAACATTTTTCTTCTGTCATTTGAATACTTTGAAAAAATAATTATTTTCAGAAATGCCTATTTGGTTTTAAAAGCTTTTGCAAATATTTTTCAATAACCCCTGGTTTTTATTGTTCAAATAAATCACCAAGAAGTCCCTGGTATGGAGTGTCATGTTCCTCCCCTCTTAATTTGAACTTTTTCCAAGGGTTTTCAATTAGGTAAAAGCAACTTAGAGAAAATAGAAAGGGACTTTCAGAAAGTCAGAAGAAGCATTGCAACCAATTCATACATTCAAGCAATGATGATGATGCATAGCTATATTTCATAAAATTCCAAAAATGGAATTTTGGGAAGTTACAAACCTACCCACCTTAAGATGAATCTCACCCTCGAGATTCGGGTTGGCTAGAAAATAGGTGCGGGTGGTCTCTACGAAGATCTTCTTCGCGTTCCCAGGTGGCTTCTTCCTCGGTGTGGTGACTCCACAAAACCTTACAGAACTTGATGATCTTGCTTTGGCTAACTCTGTTGGCAGTCTCGAGAATTCTGACAGGCTTCTCCTCGTAGGTCAGGTCACTGTCAAGTGGTATGGCCTCTAGGGGCACTGTGTCTCTCAAAGGAATATCAGCCATCTCAGCATGGCATTTCTTCAACTGGGAAACATGGAAAACATCATGAACTCTGGACAATCCTTCCGGCAATTCCAGCTTGTATGCAACTTCGCCTCTACATTCCAGAATTTTGTAGGGGCCTATGAATCTAGGTGCTAACTTTCCTTTAACACCAAACCTCTTGATTCCTCAAAGTGGGGACACACGAAGATATGCTCAGTCTCCCACTTCATACGTCACTTCCTTGCGTTTGCTATCAGCATAACTCTTCTGTCGAGATTGAGCTATCTTGCATCTGTCACGAATCAGCTTGACTTTCTCTTCAGAATCTCGGATAAGGTCGGGACCAAAAAGTTTTCGGTCTCCAACACCATCCCACATCAATGGTGTTCTGCACCTCCTTCCGTATAAAGCTTCGAAAGGGGCCATCTTCAGACTGGTCTGATAACTGTTGTTGTATGAGAATTTTGTGTAAGGTAAGTTGTCATCCCAACTAGACCCATAGTCTAGTGCACAAGCTCTTAACATGTCCTCTAGAATCTGGTTGACTCTCTCAGTCTGTCCATCGATCTGCGGATGAAAAGCTGTACTGAACTCCAGCCTCGTACCCAAACTTTTATGTAGCTGATACCAAAACTTTGAGGTAAATTATGTTCCTCTATCTAACATGATACTCCTCGGAACTCCATGCAGACACACGATCCTGGTCATGTATATCTTGGCTAACTTAGCACTGGTATAGGTGGTCTTCACTAGGATGAAATGAGCCACCTTGGTCAAGCGGTCAACCACTACCCAGATGGAATCATAACGTGAACAGGTCCTGGGTAATCCTGTGATGAAGTCCATACCAAGCTTTTCCCATTTCCACTCGAGTATCGGCAAAGGTTGGAGTAACCCTGCTGGTTTTTTATGTTCCGCCTTTACTCGCTGACAAACATCACATATTTTAACACGTTCCGCAATATCCTTCTTCATACCCGTCCACCAGTAACTTTCCTTCAAGTACAGATACATCTTGGTGTTGCCTGGGTGTATCGAGTAAGGTGAATCGTGGGCTTCCTGAAGTATCAACTTCCAGAGCTCTGGGTCATTGGGCACATAGATTCGGTTCTCAAACCACAAAGTTCCTTGTTCATCCTCACGAAAACCTTTAGCTTTACCATCTTTCATTCTTTGCTTAATCTCAGCTATCTCCTTGTCCGTCTTCCGGGCTTCATGAATTCTTTCAGTCAAGGTGGACTGGATCTCCAGTGTGGCAACATATCCTCTTGGAACTATCTCTAACCGAAGCTCTCTCAGATCTTTGGTTAACTCCTGGGGTAATCCTCCGGCTATGAGTGTGTTCACATAACTCTTCCGACTCAAAGCATCTGCCACAACATTTGCCTTTCCTGGATGGTAATGTAATCTCATGTCATAGTCCTTGATTAACTCTAACCATCTCCTTTGTCTGAGGTTCAACTCTTTCTACGTGAAGATATACTTCAGGCTCTTATGATCGGTGTAAACATCACAACTATTTCCGACAAGGAAATGTCTCCAGGTCTTGAGTGCATGCACTACGGCTGCTAGTTCCAAATCATGGGTGGCATAATTCAACTCATGAGGTCTTAGTTGTCTGGATGCATAAGCTACAACCCTTCCATCTTGCATGAGTACTCCTCCAAGTCCTTCACGTGAAGCATCACAATAAACCTGGAAGTCCTTCCGAACATTGGGCCAAATCAACACTGGGGCTGTGACCAAACGTTTCTTTAACTCCTAGAAACTGGCTTCACATTCCTCAGTCCAAATATACTTAGACTCTTTCTTCAACAATTCCGTCATGGGCTTGGAATCTTTGATAAATTCTCAATGAACCTCCGGTAATATCCGGCAAGTTTGAGGAAACTGCGGATCTCCTTAACTGAGGTGGGTGACTTCCACTCGGTGATGGCTTCAACCTTAGCGGGGTCTACTGCTATTCCTTCTTCGGAAATAATATGTCCAAGGAATCCGACTTCTGTCAGCCAAAATTCACATTTACTGAACATGGCATACAACTGATGCTCTCTAAGCTTCTCCAGAACTAAACGCAAGTGTTCCTTGTGTTCTTCCTCGCTCTTGGAGAATATCAAAATGTCATCGATGAACACCACGACAAACTTGTCCAAGTATTCCATAAACACTTTGTTCATCAAACTCATGAAGTAAGCAGGAGCATTTGTCAAACCAAAGGACATGACTGTATACTCGTATAAGCCATACCTGGTGGTGAAAGCTGTTTTGGGTATATCCTGTTCACGAATCTTCAGTTGGTGATACCCTGATCGAAGATCTATCTTGGAGAATACTTTGGCTCCCACTAGATGATCAAACAAGTCATTTATCATCGGCAGAGGATACTTGTTCTTGATAGTCACCTCGTTCAAAGCACGATAATCAACTACCATTCTCAAGGTTTTAGCCTTCTTCTCCACCAAAAGAACTGGGGCTCCCCAAGGTGAAGAACTTGGGCGAATATACCCTTTGTCCGATAGCTCCTTAATTTGCTTCTTGATTTCTAATAGATCATTTGCGGGCATCCGATAGGGTCTCTTGGAAATTGGGGTTGTTCCTGGCAGTAGCTCTATCAGGAGCTCAGTCTCTCTATCTGGTGGCATGCCTAGTAATTCTTCCGGGAATACATCCGGAAAGTCTTTTACCATAGGTACTTCCTCCTGAACGACTCCTGTGAGAGAATTTAACCGAGCACTCATACGTGTGCGTCGGCATACATAGTTAATCCTCTTGTTCTCCGGGGTGGTGAGCAAGATAAACTTGCTGGGACAGTCAAGATTTCCTTCATACTTGGTCATCCAATCCATGCCTAGGATTACATCCAATCCCTGCGACTCTAAGACAATGAGGTCGGTGGGAAAAACATGGTTTCCTATATTGAGTTTCAAGGCATGGCATCCTATCCATGCCATCATCATGCCTCCTGGGGAACTAACCTTAAATGGCTGACTAAGGGTTTTGGTGGGCAAACCATACTTTTCCACAACTACCCTTGATATGAAAGAATGAGTTGCACCTGAATCAAAAAGTACTGTAACTGGACGTGAATGCAATAAAAACATACCAACCACAGTCTCGGGCTGATCATAGACTTCCTCCACATCAATGTGGTTCACCTGAGCACGGGGAAAAGGGTTGGGCTTCTTAGCTGCTGAGTTGCCGTTGTTGTTGCCGTTTCCATTTCCCTGCTTGCTCTGGGGACACTCAGTAGCATAGTGCCCTGTCTTCTGGCACTTGAAACAGGTGATGTGGCTCAGATCCTTCTGAGTAGGAGCGTGACGGTGCTGATTGTTGTTCCCATTCCCATTGTCTGTCTTGAAGTTGCCATGGTTGGGACGGGCATTCCCATTTCCTCCATGGTTGTGGCCTCCATGGTTGTGCACGGCATGAGTGTGCCTTCCAAACTTACCGGTCCCTGATCCGGTATTCCCTGAGTACGGGGAGTAGCGGGGCTTCTGATAAGCTCCAGAGTTAAACTTCCCTTGAGTATACTTCCTCTTGCGGTTCTCAATTTGTTGTTGTTTTCCCTCCAAGATGAGGGCCTTGTCCACCAGCTCTTGGTAGTTGTTGAAAGTAGCCACTACCAGTTGCATGCTCAACTCATCGTTGAGTCCTTCCAGAAACTTCTCCTGCTTGGCCGCATCATCGGCCATATCTCCTGGTGCATAACGGGCCAACATGCTGAATTCGTCCACATATTGGGTCACGGAACGGTTCCCCTGGCGTAAGTTGCGAAACTCACGCTTCTTCAGACTCATGGCTCCAGCTGAGACATGTGCGGTGCGGAAAGCTTGCTTGAATTGCTCCCAAGTCACATCAGCAATAGGGTATGTGGTGGTGTAGTTCTCCCACCATGAAGCTGCTGGGCCCTCCAGTTGAGGGGCGGCAAAATGCACCTTTTTAGCCTCAGTGCATCCTGCGATGGTGTGTTCCCTCTCCATCTTGCGGAGCCAATCATCTGCCACAATGGGCTCTATGCTACTGAGAAGGTTGGGGGATTCAGTCTCAGAAAACGGGTGAGGTTGTCGCCTTGTGGATGGTGGTTGTTGTTGTTGTGGTTGTTGGTCTGATTCTGGATCAATAGCTGCATCAGGGCGTTCTGCTACTGAAGAAGTTGGGTGAGCTCTGGCGGGAAAGTGAAGTCGTACTCACGTCGTGGAGGCATCTTGCTGTTTTCAGAGGGATGAGAATTAGAATAGAACAAGGGCCTAGAAAGAAAATCACTACCCATATGCAATACACAAACATGTCACACCAAACACTCATTCATTTATTCAACTCAAAGTCACACATCAAGATACAAATCTCCATTCAAACTAAACATCGACCTACGCTTTAACGACGAAAATGAAGATACATGGGGGCATAACTAAAGTTTTCCTCAAAAGTACATGGTGACTGAGCCTCCTCCAGTGGTGCTCTCCTCATAGTCATCATCGTCGCTAATGAAAGGAGCTAAGTCTCCCTTGGGGTGAAGATTTTCCCCCATGTCCAGCTGTTCCTCCAGAGTTGTGATACGAGTGTTCAGCTTGTCGATCCTCTCTAAGAAATCCTTCACCTCATACTCATGCTCGTACTCAGCTTCCCGTAAGTCAGCTTCGAGGTCAATCTCATGGTTCATCAGCCTCTTGATCGTCTTTGTGTCGGCACGTACCCGAAGCTCCAGAGCCCTGACATGAGTCTCCAAGGTCTGGATATATGAAATGGTGGAGTGGGGTTGGTGATGATGTTTCCATGGACATCCCTACGACAAACCATGCTGAGTCCTGGTGAAATGGTTCCACCTCTGTATTCCTCCTGAATACGTCCAAGGGCACGATGAATGGCCATGTCTCTCCCAATTATCCAGCTGGGTGCCACAAACTTGAAGTTAATGGGTTCCTTCCGATTCCCAAAGGTCTTCCCTGGGATGTGCACCTCGATCCTGTAGCGTCCGTCTTGGGGAAAAGACATGATAGGAGTCCCGGTGATGCTCGGCAAAGCAATCCTCACGTCCCTGACGATCCTCATCAGCTCCTTGCCAAAGGGCATCGTTGCGTCAGGCTGGCAAAACTCCGTGATCAACACCGGGATGAAGGTGGCCATCTATAAATTTCGAAATAATCGGAGGGAAGTCAAAAACGAGTAGATGAGAGTATAAGAATTTTAAAGACAAAAGGGAAATAAGTCCTAAGGCTTTCCAATCCTAGAGGTTACGTCCTACGGTCAGCGTGTACTCTGATACCATTTTTTTAGCGATCCGACCTGAAAGGTCGAATCTCCGGTGTCTCCGTACCATCCCAAGATCATGCTGGTACACACACGGTACATCAATGTATATATCAAAGGGAAATCACACAACATTTATTAATCGTAAATCTCATATCGAGTCCTTTATTACAATAAAGATTACAATAAAGTGGCTGAAGGCCAACTCATGAGAATATCTAAATCTTGTGAAAGCTTCAAAGTTAGTGAAGTCCATCTGACTCCAAGGGCATCTCGCCGAGCGTAGAGCGTAGCCTCACTCCTGGTCAGAAAAATACTCTGCAACATTATACGTTGCAGCCGTGTAGGTCGGCATATGGAATATGCCAGCAAAGTCACGAGAGAGGGGTGAAAAGATAATCATCTAATCTACATGCATATATGGCAGGTGGGGTAGTAAGTTTTTTGCGTAAAGCCAACTTTTTTTCCTACAACAAGAGGGGGAAAAAGCATAATTACTACAAATGTTGGTTGATTAATGAGATGGTTCCACCAACCAATTCTCATACCCAAGTTATTAATACCCACATCATCATATTAATTCTGTTGAGAGTTCCGGAAGTTTCAGTTCCTTTGGCTCAAGTCGTCCATGACCGTGGACACGGCTAATCGATTAGGTTTGAGTACTCTGCAGAGTTTTGCACACGTTCCCCACAAGATTTGGTCGCCTCCGTTTGATTTCTCGCACTTCGGGGTGTTTGAGAAACGGATGACCAAAACATGGTCTTCCAAAGGGTTTCCCTACGACTCTGTCGGTGCCCATCCTTTCCTACCGTTCTTCTACATCTCGTAGCACCGCCTGTCCAGGGTCACCATGATATCCAACCAAGCCAGAGCCCATAATGACTTGTGGCTGTGCAGGTAAGCCTTGGGTCTTGAAGTATCCATCCATCTCTTTGTGCCTAGGTGGACCTTTCCGCGTGAATACTGGCACATCTCCAGCATCACCTAGGCTAACCACTGGTTTCTCCCGGGCGCCGTTCAACCATCATCCACCCAGAGGTATATTGAAAACTTGGAAATCATGAAGTCTTGATCATCATAGTAGGTCTTGAAATTATTACCTCACAACTCTCATGAATCACACAACCAACCCCGTCTACTAAAAGCATAGCATGACTAATTTAATGTTTCCCGGGGCCATGTGTCAAAGGTTGATGGGGGTACCTACCACATGATACTACGTCAAGTAACCAATTTCCAATTTACCTACTTTGCATGCAATTGGGGTGATGGAAGAACTAATGCAATAAACCATAGGTATACATGGTCAAAGTCACTTGCCTGATTGACGATCTTCGTACTCGAGGGACTCTAGGTAACAAGCTGTGCACTCCAGATGATCAAATGAATCAAACAAGAGCACTCAATAAGCATACAAAAAAATATTTTAACTCACAAAAATCAGGAATTAACTAGTAATCACTCAAGACAAAAAGGCACAATCAAAAGAAAAGAAGATCAACACATAGTTTGGGTTTTCTATAGTTGATGGGTAAACTACTACTAACAACCTAGAATTATTGGCATTAACAAAACAATAGTTGACAGAAAAGAACAGTAGAATTTTTTTATTAATAAACAGAATTAAATCCATTTAAATTTTTGTTAAGAAAAATCTTAGTAGGGTTTTAAAAGTTCTGATAAACACTACTACATGAAGTGGGCTAGAGTTTATTAACCATAGAGTGAAATAAACTATAATTTTATTAATAAAACAATTCTCCTAACAGAAAAGAATTTACTAAAACTTTTCTTAGAAAACAGAATTTAATTATCTAAACTTTGTTAAAGGAAACTATTACTAACTAGTTTGTTTTTATCAAACTAAACCTAATTGAAAAATAGGATAGATTCCTATAATATGATAGAAATAAACTAAGCAAATTATATTATTATTATCAGCAAGTAAAACACCTAATGTTTAAACAACAGAATTTACTAAAACAAAATATAACTAATTCTGATTTGAACTAACTAAAAACTAAATTATTTAAACTATACTAACCACTAGGCAGATTCTGTTTATAGTTAAAACACTAAACAAATCCATCCTAAAAATTCTCAAACAAATCATGATGACCGTCCTAACTAACACCAATCAGTAGCAAAAAGATTCATATAAAAATATATTTTTAAACTCTAGTTATTCAGATTTTAGTAATTTAAGCAAATTTGATTAGATTCAAATTCTAGAGTTCAAATTTAAATTCTAAAACTACAGACTTAAACTATAGGTAATTAGTGACCTAATGCAAAAAGAATTAACTAAAAACACTAAATAGTTTAAAAGATATAATCAAAACTAAATCAGAAAGCATTCTGTTAACTAAAAACAAAACAGAAAAGAAAAGAAAAACTAACGAACGGCCAGTGCTACGTGGTGGCTTCCTATTGGCTGCTAGCGTGAGCGCGGCGAAATTAGAGAGCGGTGGCCGAATCTTAAAAGAAAACGGTTCGCGTTATAAAACGATCTAATCTGGATCGTTGTCTACAGATCCGACGATCCAGAGAGGTCCGGTGGCTTACAAGGATGGTCGAGGTGGTCTCCAGCGAGGACGGCGGCGGACGGTGGTCGAAGTTGGTCGGGGAGGTCGCTCCAGTGGTCAAGGGAGACGTCGGAGGGGTCCAGACGACGGCGGTGAACCTACGGCGATGATTGGTGGCGACGGTGGAGCGAGGCGATGAGAGAGGCGACGGCCAGGTGCGGTGGATGGGTTCGGGAGTGGCAGGAAGTCCGGCGAGCTTTGGCGCAGCGCTCTGGCGAGGGAGAGAGAGGGGTTTTGGGGGATGGAGTGCGGAGGGTGGCCGCCTTTATATAGGGCCGCGGTGGAGTGAGCGAAGGCAAGAGGAGAGAGATTTGGCGAGGATGGATCACCGACGATGGTTGCGGGCGCGAAGGAAGAAGGTGACCGCGCGGATCTCGCTAATGGTCGGGTGGGGTCCGCTTGCCAGAGAGAGGGAGGGCGGCGTCAGCGCGTCGGTCGGTCGGCTCGGAGCGGTTTCGGGAATTAACTGTTATGGGCCGGCCCGTTTCAAATTAAAATGTTTCCTTTTTAATATCCAGAGCAGTAAAACTCATTTAAAACCATTCAATACATTTCCAAACATAGGAAATATATATATCAAAATGATCAGGAGAATTAGTGCTATTCAATGAACATTTTTTCTGTCATTTGAACACTTTGAAAAAATAATTATTTTCAGAAATGCCTATTTGGTTTTAAAAGCTTTTGCAAATATTTTTCAAAATAACCCCTGGTTTTTATTGTTCAAATAAATCACCAAGAAGTCCCTGGTGTGGACTGTCATGTTCCTCCCCTCTTAATTTGAACTTTTTCCAAGGGTTTTCAATTAGGTAAAAGCAACTTAGAGAAAATAGAAAGGGACTTTCAGAAAGTCAGAAGAAGCATTGCAACCAATTCATACATTCAAGAAATGATGATGATGCACAGCTATATTTCATAACATTCCAAAAATGGAATTGTGGGATGTTACATAACAGCTCATGAACTTCACGCTGGTTATCTGAATCGCCTGTCTACAAGCCGGAATATGAAGTTCAAGCTTGTGAACCTGATGAAGTAGAAATATGAGGTACTCTGGCTTTCTTTCCCTTATACCATTACATAGCCCCCAAGGGATAGTTTAATATTTGCCAATGGTAAGCCGGGTCTTTGAATCTTGATATAAGTAGAAACACTTAGCATGTAGTCTTCAATGATCACCTTAAGACTTAACGACTAAGTCGATGTTTTGACGCGTAAGTAATTGGTTGAAGTGCCATTTGTATCCCCCAAGGGCCGGCTTTTCTTGATAAAAGATGCGTCGGAACTTTGATGTAAATAGACCAGAGACCCTGATGTAGCCCCCAAGAGCCGGTTTAACTTCGATGAAGTTGAGCCGGACCTTCCTTGTAAGTAGGACAACGAGCCATATGTAGCCCCCAAGGGCTGGCTTAACTTTAATGAAGATGAGCTGGGACTTTCTTGCACCCTTGGAGAACAAATAGACATTAGCCCCCAAGTGTCGAGCATATTTCTTGCAATCTGCTTGAAACTTGTCTTATATCATCTTACTCTTAACCATCTCGTAATATACCATGCTGGCGACTTAGCCTTCACTTTATTTTTGATATGTCACAGGAAGCTTTAAACGAGGCCGAGTCTGAATTGGCCGGCTTAAGGAGCAATCTGGCCACCCAACAAGCCGCCCGAAGCGAGGCAGATGAGAAAGGTCGGCTCGCCGTTGAGGAACTTACCAAAGTTCAAGCTGAATTTTCTGCCTTCAAGAAGTCTGCTGAGACAGAGCAAGCCGCCCTGGCAAAACATGCTGACGACTTGGACCAGCGGCTCGTGGTTGTGTCTGACGAGCTTCATGCTTTAAAGCGCCACATTGCGAAGATGTCTATCGCAATCTTTGGTAAGCACCAGACACTTAACCAATACTTCTTGTGTGAATACTTTTACTGGCGACTTATAATCGAAAAATCCGTCTAATGCAGGTCAAAGGAGTCGGCAACTTGCTACTAACAGCTTGCTACAATTGAAAGCCATCTACACTTTGACAGAGCAGCTGTATTGCGGGGCTCTCTACACAATCAAGGTGGTGCTCTACAAGGACAACATCCCTTCAACTATGAATGGATTCATAGAGTTGTTGTCTACCCTGTCAAAACAAATCCAAGAGCTTAAAAAAGTAGCCGCCCGAAAAGTAGCCATCGCAGTCGTAAGCCGGGCGCTAGCTTTCGCCCCCAAGTTGACTCCCTAGGACATGATGTACGGTTTTCCATCCAAGAAGGATGACGGCTCAGAATTCACGGAGGCTGACTACGCTCGGTGCATGAAGGCTTCCAGATTCCTTGCCTCCGTGTTAGCAGACGAAGTGAACTTGTCAACATACCAGACAACTTATGAGACCGAGCAGAAGAGAATATGCGGCCCAACTTATGAAGCCAAGGACTTAACACATGCACGTCGTAAGCATCTCTTTGCTCCTGATCTTAACCCATCCCCCCTCTTTGAAGAGGCAAACTTTGTGGCTTTAACCAACTGCAACTTGGACGTGGACAATCTTGAGATCATGGAGGTCGAAGACCCACCGTAGAGTGACCCGCCATCCAACTGATGACCTTGGTAACGTCGTGGATTAGCCGACCTTGTGACCCGCCATAGGGCGGTGTAAAAACCTTTGAGTCCTCACTTTTGAGCTCTGCAGTCAGTATTGTAATAGGCTTGTAGTAAACTTTGTTTTGCCTGAACTGTGCCATCGTGCACATATGAAATCGTCTGGCTTAACATATGACACATGCCTTGTGCCTTTAACTCATATCAGATGTTATGGCGGCTCTTGGTAATTAACCAACCTACGAAAATAAAATAATATTCGCATTGTTAGGAGGGAGGCTTAGAATAGCGCAACCCAAATGATGCTATATCTTCCCTAACTTTCCTTTTTGTAATAACCCATGTGCCGGTTCTACTGGGCTGACTCGCCACTTAAAACTCCTTAGCAGTACAGGGTCTCTATCGAGATTGGTCGTCAATTCATTTGAGTGGCTCAGGGTCTCTAAGCGAGATTAACTGACAGGAAAAGTGACGTCCTAGAAGAGACTCGGCAGGGCATGAGTACCCCGATAGCCCATGAACTGCCTCTCATGTGACATAAATCCGCCATTTTAACCTTAAACAGCGCAGGGTCCTTAAGGACTAACTGTCTTAAGAGTACGAACGGGCCACATAGTAAAGAGTCGGCAGCAGATGGGAGTGTTTATCCTTGCTTTCCATAAGCCGGCCCTCATGTGACAAGAACCGTCGTTTTAACCTTTAACCAGTATAGGGTCTCTATCGAGATTGGTCGTCAATTGCTTTGAGCCGGCTCAAGGTCTCTAGGCGAGATTAACTTGTAAGAGTTCGACGGTTACCTAGCGGAGCAAGCATCAGCTTACGAGCAGGTTTAACCCTATTTGGCTTAAGAGCCGATCAAGAGGGTGTGTAAGCTAAACCCGGTGGGTTAGAAGCCCCCAAGTGACCTTTGTTGACGGAATCAACTGTTTGGCTTGAGAGCCGACCGATAGGGTGTGATAAGATAAACACCGGTGGGTTGGAAGCCCCCTGGACGATCATGTTGATGGAGTAAACTATTTGGCTTGATAGCCGATCGATAGGGTCCGATAAGCTAAACCCGATGGGTTGGAAGCCCCCTGATTGGCCATTTTTTGCACAGATTGAAATATCCGAACCGGTAGAGACCCCGGCTTGCGGGGATGCCAACTTTATTCATATATCCATATGATATGTACAATGAAGGTGTACAATGTCAAGTCTTGACAACTTAAGTATAATAAGGCCGTAGATGCGCTATGTTCCGCGGTCGGCGGGTCTCCTGCCCAGAAGTGTATGAGTCGTCTCAGACGTTAATGAGGTAATATGACCCGTTGTTGAGACTTTTGCTGACCAC
The DNA here is from genome assembly GCA_022496015.1 of Hordeum marinum. Lineage (NCBI taxonomy): Eukaryota > Viridiplantae > Streptophyta > Magnoliopsida > Poales > Poaceae > Hordeum > Hordeum marinum. Next base: position 117,463,007 of record CM039678.1, read on the forward strand.
AAAAGGCCCTTCCCATGGAGGAGATAACTTGTGTGCATCTGCCTCATCTTGAATCAACCGCAGCACTAAGTCGCCTTCTTGAAATACCTGGCTCTTAACTCTGCGGCTATGATAGCGACGCAGGTCTTGCTAATAAATCACCGATCGAGCCACCGCCAGATCACGCTCTTCCTCCAAGGCGTCTAACGCATCTTGACGCACCATTTCAGTGTTTGCCTCAACGTAAGTCGTCACTCGTGGCGATTCATGACGGATATCACTGGGTAACACGGCTTCTGCACTGTAAACCATGAACAAAGCAATATAACCTATGGATCAATTGGGAGTGGTCCTGATGCTCCATATGAAGAACGATAACTCATCCACCCAACAACCCGGCATTCTCTGCAAAGGAACCATGAGTCGGGGCTTGATACCTCTCAAGATTTCTTGGTTAGCACGCTCGGCTTGACCGTTGGACTGTGGATGAGCAACTGCAGAAACATCAAGTCTGATGTGCTCGCTTTCACAGAACGCTTTCATAGCCCCCTTGGAGAGGTTTGTACCATTATCTGTGATGATACTATGAGGATAAACAAAATGGTAGATCAGTTTCTTAATGAACTGAACCGTCGTGGCCGCATCACACTTGCCAACTGGCTCATCTTCTACCCACTTGGTAAATTTGTCAACCGCCACCAGGAGGTGGGTCTTCTTGTCTTCGGATCTCTTGAAGATCCTGACCATATCAAGCCCCTAGACCGTAAATGGCCAAGTAATTGGAATCATGCGCAGCTCTTGAGCCGGGACATGAGCACGCCGGCCAAACTTTTGACATCCATCGCACTTGCGGACCAAATCCTCTGCATCCTTATGAGCTGTCAGCCAGAAGAAGCCATGTCGAAAGGCCTTGGCACCAGTGATTTTGAGCCGGCGTGATGACCACAATCACCAGCATGAATTTCATTCAAGATTTCTTTGCCCTCTTGAGGTGAAACACAACATTGAAACATGCCGGTGGCGCTGCACTTATGTAACTTGCCATTGATTATCGTCATAGACTTAGACCGCCTGGTGATCTTCCTGGCAAGATTTTCATCATCAGGTAACTCGCCATGAGTCAAGTGAGCCAAGTAAGGCACAGTCCAGTCAGGAATTGCATGCAGAGCCGCCACCAGCTGTCCCTCCGGGTCAGGAATAGCCAAGTCCTCCTCTAAAGGTAACTTTACTGACGGGTGATGTAGTACATCTAAGAAAACGTTCGGCGGCACCGGCTTACGTTGTGAACCCAGCCTTGACAGGGCGTCATCCGCCTCATTCTTGCAACGATCAATATGATCCACCTGATAACCCTTGAAGTGACTAGTGATGACATCCACCGCCTGGCGATAAGCCGCCATCCATGGGTCCTTGGAATCCCAAGTGCCTGAAACTTGCTGGGTGACAAGATCTAAGTCGCCAAAGCATCTAACCCGGCTTAGGTTCATCTCCTTAGCCACCTGGAGGCCATGAAGTAGAGCTTCGTACTCAGCAGCATTGTTTGTATAAGGAAACATCAACCTTAGCACATAACAAAATTTATCACCTTTGGGGGAAGTTAAGACTACCCCTGCCCCTGATCCTTCCAGCTGTCTGGATCCATCAAAGTGGATTGTTCAATATGTGTTATCCGACTATTCCTCGGGCGCTTGACACTCAGTCCAGCCATTGATGAAATCCACCAAGGCTTTTGACTTAACCGCCGTGCGAGGCACATATTTCAAATTGAGAGGTCCAAGCTCCAATGCCCACTTAGCGATCCTGCCAGTGGCTTCTCTCTTTGGAATTATATCTCCCAACGGGGCAGAGCTAACCATTGTAACCTGGTGCCCCAGGAAGTAGTGTTTGAGCTTGTGATTGGCCATGAACACCCCATACACCAGCTTCTGCCAATGTGGATTTCTATGCTTGGATTCTGTACAGACCTCACTGATATAGTAAACCGGCCGCTGAACCGGATATTCCTTCCCTAACTCCTTACGCTCAACAACAATTGCAACGCTAACAGCCCGATTATTAGCCACTACGTATAAGAGCAAAGGTTCTTTCTCAATTGGAGCGGCTAAGACCAGCGGCTCAGTGAGCTGCCTCTTGAGCGCCTCAAATGCTTCACCCGCCGCCGTACTCCAGACAAAGTTGTCTGTCTTTTTCATCATATGTACAAAGGGATAGCCTTCTCACCAAGGCAGATTATAAACTGACTTAATGCAGCAATCCGTCCCGCTAGGTGTTGAACATCATTAATGCATGCCGGCTCAGACAGGGAGGTGATAGCCTTTATTTTATTCGGGTTAGCCTCAATGCCACACTCAGATACCAGAAATCCCAAGAGCTTGCCTGCCGGAACACCAAATACACACTTAGCTGGGTTAAGCATCATCTTGTAGACCCGTAAGTTGTCGAAAGTCTCCTTCAGGTCGTCAAGAAAAGTCTCCTTCTTTCTTGACTTGATCACAATATCGTCCACATACGCATAAACATTGCACCCAATTTGGCTGTGAAGACAGTTCTGTATGCAACGCTGGTACGTCGCTTGGGCACTCTTGAGCCCGAAAGGCATAGACACATAGCATAAAGCACCAAAAGGCATGATGAAAGTCGTCTTCTCTTGGTCCTTGACTGCCATCCTGATCTAATGATAACCAGAATAAGCATCTAGGAAGCATAAACTCTCACAACCCATCGTTGCATTAATTATCTAGTCAATACAAGGGAGAGCAAACGGGTCAGCCGGACAGGCTTTGTTAAGATCCGTGTAGTCCACACACATACGCCATGTGTCGTTTTTCTTGAGCACTAACACCGGGTTAGCAAGCCACTCGGGATGAAAGACCTCGACGATGAAACCCGCCGCCAAAAGCCAGGCTACTTCTTCCCCAATGGCCTTGCATCTCTCCTCGTTGAACCGGCATAGAAATTGCTTGACTAGTTTGAATTTAGGATCCACATTAAGGTGGTGCTCAACGAACTCTCTCGGTACACCCGGCATGTCAGAAGGTTTCCACGCAAAGATGTCCCGACTCTCACAGATGAATTCGATGAGCGCGCTTTCCTATTTGGGATCCATGTTAGCTCCGATAGTGAACTGTTGAGATGAGTCGCCCGGATTGAAATCCACCAATTTGGTATCATCCGCCAAAAACTTGAGGGGCGTCTCAACCTCTGTGGTAGGCTTTTTCAGCGGAGTCATGTCCTCCGGGTCAACGTTCTCCTTGTAAAACTTGAGCTCTGCCTCGGCACAGCTGGATTCTATATAAGCCGCATCTCCTTCCTCGCTCTCAATGGCCGTCTCTCGATCACCGTGAACCATAATCGTACCTTTGAGACCCGGCATCTTGAGCTGCAAGTATACATAACAAGGCCTAGCCATGAATTTGGCATAAGCCGGACGTCCAAACAGAACATGATATGGACTTTTGATCTTGACCACCTCAAAACACAAGGTCTCCACCCTGTAATTGTATTCATTACCGAAGGCGACTTCTAGAGAGATCCTTCCCACTGGATAAGCTGACTTGCCAGGCACCACGCCGTGAAAAACTATTGAAGACGGCTTAAGATCCTTATCAAGCAACTTCATCCGGCGGAAAGTGTCGTAGTACAAGATGTTGATGCTACTACCACCGTCCATAAGCACCTTAGTGAACATGTAGCCTCCAACCTGGGGAGCGACTACCAATGCCAGTCGTCCCAGGTCATCAACACGCGACGGGTGATCCTCCTGGCTCCAAGTTAGGTCATACTCAGTCCACTTCAAATATTGTGGTAGAGCCGGCCTGATCGTATTAACCGCCCGCTTGCGCAACTTCTGATTCCGCCTGTCAAGGCTAGTCGTAAAAACATGATACTGACCCGAGCTAAGCTGCTTCGGATTACTCTGATATCCCGACTAGTTATTCTGTTGCTGATTGTTACCACCCGAGTGCGGATGATGTCCTCCCTAGTTGCCCTGGCTGTGATGGCCGGATCCTGAGCCAACGGACCCAAACACCGCTCCTGACCCGCCTGGTCCTGAGCCGCCGGGCGGGCCACCATCGTTGTTATGCTGTCGCAGGCTGTAGTCCTTGAATTTTTTCATAACGTGGCAATTACCCCACGTGTGACCCGCCGGTCTATGGGGTCGACTGTGCTCCGGACAAGGTTTATTGAGCATTTCCTCCAAATTAAAGGGAGTCTTACCTTTATTGAAAGGCTGCTTAAATTTCCCGTTGCCCTTAGCATGATTGTTGCCAGTGCTGGCATTGGCCACCAACTCCGACCTGCCATCCGGGTTCTTCCTCTTGCCTTGGTTACCATTGCATGTCGCACCCTTGCCATTGCCGCTCTTCCTACTCTGACCAGGCTTCTCTTCATCAAAGCACGGATCCTTTGTATTATCAGAGTTGGCGTATTTTGTGAGGGCCGCCATGAGCTCCCCCATGTCTTCACACGTGCGCTTGAGCCGGCTGAGCTTCTGCTTCAAAGGCATAAAGTGGAAATTCTTTTCCAGAATCAAGACCGCTTGAGCCGCCGTAATCTGCTCAGAAGAGTGGATGATAGTCGAAACCCGCCGAACCCAATGATGAGCTGACTCATTTTCTTGTTGTACATAGTGGTCCAAATCCACAATCGTCATGGGCTGCTTGCATGTCCCTTGGAAGTTTTTGATGAACCTTGCCTTTAACTCTGCCCAAGAATTGATGGTATTGGGTGCCAAACCCTTCAACCATGTGCGAGCCGGCCCTTCTAGCATCATGATGAAATACTTTGCGTATACCGCATCATTGATGTCCACCATCTCCATGGCCAGCTCATAACTTTCAATCCAGGCCTTCGTGGGCAGGTCAGCCGTGTAGTTCGGGACCTTACGAGGGCCCTTGAAGTCCTTTGGCAGATGCTCGTTCCGCGGAGCCGGCACCAAGCACGGTACACCCACGACCCTGGTGGTTACTCCCGCTCCCACTGAGACGGAAGGCGTAGGCTCTTGATGAGCCGCCACTGCCAAAGCCGTCGCCTCATGCTGTGCCCTTGCCTGATCTACGAGCGCCTGAGCATCCAAAACCGCCTCGTCGTCTCGTGCAAGCTCCGGTGCCGATCACTGCTAGAAACCGCTGGCGACTCATAGCGTCGGATGAAGCTGTGGCTTGGGAGGGGGGTTGAATGCACGCGACTCCGGCTGTGGGTATACTTCTCTTGCTGGGCCATCGCCGTCTGTCGATATCCAATGGCGTTCCTATTGGAAATATGCCCTAGAGGCAATAATAAATTAGTTATTATCATATTTCCTTTATCATGATAATCTTTTATTATCCATGCTATAATTGTATTGATCGGAGACTTAGATACATGTGTGGATACATACACAAAACCATGTCCCTAGTATGCCTCTAATAGACTAGCTCGTCGATCAAAAGATGGTTAAGGTTTCCTAGCCATGGACATGAGATGTCATTTGATAATGGGATCACATCATTAGGAGAATGATGTGATGGACAAGACAAACTACAAACATAGCATATGATGGTGTCAGTTTGTTGCTACTGTTTTCTGCATGTCAAGTATATGTTCCTATGACCATGAGATCACGCAACTCACGGATATCGGAGGAGTGCCTTGTGTGTATCAAACGTCGCAACTTAACTGGGTGACTATAAAGGTGCTCTACAGGTATCTCCGATGGTGTCTGTTGAGTTGGCATGGATCGAGACTGGGATTTCTTACTCCGTGTGACGGAGAGGTATCTCGGGGCCCACTCGGTAATACAACATCACAATGAGCCTTGCAAGCAATGTGACTAATTGTTAGTTGCGGGATCTTGTATTACGGAACGAGTAAAGAGACTTGCCGGTAACGAGGTTGAACTAGGTATGGAGATACCGACGATCGAATCTCGGGCAAGTAACATACCAAAGAACAAAGGGAACATCATACGGGATTAACTGAATCCTTGGCATGGAGGTTCGACCGATAAAGATCTTCGTAGAATATGTAGGAACCAATGTGGAAATCCAGGTCCCTCCATTGGTTATTGACCGTAGAGGTGTCTCGGTCATGTCTACATAGTTCTCGAACCCGCAGGGTCTGCACACTTAAGGTTTGGTGACGTTTCGGTAGTATAGAGTTATGAATGGTGCTGACCGAAGGTAGTTCGGAGTCCCGAATGAGATCCCGGACATCACGAGGAGCTCCGGAATGGTCCGGAGGTAAAGATTCATATATAGGAAGTCCTGTTTTGGACTCCGTAAAGATTTCGGGCACTTTCGGTAGCGTACCGGGAGTGACGAATGGGTCCCGAGGGTCCACCAGTGGGGCCAACCCACCCCATGGGCCAAAGTGGCGACCCACCAGCCCCTAGTGGGCTGGTGGGGTCGGCCAAGGTGGACTAGGCGCAGGAAGAGAAGGCCCAACCGAATTGGGGTGGAGTCCTCCCCAAGTTCCACCTCTCGTGTGAGAGGTGGACTCTCAGGTGGAGGAGGACTCTCCCTCCACCAGTTCGGCCGAACCAAAAGGAGAGCCCTCCTTTGGGCGCAGCCTCCTCTCCCCTCCTCCTATATATATGAGTGGTTTTAGGGTTTTTTGGACAAGGATTTTCAGCCACGTCTAAACCCTACATCTAGATCAAGTTCCTCTAAACTAGATTAGTTCGGCAGTGCTTAGGTGAAGCCCTGCCGAAACAGCTCCACCACCATCGCCGGAGCACTGCCACACTGCCGGCGAAGTCTTCTACCTCTCCTCTCTCTCTTGTTGGATCAAGATGGCGGAGATCGTCATCAAGCTGTACGTGTGCTGAACAGCCAGGTGCCGTCCATTAGGCGCTAGATCGAAAGGACCGTGATCGAGATCGCGAGACGGTTCGTGATGAGATCGCGGATCGGATCATGATGAGTTCGCGGGACAGATCGTGATCAATATCGTGAGATGGATCGTGATGAGATCGCGGGATGGATCGTGATGAGTTCACGGGACGGATCGTGATTGGATCGTGGGACGGATCGTGATGAGATCGCGGGACACTCGGCGATTTGGATCGCGAAGATGTTCGACTACACCAACCGCGTTTCTTAACGCTTCCTGCTTAGCGATCTACAAGGGTATGTAGATCCACTCTCCCTCTTGTAGATACTCATCACCATGGATAGATCTGCATGTGCGTAGGAGAATTTTTGTTTCCCATGCGACGTTCCCCACCAATGGCATCATGAGCTAGGTCTGTGTGTAGATGAGATCTCGAGTAGAACACAAAGAGTTTGTGGGCGTTGATGCTTAGATTGCTTCCTCCCTTGGTCGTATTTTGGTTCAGCGGTATTGTGAGGTGAAGCGGCCCGGACCGACATTACTCGTACGCTTACGAGAGACCGGTTCCCTCGACGCAACTTGTTGCATAGATGGCTTGCGGGTGCCAGTTTCTCTCAATTTAGTTGGATCGGATTCGACAAAGGCGGTCCTTGAGAAGGTTGAAAAGCAACTAGTGTATCACCGTTGTGGTTTTTGCGTAGATGAGAATTGTTCTTGCTAGATACCCGTAGCAGCCACATAAAACATGCAACAACAATTAGAGGACGTCTAACTTGTTTTTGCAGGGTATGTTGTGATATGATATGGCGAATTACATGATGTGATATATGTGATGTATGAGATGATCATGTGATTTATAGATTATCACGACTTGCATGTCGTTGAATACGGCAACCGGCAGGAGCCATAGGGTTGTCTTTAATTATTGTATGACCTGTGTGTCAATCATTAAGCGCTATGTAATGCTTTACTTTATCGCTAAACGGTAGCAATAGTAGTAGAAGCATGCAGGGCGTGACAACCCCGATGGCGACACGTTGATGGAGATCAAGATGATGGAGATCATGGTGTCATGCCGGTGACGATGGAGATCATGCCGGTGCTTTCAAGATGGAGATCTAAAGCACAAGTTCAAGGCCATATCATGTCACTTATGAATTGCATGTGATATTAATCCTTTTATGCACATTGTTTTGCTTAGTACAACGGTAGCATTATAAGGTGATCCCTCACTTAAATTTCAAGATAAAATTGTGTTCTCCCCGAGTGTGCACCGTTGCGAAAGTTCGTCATGTTGAGACACCACGTGATGATCGGGTGTAATAGACTCTACGTTCACATACAACGGGTACAAGCCAGTGTTGCACATGCAGAACACTCGGGTTAAACTTGACGAGCCTAGCACGTACAGACATGGCCTCGGAACACAAGAGACCGAAAGGTCGAACATGAGTCATATAGTAGATATGATCGACATGATGATGTTCACCATTGTAACCACCTCAACTCACGTGATTACCGGACTTGAGTTGGTGAATTTGGATCATATATCACTCGGATGACCGGAGGGATGTCAATTTGAGTGGGAGTTCTTAAGTAATATGATTAATTGAACTCATTATCATGAACATAGTCAGTAGTGTCTTTGAAAAATTATGTTGTAAATTACAAGCTCACACTGTAGCTCCCTTGATTTTTTTAAGTTCCTAGAGAAATGGAGTTGAAAGATGATGGTAGCAATATTGTGGACTGGCTTCGTGATCTAAGGATTGTCCTCATTGCTGCATAGAAGGCTTATGTCCTTAATGCACCGCTCGGTGCACCAACCCCTCTAGCGTTGTTTGTAGATGTTGTGAACATCTGACGGGCACGTTTTGATAACTACTTGATAGTTTAGTGCATCATGCATTACAGCTTAGAATTGAGGCTCCGAAACGTTTTGAACATCATGGAACATATGAGATGTTCTAAGAGCTGAAATTAGGATCTCAGGCTCGTGCCCGTGTTGCGAGATATGAGATCTCCAACAAGATTCTTTGCTGTAAGATGAAAGAGAATAGCTCGATCCTTAAGCATGTGCTCAGATTGTCTGGGTGCTACAATCGCTTGAATCGAGTGGGAGTTGATCTTCCAGATAAGATAGTGATTGATATAGTTCTCCAAGTCACTGTCACTAAAGCTAGTAGAACTTGGTGATGAACTATAAAATGCCAGGGATAGAAATAATGATCCCTGAGCTATTCGTGATGTTTGACACTGTGAAGGTAGAAATCGAGAAGGAGCATCAAAGTGTTGATGGTTAGTTAAAACCACTAGTTTTGAGAAGGGCAAGAGCAAGGAGGGAAACTTCATGGATAGCAAGTCAGTTGCTGCTCCAGTGAAGCAACCCAAAGTTGAACTCAAACCCGAGACTAAGTGCTTCGATTATGAGGAGAGCGGTCGCTAAAGCGGAACAACCCTAGATACTTGGTAGATAAGAAGGCTGGCAAACGTCAATAGAAGTATATTTGATATACGTGTTATTGATGTGTACCTTGCTAGTACTCCTAGTAGCACCTGGGTATTGGATACCGGTTCGGTTGCTAAATGTTAGTAACTCGAAATAAAAGCTACGAAATAAACGGAGAACTATCTAAGTGTGAGGTGATGATGTGTGTCGGAAATGTTTTCCAAGGTTGATGTGATCAACATCGCACGCTCTCTCTACCTTCGAGATTAGTGACGAACCTAAAATAAATGTTATTTGGTGTTTTTTTGCGTTGAGCATGAACGTGATTAGATCTGTTCATTGCAACACGGTTATTCATTTAAGTTAGAGAATAATGGTTATTCTATTTACATGAGTAATACATTCAATGGTCATGCACCCAGTAAGAATGGTTTGTTAAAACTTGATCGTAGTAATACACATGTTCATAACATTGATGCCAAAAAGATACAAAGTTAATAATAATAGTACCACATACTTGTGGCACTGCCGCTAAATGTCATATTGGTATAAAACGCATGAAGAAACTCCATGCTGATGGATCTTTGGACTCATTCGATTTCGAATCGGTTGAGACATGCGAACCATGCCTCTTGGGCAAGATGACTAAAGGACCCCGTTTTCTGGTTTGATGGAGCGGGCAAGTGATTTATTGGAAATGATACATATTGATGCATGCAATCCAATGAGTCTTGTAGCATGCGGTGGATATCATTGTTTTCTTACCTTCATTGATGATTTGAGTAGAAACACAAGTCTGAATCGTTTGAAAGGTTCAAGCAAATTCAGAGTGAAGTTTAAGATCATCGTGACAAGAAGATAAAAATGTTTGCGATATGATCGTGGAGGTGAATATCTGAGTTACGAATTTGGCATACAACTTTAGACAATGTGAAAGTTGTTTCACAACTCACGCCACCTGGAACACCATGGTGTGATGGTGTGTCCGAACGTCATAGTCGTGCTCTATTGGATATGGTGCGTGCTATGATGTCTATTATCGTTTTGTTACTATAATTTTGGGGTTATGCATTAGAGAGAACTACATTCACTTTAAATAGGGAACCATCTAAATCCGTTGAGATGACACCGTGTGAACTATGGTTTGATAGAAACCTAAGCTGTCATTTCTTAATATTTGGGGCTGCCACGCTTGTGTGGAAAATGTTTTCTCCTAATGAGCTCAAACTCAAAGCGGACAAATGCGTCTTCATAGAATATCCTTAAGAACAGATGGGTGAACCTTCTATCTCAGATCCAAGCATAAAATGTTTGTTGCTAAAACTGGGTCCTTTCTCGAGAAAGGGTTTCTCTTGAAAGAATTGAGAGGGAGGAGGATAGAACTTGATGAGGTTATTTGAACCTCTGCTTCAACCAGAAAGTAGCGCAGTGTAGAAAGATGTTTCTGTGAAGCCTACGTCAGTTGAGGAGGAAGTTAATGATGATGATCATGAAGCTTCGGATCAAGTTACTATCGACCTACAAGGAAAATAGAACTTGATGAGGCTATTGAACCTTTACTTAAACCAGAAAGTGGCGCAGCACAGAAAGATGTTTCTTTGAAAACCTACGTCAGTTGAAGAGGAAGTTAATGATGATGATCATGAAGCTTCGGATCAAGTTAGTATCGAACTTCCTAGGTCAACAAGGATGTGTACTGCTACTGAGCGGTACGACAACCTTGTCTTGAAGGTCATGTTGTTGGACAACGATGAACCTACGAACTATGGAGAAGCGATGATGGGCCCGGAAACCAACAAATGGTTAGAGGCCATGAAATCCGAGAAAGGATCCATGTATGAAAACCAAGTATAGACTTTGGTGGACTTGCTCATTGGATGGCCGGTCGTTAAAGTACAAATGGATCTTTAAAACGAAGACATACGCTGATGGTAAATGTTACCATTTGTAAAGCTCGACTTGTTGCAAAGTAGTTTACGACAAGTTCAAAGAGTTGACTGCGATGAGGCTTTCTCACTCGTAGCGATGCTAAAGTCTGTTGGAATTATGTTAGCAGTTGCTGCATTTTTCAATTACGAAATCTGGCAGATGGATGCCAAAACATAGTTTCCTTCCTTAAGGAAAGGTTGTATGAGATACAACCAGAAGGTTTTGTCAGTCCTAAGGATGCTAAAAGATGTGCGAGCTTCAATGATTCTTCTATGAACTGAAGCAAGCATCTCGGAGTTGGAATATACACTTTGATGAGGTGATCAAATTTTTTGAGTCTATACAATGTTTACGAGAAACTTGTATTTGCAATAAAGTGAGTGGGAGCACTATAAGAGTTTCTGATAAGTATATGTGGATGACATATTGCTATTCGGAAATGATGTAGAATTTTTGGAGAGCATAAACGGGTGTTTGAAAAGATTTTTTCAAAGGAAGACCTAGATAAAGCTACCTAATTGTTGAGCATCAAGATCTATAGAGATAGATCAAGATACTTGATGAGACTTTCAATGAGTACATATCTTGACAACATTTTGAAAGAGTTCAAAATGGATCAGTCAGAGAAAGAGTTCTCGCCTAATTTGTAAGGTATAAAGTTGAGTAAGACTCAATGCCCAGTGACTGCAGAAGATAGAGAAAAGATGAGTGCCATCCCCTATGCTTCAGTCATAGGCTCTATCATGTATGCAATGATGTGCACAAGACCCGATGTCAGCCTTGCCATAAGTATGGCCAGAAGGTTTCAAAGTGATCCTGGAATGGAGCACTGGACAGCGGTCAAGATTATCCTTAGTAACTAAAAGACTAAGGAGATGTTTCTCGATTATGGAGGTGATAAAGAGTTCGTCGTAAAGAGTTACATCGATGCAAGCTTGAACACCAATCCGGATGACTCGAAGTAGCAATCTGGATACGTATAGTCGAGCAGCCATTTGGAATAGTACCAAGTGGAGTGTGGTAGCAGTGTTTACGGTTTGACATAGAAATTTGCAAAGTACACACGGATCTGAATGTCGCAGACCCGTTGACTATAAGACCTCTCTCACATGCAAAGCATGATCGAGCCCCAGAACTCATTGGATGTTAGATTCATAACAATGCGAATCACATGGTGATGTGAACTAGATTATTGACTCTAGTTCAAGTGGGAGACTATTGGAAATATGCCTTAGAGGCAATAATAAATTAGTTATTATCATATTTCCTTGTTCATGATAATCGTTTATTATCCATGCTATAATTGTATTAATCAGAGACTTAGATACATGTGTGGATACATAGACAAAACCATGTCCCTAGTATGCCTCTAGTAGACTAGCTCGTCGATCAAAAGATGGTTAAGGTTTCCTAGCCATGGACATGAGATGTCATTTGATAACGGAGTCACATCATTAGGAGAATGATGTGATGGACAAGACCCAAACTACAAACGTAGCATATGATCGTGTCAGTTTGTTGCTACTGTTTTCTGCATGTCAAGTATATGTTCCTATGACCATGAGATCATGCAACTCACGGATATCGGAGGAGTGCCTTGTGTGTATCAAACGTTGCAACGTAACTGGGTGACTATAAAGGTGCTCTACAGGTATCTCCGATGGTGTCTGTTGAGTTGGCATGGATCGAGACTGGGATTTGTCACTCCGTGTGACGGAGAGGTATCTCGGGGCCCACTCGGTAATACAACATCACAATGAGCCTTGCAAGCAATGTGATTAATTGTTAGTTGCGGGATCTTGTATTATGGAACGAGTAAAGAGACTTGCCGGTAACGAGGTTGAACTAGGTATGGAGATACCGACGATCGAATTTCGGGCAAGTAACATACCGAAGAACAAAGGGAACATCATACGGGATTAACTGAATCCTTGACACAGAGGTTCGACCGATAAAGATCTTCGTAGAATATGTAGGAACCAATGTGGAAATCCAGGTCCCGCCATTGGTTATTGACCATAGAGGTGTCTCGGTCATGTCTACATAGTTCTCGAACCCGCAGGGTCTACACACTTAAGGTTTGGTGACGTTTCAGTAGTATAGAGTTATGCATGGTGGTGACCGAAGGTTGTTAGGAGTCCCAGATGAGATCTCGGACGTAACAAAGATCTCCGGAATGGTCCAGGGGTAAAGATTGATATATAGGAAGTCCTCTTTTGGTCGCCGGAAAAGTTTCGGGCTCATCGGTAGTGTATCGGGAATGCCGGTAGTGTATCGAGAGACCATCGGGAGGGGTATTTCGACCCAAGAGGCTACATGGGCTGTGGGAGAGTGAATACCAGCCCTTAGTGGGCTGAGATCTCGGACGTCACGAGGAGATCCAGAATGGTCCGTAGGTAAAGATCCATATATAGGAAGTCCTGTTTTGGACTCCGGAAAGATTTCGGGCACTTTCGGTAGCGTACAGGGAGTGACGAATGGGTCCCGGGGGTCCACCAGTGGGGACAACCCACCCCATGGGCCAAAGTGGCGACCCACCAGCCCCTAGTGGGATGGTGGGGTCAGCCAAGGTGGCCTAGGTGCAGGAAGAGAAGGCCCAAACCGAATTGGGGTGGAGTCCTCCCCAAGTTCCACCTCTCGTGTGAGAGGTGGACTCTCAGGTAAAGGAGGACTCTCCCTCCACCAGTTCGGCCGAACCAAAAGGAGATCCCTCCTTTGGGCGCAGCCTCCTCTCCCCTCCTCCTATATATATGAGTGGTTTTAGGGTTTTTTGGACAAGGATTTTCAGTCACGTCTAAACCCTACCTCTAGATCAAGTTCCTCTAAACTAGACTAGTTCGGCAGTGCTTAGGCGAAGCCCTGCCGGAACAGCTCCACCACCATCGCCGGAGCACCGTCACGCTGCCGGCGAACTCTTCTACCTCTCCGCTCTCTCTTGCTGGATCAAGACAGCGGAGATCGTCATCAAGCTATACGTGTGTTGAACATGGAGGTGCCGTCCGTTCGGCGCTAGATCGGAAGGACCGTGATCGAGATCGCGAGACATTTCGTGATGAGATCGCGGAACGGATCGTGATGAGTTCGCGGGACAGATCGTGATCAAGATCGTGAGATGGATCGTGATGAGATCGCGGGACTCTCCCTCTCGTAGATGCTCATCACCATGGATAGATCTGCGTGTGCGTAGGAAAATTTTTGTTTCCCATGCGACGTTCCCCAACAATTCCGCACCTCCTCAACATAAGGCACCTCGTCAGGAATAGGAATGGTTTCAAGCCGGGTGGCCGCAACCACCATGTTCTCCGCCGGGTTTGAGTAATAACCCGCCGGTGTTGGAAAAGCCATTGGTGAGGTCTGGTTCCGTCGGGGCGGGTTAAGCTGCTGCCGAGCCGCCGGGCGACTACCAGGTGCTTCCATTGTCCCACCCGTTCCTGGCGTGTTAAAATGGTTTCGGGCCTCAAATTGCTCTGGCAGGCGGGATTGATGCCTCATCCGCCGCACCATGGCCGCCAACTGATGTTCCACCTCAAGGCAGAAGGCATCTGTCTTAAGGCGCTCTCCCTCCGCGTCCATCTGAGCTTTTAATGCGCCGATCCTCTGTTAGACCTCCGCCATCTGATCCTTCGGTCTCGTGATCTCTAGGTTCCGGGCGGCTTGATTGTCAGGCGTGACTTCAGTCGCCATCGGGGCTGTAAGCTCGTTCATTGGATCCAAAAGAACCTGACTCGATGGAGGATCAGCCCTCATGTGTGCTGCCCCGGCAGGCGCACTGCTTGTGCCTGACTTTGTTCCCGCCATGAACACAGACGCATGAGTCGGCAACGCGAGATCGTCCGGCTCAGACCGCTCTGACTCAGGGTAAGGCTCATCATAGCCCCTGAGCCCGCCATCGTGAAGTTTGTAGATTGATTCCGCCTCTCCGCTTGAAGATCCATCCTCTGAACAGATGAGGGTCTCCTGCGACTTAGAAACCTCCAGATCCATACCTTGAGTGAAGCCAACGAAGACATGCTTCCTGCTCGGGTTAAAACGGACGGGTTGCACGTGCCGGACGGGTCGCGCACGCCGACCCGGCTAGACGATGTCGGTGCAGACGTCCGGCCCAGGTGTAGATCCACCGATTTTGCCAATGAAGACATGGATTCCACCGAAGGGAACCCCTAACTCGTACTCCATAGAGTCGGCGTCGGGACCGCCATACACCCAGGCTTATGTCTCGAGGCCCATCCTTGGTCTGGCTTATGAGCCGCCAGGTGCGACCCGGCCCCACTTGGGCGGGTCTCACCACAGGGTTATATCCCCAACAAGATCCATGGTAGTTCATCGAGATTCTTTATTCATTGAGTAGTTCTTCCTAAGCCGATTACCACCACTATTTTGTATCTTCAACTCCATGATCTACTCTATAAAAATGAAACGGCTTGTGCAGTAGATTCGTTTCTTGTATAGCATCTCAAAATCTCCCTTTAAAATCCACACATTAGGTCATCGTTGCTTCTCAAGTTGATCTAGGGTTGAGGAATATTTTTCTTTCTCGAGCCTTTTGTAGATCCATAATTATAGCTCGTTTAGTGGAAACTTGTTTCCTTTCGTACTTAGTGACAACCGGACGCGTTACACGCTAGAATGAGCCGGCAACATTTATGTCGTCTTATAAATTTAACCCACCTTGATTCAACCTTGCCGAACCAACCATCCTATCTTTGTAGGGCGAGTCTTCTCCTCGTGATGTTTTTAAGACCATCTTCGGTAGTTGTGTTGTTTTAAGCCATCCCTTTTCACTCTATTGAGGTAGCTTGTCATGTCAAAAACTACTTCTTGCAACCGGGCCCCAAGTTTCTGAAGCCATCCTTAAAGACTATCACAAACAAGGACATTTACCACCTAAGGAATCAATTGGCTGGCGACCCGCCTTTAGAGAAGAGATCCCTAAGCCAACAGAAGGAGAGGTGGTGATTTTCTTAGACCACCTCCTCAGAGGTTTTTCTCCCCCTGGGTCGAAATTCTTTCGGGATGCCTTGCACTTATTCGATCTTCATCCTTAGGATTTGGCCCCCAATTCTGTGCTAGACCTCTGCCAATTCCAAGTACTCTGCAAGGTGTATCTTCAAATAGAGCCCTTTGTCTCTCTCTTCAGGGAGTTTTTTTACTTAAACCGCCAAACTAAATGCGCTGATGGCCCTAGTCACGAACTTGGCGAGATCTCAGTTCATAGGAGGAGGGAAGTCGTCTTCCCTGCTGCCAACCTGTCGAGCCACCCAAAGGGTTGGAACAAGAACTGGTTCTACTATCGAAACACGGCCCCGGCTGATGAGAACCCCTTGTCAGGTTATAGACAGGACTGTCTCCCCATGACCTTCGAATTGCCTGGCTGGCCTTCTTCAGAAGAGCGTGAACAATGCGCTAGTATATATACAAAATTGAGGGCCTTGATAGCTAATGGTTTAACCGGGGTGGACCTAACTCGGTGTTGGGTATCTTGGATTATTCTGCCATTGAGCCGCTGAAGTAGCTTGATGCATACCTACTCTAGCAAGTTGAGCGACCCCAAAGGTTTAGAGATATCAGTTTAGAAGCTGGCGAAGTAAATCAACTGGTCAAGAAGCTCTTGGACGAAAGCATGTCCGTTTGCAGTCAAGACGGACTGAAGCCCTTTTGTATTCATGACCCGGCTCCTCCCATAAGGACCTTTGGCAATTTTACATCTAGCTTTCACCAGTGCTTCCTCTTTTAATTTATCACCACTTATCTGTTATTTCAACTTGATAGGCCAAATCACCATTTTGGGATAAGAAACGAGCGAAAGTCACCACCAAGAAGACCAAATCTCTTCCAGTTTCAAAGAAAGACAAGGCGATCGTTGAGGAATCATCTCCCATGGATGAGTCTAAGACAGCCAGGGCTCAATCAGAGATACAAATTAAACTCCTTTAGTTATGCTTTAAAGAACTCAACTGACGTCTCTTTTCCTTAGGGCGATGCCGATATGATTCCACCTAAAGCTGTTGAGGTAATTTCCATCTCTTCTGGCTCAGAAAACTTATCACCCAAGAGAACAAGGAGAGTTATTCGGAAAGTACGTTTTTCTCACCCGGATGCTCACTTGGATCCCAACTTTATTTTGAAGCACACTCAACATATGTCAAAGCGTAAGACCCGAAGTGGTAGTGGGGATCTTGCAGCCGGTTTACTCAACAAGCCGACTGCCCGTAAGCGTTCGTTTCAGGTATATTTCCATCTTATTCTTCTTTCCTCCATATCTATCTTCAAGTTTATGGTCTATTTAACTTATTACCAGGAGTCACCTCCTTTGTCAGGCGACTCAACTGCTTCTAAGACGCCCCCTCGTGATCAACCCAGGGTAAGATGCTTGTTAAATTTTGACTTCAACACACTTTATTGCATTTTCACTGATAATGCCGCCTTGTTTCACAGGGCTAAGGCCAAATCCAAGAAGATAAAAGTCGACGACTCATCCACCAATCCTGAGGCTCCTAAGCTGGGAAGTCCTGCCTTGGTTGCTCCTGATGTCCAGGCGACTCATCCTGATGGTCATCAGGCGACTCAAGTTGATGTTACACCATCGTGTGTTCCACCAAGTCTCCTGTAGTAGGAGTTGAAACTGACCCCCGCCATGAATCATGTCCCACCGAGTCCTCCCAAGGCAACTAAAGAAGCTCCTTGCAGCAAGGATGAAGTTGTCATTACTGGGTCAAGTTATGCCACCCCAGGGGTCTGAACCATTTTTTCCAAGATTTTTGCCAAGCAAGAACCAGAACTGCCAATCAGAGGCAAAACCAAGCTGGAGCTTGCTACCTCTTGAGCTTGCATTGGTTTTCCCTTGAAGAGGAAAGGGTGATGCAATGAACTAGATAAGTATTTCCCTCAGTTAATGAGAACGAAGGAATCAATCCAGTAGGAGGAACAAGCAAGTTACCAATGGATGCACCTACACAAACAATCAAACTCTTCCACCCAACGCTGTAAAGGGGTTGTCAATCCCTTCATGGTTATTTGCAAGGATTAGATCTGATAGAGATAGATGTAAAAGATTGTAGAAAGTAAAAAGTAAATAAATTGCAGCAAGGTATTTTTGGTATTTTTGGTTTATAGATCTGAAAATATGATACGGAAAGTAGACCCGGGGGCCATAGGTTTCACTAGAGGCTTCTCTCTTGAAGGAAAATAACATGATGGGTGAACAAATTACTGTCGAGCAATTGACAGAAAAGTGAATAATTATGATGATATCCAAGGTAATGATTATGCATATAGGCATCATGTCCATGTCAAGTAGACCGAAACGATTCTACATCTACTACTATTACTCCACACATCGACCGACTCATGCCTACATCTAGAGTATTAAGTTCATGAAGAACAGAGTAACTCATTAAGTAAGATGACATGATGTAGAGGGATAAGCTCAAGCAATATGATGAAAACCGCATCTTGTTACCCTTGATGGCAACAATACAATACGTCCCTCCCTACCCCTACTTTGTCACTGGGTGAGGACACCGCAAGATTGGACCCAAAACTAAGCACTTCTCCCATTGCAAGACTTACCAATCTAGTTGGCCAAACCAAATCAATAACTCGAAGAGACTTACAAAGATATGAAATCATGAATATAAGAATTCAGAGAAGAACCAAATAATATTCATAGATAAGTTGATCATAAACCCACAATTCATCGGATCTCGACAAACACACCGTAAAAGAGTATTACATCGGATAGATCGCCATGAAGATCATGAAGAACATGGTATTGAAGCACAAAGGGAGATAAAATCCATCTAGCTACTAGCTATGAACCCTTAGGTCTATGGTGGACTACTCACACATCATCGGAGGGGCAATGGAGTTGATGTAGATGCCCTCCGTAATCAAATCCCCCTCCGGCAGATTACCGAAAAAGGCTCCAAGATTGGATCTCTCGGTAATGGAGTCTTCTAGCAACGAAAAAGTATTTGCGTGGCTCTTTTTGGTATTGGGGAAATATTTGGGTATTTATAGGACGAAGATTAGGGATAGGAGTGTTGTTGGGAAGTCACAAGCCTGCCAGGCGCGACCAGGGGTGGTGGTCACGCCCCTTGGCTTGTGACGTACTGGCAGGTCCTTGCCTTGCACTCCAAGTCTTGTAGGTGTCTTCTGGTCCAAGAAAATCATCGCTAAGATTTTATTCCATTTGGACTCCGTTTAATATTCCTTATCTGCAATACTCAAAAACAAGGAGAAAACAGAAACTGGCACTAGGCTCTAGATTAATAGGTTAGTCCCAAAACTAATATAAAATAGCATATTAATGCATATAAAACATCCAAAATAGATAATATAATAGCATGGAACTATCAAAAAATATAGATACGTTGGAGACGTATTAAGCATCCCCAAGCTTAATTCCTGCTCGTCCTCTAGTAGGTAAATGATAAAAACAGAATTTTTGATGTGGAATGCTACCTAACATATTTATCCATGTAATATTCTTTATTGTGGCATGAATGTTCAGATCCATAAGACTCAAAACAAAAGCTTAATGCTGACATAAAAACAATAATATTTCAATCATACTAGCAAAGCAATTGTATCTCTTCAAAACATAATGGCAAAAGAAAGTTATCCCTACAATATCATATGGTCTGGCTATGCTCCATCTTCCCCCCAAAGTATTTATAGCATAAACAACCCCGATGACAAGTCAAGCAATTGTTTCACGCCTTTTATTTTCTCAAAAAAATTCAACTCTCACGGAATACATGAGCGTGAGCCATGGATATAGCACTATAGGTGGAATAGAATATGGTGGAGGTTGTGAAGAAAAAGGAGAAGATAGTCTCACATCAACTAGGTGTATCAATGGGCTATGGAGATGCACATTAATATATATCAATGTGAGTGAGTAGGCATTGCCATGCAACGTATGCACTAGAGCTATAAGTGTATGAAAGCTCAAAAGGAAACTAAGTGGGTGTGCATTCAACTTGCTTGCTCATGAAGACCTAGGGCAATTTGAGGAAGCCCATCATTGGAATATACAAGCCAAGTTATATAATGAAAAATTCCCACTAGTATATGAAAGTGACAAAATAGGAGGCTCTCTATCATGAAGATCATGGTGCTACTTTGAAGCACAAGTGTGGGAAAAAAGACAGTACCATTGTCCGTTCTCTCTTTCTCTCATATTTTTGAAGTCGGCTTGCTATCAAAGTTGTCATGGGGGAGAAGGAGCCAGTGAAACTTATCAAGGATATGTTGAAAGTGCTTACCACTCTGCCCATGCAAATCGACAAACTGAAAAGATCAGCCGCCCACTCTGGTGCGACTGCGCCTTTGAGTCGATCTTTTGCTTACGTCGATGAGCTTGATCTTGAAAAGATGGCCAGAGGCTTTCCTGAGCTTAAATATAACGGCACAACTCTTGGCGAATCTGACTATCTGAAGCGTGTCAAGACGGCTCGGGTGCTGGCCACGCAGCTTGTTGTCGGGATGGGTTTTGACGAAATACCAGGCGGCTTATGATGCGAGCAACTCGCGAATTCAGCCGCCCAGCTTTATATCAATAGATATGGTTGTTGGGGAACGTAGTAGTAAATCAAAAAATTTCCTACGTGTCACCAAGATCCATCTATGGAGAAACCAGCAACGAGCAAGGGGAGAGTGGATCTTCATACCTTTGAAGATCGCTAAGCGGAAGCGTTACAAGAACGCGGTTGATGGAGTCGTACTCGCAGCGATTCCGATCGCGGTGGATCCGATCAAGTGCCGAACGGACGGCACCTCCGCGTTCAACACACGTGCAGCCCAGTGACGTCTCCTACGCCTTGATCCAGCAAGGAGGGAGGAGAGGTTGAGGGAGAGCTCCGGCAGCACGACGGCGTGGTGACGGTGGAGCTGCGTGGTACTCCGACAGAGCTTCGCTAAGCGCTACGGAGAACGAGGGGAGGAGGAGGTAGGGATGCACGAGAGAGAGAGGGAGAACCGTGTCTTGTGCAGCCCCAAATACCTCCACTATATATAGGAGAGAGGGAGGAGGGGTGGCTGCGCCCTAGGGTTCCACCCTAGGGGTGGCGGCAGCCACCAGATGCCATCTGGCCGGCGGCTAGGGCAAGGGAGAGGTGGGGCGCCCTAGGGTGGGCCTTAAGGCCCATCTAAGCCTAGGGTTTGCCCCCCTCCACCTTTGCCACGCCTTGGGCTGGGGTGGGAGGCGCACCAGCCCACCTAGGGGCTGGCTCCCTCCCACTCTTAGCCCACGGAACCTTCCGGGGCAGGTGGGCCCACTTGGTGGACCCCCGGAACCCTTCCGGTGGTCCCGGTACACTACCGGTGACACCCGGAACACTTCCGGTAACCAAATCCTCACTTCCTATATATCAATCTTCGTCTCCGGACCATTCCGGGACTCCTCGTGACGTCCGGGATCTCATCCGGGACTCCGAACAACCTTCGGTAACCACGTACACTATTTCCCTATAACCCTAGCGTCATCGAACCTTAAGTGTGTAGACCCTACGGGTTCGGGAGACACGTAGACATGACCGAGACACCTCTCCGGCCAATAACCAACAGCGGGATCTGGATACCCATGTTGGCTCCCACGTACTCCACGATGATCTCATCGGATGAACCACGATGTCAGGGATTCAATCAATCCCGTATACAATTCCCTTTGTCTATCGGTATGGTACTTGCCCGAGATTCGATCGTCGGTATCCCCATACCTTGTTCAATCTCGTTACCGGCAAGTCTCTTTACTCGTTCCGTAATACATCATCCCGTGACTAACTCCTTAGTCACATTGAGCTCATAATGATGATGTCTTACCGAGTGGGCCCAGAGATACCTCTCCGTCACACGGAGTGACAAATCCCAGTCTCGATTCGTGTCAACCCAACAGACACTTTCGGAGATACCCGTAGCGTACCTTTATAGCCACCCAGTTACGTTGTGACGTTTGGCACACCCAAAGTATTCCTACGGTATCCGGGAGTTACACAATCTCATGGTCTAAGGAAATGACACTTGACATTGAAAAGCTTTAGCAAACGAACTACACGATCTTGTGCTATGCTTAGGATTGGGTCTTGTCCATCACATCATTCTCCTAATGATGTGATCCCGTTATCAACGACATCCAATGTCCATGGTCATGAAACCGAGACCATCTATTGATCAACGAGCTAGCCAACTAGAGGCTCACTAGGGACACGTTGTGGTCTATGTATTCACACATGTATTACGGTTTCCGGTTAACACAATTATAGCATGAACAATAGACAATTATCATGAACTAGGAAATACAATAATAACCATTTTATTATTGCCTCTAGGGCATATTTCCAACAGTCTCCCACTTGCACTAGAGTCAATAATCTAGTTACATTGTGATGAATCGAACACCCATAGCATTCTGGTGCTGATCATGTTTTGCTCGTGAGAGAGGTTTAGTCAACGGATCTGCGACATTCAGATCCGTATGCACTTTACAAATATCTATGTCTCCCTCCTGAATGTAATCTCGGATGGAGTTGAAGCGGCGCTTGATGTGTCTTGTCTTCTTGTGAAACCTGGGCTCCTTCGTAAGGGCAATAGCTCCAGTGTTGTCACAGAGTAGAGTCATCGGGCCCAACGCATTCGGAATCACTCCTAGGTCGGTGATGAACTCCTTCATCCAGACTCCCTCCTTTGCTGCTTCCGAAGCAGCTATGTACTACGCTTCACATGTAGATGCTGCCACGACGCTTTGCTTGCTGCTGCTCCAGCTCACTGCCCTTCCATTCAAAATATACACGTATCCGGTTTGCGACTTGGAGTCGTCCGGATCTGTGTCGAAGCTAGCATCGACGTAACCCTTTACGACGAGCTCTTCAGCACCTCCATAAACGAGAAACATGTCCTTTGTCCTTTTCAGGTACTTCAGGATATTCTTGACCGCTGTCCAGTGTTCCGCTCCGGGATCACTTTGGTACCTCCCTACCAAACTTATGGCAAGGTTCACATCAGGCCTGGTACACAGCATGGCATACATGATAGAACCTATGGCTGAAGCATAGGGGATGACACTCATCTCTTCTCTATCCTTTGCCGTGGTCGGGCATTGAGTCGTACTCAATCTCACACCTTGCAACACAGGCAAGAACCCCTTCTTGGACTGATCCATATTGAACTTCTTCAATATCTTTTCAAGGTATGTGCTTTGTGAAAGACCAATGAGGCGTTTCGATCTATCTCTATAGATCTTAATACCTAATATGTAAGCAGCTTCTCCAAGGTCCTTCATTGAAAAACACTTATTCAAGTAGGCCTTTATACTTTCCAAGAGTTCTATATCATTTCCCATTATCAGCATGTCATCCACATACAGTATAAGGAACGCTATAGAGCTCCCACTCACTTTCTTGTAAATACAGGGTTCTCCATAAACCTGTACAAACCCAAACGCTTTAATCACCTCATTAAAGCGAATGTTCCAACTCCGAGATGCTTGCACCAGCCCATAGATGGAGCGCTGGAGCTTGCATACCTTGTTAGCATCTTTAGGATCGACAAAACCTTCCGGCTGCATCATATACAGTTCTTCCTTGAGGAAGCCATTAAGGAATGCCGTTTTGACGTCCATTTGCCAGATCTCATAATCATAAAATGCGGCAACTGCTAACATGATTCGGACAGACTTTAGCATCGCTACGGGTGAGAATGTCTCATCGTAGTCAACTCCTTGAACTTGTCGATAACCCTTAGCGACAAGCCGAGCTTTATAGGCGGTCACATTACCGTCTGCGTCAGTCTTCTTCTTAAAGATCCATTTATTTTCAATGGCTCGCTTATCATCAGGCAAGTCCACCAAAGTCCATACTTTGTTCTCATACATGGATCCTATCTCGGATTTCATGGCCTCAAGCCATTTGTCGGAATCTGGGCCCGCCATCGCTTCTTCATAGTTCGAAGGTTCACCGTTGTCCAACAACATGATCTCTAGGACAGGATTGCCGTACCACTCTGTTGCGGAACGTGTCCTAGTGGACCTTCGAATAGCAACTTGATCTGAAGTTTCATGATCATCATCATTAACTTCCTCTCTAGCCGGTGTAGGCTCCACAGAAACAACTTCCTGTGCTGCGCTACTCTCCGGTTCGAGTGGAGGTACAATTACCTCATCAAGCTCTATTTTCCTCCCACTTACTTCTTTCGAGAGAAACTCTTTCTCGAGAAAGGATCCATTCTTGGCAACAAAGACTTTGCCTTCGGATCGTAGGTAGAAGGTATACCCAATAGTCTCCTTGGGATATCCTATGAAGACGCACTTTTCCGCTTTGGGTTCGAGCTTCTCAGGTTGAAGTTTCTTCACATAAGCATCGCATCCCCAAACTTTTAGAAACGACAGCTTAGGTTTCTTTCCAAACCATAATTCATACGGTGTCGTCTCTACGGATTTAGACGGTGCCCTATTTAAAGTGAATGCGGCAGTCTCTAATGCATATCCCCAAAATGATAGCGGTAAGTCGGTAAGAGACATCATAGATCGCACCATATCCAATAGAGTGCGATTACGACGTTCAGACACACCATTTCGCTGAGGTGTGCCTGGCGGCGTGAGCTGTGAAACAATTCCACATTTCCTAAGGTGCGTGTCAAACTCGTGACTTAAATATTCTCCGCCACGATCAGATCGTAGGCATTTTATTTTCCTGTCACGTTGATTCTCGACCTCACTCTGAAATTCCTTGAACCTTTCAAAGGTTTCAGACTTGTGTTTCATTAAGTAGACATACCCATATCTGCTCAAGTCATCAGTGAGGGTGAGAACATAACGGTAGCCACCGCGAGCCTCGACACTCATTGGACCGCATACATCGGTATGTATTATCTCCAACAAGTCAGTTGCTCGCTCCATTGTTCCGGAGAATGGAGTCTTGGTCATCTTGCCCAAGAGGCATGGTTCGCATGTGTCAAATGATTCGAAATCAAGTGACTCCAAAAGTCCATCAGCATGGAGCTTCTTCATGCGTTTGACACCAATATGGCCAAGACGGCAATGCCACATGTAAGTGGGACTATCGTTATCAACTTTACACATTTTGGTACTCACACTATGGATATGTGTAACATCACGTTCGAGATTCATCAAAAATAAACCATTGACCAGCGGGGCATGAGCATAAAACATTTCTCTCATATAAACAGAACAACCATTATTCTCGGATTTAAATGAGTAGCCATCTCGCATCAAGCGAGATCCAGATACAATGTTCATGCTCAAAGCTGGTACTAAATAACAATTATTAAGGTTTAAAACTAATCCCGAAGGTAGATGTAGAGGTAGCGTGCCGACGGCGATCACATCGACCTTGGAACCATTCCCGACGCGCATCGTCACCTCATCCTTGGCCAGCCTCCGCTTATTCCGCAGCTCCTGCTTGGAGTTACAAATGTGAGCAACTGCACCGGTATCAAATACCCAGGAGCTACTACGAGCGCTGGTTAGGTACACATCAATAACAAGTATATCACATATACCTTTAACGTTACCATCCTTCTTATCCGCTAAATACTTGGGGCAGTTCCGCTTCCAGTGACCGGTACCCTTGCAATAAAAGCACTCAGTCTCAGGCTTGGGTCCATTCTTGTTCTTCTTCTTCCCGGCAACTTGCTTACCGGGCGCGGCAACAGCTTTGCCGTCTTTCTTGAAGTTCTTCTTACCCTTGCCTTTCTTGAAACTAGTGGTCTTATTTACCATCAACACTTGATGCTCCTTTCTGATCTCGACCTCTGCTGATTTCAGCATCGAGTACAACTCAGGAATGGTCTTCTCCATCCCCTGCATGTTGTAGTTCATCACAAAGCTTTTGTAGCTAGGTGGAAGCGACTGGAGGATTCTGTCAATGACTGAGTCATCCGGGAGATTAACTCCCAGCTGAGTCAAGCGGTTGTGAAGCCCAGACATCTTGAGGATGTGCTCACTAACAGAACTGTTCTCCTCCATCTTACAGCTGAAGAACTTGTCAGAGATGTCATATCTCTCGACTCGGGCATGAGCTTGGAAAACTAGTTTCAGCTCTTGGAACATCTCATATGCTCCGTGTTGCTCAAAACGCTTTTGGAGCCCCGATTCTAAACTGTAAAGCATGCCGCACTGAACAAGGGAGTAATCATCGCAGCGTGACTGCCAAGCGTTCGTAACATCTTGGTCCGCTGGGAGAATGGGTGGGTCACCTAGCGGTGCATCAAGGACATACAATCTCTTGGAAGCTATGAGGATGATCCTCAAGCCACGGACCCAGTCCGTATAGTTGCTTCCATCATCTTTCAGCTTGGTTTTCTCTAGGAATGCGTTGAAATTGAGGTTGACATTTGCGTTGGCCATTGGATCTACAATATAGATATTAAAGGCAATTTTAGACTAAGTTCATGATAATCGAGTTCACATAATCAAATTATTCAATGAACTCCCACTCAGATAGACATCTCTCTAGTCATCTAAGTGACACATGATCCATGTCAACTAGCCCGTGTCCGATCATCACGTGAGACGGACTAGTCATCCATGGTGAACATCTCCATGTTGATCGTATCTTCTATACGACTCATGTTCGACCTTTCGGTCTTCCGTGTTCCGAGGCCATGTCTGTACATGCTAGGCTCGTCAAGTCAACCTAAGTGTTTCGCGTGTGTAAATCTGGCTTACACCCGTTGTATGCGAACGTTAGAACCTATCACACCCGATCATCACGTGGTGCTTCGGAACAACGATCCTTAGCAACGGTGCACAGTTAGGGTGAACACTTCTCTTGAAATTTTATTGAGAGATCATCTTATTTACTACCGTCGTTCTAAGAAAATAAGATGTAAACATGATAAACATCACATGCAATCAATATAGTGACATGATATGGCCAATATCATCTTGCTCCTATGATCTCCATCTTCGGGGCACGATGATCATCATTGTCACCGGCACGACACCATGATCTCCATCATCATGATCTCCATCATTGTGTCTTCATGAAGTTGTCTCGCCAACTATTACTTCTACTACTATGGCTAACGCTTAGCAATAAAGTAAAGTAATTACATGGCGTTTATGATTGACACGCAGGTCATACAATAATGTAAGACAACTCCTATGGCTCCTGCCGGTTGTCATAGTCATCGACATGCAAGTCGTGAACCCTATTACAAGAACATGATCAATCTCATACATCACAATGCATCACATCACATCCTTCTGGCCATATCACATCACAAGGCATATGCTGCAAAAACAAGTTAGACGTCCTCTAATTTGTAGTTGCAAGTTTTTACGTGGTTGCTATAGGTTTCTAGCAAGAACGTTTCTTACCTACGCCAAAACCACAACGTGATATGCCAATTGCTATTTACCCTTCATAAGGACCCTTTTCATCGAATCCAATCCGACTAAGGTGGGAGAGACAGACACCCGCTAGCCACCTTATGCAACTGGTGCATGTCAGGCGGTGGAACCGGTCTCACGTAAGCGTACGTGTAAGGTTGGTCCGGGCCGCTTCATCCCACAATACCGTCGAATCAAGATAAGACTAGTAACGGCAAGCATATTAACAAAATCGACGCCCACAACTGCTTTGTGTTCTACTCGTGCATAGATTCTACGCATAGACCTAGCTCATGATGCCACTGTTGGGGAACGTAGTAGTAAATCAAAAATTTTCCTACGTGTCACCAAGATCCATCTATGGAGAAACCAGCAACGAGCAAGGGGAGAGTGGATCTTCATACCTTTGAAGATCACTAAGCGGAAGCGTTACAAGAACGCGGTTGATGGAGTCGTACTCGCAGCGATTCCGATCGCGGTGGATCCGATCAAGTGCCGAACGGACGGCACCTCCGCGTTCAACACACGTGCAGCCCAGTGACGTCTCCTACGCCTTGATCCAGCAAGGAGGGAGGAGAGGTTGAGGGAGAGCTCCGGCAGCACGACGGCGTGGTGACGGTGGAGCTGCGTGGTACTCCGACAGAGCTTCGCTAAGCGCTACGGAGAACGAGGGGAGGAGGAGGTAGGGCTGCACGAGAGAGAGAGGGAGAACCGTGTCTTGTGCAGCCCCAAATACCTCCACTATATATAGGAGAGAGGGAGGAGGGGTGGCTGCGCCCTAGGGTTCCACCCTAGGGGTGGCGGCAGCCACCAGATGCCATCTGGCCGGCGGCTAGGGCAAGGGAGAGGTGGGGCGCCCTAGGGTGGGCCTTAAGGCCCATCTAAGCCTAGGGTTTGCCCCCCTCCACCTTTGCCACGCCTTGGGCTGGGGTGGGAGGCGCACCAGCCCACCTAGGGGCTGGCTCCCTCCCACTCTTAGCCCACGGAACCTTCCGGGGCAGGTGGGCCCACTTGGTGGACCCCCGGAACCCTTCCGGTGGTCCCGGTACACTACCGGTGACACCCGGAACACTTCCGGTAACCAAATCCTCACTTCCTATATATCAATCTTCGTCTCCGGACCATTCCGGGACTCCTCGTGACGTCCGGGATCTCATCCGGGACTCCGAACAACCTTCGGTAACCACGTACACTATTTCCCTATAACCCTAGCGTCATCGAACCTTAAGTGTGTAGACCCTACGGGTTCGGGAGACACGTAGACATGACCGAGACACCTCTCCGGCCAATAACCAACAGCGGGATCTGGATACCCATGTTGGCTCCCACGTACTCCACGATGATCTCATCGGATGAACCATGATGTCAGGGATTCAATCAATCCCGTATACAATTCCCTTTGTCTATCGGTATGGTACTTGCCCGAGATTCGATCGTCGGTATCCCCATACCTTGTTCAATCTCGTTACCGGCAAGTCTCTTTACTCGTTCCGTAATACATCATCCCGTGACTAACTCCTTAGTCACATTGAGCTCATAATGATGATGTCTTACCGAGTGGGCCCAGAGATACCTCTCCGTCACACGGAGTGACAAATCCCAGTCTCGATTCGTGTCAACCCAACAGACACTTTCGGAGATACCCGTAGCGTACCTTTATAGCCACCCAGTTACGTTGTGACGTTTGGCACACCCAAAGTATTCCTACGGTATCCGGGAGTTACACAATCTCATGGTCTAAGGAAATGACACTTGACATTGAAAAGCTTTAGCAAACGAACTACACGATCTTGTGCTATGCTTAGGATTGGGTCTTGTCCATCACATCATTCTCCTAATGATGTGATCCCGTTATCAACGACATCCAATGTCCATGGTCATGAAACCGAGACCATCTATTGATCAACGAGCTAGCCAACTAGAGGCTCACTAGGGACACGTTGTGGTCTATGTATTCACACATGTATTACGGTTTCCGGTTAACACAATTATAGCATGAACAATAGACAATTATCATGAACTAGGAAATACAATAATAACCATTTTATTATTGCCTCTAGGGCATATTTCCAACAATGGTTCCTCAGCACCGTAAGCATATTTCACTCCTGAAGTTGACCCGTCCCCTATTATAAATGAAGAGGCTATATTCCACGCCCTAACCCATTGTAACTGGGACGTGGAGAATCTTCAAATTGTAGAGACCGTAGAGGCAGCGGAGGATGACACGGAGGCGGCTCGGGAGAAGGAACAACCCAAGCTCAGCCCAGACATTGAAAGGAATACATCGCAGGCGAGATGTATAAACATTTTAAGTCGCTCGTATCCCCAAGTGTTGGGCCGAACAAACATTTTGTTGACTCCTAGCTAGAGTCTGTAATAGGAATAGCTTTTTGTGGTCCTTGAAACTTTGTCATGACTTTGTGCATGTTTTTCTTTGGTGAAAGCATCTAAACTTTCTTCCCTCTTCTAATGACTTCATATTGCTTCATTCGTTTTGCTTTGCCTTGAACATTTTTGTCATGCTTAGACATCCCTTTTTAAGGGATTTAAAACTGCCCTAGGGATTTTAATACCCAAGGCTTCGAATTTTGGATTATCCTACAAGAAATTTGTAGAAGATATAAGCCAAGACAATAGGCTCAGCAACAAAGGACTATTCTTCGCGGCTTAGTCAAACCAAACCGGTTTTTATATTCCATTCTGGTTTCAAACTTGCATAGTAGACATAAACAACATTTTACTCGTATACCGCCATATTGTGGTGGCACAATCATGTAAAAACTTTGTTGGCTTTCGAGGCTCAACATAAAGACCGGCTTTTGAGGCTCAAGTCTGGCTTCATTGAAGCGGGTATGATAACTCGTGGTTTATCCTAGCTCTCTGTATGCCAACTCTCTCATGACTTAAGCCGATGTTTTAACCTTAGGAGTGTAGGGTCCCTGAAAAAAGATTAACTCTTAAGAGTACATGGGGTCACCTGATCGGAGTCGCATCAATCATACACGCAGGTTTAACCACATATGGTGTTTTTTTGCCAGGTCAAGAGGTTGAGAAAGCTGAACTCGATGAGTTAGAATCCCCCAAATGCCCAATATTTTTCTAGCATTTTTGCTGGGTCACAAAGGTGAGAAAGCTAAACTCTGTGAGTTGGCAGCCCCCATGTGCCCAATAAATAAAGACTCGAACTAATTTGGCGGATGAACTGACAAAACTCCGAATTTCGGGTAAGGCGACTTTATTGAAATATAAATGAGTACATAACTTGAAAGGGAAGAAATACAAAAGTAAAGGAGTTGTTGCTCTTGGCCGGTTTATTTCCTTCTTGGTGGCATGTGTTCTTCCCTGCAAGCCTCCCAAGTAGCATGATTTCGAATTCAAGTACTAATGATATTGACCGTTGTTCAGTTGCTTGGGGTTGCTTTGGAAACCACCTTGATTATTGTTTTGGTTATACTGGCTAGGATGTTGTCCATTGCCATTATTTGCCTAATGGTGGAAACCAGCGCCTGAGCCGACCTGCGAGGTGTCACGACCATGCTGGCCGGGATGCCCGCCACCATTACCTTTTGGATGACCTTGGAAGGCTTGGTTATGAAATTCCTGCATGATGTAGCAATTCTCCCATGAATGTGCAGATGGCTTGTCCAGGGTACTATGTTTAGGACATGGTGACTTGAGCGCCTATTCATAGTTGTGAGGCTTATTCCCATTGTAAGCCCCTCCAGGACGACCATTACGACGTTGGTTTTTAAAACCAACATTAGTATTGGCGATGAAATCTGACCCGCCGTTCGGTTGCTTCCTTTTACCATTGTTATTCTGGTGCCCTTGGTTACCACCATGGTTATGCTGGCCCTTCCCGCCTTTGCCAGTTTTATCATCATCTAAGCCGGGATCTTTTGTACCATTTGACTAGGCATACCTGGTGAGGACATCCATTAAAACGCCCATGTCCTACACCTTTCGTTTGAGATGTCCAAGCTTCAGGACCAGTGGTTGGAAGTGGCAATTCTTTTCCAGTATCAGAACAGCTTGAGCCGCCGTAATGCTATTTGATGAGTGGATAATCTCCGCAACTCGGCAGGTCCAGTGATGGGCCGACTCATCAACTCGCTGGACGCAATGTTGAAGGTCTACAATTTTCATTGGCCTTTTGCATTTTCGTTGAAAGTTCTTTATAAAATGTTCTTTAAACTCCAACCAAGTATTGATGGAATTGGGCGGAAGATTCTTCAGCCACGTTCGAGTCACCCCTTCAAGCATCATGGTCAGGTACTTAGCGCACACAGTATCGCTGACATCAAGCATATACATTGCCAGTTCATAACTCTCGATCCAAGCCGCCGGCTCAAGATCTACCATATAGTTCAACACCTTACGAGGCCCCTTAAAGTA
The DNA here is from genome assembly GCA_022496015.1 of Hordeum marinum. Classification (NCBI taxonomy): domain Eukaryota; kingdom Viridiplantae; phylum Streptophyta; class Magnoliopsida; order Poales; family Poaceae; genus Hordeum; species Hordeum marinum. Next base: position 117,494,926 of record CM039678.1, read on the forward strand.
TTTGGGCATGCGCTCTACGTGAAGAGCTGGTGACAGACAAGGCATCCTAATGGTCCTATTATGGGTTTCGGCTTCCGTTTGAATAGGTTACTGTTGGTTCACTTGTGCTGGTGCTTCTGCCTCTGTTTGTCGTGTCCTCCTAGCCGCGTCCACAACCTCCTGCGCTCCTGGTAATACAGGTCGTGTTTGGAGAACCTAAGGTTGTTGCCTGCATCCACTGCTAGAGACAGCCGAAGATTCCAAGTGGCGATTGTGACCATGGATGGAGTACAGAGTGGAGTGCATCCGATCGTGGCTGTAGGAATATTGTGCTTGTTGTACCACCGCCATCTTTAACATCTCGATGGCGTTCCTTGCCTCAATGTCAATAGAGTTGTTACCCATTATGGGCAAGGTTTCCAGATGTCGGGTTGCAGCCAGCATGTTGTCAACAGGATTAGAGAAGTGACCCGATGATGTCTGAAAACGATGTGGTGGCAAAGGAACTAGCGGGGGTTGGGGCAGCTCGTTCTGTCGATTTGCGAGTGGTTGTCCAGCCCCTGGTGTTTGATACGTCTCCATCATATCAACTTTTCCAAGATCTTTTGCCCTTGTTTTGGACTCTAATTTGCATGATTTGAATGGAACTAACCCGTATTGATGCTGTTTTCAGCATAATTGCCTTGGTGTTATTTTTGTGCAGAAATAAAAGTTCTCGAATTGATCTGAAAATTTACGAAGAATAATTTTGGAATTAATAAAAAATACTGGCAAAAGAATCAACCGGAGGGGGCCACCCATTAGCCACAAGCCAGGGGGCGCTGCCACCCCCTGGTCGTGCCTAGGTGGCTTGTGGGCCCCCTGGAGCTCCATCGACCTCAATTCCAACTCCATATATTCACATCCGTGGAGAAAAAATGGAGAGAAGAGTTCATCGCATTGCACGATACGGAGCCACCACCACCTCATGTTCTTCCTCGGGAGGCCAGATCTAGAGTCCTTTTTGGGCTCCGGAGAGGGGAAATCGACGCCATCGTCATCACCAACCGTCCTTCATCACCAATTCCATGATGCTCTCCGTTGTTCGTGAGTAATTCCATCATAGGCTTGCTGGACGGTGATGGGTTTGATGACATTTACCATGTAATCGAATTAGTTTTGTTAGGTTTTGATCCCTAGTATCCACTATGTTCTGAGATTGATGTTCTTATGACTTTGCTATGCTTAATGCTTGTCACTAGGGCCCGGGTGCCATGATTTCAGATTTGAACCTATTATGTTTTCATGAATATATATGTGTTCTTGATCCTATCATGCAAGTTGTAGACACCTATTACGAGTTATGATCTGCATCCCCGAGGATGACAATAACTGGGATTCTTTCCAGTGATTACCGTAGTTTGAGGAGTTAATGTATTCACTAAGTGCTAATGCTTTGGTCCGGTTCTCTATTAAAAGGAGGCCTTAATATCCCTTAGTTTCCATTAGGACCCCGCTGCCACGGGAGGGTAGGACAAAATATGTGATGCAAGTTCTTTTTATAAGCACATATGACTATATTAATATATACATGCCTACATTACATTGATGAATTGGAGCTAGTTCTATGTCACCCTATGTTGTAACCGTTGCACGATGAATGTCATCCGATATAATTATCCATCACGGATCCATTGCCTATGAGATTTTCACATATTGATCCTTGCTAAGTTACTTTTCTGTTGCTACTGTTACAATCACTACAAAACTGCTACTGTCACTTCTGCCATCGTTACCGTTACTTCCATACTACTTCGCTACTAAATGCTTTGCTGCAGATATTAAGTCTTTCAGGTGTGGTTGAATTGACAACTCACCTGCTAATACTCGAGAATATTCTTTGGCTCCCCTTGTGTCCAATCAATAAATTTGGGTTGAATACTCTACCCTCGAAAGCTGTTGCAATCCCTTATACTTGTGGGTTATCAAGACCTTTTTCTGGCGCCATTGCCGGGGAGGATAGCTCTATTCTCTAAGTCACTTGGGATTTATATATTTTGATCACTATGAAGAATTTGAAATATCCAAAAACCAAGATATATCCCTCTACTACGAGGGGAGGTAAGGAACTGTCATCTGGCTCTGCACTTGATTCACCTTCTGTTATGAGTAAATTTGCGACACCACCACCTGCTATTGATTTTGATATGTCACAAGTAATTGATGATGCAACTTCTTCTATGCTTGATGCTTATGATGATACTTTTCTTGATAATAATGTGCCATTGGGTGAATTTCTTGTTGAACAAATTGCTAGAGTCAATGCTGAAACTGATGATATTTCTGAACCTAATGAAATTATTGAAATTGAACACTATGAGACACCTGTTAGACCTAGCTCTCGCAGATATGAATTGCCTAATATACCTAAGGGTTATGTTATGGAGGGAGAGGTATCTAGGGACTTTCTTGCTTGTAAGGACGGAGATGATCTTAAGAAATTGCTATGCAAGTGGAAGGAAAAATCTTTGAATGCTAGAATGCGATCTGATCCTAAGTTTGCTACTTCACCTATATTTGTTACTAATAAAGATTATGAATTCTCTATCAATCCTAAGTTAATTACTTTGGTTAAATATGATCCTTTCCATGGTTATGAATCTGAAACTGCTGTGGCACATCTTACTAAATTGAATGATATAGCCACCCTATTTACTCATGAGGAAAATATTCGTTATTACTATATTCTTAAGTTGTTTCCTCTCTCATTAAAGGGTGATGCTAAGATATGGTTTAATTATCTTTCTCCTAGTTGTGTGCGTAGTCCACAGGATATGATATATTACTTCTCTGAAAAATATTTTCCTGCCCATAAGAAACAAGCTGCCTTGCAGGAAATATTTAACTTCGTGCAAATTAAAGAAGAGAGTCTCCAAAAATCTTGGGGGAGGCTTCTCAGATTACTCAATGTTTTGCCTGATCATCCTCTCAAGAAAAACGAAATACTTGATATCTTTTATAACGGACTAACCGATGCTTCTAGGGACCACCTAGAAGTTTGTTGGTTGTATTTTTAGGGAACAAATTGTTGAACAAGTTGAACTACTATTGAATAATATATTGAGCAATGATAATTATTGGACTATTCCGGAACTATCTCCAAAGCCCACTCTGAAGAAAATAGGTATTCTATTTCTTAGTCCTGAAGATATGAAAGAGGCAAAGAAATCTATGAAAGAAACAGGTATTAAAGCTGAAGATGTTAAGAATCTACTACCTATTGAGGAAATACATGGTCTTGATAACCCGACATAGGTAGTAGAGGTAAATTCTCTCCATAGATTTGATTAAGGTGATATTCCTTACAATAAGTCTGCTAGCAAATGCTTCGATGAGTTTGGTAACTTTGTTGTTAAGCAAGAAAATTTGAATGCTTATGTTAGTAGACAATTGAAACATAATGCTTCCATGCTTGATCGCTTAGGTGATTATATGAGTAGAACTATTAATAATCTTAAGCTTATTAGTAAACACGCTTCCATGGTAACTACTCAAGTAGAACAAATACTTAAGGCACAAAATGATTTGCTTAATGAGATGAATAATAAGAACAATGATCATTCTGTTAGAGTTGTGACTAGAGGTGGTAAAATGACTCAGGAACCTTTGTATCCTGAGGGCCATCCTAAGAGAATTGAGCAAGATTCTTAGGGAATTAATACTGATACACCTAGTCATCCCATTAATAAAAGGAGAAAGAATAATAATAGGACCTTGCATGCTGCTAGTGAACCTATTATAGATACACCTGAAAACCCAAATGATATTTCTGTTTCTGATGCTGAGACACAATCTGGTGATGAACATGAGCCTAGTAATGATGACGTTCGTGTTGATTCTCAACCTAGTAATTATAATGATGTGGATAATGAACCTGTTGTTGATCTTGATAACCCACAACCTAAGAATAAAAGATTTGACAAAAGAGACTTTGTTGCTAGGAAGCATGGTAAAGAAAGAGAACCATGGGTTCAGAAACCCATGCCCTTTCCTCCTAAACCATCCAAGAAAAAGGAGGATGAGGACTTTGAGCATTTTGTTGAAATGCTTAGACCTGTCTTTTTGCTTATGCGCTTGACTAATATTCTGAAAATGTCTCCTTATGTTAAGTATATGAAAGATACTGTGAAAAATAAAAGAAAGATACCAGAAGCTGAGATTTCCACCATGCTTGCTAATTACACCTTTAAGGGTGGAATACCAAAGAAACTAGGATTTCCCAGAGTACCTACTATACCATGCTCTATTAAAGGAAATTATGTTAAAACTGATTTATGTGATTTGGGAGCCGGTGTTAGTGTTATGCCTTTCTCTTTGTATCATAGACTTGATTTGAATAAGTTGACACCTACTGAAATCTCCTTGCAAATGGCTGATAAATCATCTGCTTTACCCATCAGTATTTGTGAGGATGTGCCTGTCGTAGTTGCAAATGTTACTATCCTAACGGACTTTGGTATTCTTGATATTCCCGAGGATGACAGTATGTCGACCATCCTTGGTAGACCTTTCTTGAATACTGTAGGGGTTGTTATTGATTGCAACAAGGGCAATGTCACTTTTCATTTTAATGGTAGTGAGCATATGGTACACTTTCCGAAGAAACAACCTCGAGTTCATAGTATCAACTCCATTGAAAAAATTTCAACGATTATTATGGGAGATTTTGAATTCCCTCTCCCTACTGCCAAGAAGAAATATGATATACTTATTCTGGGGACATGCATATCCCCATTGAGGTACCTTAGCGCTATTCGAAAATTCTCCGATTTCATGTTACTCGAAAGAAATTAGTTAATAAGACTTGATCAACCTAGTTAATGAATTCCTTTTGATGAGCATGAGATGGATGGATTTAGAAAGCACAACCTTCTGTATCCAACTTTTACTTTCTGTTGTTTAGAATAAATAAAGTAAAAAATGCTAATATTTTTTGATTTCTGAGTTTTCCATGCAATAAAAAATGACCTGAAAATAAAAGTTTCCCAAATGCCCTGAAAATGTAGTATGATTTTTTGGAATATTTAAGAATTTCTGGCACTGAGAACATATCAGGGGGATGCACTAGTGGGCCACAAGCTCACATGGCGAGGCCATCCCTGTGGTCACGCCCAGGTGGCTTGTGGGTCCCACGTAGGCCCCCCTCACTTATTCCAGCACCCATCCACGTCATCTTCCTCTAGAAAAAATCCCACCATTGCTCAAACTCGTGTTCTAGCTCATTTTGCTGCCATTTTCGATCTCCTTGTGCAAAGCACCAATTGCAAAACTGTTTTAGGAGTTTGATCTACGGTATGTGACTCCTCCAATGGTCCAACTAGTTTTTGTTTTAGTGCCTTATATATTGCAAATTTTTGATGGTGAGGTGACCTTCTTCTTGAGCTTGCATGTCAAATTTGTGTGGTCCCAAGTAGTTTTGATGCATGATATAGTTTCTAGGCACTTGTGGGAATAGTTGCTATAAGTTCTGTGGAGTTTTGTTCACCTTTATTTTGAGTCACTAAAAATTTCAGATTTTTTTCACAAAAAGAAATGATGAGGATATTGTTAAGAGGCTCTTCAAGCCGGGGCTCTAACGAAGATGAAAATGAGGTGAAGAAGAAGTCCAAATACAATCTTCCTCACGTCGAAGAGGTTCGGCCATGTGAATGGCCAAGTGATACATTCTTGAGGGTGGCCGGAATTTATGAAGATTTGTATCATTTAGCAGAGAATGCAGGCACCACCGACTTCCTCAACGATAAGTGTGACCAATACCTCTTACTCACTAATATCTTCGTGCAAAAATTTTACTTTTACCCTAGTAAGGATCCTCCCACGGTAGAGTTTTACTTGTATGATGTGCCTAAGAAAATGACACTTAACGATTTTTGCAATGTTTGCAAAATACCTTATGAGGGCGGCATTAGTGAACAATGTCCTAGAGACACAGATGACTTTATTTCCGCAACCACTGTGGGGGAAGAGAGAGGGGTGTCAAAGGCAAGAGCAGCTAGTTTACATTTTCCTGTTCTACGCTATTATTCATTATTTGCATGGAGATGTTTAGTTGGTCGTGGGGAGAGTGGAGGCCTTAGTGCTCCCGATCTCGCCATTCTATGCCACGCTTTACTTGTTGATAGAACTTTTAGTCTATGCGCTATGGTGGCCCAACGGTTTAACTTAAACCGTTCGAAGGGCCCCATATTCGGAGGAATCTATGCATCTCGTCTAGCCAAACACTTTAAGATACACATTAGGCTTGACGAGGAAGAGGAAATGCTGCTACCTACAAGATATTTAGACTATGATAGCATGGTAACACATGATTTTATTAGGAAGGATAATTACAGGAGGCTGCTTTACAACTTAGTGTTTAGTCAAGGTACTTGTGAGATTATTACTATGCCTGCTTCTTCTTTGTTCGATATTCATTCAGGCAGGTACACTATTATGCCCGAGGACATCTGTAGATATTGGGGTCTATCACAACCCTCACCACCTGAGCCGGCATTAGCCCTTGATCCGTAGCCGGACCCAATTTTTCAGTGGGAGCCATAGGAGCTCGCCAACCGGTGGAATCCTCAGGACCCTCCGGATTATCCAGGAGATGGTTATTTTCAGCCATGGCCCTAGACAAACTTAGGACAAAAGCGTAAGGTTGGGGAGTACGTATTTCTCACCGACATTACATTCATGTTCACACACTCATTTTAGTAGTCAATGCTCATACTTTTTCTTTGTACCATCCATGGTACTTTATTTCTTGTTTCCGCTTTCTTCTTGTGTGCCTAATTAACCTTGAGAAAATCCAACAAATTATTTATAGCTTTAACTTCTAGTCTTTTTAGATGTAGCATTAAAAGAAAACCCACAAAATATTTCTTGTTCTTCTTTTGCTTGTTAGGAGATTTCCCGTGTAAATAGTTTTTCTCGTTCTTGTTTGAAATTTCTTTCTTTGGGTCGTAAGGAGAAGACCACAATGAAAATGATGAGTGGTTCTCATATGCATTATTGTTTATCTAGCAGAGAGCCCATTTTACCTTGCCTTCTCCTTTGAGTTATTATTTGTAGATTCCAACTTAGTCCAATGCATGTGCACTCTTATTATTATTCACACCGTTCATTCGTGCAAGTAAAAGGCAATAATGATGATATATGATGAAAATATTGAGATGGAGAAAAGCTGGTGTGGACTCGACCTATTTTGCTTTTGTAAATATGATTAGCTCATCATTCTGAAGTCAGCTCATTATGGATGAAACATATTTGCAATGACAACTAGAGATTATAGTTACTCGTGCCATGATTAATTAGCTAAGAGTGGATAATGGTTTTTCTTGAGTGCCAACATGCTTATTAAAATGGTGTTGACGTAGTATGGTAGGATGGTATCCTCCTTTGAATGATTCAAGTGGCTTGACTTGGCACATGTTCATGCATGTAGTTGAAACAAAATCAACACAGCCTCCACGATATTTATGTTCATGGTGATTTATATCCTACTCATGCTTGCATTCAATGTTGGTTAATCTCAATGCATGTTGATGACTGTTGTTGCTCTCTAGTTGGTCGCTTCCCAGTCTTTTCGTAGCCCATCACTTGTACTAAGCGGGAATACTGCTTGTGCATCCAATTCCTCAAACCCGAAGTTGTTCCATCTGAGTCCACCATACCTACCTATATGCGGTATTTACCTGTCGTTCCAAGTAAATTTGCATGTGCCAAACTCTAAACCTTCAAATAATATTCTGTTTTATATGCATGAATCGCTCATGTAGCAACTAGGGGTGGTCAGTATCTTCCATGCTACGTGGGTTATTCTCACAATATGCGTTGATTCACTATCATTCACGAGAAAGTGGCTAGTATTTGGGATGCCTAGTTCCATGCTCAAAATCAAATCAAAATATAACGAAACAAAACTCCCCCATGACTTTGTATGTATGGACGGTACCCGTGGATTTGGCTATCCATGGAGTGTGTTTGATTGGTGGAGGGGGGTAGAAACCTTCTCATTCTGTTTGAGAACCGCCTATAATGTATCTAGCATGGAAGATGGTGAAATCTCTTGGTTGTTATGTTGGCAATTAAAGCATACCGCTCAAAATTGTTATTTATCCATCTTTTAAAAGCTCGAGTTGCGGCACCTCTGCAAATCAGTCCTTCCCTCTGCGAAGGGCTTCTCTATTTTACTTTACTGTTGAGTCATCCTCCTCTTACAAAAAGCAATGGTTAGAGAGCACCACTGTCATTTGTATGCTTTGCTATTAATTGATATTGAGTATGCGTGTGACTAGCTCTCTTTTAATATGAATTACAATGTCTAGTCAGTCCTTGTTCTTTAGGGGTGCTCCGCATTTATGTTTTGCGGTCTCAAAAAGGGCTAGCGAGATACCATTATATCATATTGTATCATGGTTGTTTTGATAAAATTGTTGTCAACCGAGAGCTATTATTATTGCTCGCTAGTTGATTATGACATTGATATGAGTAAATGTGAGACCTAATTATTATTGTGAACGTGGTTAGTCTATAATCTTTGTTAAAAATCCAAACATCAGTTAGACATATTCAATAAGATCAAACAGAGTTTGGAAAAGTTTTTATTTGTCACTTTCAGTTTGGCAACTGAATTGCTTGAGAGCAAGCTATGGGTTAAGCTTGGGGGAGTTGATACGTCTTCTTTGTATCTACTTTTCCAAACTCTTTTGCCCTTGTTTTGGACTCTAATTTGCATGATTTAAATGGAACTAACCCGGACTAACTGTGTTTTCAACAGAATTGCCTTGGTGTTATTTTTGTGCAGAAATAAAAGTTCTCGGATTGACCTGAAAATTTACGGAGAAATTTTTTGGAATTAATAAAAAATACTGGCGAAAGAATAAATCGCAGGGGGGCCACCCATTGGCCACAAACCAGGGGCGCTGCCACCCCCCTGGCCGCACCTAGGTGACTTGTTGGCCCCCTGGAGCTCCACCGACCTCAATTCCAACTCCATATATTCACATCCGCAAAGAAAAAACAGAGAGAAGAGTTTATCGCATTTCACGATATGGAATCGCCGCCACCTCCTGTTCTTCCTCGGGAGGCCAGATCTGGAGTCCATTTTGGGCTCCGGGGAGGGGAAATCGACACCATCGTCATCACCAACCATCCTTCATCACCAATTCCATGATGCTCTCCATCGTTCGTGAGTAATTCCATCGTAGGCTTGCTGGACGGTGATGGGTTGGATGAGATTTACCATGTAATCGAGTTTGCTTTGTTTGGGTTTGATCCCTAGTATCCACTATGTTCTAAGATTGATGTTGCTATGACTTTGCTATGCTTAATGCTTGTCACTAGGGCCCGGGTGTCATGATTTCAGACCTGAACCTATTATGTTTTCATGAATATATATGTGTTCTTGATCCTATCTTGCAAGTTGTAGACACCTATTACGAGTTATGATCTGCATTCCCCCGGGTGACAATAACTGGGATTCTTTCCGGTGATTAATGTAGTTTGAGGAATTCATGTATTCACTAAGTGCTAATGCTTTGCTCTATTTCTCTATTGAAAGGAGGCCTTAATATCCCTTAGTTTCCATTAGGACCCTATTGCCACGGGAGGATACGACAAAAGATATCATGCAAGTTCTTTTCCATAACCACGTATGACTATATATGGAATACATGACTACATTACATTGATGAATTGGAGCTAGTTCTATCTCACCCTATGTTATAACCGTTGCATGATGAATGCCATCCAACATAATTATCCATCACTGATCCATTTCCAATGTACTTTTCTCATGTTGATCCTTGCTAAGTTACTTTTCCGTTGCTACTGTTACAATCACTACAAAACTGCTACTGTCACTTTTGCCATCGTTACCGTTACTTCCATACTAGTTTGATACTAAATACTTTTCTGCAGATATTAAGTCTTCAAGGTGTGGCTGAATTGACAACTTGGCTGCTAATACTCGAGAATATTCTTTGGCTCGCCTTGTGTCGAATCAATAAATTTGGGTTGAATACTCTACCCTCGAAAACTGTTGTGATCCCCTATACTTGTGGGTTCTCAGTGTCCACTGAGGGGTGTCGAAGAGTCACTGTGGCTCGAGGTTTAGCGTGAGCCGGCTTTTATGTCTTCTTTGGTAAACCGCCTCGGATGTGCCTTTTTAATATTTAGAAAACAATAAATTAACACCTCTTAATAATGATACTTCTATGAAGCAACAATGATGCGGTCACACATTTTCATAGTACCACATCAATATCATTAACCCACAATTTCTATTTTATGTGCTACATTATGGTTTTGATTATTACTCATTGAATACCTATTGTTTTTTACTAGTCTTATGACCCATGCATATTAACGTCACTATTTATTAACTCTCAAACAAATATAAGTGAAGCACGAGAGTGCAATTATTTCTATAAAATCTATACACCATCGTGCTCAAAAAGGTATAAGTGAACACTACTAGGAGAAAGCTTAGTGGTAGCGCTGGAATTACCCTTAGTAGCAGTGCTGACGGCAGCACTACTACTAAGGCGCTACAGCTAAGTTGTAGCAGTAGCGCTAGATAACCAGCGCTACTGGTAAGTAGGGTTAGTAGTAGCACTGGAAGAGAAACATGGCTACTGGTAAACAAGCGTTGCTGCTAGGTGCAGACCAGCGCTACTACTAATATTCCTGCTTTCTAAGATTACATTCCCCTCTACATATTTGTCCATGCTCTATACAGTAGTTTCATCATATGACAACATCAATAATTATTGTTCCAACAACTACATTTAGATTAAAGTGCATGGATGCAAGTGATCATGTTGAATTAGAAGAAAACATCATAATAGTAATCATCCTAATTGATCATAAAATTCAACTAAGCTTTTCTCTCATAGGACCTAGTCCTCCCTCCTAAGTAAAATTACATAAAAAATAATAACACCTATGTCTCCATGATGAAGCAAAGAGATCCAACGGTCTCCAACTTATGGCTTGTGATCCTTCTTTATTTGTCCCCATGCTTCCATTTGGAGCCGTCTTGGTGGTTTGTGCTCAGTCGAGTATGCAAAAGAGAACTCGGGATGGAAGGGGGTTTTAATTGTCATATTAGCTTTGTGTTTCATCAACGGTGGCAACAACTTCATATGGCAAATTCTGTTGAAGAACACAATAGTAGCCTAGTTAGCAATGTAATTAATACCATTTACGCAACAGTACTAGTGTACTTAATTAGCAACTCTTACCAAGATATTTTAGCGAATGTCATCCGCCCTCAACCTATGCACTAGTATCCTGTACAATGTATAATTTGGGCCAGTTCCCAAATTATACGAGAAGATGTCCCTACTAGCTAGGACACAAATAACAAAGTAGATAAGATCATTCTTCTCCTCCCAAGTTAGATGTGATCCATAAGTGTAGTGTGTTGTGTTGATTACGTTATGTGTTTCACTCGAAGAAACGAAATAACTTGTAAATTATAAATTAACAAATTTAGTACGGATGAACACCAAATATTTTTAAATATAGAATGCAAAATACTTGACAAATATGCATGGTTTACAAACTCACATTGAGGTAAAACGGAAGCATATCGACATCCACCCAAATGTCGATGTTTCCTTCAATATGATCTTCAGGACAAAGATCGAAGGTTATTTCCATATCCTCCTGAAATCCATATGCCTTGCAAAGAGCTTCCCAATTTGAGCACCCTAATTCTGTGTTATTAGGTGCATTCATTACTTTCACAAGAAATATGTGACCATGTTTAGTCCTCAGGTTGGCTATCCTCGTCTCGAAACTCTCGTGTGTGACAAGGGATGAACTAGTTGAGTTGTATAAAACAGAAAATATGCATTCAAGGAAAGAAACAGAAGTCATGCTTAATTATGAAAAAACAATTGTCATCGTTGCGTACCATAGAAATATCAAAGTCCTCGTAAAGCTTCATGGTGAAGAATCTGCCGTCTTGCAGCCTAGGCTCGTCGCAAAGACCCTTATCTTCACCGCAAAATTCACATGCTTGGATCCTATCGTCGTTTGATGACGATGACATTTCCTGGGTTCATGGTTCAAGAATTATGGCACGCTTTGGATCCTAATGTGTGTGTGACTTTCGGTCCGTCGAGGTTTTCCTTAAATAACTCTCATATCTCATGGTGTGTTGGTGCGCACTCTCTCACACTGATACGGTGGTGTACATATGTTGGTGGACACTCTCTCACAGTAATAGTTCGACCGTCGGTAATGGATGCCCCACCTCTCCTCTTCTTGTGCATTATACCGACGAATAAATCGCAAAGAAGAGAAGAAAGATGAGGCGCCCCCCATGACAACAGTCGGGATTCCTCCATCAAGAACAGACATGAAAGTCACACAAGGAGCACCGACAGACCAAAGTCACACACGCATTATATCGATAAAATATCACTAATACATTTATAATGAACTCAAATATAATATCACTAATACATCATCCCGAATAATACATTTAACGCATCATCAAATATTAACTAATACATCTCGAATATTATCGTAAAAGATCACTAATACAGATCGAATAATATCGAATAATCTATGTCACAAGCGGTTCCTGAGTCGCGGGTGGTGGACACCCAAAGATAAGGAACCATCACGGGATCTTAACTCGGGTGAGATCCCTGGAGAACCTGTCAGGTATTGTTGAACCTGGCGTCTAACGCCGCCATGTAGCGACGGACGTGCTCGTCCTCCTCCCTGACACGACGACGTACCACCTCCGTAAGGGCCCGCTCCCTCTGCACCGAAAATGGCCCACGTGACCGCCACCATAGAATCTCCGGGTCGATGATGAGACCTGGATTCCTCATCAATCTCTGAGCCTGGAAAGGTAGCACCTCCCAGTGCCAGCCCTACGGAGCCCAGTCCCGGACATGGTGCCTATCAAGCAGGCTCTTGTCGACCACTCGACGATGAGGATGCGGTCCGGGCATCATCGATGTCGAGACAAATTCCTATGAGAAAATTTTCTTATCGTTTAATCACTCATTTTTTAAACTCATTTTAGACTCATTTTGACTCGATTTTCCGGAATGTCGCTTCCCAGCAAATCACAGCACTCCATATGCCTACTTTCTAGCACAAGTCATGCCAAAATTTCTACATGAACTTTGCTAAAAACGTGGAAATATCGAGCGCATGAAATTCACCGGAACGGAAATGAATCAACATTCCAGCAAAACATAGGCCACTCGGATCATTTTCATATAACAGTAAGAAAAATATAGAACTTTAAAAAATGCAATAAGGTTTTTCATATTTGGCTCTAAACTAATTTAGTTAACAAACATAACCATAGAATCAACCTAACCCCCCTAATCAACCTAACCCTAGAATCAACCTAACAACCTATCCCTAGAATCAACCTAACCCCTGTAATCAACCTAACTCCTAGAATCAACCTAACAAACCTAACCCTATAATCAACCTAACCTCCCTAATATTACAAAATGGCCAGATGCAAGAGGGGGTGAAGGGAGTGAGGGGAGAGGGAAGAGGGAGGAAGGAGTGAGTAGGGGCTACCTACGAAGGGAGGGGCGCAACGGTGAGGGAGGGGGAGATGACGAGGCAGGCCGTGATGGTGAGGAAGGGGGCAACAATGAGGTAGGGCGCGACGGTGAGGGAGGGGGTGATGGCGAGGGAGGCCACGACAGCGAGGGAGGGGGCGCGACGGCGAGGGAGGACCTAGGCGTGATGGTGGTAACGGCGACGGCGGCGGTCGGGGGAGAGGAGTGACGAGAGGGAGATGGGATCGAATGGGGAGAAAGACGTGGGGATCGAGTGGGAGTCAACGGTGGGGGTCGAGTAGCAGTAGCGCTGGAACAGAAAACCTCTACTACTAAGTATCTTAGTAGTAGCGCTGGTCCGAGCCCAAGCATTGCTGCTAATCAGGGCACACCTGCTGGCAACGTACAACCATAGCAGTAGCGGTGGTCCTGTGACAAGCGCTACTGCTACGGCTATAGTAGTAGCGCCGGTTTTGAAGAGCCGCTACAACTACAGGTAGCGATTGGTGGTGACGCCGGGACCACTTATCAGTAGCACTGGTTAGCTAGCCAGCGCTGCTGATATGGTTCTACTTGTAGAGCTTGTTTGTATCCAGCACTGCTACTACTTAACAATAGCGCTTTCCCTATATCTAGCGCTACTACTAAAATCTTGTCTATAGGCTTTCTCCTAGTAGTGGAACTACTAGAACAACTGCTAAGCTCAAAAGGTATAAGTGAAGCACAAAGAGTAGTCTAAAAATTTATGATGAAGGTGTGTCTCTCTCAAATAGGTGTGTCCAGCAAACAATGATTCTCGCAAACTAAGAATAAAAGCAAACAAAAGCAAAAGACGCTCCAAGATTAACTCATATCACGTGGTGAGTAAAAATGTAGCTCCAAGTGACATACCGATGGATTGAGAGGAAAGAGGGGATGCCTTCCGGGTCATCCCCAAGCTTAGGATCTTGCCTCTCCTTATTCCTTTGTCCATCGTTATAACACCCAAAACTTGAAAACTTCAATCACACAAAACTCAACAAAATTTCATGAGATTCGTTAGTATAAGAAACATATAAAATACTTTAGGTACTATTACAAATTGATTCATATTTCATTATTGAATAACAGGTACTGTATTCTAACTTATCCATGGATTATACCCCCCGATACAATCCATAGCATCATCGAAACAAGAAAACTATGCAAAAAAAATAGAATTTGTCTAAAACAGAAGAGTTTGTAGTGATCTGTCAAGAACCTATACTTATGTAACACTAAAAATGCTGAAAATTAGGACAACCTGAATAATTTGTATATAAATATTTTATATAAAATTCAGATCAAAAATACATTCAGCAAAATCAAAGAAATTTGCACTCGGCGCTAAAGTTTCTGCTTTTGCACTGTATCAATTCTACTCATCTTGTGAGTCATCCCAAAGGCTTTACTTGGCACAAAAACTAATTAAAAATAAAAATACAATCATTACATAGGCAATAATCATGTTATCACCAAGAACCATAAAGTAAAAAAAAGCAAAAATAAAGATAATTATTGGGTTGCCTCCCAACAAGCGCTATTGTTTTATGCCCCGAGCTAATGCATAGTTTCAGGTATTGTCATCTTTGACACTCCACCCATAAGTATCTCTCATGATTGATTCATAAGGTGGTTTAATTCTATTTATTGGGAAGTGTTCCATCCCTTTCTTTAATTGTAATTGGAACCTTATATTTCCTTCTTTCATATCAATGATTGAACCTATGGTTCGTAAGAAGGGTCTTCCAAGTATTATCGGACAAGTAGGATTGCAATCAATATCAAGCACAATAAAATCTACAAGCACATAATTCTTATTTGCAATAATCAGAACATCATTAATTGCACCTAAAGGTTTCTTTTGGTAGAATTCGCAAGATGCAAGTTTAGGGAACACTGTTGAATATTAGTGAGACCAAGCACGTCACAATGAGATTTAGGTATAGTTGAAACACTAGCACCAAGGTCACACAAAGAATAACATTCATATTTATTTATATTTATTTTGATAGTAGGTTCCCACTCATCATGCAATTTTCTAGGAATATAAACTTCAAGTTCAAGTTTCTCATCATAAGATTTTATCATCGCATCCACTATATGATTAGTGAAAGCCTTGTTTTGTTCATAAGCATTGGGTGAGATAATAATGGTTTGAAACAAGGAAATACATTCTACTAAAGGGAAACTTTCATAATTAAAGTCCTTCTAATCCAAGATAGTCGGCACATCACTAGCTAAAGTTTTGACCTCTCCAAACACACTTTTTTACCTTTAGCATTAAAATCATCACCCTCCAAGGAAATGGGATGCTCTATAGTTAAAGTTTACTCATTTCCAATACTTTTATCAATTATATGTAGAGAAGTATATCAAGATTCATTTGGAAGAAGTAGCAATCATTTTAATATATTCATCATTGTTCCGGTAAAAACCGGGTGGAAGAGCTTTTTTCTAAGAATTCCCGCTTAGCTTTCAACTTAGAGGTCATATCCTTACTTTCATTAATATATATTTGTATAGATTTAATAGTCTTATTAAAATCATGCTTGGGTGGCAAAGTTTAACTTTGAAAAGTTTCTACATCAAGAGAAATTATATCAATGTTTTAGCCAAAGTATCGATCGTATGCAATTTTTCTTCTACCATAGTATTAAAAATATTTTGAGAATAAATAAATTATTTAATATTGTTCTCAATATCAGACGGTATCCTATTATTATTTGTAGAAGAATTTTCATATGAATTACCATAAGAGTTTCCATAGTTTTTAGAGGAATTACCGGGGTACGGCCTACCATTCAAATTGGAATAGTTTCGCGAGATAAAGTTCACGTGAACAGCATCATTATTTTTCTAAAGAAAAGTAGACAAAGGCATATCCTTTGTATCAACATGGGTACTTTTGCTAGCAACCATATTCATAAGAGCATCCATTTTTTCACTCAAAGTAGCAATTACCTCAACAGAATTTACCTTCTTACTAGTTGGATCTCTCTCGGTATGCCATTGAGAATAATTTGTCATGACGTTGTACCAAAGTTTTGTAGCCTCTCCTAAGGTCACATCCATAAATGTCACCTGCAGCAGAATCTAGAAGATTTCTAGCCACAAACTTTAGTCCAGTATAGAAATTTTGGATAATCATTCACAAGTTTAACCCATGAGTAGGACAATTTCTAATCATCAATTTCATTCTCTCCCAAGATTGTGCAACATGTTCTTTATCATGTTGTTTAAAATTCATTATTTGATTTCTAAGGGAAATGTTTTTTGCAGGAGGAAAATACTTGGCAATAAAAGTATCTCTACACTTATCCCATGTTCCAATACTATTACGTGGTAAAGATGAAAACCAAGCCTTAGCTTTATCTCTTAGTGATAAAGGAAATAATTTATGTTTTACAAATTCATTATCCATGTCCTTTTCTTTTTCATATCACAAAGTTCAACAAAAGTATTAAGATGAGAAGCTGGATTCTTATTAGGACTTCCCGAGAATTGATCTTTCATGACAAGATTTAGCAATGCAACATTAGTATCAAAAGCATCCGCACTAGTGGCGGGTGGTATAGGAGTAATAACAAAATCATTCTTATTAGTATTTGAGACTTCACACAACTTAGTAGTATCTGGAGACATGGTGACCGAGCAAGCAAAGTAACAAGCATCACAAGTAAACTAGCAAGTAAAGGAGTAAACAAGTAACAAGCAAACGTAAATAATTTTGTATTTTTTATGAAGCAAACTAAATATAACAGCAATTAAAAATAATAACAAGTGAATGATAATTTGTGTGAAGTTAATTGATAGTTGGTGATAATATTCCCCGGCAACGGCGCCAGAAATCTTTCCTGATACTTGTGATCTGAGTTGGGTTTTCCGTGAAGAGGAACGGGTAATTGCAACACAATAAGGGTAAGTATTTCCCTCAGGTAAGAAACCAAGGTATATCGAACCAATAGGAATATCAATCCACAATTGTCTTCAGCGGATGCACACAAAAGAGCAAACAACTTGCACCCAACATGGGGAAGAGGGTTATCAATCCCCTTCATCTCGTTATTTGCAAGCAAGTGAAGTGTGTAGATAATAGTAGATAATTGTAACTTGAAAAATAATATAAAAGTTACATAATGGCAGCAAGGTAAAGATAGCTTATGTAAATATATAAGTGACTAGACCCGGGGGCCAAAGTTTTCCCTAGCGGCATCTCTCATGAAAGTAAGCGTACGATGGGTAAACAAACTACTCTTGAGCAATTGATAGAAAAGCGCAAGGTTATGTGATATTCACGGCAATGATCATGTGTATATAGGCATCACGTACAAAAGAAATAGGATGACTCTTGCCTGCACCTATTACTATTACTCCACTTCAAGAGCGCTTCTATGCTTGCCTCTCTACGTATTAAGTTCATGACAAACAGAGTAATGCTTGAAGAACGATGACATGATGTATACAAAGTAAACTCAATCAATATGAATAAACCCCATCATTTCATCCTTATTGGCAACAACACAAAGATGTATCTTCTCCCATCCTGTCACTGGGATATAGAAGCCCATCGAACCCACTACAACACACCCCTCTCACTGAAGAAAGATCAACCTACTTGGATAAAGCTAATCAATAGATCAGAGAGATTTATGAAGCTATAATGATCATGCAAATAAGAATAATAATAATTTCAAAGCAGACTCAAATACATTTCATGAATAATTTGAACATAAACCCACAATTCATCGGATCCCAACAAACTCGCCGCACAAAATAATTACATCGGAAAGATCAAAGCGAACATGCGATGATCATTGTATTGAAGATCAAAAGATAGAGAGATAGACATCTAGGTACTAAATACGGACCCGTAGGTCTATGGTGAACTACTCACACATCATCATCAGGGC
Source organism: Hordeum marinum (assembly GCA_022496015.1). NCBI lineage: Eukaryota > Viridiplantae > Streptophyta > Magnoliopsida > Poales > Poaceae > Hordeum > Hordeum marinum. Next base: position 117,513,407 of record CM039678.1, read on the forward strand.
AGCAAGGTTGACGAAGAGGCCCTCCGTGATCGATCCCCCTCCGGCTGGGTGCCAAAACTGAGCTCCATATGAGATCGTTGCCGAACAGAAACTTGCGGCGGCGGAAAAAGTGTTTCGGGATGCCCTCTAGTTTTTTGGAATATATGTGAATCTATAGGCCAGAGAACGGGGGTAGGAGGGCCACCAAGGAGGGACAAGCCATCAGGGCGCGCCAACCCCCATCAGCGCGCCCTGTCAGCTTGTGCCTCCCTCGTGCGGCCTCCGATCTTCTACCGAAGCTTCCAGGTCTTCTTTTGGTCCGGAAAAAAACATAAAAAAGTTCTGGGGAAATTGTGTAGGGGAACATTGCATGGGAAACAAAAAATTTCCTACACACACGAAGATCTATCCATGGTGATGAGCATCTACGAGAGGGAGAGTGGATCTACATACCCTTGTAGATCGCTAAGCGGGAAGCGTTAAGAAACGCGGTTGGTGTAGTCGAACGTCTTCGCGATCCAAATCGCCGTGCGTCCCGTGATCCAATCACGATCCGTCCCGCGATCCAATCACAATCCGTCCCATGATCTGATCATGATCCGTCCCACGAACTTGATCACGATCCGTCCCACGAACTTGATCACGATCCGTCTCACGAACTTGATCACGATCCTTCCGATCTAGCACCGAACGGACGGCACCTCCGCGTTCAGCACACGTACAGCTTGATGATGATCTCCACCGTCTTGATCTAGCAAGAAGGGATGGAGAGGAAGTAGAGTTCTCTGGCAGCCTGACGGCGCTCCGGTGATGGTGGTGGAGCAATTCCGGCAGGGCTTCGCCTAAGCACTGCAGAAAACCGATCTACAGGAGAAACTATGCACTGGAGGAACGGGTAGCACGTGGCTCAAAATCTAGTGCAAAAACCCTCAATACAACCAATATATATAGGAGGAGAGGAGGAGAGGAGGCAGCTTGGCCTCCAAGCCTCCTAGGCTTCGGCCGAACTAGGAGAGGAGGAGTCCACCTCCACTCCTAGTAGGATTAGGATTCATCCTTTTTTTCCTTTTTGCTTTTTTCCACCTTTTTCCTTTTGGGTTTTCTTCTCCAGCCACATGGGCCTTGTGTGGGAGTTTCCACCAGCTCACTAAGGGCTGATATTCACTCTCCCACAGCCCATGAAGCCTCTTGGGTCGAAATACCCCTCCCGGAGGTCTCCCGGTACACTACCGGTACTCCCGGTACACTACCGATAAGCCCGGAACTTTCCCGGCGACCAAAACAGGACTTCCTATATATGAATCTTTACCTCAGGACCATTTCGGAGCTCCTCGTGACGTCCAAGATCTCATCTAGGACTCCAAACAAACTTCGGTAACCACCATACATAACTCTATACAACCGAAACGTCACCAAACCTTAAGTGTGCAGACCCTGCGGGTTCGAGAACTATGTAGACATGACCGAGACACCTCTACGGTCAATAACCAATGGCGGGACCTTGATGTACACATTGGTTCCTACATATTCTACGAAGATCTTTATCGGTCGAACCTCTGTGTCAAGGATTCAGTTAATCCCGTATGATGTTCCCTTTGTTCTTCGGTATGTTACTTGCCCGAGATTCGATCGTCGGTATCTCCATGCCTAGTTCAACCTCATTACTGGCAAGTCTCTTTACTCGTTCCATAATACAAGATCCCATGACCAACACATAGTCACATTGCTTGCAAGGCTTATTGTGATGTTGTATTACCGAGTGGGCCCTGAGATACCTCTCCGTCACACGGAGTAACAAATCCAGTCTTGATCCATGCCAACTCAATAGACGCTTTGCTTGCTGCTACACTAGCTGAATGCCCCTCCGTTCAAAATATACACATATCCGGTTTGCGACTTGGAGTCATCCGGATCTGTGTCGAAGCTAGCATCGACGTAACCCTTTACGACGAGCTCTTCGGCACCTCCATATATGAGAAACATGTCCTTTGTCCTTTTCAGGTACTTCAGGATATTCTTGACCGCTGTCCAGTGTTCCGCTCCGGGATCACTTTGGTACCTCCCTACCAAACTTATGGCAAGGTTCACATCAGGTCCGGTACACAGCATGGCATACATAATAGAGCCTATGGCTGAAGCATAGGGGATGACACTCATCTCTTCTCTATCCTTTGCCGTGGTCGGGCATTGAGTCGTACTCAATTTCACACCTTGTAACACAGGCAAGAACCCCTTCTTGTACTGATCCATATTGAACTTCTTCAATATCTTTTCAAGGTATGTGCTTTGTGAAAGACCTATGAGGTGTCTCGATCTATCTCTATAGATCTTAATACCTAATATGTAAGCAGCTTCTCCAAGGTCCTTCATTGAAAAACACTTATTCAAGTAGGCCTTTACACTTTCCAAGAGTTCTATATCATTTCCCATTATTAGTATGTCATCCACATATAATACGAGAAATTCTATAGAGCTCCCACTCACTTTCTTGTAAATACAGGGTTCTCCATAAACCTGTACAAACCCAAACGCTTTAATCACTTCATTAAAGCGAATGTTCCAACTCCGAGATGTTTGCACCAGCCCATAGATGGAGCGCTGGAGCTTGCATACCTTGTTAGCATCTTTAGGATCAACAAAACCTTTCGGTTGCATCATATACAGTTCTTCCTTGAGGAAGCCATTAAGGAATGCCATTTTGACGTCCATTTGCCAGATCTCATAATCATAAAATGCGGCAATTGCTAACATGATTCGGACAGACTTCAGCATTGCTACGGGTGAGAAAGTCTCATCGTAGTCAACTCCTTGAACTTGTCGATAACCCTTAGAGACAAGCTGAGCCTTATAGACGGTCACATTACCATCCGCGTCAGTCTTCTTCTTAAAGATCCATTTATTTTCAATGGCTCGCTTATCATCAGGCAAGTCCACCAAAGTCCATACTTTGTTCTCATGCATGGATCCTATCTCGGATTTCATGGCTTCAAGCCATTTGTTGGAATCCAGGCCCGCCATCGCTTATTCATAGTTCGAAGGTTCACCGTTGTCTAACAACATGATCTCTAGGACAGGGTTGTCGTACCACTCTGGTGCGGAACGTGTCCTAGTGGACCTTCGACGTTCAATAGTAACTTGATCTGAAGTTTCATGATCATCATCATTAACTTCCTCTCCAGCTGGTGTAGGCTCCACAGAAACAACTTCCTGTGCTGCGGTACTCTCCGGTTCGAGTGGAGGTACAATTACCTCATCAAGTTCTATTTTCCTCCCACTTACTTCTTTCGAGAGAAACTCTTTCTCGAGAAAGGATCCATTCTTGGCAACAAAGACTTTGCCCTCGGATCGTACATAGAAGGTATACCCAATAGTCTCTTTGGGATATCCTATGAAGACGCACTTTTCCGCTTTGGGTTCGAGCTTCTCAGGTTCAAGTTTCTTCACATAAGCATCGCATCCCCAAAATTTTAGAAACGACAGCTTAGGTTTCTTTCCAAACCATAATTCATACGGTGTCGTCTCAAAGGATTTTGACGGTGCCCTATTTAAAGTGAATGCGGCAGTCTCTAATGCATATCCCCAAAATGATAGCGGTAAGTCGGTAAGAGACATCATAGATCATACCATATCTAATAGAGTGCGATTACGACGTTCAGACACACCATTTCGCTGAGGTGCGCCAGGCGGCGTGAGTTGTGAAACAATTCCACATTTCCTTAGGTGCGTGCCAAACTCATGACTTAAATATTCTCCGCCACGATCAGATTGTAGGCACTTTATTTTCCTGTCACGTTGATTCTCTACCTCACTCTGAAATTCCTTGAACCTTTCAAAAGTTTCAGACTTATGTTTCATTAAGTAGACATACCCATATCTACTCAAGTCATTAGTGAGGATGAGAACATAGCGGTAGCCACCATGAGCCTCGACACTCATTGGACCGCATACATCGGTATGTATTATTTCCAACAAGTCAGTTGCTCGCTCCATTGTTCCGGAGAACGGAGTCTTAGTCATCTTGCCCATGAGGCATGGTTCGCACGTGTTAAATGATTCGAAATCAAGAGACTCCAAAAGTCCATCAGTATGGAGCTTCTTCATACGTTTGACACCAATATGATCAAGGCGGCAGTGCCACATGTAAGTGGGGCTATCGTTATCAACCTTACACTTTTTGGTACTCACACTATGGACATGTGCAACATCACGTTCGAGATTCATCAAAAATAAACCATTGACGAGCGGGGCATGACCATAAAACATTTCTCTCATATAAATAGAACAACCATTATTCTCAGATTTAAATGAGTAGCCATCTCGCATCAAGCGAGATCCAGATACAATGTTCATACTCAAAGCTGGTACTAAATAACAATTATTAAGGTTTAACACTAATCCCGAAGGTAGATGTAGAGGTAGCGTGTCGACGGCGATCACATCGACCTTGGAACCATTCCCGACGCGCATCGTCACCTCGTCCTTTGCCAGCCTCCGCTTATTCCGCAGCTCCTGCTTGGAGTTACAAATGTGAGCAACTGCACCAGTATCGAATACCCAAGAGCTACTACGAGCGCTGGTTAGGTACACATCAATAACAAGTATATCACATATAGCTTTAATGTTGCCATCCTTCTTATCCGCTAAGTACTTGGGGTAGTTCCGTTTCCAGTGACCGGTACCCTTGCAGTAAAAGCACTCAGTCTCAGGCTTGGGTCCATGCTTGTTCTTCTTCTTCCCGGCAACTTGCTTACCGGGCGCGGCAATTGTTTTGCCGTCCTTCTTGAAGTTCTTCTTACCCTTGCCTTTCTTGAAACTAGTGGTCTTATTTACCATCAACACTTGATGCTCCTTTCTGATCTCGACCTTTGCTGATTTCAGCATCGAGTACAACTCAGGAATGAACTTCTCCATCCCTTGCATGTTGTAGTTCATCACAAAGCTCTTGTAGCTAGGTGGAAGCGACTGGAGGATTCTGTCAATGACCGAGTCATCCGGGAGATTAACTCCCAGCTGAGTCAAGCGGTTGTGTAGCCCAGACATCTTGAGGATGTGCTCACAGACAGAACTATTCTCCTCCATCTTACAGCTGAAGAACTTGTCGGAGACGTCATATCTCTCGACCCGGGCATGAGCTTGGAAAACCAGTTTCAGCTCTTGGAACATCTCATATGCTCCGTGTTGCTCAAAACGCTTTTGGAGCCCCGGTTCTAAATTGTAAAGCATGCCACACTGAACAATGGAGTAATCATCGCAGCGAGAATGCCAAGCGTTCGCAACGTCTTGCTTTGCTGGGAGAAGGGGTGGGTCACCTAGTGGTGCATCAAGGACATACAATTTCTTGGAAGCTATGAGGATGATCCTCAAGCCACGGACCCAGTCCGAATAGTTGCTTCCATCATCTTTCAGCTTGGTTTTCTCTAGGAACGCGTTGAAATTGAGGGTGACATTCGTGTTGGCCATTGGATCTACAATATAGATTGTAAAGATAATTTTAGACTAAGTTCATGATAATTAAGTTCACATAATCAAATTATTTGATGAACTCCCACTTAGATAGACATCTCTCTAGTCATCCAAGTGACACATGATCCATGTCAACTAGCCCGTGTCCGATCATCACGTGAGACGGACTAGTCATCCATGGTGAACATCTCCATGTTGATCGTATCTTCTATACGACTCATGTTCGACCTTTCGGTCTTCCGTGTTCTGAGGCCATGTCTGTACATGCTAGGCTCGCCAAGTCAACCTAAGTGTTCCGCGTGTGTGTAACATCCCAAAATTCCATTTTGGAATGTTATGAATATAGCTATGCATCTATCATCACCATTGCTTGATTGTATGTGTTAGTTGAAATGCCATTTCTGATTTTTCTGAAAGTCCTTTCTACTTTTCCCTATGTTGCTTCCCCTATTTGAAATTTTGGTTAAATGTTCAAAATAAGAGAGGAGGAACATGACACTCCACACCAGGGTCAAATTGGTGAATTATTTGAACAAAATAACCAGGGGTTATTTTGAAAATATTTGCAAAAAGGATTTAAAAACATTTAGGCAATTTCTGAAAATAATATTTTTTCCAAAGTGTTCAAATGACAGAATAGAAATGTTCATTAAATAGCATTTATTATTCTGTTAATTATGATATATAATACCCCTATATTTACAAACGATTTGAATGCTTTAAAAGCTTTTGAATGTCTCTGGTAATTATTAAAAAGAAACGGTAACCGTTTCCGGTATTAAACGGGCCGGCCCACCGGCTTTAAAAGCCGAAACCGTTACCGGTCGGCCGACCGAGCGCATTCACTCCCCTCTCTCTCACTGACACCGGGCCCCACCCCCGACCGACCGTTGCCCGAAACGGTCATCGTCTTCCCTCCCCCGCGCGCGCCGGAGCCGCCGCCGAACGTTTCCCTCTCGCCGGATCTCTCTCTCCCTTTACTCCCCCGCACCCCGAGCGCCCCTATATAAACCGGACCACCCCCGCGTCCATTCCCCCCCCCCCGAGCCCTTTCTCTCTCTCACCGAGACGCCGTCAATTTCTCATCGGAGCTCCACCACCACCGGACGTCGCCGTCGAGCGTAGCCACCACACCCGACCACCGTTCGCCTCGCCGTCGCCACCAATCGACTCCGGAGGACCGTCCCCGTCGCCCGGACCACCTCCCCGTCCTCCCCGACCACCGGAACGCCTCGCCATCGTTCCTCGCCGTCTTCGGATCACCGGAGAAACCCCGACGCCGGCAACCTCCCCCGTGAGCATTCCCATCCCTCCGATTCGAAACCGACGGCCCCGATTAGAAATCACTTAAAACCGAACCGGTATCCTCCTAGCATCGGTCGCCCACTCTAAATCTTCTAACGCGCGCGCTAGCCAACCAATAGGATTGCGCCACGTAGCCCCCTGACCGACGCAATCTTTTTTTTATTTCTGTTTTGTTTTAATTAACAGAGTGTTTTCCAATTTTGTTTTGCTTATATCTTTTAATCTGTTTAGAGTTTTGAGTTGATTCTTTTTGCAATAGCTCACATTTTTCATGTAGTTTCACCGTGTACTTTCAAATTTCAAATTTGAACTATAAAATTTCAAATTTCAAATTTCAAGGACATAAGGATTGCTTTGCCGAGCATCACCGGGATTCCTATCATGTCATTTCCCCAAGATGGACGCTACAGGATCGAGGTGCATATTCCAGGGAAGACCTTTGGGAATCGGAAGGAACCCATAGATCTCAAGTTCGTGGCACCCAGTTGGATACTTGGGAGAGACATGGCCATTCATCGTGCCCTTGGACGTATTCAGGAGGAATACAGAGGTGGAACCATTTCACCAGGACTCAGCATGGTTTGCCGCAGAGATGCCCATGGCAACATCATCACCAATCCCACTGCAGACACCACTATCTCCTATATCCAGACCTTGGAGACTCACATCAGGACTCTGGAGCTTTGAGTTCGTGCTGACACGAAGACTATCAAGAATCTGATGAATCGCGAGCTGGACCTTGAAGCTGATCTGCGAGAGGCCAACTATGAACACGAGCATGAAGTGAAGGACTTCCTAGAGAGGATTGATGAGCAGAATGCACGCATCGCCACTCTGGAGGAGCATCTAGACATGGCAGAAAACCTTCACCCCGAAGGAGACATGGCACCCTTCATCAGCGACGATGAAGACTATGAGGAAAGCACCACCGGAGGACCTACGACTATGCACTTCTGAGGAAAAACATTAGTTATGCCCTCCATGTATCTTTTATTTTCGTCATTAAAGCATAGGTCGATGCTTAGTTGTTTGAGATTTGTATTCCCGATGTTTGACATTGATTGAATAAATGAATGAGTGTTTGGTGTGATATGTTTGTTGCATTGCATATGGGTAGTGAATTTCTTCTAGACCCTTGTTCTATTCTAATTCTCATCCCTCTGAAAACAGCAAGATGCCTCCACGACGTGAGACCGATTTCACTTTTCCGCCGGAACTCACTCAACTCCTTCAGCAGCAGAATGCACTGATGCAACTATTGATTCAGAATCAGACCAACAACCAGAACAACAACAACAACCACCATCCACCCCAGACTGACAATCTCACCCGTTTTCTGAGGTTGAACCCTCCAACTTTCTCCAGCAGCACTGAGCCCATTGTGGCAGATGACTGGCTCCGCAAGATGGAGAGAGAACTTGTCACCGCTGGATGCACTGACGCTGAGAAAGTGCGATTTGCCGCACATCAACTGGAAGGACCAGCAGCATCATGGTGGGAGAATTACACCACCACTTATCCTATTGCAGATGTGACTTGGGAGCAATTCAAGCTTGCTTTCCGCACAGCTCATGTTTCAGCTGGAGCCATGAGTCTAAAGAAGCGCGAGTTTCGCAACTTGCGCCAGGGTAATCGTTCCGTGGCCCAATATGTGGACGACTTCAACACATTGTCACGTTATGCCCCAGGAGATGTGGCCGATGATGCGGCCAAGCAAGAAAAGTTTCTGGAAGGACTCAATGATGAGTTGAGCATACAGCTGGTAGTGGCTAATTTCAACAACTACCAAGAGCTGGTGGATAAGGCACTTATTCTGGAAGGTAAACAGCAGCAGATTGAGAACCGCAAGCGGAAGTACACTCAGGGGAAGTTCAACTCTGGAGCTCATCAGAAGCCTCGTTACTCCCCGTACTCCGGGAATACCGGATCAGGAAACGGTAAGTTTGGAAAGCACACTCATGCTTTGCACAACCATGGAGGTCACCATCATGGAGGAAATGGGAACAACCGTTCCAACCATGGTAACTTCAAGAGTGACAATGGGAATGGGAACAACAACCAGCATCGTCAAGTTCCTGCTCAGAAGGATCTGAGTCACATTACCTGTTTCAAGTGCCAGAAGACAGGGCACTATGCTACTGAGTGTCCCCAGAGCAAGCAAGGCAATGGAAACGGCACTAACAACGGCAACTCCGCAGCCAAGAAGCCCAATCCGTTTCCCCGTGCTCAAGTGAATCACATCGATGTGGAAGAAGTCTATGATCAGCCCGAGACTGTGGTTGGTAAGTTTTTATTGCATTCACGTCCTGTTACAGTACTTTTTGATTTGGGTGCAACTCATTCATTCATATCAAGGGTAGTTGTGGATAAGTATGGTTTGCCCACCAAAACCCTTAGTCAGCCCATTAAGGTTAGTTCTCTAGGAGGTATGATGATGGCAGGGATAGGATGCCATGCCTTGAAACTCAATATAGGGAACCATGTTTTTCCCACCGACCTCATCGTCTTAGAGTCACAAGGATTGGATGTAATCCTTGGCATGGATTGGATGACCAAGTATGAAGGAAATCTTGATTGCCCTAGCAAGTCTGTTTCACTCACCACCCCGGAGAACAAGAGGATTAAGTATGTATCCCGACGCACACGTATGAGTGCTCGGTTAAATTCTCTCATAGGAGTTGTTCAGGAGGAAGTACATGTGGTAAAAGAATTTCCAGATGTATTTCCGGAAGAATTACCAGGAATGCCACCAGATAGGGAAATTGAGTTCTTAATAGAGCTACAGCCAGGGACAGCTCCAATTTCCAAGAGACCCTATCGGATGCCCGCAAATGATCTGTTGGAAATCAAGAAGCAAATCAAGGAGTTATTGGACAAGGGGTATATTCGCCCAAGTTCTTCACCTTGGGGAGCCCCAGTACTTTTGGTGGAGAAGAAGGATAAATCTTTGAGAATGGTAGTGGACTATCGTGCCTTGAACGAGGTGACTATCAAGAACAAGTACCCTCTACCGATGATTAATGATTTGTTTGATCAGCTCGTAGGAGCCAAAGTATTCTCCAAGATCAATCTTCGATCAGGGTATCACCAGTTGAAAATTCGTGAACAGGATATACCCAAGACAGCTTTCACCACGAGGTATGGCTTGTATGAGTATACGGTCATGTCTTTTGGATTGACTAATGCTCCTGCCTACTTCATGAATTTGATGAACAAAGTATTCATGGAATACCTAGACAAGTTTGTTGTGGTGTTCATCGATGACATTCTGATATTCTCCAAGAACGAGGAAGAGCATAAGGAACATTTGCGTTTAGTTCTGGAGAAGCTAAGAGAGCATCAGTTATATGCCAAGTTCAGCAAATGTGAATTTTGGTTGACGGAAGTCGGATTCCTTGGACATGTTATTTCCGGAGAAGGAATAGCCGTAGACCCCGCTAAGGTTGAAGCCGTCACCGAGTGGAAGTCACCCACCTCAGTTAAGGAGATCCGCAGTTTCCTTGGACTTGCCGGATATTACCGGAGATTCATTGAGAATTTCTCAAAGGTTGCCAAGCCCATGACAGAGTTGTTGAAGAAAGAATCCAAGTATGTTTGGACTGTGGAATGTGAAGCCAGTTTCCAGGAGTTGAAGGAACGTTTGGTCACAGCCCCAGTGTTGATCTTGCCCGATATTCGGAAGGATTTCCAGGTTTATTGTGATGCTTCACGTCAAGGACTTGGAGGAGTACTTATGCAGGATGGAAAAGTTGTAGCCTATGCTTCCAAACAACTACGACCTCATGAGTTAAATTATGCCACGCATGATTTGGAACTAGCAGCCGTAGTGCACGCACTCAAGACTTGGAGACATTTCCTTATCGGAAATAGTTGTGATGTTTACACCGACCATAAGAGCCTGAAGTATATCTTCACGCAGAAAGAGTTGAACCTCAGACAGAGGAGATGGTTAGAGTTAATCAAGGGCTATGACATGAGATTACACTACCATCCAGGTAAGGCTAATGTTGTAGCCGATGCCTTGAGTCGGAAAACTTATGTGAACACACTCACAGCTGGAGGATTACCTCAAGAGTTAGTCGATGATCTCAGAGAGCTCAAGCTAGAGGTAGTTCCAAGAGGATATGTTGCTACACTGGAAATTCAGTCCACCTTGACCGAAAGAATTCGAGAAGCCCAGAAATCGGACAAGGAGATAGCTGAGATTAAGCAGAGAATGAAAGATGGTAAAGCTAAAGGTTTTCGTGAGGATGAACACGGAACTTTGTGGTTTGAGAACCGAATCTATGTGCCCAATGAACCAGAGCTCAGGAAGTTGATACTTCAGGAAGCCCACGATTCACCTTACTCGATACACCCAGGCAACACCAAGATGTATCTGGATTTAAAGGAAAGTTATTGGTGGACAGGTATGAAGAAAGATATTGCAGAGCACGTTGCATTATGCGATGTTTGTCAGCGAGTAAAAGCAGAACATCAGAAACCAGCAGGGTTACTCCAACCTTTGCCGATACCCGAGTGGAAATGGGAAAAGCTTGGTATGGACTTCATCACAGGATTACCCAGGACCCGTTCAGGTTATGATTCCATCTGGGTAGTGGTTGATCGCTTGACCAAGGTAGCACATTTCATTCCAGTGAAAACCACCTATACCAGTGCTAAGCTAGCCAAGATATATATGACCAGGATCGTATGTCTGCATGGAGTTCCGAGGAGTATCGTGTCAGATAGAGGAACACAATTTACCTCAAAGTTTTGGCATCAGTTACATGAAACTTTGGGTACAAGGCTAGAGTTTAGTACAGCTTTTCATCCGCAGACAGATGGACAGACTGAGAGAGTCAACCAGATTCTGGAAGACATGTTAAGAGCTTGTGCGCTAGATTATGGATCTAGTTGGGATGATAACTTGCCTTACGCAGAATTCTCATACAACAACAGTTATCAGACCAGTCTAAAGATGGCTCCTTTCGAAGCTCTATACGGAAGGAGGTGCAGAACACCACTGACGTGGGATGGTGTTGGAGACCGACAACTTTTTGGTCCCGACCTTATCCGAGATTCTGAAGAGAAAGTCAAGTTGATTCGTGACAGACTCAAGATAGCTCAATCTCGACAGAAGAGTTATGCTGACAGCAAACGTAAAGAAGTGACGTATGAAGTGGGAGACCGAGCATATCTTCGTGTGTCCCCGCTTCGAGGAACCAAGAGATTTGGTGTTAAAGGAAAATTAGCACCCAGATTCATAGGCCCCTACAAAATTCTTGAACGCAGAGGCGAAGTCGCATACAAACTGGAATTGCCAGAAGGATTGTCCGAAGTTCATAATGTGTTCCATGTTTCCCAGCTGAAGAAATGTCATGCTGAGATGGTTGACATCCCTTTGCGAGACACCGTGTCCCTAGAGGCCATACAGCTTGAAAGTGATCTGACTTATGAGGAGAAGCCTGTCAGAATCCTCGAGACATCCAACAGAGTTACCCGCAGCAAGATTATCAAGTTCTGCAAAGTTTTGTGGAGTCACTATACTGAGGAAGAAGCCACCTGGGAACGCGAAGAAGATCTTCGTAGAGACCATCCGCACCTATTTTCTAGCCAACCCGAATCTCGAGGGCGAGATTCATCTTAAGGTGGGTAGGTTTGTAACATCCCAAAATTCCATTTTGGAATGTTATGAATATAGCTATGCATCTATCATCACCATTGCTTGATTGTATGTGTTAGTTGAAATGCCATTTCTGATTTTTCTGAAAGTCCTTTCTACTTTTCCCTATGTTGCTTCCCCTATTTGAAATTTTGGTTAAATGTTCAAAATAAGAGAGGAGGAACATGACACTCCACACCAGGGTCAAATTGGTGAATTATTTGAACAAAATAACCAGGGGTTATTTTGAAAATATTTGCAAAAAGGATTTAAAAACATTTAGGCAATTTCTGAAAATAATATTTTTTCAGAGTGTTCAAATGACAGAATAGAAATGTTCATTAAATAGCATTTATTATTCTGTTAATTTCGATATATAATACCCCTATATTTACAAACGATTTGAATGCTTTAAAAGCTTTTGAATGTCTCTGGTAATTATTAAAAAGAAACGGTAACCGTTTCCGGTATTAAACGGGCCGGCCCACCGGCTTTAAAAGCCGAAACCGTTACCGGTCGGCCGACCGAGCGCATTCACTCCCCTCTCTCTCACTGACACCGGGCCCCACCCCCGACCGACCGTTGCCCGAAACGGTCATCGTCTTCCCTCCCCCGCGCGCGCCGGAGCCGCCGCCGAACGTTTCCCTCTCGCCGGATCTCTCTCTCCCTTTACTCCCCCGCACCCCGAGCGCCCCTATATAAACCGGACCACCCCCGCGTCCATTCCCCCCCCCCCCGAGCCCTTTCTCTCTCTCACCGAGACGCCGTCAATTTCTCGTCGGAGCTCCACCACCACCGGACGTCGCCGTCGAGCGTAGCCACCACACCCGACCACCGTTCGCCTCGCCGTCGCCACCAATCGACTCCGGAGGACCGTCCCCGTCGCCCGGACCACCTCCCCGTCCTCCCCGACCACCGGAACGCCTCGCCATCGTTCCTCGCCGTCTTCGGATCACCGGAGAAACCCCGACGCCGGCAACCTCCCCCGTGAGCATTCCCATCCCTCCAATTCGAAACCGACGGCCCCGATTAGAAATCACTTAAAACCGAACCGGTATCCTCCTAGCATCGGTCGCCCGCTCTAAATCTTCTAACGCGCGCGCTAGCCAACCAATAGGATTGCGCCACGTAGCCCCCTGACCGACGCAATCTTTTTTTTATTTCTGTTTTGTTTTAATTAACAGAGTGTTTTCCAATTTTGTTTTGCTTATATCTTTTAATCTGTTTAGAGTTTTGAGTTGATTCTTTTTGCAATAGCTCACATTTTTCATGTAGTTTCACCCTGTACTTTCAAATTTCAAATTTGAACTATAAAATTTGAATGTAATCAAATTTGCTCAAAATCTTCAAATCTGAATAACTAGAGTTTGAAAATAGATTTTGATATGATTCTTTTTGCTACTGTTTGATATTAGTTAGGACTATCTTCATGTTTAGTTTGAGGATTTTTAGGATGACTTTTAATAGTGTTTTAGCTATAAACAGAATCTGCTTATTATTATAATATAGTTTTATAAACTTAATTTTGATTAGTTTGATTTAGAATTTGGTTTTATTTGTTTATTAGGTTCTGTTAGTAAACATTTAGTGTTTTCACTTACTGTTAATAAAAATATAAATTTGCCTAGTTTAATTTCATTTAACATAGGAATCACAATTTCTTTTCAAATAGGCATAACTTGATTAAAACAACTAACTAGTAATAGTTTTGTTTTCAAATAAGTTTTGTATAATTAATTCTGTTTTCTAAGACAAATTTATTTGTAAGTTATTTTCTGTAAGAACATGTTTTGTTAACAAAATAATAAGTTTAGTTTTCATTCTTTTTGTTAATATAACTATAGTTGATTCATATAGTGTTTATCAAAACTTGTAGAAACTCTACTAAAGTTTTCCCAACAAGCTTAAATTGATTATTCTGTTTATTAATAAAATATGCTATTGTTTTCCTTGCTGTCAACAATTGTCTTGTTATTTCAAAATAAGTTTTATTATGTAGTAGTGTTTTCATCATCCCCTTTGGAAAAACAAAACTTTGTGTGTTTTTCTTGCTAGAGACTTTTGTGCATTGTTTGCCTTGTTTGTTTAGTACTTCTTTGCTGAATGTTATGAGTACTTATTTTGGTTGTATGCTTATTTGAGTGCATTGTTTGTTTCGTTAGATTATCCGGAGTGCGAAGCTTGTTACTTAGAGTCACTCACGTACGAAGATCATCAATCAGGCAAGTCACTTTGATCATGTTTTACCCATGTTTTATATGCATTAGTTCTACCATCTCCCCAGTTGCATGCAAGATAGGTTAGTTGGAAACTTGGTTACATTGTAGTAGTATCATGTGGTAGATACCTCTCTCAACCCCCTTTGACAACATTGGCCCCGGGAAACGTTGTTTTACCTTTTGCTATGCTATTAGTAGACGGGGTTGGTTGTGTGACTCATGAGAGTTGAGAGAGTTAATAATTTCAAGACCTACATAATGATCAAGATTTCAATACTCCAAGTTTTCAACATACCTCTGGGTGGATGATGGTTGAACGGCGCCCTGGAGAAACCAGTGGTTAGCCTAGGTGATGCTGGAGATGGCCAGTATTCATGCGGAAAGGTCCACCCAGGCACAAAGAGATGGATGGGTGCTTCAAAACCCAAGGCTTACCTGCACAACCACAAGTCATTATGGGCTCTGGCTTGGTTGGATATCGTGGTGACTCTGGACAGGCGGTGCTACGAGAGGTAGAAGAACGGTAGGAAAGGATGGGCACCGTCAGAGTCGCAGGGAAACCCTTTGGAAGACCATGTTTTGGTCATCCGTTTCTCAAACACCCTGAAGTGCGAGAAATCAAACGGAGGCGACCAAATCTTGTGGGGAACGTGTGCAAAACTCTGCAGAGTACTTAAACCTAATCGATTAGCCGTGTCCACGGTTATGGACGACTTGAGCCAAAGGAATTGGAACTTCCGGAACTCTCAACACAAATAATATGATGATGTGGGTATTTAATAATTTTGGGTATGAGAATTGGTTGGTGGAACCATCTCATTAATCAACCAACTTAGTAATATTTTTTTTGCTTAACCCCCCTTGATGTAGGAAAAACTTGGCTTTACGCAAAAACTTACCACCCCACCTGCCATATATGCATATAGACTAGCTGATTATTTTCACACCTCTACTGTGACTTTGCCGGCATATTCCATATGCTGACCTACACGGCTGCAACGTATCATGTTGCAGAGTACTTTTCCGACCAGGAGTGAGGACACGTTCTATGCTCAGTGAGATGCCCTTGGAGTCAGATGGACTCACCTATCTTCGACGCTTCCGCAAGACTTAGTTATTCTCATGAGTTGGCTTTTTGGCCACTTTATTGTAATCTTTATTGTAATAAAGGACTCTATATGAGATCTCGATTAATATAATGCTGTGTGATTTCCCTTTGATATATACATTGATGTACCGTGTGTGTACCAGCATGATCTTGGGATGGTACGGAAAACACCGGAGACTTGGCCTTTCAGGTCGGGTCGCTACAGTGTGTAAATCTGGCTTACACCCGTTGTATGCGAACGTTAGAGCCTACCACACCCGATCATCACGTGGTGCTTCGGAACAACGATCCTTAGCAACGGTCCACAGTTAGGGTGAACACTTTTCTTGAAATTTTAGTGAGAGATCATCTTATTTACTACCGTCGTTCTAGGCAAATAAGATGTAAACATGATAAACATCACATGCAATCAATATAGTGACATGATATGGCCATTATCATCTTGCTCCTTTGATCTCCATCTTCGGGGCACCATGATCATCACTGTCACCGGCACGACACCATGATCTCCATCATCATGATCTCATCACTATGTCTTCATGAAGTTGTCTCGCCAACTATTACTTATACTACTATGGCTAACGTTTAGCAATAAATTAAAGTAATTACATGGCATTTATGATTGACACGCAGGCCATACAATAAAATAAGACAACTCCTATGGCTCCTGCCGGTTGTCATACTCATCGACATGCAAGTCGTGAATCCTATTACGAGAACATGATCAATCTCATACATCTCAATGCATCACATCACATCCTTTGGCCATATCACATCACAAGGCATATGCTACAAAAACAAGTTAGACGTCCTCTAATTTGTAGTTGCAAGTTTTTACGTGGCTGCTATAGGTTACTAGCAAGAACGTTTCTTACCTATGTCAAAACCACAACGTGATATGCCAATTGCTATTTACCCTTCATAAGGACCCTTTTCATCGAATCCAATCCGACTAAGGTTGGAGAGACAGACACCCGCTAGCCACCTTATGCAACAAGTGCATGTCAGGCGGTGGAACCAGTCTCACGTAAGCGTACGTGTAAAGTCGGTCCGGGCCGCTTCATCCCACAATACCGCCGAATCAATATAAGACTAGTAGTGGTAAGCAAATTAACAAAATCAACGCCCACAACTGCTTTGTGTTCTACTCGTGCATAGATTCTACGCATAGACCTAGCTCATGATGCCACTGTTGGGAGACGTAGTAGTAAATCAAAATTTTCCTACGTGTCACCAAGATCTATCTATGGAGAAACCAGCAACGAGTGGGAGAGATTGCATCTTCATACCTTTGAAGATCGCTAAGCGGAAGCGTTACAAGAACGCGGTTGATGGAGTTGTACTCGCAGTGATTCAAATCGCGGTGGATTCCGATCTAAGCGCCGAACAACGGCGCGTCCGCGTTCAACACACGTGCAGCCCGGTGACGTCTCCTACGCCTTGATCCAGCAAGGAGGAAGGAGAGGTTGGGGAAGGGTTCCAACAGCAGCACGACGGCGTGGTGGTGGTGGAGTAGCGGGGTATTTCGGCAGGGCTTCGCCTAAGTGCTGCGGAGGAGGAGGAAGAGAGGTAGGGATTTGCCGTGAGAGAGAGAGTTCAGAACTGTTCTCAAAAGGCCAAAACCTCAAGTATATATAGTAAGAGGGAGAGGGAGGGATGCCTTGGCCCCTCCTCCAAAGAGGAGGGCTTCGGCCGAAGTGGGGATAGAGTCCACCTCCCACAAGGGAGGTGGATCTCCTCTTTTTAAAACCCTTTGCCCTTTATCTCTAGATCTCCAGCCGCATGGGCCTTTTAGAAGGTCTTGGCCAGCCCAAAAAGGGCTGGCACACCTCCTCTAAGGGCCCACAAAGTCCTATGGTCGTCACACCCCTCCCGGGGGTCCTCCGGCACCCTCCCGACACTCCCGGTACACTACCGATGAGCCCGAAAACTTTCCGATGACCAAAACTGGACTTCCTATATATCAATCTTTACCTCCGAACCATTCCAAAGCTCCTCGTGACGTCTGGGATCTCATCCGGGACTCCGAACAACTTTAGGTAACCACGTATACCATTTCCTTATAACCCTAGCGTTATCGAACCTTAAGTGTGTAGACCCTACGGGTTCGGGAGACACGTGGACATGACCGAGACACTTCTCCGGCCAATAACCAACAGCGGGATATGGATACCCATGTTGGCTCCCACATGCTCCACGATGATCTCATCGGATGAACCACGATGTCGGGGATTCAATCAATCCCGTATACAATTCCCTTTGTCTATCGATATGATACTTGCCCGAGATTCGATCGTCGGTATCTCTATACCTTGTTCAATCTCGTTACCGGCAAGTCTCTTTACTCGTTCCATAATACATCATCCCGTGACTAACTCCTTGGTCACATTGAGCTCATTATGATGATGTCTTACCGAGTGGGCCCAGAGATACCTCTCCGTCACACGAAGTGACAAATCCCAGTCTCGATTCGTGCCAACCCAACAGACACTTTCGGAGATACCCGTAGTGCACCTTTATAGCCACCCAGTTACGTTGTGACGTTTGGCACACCCAAAGCATTCCTACGGTATCCGGGAGTTGCACAATCTCATGGTCTAAGGAAACGATACTTGACATTGAAAAGCTTTAGCAAACGAACTACACGATCTAGTCTTATGCTTAGGATTGGGTCTTGTCCATCACATCATTCTCCTAATGATGTGATCCCATTATCAACGACATCCAATGTCCATGGTCATGAAACCGTGACCATCTATTGATCAACGAGCTAGTCAACTAGCGGCTCACTAGGGACGTGTTGTGGTCTATGTATTCACACATGTATTATGGTTTCGAGTTAACACAATTATAGCATGAACAATAGACAATTATCATGAACAAGGAAATACAATAATAACCATTTTATTATTGCCTCTAGGGCATATTTCCAACAATAAATCCATTTTTCAAATTAAAATAAATCTGTTATTTCTAGATTATTTTTAAAACTTTGAAAATCATATAAAATAATCCATAATTGAGGTGAAAATAATTTATATATGAAAGTTGCTTAGAAAATCCAACGAATCCAAATATGATATCCACATAGCTGTCGCATCCCTCTAACATAACGAACATGGCCATTTTGCATCAGGATCATCTGACAAGAAAATACTTGGAGACAGGAACAATTTGCCAGATATTCCCCCCTTCTCTTAAAATGCTTAGGGAGGCATTACAGCATGTCACCCACACATCTTGTCGTTCCATTGCATTTGTGTTGCATTTGATTGCCCCATTATTTATAGTTTCTTCCCCCTCTTCTCTCCGGTAGAAACTGAGACTGCGTTCTTGTTGTGCATGACTACGCCCCTGACGTCCATCCCCTTTCAGAAGAGAATCCAGGCAAGCAACCCCCCCCCTAATCATTCCTATATCACCCATTCTCTCTATTTCATGCTTGCATTAGATTTTTCTATTGTTGCTCTTTGATCCTATTCTGATGCATAGCCTAATTTTGTAACCTGCTATTGTTTCCTTACCTGTTATCCTATATGATTAGTATAGGTTCGATGGTGACCCACGAATGACGCCTCACCTTGTCCCTATTGCCCCCGCTTCATCATTGATGCATCGATCAATGTGATCGATGACCTGAGCCCGACAGATCACCTCGCACCCCCTAGTTGTGTGACTCTGCAGAGCTACGATCGAGGGTCGAGGGTGATACCTTGTGATGCACTCCTAATGATAACTCTGTAGTGTAGCTAGTCGGTCGTGGTTTGTGGAGGATGATTTCTCCTTCACCACTTCCAATAATGACTCGATCATGCAATACCTCAAGTGTGAACCCTCGAGGGTGATTACTTCTAGTTCACCTTGATGGTTACATCAAAAGGAATCCATCAAGGGTGATTTCTTGGATTCCCTTTGATGTTATGGACACACGGTTACTTTGACTTTAACCTGGAACCATGTGAAAGACGGGTCGGCCCCAAGGGTACCCACGAGGAAATGTGAAAGACGGGTCGGCCCCAAGGGTACCCATAAGTGATGTGTAGTCGGGTTGACTAGGAAAGGTACCCGCGAGATAACTATGCAGAATGGCCGGGGGTATTCTTAGCCCTTGTCGTAAGTTCGAGAGACGGGGCAACAGGACCACATATTGTGGATCATTGATCATCACCGCGTGCTACCAAGACACTACTGGGTTTGGATATGTGATATGAGTAGGCCTCTGCCCTTTTTTGCATTGACCACCATGCGGGAATAAGTATGGGCACTCTGCATCGTACATTCGCCCAACAGCTCTTTAGACATCACAGTTGAGCGGCATGCACCTAGGTGGCACGCGTAAGCACTGTCTTTGTATAAAGAGGTGCCAGGATTGACACCAGCCATCCTCGCAACACACAGGATTGCAAAGGGAAATTGGCCCATGACCCCTCCACGATTAGGATGTAGACCGGCGTTTGGCCTCTCTATTGAGACTAGGTAGGACTACGGCGTGTCGACCAGCCGAGGTCGGGCATGACCCGAGCAAGTGTGTCCGGCCAGAGTTAATGGAGCATGTTGGGTAATTTTTTGCACCCTTGCAGGGAAATATATATTTGAATAGTCGTGTCCATGATAACTCAGGCTTGGAGTTGTATCTTCATCTATACAACTAGAACAAGATACTTGTGAATGTGAAATGGAAATGATGGCTCCGAGATTGCTTTCTCGTAGGGAGTCGAGGAAGAATCTCTGGGCGTTAATAAACAAACTTGCTACTTATAATATGCTAATCTACACTCTCTAATGCTGCAAGACACTAAAAATGCTAGTCTTCGATAGGACTAGGCCTTCCCTCTCTTCTGGCATTTCTACAATTTAGTCCAAAGATACCCCCATTCCTTTGATATTGATGCATACTTAGCATAGTTCTGATGTAATTCTTGCGAGTACTTTGGATAAGTACTCATTGTTGCTTTGCTCCCCTTTCCCTTGATATGATTGCTATGATCAGATGACGGAACCCAGGAGCCAGCTGATCCCACCGATGACTACTACTACTAGGACGGAGCATACTACTATGTGGAAGCTGTTGAGTAGTTAGGTGGCTCCCAGGTAGGAGGCATTGCCTATTCGATCTGATGCAATGTTTGTGCTATCCTTCTTAAGGAAAACTTGTTTACTTATATCTATACTCAAATATTGTTGCTTCTGCTAACTTGTTTGTATTCGAGGCCTCGAGGCCCATGCCTTGTAATATGAAGCTTGTACGAATTTAATTTGTGTCTAGGATTGTGTTGTGATATCTTCTAGTGAGTCTCTGATCTTGACCGTATGTATTGCGTGCATGATTAGCGTACGATCAAATCGGGGCCGTCACACTATCCTAGATGTGGGCCATCAAACTATGTGCAGATGGTGATTTTTAGGCTGTTTTTTCTTAAATAAAACCCATGAAAGGAACACATGAAATGTAGACAAAATTGGTGCAACTAACCAAACACTCTCTAAACCTTTTATTTGTAAGCTTCATGTTTGTTTTGAAGTAAGTGTTCAAACAGGGTTACGTTCCATGTCACGGAAAAAGAAAAAGGTAAGGACCTTTTATTTGTAAGCTTCATGTTTGTTTTGAAGTAAGTGTTCAAATAGGGTTACATTCCATATCATAGAAAAAGAAAAGGTAAGGATGTGGAGTATTTCTTAATGAGGCAATTCAACAACACACCAATGTTGGACAATTTATAAGCACAAGGATATAACTTACCGACGAATTGTGAATGTTACTATTCCTATGAGCACGGTTAAGATCACCAGCAATAATTATGGGAAAAGCTAGTGATCTACCAAGTGATCTTTTCTCTCACATCCGCCATGTTCTATGCTTGACACGCGTCTTGATGGGCCAGCGCACCACTACTCCCCTTCATTCCTATCTCCACCAAAATAGCCGCATATATTTATCTCTCTTATCCATGTGTTAAATCCAACCTTCACCCGTAACCTCTTGCTACATCTCATCTCACCACATAGAGCGCTCTGTATTTCAGTTCTTGTAACTAGGCACGTGTCTCAGAAAGGCATACTCCAACAGCCACACATTCTCCCGTTAACCCTCCCATCCCCTACCCCTATCTCTCCATCCCCTACCTATTTCCATGGATCTCATACCCACCTCTTCTCAAACAAGCATGTTGTTGCAACCCCACCACATCGGCGGTGGCCACTGGCGTCCTTCCTCCGTCGTAAAAATGTGGGTGCTCCAAAGACCATGGGATGCTCTCTTAGTTACAACCGTCAGCATTCTTGCAAGTTTTTGCAACAACGGTCTTGTTGCAGGAATACATCGAAGAGGCTGGAGATGTTGGGTCCTATTGCAATGAAGGTTTTGCAACAAGGATCTTGTTGCAAAAAGTAGAAGAAGAAAAAAAGAAGTTTTGCATCAAGGGTCTTTCTACAGAAAAATGGAGAAGAAAAAGTTTTCCAACAGGGGTCTTGTTGCAAGAAATTAGAGAAGATAATATTTTGTAACAGAGGCCTTGTTGCAGAAAATTACACAAGAAGGGATTTTTATAACATGACTCTAGTTGCAGAAAGTTAGAAAAGAAGAGGTTTTGCAACAAGGGCATCATTGCAGAAAAATAGAGAAGAAGAGGATTTGCAAACAAAACCATTGTTGCAAAAATTTAAAGAAGAAGTAAGAACGGCTCGCTTCGTACAATCGAATAGCTGGCGAGGTGGCGGATCTTCTAAAAAGATCCGTCGACCGACGTGTAGCACGGCCCAATAATTATTGGATTGAAACTTAAGGTTTCTCCAAACCACAAGGTTAACATTAGTTTACATGTTACAAAGTTTTGATCCTGACTTCTACAGATAATTCTGGACCCTCCAAAAACATCTGATCTATAGACTCTTTGCAGACTTCTACGGAAGAACTCTTGACACTGATAGTTCAAATCGAGCACTAATCCTTCATATGCCTAAGAAAGAAGCCGCAATCACTCCTGACCCCTTCTGTCCCATTTTTCTTCAGAACTTCCTGGTGAAAGCACTTGCAAAGGTGCTAAGAAACATACTTAAGCCACTCATGCCCCTTCTCGTTCATGCTGACCAAACTGACTTCCTCGTAGGCAGATCAATCGCTCAAAATTTTGTTTATGCTGCTGATCAAAGAACCTATGTGGCAATTTCCTCGTATCAAGAGCTCGGTGGTGGGTGTGTTGGGATCAGGGCGATTAATTAGGGGAACATGTGTGAGATTAGGAACAGATAATGGGGAAAAAATACGTCATTTCTCTGAGTGTTGTTTAAAATTGTAATCTGTAAGGGGTAGTGACGACGGGATGGAATACGAATGAACGGCCCATGGCTGGTCTGACGATTTCCTCATATCAGACGTATTATGGGGAGCATTTCCCCTTAACTATTGGCAATGCATTATGATAGTTCACCTCTAATCACTCCTCTCGGCCGTGAGCGCTT
Source organism: Hordeum marinum (assembly GCA_022496015.1). Lineage (NCBI taxonomy): Eukaryota > Viridiplantae > Streptophyta > Magnoliopsida > Poales > Poaceae > Hordeum > Hordeum marinum. The sequence goes on from CM039678.1 coordinate 117,536,583, forward strand.
GTTGTTTTGGCCTCATCAAGCGAAGTGTGTAACCATAAATAAAATAAATGAAAAAAACCGTGATGCACCGCTGTATGAAAAATAGAAACACGTTTATACTTAACTACGAGTTTTTGGCTACTGTCTCCTTGGAGCCCCGTATTTTGAAAAAAATTGAAAACGATAATTCAAAGTTTAAAACTAATGTTGAAAGCTTATGTGTGTTCACTATGTTTCTTTAAATTTCCATTTTAAAATACAGTTATTTGTAAGCTAAAGGAAACAAATCTAAGCCTAGGGTCAAATTTTTGTAGGGAACGTTGCATGGGAAACAAAAAAATTCCTACGCACACGCAAGATCTATCCATGGTGATGAGCATCTACGAGAGGGAGAGTGGATCTACATACCCTTATAGATCGCTAAGCGGGAAGCGTTAAGAAATGCGGTTGGTGTAGTCGAACACCTTCGCGATCCAAATCACCGAGCGTCCCGCGATCTCATCATGATCCGTCTCGCGATCCAATCACGATCCGTCCCACGAACTCATCACGATCCGTCCTGCGATCTCATCATGATCCGCCCCGCGATCTTGATCACGGTCCTTCCGATCTAGCGCCGAACGGACGGCACCTCCGCGTTCAGCACACGTATAGCTCGATGACGATCTCTACCTTCTTGATCAAGCAAGAGGGAGCGGAGACGTAGATGAGTTCTCCGATAGCGCGACGGCATTGCAGCAATGGTGGTGGAGCTATTCCAGCAGGGCTCCGCCTAAGCACCGTTGAAAACCGATCTAGAGGAGAAGCTGCGATCTAGAGGAGAGGTAGCACGTGGCTATTAGGGTTAGCTTTTTCCTCTAAATCCTCTAGTATATATAGGAGGGAGGGAGGGGAGGAGGCAGCCTCAAACCCTCAAGGTTTGGTCGAAATTGGAGGTGGAGGAGTCCTACTCCAATCCTACTAGGAGTAGGATTCCTCCTTTCCACTTGGAAACTCTTTCCACCTCTCCACCTTTGGATTTTTTCCTTCTCAAACCACTCCAGCCGCATGGGCCCTTAGAGGAGGCTTTGGCCAGCCCACCAGGGGCTGGTTTACCTCCTCCCACAGCCCATGTAGCCTCTTTGGTCGAGACACCCCTCCCGATGGTCCCCCAGTACACTACCGACACTCCCGATACACTATCGATGAGCCCGAAACTTTTCCGGCGACCAAAACAGGACTTCCTATATATCAATCTTTACCTACGGACCATTCCGGAGCTCCTCGTGACGTCTGGGACTCCGAACAACCTTCGGTCACCACCATACATAACTATATACTACCAAAACGTCAACGAACCTTTAGTGTGCAGACCCTGTGGGTTCGAGAACTATGTAGACATGACCGAGACACCTCTATGGTCAATAACCAATAGCGAGACCTGGATGCCCATATTGGTTACTACATATTCTACGAAGATCTTTATCGGTCGAACCTCTATGTCAAGCATTCAGTTAATCCTGTATGATGTTCCCTTTGTTCTTCGGTATGTTACTTGCCCGAGATTCGATCGTCGGTATCTCCATACCTAGTTCAACCTCGTTACCGGCAAGTCTCTTTACTCATTCCATAATACAAGATCCTGCAACTAACACTTAGTCAAATTGCTTGCAAGGCTTATTGTGATGTTGTATTACCGAGTGGGCCCTGAGATACCTCTTAGTCACACAGAGTAACAAATCCCAGTCTTGATCCATGCCAACCCAACAGACACCCTCGAAGATACCTGTAGAGTACCTTTATAGTCACCCAATTACGTTGCGAGGTTTGATACACACAAGGCACTCCTCCAGTGTCAGTGAGTTGCCTGATCTCATTGTCATAGGAACATATAATTGACATGCAGAAAACAGTAGGAATTAACTGACACGATCATATGCTATGTTTGTAGTTTGGGTCTTGTCCATCACATCATTCTCCTAATGACGTGATCCCGTTACCAAATGACATCTCATGTCCATGACTAGGAAACCATAGCCATCTTTGATCGACGAGCTAGTCTATTAGAGGCATACTAGGGACATGGTGTTGTCTATGTATCCACACATGTATCTGAGTTTCCGATCAACACAATTATAGCATGGATAATAAACGATTATCATGAACAAGGAAATATGATAATAACCAATTCATTATTGCCTCTAGGGCATATTTCCAAGAGTCTCCCACTTACACTAGAGTCAATAATCTAGTTCACATCACCATGTGATTCGCATTGTTATGATCTAACACCCAATGAGTTCTGGGGTTCGATCATGCTTTGCATGTGAGAGAGGTCTTATAGTCAACGGGTCTGCGACATTCAGATTCGTGTGTACTTTGCAAATCTCTATGTCAAACCGTAGACACTGCTACCACACTCCACTTGGAGCTATTCCAAATGGCTGCTCTACTATACGTATCTAGATTGCTACTAAGAGTGATCCGGATTGGTGTCAAAGCTTGCATCAACGTAACTCTTTATGATGAACTCTTTCTCACCTCCATAATCGAGAAACATTTCCTTAGTCTTTTAGTTAGTAAGGATAATCTTGACCGTTGTCCAGTGATCCACTCCTGGATCACTCTTGTACCCCTTGACGGACTCATGGCAAGGCACACACAGGTGCGGTACACAACATGGCATACTATACAGAGCATATGGCTAAGGCATAGGGGACGACGTTCGTCCTTTCTCTTTCTTCTTCCGTTATCGAGCTTTGAGTCTCACTCAACTTCACACCTTACAAATCAGGTAAGAACTCTTTCTCTGACTGGTCCATTTTTAACTCTTTCAAAATCTTGTCAAGGTATGTACTCATTCAAAGTCTCATCAAGCATCTTGATCTATCTCTATAGATCTTGATGCTCAACAATTAGGTAGTTTTATCCAGGTCTTCCTTTGAAAAACTCTTTTCAAACAACCGTTTATGCTTTCCAGAAATTCTACATCATTTCTGATCAACCATATGTCAACCACATTGCTTACCAAAAACTCCATAGTGCTCCCACTCACTTTATTGTAAATACAAGTTTCTCATAAACTTTGTATAGACTCAAAAACTTTGATCACCTCATCAAAGTGTATATTCCAACTCCGAGATGCTTGCTTCGGTTCATAGAAGGATCACTGAAGATTGCACACCTTTTAGCATCCTTAGGACTGACAAAACCTTCTGGTTGTATCTCATACAACCTTTCCTTAAGGAAGGAAACGATGTTTTGACATCCATCTGCCAGATTTCATAATTGAAAAATGCAGCAACTGCTAACATAATTCCAACATGCTTTAGCATTGCTACGAGTGAGAAAGTCTCATCGCAGTCAACTCCTCGAACTTGTCGGAACAAGTCGAGCTCTATAAATGGTGACATTTACCATCAGCGTTTGTCTTCATCTCAAAGGCATTTGTACTCGACGACCTGTCGTCCAACGAGCAAGTCTATCAAAGTTTATACTTGGTTTTCATACATGGATCCTTTCTCGGATTTCATGGCCTCTAACCATTTGTCGGAATCCGGGTCAATCATCGCTTCTCCATAGCTCGTAGGTTCATCGTTGTCCAACAACATGACCTCCAAGATAGGGTTGTCGTACCACTCAGGAGCAGTACGCGTCCTTGTCAACCTACGAGGTTCGATAATAACTTGATCCAAAGCTTCATGATCATCATCATTTACTTCCTCTTCAATTGACGTAGGTTCCATAGAAACATCTTTCTGTGCTGCGCTACTCTCTGGTTGAAACAAAGGTTCAACAACCTCATCAAGTTCTATCTTCCTCCCACTCAATTCTTTCAAGAGAAACTTTTTCTCGAGAAAGCACCCAGTTTTAGCAACAAACACTTTATGCTTGGATCTGAGATAGAAGGTTTACCCAACTGTTCTTAGGGTATTCTATGAAGACGCATTTGTCCGCTTTGGGTTCGAGCTAATTAGGTGAAAACATTTTTTCACATAAGCGTCGCAGCCCCACACATCAAGAAATGACAGCTTAGGTTTCTATCAAACCATAATTCACACGGTGTCATCTCAACGGATTTAGATGGTGCCCTATGTAAAGTGAATGTAGTTGTCTCTAATGCATAACCCCAAAAATATAGTAGCAAAATGATAAGAGACATCATAGCACGCACCATATCCAATAGAGCATGACTATGACGTTCGGACACACCATTACACTATGGTGTTCCAGGTGGCATGAGCTGTGAAACAACTTCCACATTTAGCAACTGAACCGGTATCCAATACCCAGGTGCTACTAGGAATACTAGCAAGGTACACATCAATAACACGTATATCAAATATACTTATGTCGACGTTGCCAGCCTTCTTATCTACCAAGTATCTAGGGTTGTTCCACTTCAGCGACCGTTGTCCTCATAATAGAAGCACTTAGTCTCGGGTTAGGTTCAACTTTGTGTTGCTTCACTCGAGCAGCAACTGACTTGCCATCCATGAAGTTTCCCTCCTTGCCCTTGCCCTTCTCGAAACTAGTGGTTTTACTAACCATCAACACTTGATGCTCCTTCTTGATTTCTACCTTCGTGGTGTCAAACATCACGAATAGCTCAGGGATCATCATTTCCATCCCTAGCATTTTATAGTTCACCATGAAGCTCTAGTAGCTTAGTGACAGTGACTTGGAAAATTATATCAATCACTTTCTTATCTGGAAGATCAACTCCCACTCGATTCAAGTGATTGTAGCACCCAGACAATCTGAGCACATGCTCAACGATTGAGCCATTCTCCTTCATCTTGCAGGCAAACAATCTTGTTGGAGATCTCATATCTCACAACACGAGCATGAGCCTGAGATCCCAATTTAAGCTCTTAGAACATCTCATATGTTCCATGACGTTCAAAATGTTTGGAGCCTCAATTCTAAGCCGTAAAACATGATGCACTAAACTATCAAGTAGTCATCGGAACATGCCTGTCAGATGTTCACAACATCTACAGCCGACGCTAGAGGGGGTGGTGCACCGAGCGGTGCATTAAGGACCTAAGCCTTTTGTGCAGCAATGAGGACAATCCTCAGATCACGGACCCAGTCCGCAATATTGCTACAGCGTGATATAGTAATTCAAGGGAGCTACAGCGTGAGATAGTACAACGTGAGATAGTAAAAAATCAAGGGAGCTACAGCGTGAGATAGTAATCTACAGCGTGAGATAGTAAAAATTCAAGGGAGCTACAGCGTGAGATAGTAACCTACAACATAATTTGCAAAGACACTATTGACTATGTTCATGATAATGAGTTCAATTAATCATATTACTTAAGAACTCACACTCAAATTTACATCCCTCTGGTCATTCGAGTGATACATGATCCAAATTCACCAACTCAAATCCGATCATCACGTGAGTTGAGGTGGTTTCAATGGTGAACATCATCATGTTGATCATATCTACTATATGACTCATGTTCGACCTTTCGGTCTCTTGTGTTCCGAGGACATGTCTGTACATGCTAGGCTCATAAAGTTTAACCCGACTGTTCTGCATGTGTAACACTGGCTAGCACCCGTTGTATGTGAACGTAGAGTCTATCACACCCGATCATCACGTGGTGTCTCGACACGACGAACTTTCGCAATGGTGCACATCCGGGGAGAACACAATTTATCTTGAAATTTAAGTGAGGGATCACCTTATAATGCTACCATCGTCCTAAGCAAAACAAGGTGCATAAAAGGATTAACATCACATGCAAATCATAAGTGACATAATATGGCCATGAACTTGTGCTTTTGATCTCCATCTTGAAAGCACCGGCATGAACTCCATCGTCACCGGCAAGACACCATGATCTCCATCATCTTGATCTCCATCAACATGTCGCCATCGGGGTTGTCTCACCCAACATGCTTCTACTACTATTGCTACCGTTTAGCGATAAAGTAAAGCATTACATAGCGCTTAATGATTGACACGTAGGTCATACAATAATTAAAGACAACCCTATGGCTCCTGCCGATTGCCGTACTCATCGGCATGCAAGTCGTGATAATCTATACATCACATGATCATCACATATATCACATCATATAATTGGCCATATCATATCACAACATACCCTGCAAAAACAAGTTAGACGTCCTCTAATTGTTGTTGCATGTTTTACGTGGCTGCTACGCGTATCTAGCAAGAACAATTCTCACCTACGCAAAACCACAATGGTGATACTTAAGTTGATTTTCAACCTTCTCAAGGACCGCCTTTGTTGAATCCGATCCAAATAAAGTAGGAGAAACAGACACCCGCCAGCCATCTTTGTGCAACGAAGTTACACGTCAGTCGATGGAACCGGTCTCTCGTAAGCATACGAGTAAGGTTGGTCCGGGCCGCTTCATCCCACAACACCACTAAACTAAAACATGACCAAGGGAGGAAGCAATCTAAGCATCAACGCCCACAAACTCTTTGTGTTCTACTCGAGATCTCATCTACACATAGACCTAGCTCATGATGCCACTGTTGGGGAACGTTGCATGGGAAACAAAAAAAATCCTACACACACGCAAGATCTATCCATGGTGATGAGCATCTACGAGAGGGAGAGTGGATCTACATACCCTTGTAGATCGCTAAGCGGGAAGCGTTAAGAAACGCGGTTGGTGTAGTCGAACGTCTTCGCGATCCAAATCGCCGAGCGTCCCGTGATCTCATCACGATCCTTCCTGCGATCCAATCATGATCTGTCCCGCGAACTCATCACGATCCGTCCCACGATCTCATCACGATCCGTCTCGCGATCTTGATCACGATCCTTCCGATCTAGCGCCGAACGGACGGCACCTTCGCTTTCAGCACACATACAGCTCGATGATGATCTCCGCCTTCTTGGTCCAGCAAGAGGGAGCGGAGAGGTAGATGAGTTCTCTGGCAGCACGACGGCGCTGCGGCGATGGTGGTGGAGCTATTCCAGCAGGGCTTCGCCTAAGCATCGCTGAAAATCGATCTAGAGGAGAAACTGCGAGCTAGAGGAGAGGTAGCAGGTGGCTATTAGGGTCAGCATTTCCCTCTAAATCCTCTAGTACATATAGGAGGGAGGGAGGGGAGGAGGCAGCCTCAAACCCTCAAGGGTTGGCCGAAATTGGAGGTGGAGGAGTCCTACTCCAATCCTATTAGGAGTAGGATTCCTCCTTTCCACTTGGAAACTCTTACCACCTCTCCACCTTTGGATTTTTTTTCCTTCTCAAACCATGCATGGGCCCTTAGAGGAGGCTTCGGCCAGCCCACTAGGGGATGGTTTACCTCCTCCCACAGACCATGTAGCCTCTTTGGTCGAGACACCCCTCCCGATGGTCCCTTGGTACACTACCGACACTCCCGGTACACTACCGATGAGCCCGAAACTTTTCCGGCGACCAAAACAGGACTTCCTATATATCAATCTTTACCTCCGGACCATTATGGAGCTCCTCGTGACGTCCGGGATCTCATTCGAGACTCTGAACAACCTTAGGTCACCACCATACATAACTCTATACTACCGAAACGTCAACGAACCTTAAGTGTGCAGACCCTGCGGGTTCGAGAACTATGTAGACATGACCGAGACACCTCTATGGTCAATAACCAATAGCGGAACCTGGATGCCCATGTTGGTTCCTACATATTCTATGAAGATCTTTATCGGTCAAACCTCTCTCACAAGGATTCAGTAAATCTCGTATGATGTTCCCTTTGTTCTTCAGTATGTTACTTGCCCGAGATTCGATCGTCGGTATCTCCATACCTAGTTCAACCTCGTTACCGGCAAGTCTCTTTACTCGTTCCGTAATAAAAGATCCCGCGACTAACACTTAGACACATTGCTTGCAAGGCTTATTGTGATGTTGTATTACCAAGTGGGCCCTGAGATACCTTTCCATCACACGGAGTAACAAATCCCAGTCTTGATCCATGCCAACCCAACAGACACCCTCGGAGATACCTGTAGAGTACCTTTAGTCACCCAGTTACGTTGCGACGTTTGATACACATAAGGCACTCCTCCGGTGTCAGTGAGTTGCATGATCTCATGGTCATGGGAACATATACTTGACATGCAAAAAACAGTAGCAATTAACTGACACGATCATATGCTATGTTTGTAGTTTGGGTCTTGTCCATCACATCATTCTCCTAATGATGTGATCCCTTTACCAAATGACATCTCATGTCCATGACTAGGAAACCATAGCCATCTTTGGTCAACGAGCTAGTCTATTAGAGGCATACTAGGGACATGGTGTTGTCTATATATCCGCACATGTATCTGAGTTTCCGATCAACACAATTATAGCATGGATAATAAACGATTATCATGAACAAGGAAATATGATAATAATCAATTTATTATTGCCTCTAGGGCATATTTCCAACAATTTTCACCATAAATTTTATTATTAAAATTATCTACAACATCATGCTCCCTAGTTTTTAAAAGTCCACATTCAATTGAGGTCTACAATTGAAATTGGGTCACTTGATTTTGATCAGGTCAACAATTTCTGAAAGTTCTCTTATTCAATTATGTTATACTATACACTATGGTTCCTAATTTCTAAGGCCACACAATCAATTGGGATCTTCAATTTATAATTGGATCACTTGATTTTGACTGGGTCAATAATTTTTTAAGGATATCTCCCATTCAATTCTTTCAATTCACTATGTTCCCTTATTTGAAAGTCTCTTAATTCAATTGAGGTATTCAATTTTGGATTTGGTTTACGATTTTGATCGGGCCAACAATTTTCCAAATCAATAAGCAGCAACCAGCCTATTAAAACATATAAATCACATGCATCCAACCACAACCTAGGAAAAAAGTGCCACCATGTGATATTGTAGCATCAATATAGTACATGCAGCCATCAACGTAAAAAAAATCCCACATAAATATATGTTGGTTAGCGAATAACACAGAGTCACACCACGAAAAGCCCACCAAATCAACAGATTATAAATAAAAATAAAACACACTTCATCATCACCCCTAACCGATAAACTAAATATTCCATTAGTTCCAAAATATAAGGTGTGTTAGTTCTTTGAAAGTTCAAAGCAAGAAATATCGACATACACAATTAAACAAAAAATTATGGAAATTAATTTAATGATGAATCTAATCACACTGATTTGATCTTATTATTTTTATATATTTCTCTATAAAATTAATAAAACTAAAAGGTTTGACTTTTTAAAAAAGTAATACATCTTATTTTTTGAAACAAAGTTCGTATTTAAAAAAAAACATTAACAACGCAGCAAAGTGCGTCCAACTCTTCTAGTATATATTATGTATCACTGTTGGTATTCTCTTTTGAACACGAATTCAACAATACTATTACTTTCTATAGCATATGAATCATATTTGGTAATTGTATGATTTCTATTTTGAGTACTTTGATGATCTACTCGCGATGGATAATAAATTCAATAGTACAATTACTCTAATGGGCGCCCGCACAAGCAAGTCTACATGTTGTGTCCGGCATCGTGATGTGGGCAGCCCAAGCGGAGACACATGGTCTCGACGATTGTATAAGGACTCGAGAATAGTGCCCGACCGCATGGACATACCCCGACGCGTCCCAGTGGCAAACAGATCAATAGATGGATATTTTTTTCATGTTAGGAATGTGCGCAAGGTTTACCTACCTGCATTGTCATGCGTCGATATAGGGTCTACTTGGAATTGCGTGTTAGCACAACACATCGTCGAGACCAACTAGATCTAGCAGCGCCTACCTGAAATGACGTGTCAGCGCAGCACATCGTGGAGGCCAACTACATCTAGCAGCGCCTACGAGTTATGCCAATGTCCCAATAAAAGCTAGCGAGGCCAGATCAGTGACGTAAATAACTAAAGAATCGCAATTTTAATTTAGTAAAACCCATCTAGTGCCAACTAAATATCTCATTTCTTTTCTCTTTTATTGTGTAACTGTTCTATTGTGATTAACTGAACGGGTTCAATTCTTGTCCTCATATTGAAATGAATTGAGATTGATAAGGAGTTAGTTAATGATGTTTGAGCATGTACTTTTTTTGAGTGTCTACTTATTTTTTTATTGGTATGTATGGATTGATGAGAAGCCGAAACATGGTTAGAACTCTAATATGTGTTGAACTTATACTGAATTCAACTAATATGGACCTCGTAACATTTTTTGATCTATTTGATAGTCATCAATTAAAAGGAGATATTTTCGCAATTTTTTTATAGCCCTTGCGTCTGCTAAAGCCGCTATCGGAATAGGCCGGATAGGGAAGTCCCCTCCTCATCCAAATGAAACCAACCGGTAAGGACGCGCTACTGTTTTGGGTAACGTGGGAATAGAATTAAACTTACAGGTTACTGAAGACAATGTTGTCATTGTTGGTGGAAAAAGGAATATCTCGACATATTGGCATTACACATGGGAGGACAAAAGTAAATTATTGGTGGAAATGATATAATGGACAGGCCTGTGCATACAGACGTTGCATAAATCATTACATACTGTATAAAATCGAGCACATCACTAACTCAAGTTGAATGGGTGAACTACTCGGCATTCGTGCCTTCAAGGAAAGGATAATCTGTGTAGCCAACGATAGGATCTTGCGTGTAGAAAGTGTTGCGGTCGTACTTGTTCAAGGTTGAGTCGAGCTCGAATCTCTTAGGCAAATCTGGATTTGCGAGAAAGATCCTCCCGTAAGCAACGAGATCAGCATAGCCATCAGCCACCACTTTGTTGCCTTCCTCCCGATCATACCCTCCGGCGGCAATGAAAGTGCCGTTGAATGCTTTCCTGAAAGGCAGGAGCCCGTGGGGTATCTGCCTGCGGCCATCCACAATGGCCATCCGGGGTTCTACCATGTGACAGTAGACAAACCCTTGATGCTTGTTGAGTTGTTGCACCATGTACATTCCGAGTGCATGCGGGTCGGAGTCAAAGCAGTCCATGTAGTCCACGAATGGAGACAACCTGATTCCTACACGATCGGCACCAATCTCATTGACGATAGCATCGATTACCTCCACTGCAAAGCGGCATCGGTTCTCAAGGCTACCACCATACTCGTCGGTGCGATCGTTAGAGCTGTCTTTCATGAACTGCTCCAATAGGTACCCGTGTGCCCCGTGAATCTCCACGCCGTCGAACCCCGCCTCGATGGCGTTACGGGCAGCGCGTCTAAAGTCATCAACGATCAGCGGTATCTCGTCCGTTCGAAGCTGCCGGGGCTTGGAGTACACCATGCCGGACTCGGCATCAGGAGTTATCTGCTTGTCAGTGCTGGAGATCGGAGCCTGTCCATCCGGCTGGAAATCTGTTTTGTTCAGATATAAAGAGAGAGCAAGAGATAAGTAACAAATCATCGATCATGGGGATCTTATAGTTTATACCAACACAAAATAACATGGATGCCTGATTTTGCTTAGGAAAGAAGCGTACCGTTGGTGGAGACCCTTCCGACGTGCCAAATCTGGCAGAAGAAGAGAGCGCCCTTGCGGTGGACGGCGTCGACGATGGGCTTCCAGGCGTCGACCTGCTGCTGCGTCCAGATGCCGGGGGTCTCCGGGTACCCCTGCGCGGTGGCGGACACGCCGGTGGCCTCCGCGATGAGCAGGCCGCCCCTGGTGGCCCGCTGCGAGTAGTACACCGCCGCGTGCGGCTGCGACACGTTGGCGTAGGAGCGGCACCGCGTGAGCGGCGCGAGCACCACCCGGTGGGAGACCTCGAACTGGCCCATCTTGTGCGGCGTCAGCAGCGGGATCGCCTCCTTCGCCACCATCTTGTCCCGTGCAAACTGGGTGCAGACTTGCAGAGGAATCACGAGTAGCTTGCTCTGCTTCTTGCTTCTCAACTCTGTTCTGTATGTCTGTGGCTGAATAGGCTGAGAGCCTGGTTGTATATTTATAGGTGCTGGTGGCCGTGTGGCATCGAGCGCCGCTTGTCTTTCCTTGCGGGCACATATTGTCGTCCACTCGTACTTGTTTGACCAGTCGGTCTGTTCCCATTTCCCTGAGCTCGTCACCCTCTCCGTCATCCTGTGTGAACCACGCAACGCAGCAGGAGAAAGATACATTGTATGTGGTCGTGTTCCGTTCGCACACCAATCAAATGTGTGGTCATCGATCCTCCAAAAGTACCAGCGGGCCGGTCGGTGCCGATTGTGATTCATCTAACAGGTATCGTAGACTTCTGGTTTGTTGGCGTTCACTTCGCCAGAATGAAATCTCACCAGTAGCGCAAGAAGGTTTTTCTAGATCGGCTAGTTTAACAAAGGCGATTTTCCGGTGCACATTGATGCAATTTGAGTGTGCTTTACACTTTGGACATCACGGGAACAAGACACGGGAGGACTAAGGTTCCCGTGCGTTGAGTGCCGCACATGCTTACATCGCGCCAACGTCACTGCAGACGTTGGGCTCACTGTCACCGCCGTTGTGAGCCTAGAAATCGTATAGTGCTGGCTACTAGCAAGTTAGGAATCGAATGTCGCCATGTCGGTGACTCCAACTAGCGTACGTGGGGACCGTAGCTAGTCCGGCCAGGCTCCTTGCCGCTCGCCACGGCCGCGCTCACCAGCCCGCTCCGGTGCCTCTCCACGTGATCCCACCTCTGCAGCGACGCGTACAGATTGGACAGCCCGTACGCGGCGCCGTCGCAGGCGTCCAGCTCCGCGATCCGCTGCGCCGCCCACTCGCTCGCCGCGACGCCGTCCACCTCGCCAACCCCCTGCGTCGTGCGCGCGTGGAGCACGAGGCACCCCAGGACCTTTGCGTTGGGCCGGACGGGCATCGTCCGCACGAGCCGCACGGCCTCGCCGAGCAGCCCCGCGCGGCACAGCAGGTCCACCATGCAGCCGTAGTGCTCCGCCCCGGGAGCCACCCCGTGGGCCGGCAGCATCTCCGCGAACAGCTCCCGACCCTCGCGCACCAGACCGGAGTGGCTGCACGCCGACAGGAGCGCCACGAACGTTACGGAGTCCGGCGTGACCTCGTTTCTTTTCTTGCTCGTCTCCACCATGTCGCGGAACGCCCTGACGGCGTCCTCGCCGCAGCCGTTCCTGCCTAGCCCCGCGATCACCGTGTTCCAGCAGAAGAGGTTGGGCGCGCCGGGCATGCTGGTGAAGACCTCCACCGCGCGGTCCACGCTCCCGCACTTGAAGTACATGTCCATGACGGCGTTGCTCAGCACGGCGTCGGTGCTTGACCCCAACAACTGACGAGTGGAGAGATGGACAGCTCGGCCAAAGGCGAACTCCCCCACCTGCGTGCAAGCCGTCACCACGGTGGCAATGGTGACCGCGGTGGGCCTCAGCGTTTGCCCCTCATCCTGCATCAGCCGGCGGAACAACGCAATGGCGGCGGCTGGGTCTCCCCGGCGCAAATACCCGGCCATCATCGTGTTATACGTGACGACGTCCCGCGCCGAAGAGCCCATACGGTCGAACAGCTCCCGGGCAGCGTCCATCCGCCCGGCCTTGCAGTACCCGTCGATCATCGCGTTCCACGACACGACGCTGCTCATCGCCGCGCGCAGGCTCGCCTCGAAGACCGCCCTGGCGGAGGCGAGGTCGCCGGTTCTGCAGTAGCACGTGAGCATGGTGTTCCACGACGCGGGGGTTCTGTCCGGCTCCGGCATTCGGTCGAACAGCCTCTGGGCGTCGACCGTGCTCCCCGAGGCGCCGAGCGCGGCCAGCATGGCGTTGAAGGCGACCACGTCCCTGCGCGGCATTTCGTCGAACAGCCGCTGGGCGGGAGCCAGGAGGCCGCGCTTGCCGTAGCGGACGAGCAAGGCGGTCGCCAGCACGACGTCGGAGGCGAGGCCCAGCTTGCAGACGAGGCAGTGGAGGGCCTGCTCTTCGTGGCGGCCGCGGCATGCCGTGACCGCGCGCAGGACGGCGGAGCGGCCGCGTGGAAGCGTCCTGGGCTGCATCTGCCGTGGTGCCTCTCCTTTTCGGCAGGAAACTGCATTTTCGTTGGCCGGTTGATTGATGCTCGCAAATCACCACCGTTTCCTCAGCCGTCACACACTGAAGTTAGGCGCGATTCAAGCACTTGGCAGGCCGCTCCGGTTTGTGCTGTATTGTCGAATTCGGTATTGTGGAATTTTACACAGCGAAATGCTTTGGCAACTTTGGATTTTTGAAGTATAGTTTTCTTAAAATTAATTCTTTTTTTTGCGGGGTCTTAAAATTGATGCTCGCAAACCTTGAAACCGAAAGGTTTTAGACTTAGTAGGACTAAAACCGAGTACATGAGATGCGCTTTCGGTATTGTTAGGAAGGAGGAGGAGGAGGATGTTAGCCTTGATGGGCAAGTGGTGCCTCACAAGGACACATTTCGATATTTGGGGTCAATGTTGCAGAAGGATGGGGATATCGATGAAGATGTGAACCATCGAATAAAGACGGATGGATGAAGTGGCGCCAAGCTTCTGGCATTTTTTGTGACAAGAGGGTGCCACAAAAGATAAAAGGCAAGTTCTTTAGGACGGCAGTTCGACCCGTAATGTTGTATGGCGCTGAGCGTTGGCCGACTAAAAGGCGACATGTGCAACAGTTAGGTGTGACGGAGATGTGCATGTTGAGATGGATGTGTGGCCACACAAGGAATGACCGCATCCGGAATGATGATATACGAGATAAAGTTGGGGTAGCGCCAACTGAAGAGAAGCTTGTCCAACATCGTCTGAGATGGTTTGGGCATATTCAGCGCAGGCCTCCAGAAGCCCCAGTGCACAGCGAACGGCTTAAGCATGCTGATAATGTCAAAAGAGGTCGGGGTAGACCGAACTTGACATGAGAATAGTCCATAAAGAGAGATATGAAGGACTGGAACATATCACCAAAGAACTAGCCATGGACAGGGGTGCGTGGAAGCTTGCTATCCATGTGCCAAAACCATGAGTTGGTCACGAGATCTTATGGATTTCACCTCTAACCTACCCCAATTTGTTTGGGACTAAAGGCTGTGTTGTTGTTGGTGGTGGTGGTGGTGGTCTTAAAATTATCAATGCCACGTTGAATTCAGCCTTTGTTGCGCTGCTTCGTTAAGATTTCAAAAATATCCAAACACTTCATATAAGTTGTGTCCATTTCATTAAGATAGAGAAAAAAATAACCTAACATAATACAAAAGAACTGCTCAAACCCCAACATCGACCGAACAAACACATAAGTTACAGTGAATGTGGGCAAAATCTTTGGAAACACATCCAAAAAAGGAAAACAATGTCCATTAATGTCGGCAGCGGCAACACTATTCGTAAAATTTTCGTCTAGATTTATACGCAACCGATCGAACCTTGAAATTGATTCAACCATGCCAACACACTTCACCACCACTGCTACTGCAATGGGACATAAACGAGTGTTGGCGATGTAATCTTTCACAATGCGTTCAACGAAAAGAAAGATGCCCATCATCACCCCCCGTCAACCCCCATCAAATCAAAAGTTCCATTCAAAGGAGGGAGCCTAGCGGTTGTGAACCTATGAAACCGAATTGTGACTCCGCTCATATTCGGCCTAGTTCTTTTGTCAGATTCTTCGAGAATTTTGAGAATCATATCTCCCCTTAGCTTCACCCAGAATCTTGAACCTGTAATCTTTTTTACAATATCGTCTAGTTAGGATGTAAACAAGTAGGATTATAAAAAAAATATGTTCAAGATTTTGTGAGAAGCGGTGTGATGGTTCAATTCTTGAGATTTTGGGAGAGTCGGCCAAAAGAATTGGGCCTTGGGAACAATGAACCATACTCAACCTGAATAGAAGCACTTGTAGGAGTAGGACTATGAGTGGCAGTGACGGTATCAACTCTCACCACTTCAACTAGGACGTCGACCATTGCCCCAAGGCAAACCATCTACGCTTTCACCACACGCGTCGGTTGCATAGAGCACCCATGCCTAGGTCAGGGACGCCTCATCGTTTTGTCCTCCGCGCCACCACCACCTCATGCGTCCACCTTCAATACGTCAGCATATGTAGCAACCCGACCCAAATGGATCGGTGCCTCCATACTTTCCGTGCCATCCCTCGATCAGTATGCTGGTACACACAGCACTTCGATGAAATACCATAACATCACATGTAAAACAAATACCGTAGATCCAGAGTATACCTTATATCACAACGAAAACAAATCATTAGGGGTGTGGAGTCCCATCAACGCCAACAGAAAGTTGAGTGTAGACTGTAACCCTATATCGTAACTCTTACTCGTCGTTGAATGCATGTAACATGATATGTTGTAGCCATGTAGGTCGGTACATTGAATGTACCGGCAAGATCACAAACAAAAGCAGATGATAAAGATTATTCTATATGCAATATGGCTTTATGGCTCTAGGTCTAATGTTTTGTGCATAAAAGTTGGTTTTATTTTCCCTACATCAAAGGAATATCAGGAGTCTTCACTACAGAGTTATCTACCATGACATGGTTTCGCCAACCGATATCTCATAGCCCAAATAATCATAAGTGCCCATAATTAAATTATCAGTCCAGTGTTGAGAGTTCAGAGATAGATCAAAGTCCAGAGGCTCAATTTGTCTGTAACACGGGACACGGTTGATCGATTAGGTTTTAACTCTGTAGAGTGTTGCGCACTTTACCCACAAGAATCGTTCCCTCCTTGTAAGTCCTCATATTGTCGGGTGTTTGAGAATAGGACGAACAAAACATGGTCTTTCAAAGAGTTCCCCTGACCACTGTCCGGTGCCCATCCAATCCTATTGTTGTCTACATCTTCTACCATCGTCCCAGCCAGAGTCAAACCTAACGTCAACCAAGCCAGAGCGCATAATGACTTGTGGCTCCACAAGTAAGCTTCCGGGCATGAAGTATTCTTTCATCTCTTTGAGTCTGGGTGAAGCTTCCGCAAGATGTCATGGCGCTTCTCCATGCATCCTGGCCATCCATTGGTTTGTCCAGAGTGCCCATCTAATCCATCCTTCACCCAGTAGTGTGTATTGAAATCTTGTCTCGAGTCTTGAAGTCTTGAGGTCTTGGAGATGCAGGCCTTGAAGATGCCATCATGGAGAAGTTGTCTTTGATGTATAGTCCTTCTTTTTCAAACCACCCACGAACACTCATACCAAACCCCGTTTACTATAGTGTAGCATTGAAACTAAATAACGTCCTAGGGCTTGATAACAAGGAGATGGGTTCCTACGTCATGCATTCTACTAAACTACAAGAATTCAATATCTGTCACGCCCAAGATGCGCGCCTATCCATATTAAGGCACGGGGTCCTCGACAGGGATAGAGGCGCATCTTGCCATTCGCAAGTACAGTATCATTACATACATTTAGGAAGAGAAGAGTATATGAGTTGGCTTACACTCGCCGCATGCTAAATTACAATTCCACACAATATTCCAATCATCAATACAAAGGCAGGGTCCGGCTACGGACGAAATCAACGATAAAATGATGCAATGACACTGGCTTGCTAGCCCAAAGATCTTGACCACGACCACTCTACTCGTCTGGATAAGTGACGTACATCCTGCCATGCTCCTCGTCATACTCCCACTGGAGCTGCGTCACATCATCTGGCACGATCTCATTTGTACCTGCACCTGGATTGTTGTAGTAATCTATGAGCCACAGGGACTCAGCAATCTCGCGCCCGGGTGCCGAGACTATTCAAGCTTATAGGTTGGAATGGGGTATGTGTTTAGTTTGCAGCAGCACTAATCATTTATGGTGGCTAATCTTACAAAAACATTAAAGTAAATATGTGGTCTACGATAAGCGATCGAGGACTAGATTGACCTCTAAGAGATCCTGAACACTGACTTACGTCAAACATAACCCCACCGTGTTCTCTCTCGGTTCATGTCGCGAGCAGAGACGATCACGGTTACTCAAATAGTTGGTGCATTTTATTAGAGTTTACTTCAAGTTAACTATAACCGGGTGTTAAACAAATATCCAAGTTGCCCCATAACCGCGGGTATGGCTTTCCGAAAGTTTTAACCGTGCAGGGGTGCTCCAACTAGTCCATCATAAATTAACCACACTCCGCGGGAATAACCTCGACCACGGATCTCGTGATCATCCTAGGCAACTCCAAAGGAATTCCGTCACCTCGAGATAGCCCAAAGAAAATCAGAGTTCCACACGCAAGCCACTCGATAAAGGTAAAACAAGTCCAGCAAGACCTCCCGACGTGTCGACGAACCCGATAAGAGCCGCGTATCTCGTTCTCAGGACACGGCGGATGGGCTAAGTTTCTGGATGACACACCCGTTGGTGGCCCCGGCTACTGCCATTTTGGACCAACACTCATGTGGAGCACTGGCCCGGGTTGTTGATTAATCCACGGGGTAGTTAGTCCCTATGCAGTTTTATTAAGTTGTTAAGCAAATGTAGTACCAAAGTTGGGTCTTGCCAGACAAGTTTTAATCTCAACCGAATAATCAAGGGGGTCCCCATAACAACCCCGAGCATGTTAGGAGCGCAAAGTATGGAAACATAACACCGGTAACAAGAAACTATGGCGGTAAAAGTGGAACAAAACATCGAGCAAAAGGCCAAGCCTTCCACCATACCAAGATATATATGTGCATTAAATTAAATAGCAGATAATATTGTGATATGCCAAATCCATGTTATCACATGGACACAACTTGCACCTGCAACTAAGAATGCTACAAGAAGGGCTGGGCAGCAATAACTTAGCCAAACTTTTGGGGAACGTTGCATGGGAAACAAAAAAATTCCTACGCACATGCAAGATCTATCCATGGTGATGAGCATCTACGAAAGGGAGAGTGGATCTACATACCCTTGTAGATCGCTAAGCAGGAAGCGTTAAGAAACATGGTTGATGTAGTCGAACGTCTTCGCGATCCAAATCGCCGAGCGTCCCGCAATCCCATCACGATCCGTCTCACGATCCAATCACGATTCGTCCCGCGATTTCATCACGATCTGTCTCGCGATCCAATCACGAATCGTCTCGCGATCTTGATCACGGTCCTTCCGATCTAGCGCCGAACGGACGGCACCTCCGCGTTCAGCACACGTACAGCTTGATGACGATCGGCACCTTCTTGATCCAGCAAGAGGGAGTGGAGAGGTAATGAGTTCTCCGACAGCGCGACGACATTGCGGCGATGGTGGTGGAGCAATTCCAGCAGGGCTTCGCCTAAGAACCGCTGAAACCGATCTAGAGGAGAAACTACGAACTAGAGGAGAGGCAGCATGTGGCTTAGGGTTTCTTGATGTGTTCCAAGTGCTAGCCCCGCCCATTTATTTATATGCTGAGCCTTGGGGTCAAAACTTGGAGAAAAATCCTCCACAAGGTCGGTTTGCCCGCAAGGCAAGAGTCCTTCTCGGACTCCAGGACCAGACGCCAAGGTCCTCGGCGTCTGGCCCCAGACGTCAGGGTCCCTGGTGTCTGGCCCCTGGCCTCCGCAAAACAGCTTTTGCACCTTCCTAACGCCCCATGGGCTTTACCCCTTGGCCCAAACAAAGTGTCCTTGTACCCCAAACATTTTGGGAAACATCCGAAACTATTTCCGGTGAATTCTGGAACCCTTCCGGAGACCAAACACTATTATCCCATATATCAACCTTTACCTCCGGAGCTCCTCGTGACATCCGGGATCTCATCCAGGACTCCGAACAACCTTCGGTCACCACCATACATAACTCTATATTACCGAAACGTCACTGAACCTTAAGTCTGCAGACCCTACGGGTTCGAGAACTATGTAGACATGACCGAGACACCTCTACGGTCAATAACCAATAGCGGGACCTGGATGCCCATATTGGTTCCTACATATTCTACGAAGATCTTTATCGGTCGAACCTCTATGTCATGGATTCAGTTAATCCCGTATGTTGTTCCCTTTGTTCTTCGGTATATTACTTGCTCGAGATTCGATCGTCGGTATCTGTATACCTTGTTCAACCTCGTTACCGGCAAGTCTCTTTACTCGTTCCGTAATACAAGATCCCGTGTCTAACACTTTAGTCACATTGCTTGCAAGGCTTGTTGTGATGTTGTATTGCCGAGTGGGCGCTGAGATACCTCTCCGTCACACGGAGTAACAAATCCCAGTCTTGATCCATGCCAACCCAACAGACACCCTCGGAGATTCCTGTAGAGCACCTTTATAGTAACCCAGTTACGTTGCGACATTTGATACACACAAGGTACTCCTCCGGTGTCAGTGAGTTGCATGATCTCATGGTCATAGGAACAGATACTTGACATGCAGAAAACAGTAGCAATAAACTGACATGATCATATGCTACGTTTGTAGTTTGGGTCTTGTCCATCACATCATTCTCCTAATGATGTGATCCCGTTATCAATTGACATCTCATGTCCATGACTAGGAAACCATAGCCATCTTTGATCAACGAGCTAGTCTGTTAGAGGCATACTAGGGACATGGTGTTGTCTATGTATCCACACATGTATCTGAGTTTCCGATCAATACAATTATAGCATGGATAATAAATGATTATTGTGAACAAGGAAATATGATAATAACCAATTTATTATTGCCTCAAGGGCATATTTCCAACAGTCTGCCACTTGCACTAGAGTCAATAATCTAGTTCACATCACCATGTGATTCGCGTTGTTATGAATCTAACACCCAATGAGTTCTGGGGCTCGATCAAGCTTTGCATGTGAGAGAGGTCTTTAGTCAATGGTTCTGCGACATTCAGATCCGTTTGTACTTTGCAAATCTCTATGTCATACTGTAGACACTGCTACCACACTCCACTTGGAGCTATTCCAAATGGCTACTCCACTATATGTATCTGAAATGCTACTAAGAGTCATCCGGATTAGTGTTAAAGCTTGCATCAACATAACTCTTTACGACGAACTCTTTATCACTTCCATAATCGAGAAACATTTCCTTAGTCTTTTAGTTACTAAGGATAATCTTGACCGCTGTCCAGTGATCCACTCCTGGATCACTCTTGTACCCCTTGACGGACTCATGGCAAGGCACACACAGGTGCGGTACACATCATGGCATACTTTATAGAGCCATTGGCTAAAGCATAGGGGACGACCTTCGTCTTTTCTCTTTCTTCTGCCGTGGTCGAGCTTTGAGTCTTACTCAACTTCACACCTTACAAATCAGGCAAGAACTCTTTCTCTGACTGATCCATTTTGAACTCTTTCAAAATCTTGTCAAGGTATGTACTCATTGAAATTCTCATCAAGCATCTTGATATATCTCTATAGATCTTGATGCTCAACAATTAGGTAGCTTCATCCAGGTCTTCCTTTGAAAAACCTTTTTCAAGCAACCATTTATGCTTTCCAAAAATTCTACATCATTTTTGATATATAATATGTCAACCACTTAAACCTATCAGAAATTCTATAGTGCTCCCACTCACTTTATTGTAAATACAAGTTTCTCATAAACTTTGTATAAACTCAAAAACTTTGATCACCTCATCAAAGCGTATATTCCAACTCCGAGATGCTTGCTCCAGCCCATTGAAGGATTGCTGGAGCTCGCACATCTTTTAGCATCCTTTAGGATTGACAAAACCTTCTGGTTGTATCACATACAACCTTTCCTCAAGTAAACTATTAAGGAAACGATGTTTTGACATCCATCTGCCAGATTTCATAATTGAAAAATGCAGCAACTGCTAACATAATTCCAAGAGACTTTAGCATCGCTACGAGTGAGAAAGTCTTATCGTAGTCAACTCCTTGAACTTGTCGTAAACTTGTTTGCAACAAGTGGAGCTTTACAAATGGTGACATTTACCATCAGCGTCTGTCTTCATCTTAAAGGTCCATTTGTACTCAACGACCTGCCGTTCAACGGGCAAGTCTACCAAAGTCCATACTTCGTTTTAATACATGGATCCTATCTCGGAATTCATGGGCTCTAACCATTTGTCGGAATCCGGGCCCATCATCGCTTCTTCATAGCTCGTAGGTTCATCGTTGTCCAACAACATGACCTCTAAGACAGGGTTGTCGCACCACTCATGAGCAGCACACGTCCTTGTCGACCTACGAGGTTCGATAGTAACTTGATCCGAAGCTTCATGATCATCATCATTAACTTCTTGTTCAACTAACGTAGGCTCCATAGAAACATCTTCCTGCGCTGCGCTACTCTCTGGTTGAAACAAAGGTTCAAGAACCTCATCAAGTTCTACCTTCCTCCCACTCAATTCTTTCGAGTGAACTCTTTCTCGAGAAAGGACCCGTTTTAGCAACAAACACTTTATGCTTGGATCTGAGATAGAAGGTTTACCAAACTATCAAGATGCATTTGTCCGTTTCGGGTTCGAGCTCATTAGGTGAAAACCTTTTTTCACATAAGCATATCATCCCCAAACATTAAGAAATGGCAGCTTAGGTTTCTATCAAACCATAATTCATACGGTGTCATCTCAACGGATTTAGATGGTGCCCTATTTAAAGTGAATGTAGTTGTCTCTAATGCATAACCCAAAACGATAGTGGCAAAACAATAAGAGACATCATAGTATGCACCATATCCAATAGAGCATGACTATGATGTTCGAACACACCATCACACCATGGTGTTCCAGGTGGCGTGAGTTGTGAAACAACTTTCACATTGTCTAAAGTTGTATGCCAAACTCGTAACTAAGATATTCACCTCCACGATCATATCGAAGACATTTTATCTTCTTGTTGCGATGATCTTAAACTTCACTCTGAATTTGCCTGAACTTTTCAAACGATTCATACTTGTGTTTCGTTAAGTAAATATACACTATTATCTACTCAAATCATCAATGGAGGTAAGAAAATAACGATATCCACTGCACACTACAAGACTCATTGGATTGCATACATCAACATGTATCATTTCCAATAAATCACTTGCCCGCTACATCAAACCGGAAAACGGGGTCCTTAGTCATCTTGCCCAAGAGGCATGGTTCGCATGTATCAACCGATTCGAAATCGAATGAGTCCAAAGATCCATCAGCATGGAGTTTCTTCATGCAATTTATACCAATATGACATTTAGCGGCAGTGCCACAAGTATGTGGTACTATCATTATTAACTTTGTATCTTTTGGCATCAATGTTATGAACATGTGCATTACTACGATCAAGATTCAACAAACCATTCTCACTGGGTGCATGACCATTGAAGGTATTATTCATGTAAATAGAATAACCATTATTCTCTAACTTACATGAATAACTGTGTGCATTACTACGATCAAGATTCAACAAACCATTCTCACCGGGTGCATGAGCATTGAAGGTATTATTCATGTAAATAGAATAACCATTATTCTCTAACTTACATGAATAACTGTGTTGCAATAAACACGGTCTAATCACGTTCATGCTCAACGCAAACACCAAATAACATTTATTTAGGTTCGTCACTAAGCCCGAAGGTAGAGAGAGCGTGCGATGTTGATCACATCAACCTTGGAAACATAACCAACACACATCGTCACCTCACCCTTAGTTAGTTCTCCGTTTATTCCATAGCTTTTATTTCGAGTTACTAACTGTTAGGGCATATTTCTCCCTAAGTGGTTTTGGTGATTGATGACAACGCCTTTCCAGACTAATCGTGTGCATTGAGCATTTCAGATATCTCAGGTCTAGGCACAAGACGATTCAGTGCCCTTCGGAAGCTCTCGAAGACAGTTGTTCTCTGCGTTTCTTTTCGGTCGATTGGATTCGTAGGAAAGCCGTACTATCAAGAGGGGGTCCGCATCGGAAAGGTCTGGGTGGAATCAACACGTGCACATCTATTCCCTTGCACCACCTTTCCCTCTCTTCAATGGAGCCCCAACCTGTTTTCCTTCTCTGTGCAAAAGGAACGCCTGCGAAGTGTTTGTGTTCAGTGGCCTGCGGTAGTACCGCTCCAGGGAGCGGTAGTACCGCAGGCGCCAGCGATAGCCAGCGGTAGTACCGCTCCAACGGTAGTAGGCGCGGATGTAATTTTTACTTCCGCCCTACTATGGTAGTACCGCGATTCGCGTCCGATACTACCGTGCGGACTTTTTTCGCATAGTTTCCCTCTACGGAGGTTGGCATGGAAGTAATTTTTTACTTCCGTACACCTCCAGTGGCTACCTCCGTCAACCGTGCGGTAGTACCGCATGGGCTCGTGGTAGTACCGCTCCAGCGGTTCTACCGCTTGCTAATAGGCAGGGGCAGCTACTCCCGTGCTAGCGGTAGTACCGCAAGCCATCGCGGTAGTACCGTGACTTTTGCGGTAGTACCATGATGCGCGGGGCTGAGTGAGTGGATAACGGTTGGCTCTTGTCCCCCACTATAAAAGGGAGGTCTTCTTCTCCAAGAAGCTTACCTCTTCTTTCCAAAAACTCCATTTTTGCCCGATCTCTCTCCCTAGCCAATCAATCTTGTTGATTTCCTAGGGATAGGTTGAGAAGGCCCCGATCTACACTTCCACCAAGAGAAATTTGATTCCCCCCACTAATCCCTTGCGGATCTTGTTACTCTTGGGTGTTTGAGCATCCTAGACGGTTGAGGTCACCTCGGGGCCACATTCCATTGTGGTGAAGCTTCGTGGTATCGTTGGGAGCCTCCAATTAAGTTGTGGAGATTGCCCCAACCTTGTTTGTAAAGGTTCGGTCGCCGCCTTCAAGGGCACCAATAGTGGAATCACGGCATCTCGCATTGTGTGAGGGCGTGAGGAGAATACGGTGGCCCTAGTGGCTTCTTGGGGAGCATTGTGCCTCCACACCGCTCCAACGGAGACGTACTTCCCCACAAGGGAAGGAACTTTGGTAACACATCCTCGTCTCCACCGTCTCCACTTTTGGTTATCTTGCATCTTTACTTATTGCAAGCTTTAACTTTGTCATATCTCGTGCTTGCTTGTGTGCTAGTAGTGGTTAGCATCATATAGGTTGTTCACCTAGTTGCACATCTAGCTAATTTATTTGATGCTAAACCCTAATTGTTAAAGAAAAGTAAAAAGTGTTAGTTGCCTATTCACCCCCCCTCTAGTCAACCATATCGATCCTTTCAATTGGTATCAGAGCTACGTCTCTTTATTAAGGGTTTCACCACCCAAAGAGTATGGCTGGCGAAGAGGCTCGTGTGGGTGAACTTCCCGAGGCCATGGGTGGGAACACGGTCTCACGCGAGGATTTGAATGAGGCTTTGACCTTACTTAAATCCTCCATGGCTATCGAGGTTCAATCCATGTTTAAAGATTTCCTTAATACTCTTAAAATGTCTACCGATGCGGGGCAAGTGGTCAAACCCACTAACTCGTCATCGGATGCCAACTCCGATAAGGAGGGGGCTAGTGCCGACAAACATAACCATGCTCAAAGAGTTAACGGGTCGGGGAGCTTTGCCTTAGTTCCCCCTCCCATGGTCTATGGAGGACCGGTGCACCCACCTCATATAGTCAATCTCGGTCCTCCTCCTAAACTTGTTAAGAATGATTTTGCTAACTGGGTTTTTAGTATCAAGTCTCATCTAGATCACAACTTAATTCATCTCATGAGAGTCATTGAAGAAGGATACTATCCTCATGATCCACGCAATATTACTCCAAGAGAACAAGCAGATAAACAACTAAATTCTTCCGCCTTATTCATACTCCAAGCTGCAATTCCTTCTGAAGATCTACCTCACCTGTGGCCCTTCACTGTTGCTGAAGAATGTTGGGAACACATCATCTCCATGTACAAGGGCAGCTCAAGTATTCAACGGTCAAATTATGAAGTTGTTCTTGATCAGTCGAATGAGTTCATGATGATAAAGGATGAGGAACCGCGTAGCTCTACAGAAGGGTGACCGCTCTCACTGTTTCCCTCAAGGATCATGGCAACAAGGATGTGGATGACACTTGGATCAAGCGTAAGTTCCTAAAGGCTATCATGCCCTACAACAAGGCCATGTATGTTGTCATTCATCAAAGGCCAGACTTTCACACCTTATCATCTGGTGATGTGTTGGATGAATTCATCACAATGAACATCCTCAACACGATAGCCGACAATGCTCTTGCTCGTGTTCAACGGTCAAAGAAGTCCTCTCCCAATCTTGGATTGAAGGCCAAGTTCAGTCAAGAGGAAGAAGAAGAAGAAGAAGAAGAAGAGGTTTGCCCCGAGGACACCAAATATGCTTATCATGAGCACATGGCTCTTGCATCCAGAAAATTTTGGGGAAACAAGAGAAACTCAAGACCCAACTTCTCCAAGAACAACTCAAATGGATCAAAGGGAAAGCAACGTGTGAGAACTTGCTACAACTGTGGTAATGTAAGTCACTTTGTGGTGGACTGTCCATATGAAAAGAGGGAATACAATGGTGGCAAGCTCATTCGCGCAGATAAAGCCAAGTCCTTCCCAAACAAAACCAACTTTGTCAAGAAGGCTCCCCACAAAGTATTGGTAGCTCAAGAAGAGTATGCCTCAGATGATGATGTTGATGATGAAGACACAAGCGGAGAAGGAATGGCAATGGCTTCTGTGGCAATTGCCTCTTCTACCCCAATAAAGGCATCACTCTTCGATGCCCCCAATGAGAACATCGTCGCGAGGTGCCTCATGGCTAAAGGTATCTCTAAGGTAACCTCCAACGTCATAACCTCAAACATTAAGGCTTCCATTTCTTCCATTTCATCCTTAGATAATGTGAATGAACTCGAGGAAGGAAAAGAGGATAAGAATGAGTTTGACAAATTCATGGCCAAACTCAAGGGAGAGACCAAGAAGCACTTCGTTGCCCTCTTGGAACAACTTGGTGAGGCCCATGACACTATTGAGTCTCAAGAAGAGTGTCTTGAGGAACTAAGAGGTCATAGTCGTGATTATGCCGACGAGATAGAGGATCTTTCTATTGCTCTTGAGGAAGAGCAAGGTTTTCGTATGACTCTTGAGGAGTCACAAAATGTTGACCTTACTAAATTACGTAAAGATTATGATCATGCTATTGTTCTTAACCATGCTCTCAAGTCTAAGAAGATTGCACTTGGGGTGGATCGTGATCATCTCAAAGTTGAGCTTGAGACACTTGTCAGTGCTCACAAGGCATTGACGTGTGCTCATACCTCTCTTAAGGAGTCACATGATGAACTCCAAGTGAAAATCACTAAGGAAATTGCCACATTCCTCCTTTTGTTCTAATTGATAATGCATCTGTTACTAACCCATGTTGTGAGCATGCACACCTTGTGAAGGAAAATGCCAAGCTCAAAGAGCAGCTTAAAAAGGGTTTGGTGACGTGTATCCAAGGTGAGAAGACACTCAATGAACTTCTGACTTCTCAGAAGGAAGTTGTGGCAAAAGAAGGAGTGGGGTTTGTGCCCAAAACCAATGAGAAGAAGAAGGTTGACACCAAGGAAGCCCCATCGCTCAAGCAGACCTTTGTAAGAGCTAGTGAAGGTCCTCATGGGAAGAAGAAAAACCAAGTTATGTTGGAAAATGCCAAGAATGGCAAGAGCAAGAACATCCAACCCAACAAGACCGGCGACTTTAACCCCTCTTATGTGTTATGTCGTGCTAGTGATGGGCATGTTTATGCCAAATTTGTTGGTTCTTCTTATGAGTACGTTGAATGGTGTATTTGGGTTCCTAAGACCCTTGTTGCTAACATGAAAGGACCCATCAAAGAATGGGTACCTAAAGTCAAACATTGATCTCTTGTAGGGGTTTGCTTCCGGCGGAACATCATGGTTGCTCGATAGTGGAGCAACAAATAATATGACCGGAAGCAAGGACTTGGTGGTGGACGTTCATCCTGACACATCTATGGCCACTCAATTCTCGTTTGGTGATGATGCAATTTCAAAGGTATTGGGTCTTGGCAAGGTGGTAATCTCTCCGAAACTCACCATAAAGAAGGTCATGCTTGTTTAGACCCTCGCATACAATTTAGTGTCAGTTTATCAACTTGCAACCATGGGTTTTAGTACTTTCTTTGATATTGACTCTGTGACCCTTTTGTGGAGCAAGACTCTTAAAGTAGCTTTTGTTGGGCATGTCGAGAACGGTCTCTATGTGGTGAACTTCTCAGAGCAACCCACTAAGACTGCGACTTGCTTAATGGCTAAAGTTTATGTGGGATGGCTCTAGCATCGCCGGCTAGCCCATGTTAATATGAGATCTTTGCAAAGTCTCCTCAAAGGGGATCACATCCTTGGACTAACAAATGTGAGTTTTGCCAAAGATCGGGCTTGCAGTGCTTGTATTGAAGGAAAGCTACATGAGAAGGCTCATCATCCAACCACTACAATATATTCTAAGAGGACCTTAGAGCTCCTTCACATGGATCTCTTTGGTCCTCCATCGTTTGTCAGTCTTGGTGGAAGAAAATATTTCTTGGTGATTGTGGATGATTACTCGAGATATACTTGGGTGTATTTCTTCAAGACGAAGAGTGAGACCCAACAGACCGTCATCGACTTTGCAAATTAAGTCCAACGCCAACATGATGCAAATATTTTGATGATTAGAAGTGACAACGGCACCGAGTTCAAGAACTACACCCTGAATGAGTTTCTCAGTGATGAAGGGATCAAGCACCAATATTCCACACCTTACACCCCTCAACAAAATGGTGTTGCTGAGAGGAAGAACAGGACATTGATTGATGCGGCAAGAACCATGATGGCAGAGTTTAAATCTCCGTACAACTTTTGGGCCGAACCATCAACACAGCATGCCATGCATCTAACCGGCTCTATCTTCGCAAAGGGTTGAACAAGACCCTGTATGAGATTCTTACAGGGAACAAGCCCAACCTCACATACTTTCGGGTATTCGGTTGTAAGTGTTTCATTCTCAAGAAAGGTGCCCGTTTGTCTAAATTTGAATCTAGAGCCCTTGAGGGCATATTTGTTGGTTATGCTGCAAACTCTCATGCTTACAGTGTCCTCAACAAGTCCACTGGACTCATTTAGGAGACGAGTAACTTAGAGTTTGATGAAAATAATGGCTCCCAAGTGGAGCAAAGTGGTCTTTGTGATGTAGGTGATGAAATTCCTCCCCAAGCCATAAGAAGAATGGGTGTGTGATACTTCCTACCCGTTGAGGAACCCCTTGTGGCCGAAGGAGAAGGACAATGTTCCACTCAAGTGGAACCATCACCGACGCAAGACCCACACGCTTCCAAAGAACAAACTGAAGGTCCTCTGCCACATGAACAAGATCAAGGGCAAGATCAACTCACTGATGATGGTGTCTCACCAAGTGATGCCCAAGATCAAGTTCCTGTCTCCGGGCAATCTCAAGATCAAGATCTTCTTCAAGATCAAGAGCAATCTCAAGAAGGCGCTAAAGATAATCAAGAGGATGTCTCACAGAATGCTGGTCCTCAACCTTCCATGGAGGAAATCTTAGAGAGTCAAGCCACCAAGAAAGTCGCCAAAAATGCCAACAAGCTCAGAATTAGACAACATGTGTTGGAGAACGTCTACGGTGACTTGAAAAAAGGGGTAACCACTGGTAAACAATTAACAAACTTTTGTGAACATCACGCGTTTGTTTCTTGCATTGAGCCCCTTAAGGTTCAAGATGCGCTCGAGGATATGGAGTGGGTTGAAGCTATGCACGATGAACTCAACAACTTCGAGCGTAACCAAGTGTGGCGACTGGTGCCAAGACCTAAGGATAATCACAATGTTATTGGAAACAAAATGGATCTTCAAAAACAAGCAAGATGCGAACGGTATTGTCATTCGCAACAAGGCACGACTGGTGGCACAAGGATACTCCCAAGTCGAGGGTATCGACTATGGTGAAACATTTTCTCCTGTTGCTCGCCTTGAATCTATTCGCATGTTACTTGCATATGCCTCTCATCATAATTTTGAATTATATCAAATGGATGTCAAGAGTGCTTTTCTTAATGGTCCTCTTAAGGAGTTGGTATATGTCAAGCAACCCTCGGGGTTTGAGGATCCCAAGTTCCCCAATCATGTATATGTTCTTGATAAGGCTCTCTATGGCCTTAAACAAGCCCCACGTGCATGGTATGAGCACCTTACCGAAATGTTGCAAGATCATGGGTTTTAAATTGGGAAAATCGACCCCACTCTTTTTACAAAGAGGGTCAACGCGAACTTGTTCATATGCCAACTATATGTTGATGACATTATTTTTGGTTCTCCTAACAAAGCTTTCAATGAAGAGTTTTCCACTTTGATGACAAACAAGTTTGAGATGTCCATGATGGGAGAGTTGAAGTACTTCCTTGGCTTCAAAGTCAAGCAACGAAGTCAAGGTACTTTCATCAATCAAGCCAAATACACTCAAGACATGCTCAAGAGGTTCAAGATGGATGAGCTTAATCCTCCCAAGGCCAACACTCCCATGAAACTCAAATGCCATCTTGACAGCGATCCCAATAGTAAAGCGGTGGATCAAAAGGTAAATCGCTCCATGATAGGATCCTTGCTTTACCTTTGTGCATCTAGACCGGATATCATGTTAAGTGTGGGTATTTGTGCACGATTTCAATCCGCACCTAAGGAGAGTCACCATGTGGCTGTCAAGCAAATCTTTCGATATTTGGCTCATACCCCAAACTTTGGCTTATGGTATGCCAAGGGGGCTTCGTTTGATCTCGTTGGCTATACTGACTTGGATTGGGCGGGAGACCGTGTGGATAGAAAGTCCACTTCCGGAGGCTGCCAATTTCTTGGTCAGTCTTTGGTAAGTTGGTCTTCAAAGAAACAAAATTGTGTTTCTCTCGTCCACCGAGGTCGAGTATGTAGCTGCTGCCAGTTGTTGTGCTCATATTCTATGGATGAGGCAAACTTTAAAGGATTATGGTGTCCGTTGTGACAAAGTGCCTCTTTACTGTGATAATGAAAGTGCCATTATGATCTCCAGCAACCCAGTTCAACATTGCAAGACGAAGCATATTGATATTCGTC
Organism: Hordeum marinum; assembly: GCA_022496015.1. Taxonomy (NCBI): domain Eukaryota; kingdom Viridiplantae; phylum Streptophyta; class Magnoliopsida; order Poales; family Poaceae; genus Hordeum; species Hordeum marinum. Next base: position 117,567,461 of record CM039678.1, read on the forward strand.
ATCACTTTCTCCGGGAACACGTCAAGTGGGGATACATCAATCTTACTCATCTGAGCAATAACGAGCAACTTGCTGACATTTTTACGAAGCCTTTAGATGAAGCAATATTTCGCGAGTTAAGGCATGAGCTAAATATCATTGATGCGAGCAATGTGGATTGACTTAGTGCACGCCTCCCCACACTCTTCATTATGTCTTGTCTAGGTGCAGGCATGGATTTAGGGGGAGTCTAGTTATCTTAATGAACTATTCCTCCTCCTATTATGCATAAACTAATCAAAGTCTATCACTTGCCATTTGTGATGGTTACTGTGCTTATAAGACGAGTCTTGGTCATGAGCCCAAGGATAATTCTTCGCGGCGCCATACCATCTGACTCAAACATAGGTGACTCTAGGGCCACCGCCCTCTCTTCATGTGAAATCGAGGCCCATCGGTTGGTCCTCTTTTATTCTCTTCTCCGATGGACCATGCTCGTGTTTTATCCTAGATTATAGTTTTTCTTGTCTCGTGTGTTGTGCGGATTTTGGCGATCTTCCTATTTCTTATTCTGTTTTATTGTCGAGTTTATTCACGAAGAAGGCAGCACGGTACTACCATGGAGGGGCGCGGTACTACCACTTATCGCGCGGAAGCAAAAAATTTACTTCTGCCCGTTGAGCGGTACTACCGCAATGAGTGCGGTACTACCGTTGAGCGGTTCTACCGCGATGACCCGCGGTACTACCACAACTACAAGCGCGCGTTGGGGTTAAGAGCGGGCAAGGGGGTTTCTCATCCCCCCATACCCCATTTTCTCTCTTCCCCTCACATCTCTCTCTCCCTCCTCCTCTCAACTGTCGCCGGATCTCCTCGCCGGATCTCCATCTCCGGCCACCCGATTCTTATTTGCTCCGGTGGGATCGTTCCCCACATCATCCTCTTGCAATGGACCCCGGTATTTCCCCATCCCCGCTTGTTTTGCCTCTGTCTTTTTGAATCTAGGCTTTTGGGGAAATATGAGATGGTCTAGCTTTGTTTGGATCCGATCTATGCATAAGGAGATGTTTTTGCGAGTGTTAGTGTGGTAGAAGTGCGTATTGATAGGATTAAACGGGGTATTTTTTTGATCTAGAATAGTACCAATACGATCTAATCTGTGTTCTTGCGCAGTTCTGCCCCGTGCGGTACTACCGCACTTGGTGCGGTACTACCGTTCATAGGGCGGAAGTAAAAAATTACTTCAGCAGGCGCCATGGTACTACCGCTCGCGCGGTACTAACGCGTCGTGAGCGGTACTACTTTTTTACTTCCGCTACGGGGTGGTAGTAATTTTTTTTACTTCTGCTCCAGCCACGGTACTACTGCTCCAGTGGTACTACCGCGTCTAAAGCGGTACTAATTTTTTTACTTCCGCTGTCGGGGCAGTAGTAAAAAATTACTTCCGCTCCAGCCACGGTACTACCACTCGAGTGGTACTACCGCGTTTGGAGCGGTAGTAAATTTTTACTTCCGCAAGAACATATTGGTACTTTTCTCGATCCAGAACTACCTCGTTTTGTCCGGTCCATTCTCTCTTCTACATGGTTTTTATGTCTTCTTTCGTCCTTGCCTTATTTTCTTGTTTGTTCTTTGTGTTTGTGTTGTGTGCCCTAGGTGGTGGCTCTGGTTCCAGCTCTGCCCCACGCCGTACCAATCCGTCTCGTGACACAAGTTCCAAGCGGCTTCACAATCCAGATGCTCTTGAGGGCTCCAATGCTTCACCCCGCCATTTCAAGAGAACCGCATCCAAGCTCAAGAAACCAGTTGAGAACTTTGATGTCGTGCCACAAGCTGAGTTTCTGGCTCGAAGGTTGATCAATCCCTACGACAAGCCACGGGAAGTGTCTAAGGCATGTGACTTGTTCTGGACCAAGCAGCAGTATCTTATTCACCTGGATGTGATCAAGGGAAAGAAAAATCAGTATGTTCCTGTCCAATCCATTGATCTGGAACACATGAGGAAGCACCCGCAATACTTTGGTGAGGCTCTGGAGTTGGTGCAGCAGTTGGCTATCGCAGACATCATGTCCTTCCAACTTGACATTGATCTAGAACTCTTGGGTCAGTTCTTTGCCTCTGTTCACTTTCACTCTGATGTGGAGCGAACCATGACCTGGATGACCCATGGGGAGCAACTGACTGCCACCTGGAAGGACTTCATGGACTTGCTGCATGTTCCTGACTCCGGACTTGATGTGCCCCTTGGTCTGCGCCCTCACGGCAACCCTCACCCAGCTGGTAAGGATCGGCTCGTACCTTTCCATATTCTTAAGACCTTACGATCTGGTGAGCAAATTCCCGTGCTCAACCCTTTCCTTGATGTCATGCACCGGATCTTCCGCAACACTCTATTTCCTCGCATGGGAGACAAGGACAAGGTACACTCCTATATGGTGGATATGTTGCTGCTATGTGAGAAAGGTAGAAATGAAGACATTGGCATCCTTGATGTGTCTCATGTTATGTGGTCTGAGCTTCGCACTGTTGTGTTTCATCAGAAGGTCCCCATTTATGGGCCATACTTGTTCTATCTGATTCGTGCTACTTGGGACAAGAGATTTCCAGGTCAAGACATGCCGGAGCACACGTTTCTTCATGAGTCCATTCATTTGTGTATGAAGGAAAAGTGGGACAACACCACCACTAAGCCTCCATCTGCTCGTATGGAGGTCGATGAGGATGAGATCGAAGAGGAGGATGACCACAATTGTGAGTCCTATGTACCTCCATCTTCTGAGCCATCTTGGGCCAAGAAGCTCTCTTACAAGATGAAGACTTTGTTCTGCATGCAGACCAAGGGTCAGTATAAGGCTCACGTTGCTCAGAAGGAGAGTCTCCAGCGTGACAAGCGCATTCTACGGAAGCTTGGAGAGAACATCTCGAGTGGGTCTGAGAAGGACATCACCCCTAAGGCCACTTGGATGGCTAAACAACAGTTCCAATGGGATGATTCTGATGTGGAGTCTGTCCCTAATGCTTCCGAGGAGTCCGATGACTGATCTTTCTTCTTACGAGTTACCACCTAGGTGTTAGGTGTCCTCTCTGCCTTTTTGGCATCTCGATGCCAAAGGGGGAGAGAGTGTAGGATTTGCGTGTATTTGTGTTTGCCTTTTTGTCTTGTTTTGTTGAACCTTGGTTTATGTCGTTTGTGTGTGTGTGACCTGGAGACTTCCTCTATCATATGGTGTGAGACATATGCTATCACTTCTACTTTATTATCGTCTAGTATGATACGTATCTTAGATTGCATTGCCTATAAAATATAGGGGGAGTGTTGATCCTAGTGTGTGTGCCCTACAGTCCAAAGCATATCTAGAGTATGCACACATCTAGGGGGAGCTATCCTATATTTTGTAGGTCTTGAGGTTGCATATGCTTATTTTATATCCTTATGTGCAAATCCCGTGTTGTCATAAATCCACCAAAAAGGGGGAGATTGTTAGGGCATATTTCTCCCTAAGTGGTTTTGGTGATTGCTGACAATGCCTTTGCGGACTAATCGTGTGCATTGAGCATTTCAGATATCTCAGGTCTAGGCACAAGACGATTCAGTGTCCCTCGGAAGCTCTCGAAGCCCCCAAAAGAGAAATTTGATTCCCCCCACTAATCCCTTGCGGATCTTGGTACTCTTGGGTGTTTGAGCATCCTAGACAGTTGAGGTCACCTCGGAGCCACATTCCATTGTGGTGAAGCTTCGTGGTATCGTTGGGAGCCTCCAATTCAGTTGTGGAGATTGCCCCAACCTTGTTTGTAAAGGTTCGGTCGCCGCCTTCAAGGGCACCAATAGTGGAATCACGGCATCTCGCATTGTGTGAGGGCGTGAGAAGAATACGGTGGCCCTAGTGGCTTCTTGGGGAGCATTGTGCCTCCACACCGCTCCAACGGAGACGTACTTCCTCACAAGGGAAGGAACTTCGGTAACACATCCTCGTCTCCACTGGCTCCACTTTTGGTTATCTCGCATCTTTACTTATTGCAAGCTTTAACTGTGTCATATCTCGTGCTTGCTTGTGTGCTAGTAGCGGTTAGCATCATATAGGTTGTTCACCTAGTTGCACATCTAGCTAATTTATTTGATGCTAAACCCTAATTGTTAAAGGAAAGTAAAAAGTGTTAGTTGCCTATTCACCCCCCCTCTAGTCAACCATATCAATCTTTTCACTAACATTTAGCAACCGAACCGGTATCCAATACCTAGGTGCTACTAGGAGTACTAGCAAGGTACACATAAATAATACGTATATCAAATATACTTCTGTCGATGTTGCTAGCCTTCTTATCTACCAAGTATCTAGGGTTGTTCCGCTTCAGCGACCGCTCTCCTCATAATAGAAGCACTTAATCTCGAGTTTGGGTTCAACTTTGGGTTGCTTCACTGGAGCAGCAACTGACTTGCCATCCATGAAGTTTCCCTCCTTGCCCTTGCCCTTCTCGAAACTAGTGGTTTTACTAACCATCAACACTTGATGCTCCTTTTTGATTTCTACATTCGCGCTGTCAAACATCGCGAACAGCTCAGGGATCATCATTTCCATCCCTGGCATTTTGTGCAGTAAGGACATAAGCCTTCTGTGCAGCAATGAGGACAATCCTCACATCACGGACCCAGTCCGCAATATTGCTACCATCATCTTTCAACTCTATTTCTCTAGGAACATATAATAATTCAAGGGAGCTACAACATGAACTACGACATAATTTGCAAAGACACTACCGACTATGTTCATGATAATGAGTTTAATTAATCATATTACTTAAGAACACCCACTCAAATTGACATCCCTCCGGTAATTCGAGTGATACATGATCCAAATTCACCAACTCAAGTCCGATCATCACGTGAGTTGAGGTGGTTTCAATGGGGAACATCATCATGTTGATCATATCTACTATATGACTCATGTTCGACCTTTCGGTATTTTGTGTTCCGAGGCCATGTCTGTACATGCTAGGCTCGTCAAGTTTAACCTGAGTGTTCCGCATGTACAACACTAGCTTGCACCCGTTGTATGTGAACGTAGAGTCTATCACACCCGATCATCATGTGGTGTCTCGACACGACGAACTTTCGCAATGGTGCACACTCGGGGGGAGAACACAATTTATCTTGAAATTTAAGTGAGGGATCACCTTATAATGCTACCATCGTCCTAAGCAAAACAAGGTGCAGAAAAGGATTAACATCACATGCAAATCATAAGTGACATGATATGGCCATGAACTTGTGCTTTTGATCTCCATCTTGAAAGCAACGGCATGATCTCCATCGTCACCGGCATAACACCATGATCTCCATCATCATGATCTCCATCATTGTGTCGCCATCGGGGTTGTCGCGCCCACCATGCTCATACTACTATTGCTACCGTTTAGCGATAAAGTAAAGCATTACATAGCGCTTAATGATTGACACACAGGTCATACAATAATTAAAGACAACCCTATGGCTCCTGCCGGTTGTCGTACTCATCGACATGCAAGTCGTGATATTCTATACAAAACATGATCATCTCATCCATCAAATATATCTCATCGTGTAATTGGCCATATCACATCACAACATACCCTGCAAAAACAAGTTAGACGTCCTCTAATTGTTGTTGCAAGTTTTACGTGGCTGCTATGGGTATCTAGCAAGAACAATTCTCACCTACGCAAAACCACAACGGTGATACATAAATTGCTTTTCAACCTTCTCAAGGACCGACTTTGTCGAATCCGATCCAACTAAAGTAGGAGAAACAAACACCTGCCAACCATCTTTCTGCAACGAGGTTACACGTCAGTCGATGGAACCGGTCTCTCGTAAGCGTACGATAAAGGTTGGTCCGGGTCGCTTCATCCCACAATACCAGTGAACCAAAACACGACCAAGGGAGGAAGCAATCTAAGCATCAACGCCGACAAACTCTTTGTGTTCTACTCGAGATATCATCTACACATAGACCTAGCTCATGATGCCACAGTTGGGGAACATTGCATGGGAAACAAAAAAATTCCTACGCACACACAAGATCTATCCATGGTGATGAGCATCTACGAGAGGGAGAGTGGATCTACATACCCTTGTAGATCTCTAAGCGGGAAGCGTTAAGAAATGCGGTTGATGTAGTCTAACGTCTTCGTGATCCAAATCGCCGAGCGTCCCGCGATCCCATCACGATTCGTCCCATGATCCAATCCAATCACGATCCGTCCCGCGATCTCATCACGATCCGTGCCGCGATCCAATCACGAATCGTCTTGCAATCTTGATCATGGTCCTTCCGATCTAGCGCCGAACGGACGACACCTCACCGTTCAGCACACGTACAGCTTGATGATGATCTCCGCCTTCTTGATCCAGCAAGAGGGAGTGGAGAGGTAGACAAGTTCTCTGGCAGCGCGACGGTGTTGCGGCGATGGTGGTGGAGCAATTCCAACAGGGCTTCGCCTAAGCACCGTTGAAACCGATCTAGAGGAGAAACTATGAACTAGAGGAGAGGCAGCACGTGGCTTAGGGTTTCTTGATGTGTTCCAAGTGCTAGCCCCACCCCTTTATTTATATGCTGAGCCTTGGGGTCGAAACTTGGAGAAAAATCCTCCTCAAGGTCGGTTTGCCCGCAAGGCAAGAGTCCATCTCGGACTCCAGGACCAGACGCCAATGTCCTCGGCGTCTGGCCCCCGACGCCAGGGTCCCCGGCATCTGGCCCCTGGCCTCCGCAAAACACCTTTATCACCTTCCTAAAGCCTCATGGGCTTTACCCCTTGGCCCAAATAAAGTGTCCTTGTACCCCAAACATTTTGGGAAACATCCGAAACTATTTCCGGTGAATTCCGGAACCCTTCCGGAGACCAAACACTATTATCCCATATATCAATACTTACCTCCGGGCCATTCCGAAGCTCCTCATGACGTCCGGGATCTCATCCGGGACTCCGAACAACCTTCGGTCACCACCATACATAACTCTATACTACCGAAATGTCACCGTACCATAAGTCTGCAGACCCTGCGGGTTCGAGAACTATGCAAACATGACTGAGACACCTCTACAGTCAATAACCAATAGCAGGATCTGGATGCCCATATTGGTTCCTACATATTCTACGAAGATATTTATCGATCAAACCTCTATGTCAAGGATTCAGTTAATCTCGTATGTTGTTCCCTTTGTTCTTCGGTATGTTACTTGCCCAAGATTCGATCGTCGACATCTCCATACCTAGTTCAATCTCGTTACCGGCAAGTCTCTTTACTCGTTCCGTAATACAAGATCTTGTGGCCAACACTTAGTCACTTTTCTTGCAAGGCTTTGTTGTGATGTTGTATTACCTAGTGGGCCCTGAGATACCTCTCCGTCACACGGAGTAACAAATCCCAGTCTTGATCCATGCCAACCCAACAGACACCCTCGGAGATACATGTAGAGCACTTTTATAGTCACCCAGTTATGTTGCGACGTTTGATCCACACAAGGTACTCCTCAAGTGTAAGTGAGTTGCATGATCTCATGGTCATAGGAACAGATACTTGACATGCAGAAAACAATAGCAATGAACTGACATGATCATATGCTACGTTTGTAGTTGGGTCTTGTCCATCACATCATTCTCCTGATGATGTGATCCCGTTATCAAATGACATCTCATGTCCATGACTAGGAAACCATAGCCATCTTTGATCAACGAGCTAGTCTGTTAGAGGCATACTAGGGACATGGTGTTGTCTATGTATCCACACATGTATCTGAGTTCCGATCAATACAATTATAGCATGGATAATAAACAATTATCATGAACAAGGAAATATGATAATAACCAATTTATTATTGCCTCTAGGGCATATTTCCAACACAAACAAGGTTTGCTAGGATGTGGAGGGGTTAGAGGCTTTCATGGCAATGTAGGAGGCTTGACATTCAAGTGGTAGGTAACGCATAAGTAACGATAAGAACGAGACATCTAGCAAAGTAAAAATAGTGTCGGGATCCGGGTACGATCATCTTGCCTCTTGGTTCTTGCGAGGGACAAAGAGCGGGGTCCTCGTAGTGGTACTCTCCTAGATCCTCATACTCAGTTTCAACACTCGCATCTACCCAAGAGAAACGGCAAAAATAAACATCCAACCAAGGTGCAATGCACAAACAAGATGATGCATGATTCATTTGAAGTATTTAACATGGCAATCCTAAACTAGTCATGTTTCACATGCATTAGTTTATTTGTTTACAATTCTGGACAGAACCTCATGTTAAGTTATTTAAACATGTATGATCATGGCAAATATGGATGATTCATGCAAAAACGATACAAATGCATATGTAGAACGTAGGAAACGGAGTTACAGTTCTCACGCTACACTCACTGCAAGTTACAAAGGCAAAACACAAGACAAAGAAGGCCATGGGCTATTCCTTCGCATTCAAAGGTATCCAATGGTTAGGAAATGAAAAACCAACCACAATGGAGTCAAATATCAAGAAATTCCATGGAGCATAGCTCCCACAAGTCACAAAACACTAAAAAAAACAATCTGCCACAAAACAGCAACATGTCAACTTCCGCAACCAATAACTAGAGCTATAGGAAGTCTCCAACCACAAACAAGGCATTGACAGAAACTAAATAGCATGCTTATCAAATTATCCAACTACACAATCTGGAATGGAGGCACACATCAATAAGCATGAAGCTCACAAGTTGGCATCATGAAACAGATTTTAGGGACTTAGAGAGAATAACAGTTTTCTGGAATCTGAGTTAAGCTGATAGCAAGTTGACAGCAGAAACTAATGTTGATAGAGACCACTTCATGGCATGAAACTTAACAGGATGATAGAGGAAAACATCGTCTTCAAAACACTAGCACTGAGCTTGAGCTAATTCTCAACATATCACTTTGTAGCATCCACTCTTCATGGCATAAAAATATTAACAGATTCTCAGACTTGGAAATATTTAGCATGTTTGAAAACAACAACATTTTAGTAGCTACTTTAGAGCATGGTTCCCACTTATATGCAAGTTTAACATGACAAAAATTAATACCATGGCAATCTACTCATCAAAGGCTACCATATTCATGTTGGCACAATTATCATAGCATGCATGGATTAAATATAACAAAAATGACAAAATGGCACTTTGAGAAAAATGACATTTTGACAAACTTTCTCAAAAGACCAAACAAGTTACACCAATGAATTCCTTGGGTGATTCTACCCCAAAATCATATATCATACCCCTATGTTTGCATGGAGCAATATGACAAAACACTAATTAGCAAAATGCCCATCACTCCTATAAGTGAAAACTTACTAGAAATGCCCATGTTCATAATTGCACATCTCCAGATTTGGAAATTTTACCAGAAATAGAAATAACCTAATATAACATTTAAACACTAAAAACATTAACAGAAAAACAACAATTAGCAAGGGACCCACCTGGCATAGACACCAGGGCCCCCTAGTGCAGGACAAGTGGGGCCTGGGCTCACTTGTCAGACACCCCACAACACATGCACACACACCTACATGCACACAACACACACACTGGATCCTGCCACCACAGCAGATCCACACACACACAGGAACACACACACGCAGCAAACAACCACAACAGATCTGGCTGTGGCCACACGAGATCCACACAGCACACACACGGATTAGCCAATAAAAGAAAAGGAAACAAAAAGGGGTGCGAACCGGGATCGAACCCGCGACCTGCTCTCACCCGGTTCGATCCACCACTGCACCACACGCGCACGTCTGCACTAGAGGGAGTCCTCGCTGAGATCTACTAACATGTACGCATAAGACTGATGAAATTGAACCTGTCGCACTCACGCACTGATAGAGAATACAATGGCGAATTTCGGCGACGGAGGGGCTCTCCAGCGCCGCGGACCTGCTACTGAAGCTGCGGGAACCTAAGGGAAGATATTCCCCTGGTTGTCTTGCGATGAGGGAGATGGAGGCGGAGCCCTCAAGGCTTTGCCTTGGACTACCGGCGGCAACGCGAGGACTACGGCGATGCGAGAAACTACGGTAGGACGAGAGGGTTGCGGCGACGGGGAGCTCACCTAGGGGAAACGACGACGGATCGGCACGCGAGACGAGGAGGAAGGCGACGGTGACGCGAGGTCGACGCAGAGGAAGAAGAGGTGCAGTGGTTTCGAGTGCACGGAGGAGTTGAGGAAGAAGACGATGGCATGGGTTGTCTCTCCGTGCCCTAGCGCCGGGAACGGGGTGCAGAAAGCACCAACGAACACCATGGCATCCCCGACGGCGACGAGCGGACCATCAAGGCGAGGACGACGACGAAGGCTCCGACACTTTGCTCACTCTGAACCCACTGCCTTACCTGACGAAGCAGAGAGGAGGAAGAAGGAGGGAGATGCAGAGGAGAAGGAGGAGCGGCGGTGCAAGGGGAAAGAGGGAAGGAACCCTAGGGATCCATGCACATATAAAAGGGGAGCGGCCTCGACGTCCGTGAGCTCCTCTCACGTCGTCGGCGTCGAGCTCTCTCTGATGCTCGCTCACTGAACCTGACGGAGGAGAAATGGGAGCGGGTGGCCGTCCACCAGGCAGGCCGAGGCCACTCGGAAGCTAGCTGGGCCGCACGGGAGGAGAGGCCCACTCGCCAGCTCTCTCTCACAGGGAAAACACAACAGGGTTTTCCTTTTAATAAAACAGCAACACAAGAAAACCCCTCTAGAGGAAAATAAAAGGTTTTTTGCAAGAACAAAAATACTTTGACATAGAAATAATATGCACTATTTAATAAAAATAACAAGATGATTTTTGGGACAAAGAAATTACATACTTTTAAATATGAACAGCCCTGATATTTAACAAAACCCTGTGAGCCCAAGTCCAAACATCACAGAGAGCAACACACACAAACTCAAAATAATATCTCCTACAACTTGAACATTTTTAACAGATTTATAGAGAAAGTTAATCATGTTGAAGAAAAACAAAGGAATAAGGCTTAGGTTTAGTTTTGAAATAAGGGAGAGGGGAGGAGTTGAGTCCACACATGCACACTCATACACAAGACCACTCACAACATCACAACAAGGACACATAGAAGCACCCACAAGATAATATGCATGACATGATGATGAGATGCATGATGCATGATGCATGAGACAATGACATGGCAAGGAGCAAACTCAATTCATACATCACATGACACATGGGTCCATATAGGTTACATGGCCACAAAAGGCAGGGGCGGTACTTGGGCTGACACAACCCTCCCACACTACAATAGGATCTTGACCTGAGATCTAGGAACGAAAGAACTCTGGATATTCGGAACGGAGAAGATCCTCACATTCCCCAGTAGCTTCTTTGTCAGAATGATGAGACCACTTCGCCTTGAGAAACTTGATAGATTTGTTGCGAGTCTTATGCTCAGTTTCTTCGAGAATAGCCACAGGATGCTCACGATAAGAGAGGTCTTATTGGAGATCAATGTCTTGGAGGTCAATGGTACGCTCGGGAGTCTTGAAGCATCTCCGGAGCTGAGAGACATGGAAGACATCGTGCACATTTGCGAAGTTTGGAGAAAGCTCCAGTTGATATGCAAGTTCACCTCTCTTGCTAACAACTCTGTAAGGACCAACAAAGCGAGGAGCTAGCTTGCCTTTTATTCCAAACCGCTGAGTGCCCTTCATGGGAGAGACTCTGAGATAGACTAGATCATCAACTTGAAAGGAGACATCCCAATGTTTGTTATTGTATTCTGTCGGGATTGAGCTGCTTTGAGGTTCTCACAAATGACATGACACATGTCTTCTGCTTCGGTGATCATGTCATTTCCCAAAATTTGATGCTCACCGGTTTCAGACCAGTTAAGCGGGGTACGACACTTCCTGCCATAGAGAATATCGAAAGGGGCCTTGCCTGAGCTAGCCTGAAAGCTATTGTTGTATGAGAATTCAACATATGGAAGGTAGTCTTCCCATTTCATGTCGAACGAAATCACACAGGCTCAAAGCATATCTTCAAGGATCTGATTGACTCTCTCAACTTGACCACTTGTCTGCGGATGGAATGCAGTGCTGAAACGGATCTTGGTACCCATAGCAGTCTGGAAGGACTCCCAAAACTTGGAAGTAAAGAGGCTTCCACCATCAGATGAGATGAGCCGAGGAATACCATGTAAAGAAACTATCCTTGACGTATACAACTCTGCTAGTTGAGCTGCTGAGAAAGATTCTTTGACTGGAAGGAAATGAGCAACTTTGGTTAGCTTGTCGATAACCACAAAGATGGCATTGTTGCCTCTCTTGGACTTGGGAAACCTAGTGACGAAATCCATCTCCACATGATCGAATTTCCACTCTGGGATAGGCAAAGGCTGAAGAAGACCTGCTGGACGTTGATGTTCTGCCTTCACTCTGCGACAAACATCACACTTGTTCACGAACTGAGCAATTTCATGTTTCATGCGAGTCCACCAGAAGGTTTTCTTGAGATCCTGATACATCTTGGAACTGCCTGGATGAATGGATAGAAGATAATTGTGTGCTTCGTCCATGATAACCTTCCTGAGATCACCTTTTGGAACCACCAGATGGTCCTCAAAGAACAAGGTATGTTTGTCATCAACCCAAAAGCACTTATACTTTGGAATGCCCTTGGCCACACCTTTCTTCACTTTCTTCACCATAGCATCAAGAAGTTGAGCTTGGTGAACCTGATCTTCCAGAGTCGGAGAGACTTGAAGATTGGCAAGAAATCCTTGCAGAATCATTTGAAGGTTGAGCTTGCGGAAGGCTTCACAAAGCTCGGGTTGAAGAGGCTTCAGGATAAGACTGTTGCAGTATGCCTTTCTGCTGAGCGCATCTGCAATGACATTTGCTTTTCCGGGAGGCATTTCCACCCAACGAGACTGCCGAAGATTAAGATTGGGTTGAGTGAAAATGTACTTCAAGCTCCTGTGATCAATGTACACCTCAACTGGTCTACCCAACAACAAATGCCTCCAAGTCATCAGAGCATGCACAACTGCCGCCAACTCGAGATCATGAGTGGGGTAGTTCTTCTCGACAGGCTTCAACTGACGCGAGGTATAAGCAACTATATTCTTATCTTGCGTGAGAACACCACCAAGACCTTGGAGAGAAGCATCACGGAATACTTGGAAAGGCTTTGATTGCTCGGGAGGAACAAGAACTAGAGCTGAAGTCAGTCTCTGCTTGAGCGTATTGAACGTCACATCACACTCTGGAGACCAAACATACTTGACATTCTTCTAGAGGAGATTAGACAGAGGCTTAGCAATTTGAGAGAAGTTCTCCACGAATCTTCTGCAATAACTAGCAAGCCCGAGGAAGCTACGAAGCTACTTCACATTCTGAGGAGGCTCCCACTTCAAGATTGCCTCAACTTTCTCAGGGTGCACTTTAATGCCCTCGGCAGACATCACATGCCCAAGGTACACCACTTCATTGAGCCAAAACTCACACTTGGAAAACTTTGCATAGAATCGATGTTCTCTTAACTTGTCAAGTACAAGCCGGGGATGCTTTGCATGCTCTTCTTCTGTCTTCAAGAACACAAGGATATCATCCAAATAGACCAAGACGAACTCATTCTTGAAAGGAGAGAAAATGAAATTCATCATACTTGAGAAGGTTGGAGGAGCATTGGCAAGACCAAATGACATGATGGTGTACTCATAAGAGCCAAAACTCGTCCTGAAAGCGGTCTTTGGAATATCTTCTTCGCGAATGCGAATCTGATGATAACCCATGCGAAGATCAAGCTTCGAGAAAACCTTGGCACCTTTCAGTTGTTCAAACAACTCATTGATGTTGGGAAGTGGGTACTTGTTTCTAATTGTCTTCTTGTTCAATGGACGGTAATCGACACAAAGCCGGTGCGTGCCATCCTTCTTCTTGACAAACAAAACACCACAACCCCATGGAGAAGAACTTGGTCTGATCAGACCCAGACGTTCTTGTTCATCTAGCTGCTTCTTCAACTCTTTCAGCTCTTCGGGGCCAAGTTTATAAGGGCTCTTGCAAACTGATTCAGTTCCGAGCTCGAGGTCAATCATGAACTCGACTGGCCGGTGCGGAGGCATTCCTGGCAATTCTTCTGGAAAGACATCTTCATACTCACAAACCATCGGAATTTGAGAAATAGCCGAGATTTCACCCTTCTCATTAAGAGCAAAGAGACGGATTGTGTCATCATGAGCTACAAAAATAATCACATCTTCTGAAGGATGAGTCAGCTTGACTTCTTTAGCTTGACAATCTACATATGCCTTGTTCATAGCCAGGAAGTCCATGCCCAAAATGAGATCAATGTCGGAATTTCCGAGAACAATTGGAGAGTCCAGAAAAAATAATTGCCCATCTTGATAGAAACATCTGTAACAATCAAACGAGAATTCATCATCTTCCCGGGAGAAGCTATAGTCATAGGCTTAGGCAACTCATTCAAGAAGAATTCATGCTTAGCAACAAAAGGCCTAGATATGAATGAATGCGATGCACCCGTATCAAACAAAACTTTTGCAGGAATAGAATTGACTTCAAGATTACCCATGATCACTTGAGAAGAATCCTCTGCCTCTGCTGCATTCACCATATTCACTCTTGCTGTCTTGGGGTTGTGTCTCACCATAGCATTGCCTGGGGGCTTGACTGGAGGAGGAGGCAGAAGACGCCGATGGTTGCACTTGTTTGAGTAGTGACCCTTCTGACCACACTTGTGACAAGTAACCTCAAATAGCGGACGAAAGTTTCCTGGAGGAGGAACAAAAGCTGACTTTGGCGCCTGGGGTCTCTGCTGATATCCTGGGTTGGGTGGGTGGGAAGAACCACGCCCACCGAACTACTTCTACTGCTGAGGAGGACGAAACATAGGAGGATTAGGCACCCAATATTTTTGCTGCTTTGGAACCATCTGAGATCTAGAAGAAGAAGAATATGAATCCCTTGAACGCTTCCTTGAGTTCTCCAACTTGAGCTGAGCTGCTTCGACCTTCAAAGCCATATTGTAGAACTGATCAAACTCACAAGGCTCTTGAAGGACTAGACCTGGCAGAAGCTCATCCTTGAGACCACCTCTGAACTGATAGATCATGGCCTTGTCATCTGGAACATCTTGCTTATCATAGTGGGCTAGGTTCTGGAACTCAATGTTGTACTAATAGACAGACTTGCTCCCCTGCTTCAGGTGCCTGAACTTCTCACGCATCTCCTCGACAAAGCTTGTCGGGATGTAATGGGCCCTGAAGTCACGACAGAAATCGTCCCAAGTAACAACACGATCGCCCCGGAGTCCTTGTACTGATGCCACCAATCAGCTGCCTGACCCTTGAGCTGGAACAACGCGAATTTGACGAAGTCCTCTGGTCTGACATTGCTGCACTCAAAATGCTTACTCATGTCATGGAGCCAATCATCAACATCAAAAGGCTGCTCACAACAGGTAAAAGACTTGGGCTGGTTGGCAAGGAACTGGTTGAGCGTCGCAAACTGAGGTTGATTCTGAAAATTCCCTTGAAAGCCTTGCTGACCCTGATCTCTTTCTTGCAACAGCCTGAGCAACATCTGAGTGTTCGCATTGGTTGCGTCCATCATAGCTTGCCAAGCCTCTGGAGGAGGAGGAGGAGGCGGGGGTGGTGGAACATCAGCCTGCTCCTCACCACGACCCGAATTCCCGCAAGTTGGTGGAGCCATCTTGGAGATGGACAATAACATCAACACCTGATTGCAAAGATGAATTCAAAGATGAATCAAATTCTTGAAAGAAATTGAATGAATAACACAAATAGCCTTCCTATTGAAAAATGATTAAGAATGCCTTCTTCAGTTTTGCGATAACATCATCAGATATCATAAGCCACTTGCAATAACACAAAAGTATTGAACAAATGTATATGCCCTCATACATCTGAAGAATATGATCCTAGATAACTACATGAGTTCCCCCCTAAGAACTTCCGTAAACTTTCTGGTTATACAAGGAGGAAATATCTCACACAACTAGCAAACCTACACCCCAACTGTATCCATCCTTCAACACATAACCAGAGGCTTTCTCAAATTCATCTAACTCGAATCCTCGAAAGCACAACGATACTAATCATGGTGGTACCCTGGACGCCTCCCCAGTACTGGGTGACTCCGACCTTATCTCACCACGACAAGTATTGAAGTAATTCCGAACACTCTCTATCCTGAGATACTAAGGAAGATGAATGATAACGATGTGCCAAAATTCCCTGGAGCTCGACTCCCCCGGAAGAAATCAAGTCAGACAGGAGGCACCAAGGCAGAACTCCGTCACATGGGTATCATATAGACTCCAAAATACCCGCGTGATCCTAAAAAATTGAGCGAGAAGAGGAGTAGAATCAAAATTCCTAAGTCAAAAACCTCACCAGAGCATAGAAGAGGAGTAAAAAGAAACCTACTCTCCAATATAACTAGACTCGAAATAGTTTTACTAGACTCGACTCGGCCAAGTTCGATCAAGCAAAGGGCTCCTATGGTCGTATGGCTCTAATACCAACTTGTCACGCCCAAGATGCGCGCCTATCCATATTAAGGCACAAGGGCCTCGACAGGGATAGAGGCGCATCTTGTCGTTCGCAAGTACAGTATCATTACATACATTTAGGAAGAGAAGAGTATATAAGTTGGCTTACACTCGCCACATGCTAAATTACAATTCCACACAATATTCCAAGCATCAATACAAAGGCAGGGTCCGGCTATGGACGAAATCAAACGATAAAATGATGCAATGACACTGGCTTGCTAGCCCAAAGATCTCGACCACGACCACTCTACTTGTCTGGATAAGTGACGTACATCCTGCCATGCTCCTCGTCATACTCCCACTGGAGCTGCGTCACATCATCTAGCACGATCTCATCTATACCTGCACCTGAATTGTTGCAGTAATCTGTGAGCCACGGCGACTTAGCAATCTTGCGCCCGGGTGCCGAGACTATTCAAGCTTATAGGTTGGAATGGGGTATGTGTTTAGTTTGCAGCAGCACTAAGCATTTATGGTGGCTAATCTTACGAAAACATTAAAGTAAATATGTGGTCTACGATAAGTGATCAAGAACTAGATTGACCTCTAAGAGATCCTGAACACCGACTTACGTCAAATATAACCCCACCGTGTTCTCTCTCGGTTCATGTTCACGAGTAGAGATGATCACGGTTACTCACACAGTTGGTGCATTTTATAGAGTTTACTTCAAGTTAACTATAACCGGGTGTTGGGGATATAACCCCACGGTGAGACCCGCCCTAGAGGCTCCAGGTCACACTAGGCGGCTCATACACCAATCCAAGAGTGGGCTATGAAGATTTAAGCCCAAGACGTTTGGCGGCTTGACAAGATGGGCCGGAACGTGGCCCGTACGGAGAAGACCCGGGCAAGTAAGCCGCCCAGAGACAGCTTGGTTAGGAAGGCAAGATAAGATAGGGATAGACTCAGACACGTAGTGAGAGTCGGCTACAACTTGTATGACCCGTGGTCTTGACCTCCTATATCAAGGCGAGACCCGGGGCGACTTAGAGATCATATTATCGTGAACTAGGTTAAGCAATAGCTCCCTTGTAATCGATACGCCAAGCAATACAAACACAAGCAGGACGTAGGCTATTACCTTGACTTGAGGGGCCGAACCTGGGTAAACTCGTGTCCTTCATCCCAACCAACCCCTTTGAGTCCATCACCTTAGTGATGGCCTCGAATCCAAGTCCGTTCACCCGGACATCTGCCGTGATAAAACCACGACAGTTGTCACCCATCATGGGGCTCGTGCTCGATGGTGTTGAGTTCTCAAAGGGCTCTCTCCCAGGGCTCGAGGGATACGTGGTCGGAAGGATGAACAAAAGTCGCCACGGCCGGCTCTACATCGACGACCCCGGCTGGGGTCCGAATGTTGGCTCTGTCGAATATGGTTTCTGGATTCCTTTCGGCGGGATCCAGGTCTTCATCGGCCGGATCGACGGATCTACACCCGGGCCGGACATCTGCACCAGCATCGTCGAGCCGGCTCGGCGCGCGCAAACTGCGTGCGATGTGCGACCCGCCTGTGTTAACCCGAGTCGGAAGCATGTCTTTGTGGGCTTCACTCAAGGTATGGATCTTGAAGCTTCGGCATCGCAGGAGACTCTTGTCTGTTTAGAGGACGAGTCTTCGAGCGGGGAAATAGAGTCAATCTACCAGCTTCACAACGGTGGTCTCGGGGGCTACGACAAGCCTTACCCCAAGTCGGAGCATTCTGAGCCAAACTGTTTTGGGCCGTCGGTTCATGCGGCCGTGTTCATGGCAGGATCGGCCCCAGGTGCGAGTAGCACAGCCGCCGGATCAGCAACCACGAGGGCTGAGCCGCCGGCGGCGGCTCAAGTTCTTCTGGATCTAATGAATGAACTTGCGGCCCTGATGGCCACTGAAGTCACACCAGATAATCAAGCCGCTCGGAACTTGGAGATTATGAGACTCAAGGACCGGATGGCGGAGGAGCAATAGAGGTGACAGGATTTATATCCTCGGGAAGGCAAAGGCAACGGGGTCCTCCCCTCTCCGCTTCGAAGAAAACCCAATCGGCCGGCTCGACAAGGCCGGCTAGGGACACGCCACACGAGTCGTTTTCGGCTGGCGTTTCGCCCGGCTGGTCTAGCAGCCGGGCATGTTCCCGCCCGGCTGGCCAAGCAGCCGGCTGCCCACGAGCCGCGTTGTCCATTGACTTGGGGACGGACACGCCCTGTCCCGTCCCCTTGTCCGCAGGTACGGCAGCGCAACATGACTGGCGGGGCGAGCGACCCTGTGGCCACAGTGGTCGCTGACGCGTCGTCCTGCATGGCTACAGTCCATCCGTCCGGCCCGCTGACCTCAGTGAGTGCGACCGGACGAGGAACAGTTCCAGCACGCCTCCGCCACTCGAGTGCCTGCCCCATCATGGCTACAGTGCCGCCGGCCATACCGACGACCTCGGTCGGCTGGCGCTAAGCGACGCCTCCCCGGGCAGCCCGTGCCGGGGCAGGTGGGGGAGGGCCAATCGCGGCGCCCATCGGCGGGTCCCAACAGGGATGGAACCGCTCGGTCGGCGGGCCCCGCCCACGACGAGACGATACAAGCCGCGGGACCCCCTGGCCAGGCGGAGAGGCTGCCAGCTGGGTCTCTCCACCCTCGTACCTAAATCATATTGTAAGAGCCGGGTTGGCCTATAAAATCCCCCAAGCCCCCCATGCAATGGGGACGGAACCCCCAATCAAGAACACACACATAGGGAGGTCTCATACCCTTCCCAACGGAGGGAGACGAGTTGGCTGCTCCTTTCTTCCTCCTCCAAACACAGCTCTAGGAGCACCTCTGTACACTTATCCACCCATCCAACGAATCCAAGCAGGACTAGAGGCATTACCTCCCACGGAGGGCCCCGAACTTGGGTACATCGCGTGTCTCCACCTTCTTGTACCCAATCTCGCACCCGGAGCCCATCGGCGTCCTATGGCCCCAACACCACCGATAAGCAACCCTATGGCATCTGTCATGAGAAAACGACGATAGTTGGTGCCCACCGTGGGGCCATCCGCGGCGCTGTTCGGGTTCATGCTCCGGGCGGGACCTCTCGCCATTCCCTGCTGCCGCCGCTCGGCCCGGCGAAACCATGGGGGCCTCGTGGGGCTTGCTGCGGGACGCCCTGCGGGCAACTCCGACGGCCTAGCGGCCAACATCGATGCGCTCACCGAGCGCTTCGGCAGGCTGAGCCTTGCCGAGGCTCCGGCCGCGGGTGAGTACCCCGCGGGGGTACTCGTCTGCACTGGCTCGCCCACAGCTGTAGGCGTACTTGCTGCGGCCTGCCCCAGCGGGGCCCGCGACCGTGAGAGGGTGATGGCCATCACCTCCTCCACCGCCTCTGGATGGGCGCGGGTAACGGCCACCGCTACTGCTGCCCGCGTCGGCACGTCCGACCCGGTCGGTGCGGCCCTCCGGGGCTTGAGCACCCCGATCGCCCCGACGGCAAATCCCGATACCGTCGCGGCTGATCTCGAGGCAGCTCGTTGCATCCTCTTCGAGGATGCCACCGCCCTCGCCGCCACGCGCCGCCACATGGAAGCGGCACAGCGAGAATACGCCTCCGCTTACGGCCTTACCCCGGCTGGCGCCGAGCCCAGCCGGCGTGGGGCCGTGTGCGACCATGGCCGCGTGGTTGCCGAAATCCTTGGCGGCAAAATGCCCGTCTACGACACCCTCGCAGCTAACCTGCGGGCCCTAAAGGTGGCCTACGAGGAACTGGACACCTTGGAGGGCGAAGAGCATGCCGCCCATGAGCGCCACATCAAGGAGCTTATCGATGCTGCTGACGCACAGCAGCAGCAGCTCGTGCCAGGCGACACCGCCGCTGAAGGCCCCCGACCCGAGTGCGAGGGCACAGGAATTGTCGCTGCCAGGCGGCGCATTACTCTTGTTCCCCTTGCATCTCCGGTCGTCGGGTCGAGACGCACGACCCTCGGCCCTCTCAGCCGCAGAGGAGTGAGCAGCCGGCTGTTAGCAGCCGGCGCACCAACGAGCCGCCTCGTAGCGACCGCTACGGCATCCGGCAGCCGGCGCAGCCAGGGGCACACACCACCCCGCAACGGGGGTCACGACAATCAACGCCACCCACCATCCGCCCTAAGCTCTCAGCCCGGCTCGGGCCACGCGTCCCCCGTAGCAAGGACGATGCTCGCAACCGCATCGACCAACTCGTGCAATCCACCCTCCTCGAGGAGGAGGGCTCGATCGGCCCGGCTTGCTTCGGCCCCCGGATCCGCACCGAGCCATTCCCGAAGGGCTTCACACTCCCTAGGGACACCCCAAAGTACAACGGGGCCGCCAAGCCAGAAGACTGGCTGATCGACTACACCACCGCAGTGGGCATCGCCAGGGGAAACAAACGCGTGGCCGTCCGCTACGCCCCCCTCATGCTCATCGGCTCGGCCCGCACCTGGCTCAACAGCCTGGCGGTTGGCAACATCAACACGTGGACGGACTTCGAGGAGGCCTTCGTCCGCAACTTTACCGGCACCTACAAGCGGCCTGGCCGGCCCCAAGAACTTGCTATGTGCGTTTAGGGGCCGGACGAATCCCACCGCGACTACCTCACCCGGTGGACTGAGCTCTGCAACTCTTGCGAGGGAGTGCACGAGATGCAAGCCGTGCAATACTTCATCGAGGGTTGCCGGGACGGCACCCCTCTCAAGCACAAGCTTCCGTGCTCCGAGCCGGCCACGCTGGCCGAACTCATGACCAAGGCGGACAAATATGCCATGGACGACTCGGCCATCCGGGTCAAGACGACCCCGCCGGCCAAGGCGACAACGACACCGCCCGCGGCCCGGCCGGCTGCCGACAACCAGCAGCCGCAGAACAACAAGCGCAAGAACGACTAGTTAGATCCCCGCTGCGGGAGCCGGCAGGTCAACACTGTCGAGGATCAGGAGCCGGCTGACCAACCTTCCAGCCAGTGCCAGCGCACCGGCAAGGCAGCCTGGAAGCTGAAGCTCACCTTAGAGCAAATGCTCGATATTCCATGCAAGAATCACTCGGAGGCCAAACTCTCCACGCACACGCTCCGGCAGTGCAGCTTCTCATAGCGATTGGCCCGGGGGATGGCCTTCCGACTCCTCCCGCGCCGCCAGCCCGTGCGCCGGCCCCGGTCCAAGCTGCCGCCCCGGCGCCGGTAATGGCCCCAAACGACGGTTGCCTAGTCGACCAGTACCCCAACCAAGACGGTTGCTACGTCGTCTTCACCAGTGAAGAGACGAGCAAGCACGCGGAGCACTAGCTCTGCCGTGAAGTGAACGCCACCATGCCGGCAACTCCCCAGTTCATGCACTGGTCGGAGAAGCCGGTCACGTGGAGCCAAGCCAACCATCCCGCGGTGATGCCGAATCCTAGTAGCTATGCCTTGGTCCTTGACCCCACCATCGCCACCAAGGATCGAGCCTGCCGCTTTACGCGGGTGTTGATAGATGGTGGCAGCAGCATCAATATCCTCTATCTCGACACGATGCACAAGCTAGGGCTAAAGATAGAAGACCTACAGGCGAGCCGAACGGTTTTCCACGGCATTGTGCTTGGAAAGTCTTGCTCCCCTGTAGGCAAGATCATGCTCGACGTCCTCTTCAGCGGACCTGGACACTTCCGCCACGACCCAGTACTGTTCGAGGTCGTGGACCTCGCAAGCCCCTACCATGCGCTGCTGGGTCGGCCGGCTCTAGTCAGCTTCATGGCGGTCCCACACTACGCCTACCTCAAGCTCAAGATGTCGGGCCCCAAGGGAATCATTACCATCAAGGGCGACTACATGATGTCGCTCGAATGCGCTTGAGACGGTAGCCGGCTGGCCGAGGCCCTGGAAATCGCCAAGGAGAAGCGGCAGCTTGACCGGCTCGTGGCACTCGCCGCCAGCCAGTCGGCCGTGCCGGCTCCTCCCTCGCAATCCACTAACGAGGCCTCCTTCCAGCCGTCCAAGGATAACAAGCAAATCCCGCTCGACCCGGCCAACCCGGCTCAGTGCATCACGATCGGCTCCCGCCTCAACGGCAAATAGGAAGGTGAGCTCGTCGACTTCCTCCATGAGAATCGGGACATCTTCACGTGGTCCCCCAAGGACATGTCGGGTGTTCCGAGGAAGTTCGCCGAGCACAAACTACACGTCCGGTCGGACGTCAAGCCGGTCAAGCAACCCCTACGCCGCTTCTCCGAGGAGAAGCGGCGCACTATAGGAGAAGAGATTGCTCGGCTGCTCGCGGCCGGGTTCATCATGGAAGTGTTCCACCCAGACTAGCTGGCCAACCCAGTCCTGGTGCTGAAGAAAAACAAGACCTGGCGCATGTGTATCGACTACACCAGCCTGAACAAGGCATGTCCCAAGGACCCATTCGCCCTACCACGGATCGATCAAGTTATCGACTCCACGGCCGGCTATGACTTGGTGTCCTTCTTGGACGCCTATTCCGGCTACCACCAAATCAAGCTAGACCCGGATGAGCGGCTTAAGACCTCCTTCATCATGCCCTTTGGGGCTACTGCTACATCACGATGTCCTTCGGCCTGAAGAATGCAGGCGCCACCTTCCAACGGTGCATGCAAAAGTGCCTCCTGCCTCAGATAGGCAGGAACGTCCACGTCTACGTCAATGACATCGTCGTCAAAACCAAGAAGCACTTCAGCGTCCTTAACAATGCGCTACACAACAATGCGTACTATCTAATAGACGCCCAGAATCCATAGAAGCGCAAGAGAGATGCCTCCGATGAAGAAACAGATCATCCATGGAAGGCGGCACTCCTGCGCCCGTTTTACTGCTAAGGAAAAAACAACGTATGTATGTATCCCCGTCCTTTTGGGCTTATGAATGCAATGGGCGTCCCAAGCCGGCTCTTGGGGCGCGCCCCGTTTCGTTTATCTCAAAGCTTTCCACACTCACCGGCTCCCCGGTCCGGCTCTCGGGCCTGGGGGCTAGCCGGCTGGACCTAGAAGTGTCCCTCCGCATAAAAGACTAAGTAAATGTGAGCCGGCCAAGCCTCCCCACCCTTACCAGCTATAGACCGGCACCCGGCTGTCCGGCTAACGGGGCCTCGGGGCGGCAAGGTTCGGCTCGCACCGAAGGTCGAAATGGGAAGGGATCTTTTCTAGGCCCAGCCGGACCCTTGCCGCGTCTCTAGCCGCTTCACTTACCCCGAAAAAACCCTCCGCGATTCCTAAGTTTTGAAACGGCTCCCTCGAGGCGGACGCCCCGACCCAGCCACAGACCGGCTCCCGGCTGTCGGGCTGGCGGGGTTGAGGCCAAAGGGGAAACGGAGTAGAAGTGCAAAGGGTCGTGGCGGGTGAAAAAGGGGTAAGGTGGAGGCGGCAAGATTCATAAGGCATAAAACACAAAGTATTCATAATGTAAAGCAAAACAGCTCACGACCGACGTTCAATTCATTACATACACACCCCCAGTGGGTGGATCGAATCCAAGTTCAGAGTGTAGGAAAGAAGAAAAAGAAAGAGCAAAACAGGAAGATGCCTGGGGGCTCAAGCCACCGGCGCGTCGCCAGCCGGCACGTCGAGAGGCGGCTCGGTCCTCGTCCCGGAGGTGCTCGCGGCCTTTGGGTCGGCCGCCTTGCCCTTCGTAGCGGCCTCCTCGGTCTCCGCCGTCTCGCCGCTCGAGTCGGTGCTCTCATCGGCAACTTCAACATCGTTCGGGCCCTAGGGGATGCTAAATGAGTCCTCGGGCAGCGGCTCACCGTCTTCTCCAAGGGGCGGCAGGAACTCATCCGCGTTGACATACGACGCGAGCTCGTTCGCCCACAAGACATGGGTCGGCTCGCGAGCCTCCCGCTCCGTGGCCGGCACGTCCCGCATCGTCGCTAGCCGGGTAAGGTCCCCCCCCAGGTACCATGAAGTGACGAACCAAAGCGCCATCTGCGCTCCGGCTCGGGCAGCCGAGGCTTTCCAGGCCTCGAGGCGGGACACGGCGTGCTCAAGCCACAGCGCCACACGATGCGTCGGAGCTCCTCCACGGCCCGACCACAGCACGATGATGACCTCCTTGCCGACGGTATTGAGCTGCTCCACGCTCCGCTCGAGATGGGTCATCTGCATCTCGACGGCGAGCCCGATCTCGTCCACATCCCATGGGGCATGCTCATCAACGGAGCGGTTGTACCCCCGGAGGTGCTCCCGGTGCTCCTCAACGGCCCGCGTGGCGCGGCGGTGGGTCTCCAGGAACCGCACTAAGGGGAGGAAGGGAAGAAGAGAAGGAAAACTAGATGAAGCACAAAGAGGCGGTAAGCAGAAGGCAACCAATCGAAAAAGAAAGAAACAAGCGCTTACCTTCGATCGCATCATCCACACTGATGGCGAAGTTGAGTGCCACCGCCCGCTCACCCGCCCGAGCCGCTTCCGAGGCGGCAAGAGAGCCCTTGGCCTCCTCGAGCGACTTCTCGAGGCGGGTCACCTCGCCTTGGAGGGCGGTAGTCCTCAAGGCGGCGGCAGCCGCCTCCTTGACGGCCGCCTCCCAAGCCGCCACCTCCTTCGCCGCCTCAGGCTTCAGCCGGTCGCGGACCGCCTCGCCGTAAACCAGCAGCGCGGCCAGCTGGTCCGTCTCCTGCGTGGCCGCCTCGACATCCCGCACCAACCGGTTCCGCTCGGCGGCGAGCCCGGTCTTTTCCTCCCGAAGGGCGGCCAGCTCGCCTTCGTCACAATGATAACATCAGTAAAACAGGCGTAAGACCGCCGAGTCCCGGGGGCTACACGCCTCCACCCGCAAAATGCAACTCACCTTGCACACGGGCCAGCTCCTCCTCCAGACGGTAGAAGCCGTACTTGTCGTGGTCGTGGATGGCGACCACCTCCGCGAAGAGCTTCTGCCGCAGGGAGGCTCCCTCCTGTTGCAAAAGGGGGAGAACGTCAAAAACGCGCTCGAAGGAGATCCAACCCGGCTGCCCGTCAGCTGATCAGCCGGCCTGCATCTCGGGGGCTACACCCAGTGGGTGCGCTTGCGCACCCCCACTAAAAATACTAAAGACGGAAGGAGAAGCATACCTGAGCACGCCGAAGGACGGTGTCCGCTGCCTCCGCGAACCGGGCCAGCTCCTACTGGCACCGGTCCAGGACACTCCCCAGATCCCCAAAGGACGGGACCGAGCTGCCTGCCGTAGGCGCCAATAGGACCGGCACGTTTGCTAGCGCCTCCCAGTCCTGGCTGACCTCTTGCATGGACCGCAGGATTCACCGAGCACGGCCGCCGCTATCGCCCGGGCTCGCCGCGGCTCCGGCCGCTGAGGGCGGGTTTATAACGGCGAGGGACCGGGAGTCGCCTCTCGTCGGCCCCCGCCGGGCGCCGTCGCCGCCTCACCTGTCGGCCGCTCCGGCGCGTCGGTCGCGTCGGAGGGACGCTCCACCTCCATAACGACCGCCTCCGGAGCCGGCGGGATCACCTGTTGGGAGACGTAGTAGTAAATCAAAAAAAAATCTACGTGTCACCAAGATCTATCTATGGAGAAACAAGCAAACGAGCGGGGAGAGATTGGATCTTCATACCTTTGAAGATTGCTAAGCGGAAGCGTTTCTAGAACACGGTTGATGGAGTCGTACTCGCAGCGATTCAAATCGCGGTGGATTCCGATCTAAGCACCGAACAGCGGTGCCTCCGCGTTCTACACACGTGTAGCCCGGTGACGTATCCTACGCCTTGATCCAGCAAGGAGGGAGGAGAGATTGAGGGAGAGCTCCGGCAGCATGACGGCGTGGTGGCGGTGGAGCTGCGTGGTACTCCGGCAGAGCTTCGCTAAGCACTACGGAGAACGAGGAGAGGGAGGAGTAGGGTTGTGCCAGGGAGGAGATGAACTCGTGTGTTGTGCAGCCCTAAAACCCACCACTGTATATAGGAGGAGGGGAGGGGAGGGGCTGCACCCTAGGGTTCCACCCTAGGGGTGGCGGCAGCCTCCAGGAGCCCATCTGACCGGCGACCAGGGCAGGGAGAGGTGGAGGCGCCCTAGGGTGGGCCTTAAGGCCCATCCACGCCTAGGGTTTGCCCCCCTCCACCCTTGCTGCGCCTTGGGCTGGGGTGGGAGGCGCACCAGCCCACCTAGGGGATGGCTCCCTCCCACTCTTGGCCCATGGAACCTTCCGGGGCAGGTGGGCCCACTTGGTGGACCCCCGGAACCCTTCCGGTGGTCCCGGTACACTACCGGTGACGCACGAAACACTTCCGGTAACCAAAACCTCACTTTCTATATATCAATCTTCATCTCCGGACCATTCCGGGACTCCTCGTGACGTCCGGGATCTCATCCTGGACTCCGAACAACCTTCGGTAACCACGTACACTATATCCCTATAACCCTAGCGTCATCGAACCTTAAGTGCGTAGACCCTACGGGTTCGGGAGACACGTAGACATGACTGAGACACCTCTCCGGTCAATAACCAACAGCGGGATCTGGATACCCATGTTGGATCCCACGTACTCCACGATGATCTCATCGGATGAACCACGATGTTATGGATTCAATCAATCCCGTATACAATTCCCTTTGTCTATCGGTATGGTACTTGCCCGAGATTCGATCATCGGTATCCCTATACCTTGTTCAATCTCGTTACCGGCAAGTCTCTTTACTCGTTCCGTAATACATCATCTCGTGGCTAACTCCTTAGTCACATTGAGCTCATTATGATGATGTCTTACCGAGTGGGCCCAGAGATACCTCTCCATCACACGGAGTGACAAATCCCAGTCTCGATTCGTGTCAACCCAACAGACACTTTCGGAGATACCCGTAGTGTACCTTTATAGCCACCCAGTTACGTTGTGACGTTTGGCACACCCAAAGCATCCCTACGGTATCCGGGAGTTACACAATCTCATGGTCTAAGGAAACGATACTTAACATTGAAAAGCTTTAGCAAACGAACTACACGATCTTGTGCTATGCTTAGGATTGGGTCTTGTCCATCACATCATTCTCCTAATGATGTGATCCCGTTATCAACGACATCCAATGTCCATGGCCACGAAACTGTGACCATCTATTGATCAACGAGCTAGCCAACTAGAGGCTCACTAGGGACATATTGTGGTCTATGTATTCACACATGTATTACAGTTTCCGGTTAACACAATTATAGCATGAATAACAGACAATTATCATTAACTAGGAAATACAATAATAACCATTTTATTATTGCCTCTAGGGCATATTTCCAACATCACCTCCTCCCGGGCCGGCTCGGGAGCTGGCGGGGTCACCTCTGGCACTTCATGCCGAGCCGCCTCGGGGGCCGGCTCCGTCACCGTCTCCCGTGCGGGCGGGGGCGGCGGCAGATCCATGGCCGCGTCCCGTGGTTCGCTAGAGGGGGGTCTTGACATGTGGGTGGACTCTGCCGCTGAGTCCAAGGCCCACGGCGGCTCGGTCGCCCCTCTACACCTCCGGCCGCTTGAAGTTCTGGAGCATGCGGCCCCTCCTCGCGTGCCGGACCAGGAGGCTCGCAGCTCCACGAGCCTCCTCTTCTCCTCCCTTTGGGTGGCCGCATGTTCGCGGGCCAGCCGGCTGGCGGCGTCCGCCTGCTCATCGGGCGCCCCCTCCTCTTGGAGCTTGATGGGGTCACTGTGGCATCCAAGCACCGGTCATCAAATGGCTCGTAAGACGAAAATAGAAAAAAAAACAAGGGAAGAAGTGCAAAGGGCTTACGCGACGACGAGGGGCAGGGCCCGCTTGGCGCGAGACGGCGGCTTCCGCACAGCCACCTTGACCCGCTTCGGGTCGGGCGGCGGAGCCGCCGACCCCTCTTGGGCCGGCCTTTTTTCCCCTGCCGACCGGCTCAGCGGCCGGGCCTCGAAGCGGGCGCTCCTCGCTCCTCCGGTCCGGGCGCGCTGCAGGAGGAGGTCCATCGAGGATCATCAGCTCATCGTCATCGTCGTCGTCGTTGTCCGTCCAATCGCGGATGGTGGGACCAAGAGGGAACTCACCCACTCCGCTGGGTCCCCCGGCTGATCCGGACCCTCCGGCCGCTCCGGACCCTCCGGCTCCGCTGGGAGCGCCGCCTCGCGGCCCTGCCGGCTCGTTGGCCTCCCCAGAGGAGTTCACACCCTCTTCCTTGAGACCTCCCGCCAGGAAGTCCCGAGAGTCAGAGTCCGCTCACTCCGCCTTGAAGATTTGCGGATGCGGGCCGTCTGGGGTGTTCTGTCGCACCAGCCGCTGCGGTCAGCACCCCACCATAAGTTCTCCCGTCGGCTGCCGGCTGGGGATATCAAGCAAAAGACAAACCCCTACAAGAAGACTTACCAGGGGGGCGGTTGATGTGGTCATACGGCTCCATGCCGAACGACCACGAGGCGGGCTTCAGCTTGAACGTCGTGAGGGCGTTCACCCGCTTCGCCGCCTGAGCCGGCGTCAGCTCTACGGTGGACTGTCGGCAGGGGTCGTGCCGGCCTGACATGTCCCAGATCCGGTGCAGCCTCATCTGAAGAGGCGACACCCGGCGCGATATGAAGGCCGCCACCAGGTCGGAGGCAACCAGCCCCTCAGAGCTCTTCAGTTCCTCGAGCCGGCCCAGCTCCTCTAGAGCGACGCCGCGCGGGGCCGACGCCAGCCAGTTCTGCTGGGACGATTGACGGTCCTTGAACGACGGTAGCCCGATGTAGTCCGTCGCCGGGTCGACATTTCGCACGTAGAAGAATGTGCGGTGCCACCCCTTGATGGAGTCAATCAATGAAAGGGGAGGAAGCGGGCAACGCCACGGTAGCATACTATGGTGCCCCCGCACGCGTTGTTGATCAACGGCTTGAGATAGAAAAGCACGTTGAAGAGGCCAAGAAAAGGAAGAACTCCCAAATACCCCTCACACAACGCCACGAAGGCAGAGAGATACAAGATGGCATTGGGACCAAGATCGTGGGGTTAAAGGTCGAGGGTTTCAAGGAAGAGGCGGAAGAAGTTACTCACCAGGAGCGCAAAGCCCCAGGAGAAGTGCCAGAGGAACACTACTCATTCCCCTGGCTGCGGCGCCGGCACCAGCTCACCGCCTGATGCATGGGCGGCCACCCGCTCGGGCAGCGGCAGCATCCGCGCCTTGCGCAGCTCCTCGATATCGGGATCAGTGACGAAGGATCCTCCCTAGCTTCCGCCGCGTCCGTCGGCCATCTCAGCGATGGGGCGGCGTGCGGGCGCATGTGCGGGCTCGAGCGCGGCAGCACGAGGAGAGGCAAGGTCAAGAAGCGAGGAGCAATGGTGAGAAGGGCTGCAAGGGGGCAAATGGGGCACGGGTACCTCCGCCCCCTTCCCTTCCCTCCCCTTTATAGGGGAGGACATGACCGGGGACGTGGGATCGTCTGCGCCCGCATTCCCTGGAAATCCCGCGTGAGTGGGTCGCTTCGGGCCGTAACGGCCGTATCGGGCGCAGGGGATCCGGCCCCGGCCCCAAGGCCTACCGGGCTATGCCTGGGCCCTACCGGACTAGGCCTGGGCGACGTCCCATCTCCCCGCATGCGCAGGGCCCAGCGCATCATTACGCACCGCGTGGCAAGTCGCGCGCGTGCCCCGGAGCGATGCGCCTAAACCCGAGGTGTCGGGTCCTGCAGCTGGCCCGACTGCCCCTTCGCCTTCGAGCCGGAGGCGAGCTAGGCTGGGGGGAAGCCGTTGGCACCCCACTATCCGCCGGACGTGGGCCCCCATCGGCTTTGGGGGCTACTGACATGGTTTATATCCCCGGGTAGGCCAAGGCAATGGGGTCCTCCCCTCTCCGCTTCGAAGAAAAACCAATCGGCCGGCTCGACGAGGCCGGCTAGGGACACACCACGCGAGCCGTTTTCGGTTGGCGTTTCGCCCGGCTGGTCTAGCGGCCGGGTGTGCTCCCGCCCGGCTGGCCAAGCAGCCGGCTGCCCACGAGCCGGGCTGTCCATTGACTTGGGGACAGACACGCCCTGTCCCGTCCCCCTGTCCGCAGGTACAGTAGCGCAACGTGAATGGCGGGGCGAGCGACCCTGTGGCCACAGTGGTCGCTGACGGGCCGTCCCGCATGGCTACAGTCCATCCGTTTGGCCCGCTGACCTCAGTGAGCGCGACCCGACGGGGAACAGTTCCAGCATGCCTCCGCCACTCGAGTGCCTGTGCCGGCGTGGGTACAGTGCCGCCAGCCGTACCGACGACCTCGGCCGGCTGGCGCTAAGCGATGCCTCCCCGAGCGGCCCGTGCCGGGGCAGGTGGGGGAGGGCTAATCGTGGCGCCTGTCGGCGGGTCCCAGCAGGGATGGAACCGGTCGGCCGGCAGTCCCCGCCCACGACGAGACGATACAAGCCACGGGACCCCCTGGCCAGGCGGAGAGGCTGCCAGCCGGGTCTCTCCACCCTCGTACCTAAATCATATTGTAAGAGCCGGGGGGTTGACCTATAAAACCCCCTGAGCCCCCCATGTAACGGGGATGGAACCCCCGATCAAGAACACACACATAGGGAGCTCTCATACCCTTCCCAGTAGCGGAGGGAGACGAGCCGGCTACTCCTTTCTTCCTCCTCCGAACACAGCTCTAGGAGCACCTCTGTACACTTATCCACCCATCCAACGAATCCAAGCAGGACTAGGGGCATTACCTCCCACGGAGGGCCCCGAACCTGGGTACATCGCGTGTCTCCACCTTCTTGTACCCAATCTCGCACCCGGAGCCCATCGGCGTCCTATGGC
Organism: Hordeum marinum; assembly: GCA_022496015.1. Lineage (NCBI taxonomy): Eukaryota > Viridiplantae > Streptophyta > Magnoliopsida > Poales > Poaceae > Hordeum > Hordeum marinum. The sequence continues at coordinate 117,598,686 of CM039678.1, forward strand.
CCCAACACCACCGATAAGCCACCCTGTGGCATCTGTCGTGAGAAAACGACGAGAAGAGGATAGCTGAGCTAAAAGTTCAGATGGAGGCAGAGGCAGAACGCATTAAGACGGATGCCTTCCGCCTCGGGCTAGAACAGCAATCAGCGGCTGCGGTGCACCGGATGAGACATCAATCTCGTTTACCAGAACATTATGAGGGTAGGAATCTCTTCAACACGCCAGGTACAGGATGAGCAGCGGATGCACCTAGAAGCCGCCCAGCGACTCGACCGCAACTTAACTCGGCCCAACAAAAACAAGCCTCACCAGTGGTCTTTCCAACACCGGCGAGTCATTATTCCAACCCGGCAGAGAACATGGTGGCTGCGGCTACCCGACTTGAAACAATCCTTATTCCGGATGAAGCGCCTTTTGCGGAAGAAGTATGGAACGCCATTGGATACCTTCAGACGGCGATGGCCCAACAGGAGAAATATGCTTACAACCAGAGCCGCATTCATTCAACCCCTCTCCCCAGCCGCAGCTTCAACCGACGCTATGAATCGCCAGCGGTTTCTAGTAGTGATCGGCATAGAGGGCAGCCGGGAGACGATCAGGCGGCTCTAGATGCACAGACGCTCGTCAATCGAGCAAGAAACCAGCAAGAGGCGGCAGCTTTGGCGACGACGGCTCACCAAGAGCCCACACCCTCCATGTCAGTAGGGGCAGGAGTGACCACTAGGGCCGTGGGAGTGCCATGCTTAACACCGGCTCTGCTAAGTGAGCGGTTGCCAAAGGATTTCAAAGGACCTCGCAAGGTCCCGAACTACACTGCTAACTTACCTCCGGAGGCCTGGATCGAAAGTTATGAGCTAGCTATGGAGATGTTGGATGTTAGTGAGGCAGTGTGTGCTAAATACTTCATCATGATGCTCGAAGGTCCGGCTCGTATGTGGTTAAAAGGTTTGCCACCCAATACCATTAATTTACGGGCTGAGTTGAGGGCAAGGTTCATCAAAAACAGCCTATGACTATTGTGGATCTCGATCATTGCGTTCAGTAGGAGAATGAGTCGGCTCATCATTGGGTCTAATGGGTGTCGACCATCATCCACTCATCTGGACAGATCACGGCGGCTCAAGTTGTGTTGATCTTGGAAAAGAACTGCCACTTCACCCCTCTGAAGCAGAAGCTTGGCTGGCTCAAGCGTACGTGTCAGGACATGGGAGAACTCATGACGGCTCTCAAACAATATGCTGACTCTGATAACATGAAGGATCCAGGCTCTGATGAGGAGAAGGCCGGCCAGGGTAAGAGGAACAACCAGGGCAAGGGTGCGGCGAACAATGGTAACCAGAGTAAGCGGAAAAACCCAGATGGCGGGTCAGAAATGGTGGCCAATGCGAGCACCGGCCAGAATCATCCTAAAGGCAATGGGAAGTTCAGGCCGCCTTTTAAAAAATAGGACTCCTTTCAATTTGAAGGAAATGCTCAAAAACCCTGTCCGGAGCACAATCGGCCCGATAAACCTTCAGCACACACATGGGGTGATTGCCATATCATGCAAAAGTTCAAGAATTACAACATGCAGGAGCACAACAACCATGGAGGTGGCCCGCCCAGTGGCTCCGGACCAGGCGGGTCAGGAGCCGAATTTGGATCCGGCGGCTCAGGGTCCGGTCATCATGGTCAGGGCAATCAAGGAGGACATCCTCAACACTCTGGTAACAACAATCAAGAGCAGCATAACCAGTCTGGGTATCAGAGTAATCCAAAGCAGCTCAGTTCGGGCCAGTATCATGTTTTCATGACTAGCTTTAACAAGCGAGATCAAAAGTTGCGCAAGCGAGCGGTTAATGTAGTTGCGCCGGCTCTGCCGCAATACTTGAAGTGGTCTGAATATGACATAACGTGGAGCCGGGAGGATCACCCGCCACGTGTTGATGACCCCGGGCGGTTGGCCTTGGTCGTTGCCCCCAAGTGGGAGGGTATATGGTGAATAAGGTGCTTATGGATGGTGGCAGTAGCATCAACATCCTGTATTATGATACCTTCCGGCATATGAAGTTGCTTGATAAAGACCTTAAACCTTCATCAACCGTTTTTCATGGTGTGGTGCCGGGCAAGTCGGCTTATCCGGTGGGCAGGATTTCTTTGGAAGTCGCCTTTGGTGACGAATAAAATTACAGGATGGATTTCTTGTGGTTTGAAGTGGTCAAGATCAAGAGCCCTTATCATGCGTTGTTTGGGCGGCCGGATTATGCTAAGTTCATGGCTAGGCCCTGTTATGTCTACTTGCAGCTCAAGATGCTCGGGTTAAAAGGTACGATTACCGTTCATGGTGATCGGAATACAGCTATTGAGTGCGAGGAAGGAGACACGGCTTATGCGGAATCCAGTTGTGTTTAGGCGGAGCTTAAGTTTTATAAGGAGAATGTTGACCCGGAGGATATGACCCCGCTGAAAAAGCCCACGGCAAAGGTTGATCCGCCCCTCAAATTTTCGGCGGATGATACCAAGGCGGTAGATTTCACTCCGGGCGACTCATCCAAACAGTTCATCATTGGGGCTAATATGGATCCCAAATAGGAAAGCGCGCTCATCGAATTCATCCATGAGAATCGGGACATCTTTGCATGGAAACCTTCTGACATGTCGGGTGTACCGAGAGAGTTCGCTGAGTATAACCTTAATGTGGATCCTAAGTTTAAACTAGTCAAGCAGTTTCTACGACGGTTCAATGAGGAGAGACACAAGGCCATTGGGGAAGAGGTCACCCGGCTCTTAGCGGCGGGTTTCATCGTCGAGGTCTTTCACCCGGAGTGGCTTGCTAACCCAGTGCCTGTGCTCAAGAAGAACGTCACGTGACCTATGTGCGTAGACTATACGGACCTTAACAAGGCTTGTTTGGCTGATCCTTTTGCTCTCCCTCGTATTGATCAGATCATTGATGCTACGGCGGGTTGTGAAAGCTTATGCTTCCTAGATGCTTATTCGGGATATCATCAAATCAAGATGGCAGTTAAGGACCAAGAGAAGACGGCTTTCATCACACCTTTTGGATCTTTCTATTATGTGTCTATGCCTTTTGGGCTCAAGAGTGCTCAGGCAACTTCTCAGCGATGTGTGCAGAATTGCCTTCACAGTCAGATCGGACGCAACGTTCATGCTTATGTGGATGATATTGTGATCAAATCAAGGAGGAAGGAGACCTTGCTTGACGACCTAAGGAAAACTGTTGACAATCTCCGGGTCTATAAGATGATGCTTAACCCGGCCAAGTGTGTCTTTGGTGTTCCGGCTGGCAAGCTCTTGGGTTTTCTGGTTTCTGAGCGCGACATTGAAGCTAACCCAGATAAGATCAAGGCTATCACCTCCCTGGCTGAGCCAGCTTGTATTAATGATGTCCAACATCTAGCAAGGCGGATCGCCGCATTGAGCCGGTTCATAAGCCGCCTTGGTGAGAAAGCTATCCCTCTATATCAGATGATGAAAAAGACAGACAATTTTGTCTGGAGTATGGCGGCGGGTGAAGCGTTTGAGGCGCTCAAGAAGCAACTCACTGAGCTGTCGGTATTAGCTGCTCTGGCTGAGAAAGAACCTTTGCTCCTATACGTGGTGGCTAACAACCGGGCTATCAGCGCCGCAATTGTGGTCGAGCACAAGGAAGCAGGGAAGGAATATCTGGTTCAGAGGCCAGTTTATTATATCAGTGAGGTCCTGACAGAGTCTAAGCAGAGATATCCACATTGGCAGAAGCTAGTGTATGGGGTATTCATGGCCAACCGCAAGTTAAAGCATTACTTCTTAGGGCACCAGATCACCGTGGCCAGCTCTGCTCCATTGGGGGATATAATTCAAAACAAAGAAGCCACTGATAGGATTGCTAAGTGGGCATTGGAGTTGGGACCTTTCAATATAAAATGCGTGCCTCGAACGGCTATCAAGTCTCAAGCCCTTGTGGATTTCATAAATGATTGGACAGAGTGTCAGGCGCCGGAGGAAAAGCCAGACAACACATACTGGACTATACACTTTGATGGATCCAAGCAGCTGGAAGGATCAGGGGCAGGAGTTGTTTTAACATCTCCCAAAGGTGATAAGTTCTGTTATGTGCTCCGACTGATGTTCCCTTGCACCAACAATTGGGCTGAATACGAAGCCCTACTTCATGGTCTCAGAGCCGCTAAGGAGATGAATTTAAGTCGGGTAAGGTGTTTTGGTGACTCGGATCTTGTGGCTCAGCAAGTTTCGGGAACTTGGGATTCCAGGGACCCACGGATGGTGGCTTATCGTCAGGCGGTGGATGTCATTGCTGGTCACTTCAAGGGTTATCAGGTGGATCATATTGATCGTCGCAAGAACGAGGCGGCTGATGCCCTGTCAAGGTTAGGCTCTCAGCGAAGGCCGGTGCTGCCCAATATCTTTCTAGACGTCTTACATCACCCGACTGTCAAGTTACCCTCAGAGGAAGATTTGGTTGTTCCTGACCCGGAGGGGCAATTGGTGGCGGCTCTACATGCTATTCCGGATTGGACTTTGCCTTACTTAGCATATTTGACTCGGGGCGAGTTACCTGATGATGAAAATCTGGCCAGATAGATCACGCGGCGGTCTAAGTCCATGACAATAGTTAATGGTGAGTTGCACAAGTGCAGTGTTACCGGGGTGTTTCAACATTGTGTCTCACCAGAGGAGGGTAAGGAAATCTTGAGTGAAATTCACGCTGGAGATTGCGGACATCACGCCGGCTCAAAATCTTTAGTGGCAAAGGCTTTCCGGCATGGTTTCTTTTGGTTGACGGTTCACAAGGATGTAGAGGATCTGGTCCACAAGTGTGACGGCTGTCAAAAATTCGGTCGGCGGGCTCATGTTCCGGCTCAAGAATTGCGCATGATACCAATTACTTGGCCGTTTGCAGTCTGGGGGTTTGATATGGTCGGGCCTTTCAGGAGATCCAAGGATAAGAAAATGCACATGTTGGTGGTGGTTGATAAGTTCACAAAATGGGTAGAGGCTGAGCCGGTCAGCAAGTGTGACGCGGCTACAGCGGTTCAGTTTATTAAAAAGCTGATCTACCATTTTTGTCACCCTCACAGCATCATCACCGACAATGGTGCAAACTTGTCCAAGGGGGCTATGAAAAAAAATTCTGCGATCTGGAGCACATCCGGCTTGATGTTTCAGCGGTTTCTCATTCACAGTCCAACGGTCAGGCGGAGCGTGCTAATCAATAAATCTTGAGAGGTATCAAACCCCGGCTTATGGTCCCTTTACAACGGATGCCGGATTGTTGGGTGGAAGAATTGACGTCCATCTTATGGAGCATCAGAACTACCCCCAATAGATCCACAGGTTATACACCTTTTTTCATGGTTTACGGTGCAGAGGTCGTGTTACCAAGTGACATCCGGCATGACTCGCCACAAGTGGCGGCTTACGTTGAGACAGACAATGAGGCGGCGCGTCAAGACGCATTGGATGCTTTGGAGGAGGAACGAGAACTAGCGGTTGCCCGTTCGGCGATCTATCAGCAAGACATACGCCGCTATCATAACCGCAGGGTCAAGACCCGGACGTTTCAAGAGGGCGACTTAGTGCTGCGGCTGATTCAAGACCAGACAAATATGCATAAGTTATCTCCTCCATGGGAAGGACCTTTCGTGGTCAGCAGAAATCTCAACAACGGGTCATATTATCTCATTGACATCCGGGACGACTCAGATACCTCGGGTCAGGAGACCCGCCGGCCGTGGAACATAGCGCATTTGTGGCCTTATTATACTTGAGTTGTTGAGAATCAACATTGTACACTATCATTATACATATCATAATTATATATGAATAAAGTAGCATCCTTGCAAGCCGGGGCCTCTGCCATTTCGCATATCTTCATCAATACAAGAAAAATCCAAAACTTTGGTTGTCGAAGGGGGCTTCCCACCTCCGGGTGTAGCTTATCTAACCCTAACAACCGGCTTTCAAGCCAAATAATGTTGACAAGTCAACATTAGCTGTCGAAGGGGGCTTTCTACCTTTGGGTATAGCTTATCTAACCCTAACAGCCGGCTCTTATGCCAAAAAAGTTGACAAGTCAACTTTTGTTGTCGAAGGGGGCTTCCCACCTCCGGGTGTAGCTTATCGAACCCTAACAACCGGCTTTCAAGCCAAAAAATGTTAACAAGTCAACATTAGCTATCGAAGGGGGCTTCCTACCTTCGGGTATAGCTTATCTAACCCTAACAGCCGGCTCTTATTGTTGGGGAACGTTGCATGGGAAACAAAAAAATTCCTACGCACACGCAAGATCTATCCATGGTGATGAGCATCTATGAGAGGGAGAGTGGATCTGCATACCCTTGTAGATCGCTAAGCGGGAAGCGTTAAGAAACGCGGTTGGTGTAGTCGAACGTCTTCGCGATCCAAATCGCCGAGCATCTTGCGATCTCATCACGATACGTCCCGCGATCCAATCACGATCCGTCCCGCACACTCATCACGATCCGTCCCCCGATCCAATCATGATCCGTCTCGCAAACTCATCACGATCCGTCCCGCGAACTCATCACGATCCGTCTCGTGATCTTGATCACGGTCCTTCCGATCTAGCGCCGAACGGACGGCACCTCCGCGTTCAGCACACGTACAACTCGATGACGATCTCCGCCTTTTTTGATCTAGCAAGAGGGAGCGCAGAGGTAGAGGAGTTCACCGGCAGCGTGACGGCGCCGCGATGATGGTGGTGGAGCAATTCCGGCACGGCTTCGCCTAAGCACTGCAGAAATCCGATCTAGAGGAGAAACTATGCACTGGAGGAACGGGCAGCACGTGGCTAAAAATTCTGTGCAAAAAACCCTAAAATCTCAAGTATATATCAGAGGGAGGGAGGAGAGGACTTGGCGCAAGGGCCAAGCCTCCTTGGGTCGGCCGAAGTGGGGAGGAGAGGAGGACTCCTCCTCCAATCCTAGTAGGACTAGGATTCCTCCCTTTTTTGGCCTTTTTCCACCTTTTTCCCTTTGGGCTTTTCTTCCCAGCCGCATGGGCCTTGTGTGGGACTTCCACCAGACCACAAAGGGATGGTATTTACTCTCCCATAGCCCATGTAGCCTCATGGGTCGAAATACCCCTCCCGATGGACTCCCGGTACACTATCGATGAGCCCGAAACTTTTTCGGCGACCAAAGTAGGACTTCTATATATGAATCTTTACCTCCAAGCCATTACGAAACTCCTCGTGACGTCCAGGATCTCATCCGGGACTCCGAACAACCTTCGGTCACCACCATACATAACTCTATACTACCGAAACGTCACCAAACCTTAAGTGTGCAGACCCTGTGGGTTCGAGAACTATGTGGACATGACCGAGACACCTCTATGATCAATAACCAATAGCGGGACCTGAATGCCCATATTGGTTCCTACATATTCTACGAAGATCTTTATCGGTCGAACCTCTATGTCAAGGATCCAGTTAATCCCGTAAGATGTTCCCTTTGTTCTTTGGTATGTTACTTGCCCGAGATTCGATCGTTGGTATCTCCATACCTAGTTCAACCTCATTACCGGCAAGTCTCTTTACTCGTTCCGTAATACAAGATCCTGTGATTAACACTTAGTCACATTGCTTGCAAGGCTTGTTGTGATGTTGTATTACCGAGTGGGCCCTGAGATACCTCTCCGTCACACGGAGTAACAAATCCCAGTCTTGATCCATGCCAACTCAACAGACACCCTCGAAAATACCTGTAGAGTAACTTTATAGTCACCCAGTTATGTTGCGACGTTTGATACACACAAGGCACTCCTCCGATGTCAGTGAGTTGCATGATCTCATGGTCATAGGAACATATACTTGACATGCAGAAAACAGTAACAATAAACCGACACGATCATATGCTATGTTTGTAGTTTGGGTCTTGTCCATCACACCATTCTCCTAATGATGTGATCCCGTTATCAAATGACATCTCATGTCCATGGCTAGGAAACCTTAACCATCTTTGATCAACGAGCTAACCTATTAGAGGCATACTAGGGACATGGTTTTGTCTATGTATCCACACATGCATCTAAGTCTCCGATCAATACAATTATAGCATGGATAATAAACGATTATCATGAACAAGGAAATATGACAATAAATAATTTATTATTGCCTCTAGGGCATATTTCCAAGAGTCTCCCACTTGCACTAGAGTCAATAATCTAGTTCACATCACCATGTGATACGCATTGTTATGAATCTAAGACCCAATGAGTTCTGGGGCTCGATCATCCTTTGCATGTGAGAGAGGTCTTATAGTCAACGGGTCTGCAACATTCAGATCCGAGTGTACTTTGCAAATCTCTATGTCAAACCGTAAACATTGCTACCACACTCCACTTGGTACTATTCCAAATGGCTGCTCCACTATACGTATCCAGATTGCTACTACGAGTCATCCGGATTGGTGTTAAAGCTTGCATCGACGTAACTTTTTACGACGAACTCTTTATCACCTCCATAATCGAGAAACATCTCCTTAGTCTTTTAGTTACTAAGTATAATCTTGACCGTTGTCCTGTGATCCACTCCTGGATCACTTTTGTACCCCTTGACTCACTCATGGCAAGGCACACACCAGGTGCGGTACACAGCATGGCATAATATAGAGCCTATGGCTAAGGCATAGGGGACGACGTTCATCCTTTCTCTTTCTTTTGCCGTTGTCGAGCTTTGAGTCTCACTCAACTTCACACCTTACAAATCAGGCGAGAACTCTTTCTTTGACTGATCCATTTTGAACTCTTTCAAAATCTTGTCAAGGTATGTACTCATTGAAAGTCTCATCTAGCATCTTGATCTATCTCTATAGATCTTGATCTTCAACAATTAGGTAGCTTTATCCAGGTCTTCCTTTGAAAAACTCTTTTCAAACAACCGTTTATGCTTTCCAAAAATTCTACATCATTTCCGCATAGCAATATGTCATCCACATATACTTATCAGAAACTCTATAGTGCTCCCACTCACTTTATTGCAAATACAAGTTTCTCATAAACTTTGTATAGATTTGAAAACTTTGATCACCTTATCAAAGTGTATATTCCAACTCCGATATGCTTGCTTCAGTCCATAGAAGGACCACTGAAGCTTGCTCACCTTTTAGCATCCTTAGGACTGACAAAACCTTCTGGTTGTATCTCATACAACCTTTCCTTAAGAAAGGAAACGATGTTTTGGCATCCATCTGCCAGATTTCATAATTGAAAAATGCAGCAACTCCTAACATAATTCCAACAGATTTTAGCATTGCTACGAGTGAGAAAGTCTCATCGTAGTCAACTCCTTGAACTTGCCAGAAACTTCTTTGCGACAAGTCGAGCTTTATAAATGGTGACATTCACCATCAGCGTTTGTCTTCATTTTAAAGATCCATTCGTACTCAACGACCTACCATCCAACGAGCAAGTCTACCATAGTCTATACTTGGTTTTCATATATGGATCCTTTCTCGGATTTCATGGCCTCTAACCATTTGTCGGAATCCGGGCCCATCATTGCTTCTCCACGGCTCGTAGGTTCATCGTTGTCCAACAACATGACCTCCAAGACAGGGTTGTCATACCACTCAGGAGCAGTACACATCCTTGTCGACCTACGAGGTTCGATAGTAACTTGATCCGAAGCTTCATGATCATCATCATTAACTTTCTCTTCAACTAACGTAGGCTTCACAGAAACAATTCCTGTGTTGCGCTACTCTCTGGTTGAACAAAGGTTCAACAACCTCATCAAGTTCTATATTCCTCCCACTCAATTTTTTCGAGAGAAACTCTTTCGAGAGAAACTCTTTCTCGAGAAAGGACCCAGTTTTAGCAACAAACACTTTATGCTTGGATCTGAGATAGAAGGTTTACCCAACTGTCTTAAGGGTATTCTATGAAGATGCATTTGTCCGCTTTGGGTTCGAGCTCATTAGGTGAAAACATTTTTCACACAAGCATCGCAGCCCCAAACATTAAGAAATGACAGCTCAGGTTTCTATCAAACCATAATTCACACGGTGTCATCTCAACGGATTTAGATGGTGCCCTATCTAAAGTGAATGTAGTTGTCTCTAATGCATAACCTCAAAATTATAGTAGAAAAATGATAAGAGACATCATAGCAAGCACCACATCCAATAGAGCACGACTATGACGTTCGAACACACCATCACACTATGGTGTTCCAGGTGGCGTAAGTTGTGAAACGACTTTCACACTGTCTAAAGTTGTATGCCAAACTCGTAACTCGGATATTCACCTCCACGATCATATCGTAGACATTTTTATCTTCTTGTCACGATGATCTTAAACTTCACTCTGAATTTGCTTGAACCTTTCAAACGATTCAGACTTGTGTTTCTTTCAGTAAATATACACTATATCTACTCAAATCATCAGTGAAGGTAAGAAAATAATGATATCCACTGCACGCTACAAGACTCATTGGATTGCATACATCAACATGTATCATTTCCAATAAATCACTTACTCGCTCCATCCATCTGGAAAACGGGGTCCTTAGTCATCTTGCCCAAGAGGCATGGTTCACATGTCTCACCCGATTCGAAATCGAGTGAGTCCAAAGATCCATAAGTATGGAGTTTCTTCATGCGCTTTATACCAATATGACATTTAGCGGCAGTGCCACAAGTATGTGGTACTATCATTATTAACTTTGTATCTTTTGGCATCAATGTTATGAACATGTGTATTACTACGATCAAGATTCAACAAACCATTCTCACTGGGTGCATGACCATTGGAGGTATCATTCATGTAAATAGAATAACCATTATTCTCTAACTTAAATGAATAGCCATGTTGCAATAAACACGATCTAATCATGTTCATACTCAACGCAAAACACCAAATAACATTTATTTAGGTTCATTACTAATCCCGAAGGTAGAGAGAGCGTGCGATGTCGATCACATCAACCTTGGAAACATTTCCAACACACATCGTCACCTCACCCTTAGCTAGTCTCCGTTTATTCCGTAGATTTTATTTCGAGTTACTAAAATTTCGCAATCGAACCGGTATCCAATACCCAGGTGCTACTAGGAGTACTAGCAAGGTACACATCAATAACACATATATCAAATATACTTATGTCGATGTTGCCAGGCTTCTTATTTACCAAGTATCTAGGGTTGTTCCACTTCAACGACCGTTCTCCTCATAATCGAAGCACTGAGTATCGGGTTTGGGTTCAACTTTGGGTTGCTTCACTAGAGCAACAACTGACTTGCCATCCATGAAGTTTCCCTCCTTGCCATTACCCTTCTCGAAACTAGTAGTTTTACTAACCATCAACACTTGATGCTCCTTCTTGATTTCTACCTTTCGCGGTGTCAAAACATCGCGAACAACTCAGGGATCATTATTTATATCCCTGGCGTTTTATAGTTCATCACCAGGTTTTAGTAGCTTAGTGACAGTGACTTGGAGAACTATATCAATCACTATCTTATCAGGAAGATCAACTCCCACTCGACTCAAGCGATTGTAGCACCCAGACAATCTGAGCACATGCTCAACGATTGAGCTATTCTCTTTCATATTACAAGCAAAGAATCTTGTTGGAGATCTCATATCTCGCAACACAGGCATGAGCCTGAGATCCTAATTTCAGCTCTTAGAACATCTCATATGTTCTGTGACGTTCAAAACGTTTCGGAGCCTCAATTCTAAAATGTAATGCATGACGCACTAAACTATCAAGTAGTTATCAGAACGTGCCTGTCAGATGTTCACAACATCTATAAACAACGCTAGAGGGGTTGGCGCACCGAGCGGTGCATTAAGGACATAAGCCTTCTGTGTAGCAACGAGGACAATCCTCAAATCACGGAGCCAGTCCGCAATATTGCTACGATCATCTTTCAACTCTATTTCTCTAGGAACATATAAAAATTCAAGGGAGCTATAGCGTGAGCTAGTAATCTACAACACAGTTTGCAAAGACACTACTTACTATGTTCATGATAATGAGTTCAATTAATCATAATACTTAAGAACTCCCACTCAAATTGACATCCCTCCGGTCATTCGAGTGATACATGATCCAAATTCACCAACTCAAGTCCGGTCATCACGTGAGTTGAGGTGGTTTCAATGGTGAACATCATCATGTTAATCATATCTGCTATATGACTCATGTTCGACCTTTCGGTCTCTTGTGTTCTGAGGCCATGTCTGTACATGCTAGGCTCGTCAAGTTTAATCCGAGTGTTCTGCATGTGCAACACTGGCTTGCACCCGTTGTATGTGAACGTAGAGTCTATCACACCCGATCATCACGTGGTGTCTCAACACGACGAACTTTCGCAACGGTGCACACTCAGGGAGAACACAATTCATCTTGAAATTTAAGTGAGGGATCACCTTATAATGCTACCGTCGTCCTAAGCAAAACAAGGTGCATAAAAGGATTAACATCACATGCAAATCATAAGTGACATGATATGGCCATGAACTTGTGCTTTTGATCTCCATCTTGAAAGCACCGGCATGAACTCCATCGTCACCGGCAAGACACCATGATCTCCATCATCTTGATCTCCATCAACATGTCGCCATCGGGGTTGTCTCGCCCAACATGCTTCTACTACTATTGCTACCGTTTAGCGATAAAGTAAAGCATTACATAGCGCTTAATGATTGACACGTAGGTCATACAATAATTAAAGACAACCCTATGGCTCCTGCCGATTGCCGTACTCATCGACATGCAAGTCGTGATAATCTATACATCACATGATCATCTCATACATCACATATATCACATCATATAATTGGCCATATCATATCACAACATACCCTGCAAAAACAAGTTAGACGTCCTCTAATTGTTATTGCATGTTTTACGTGGCTGCTACGGGTATCTAGCAAGAACAATTCTCATCTACGCAAAAACCACAATGGTGATACACTAGTTGCTTTTCAACCTTCTCAAGGACCGCCTTTGTCGAATCTGATCCAACTAAAGTGAGAGAAACTGGCACCCGCAAGCCATCTATGCAACAAGTTGCGGTCAAGGGAACCGGTCTCTCGTAAGCATAAGAGTAATGTTGGTCCGGGCCGCTTCATCTCACAATACCGCTGAACCAAAATTCGACCAAGGGAGGAAGCAATCTAAGCATCAACACCCACAAACCTTTTGTGTTCTACTCGAGATCTCATCTACACATAGACCTAGCTCTGATACCACTGTTGGGGAACGTCGCATGGGGAACAAAATTTTCCTACGCACACGCAAGATCTATCCATGGTGATGAGCATCTACGAGAGGGAGAGTGGATCTACATACCCTTGTAGATCGCTAAGCGGGAAGCGTTAAGAAACGCGGTTGGTGTAGTCGAACATCTTTGCGATCCAAATCGCCGAGCGTCCTGCGATCTCATCACGTTCCATCCCGCGATCCAATCACGATCCGTCCCGCGAACTCATCACGATCCGTCCCGCGATCCAATCACGATTCGTCCCGTGAACTCATCACGATCCGTCCTGCGAACTCATCATGATCCGTCTCGCAATCTTGATCACGGTCCTTCCGATCTAGCGTCGAACGGACGACACCTCAGCGTTCAACACACGTACAGCTCGATGACGATCTCCGCCTTCTTGATCCAGCAAGAGGGAGCAGAGAGGTAGAGGAGTTCACCAGCAGCGTGACGGTGCCACGATGATGGTGGTGGAGCAATTCCGGCAGGGCTTCGCCTAAGCACTGCAGAAATCCGATCTAGAGGAGAAACTATGCACTGGAGGAACGGGCAGCACGTGGCTAAAAATGATGTGCAAAAAACCCTAAAACCTCTAGTATATATAATAGGGAGGGAGGAGAGTACTTGGCGCAAGGGCCAAGCCTCCTTGGGTCGGCCGAAGTGGGGAGGAGAGGAGGACTTCTCCTCCAATCCTAGTAGGACTAGGATTCCTCCCTTTTTTGGCCTTTTCCCACCTTTTTCCCTTTGGGCTTTTCTTCCCAGCCGCATGGGCCTTGTGTGGGAATTCCACCAGCCCACAAAGGGCTGGTATTTACTCTCCCACAGCGCATGTAGCCTCTTGGGTCGAAATACCCCTCCTGATGGTGTCCCGGTACACTACCGGCACTCCCGGTACACTACCGATGAGCCCGAAACTTTTCCGGCGACCAAAATAGGACTTCCTATATATGAATCTTTACCTTAGGATCATTCCGAAGCTCCTAGTGACATCCGGGATCTCATCCTTGACTCCGAACAACCTTCGGTCACCATCATACATAACTCTATACTACCGAAACGTCACCAAACTTTAAGTGAGCAGACCCTGCGGGTTCGAGAACTATGTGGACATGACCGAGACACCTCTACGGTCAATAACCAATAGTAGGACCTAGATGCCCATATTGGTTCCCACATATTCTACGAAGATCTTTATCGATCGAACCTCTATGTCAAGGATTCAGTTAATCTCGTAAGATGTTCCCTTTGTTCTTCGGTATGTTACTTTCCCGAGATTCGATCGTCGGTATCTCCATACCTAGTTCAACCTCGTTACCGGCAAGTCTCTTTACTCGTTCCGTAATACAAGATCGCGTGACTAACACTTAGTCACATTGCTTGCAAGGCTTGTTGTGATGTTGTATTACCGAGTGGGCCCTGCGATACCTCTCCGTCACACGGAGTAACAAATCCCAGTCTTGATCCATGCCAACTCAACAGACACCCTCGAAGATACCTGTAGAGTACCTTTATAGTCACCTAGTTATGTTGCGACGTTTGATACACACAAGGCGCTCCTTCGGTGTCAGTGAGTTGCATGATCTCATGGTCATAGGAACATATACTTGACATGCAAAAAACAGTAGCAATAAACCGACACGATCATATGCTACGTTTGTAGTTTGGGTCTTGTCCATCACACCATTCTCCTAATGATGTGATCCCATTATCAAATGACATCTCATGTCCATGGCTAGGAAACCTTAACCATCTTTGATCAACGAGCTAGTCTATTAGAGGCATACTAGGGACATGGTTTTGTCTATGTATCCACACATGCATCTAAGTCTCCGATCTATACAATTATAGCATGGATAATAAACGATTATCATGAACAAGGAAATATGATAATAACTAATTTATTATTGCCTCTAGGGCATATTTCCAACACTTATGCCAAAAAAGTTGACAAGTCAACTTTGGTTGTCGAAGGGGGCTTCCCACCTCCGGGTGTAGCTTATGTAACCCTAACAGACGGCTTTGAAGCCAAAAAATTGTTGACAAGTCAACATTAGCTATCGAAGGGGGCTTCCTACCTTCGGGTATAGCTGATCTAACCCTAACAGCCGGCTCTTATGCCAAAAAAGTTGACAAGTCAACTTTGGTTGTCGAAGGGGGCTTCCCACCTCCGGGTGTAGCTCATCTAACCCTAACAACCGGCTCTTACGCCAAAAATGTTGACAAGTCAACATAGTCGTCCAGGGGGCTTCCTGCCCTACGGGTGTAGCTTATCAAACACTATCGGTCGGCTCTTAAGCCAAGCAATTGGCTCCGTCAACACGTTAGGAAGATACAACATCTTTGGGTTATGCTTTTAAGCCGCCCTTCTAACGGTATAAGGATACATCTATTCATGCAGGAAATTAAGCTGTTAAGAGCCGGTAAGGCATACAATGAGAAGCACAAGGAATATGACATATATATATATATATATGTTAAGCCAGACTTTTCATATGTGCACGATGGCACAATTCAAGCAAAGGCAAAAGTTACTACCAGTCTATTACATATGCTCTCTGTGGAGCCCAAAAATATCATAAAGTTTTTTACACCGCTCATGGCGGGTCACAAAGAGCCGGCTATCAACAGGCGCTCACAGTGCGATCAGCTTGCTGGCGGGTCACCCTGCTCTAGATCTTCGACTGCTTGGATCTGAAGATTTTCCAAGTCCTAGTTGCAGTTGGTTAAAGCCGCAAGGGTTCCTTCTTCAAAGAAGGGGGGCGGGTCAAGTTTAGAGGCGAAAATATGCTTACTGCGGGCGGGTGTCAGATCCTTGGACTCAAAGAGCGGGCCACGGATCCTTTTTTGATCTGTGTTGTAAGCCGCCTGGTAAGTCGCTAGGTTGACCTCTTCTGCTAAAACGGAGGCCAGGACTTTGGAATCCTTCACACATCGGGCATAGTCAGAGTCGGTGAATTCGGAACCATCATCCTTTTTGTAGGGAAATCCATCCATCATATCAGTCGGAGTTAGCTTTGGAGCGAAAGCCAATGCCCGGCTTATGGCCATGATCGCCCCCTGGCGGGCGACTGATCTCTTCAACTCCACAATTTGCTTCGGTAGCGTCGACAGAAGCTCTAAGACCCCTTTGAGAGTTGAAGGGATATTATCCTTGTACTGCACAACTTTGATGGTACATAGAACGTCGCAGTACAGTTGTTCTGTAAAGGTATACATGACCTTCAGGGGCAGCAGGCTGTCGGAGGCAAGTTGGCGACTCCTAGGACCTGCATAAGACGGACGCCTCGTCATAAGTCGCCAGCACAAGTACAAATGCACAAATTGAGTTAAGTTATCAAATACTTACCAAAGATGGCGACTGTCATTTTCATGATGTGGCGCTTCAAGGACTGTAGCTCATCAGATACGATCATAAGTCGCTGATCAGCGTCATCCGCCCATTTAGTCAAGGCGGCTTGTTTGGTCTTAGAGGATTCCTTGAAGGTTGCAAAGTCGGCCTTGATTTTGGTCAATTCTTCAGCAAGGCGCCAACATTTCTCATCAGCTTCACTCCGGGCGGCTTGCTGCGTGGCTAGATTGTTTTTTAAGCCGACCATTTCCGACTCGGCTCCGTTTAAAGCTTCATGCGACATATCAAAGCATGGAATAAGCCGACAGGAGGAGAAGTTTCAAAGATTCAGCAAGTCTCAAACAGATTGCAAGCAATATGTATGACACTTGGGGGCTAATGTCTATTTTAAAGACAGTTCCGGATCATCTTTATCAAGTTAACCCGGAACTTGGGGGCTACATATTGTTTTTTCAAGCTGTTCAGAATGAAAGTCCCGACTCAACTTCGACAAGATTGAGCTGGCCCTTGAGGGCTACAATTGGCTCTATTACGCATTCTTAATAAAGTCCCGACTCAACTTTGGAAAAGATTGAGCCGGCCCTTGGGGGCTACAATTGGCTCTATTATCTATCTTCTATAAAGCTCCGGTTCAGTGTTATCAACCTTGAGCCGGCCCTTGGGGGCTAACAACGATGATTTGAGGTTACTTCTAAGTAAGGTGAGACCTACATGCTAAATATTTCTACTTCTACCATGATGGAAGAACCAGATTATCATCAGCCAATGTTAACCCGACTCTTGGGGGCTGAGTAAGGGTATAAGGAGGAAAAAGAATACCTCATATTTTATCTTCATTAAGTTGACAACTTTGAGCTCCAGATCCCGGCTTGTAGATAGCCGGCTCATATAGCCAGCATGAAGTTCATCAGCTGTCATTTTCTCGAGGGCAGGAAGCTCAAACTCCAACGTCCTGGAGGCTTCAACCATCTCACTATGCTTTGTCAACACGTGAGGAGGAGGAGAGTGAAAGCTGGCACCGGTAATCACGACGTCCGGAGCAGTGGTGTCATCAGCAGCCTTCGCAGGGCTTGGCGGCTTGGAATGGTCCTTCTGCAGACTCTCTGGAGTAACATCAGCTGCCGGCTCTGCAGGGGCCGCTGAGGGGTTTGCATCTGGCATAGGAGCGTCTGGCTTGGCAAGCTCCGGTTCTTGAGCGGTAAGGCTAGGGGCGGACTTGTTGGTCTTCCTTCGCTTGGTCTGAGCCCTGGAAAAGCATAAGAGTTAGAACCCAAGGTTTACAACCGCCGAAGAGTCGGACGTAAAGCTTGAAAAACACGTACAACAGGTTAATCTTTGGAGGCGGCAGAGCGGTGGCCTTAGAGTCGACAGATGAAGGCGATGATCCCTGAAAGGCAGTTCAGATAATGTAAGGCAATGTTGGAATTACAAAGGAAGAGATAGTAAAATCAAGCAGAGAAGAAATACATACCTCTGCGGGGCACTTCTTCTGAGCCGGGGAGTTAGGTAACCCGGACATGAGATTGGTAGAGCCGGCGCTCCGGGTCTGACGTCGGTCGTCTTGCTGTTGCTTTTTCAAAAGAAACTGGGGATCCAAATAAGCAAGAGGATGAGAAAGGGGAACTTTTCGAATGACCCGTCGTATCTTCTAGGGTATAAAATATTCCGAGTCAGACGAAATACAAGTTACCTCAGGGGCGTTAGCGCGGCTCGTCTCTGCCTCGTCATGTGAATGGTTGTTGTCGGTAAAGTGAATGAAGAGGCGACAAAAAGTAGTCAAATTATACCTCTGAGCCGTCTGATTCCAGCAGTTCAAACCATTCTTCTTGAGGAGTGGTCTTTTTCGTCCTCTTGACCGCGTCTTTCTTCTTGTCCTTCTTCAGAGGAGGAACATATTTTTTCTTCTAGAAGCTGGAGTTAGCCTGAAAAGATAAGCCGACAAGTAGTGAGGAATTGCCAAGACATAGCTAAATAAAGAGAAGAGACTATGGAGAGTCGCCTTACTTCTGGGGCTGGGTTAATGACACAGAAAGTTGCCAGACCAATGGCGTTGCAAGCTCCTGAAGTCTCGTGGACAAGACTCCGGATGACAGTTGTAATATCATCTTCTGTTAACTTCGTCCAGCTGAAGCAGAGGGAATCGTCATACTGACCCGGATATTCGCACATAAGGCGATTTCTCCGGCTCAAGGGCATAATCCTCCAAGAGATCCAGCAGCGGTCAAATCCAACCCCGTCAGTCCGTTGGCGATGAGGGCCTTAACCTTGGCATGAGCCAACTCGTGCTTCGCCCGTTCAGCAGTTGACATCCGGCCAGGAAGCTCGGAGGTCGTCTTGAGCCGGGATGTGCGGTAACCCGGCAACGGACGTTCACCCGCTGGGGAGGTATCTTTAAATAAAACCAAGTCTTATTCCAATCTTTTGGGTGACTCGGCATCTGGACAGCCGGAAAAGTTATGTCCCGGCGCCACTGAATTGAAATCCCGCTGAGCTCTAAGCTTGGGCCGACCTTCACTTCAGTCTGGCGGTTTGCGTAGAAGAACTCCCGAAAGAGACCAACAGACGGCTCGGCTTGCAGATAGACTTCGCTAAGCACTTGGAAGTTACAGATGTTGGAGACAGAATTGGGGGCGAGGTCTTGAGGGTGCAGCTTGTAAAAGTGAAGAACATCCTGGAAGAATTTTGAGCTGGGGGGGTACGAACCCACGTTCGATGTGATCTAAAAATACCACTACTTCGCCCTCCCGAGGAACGGGCTTCAGTTCATCGCCCGGAACCCGCCAATGGATGACATCCTTGGCGGGAAGGGTGCCCGCGTGTACAAAGTCCATGAAGAACTCTTCGGTGATGCAAGAGCCAACCCAATTGCATGAGTTGGACGCATGAGACATGGCGGCGGTTTAAAATTGTGCAAAGTAACAATGTACGACGAGTCAAGGAACGACAGATATCTACGGGTGGTTAAAAGCTTAAGACCTTAAGGTTGAGTCGCTAGGATCCGGTTGGTGAGAGCCGGAATTACATGGTGGGTCAAGAAGACAAAGCAAAATTTGGCTAAGTGCAGAAAACAGGTCTCACAAAGTATCTCTAAGATTACGGATCTACAAAATGGAGAAAAATGTTTTTATTTCAGACCTAGATATGAACTAATGAAACGGTGAAAGCTCGAAAACGGCAGGTGGAGCCGTTACAAATCTACGTAGTGCTACTATCGGTCTCCTACAGAACGCCGCATCAGGAACAAGATATCGTCAAGTTCTTATGGGCTAAAGCATGGCCGACATTGGGAGAGAAGCTTGGGTTCAAAAGTGGCGGGAGAACTCCATGAAACCCTACCGAAATGACTACGGATCTAGGGGAAGAAGAACTCACCGGAGACGGCGCGGCGGACGCGGGCGAAACTCTGGAACAAACAGGTCGATGCAGCGGCCTCGACGACGACGGTGTGGAGGCGGCGCCGTAGCAAGGTGTGCTAGAGCAGCGGCGTTGGAAGGAGGAAGACGAAGAGCGAGCGGGAAGAAAGGCAAGAGCCACCCCTCGCGGTCCTATTTAATAGGAAAAGGTGGAAACAAGCGCGAAAATCCAGGCGATGGATGTCATTTGACCGAGGCGGATGCCTCGATTCCCGGACCGTCCATTTAATAAGGGAAAAGATTCGTCGCGGACGTCAGAGGATCTTTCTGACAGATTTGGCATGACGTCATGGTGGGTCATCATTTTCAGGTAGACTCATCGATGATGAAGGAGGCTGAAATGAGCAAGCTCAAATCAACCTGGGGCCTAATGTTGGGGATATAACCCCATGGTGAGACCCGCCCTAGAGGCTCCGGGTCACACTAGGCGGCTTGTACACCAATCCAAGAGTGGGCTGCGAAGATTTAAGCCCAAGACGTTTGGCGGCTTGACAAGATGGGCCCGAACGGAGAAGACCCGGGCGAGTAAGCCGTCCGAAGACAGCTTGGTCAGGAAGGCGAGATAAGATAGGGATAGACTCAGACACGTAGTGAGAGTCGGCTACAACTTGTATGACCCGTGGTCTTGACCTCCTATATAAAGGTGAGACCCGGGGCGACTTAGAGATCAGATTATCGTGAACTAGGTTAAACAATAGCTCCCTTGTAATCGATATGCCAAGCAATACAAACACAAGCATGACGTAGGCTATTACCTCGACTCGAGGGGCCGAACCTGGGTAAACTCGTGTCTTTCGTCCCAACCAACCCCTTTGAGTCCATCACCTTAGCGATGGCCTCGAATTCAAGTCCGTTCACCCGGACATCTGCCGTGATAAAACCACGACACCGGGTGTTAAACAAATATCCAAGTTGCCACATAACCGCGGGCACAACTTTCCACATCCTTTCTTCCTTCGTGCACCATCTCCGTCATGCCGTCAGCTTTAGAGCGACGTGGGAGGGCCTCTCGACGAAGGAGAAGCACGAGTTGGCCGACCTTGTGAACGACTGGTAGTCCCGTCGTGCATGACGGATATAGGTGCACAGAGCAAGTACGCGAACGAAGATTTAAACTAGGTTAACTTCCGAATGCCTTTGTTTAATAAAATAGATCGAAATACAGTGAAGGTGGCCCAATTAAAATGAAATCATCTGATTTGCATGAAAATCGCCCGGTTTGTTTAATTTTTGTTTGAAATGTATGCAGACGTTTGAAGTATACAGCTGGATGGCGGACTCCCGTATCACTATCCGCGGATGCGTCTAAGTTGGAGATGCCCTACATATCTATAGACACAACCAAACAACTTTGATCACCACTTCATGTCCCTGTAGAAACCCACATATCATGACATTCTATTCCTACATCTTCCTTTTTCTATTGCAGTGTTTTCCATATCCCGTGAACCAAATAAGCCCTTGATTTACACCCATGTTACTATCTCTGGTCTGTGCACCAATGACACATATTTTTATTCTATTTTCAAAAAAAGAAGAAACAACGTGATATCATAAGATTTGCCCTAGGACATGTTTCATTGTTTCCCATTTGACCATCGAAAATTTATTTAAATCTTGCAGCAAGACTTTGTAGAGATTCAGCACACATTTTTCTGTATATATAAACATCCACAACGCATAGCTTTCATTTTGCCATTTCTTCTTTTTTCTACAATACATTTTGCCATTTCTTTTTCAAAAAGCTAAAACGATGTCTGAAGAAAACATTGTTTAATTTTCCAGACCGTGATTCTTCAGAATCGAGTTAGAAGAAGACCCTAAAAAAAGTAGCGGGATAGCACAAAATTGCCCTAGGACATATTTACCGTTTCCCCCCTTGACCATCGAAAAATCCTTGAAATTTTGCAACATGGACTTTATAAAACTCCAGCAATCATTTTTCTATATATAAATAGCCACAACGACAAAGCTTTCATTTTACCATTTTTCTTCATCACCAATCAAAAAGCTAAAACGATGTCTGAACAGAACAAGAGAGAGCGACCTTTTCCGCTATCCTTTGAAAATGCGGAAGGCACCATTCCCAGCCAGCCTCTTGACTTCCTCCCTCGGCCGCACGGTTTCATTCACTCCACGCAGGTGGTTTTCTCAAACCCCCAATCAATGCCACCGTGCGTTCTCTCGCACCCCAAACCAATGCCACACCGTGAGTACACATCGTCGGGTACGGCGAGCATTTATCCACGGCCCCGCAGCGGGGCGGGGCGGGGCCCCGGCGAGCGGATTCAAACCACAGCCGAGCCAAAGCCAAGAGCAAAAACCGATGCCAAAAGGCGCTCCTCTCCCCGAACAAGGGGAACAAAACAACGCCGCGGAAATGCGAAAGCGGAAAAACTTCTGGCCCCTGTCCTCCCTCCCCCCGAAGCGATAGATAGAAGAGGAATAGGGGCCGCGTCTCCTCTCTCTCTCCCCCCCTCCACTCCGTCCACCACCACCGCCTGCGTCCTCGCCCGCCCCCGGCCCCGCCCCCGCGGCCCGCTAAACCCCGCCCCCGCGGCCGCGCTCGATCTAGGGTTCCCGGTCGTCGCGGCGCCAATGGCGGACGCGCGCGGTGGCTGGTCGTGGGACCTCCCCGGCTTCCAGCCGCCGACACCGGCCGCGGCGACGCCGCTCGCGCCGCCCACCGCCATGCCCAGGGCGCCGCCGACGGCCATGGTGGCCCGCTCCTCCGAGGGGGCGCCCCGCGGGTCCGGCGCCATGCCCGTCGCCGACCGCCTCGACCAGCTCGCCGACAGCGTCCAGGTGCTTGTTTCCGCTCCGGGCTTGTTGGTTCAGTGGTGCCCGCGGTGTCCGGTTCTAGCTCGTTTCTGTCCGGGGGATGGGGTGATTTAGCTGGGCGGGGTCGTTGGAGCGGGGGATGTTGCCGTGTGTTTCGCGCCGGCTCAGCGGATTCCTGCATTTCGGGTTTACGCGTCCGTCAATGAGCTGGCCGAGGTAGAGGATTTGGACGCGTGCTGATTCACTGCTTTCATTCCGTGCTGCCCTTGCCCCATTTGTTTGGGAATGTCGGTGAAGGCTCTCTGTTGGGCCTAGAGCTCGACCTTGCAGTTTAGTTGCACAGTTTAGTTGCATATACGGTTTATAATTTTGAAATTTATTCGATTGACGAACCAAGTCTGGCTGTGCTCAGCTGGTAATAATGCGTCGAATGTGTTTCTGTCACTGGCGTTGGTTCAACACGAGATACTACCATGGTGGCGTGACAGGTTCCAACATTGTATTCATTTAGTATGTTCGAGGACAAGAGGGCTGTTATGATATTCCTTAATTTTGATGAACTGAAACTACTCAACTGGAACTAATCGTGTGCCATTACCTTGTTCACTAGGAATGAGGAGTGTAAACAAACTTGAGCAGGATAATACTGTCCGCACTTTCAATATTAATCATAGTTTTGCTTTCACATGAAAAATTCCAGGAAACTATTCTTGTTAATTGATGCAAATACCAGAGTGATGATGATTATGTCAAATCAACATGATTTGATGTGCATGATAATATGTGTTCACTTCATGTTTTTTTCTCTCGTTCCTGCTTGTGTTGGTAACTTGGTATTTGGTCATTTCTTAAAACTCACTTTTATAAATTACACCTGCAGCTTGCCAGAGAGGACTGCTTGGAACTTAGACAAGAAGCCAGTGACCTTCTTGAGTATTCTAATGCAAAACTGGGCCGCGTCACTCGTTATCTTGGGTTTCTTGCAGATAGAACTCGGAAACTAGGTAAGTTCAATATCTCTTCATTGTGTCCAGTTAAGTATTAACCTCGTTTCCCCTTTGTTAATGAGGGGGTCCTGTTTAATCATTTATATACATCTAGCTGTTTATGTTTTCCTTGTCCTTTTAGTCTTGTTATTAATCTTAATTTTGATATTGGTTTTACTGGGGTGGTTGGTATTGTGTTTTGAAGGCTCCTGGAATAAGCTATATGCTTGCAGTGAAATTTCTCTATTTGGCACATTGCGCAGCATAATATGGTTGCAGGTGTCTGTAATGTAATGATTCCCTGTTTATAAATTATAGGGTGGGTTATGTGCAACTCTTATATTCATATACCCACGTTCTGTTTTTAAAGCTGGGAAAGGATATATATATATAAAGTTTTGCGAGGGCATATTGCAGTTATAATGAATAGCACATTACGTCCCTTAAGTATTTAAGTACATTCTATAATCTCGTGACCACAAATTGTAATAGTATCTGTATGAACCCACTGGTAATAAAATTATGCCTCGAGCATTAAAACAACATAACAAACTGACTTGGATGTTGTTGGATCATATCATGTTCTAAGGGCACTTTTTTTCCCAATCACAGACTGTACATAATCAGAAGAGATAGAGAATCATGCTTCTTCATGCATGGCAACTTGCTCTGTTGTGTTAATCATCTATGTTTAATGAATAGCACATTACTATGTTTAATATAATTTCATTGTTACCTGAGGTTATATCTTTTGCTGCTGTAGATCAAGCTGCACTTGAAACTGAAACTAGAATCACTCCTTTGATTCACGAGAAGAAACGGCTTTTCAATGACTTGTTGACCTTGAAAGGTACTCTACCATGTTCTGTACTGCCTGACTTAATACACATGACTCATCTTTGTGCGTGGAATCTTTTTAGCGTCAGGCCATCAGTCATAATTTTGAACACCTTTCAGGCAATGTCAAAGTATTCTGCCGTAGCAGACCATTATTCGAAGATGAGGGTCCATCAGCGGTCGAGTTTCCAGATGATTTTACTATCCGTGTAAACACTGGAGATGAGTCGCTGACAAACCCTAAGAAGGATTATGAGTTTGACAGGGTATATGGTCCCCACATTGGGCAAGGTAAGATTGATGCTGAGCCATGTAGGATGCAATTGATTAGTGCTAGACTGCACAAAACTTTTGATCATATGTTCTTTTTGATATCTCTAACTCTTACACTTACTCCGTCCTTCAAATGCTTTCAAGGTGAACTTTTCCACGATGTTCAACTGTTTGTGCAGTCTGCCTTGGATGGGTACAATATCTCCATATTTGCGTATGGTCAAAGCCGCTCTGGAAAGACACATACACTGGTTTTCATCTACTCTGATGTGTTTATAATTGTTTTTCACGAAATTACACATTCTAAGTTACAGAGTGCTTAGGTTGCATTGATGCCATTTCTTGTTCTCTCAATTATTTGCAAGAACTATACTATAAAAATAACAACATCTTGGTATGGTAAATATCTTCACTATGAAAAGCCCAGAGCACAGCGCATGACACTGAAAACCATGAATGGAGCTAACTTGATTTTTCTTAAAGGAACATGCATTATGAATCTGTCACCCTTTGACTTCTTACTAGGTGCAATAGCCAAACTCTATATTATCAACCTGTGATTGTATGTTAGAATACACATATCTTATTCAATCATGTAACTCGTGTATCCTAACAAAGAAAAAAATGCAACTAATGTATTGAGAGCCATTAGAATGATGAGCGTTGATCACTTGTTGACAAAGAAATGCAACGACGCTCCTCAAACAGCACTATTATATAACTTCAATGGCTAACTGTAATATTGTAGCACACTTTTAGGGCAGCACCGGTGTCTCAGAATTACTTTATTGTTTGATAAGATCTGATCCCAGATACTGTAGAACAAGATGCAGGAGCTTACATTCTTGCATGCTCTTGAGTCTTGACTGACGTTTGTTTAAATGCATAGGTACAGTACTCTTTGACTGAAATTTTCATGCCTTCTTTTCAGGAAGGATCTAGCCATGATCGTGGTTTATATCTCCGATGCTTTGAGGAGCTATTTGATCTTTCAAACTCAGATACTACTTCCACATCACACTTTAACTTCTATTTTACTGCCTGTGAACTTTACAATGATCAGGTACCAATACAATTCTGTCTGGAATTCTACAATGATCACTTGGCTGTTGTTCTGTGTCAAGTGTATATGACTGCACGTTCCTCGTATAGCTGGTATTGCAGCAGCCTAATTGCATTTGTTCGTTTCACACAGGTCCGGGATTTGCTGTCAGAATCTAGAAGCACCGCCCCGAAAGTTCGCATGGGTGTGCAAGAATCCTTTGTGGAACTTGTGCAGGAGAAGGTTGAAAATCCATTGGAATTTTCTGGAGCCCTAAAGACAGCACTTCAGAATCAGTCTGTACATTCGTCGAAGGCCATCGTATCTCACCTGTATGTCAATAACTGTTATTGTCTCCCTTCATCCATACCCCATAAGATTGTTTGTTTCTAGGTCAAATATCTCTTTTTGTGATGCAATGATGAATGTAATATCTGGTTTGTACTCCCTAGTACATTTGTCAGATAAATATTTGAAAAGGGCATTATTTCTTCGTGGCTTATTAATCCTTTTCCTGGTTCTTAGGCCTCCTTTGGTTTGGAGGAATTTTACAGGAATTATATAGGATAGGATTCTTGTAGGAATTTTTCCTTTAGAGCCCTTAGGTTCATAGGAATGCATTCCTATTCCTACATAGGATTGGTTCCTATCCTCCACATTTCAAAGGAAAATAAAAAAGAGCCTAGACTCAATGGAAAAATTCCTATGATGTGAACCAAAGGAGGCCTACAAGTTTCATTTGAGATGCTCATAGGATTTGGTTCCTATCCTCCACATTTTTCTAATCCTACTCATAGGATTTGAGATGCATGTCATCTCATTTCCTACAAGTTTCCTATTCCTATGATAATCCTATCCTATGAACCAAAGGAGGCCTACTGTCTCAGTCATAGGATTTGGGGCCAGTTCTTTTGCTGGTTCTAGAATAAGCTGCCCCCTACCCAGCCTTTCCAAATTTATATTTTTAGAAGCCTACTAATTAAGACTTCACTAGTAGGCTTCTAAAAATATATTTTTGTTGGACTTCTAGAATAAGCTGCCCCCTGGCAGCTTATTCTAGAAGCCCAACAGAGCCACCAAAAGAACTGGCCCTTCTTTTGATTATTTAAATCTTCATCAGTGCCTATTTGAAGATGAAACAGACTATTATTTGCTGTTCTGGGTTCATTACTTTTGAAGAAACTTAATATTGCCTTTCTATTGTTGCTCCCTGCTCTTGTCATTGTAATCGTGAAACTTTTTGATACAAGCCACTGTTTGGATGATTTTTTAATTTTTAGTTTCGTTCATGCCATTAACTTATCTGTGGAAGTACTAAAAAATATTCCTTTTCTTTTCAGGATTATTACCATCCATATACACTACAGAAATTATGTAACAGGAGAACATCTGTACAGTAAGCTTTCTCTAGTAGATTTGCCAGCTAGCGAATGCCTTCTTGAGGAGGATGCCAATAGAGATAATGTAACAGACTGTTTGCACGTCTCAAAGTCACTTTCTGCGTAAGTAGCATGGCTCTGTGTTCCTTGTTTTCTGTTTAGTTTGATCATTTACTCATTGGTGATTTGATTGTCAGTGGCCTATTATGCTACACCTCAATGGTGCATATTCATTTGATAATTTCTTGTTAATGCATTTATGTTTTTCCTTTCTTTATATAAGAGTGCTCTCAATTTTGTTATGCGTAGGTTGGGTGATGCTTTGGCCTCTTTAAGTGCAAAGAAGGAGCCTGTTCTGTCTGGAAACTCAAGACTTATACAAATCTTAGCGGACTCTCTTGGTAAATAGTTTCTTTCCCTGTAAGGGCTATACTCTTTATTATTATCTGTTCCTGGTTAGTTGCGACCAAAGTGCTAACAGAGGGTGTATCCATCTGGTGCCCCCTTCCATACCAGAACAATTTGTTTTTAAGAGATTGCAGGGCAAAATCAATGTTTCATGCTTCATAATTTTAACACAAATAATCCACGTGACAAGAACTCAAAATACTAACTAGTAGCTACTCCAAGAATTTGTAAAAGATGAAATATAATTAATGCTGAATGAAGTAAATCTTATACTCTCATCTGTTTTTGTTCTCACAGTTTCTACTTAGTTTAATTCCGTAGTTTAAAATGATGTGAGGCCATATGAGGCCCTTACCATCTTAGCTTTTAATAGAAATTTTCATGTTTGCGTAAATGCAATTTGGAAAGTGTAGTACCACAACACTGAAATGGAGGATGTACTGGATACATCGTCATAACATGTTTGATAATTCATTGTTGATTCCTGGAAATGGAAAGTCATCTGCTTCGTAAAAATCAGAGTCTGTTACCCATCCGTTTGGTGATATAAGCCCCCCTTCTATGTTTCACACATTAAGAAATGGTAATGCATGTGAATCAGCATATGATGGAAAAACATTACTCCCTCTGATCGGAAAAAAAGTGTCACAGCTTTGAACTAGGTTAGTTCAACCTTAGTTCAAAGCTGCGGCACTTTTTTTGGATCGGAGGGAGTAGCTTTTATGCACTATTACTCTTATTGAACAATGCAATTACCTAATGCTACCATTCATATGGTATAACTAGGAAAATAACGATTAGATACTTCATTGTTTATAAGGCGGTGAGGCAACCTAAGGCGAGCACCAACTGCTCTGACGCCTAAGCACCTAAGGTGGACGCCTAAGCGCCTAAAGCGGGCATAATTGTAAGGCGCTGCTAGGGCGCCTTGGCAGGACGCCTTATAAACAATGCGATACTTATTAGATTTTCTAGGGTCCATGTATATTTGTCTATCTGAACACAGGTCGCAGGGAAAATGGTTCCCTTTATTAGCATAAAACAGATGTAGTAAGACCAAAATTAATCTTCCACCTCCTACCAATACCATTCTTAGTTTTACATTTCTTCGTTCGTGCAGGAAGCAGCTCGAAGATTCTGTTGGTTGTGCATGTAAGTCCAAGTGCTTCAAATTTGTCTAGAACTTTGTCCACACTCAGTTTTTCGGCCAGAGCAAGAAATGCTGAATTGAGCCTTGGAAATCGTGATACTATCAAGAAATGGAGAGATGTGGTATGGGTTTGATCAATATTTGCATGGTCCCATTTTAACTGTTATAACCATTTAACCATGTTCATATTTTATTTATAGGCGAACGACTCACGTAAAGAATTGCATGAGAAAGAAAAGGAAGTTTCGGACTTGAGGCAAGAAGTTTTAGGGTTGAAACTTTCTCTCTCAGAGGCTAACGACCAATGCACGCTGCTCTTCAACGAAGTGCAGAAGGCATGGAGAGTTTCTTCTACACTACAAACTGACCTGAAGGTCAGTACTACCCATACTACTGCTCTGAATCAAACTAATGCCAAGCTAAATACAGTCAATTATGACCATTTGGACAGTTATTTTACTGAGGTTCCTGGTGTTTGGATAAAAAAAAATCCGTGTCTAAATAAATATTACTTAAGAGTGCATGCACATGAAATATTTATATCTTTGATATACACAAAAAGTTCAGTTCTGTAGTTATATTAATAATTTGTCATCACGGGTACTTGAATATCATAGTATCTTCTACAACTTTTAGTAACAGCTAGTAAAAATGTAATGGTCAAATGTGTGTGTATTTGGCCATTGTCTGAACTAACATATATTTAGAAACATACATGGTGACTTGGGAGTTTCTAGTTTTTAGGTATCCTAGTCCTGGGATGATTAATGCCAACTTTATGTGGAAAAACTACATTTGTTCATTGTCGGTATAAGACCAGTTATGCTGATGGTGCATCTCTGTTTGATCTTCAGTAATTTATGTTGCTAATATGTCATTCAGATGTTATTCTAGGATGTACTAACTCGTAAGTGTAGTTCAGTTTATAATCTTTTGGATACTCAACCTGCAGTCTTGTAGTATTAAACATTGAAGGTGATTGACATCATAGTTGTCTTTTTATTTATCGCAGTCTGAAAATTTAATGCTCGCTGACAAGCACAAGATTGAGAAAGAGCAGAACAATCAGCTAAGGGACCAGATATCTCATCTTTTGGAAGTTGAGCAAGAGCAGAAAATTAAGTTGCACGAACGCGATTTAACAATTCAATCGCTACAGGTTAAATGTTAATATGTTTGCTTATTATCAGCAATCTATGTTTGCCAAATTAGATAGGGCAGAATTTTGTTTCAGTATTGGTGCTTGCTATTTCTTCTTGAAATTATTGTGCCTTCCTCTTCAAAATTTTCTCTTCATTAATGCTATTGTTAATATGTTTACTAAAAAAGGTAGACATTTTTTGTGTTGTTTATGATTGTTTCACTCAATTTAGCCAGTGGCTTTTGATGTATGGTCTTCTACAATGTAAATACTCCCTCCATTCCCTTATACAAGGCCACAAACTCATATTGGAGGTACCAAGACAAAATTTAATGACCCCATGAAAAGTCAAGTTTTCTTTTCGTTAACCGGAATCATTAATACGCTGCATGCATGCAACGAATGAGTGAGAAGAAAGTAGCAAAGTGTCATTATGAATACATGCATGCAAGTATTAAACAAGTTGCTAGTACGAGAAAACATCATTAATGTTACCTCGATTACTGTTGGTGGCCTTATATTGATGCAAAATGTATTTTCCATAGTGGCCTTGTATAAGGGAATGGAGGGAGTATGTAAAGCAACAACCTTCAAAATGGTGGTGCATTTCTATTTAGCATGTGGTAGCTTCTTACAGTGCAGCCATAAACAGTCATGCTGCAAGATAATGCATTTTTTTAAGCATTACACCCACTTATAATGGTATAAGTATATGCAAGAGAGTGCGGTTCATCCTCGGTTATTATTCACCATGCCATCATCATGTAGATGTTTTTGGACTCTCATTCCAGCTATACCATGTTTCAACTTCACTAACATTCTCCCCTTGCAAAAAAAGACTTCATTAACATCCTCTTTTGCCCAACTAAATTGTATCATAACTTGGCATCTAATTTGGTTCTTCCTTTCCTAATCTGGCCATAAGGGACTATAATGTGATTACGACCAGATTGTCTGTCGCACTACTCAATAGTAGTGTATAGCTACCTGAGTTTTACTATTTGTGCATCTGCTGGTGAGATTTGAGCATTAACTAGTTGCTGTAGTATGGTTAGAAAACCAACTTTTTTATATATTCAAATACCCACTTGTATTTTGCATGCTTATTTTGTTCCTACAATTTACAGGCAAAACTTAAGTCCATTGAGTCTCAACTTAATGATGCTCTGAACTCTAGTGATGCAAGATCAACAATTGGATCTGAATCTGCTTCAGTTATTTCAACTCCAAAGATGATGGAATCAACCGCTGAATCATCATCAGTGACCAAAAGGCTTGAAGAGGAGTTAGCAAAGAGGGATGCCCTTATTGAGGTATTGCTACTTTATGGAATCATCTTTCATTACTAAGTACTCCCTCCGTTCCTAAATATTTGTCTTTTTAGAGATTTCACTATAGTCTACATACGAATGTATATAGACATAATTTAGAGTGTAGATTCAATCATTTTGCTTTGTATGTAGTCTATAGTTGAATCTCTACAAAGACAAATATTTAGGAACGGAGGGAGTATTACTTGTTCGACCTAAATGCATGCAAATGTGAGATTTTTGCTTGAATTATATGCTTACGCAATCACAAAAATTACCTCAAGTTTGAGTGTGCGATTAATTAGTGTTGTCTCTGGAATTCCTTTACCAGTTCTTTCCCACCCACTGATAGCAACTTAATAATGTAATTTTAATTGGTCAAACTGATCATCGTGTGAGCAATGAGCATTCTCACTGTCAATTTTAAAGGCATTTGCATTCAGCTTAGGAGTTTCCATCCTACTTGCACAAGGTGCAAAAGAAGAAAGTTTTATAGAACACTGTTGGTTGGTTGTATTCATGTTCTCATGCATAATAAAGCAAGATTATATATAAAAACGATCTTAAAGCTATACTTATCATGGATCTGATTTCTATACTCAGATTAGGAGACCTGCTACCTTAATGTTAACAGCTCTATTGCTGATCATGTACCACCTGTTGTTCAACACCAATGTTGGAGGAGACTTGTTTGCATCCAGTTATTGTATTCTGAATTTCTGATAGATTTATTATATTCTTTTGTGTATTAAGTTTTGTGATCAGACTTTGTAGCTATCTTTTACTACTTTTGGAGTTCTGTGTATTTTGGACTTGTACGATTTCTCTATTCTTTATACTTAAGCCAAGACATGTCAAGTTTCTGGTTCCTTCGGTTTTATGAACCGTTGTCCTTCATTTTCTGCACTTTGATTAGTGTCTTACTTTTGAAACATTGCCTTGATTAATGTAGAAACTGCATGAGGAGAACGAGAAGCTCTTCGACAGACTTACAGAGAAATCGGGATTAGGAAGCTCTCCGCAGGTGTCATGGAATACCTTCACTTTATTCAACTGTCGGGCCCGTTTTTATTCAGTTTGTCCCATTTCCTGGACTCCTTTAGTGCTTGTGATGAAAAGGTCTAACGATAAGTCATTTCTGGCACTTCGTCTTGTCTGTCCCTTGATGCTGTAGTGCATGTTCAGGAAACTTTGCACCCCACAAGGAACTAAAATTCTACTTTCTTCAATCTGCACGTGTGGCTTTGCGAGGGATGATCATGATCCTCCATTCCTTATGATGTGATGATTTTTTTATCCATTTACCTTGGAATGATCTGGCAATGTCACATTTGTGTGTATATCTTACTTTGCTATTGCTCCTTCTTCCCTTTTCCTATTTAAGTTAGGATTAATACGAAATGTTAACTGCATATCTTCTAATCTGTCCTCACTTGTCCTTTATAAAAGAGAGCTTGTTCAACGTATCAAATACAGAAACTCCACATGAGTTGTTTTAACTTCACCAGTGTCTTTCATTGTACCGTGTCAACGTGAGCTGTGCAAAGAAGCTTTTATTTTATAAGCACTCATTGTGATAGCATTTCTCTTTATGATCTGTCAGTAACTCTATTTTTGCAAATAGTTTAGAAAAGCTGTGTTTGCAAATTTTGCTATAAATCTTATAATATTCTAATGCAGTAATATTTGTCTGTAGGCTCCAAGTCCGTCTTCAAACCAAGCAACTAATGCTCAGGGAAGGGATATAGGCAGGTAAATCCTACTATGCATACTAGTGCAATCAGTCAATCTCACTGTTTTTTTGAAATGAAAAATGTATCTGACCATGTTCTGTTTACAACTGTATTTGCAGGAGCAACAGTGTGAAAACTCAATCACCAGATGTATTTCCAGCAACTATGTCTCAGGACAAAACTGGAAACAGTGGAGCTATAGTGAAATCAAGCAATGAGTTAGCGAAAACTACACCTGCTGGGGAGTACCTGACTTCGGCCCTGATGGATTTTGATCCTAATCATTTTGAGGGATTTGCTGCAATAGCTGATGGTGCAAATAAGCTTTTAATGCTGGTCAGTACTGCTAAATTAACAGAAAATATTTGCATTGTACTCATAAGAGTTCTATTCTTTTATTGTTAAGCTGGTTTTGCATATTTCATTTCATTGTTGTTTTATTATGTTCACCGGCCATCCACCAAAGCTATGACCCATTCAGAACGCCCAGTTCCATCAGATGGTCATTGGATTGTTAGGCGATTTATGGGATCAGCGGATTTGAAAATCCAGTACCTGTCAGGATGCTGCTGTGTAGTTGGTAGTTGATGCCTGTTCTCATTTTACCAGGCTGGTTGTGGCACTAACTGAAACAACTCTGTAAAGAAGTTGGATGGGTACGGTGTGTCCAAGTTGTGAATTTGTTTTGATTTTGATCTTTTGATGTTGAATGCGTTTTGTGCCTAATTTGTCTAGGCAGAAGAATGGCGCCGATTGATTAGAGTTGATGCGAATCACCACAAAGTCCAGATCAGTATAATATGTCCAAAGCCTACATTTTTGCATGACAAGCATATACTACCATCCCATTTTCATATTCAGCGCAGTGATGCTAGTCATTGTTTTCTTTCTCTCATGAGGTTATCTAGAGATTGTGATGTGCTGTGTGGTGTCTTGATTAAGCGGCCATGCGTTCATATGGGGTTTTATACATTAACTTGAAGTGAGCACTATGTCTGAGGTCTGAAATCCTCAGCCTTTTTTTAACTTTTTATAGGCTACCTTGGGTATTAACTGTTTCAGTTTCATGATATTCCTTTTATAGTAAATTTTTATTTCCATTCATGAGC
This sequence comes from Hordeum marinum, assembly GCA_022496015.1. Lineage (NCBI taxonomy): Eukaryota > Viridiplantae > Streptophyta > Magnoliopsida > Poales > Poaceae > Hordeum > Hordeum marinum. Next base: position 117,632,835 of record CM039678.1, read on the forward strand.
GATTATGTAATTATGATATGCTTCCAGGTATTGGCTGCAGTTATCAAAGCGGGTGCTGCTAGGGAGCACGAGATACTTGCCGAGATCCGAGATGCTGTCTTCTCGTTCATTCGCAAAATGGAACCAAGAAAAGTTATGGATACCATGCTAGTTTCAAGGGTCCGGATATTATATATTAGATCTTTGCTTGCTAGGTCCCCAGAACTTCAGTCCATTAAGGTGCAATGTTGTTGTCTTGCTTTTATCTATTACGGAGTATTATTTTAAGCCAAGAGGCCCCATCCTTTTTTACTAATTGGGTTAGCGTATTTGTTCATTTGTTCCTTCTTAAAGGTTTCTCCAATTGAACGTTTTCTGGAGAAATCAAATAGTACTAGTCGGAGCAGAAGTTCTAGCAGGGGAAGTAGTCCTGGCAGGTCTCCTGGTTACCACCATGATCATGGTTCACGGGTTGCCTTAATTGATGAAAATGTGCATGGTTTCAAGGTTAACATTAAGCAGGAAAAGAAATCAAAATTCTCCTCGATTGTTCTGAAGCTTCGTGGGATTGAGGAGGTATGTTTTGTTCTCCTTTAGTTGTTGTAGAAGTACCACTCCCACTGGAAATTGCTTGCATATGTTACTGTTAGATCTATTTCATTTTGGATATCTCTGTGGTTAACTCTTGTAGTAGGAGTTAACTTTTGCATATTAACTTTTGCCTTGTTCTCCTCGATTGTTCTGATGGGGTTCCTATGCTTTATTGCTGCCATGGTCAATTAAGTACATGTTTTGGGTCATCATAGTGATGCTAATATGTCAGGCTGGTACATGTTATGCTGATATATTGCCACTGAACAATCTGAAGGTTTTGCCATGCTTCTAGATGGTTGACTTATTTGAATATGTGCTAGCATTGAGTAATTGGTATTAGTGCTACATTTGACAGGAGACTTGGAGACAACATGTCACTGGAGGAAAGCTTCGGGAAATTACCGAGGAAGCGAAGGCTTTCGCAATTGGAAACAAAGCCTTAGCTGCTCTTTTTGTTCACACACCTGCTGGTGAATTACAACGCCAAATCCGAGCATGGCTTGCAGAGAACTTTGAGTTTCTATCTGTAACTGGTGGAGATGTTGCTGGAGGAACTACTGGGCAACTTGAATTGTTATCTACCGCTATCATGGATGGATGGATGGCTGGCCTTGGTACAGCTCAGCCCCCAAGCACTGATGCTTTAGGCCAGTTGTTATCTGAGTACAGCAAGCGTGTTTACACATCACAGCTACAACACTTGAAGGTTTTATTTACCTGCCTCATGTTCTTGCCTAACAATTTCAGCATAATTGTTTCTCTTATCCTTCGTACTATTGCAGGACATAGCTGGCACATTGGCAACAGAGGAGGCTGATGATCCTGTTCATGTCAGTAAGCTGCGCTCTGCTCTGGAGTCTGTCGATCATAAAAGAAGAAAGGTACTTGTAGCTCCCTCATGACATTTACTTTCTACATGTTGCACTTGGTACACTTCACTTGATAGACTTCAAATTTATGAATGAAGAGTGGTTCAAGTTTTGGTGATGGAATTAGTTTCTCTCTGCCTGCTCTTTACTTCAAATATTTTTAAACTCATAACTTAGAGAGCCATATGATTGCAAGTAGCAAGTCCTTTGGGGGGTTCACGTTGATGTATGATAAAATCACCATTTCTGCACTCCTTTTGTAGTTTAGTACATTTAAGGCTGTGTTTGATAGCAAAGTATTGCAAAAACTAAAGTATTGAAAAACTACAGTATTTTATTCAGCGGGTGTAAGATACACAGTTTTGACATATCAAAGTATTTTTGATGTATTATGAATATTGTGACCTGTTTGGCTAGTGCTTGCAGCAACGTTGTAAATTAGCTAGCTAGACAGTTGATAGCAGCTACAAACACGCATGTTCCTAGCTAGTTGCGATCACTCTCGGTGGTTTGATTGATCAGACTTGATTAGTTGGGCATGGACACTCGTGTGTTATGGGCTTATGGCCAGCACCGATGGACAAAAATCACACGAGCAAGAAGAGCAGCAAGTCGGCTTTGCAGCTACACGCTTGAGTAGCAAGCCCGACCAAAGTGGAGCAGAATTTGCTCGCTTCGTTCCTCTTGCTTAGCGTGTCAGGGCTAGAGATGGAAGTGATGCAGCTTCACGAAGGCAGGGACCAGAGGTAGCATGGAGAGGCAGTGTACTACGACTCGACGAGTAGCCAAGCCAGATGCCGAGCAGAACCGATGGGAGACTGAAGGAGGAGGCAGCGGCATCTTGGAGCAAGGAAGAAGAGAACAACGAGATGTTTCTTTCACAAGCTTGGTTTTAAAAAAAGAGGTCCTGGGTTCTTTTTTAAATGCAGAGAAAATACTTTGGTTTTGCGAATACCACAGTATTAAAATCATAGTTTTTAGTGGTTGCCAAACACCTCACGGTAGTTAAAACTATGGTATCTCAAAAAACTGCAGAATTCTAAGAATACTTTAAAAAAGCTGAGCTACCAAACGGGGCCTAAACTATTTAAGTCTTGACAGTTTTACTTGTGGCATCTCAACTGGGTCATACTCTTACCAGATCATGCAACAAATGCGGACTGATACTGCATTGTTAACCAAAGAAGAAGGTGGTTCACCTATCCGAAATCCTCCAACTGCTGCTGAAGATGCACGATTAGCATCTCTCATATCTCTAGACAACATCTTAAAGCAAGTCAAGGTCTGATGCTACCCATTTGTGCCTATATTTGGTTTGCCTTTTATGTTTTACGGGGAGACATGTTTTCTAACACCATGCTTGTTCATTTTTGGACATTAGGAAATAATAAAACAAAGCTCTACAAGACCATTACGGAAATCGAAAAAGAAAGCATTGCTAGAATCATTGGATGACCTCTTGGCACAGATGCCTTCTCTCCTTGACATTGATCATCCATGTGCTCAGAAGCAGATCACGGATGCACGGAACGCTGTAGAGGTATGTACATAGTATCTCATAATCTTTGCCCTGAATGATAAGAGTAGTATTTACATAGTATCTCATAGTCTTTGCCCTGAAAGAAAAGAATATGATTTACGACCCCTCAAATGGAAATGGGGTTATGATAAAAAGATGAAGGATTTTGTTTCTTAGCGAGATAGTACTATCTAAATCGTCGATCATTTTTGTAACAGGAGGTTTGGTCAGTTCTGACTCATTTTGGTATCTCTTCCATGCAAAATTTCCTTGCAACATTACATTTAGGGTAACTAATCATTACTCTTTTTGGGTTTATGTACTCACACTAGGATGTGAACCACCTTTATATTTTGCAATCTGTCTTACATGAATCCCAGCTGATTGGTGGTAGTCATGAATTGTTAAGACGCAATAGTTTTTCTTTCTTCAATATAGCTTATGCATTACGAGATAGGGTTTTGTGTCAGGCTGACAGCTAAGCTGGCATACCAAGGCCCAAGCACCAAGTCTCGCTATATTCCTTTAACCTTAGCTGATGTAACACTAACATGTATGTGTGCAGTCACTGCAAGAAGACCCTGATGATCCCGCCCCTGATCCGAACTCGAATTCCAACATGCTGGGAGAGGGCGAAGTCTCACAGTGGAACGTACTGCAGTTTAACACTGGGACAACAGCACCTTTCATCATAAAATGCGGAGCAAATTCGAGCTGTGAACTGGTTATCAAGGCAGATCAACGAGTTCAGGAACCTAAAGGTGGTGAGGTAATCCGTGTTATTCCAAGACCATCTGTTCTTGCAGAGATGGGCTTTGAGGAAATGAAAGGTGTGTTTGAGCAATTGCCCGAAGCAGTCAGCTTGCTTGCCCTTGCACGATCCGCTGATGGCACAAGAGCCAGGTATTCTAGACTGTACAGAACTTTAGCTAGCAAAGTACCTGCCTTGAAAGAGATTGTTGCAGAGATGGAGAGAGGTGGTGTTTTCAAGGATGTCAGATCATAGTGTTAGTTCATTTTGTAGAGTTATATGTAATGTTGTATATGGATGCAATTTGAGGGCATCCCATGTAACCTTTTCTGTTTACACCTTGAGCAAGCCTATGTTGTAGCATTGTCTTGGGTTAAGAGAGCTCTCATCTTGTCTCTCTGTCTGCCACCCTCTGGATGGTCAATGATTCAAAATACATGGTTGTTGTAGTTCATGGATGCCCTTGTAATATTAATTCTGCCTCTCTTTACATACTGCTGAAAGGCATCGCTTCTGACAGTTTGACAATGAACTAAGCCTAACATGGGGACATCTCACAATCCATTCGGCCATTTCAGCTGAGCTGTCTGTCTGACTTGTACTATTCTGTCAAGTATTTTGAGTTTTTGTAGTCTTCTTTCACCATCTAAAGCACCAACCAAATCCATAAGAAATGCAGAAGATGTGGCAAAATAGTTTGTTTTGTAAGGTCCTAGCGTAAGTAAAGCTAGTAGATTCCAGGCAAAAAGAGAGAGTAAAGCTAGTAGATAAACTTAACATTTTTAGTACATCTTTGCCTTATGGTTTCTCTGGTTGGAGGACTTTATTCTGTACGAATATTTATGTGAAACCATGGAAAGTATACATGGTCTATTTTGTATGTGATTTCAAAGATTTTTTTCAATCAGATCTAAGTGTTTTGATTTTATGGCAACAATGACTTGCACCTAAATCTTTAGACAACTTCTTGTATTTTTGTAGTGACTCAACCAAACATCTATTGCACATTTCTCTATTTGTAGTTTCTTTTATTCGTGTGATTTCTAAATCCTATGAACCAAAGAGGCACTAAGCACCTGTTTGGAAATTTCAAATGAATTCTACTACTCATATATGGTTTTGAATCCTGACATTCTTTTATCTTATATTAAAGAATCAACCAATCCAATTCCTAAGCCTCACTCTACCACCACTACCGCATATAAATCTGAGAATGATATTTGAATAACTAGGTGAAATGGTTATGTTCTTATTCCGGGCTTGATTGGATCATGCTTTCTTTAGGCTGAGACTTTTTTTTAGCTCGGTTTGGTTTGGGTCTGTAAAGGAACTAGTTTGGGTATGTTTAGTTATAGGCTTAAATCTTTTGGTGTATTATGGCTGCAAACTATGGGTCCAAACCGGTTCGTCGCCTCCAACTCTAAGCGAGCAACGAAGCAAACGACTAAGATAAAGAAGAAGAAGAAGAAGAAGAAGAAAACCCCGTCGAACTAACCTACTCAAGCCATTTCTTGATTAATCCCCCCCACAAAGTCGCCGCCAACCACCGCCTCGTCTCCCCTCACACCTTGCCACCGGCTTACGCCCTCCTCCTCCCCTCCCCTCACAGCTCATGTGGCAGCTAGATCTGCCACCCCACCCCCACTCTCTCTTCCTAATCTAGGCTCCAGATCGAGCACACCATCACCACTAGATCCGCGCCATCCTCAAGGTCAAAGGGCTTCTTTGATCCCTACAGACGGCTGCGCTTCTGCTCGCCCATGTTGGTTCGCCGACACCTTGGAGATGGAGCTTCTTCTCGCTCGGGACGCCTCTCTTCCCCTCCCCCTCATAGTCACCTACCCCGACCCTCAACAAGGTCACCCACTCCAAGCCCGAAACAAGAACATAGGAGAAACTTGCGATGTAGTGGTCAAAACATACGGGAGTATATATAATGAACTTTTCTAGGTCAAAAAACGTGTCTAGGAAGAAACGGAGTCCGGGAGGCACACGAGGTGCTCCCGAGCCATCAGGGCGCGCCCTGTTGGCTTGGGACCTCCTCAGGGTCCCCTGGTTGGTTTTCATTTTTGTATTGTTTCTAATATTCCAAAACTGACAAAATATTTTTATGGAATTTTTGGAGCCGGTTTACTTACTGTATCACATACCTACCCCTTTTCAGGATTCTCGACTGTTCGGGAAGGTCTCTGTTATGTGTTCTTATGGTGTCATTACTTGAATAACATTAGTTTCAATATTAACGGGCATACCCTAAATATAATGTTTAATTCTTTGCCTATTAACCACTCCCGGATTTGTGCCTTCAGCGTTATTGATCTTAATTGCTCCGGAGCGATAAACCTCTTCAATGATATAGGGTCCTTCCCATTTGGAGAGGACTTTTCCTGCAAAGAATTTGAAACGAGAATTGTACAAAAGAACTAGATCACCAGTTTTAAATTCTCGCTTTTGGATTCTTTTGTCATGCCATCTTTTAACTTTTTCTTTAAATAGCTTGGCATTTTCATAGGCTTGTGTCATCCATTCATCTAGAGAGCTAATGTCGAATAACCTCTTCTCACTGGCAAGTTTGAAATCATAATTAAGTTCTTTAATTTCCCAATCAGCTTTATGTTCTAACTCAAGAGGCAAATGCCATGCTTTTCCATAGACCATTTTATATGGGGACATTCCCATAGGATTTTTATAAGCAGTTTTATAAGCCCATAATGCATCGTCAAGTTTCTTAGACCAATTCTTTCGAGGCCTATTAACAGTCTTTTGTAAGATCAATTTTATTTGTCGGTTACTCAACTCATCTTATCCGCTAGATCGACGGTGATAAAATGACGCAACTCTATGGTTAACATCATATTTAACTAGAAGTTTACGGAAAGCACCATGAATAAAGTGTGAACCACCATTAGTCATTAAATATGTAGGAACTCCAAACCTCGGGAAAATAACTTCTTTAAGCATTTTAATAGACGTGTTGCAATCAACACTACTAGTTGGAATAGCTTCTACCCACTTAGTAACGTAATTAACAACAACTAAGATATGAGTGTACCCATTAGAGGAAGGAAAAGATCCCATATACTCAAAACCACAAACATCAAATGGTTCAATTGCAAGGGCATTTCCTGACGTCTACCAATGTTATAAATTCTTTGACATTCATCACAACAGAGGACATACTTATGCGCATCTTCAAAAAGAGTAGGCCAATAAAACGAGACTGTAGTACCTTGTGTGCAGTTTCATGACCTGCGTGGTGCCCTCTATAGGCCTCGGAATGACACTTTCGTAGGATTAGTTTCTGTTCATGCTCAGGTACACAATGTCCAATAACACCATCTACTCCTTCTTTATATAGACGTGGGTCATCCCAAAAGTAATGTCTTAAATCAAAGAAGAATTTTATCTTTTGTTGGTAAGTAAAATTAGGTGGTATATATTTACCGATGATGTAATTAGCATAATCTGCCAAGGAGTGCTACGGGAAGCATTTATAACAGCTAATTGCTCATTAGGAAAATTATCATCAATAGACAGTGGGTCATTAAGAACATTTCATTCTAGACAAGTTATCTGCTACATGATTTTTAGCTTCTTTTCTATCAACAATATGTAAATCAAACTCTTGACGTAAAAGCACCCACCTAATTAATCTAGGCTTAGCATGTTTATTTTCCATCAAATATTTAATAGTGGCATGATTATTATGAATAGTAACTTTGGAATCAACAATATAGGTTCTAAACTTATCACATGCAAACACAACTACCAAAAATTCCTTCTCAATAGTAGTATAATTTCTTTAAGCATTATCTGGAGTCTTACTAGCATAATGAACGATGTTCAGTTTCTTGTCTACTTTTTGCCCTAGAACAACACCAACAACATAATCACTAGCATCACACATAATTTCAAATGGTAGATTCCAATCGGCTGGTTGAACAATAGGTGTAGAAATTAAGGCTTTCTTAAGTATTTCAAAGGCTTCTACATAATCATCATAAAAAACAAATGGAATATCTTTTTTTAAGAAGATTAGTTAATGGCCTAGAAATCTTAGAGACATCTTTAATAAAACGCCTATAGAAACCAGCATGACCGAGGAAACTTCTTACACCTTTAACATATTTATGACATGACATTTTCTCTATTGCATCAACTTTAGCTTTGTCTACTTCAATACCTCGTTTAGAAATTTTATGCCCCACTACAATACCTTCATTCACCATAAAGTGACACTTCTCCCAATTCAAGACAAGATTAGTTTCTTGACATCTCTACAAAACTCGATCGAGGTTGCTCAAGCAATCATCAAAAGAAGTACCATAGATGGAAAAATCATCCATGAACACCTCAACAATCTTTTCACAAAAATTAGAAAATATAGTAGTCATACATCTTTGAAAGGTAGCAGGTGCATTGCATAAACCAAAAGGCATACATCTATAAGCATAAGTTCCAAATGGACAAGTAAACGTAGTTTTCTCTTGATCTTCTTTTGACACAACTATTTGAGAAAAAACTAGAATATACATCAAGGAAACAAAAGTGTGTATGCTTAGATAATATTTATAACATTTGATAAATAAAAGGCAAGGGGTAATGATCTTTTCTAGTAGCTTTGTTTAATTTCCTGAAATCAATTACCATCCTATAACCGGTTACTATCCTTTGTGGGATGAGTTCATTTTTATCATTAGGAACAACAAATATCCCTCCTTTCTTAGGAACATAATGAACGGGGATTACCCATCTACTATTAGCTATGGGATAGATTATAACTGACTCCAGAAGCTTTAATATTTCAGTTCTTACCACTTCCTTCATTTTAGTATTCAAGCGGCGTTGATGACCAATGACAGGTTTAGCATCCGGCTCCATATTAATCTTGTATTGACAAAGAGTGGGGCTAATGCTCTTAAAATCATCAAGAATCTATCCAACAGCAGCTCGGTGCTTCTTCAGAGTTTTGAGTAATCTCTTTTCTTCATGCTCTGAAAGTTTAGGACTAACAATAACATGATATATCTTCTTTTCATCAAGATAGGCATATTTCAGTGTATCATGTAATTTCTTTAGCTCAAACACGGGATCTCCCTTTGGTGGGGGAGGATCCCCTAAAATGTCAACATTAAAGTTGTGTTTAAGAATAGGTGTTTGTCTAAATAATATCTCGTCTATTTCATTTCTCTCATTCATACGCATATCATTTTCATTGTCTAGCAAATATTGTTCTAATGGATCACTAGGAGACACAATAATAGAGTCTATACCAATAATTTCATCTTTACTAGATAGTTATTTCTCATGTGGTTGTCTACCAAACTTAGAGAAGTTAAATTCATGAGACTCATAACCAAAGCTTACCTTAACCTTCTCCACAACATAATTAATTTTAGCATTAGTGATATTTAAGCTTGTAGTGAACCAAGTACTAAGAAATCAGTGGGGTACTTAATTTTTCCACACTATACTTCCAACATCTCTAACAATCCCAAGTGGTGAAATAATGTCTTTGTTTGCAAGTTTAATAGTAACATCAATGTATTCCATCTCTCCTGGTGCTATGTCATTCATAATTTCTTGATATAAGGTAAAAGTAATAGCACTCACACTGCACCCATATCACACAAGACGTGGTAACAATGATCTCCAATCTTAACAGAAACAACATGCATGCCAACAACGGGTTTATTCTTATCTTGCACATCATGTTCATTCCTAGCAGGTTTAGCAATTCTAGAAGCCTCAACACAAAAGTAAATAACCTGACCATCAATGTTATCAACCAAGAGATCTTTAACAATAGCAATATTAGGGTCTATATTTATGTGTTTAGAAGGTTTGGGTGTTCTAATATGGCTTTTATTGACCACAGTTGTAGCCTTAGCATGTTCCTTAATCCTAATAGGAAAAGGTGGGTTTTCAATATAAGTAGTGGGCACAACTGGATTAATATTATAAATAATTGTTTCTTCTTTAGCAATAGTAGGTTCCTCTAACAATTCTTCAATGGGTGGATGGTATTTAAACCATTTCTCCTTAGGGAGATCAACATGAGCAGCGAAGATTTCACAAAAGGAAGCTACTATCTCACAGTCAAGCCCATATTTAGCACTAAACTTATAAAAAGTATCAGTTTCCATAATTTTTTAACACAATCAAAATCGAGCTTTATACCTGACTCTTTACCTTTGTCGAGTCCCCAATCTTCAGAGTTGCGCTTAATTATATCGAGAAGCTCCCATTGGAATTCAATAGTTCTCTTCATGTAGGAACCGCTGGAAGAAGAATTGAGTACTAATTGATCATCACGAGAAAACCGATCATAAAAGTTTTATATAATCATTTCTCTTGAGAGCTCATGGTTGGGCGAAGTGTGCATCATAGATTTAGCCTCTCCCAAGCTTGAGTGACACATTCTCCTTCGCGAGGCCAAAAATTATATATATAATCCTGATTATGACGAACTAGATGCATAGGATAAAAACTTCTGTTGAAATTCCAGTTTCAAACGACTCCAACCCCATGATCCAACATCGTCCAATAGCCTATAGCAAATAAATGCTTGTCCCTCCAAAGATAAAGGGAAAACCTTCTTCTTAACCTTGTCCTCAGATAAACTTGCAAACTTAAATAGTCCATAAATCTCATCTACATATATCGTGCAAATAAGTATGAGTTGTTCCATCTCCTGCATAAGGATTAGCTAGCAGTTTCTCTAACACAACCAAATGAATCTCATAATAAATATTTTTAGTAGGTTTAGTAGGTTGAGGGGCAACCTTTTCAACTTCTGATCGGGGTGAAGATACCCCAAACATGATTACTATCCATAGTGATAAGCAAATGTTGCATTCAACACATACCGAAAATGTTTCCTTACCAAATTTCGCTCACCAAAGGCGCTTCACTCCCCAACAATGGTGCTAGAAAAGATTCTTGAGGACCCACAAGTATAGGGGATCAATTATAGTCCTTTTGATAAGTAAGAGTGTCAAACCCAACAAGACAGAAGGAAATGATAAGCAATTTTTAGCAAGGTATTCTCTACAAGTGCTGTGAGTAACAATGATAGATAGTTTTGCAACAAGATAATTCGTAACAAGTGGCAATTAGAAAAATTAAGAAGTGTGCATCAAGGTAGACCAATTCTTTTATAGCGAAGGACATGCCTTAAAGTACTCTTATATGAGGCAAACGCTCCCGAGGACACATGGGATTTTCCATCTACTCATGTTCACATGTTGAGTTGATTTGCATTTGTTACTTTGATAATTTGATATGTGGGCGGACCAGTGCTGAGGTGCTGTCCTTACTTAAAAAGCAACCCACTTATGATGACCCCCTTGTCGGTGTCAAAACCGATGGATCTCGGGTAGGGGGTCCCGAGCTGTGAGACTAGGATCGATGGTAACAGGAGACGAAGGAGACGATGTTTACCTAGGTTTGGGCCCTCCTATGGAGGTAATACCCTACGTCCTGCTTGATTGTATTGATGATATGTGGATTACAGAGTTTATCTACCTCAAGATCGAATAGCTAAACCCTAGATGAGTTATTCTCTGTCTACAACTTAAAACCCTCCGGCTTATATAGACGCCGAGGGTACCTAGGGTTTACACATGGTCGGTTACATGTTGAAGGGATAAACATGCCTATCTACTGTCGACAACTTGGAGGACACGCCACGACTCCTTGAAACTTCCATCCTGGCGACGGGGCCCTTGATCATCCAATGCTCATCCAACGGCCCCGGCCCATGAGAAATAGGTTGGCTATCCGAGGACCCCTTAATCCAGGACTCCCTCAATAGCCCCCGGACTAGCCTCCAATGTCGAGGTATATCCGGATAATCTTTGTGTGTCATAGTCTTCGGCTTGCAAGACGAGTCCCTCTACTCCTTGTTCGGCAACTGTCTTGTCATTAGTGAAATCCCAAGCGTCACGGGCTTGCAGGGTCCATTACAACAACCATTAAACAAACCGAATCGTGGTTTAGGCCACTCCTCTTCTTTCTCCCCATCGGAAAAAAACTTTCAGCGGAAGATCACCAGAAAAAACATGGCGAGAGCCCCCAGCTCTTCCTTGCGCCCCTACGGCTCCCGTCCTAGGGATTGGACAAGCTGCTCCGTGTCGCTCCTTCGACTATGTAATCTCGAGACCCAGGGGTACCTTCCTTCCTCGGATCTGGCAGTTACCCGCGCTGGTTTGTCTTCATTCGATGGCGAAGCTTTTGCGGAGAATTTCCCCAACCCTCAAAAGGGGGAGCGCGTATGCTTCGTGCCGTTCCTCCTGCGAGGTCTCGGGTTCCCCATTCATCCATTCTTGAGGGGGTTATTGGAGTTCTATGGGATCCAACTCCACCACCTCACCCCTGGGTCTATTCTGCATGTCTCGGGCTTTGTTGCCCTTTGCGAGATGTTCCTGGGCTGCGAGGCGCATTTCGAATTGTGGAGGAAGTACTTCTGCCTCGTCCCCTGCACTCAGGACAAGATGATTTTGGTGGTCGAAGGAGCCGAAGTATGTCGTATAGCAGGGATGGGGTATCCAGTGGGAACTCCGAAGGAGTTTGAAGAATGGTCTTTGGAATGGTTTTACATCAAGGACGTCCCCCTATTTGATCCAGCTCGGAGGGGTTTGCCCGAATACTCCGACGCCCCTTTAAAGAAAAGGTATAACTGGCGACTGAAGAGCTCCTCCCAAGAAGACAGTATTGAAGTGCCAGCCCAGGTGAGGGTACTAGTCCATCACAAGTTGACCATGATAGATGTCATGGCCGCCGCCATCACCCGGTGTGTTCAGCCTCTTCAGGAGAGGATACACCCCTTGTGGCATTACAATGGGACAAGCGACACCACTCGCTCCCGAAGACTGGGCCCTGCCGATCAAACAGCATTAGCTGCCGCACTTGCTGACCTGTATAAAGGGGAGCAAGAAGATTTTATTTGGCGTTCGACCAAGGAGGGATACTCAAGCCACAATCCCATCGAATGGGCGAGCCTTTCAACTCCATGACCATAATTTGGGTTTTCAATTTGTCCCTTTTTGACCGAAGCCTTTAACTTTATGTGAACACGAATGGAGGAGCTTCATCGAGACAGTTAACTGCCCTCCCCTCAGCCCGAGGACTATTCCCGTAATGACGATTCGGGCTTTCATGATGACTCGGATCTGACAATCGAGCTCGAAGACGGGGTTTTGTACTAGGAGAGCCTCGATCGCTCCGATGTAGCTATTATAGTTGATTATCCTAGATCATTTCCTCCCCCCGCGATAAGCAAGAAGAATAAAAACTCGTCCCGCAAAAGGCAACTTTCTTCCAATGATCCAAACGAAACAGCTCCTCCTCCCAAGCGTCGTCGGTCTGAGAGAGATGCATCGACTACGGCGGCAATGCCTAAGCCGAAGAGTAATAGGGAGCCGTCAAACGAGCCGGCCATAGGGACAAGCCCGTCCATCTGCTCAACTTAAAGGTACTATGTTCGACTGTTTTATTTTATTATCGCGACTAATAGAGCCTCACAAGAGACCTTATGTAGAAACACTTAGGCAAAGAGTTCATCCTTATTCTGCCGAGGAGGTTTCAGGGTGTCCGATGGCGCTCAAAATTCTAGAGCTTCGGCTCATGCCGAATCCGCTGCAGAGGTCCCTACGGTCAATCCAGCCCCTGAAGACTCTGGGAGATGATGTTAGTTAGCAAGTCTGAGGTAGAGAGCGCTATGAATCATCGGCGGCGATGAGAAGCCCTACGCCACCCAACGCTCTTTGAACAAGAGTTCAATGCTCTATGCTCGGCGGACGCGCACATCAGAGCTGCCCGAGCTGGGTTCGGGGAGGCCATGAAATTGATACCATCTATGCTGCAGGTGAGTAATCGGTTATTAGAGTCCGAACATTCATATAAACTGAGTAGCCCCCGAGCCTTAAATTGTTCAGAACGACCGAATTAAGGGTCCTTGTATTGCTTTACTGCTAATGCAGGCCTCGAAGCAGCAGAACGAGAAACTAACCAAGGAACTAGAGGCCAGTCGAACACAGGTGGAATCTGTGAAGGCCGAATTGGAAAACATAAAGAGTTTTACCTGGGAAGCACATTGTGAGTATATCTGTTCTGTTGGTCTTTAGTACATATTCCCATGCTGATGCAGGGGTACTTTGTTGGGGAACGTCGCATGGGAAACAAAAATTTTCCTACGCACACGCAAACCTATCCATGGTGATGAGCATCTACGAGAGGGAGAGTGGATCTACGTACCCTTGCAGATCGCTAAGCGGGAAGCGTTAAGAAACGCGGTTGGTGTAGTCGAACATCTTCGTGATCCAAATCGCCGAGCGTCCCGCGATCTCATCACGATCCGTCCCGCGATCCAATCACGATCTGTCCCGTGAACTCATCACGATCCGTCCCGCGATCTCATCACGATCCGTCTCACGATCTTGATCACGATCTGTCCCGCGAACTCATCACGATCTGTTCCGCGATCTCATCACGAACTGTCTCGCGATCTCGATCACGGTCCTTCCGATCTAGCGCCGAACGGACGGCACCTCCGCGTTTAGCACACGTGCAGCTTGATGACGATCTCCACCGTCTCGATCCAGCGAGAGGAGGTGGAGAGGAGAGAGAGTTCACCGGCAGCGTGACGGCGCTCCGGTGATGGTGGTGGAGTGATTCCAGCAGGGCTTCGCCTAAGCGCTGCGGAAAACCGATCTAGAGGAGAAACTGTGCACCGGTGAAACGGGTAGCACGTGGCCGGAAATTCTGTCCAAAAACCACCCAATCCACTAGTATATATAGGAGGAGAGGAGAGGAGAGGCAGCCAAGGCCTTTGGGTCGGCCGAAATAGGAGGTGGGAGCAATCATACTTCACCTCCAATCCTAGTTGGAGTAGGATTGCCTCCTATTGGCTGATTTTCCACTTTTTGTTTAGGACTTTCTCTCCTGCGCCATGGGCCTTTGTGGCTGTTTTCCCAGCCAACTAAGGGCTGGTTATTATTCTCCCACAGCCCATGGACCTGTTGGGGTCGAAATACCCCTCCCGGAGGTCCTCCGGTACACTACCGGCACTCCCGATACAATACCGATACTCCCGGTACACTACCGATGAGCCCGAAACTTTTCCGGAAACCAAATTGGGACTTCCTATATATGAATCTTTACCTCCGGACCATTCCGGAGCTCCTCGTGACATCCTGGATCTCATCCGGGACTCCAAACAACCTTCGGTCACCACCATACATAACTCTACACTACTGAAACGTCACCGAACCTTAAGTGTGCAGACCCTGCGGGTTCGAGAACTATGTAGACATGACCGAGACACCTCTACGGTCAATAACCAATGGCGGGACCTGGACGTCCACATTGGTTCCTACATATTCTACGAAGATCTTTATCGGTCGAACCTCTATGTCAAGGATTCAGTTAATCCCGTATATCGTTCCCTTTGTTCTTCGGTATGTTACTTGCCCGAGATTCGATCGTCGGTATCTCCATACCTAGTTCAACCTCGTTACCGGCAAGTCTCTTTACTCATTCCGTAATACAAGATCCCGCAACTAACAATTAGTCACATTGCTTGCAAGGCTTATTGTGATGTTGCATTACCGAGTGGGCCCCGAGATACCTCTCCGTTACACGGAGTAACAAATCCCAGTCTCGATCCATGCCAACTCAACAAACACCATCGGAGATACCTGTAGAGCACCTTTATAGTCACCCAGTTACGTTGCGACGTTTGATGCACACAAGGCACTCCTCCTATATCCGTGAGTTGCATGATCTCATGGTCATAGGAACATATACTTGACATGCAGAAAACAGTAGCAATAAACTGACACGATCATATGCTATGTTTGTAGTTTGGGTCTTATCCATCACATCATTCTCCTAATGATGTGATCCCGTTATCAAATGACATCTCATGTCCATGGCTAGGAAACCTTAACCATCCTTTGATCAACGAGCTAGTCCATTAGAGGCATACTAGGGACATGGTTTTGTCTATGTATCCACACATGCATTTAAGTCTCCGATCAATACAATTATAGCATGGATAATAAACGATTATCATGAACAAGGAAATATGATAATAAATAATTTATTATTGCCTCTAGGGCATATTTCAACAGTCTCCCACTTGCACTAGAGTCAATAATCTAGTTCACATCACCATGTGATTCGCATTGTTATGAATCTAACACCCAATGAGTTCTGGGGCTCGATCATGCTTTGCATGTGAGAGAGGTCTTATAGTCAACGGGTCTACGATATTCAGATCCGTGTGTACTTTGCATATCTCTATGTCAAACCGTAAACACTGCTACCACACTCCACTTGATACTATTTCCAAATGGCTGCTCCACTATACGTATCCAGATTGCTACTACTAGTCATCCGGATAGGTGTTAAAGCTTGCATCGACGTAACTCTTTACATCGAACTCTTTATCACCTCCATAATCAAGAAACATTTCCTTAGTCCTCTGGTTACTAAGGATAATTCCGACCGTTGTCCAGTGATCCACTCCTGGACCACTCTTGTACCCCTTGACAGACTCATGGCAAGGCACACATAGGTGCGGTACACAGCACGGCATAATATAGAGCCTATGGCTAAGGCATAGGGGACGACGTTCGTCCTTTCTCTTTCTTCTGCCGTTGTCGAGCTTTGAGTCTCAATCAACTTCACACCTTACAAATCAGACGAGAACTTTCTCTGGCTGATCCATTTTGAACTCTTTCAGAATCTTGTGAAGGTATGCACTCATTGAAAGTCTCATCAAGCATCTTGATCTATCTCTATAGATTTTGATGCTCAACAATTAGGTAGCTTTATCCATGTCTTCCTTTGAAAATCACTTTCCAAATAACCGTTTTATGCTTTCTAGAAACTCTACATTATTTCTGAACAACAATATGTCATCCACATATACTTATCAGAAATTCTATAGTGCTCCCACTCACTTTATTGCAAATACAAGTTTCTCATAAACTTTGTATAAACATCAAAACTTTGATCACCTCATCAAAGTGTATATTCCAACTCCGAGATGCTTGCTTCAGTCCATGGAAGGATCACCGAAGCTTGCACACCTTTTAGCATCCTTAGGCCTGACAAAAGCTTCTGGTTGTATCACATGCTGAGTCATCCGACTCGACTCAAATATCACCCTTGTCACCATGCACACACACCAAGTTTTTAGGAAACATCTGGACGTGGCATAAGCAGCACCACCCAACTATCCTTGACCGTGGACACGACTATTGGAAAAGTTATACACTCTGCAGAGGTTGCACACTTTACCCACAAGATTCGGGGAACTTCCGTGTCATCCACGACTCGCGGTATATTACATACCCGAGGTAAGCACCCGAATAATGCCTTTCCCATGGCGATACTAAACAAAGAGTCCACTCGTTGGTGCCATCCCTCATGATATACATCACATGTATCATCCATGAGGGCACGCAACGGTGTGCCTGGTGCCTGTAAAGACAGCGCATGACCTTCCACTCTTGGATGACCCCGTCTCGAGAGTGACCTCTTCAATCTCGCCACTAGTAATGCAGGCTCCTTGCTAGCACCAACCATAATAATCAACAAAGCCCCTTCCCATATAGGGGTAGAGTGGTTGTACATGTAAGGTTGGGACGGTCGACAAATCTTAAACCCTCCGTTTTCAAAAACACACATTCACTTATTCCGGTACACCACTTCTTTCTCAAGTGGTTACCGAACTCATCATAATCTCCCTCGGGCATTAGTGGCACCCGATGGGGTTTTCGAGAAGTCTTTGAAAGCATTTTTTTTCCATCACCATGCATATTCCCGATCCCACTTGCATAGCATCTACTAGCATCCTATCTACACCCACCCGCACGACCCTCATAAGGTGGTAGGGTCATGCATGATGCAAGTGTCATCGGCAAAGTATCGGAAGCATCCCACTAAAGTGGACACCACATTATCATGATCAATACAACAAAATGAAGTGCTATATGCCATGCATTAAAAGCGTTCATAGTCATGGTCAAAGGGATGCTGGCCTGGCTTTGCAATGTCTTCGAGGTCTTCACACGTTTCTCGTCCACTCCGAGCACTCCGTCTACCTCGTTAACTATCGCCGGAAACAACCGTAATGAGCAACACATCAAGCAGACAATAAAAGTGCTCTATAAATAGGAGTTTTATTTTTCTTGGACACCTATGATCAGAAGAAAATAGCCAAGGAGGTTTCATTAGATGTGGATCAAGGGGGAGTCTTGAATGGTGGGAATGATGGAAATGATGATCCTTTAAGATGTCAAGAGAAAAAATATTTTTGTAAAAAAGAGTGGATGGACCCGACAAATAGGGCATGATTCTGGAAACATGTGAAAAGTGGTTTTATTGGATTTGGAGTTGGGATGATTTCCTTATGAATTTCCTAAGAGGAAATAAATGGGAAAATGGAGCATTTATTAGTTCAAGAAGAATAGGGGCATGGGAAAAATGTTAACCATGCCTAGATAAATAGGGAATGATATTTAGGACATCTGGGATTTTGAATCACTCCATTTGGAGCTATGATGAATGCCCTAAAGATTTTACAATGTGGCCTCTAATAGTTCAAATTTAAATTTAAATTTAAACAACACAAAACTTTGTGCTAGAAAAATATGGAAGTGGCACCAGTAAATAGGTGGCATTTTTAGAAGGATGCAGAAATTTGAATCATCAAATTTGGAGCTAAAATGAATTTAATATGGACTTTACAAATTCTGGAAAAACAGAAATTGGAAAGGGGGGGTATACCTAGTGTGCTATATAGCGCACACGACGCAAGATTGATATTGGGCTGACCCAGTGGCTCGGCCTTGCCAGCAGGGTGCCACACCGAAGGCGTATTCAGGGGAATACGCCTTCCCCACGGAGAGGCAGAGACAGCGGAGGCCGCATCCACTTATGCGCGGGCCCGACCGTTGGCTCGCTGACGGGTGGGCCCCGCATGTCGGGTTCTTCCCCTCCTCCTGCCTAGGTAGGGGAGAAACAGGGAAGGCGCGGCCGAGGGGCACCGGCGATGCTCCTTGTGGCTCAGGCCGCCTCCGGCAAGGCTCCGACCACCAGCGCGGTCAGGAGAAGGAGCCGCACCACTCCCGTGGTCCTTCCCTCCATTGGGAAGTGCTAGTCACGCACGGACTCTCCCGAGGCAGATCTCGGCGACGACGGCCACGGAGCTCGGTGCTCCGGCCACCGGAGGACAAAACAGTGAGAGAGGGAGGGTGGTGGTGGTGCTAGAGGGGGCCTAGTGAGGTTCAAGGGGAAGGAGAGGCATGGGGGAGCTCAAACCCGAGCGGTGGCCATGGCGGGCATGGCGGCCATGGGAGGAGGAGAAGGCCACGGGAGCAAGGGGAATCTTTTTGGGCCCACTTTGCTTGTCCACAAGTTTCTGGCTGAAGTTGTTTGATGCTGTCCTAGGGCATCTAAGGGTATCCAATGGCCCTGAGATTTAGCAAAGGTAAATGGTAAGTCCATTTAGTCTTGATCACAAGTTTTGAGATGATTTGATGAAATTTTGCAATGTAGACTTGGTAAACCCTAGGATTCAATAGAATCAAATTTCTGTAGATCCAGTTGGGTCAAACTAATCTCCTTGATTCACCACTTGGTATAACATCATTATTTGGGTATTAGAACATGTCCACAAAGTTTGGGATCAATAAGAGAAACTTCACAATGTAAAGTTGATCAAATTTGGCTCTGGACGGGAATGGTTTTAGGATATTTTGGTGAATCAAAACAATTGGTATTGAGTTGAAACTTGGAAATATGAACACATATATCATATGAGACATGTTAGAATTTTCCTGGATTTATTTGAGAATATTTCTATAAGAAATATTCTAAATGCCGGGAATAGGCAGAAATGGTTTTGAAGGGTTTTGTCCAATATTTGAACATGACCATGCCTTGAAACTCTTATATATGGACAATATATGTCCACTGAGCTTTCCTAAATTTTCCCAAATATGTTTAAAGCAATTAAATAATTTTTCCCTATAAAAGACCATTTCTGGCCTTAAGAAAAAGCCTTTAAATAAAATATGAAAATAGTCTTTTAAAATAATATTTTTTGGTTTTGGGAAGTTATATATATAGTAGGTTCCAAATAAAGCATTTGGGGAAAAAGGATCCACCCAATTTGGGGACTTTGAAAAACCTAATTTGAATAAAACCTTTTTGGCCAAAATAATATTTTGTAAAAATATAATTAAGTCCTATTCACATGTTATGATCATTGGACAAGAGTGGGGATCAAGGAAAAGAGTCTTGAGAGTAGGAGTGATTTTATGAATATAGAGCACTAGCAAGCAATCAGACAATCAACAATCAAGTCAAGCATAACAAGCACTCAAAAGTTTTAATTGGCCCTGATTTTGAGTCATGATAACTTAGTCATGAGGCAAATCACAGGGTGTGACAGACCTACCCCCCTTACATGAATCTCGTCCCCGAGATTCCTAGGCTAGGCATAGAAGAGATGTGGAAATTCAGAGGCGAGGTAGTCTTCACGTTCCATGTTGTTTCCGCTCCACCGTGGTTGTCCTTCTAGATCTTGAAGTGCGTGACAATATGTCTTTGAGTGCACCGTTGACTCGGTCTAAGGGTGAACGGGATTCTCATAGAATGCTAGGCTCACCTAATGGTCAAGGGTTTGGTGGACGAGGTTCTCGCGGTGCCTGGCTTGCGTCTGTATCCCAAAGTCGGAATACCTGGCCAAGTGGTGTGTCTGTGTGTTGGTCGTAGGACCGCTCACGTTGGTCAGTGACATCTAGATGTCTCGCGTTAGAATATAAGGGTTGAGTCTTGGTGTAGCTTCTCGTTGACGAGGAAGTCCTTATCTTCCTTAAGCAGGGGTCTTCAGCCATTGGTGGTCTCCATCTTTGAGAGTGCTGAGGTGCGTCATCGTGGGATTCTCGTCAAGATCTTCTGATTGAGTAAGTTGCTCAGGTAGATTCTTCATTCTTCTCTGGTCATTTGTCTTCATCATCATGGACACACGTTTCTGGAGGGTCCTTGAGTGTTTGGTCTACTCGTCACTCTGTGGCAAAGTCTGCGCCGAGTCTCGTCCCTAAGACTGAGCTTAGAGACTTGGTGTCAAAACGGGTTCTACTATATGGGAAGGTTCTGAGGGGGTTCCTAGATGAGTTGGCTACCCAAAAGTATAGACCAGCCATCCAATCCCCGGGGTCTAAGGCTTGTCAAGAGGGGTGAACTATCTTTGACCGGTGGTATACCATGATCGAGTCAGGTTCATGTCCTTGATTGAACCAAAAAGGGTTAGCAATGAGGTCATGACAGTCGTTCCACTCTGTTCCAGGCATCTCAAGGGAGTAGGGACGTCATGCTCAACGTACACCGTCAAGGTGGTGGGGTGAGGGTGCCGTCAACTTCTCAGTTCCATCCTGGTCAGAAATTGATAGATGACCATTTAAAGCGAGGGGATCTTTAATCCTCTTGATGTCCAAGGGCTTCATCGGGCTTGAATGTAGATGCTTCTAGATATAGTCTAGTTGAGGTATCCGGCAAAGGAGTGGTGGTTGACTTCTTCATTGTTGCCGCGGCTCCGCGATCGTAGTGGTTCTTCATCTTGCTTGGGCAAGAAAGTCTTCTTTTGCAGGGAGGGTGCTTCAAGTAGTCCAACTCCTTCAAGGTGAGACCTTATACTTGAGAGGCATGGTAATGGGCGTTCCTGGGGCTGGTCCAAATAGGACCAAGGTGTCCCTTCTCTCATTGGGTGAGTAAGCATGTTATCCTAGAGGACAACAACCTATTTCCCGAAGTACCACATAAACACATTGCTCATGGGGTATGTTAGAGGAGAGGGCATTTGTCCCGGATGGTCACTAGTCTCAAGGGTTTGTGGTCCAACCTAGTAGAGGTCTTCGTGGCCACCTTCCTTATGGAAAGGGTGGGGGGGGGGGGTCATGATGGGGTATCGACCATGGTCTTTTGACTTAGAGCCAGAGCCTATGGTCTTAGCCCGACTGCGTCATGGTCCGGTAAAGCTTCGGGTTTCAAGGAGCTTAGGATGTGAGTGAACGTCTAACACCTTATCCTGAGCACCAACTATTAGATGCCAACAGTATTGCCTACCAAACAAAATCACCCTATATCCTCGAAGGTATCATCTGATATAAGTCAAATCCAATATTGCATATGCTACTCATATCTCCATGGTTTTGAGAGAAGGACTATGCTGAAAATCTCATATGTATACCATAGCTAACTCATCTATATCCCTACATAAAAATCCTCGGGTTAAGTTACAAGCCGCTAAGCTTGATCATGACATTACCACTCCAAGTGTCCTACTGACCCATCCAAGGCCTAAGGTACTGCATTACCATGCTAAGGAAACACACAACAAACCATTCCAAGATCTCGATTCCTTCCTACGAATTCAATTTAATCAATCCACGAAAATCATCCTCTATTACATGACCCATTACTGTTACAAATCCAACATCGATGTCATCCAACCTAATCTCCTTGAGTTCATATAATCCACATATCTTTTCAAGGACTATTGTCATGAACTTCCAATCTCATGGCCCACTACACTCCAAGGTCGAGCTTATATAGATCCTTAAATTATCACTATCATCATCCGATTCCTTCTACTTATCATCCACCGAGAGACATGGTATCATGATCAAGATCATTGGACTAAATCTAATTTACTCCGAACCATGTGGTTTAGTTGATCTCGAGCGCCTACTATAATCACCCTTTTAAATCCAAGGCTTACATCTCGGAAGAATTCCTTACTAGTTACTCCAGTTACTATCATATCACCATGAATCCACCATCAAGCGTCACTTGCCAAAGTCAAGTCATGTATCCACCAAGAATTCCAGCTTGTGACCATATTTGTCCCACTAATCCAATTTTCTCAAGGGACAAGTAAGTTATGCTACTCTATCAATCTTGATCCACCAAGTTCGTCCACCAACATTAAGCCTCGTAATCCACCAAAGGGTCTGAACTGCTTGCTCAAGACATCTATTATGCCTAAATCAGATCATTGCCAACAAATAGTACATCCTTAGAATGATCCTTCCTTATGGCATCAAGGTTCTAGTGCTAGTCATAAGAATGAAGCATGTTTGTTCACTATGATCACTAGCTCCATAATGAACCCAGTGCAAAGCAGGGGTTATTGAAGCTCAATAAGTGTTGTGGCAAATTCGTGTGTTAAACACGTGATCAAAGGCTGGTGCCAGGGAAGCTTGTGAGGTCTAGGTTGGGCTAGGGAGGGGTTTCCAATCCCGAGGGAAAAGCATAACTCTACGGGGTTGCGTTACGTTGTAGTCATAGCCTTCAACGCTAGCTGTCCATCGAGGTGGATCCTTGGTTCATCTTGTCTTGACGGTCTTCAGTTGAGAAGATTGGGGAGAGAAAGTAGCTTCGAGAGTGGTGCCTAAGGGGGCGGTATAGTGCAAGCGCAATCAAACAAGTGCTGAAAATACCAAACACAAACATCAAGGTAAGTTAGGTGATATGGTCACGCACTTGTTGCCTAGGGCAAAAGTGTGACTTACACCAAAGCACAAACAGGAAAAACAAGCAACACACATCATGGTTCCATTCGAACCATCATACGGACTCGACTTCGAATGGGGGACACACGACCTATCCTACCCTAGGGGTTCTCGGACTCATTAGTCGTGCTTGCTTCGTGTCTTGGGGAGGAGTCCTCTTAGTCTTCTGGGTTTGTTGAGTTGACGATGAAGGTGATTCTTCACGGCTGTTGTAGATAGGGTCTTCTGGCATCTTCGTAATCGTGACAATGCTCCCTTGTCTCTTGAGACGTCAATCATTCCACGTAGGCAACCTTTTATGCAATGTCATTAACAAGGCATGGTAGAGTTGTATCGTGCCGGTCACGTTGACGATGTCATCGGAACCAAGAGCGGGGAAATGATGAGAACCGTTTTTCCTGCTCACTATAGTGAGGCGGGCCAAATGGCGAGGTTCTCATACACCGGTGGTTACCGATATAATAATGAAAAGGATAGGGTTGCTCTATTAACGATGCATTATCATGACATTGCATGCCTTGTGCCCTGGTCTTCGAAGGCCAAGGTGGCGTCATCCTTGGGCTGCGTGGAGGGTGTCACTATCATCTAAGTCTTGACATCCTCATCCTTCGACAAGGTATCTTATGTTGGTAGCTCCTTGCTAGTGTCGCCAACTTGGCTTTGGTACCAGCTCTGTGGGGACCCCGACTCATAGGTCGTGATCACCGAATGTACGTGCACAGTGATCCCAAGGATCAATGCTCACTAAACACACAGAAACTGAATAACAAGAGTCTTACATCCATTACGTACCGTTTTACTCGAATATGGCCCTTAAGACCTAGTCTTGATAAACTTGTAGCAGAAATCTTCAATGATAGCGTGAACCCATGCCATCTGCCTTAAGCCTACAGGCATTCTGACTGGGAAGCGTCCTAGCTTGCATGTCTGTCACCATGGTAATCTTCATCATAACCTGATTTTTCATGCCTGGCCAATAAAATAACCAATGGTAAGCCAATGAGTACTTTGAATGTACTCACAAGCAACCCATGTTTGGAACAAGGCAATAACAATGCATGATATAACACTAATAGGTAAGTTTTGCAGAAGCTAGTTTTGACTGCAATTACATGATCAAGTAACTTAAGTAAGCATGCATCAACCATGGACAGGTGTTCATAAGAACACGTCACCGTCATCATCATAAGCAGGGGTTGAACATCTCATGTTCATTCATCACACCAAGTCCTCAGACTTGTCTCATGTACCGTCTGAACATCTCATGTTCAGTCATCATGCCGAGTCATCCGACTCGACTCAAATATCATCCTTGTCACCACACACACACACCAAGTTTTGAGGAAACATCTGGACGTGGCATAAGCAGCACCACCCAACTGTCCTTGACCGTGGACATGGCTATTCAAATAGTTTTACACTATGTAGAGGTTGCACACTTTACCCACAAGATTCGGAGAACTTCCGTGTCATCCACGACTCGCGGTATATTACATACCTAAGGTAAGCACCCGAACAATGCCTTTCCCATGGCGATACTAAACAAAGAGTCCACTCATTGGTGCCATCCCTCATGATATACATCACACGTATCATCCATGAGGGCACGCAATAGTGTGCCCGGTGCCTGTAAAGACAGCGCATGACCTTCCACTTTGGGACGACCCCGTCTCTAGAGTGACATCTTCACTCTCGCCACTAGTAATGCGGGCTCCTTGCTAGCACCAACCATAGTAATCAACAAAGCCCCTTCCCATATAGGGGTAGAGTGGTTTTACATGTAAGGTTGGGACGGTCGACAAATCTTAAACCCTCCGTTTTCGAAAACACACATTCACTTATTCCGGCGCACAACTTCTTTCTCAAGTGGTTCCCGAACTTATCATAATCTCCCTCAAACATTAGTGGCACCCGACGGGGTTTTCGAGAAGTCTTTGAAAGCATTTTGTTTCCATCACCATGCATATTCCCGATCCCACTTGCATAGCATCTACTAGCATCCTATCTACACCCACCCGCACGACCCTCATAAGGTGGTAGGTTCATGCATGATGCAAGTGTCATCGGCAAAGTATCGGAAGCATCCCACTAAAGTGGACACCACATCATCATCATCAATACAACAAAATGAAGTTCTATATGCCATGCATTAAAAGGGTTCATAGTCATGGTCAAAGGGCTACTTGCCTGGCTTTGCAAAGTCTTTGAGGTCTTCACACGCTTCTCGTCCACTCCGAGCACTCCGTCTACCTCGTCAACTATCGCCGGAAACAACCATAATGAGCAACACATCAAGCAGCCAATAAAAGTTCTCTATAAATAGGAGTTTTATTTTTCTTGGACACCTATGGTCAGAAGAAAATAGCCAAGGAGGTTTCATTGGATGTGGATCAAGGGGAGTCTTAAATGGTGGGAATGATGGAAATGATGATCCTTTAAGATGTCAACAGAAAAAATATTTTTGTAAAAAGGAGTGGATGGACCCAACAAATAGGGCATGATTCTGGAAACATGTGGAAAGTGGTTTTATTGAATTTGGAGTTGGGATGATTTCCTTATGGATTTCCTAAGAGGAAATAAATGGGAAAAGGGAGCATTTATTAGTTCAAGCAAAATAGGGTCATGGGAAAAATGTTAACCATGCCTAGATAAATAGGTAATGATATTTAGGACATCTGGGATTTTGTATCACTCCATTTGGATCTATGATGAATGCCCTAAAGATTTTACAATATGGCCTCTAATAGTGCAAATTTAAATTTAAATTTGAACAGCACAATTCTTTGTGGTAGAAAAATATGGAAGTGGCACCAGTAAATAGGTGGCATTTTTAGAAGGATGCAGAAATTTGAATCATCAAATTTGGAGCTAAAATGAATTTAATATGGATTTTACAAGTTCTGGAAAAACAAAAATTGGAAGGGGTGGGGGTATACCTAGTGCACTATATAGCGCACGACGCAAGATTGATATTGGGCTGGCCCAGTGGCTTGGCCTTGCCAGCAGGGTGCCACGTCGAAGGCGTATTCAGGGGAATATGCCTTCCCCACGGAGAGGCGCAGATAGCAGAGGCCACCTCCACTTATGCGCGGGCCCGGCTGTTGGCTCGCTGACAGGCGGGTCCTGCCTGTCGGGTTCTTCCCCTCCTCCCGCCTAGGCAGGGGAGAAACAGGGGAGGCGCGACCGAGGGGCGCTGGCGGCGCTCCCGGTGGTTCAGGCCGCCTCCGACGAGGCTCTGGCCACTGGAGCGCTCAGGAGAAGGAGTCGCACCACTCCCAGGGTCCTTCCCTCCGTTGGGAAGTACCAGTCGTGCGTGGCCTCTCCCGCGGTGGATTCCAGCAACGACGGCCACGGAGCTCGGTGCTCCGGCCACCGGAGGATGAAACGGTGAGAGAGAGAGAGAGGGTGGTGGTGGTGCTAGAGGGGGCTTGGTGAGGTTCAAGTGGAAGGAGAGGCACGGGGGAGCTCGAACCAAGTGGTGGCCGGGGCGGGCATGGCGGCCGTGGGAGGAGGAGAAGGCCATGGGAGCAAGGGGAATCTTTTTGGGCCCACTTATCTTGTCCACAAGTTTATGGCTGAAGGTGTTTGATGCTGTCCTAGGGCATCTAGGGGTATCCAATGGCCCTAAGATTTACTAGAGGTAAATGGTAAGTCCATTTAGTCTTGATCACAAGTTTTGAGATGATTTGATGAAAGTTTGCAATGTAGACTTGGTAAACCCTAGGATTTAACAGAATCAGATTTCTGTAGATCCAGTTGGATCAAACTAATCTCCTTGATTCACCACTTGGTGCTACATCATCATTTGGGGATTAGAACATGTCCACAAAGTTTGGGATCAATAAGAGAAACTTCACAATGTAAAGTTGATCAAATTTGGCTTTGGACAGGAATGGTTTTAGGATATTTTGGTGAATCAAAACAATTGGGATTGAGATCAAACTTGGCAAGATGAACACATATATCATATGAGACATGCTAGAATTTTCCTGGATTTATTTGAGAATATTTCTTATAGAAATATTCCAAATGCTGGGAATAGGAAGAAATGGTTTTGAAGGGTTTTGTCCAATATTTTGAACATGATCATGCCTTTAAACTCTTATATATGGACAATATATGTCCACTGAGCTTTCCTAAATTTTCCCAAATATTTTTAAAGCAATTAAATAAATTTTCCCTATAAAAGACCATTTCTGGCCTTAAGAAAAAGCCTTTAAATAAAATATGAAAATAGTCTTTTAAAATAATATTTTGTGGTTTTGGGAATTTATATATAGTAGGTTCCAAATAAAGCATTTGGGGAAAAAAGGATCCACCTAATTTGGGGACTTGGAGTGCAAATCTCAAATCAGGTTTTTTTGAAAAACCTAATTTGAATAAAACCTTTTTGGCAAAAATAATATTTTGTAAAAATATAATTAAGTCCTATTCACATGGAATGATCATTGGACAAGAGTGGGGATCAAGGAAAAGAGTCTTGAGAGTAGGAGGGATTTTATGAATATAGAGCACTAGCAAGCAATCAGACAATCAGCAATCAAGTCAAGCATAACAAGCACTCAAAAGTTTTAATAGGCCCTGATTTTGAGTCCTGATAACTTAGTCCTGAGGCAAATCAGAGGGTGTGACAATTATGGCCTGCCGAGCAACCTCCGGAGGAGATGATCGAACTGGTCGATCGATTCAAGGGAGCCCAAAGTAGGTTCGAGCTGTGGAAGACATCGGTTTGTCGAGAGGGAGCACGAGAGGCGTAAACGATGATCAAGACCTGTTATACTGGACTTGACCCCGAGCGTATGGCTTGGGTTGGGCTAGCAGGGTCAGACGGACAAGAAGTGCCACTCCACCTGGTATACGACCAAGTGATGCCCGCCACCTGTCTCTCACAAGAAGATTGCTCCTTGGACACTATAATTGACAATCTCGATCAATAGCCAGATGTATGATTATATGTAAGTATGGACTAATAATAGAAGAATTGCTCCGTCTGTGTTGTAAACTTTGTCTTAACCGACCATCGTCTTCTACCTCCCGCGCTAAGGGCTCGAGAGTGTTCCTCCTAAATCATCACCCTAGAATTGTGAATTATGTTCGGGGAACCAGGCAATCCGGCCATTTGGTGCGAACAGACGGAAAGCACACAGGGAGATATGTTATATTACTGCTTAGCATAAGAAACATCTTCCAAAGAAAATAGTACCTCTATCAATACCTTTCTTCAGGGTGCTACGTCAATCATAGGCAATAAGGTCATATACTGTTATTAGGTGGCTCATGGCTTTTGTGAGAAAAGAAGCCCGAGTAATGGTGATAATGACCATAGTCTTATTAGTTGTTCCATCGCAGTCAATCAATTGTCTGCTAAAGATAGCTAGCTTTTGGCTTCACTCGTCTGAGGTATGTATCCGGATGACCCGGTCATAACAATCGTAGAGGTGCTCCCTTTACCCTCTAGCCGAACAATCGGGAACGTAGAGGGTAAGCACAGGAGTGAGGCAACCCAGCTTGGCAAAGTCTTAGTTCGAATTGATGCATATGATGGCTTAAACACGACAAGGGAAACATGCTTATACACTAAATGTGAATAAATGATTATAATATAAAAGCATTGGCTTCGGAAAGAAGCCCCCATGTGCTGTGTTCGGATTTGACACTTAAGGGTGTAAGCCGAAAATCTTAGTACAAGATCGGTTGAACCGAACATATATTTGGGAAGAAAAGGATTTTTTTTTCAAATCTACCAAACAACACGGTGGGAGGGGAAGGAAAAATTAAAGAAAAAGGAGGTAAAGGGAAAAGAATATGATGACACTGGTTTATCCGTAGAAGCGCCGAAGACGACCTGCGTTCCATGGGTTTGGTTCAAGGCGGTCGTCCGACGGGTTCCGAAGACGGTAAGCC
This sequence comes from Hordeum marinum, assembly GCA_022496015.1. NCBI lineage: Eukaryota > Viridiplantae > Streptophyta > Magnoliopsida > Poales > Poaceae > Hordeum > Hordeum marinum. Next base: position 117,662,040 of record CM039678.1, read on the forward strand.
CCTCCCGTGAGTACTTCGTCGATTATGAAGGGCCCCTCCCATTTGGGGTTGAGTTTATGCTTCTGCTTCTTCGGGAGCCGTAAGACGAGTTCACCCACGTTATATGCTTTTGCCCTGACTTCCCTACTCTAGTAGCGTCGAGCCTGCTGATGATAAAAAGTAGAGCGAGCCCGAGCTATGTCGTGCTCTCCTTCTAAAGCGTCCAGGTCGTCCTGCCGATCTAATTCGGCTTCCTTTTCCTCGTACATGTTCATCCTTGGTGCGTCGTGAATAATATCACAGGGGAGGACTTATTCTACCCCATAGACCGTGAAGAACGGTGTGTATCCCATTGATCTGTTCGGGGTGGTGCACAGGCCCCATAGAACGGAGTCGAGCTCCTCTACCCAATGACATTCAGACTTATGAAGAGATCGGACCAAACGTTGATTATTGCTGCTCATGATGAGGCTGTTTGCTCGTTCGACTTGTCCATTGTTCTACGGATGATACACCGATGTGTAATTGAGCTTGGTGCCCATTTTTGCACACCAGTCCTTGGCCTGTTGGGCTATGAAGTTGGATCCATTGTCCATTATTATACTGTGTGGGACACCATAACGGTGTACCTCGCCAGATATAAACTCGATTACTGGTACAGACTTGGCCGATTTGACAGGATTTGCCTCTATCCATTTGGTGAACTTGTCAACCATGACCAGTAAGTATTTATTCTTCTTGGTCCCCCCTTTAAGTGGTCCGACCATATCCAGCCCCCAGACCGCGAAAAGTTAGGTGATCGGAATAGTCCGAAGAGCTGTTGGGGGCACGTGACTTTGATTTGCCAAAAGTTGACGCCCCACGCAGTGTTTGACAAGTGACTGGGCGTCCGCCCGAGCACTTGGCCAAAAGAAACCAGCTCAGAAGGCCTTGCTAACCAAGGCTCTTGCTGCGGAGTGATGACCGCCCATCCCTGCATGGACTTTAGCTAAGAGCTGCCATCCTTCTTCCTCAGATATGCACCGCTATAATATTCTGGTGGTGCTTTTCTTGTATAACTCACCCTCGTGTACTTTGTAGTCTTTGGATCGCCAAATTAGGCGCCGCGCCGGCATTTGGTCGTCGAGGAGTTGTTTGCGAAGAAGGTAGGTGAGGAAGGGCTCGGTCCATGGAGCGATTACTGCCATGACATCATGAGCCAAAGGCGTTTCATCCATTACGGAGCTGCTGATGATTTGGTCGTCTGGTTCATTTATAGGGGGAACATCCTTTTCCGCGGTATTTAGATTGACGCCCTTATGACCGTCCTACCAAACCACTGATGGCTTAAAGAGCCATTCTAGGAAAGTGTTTTTTGGGACAGGGTTGCGTTTAGCCCCCATGCGAGCCAGTACGTCAGCGGCTTGGTTCTTGTCTCGGGCGACGTGGTGAAATTCTAGCCCCTCGAACCGTGTGGATATCTTGAAGACAACGTTTCTGTATGCCGCCATCTTCGGGTTTTTGGCGTCGAATTCACCATTGATTTGGGATATGGCCAAGTTGGAGTCTCCCCATACCTCTAGTGGTCGTATGCCCATTGATACTGTCATCCGAACACTTTGCAAGAGTGCTTCGTATTCGGCTGCATTGTTGGAATCGGCATACATGATCTGCAATATGTATCCAATGTTGTCACCTGTGGGGGATGTGAGGACAACTCCAGCCCCTAGTCTGGCCAAGGTTTCGGATCCATTGAAGTACATCGTCCAATGGGAGTATGTACTATATTCCCTGGGGAGCTCGACCTCTGTCCACTCGGCAGGGAAATCTGCCAGTGCCTGAGATTCTATAGCTCATCATGGCTTGTATGTAATTTCAAAGGGAAGGAGCTCAATAGCCCACTTGGCTATGCGGCCGGTGGCGTCCCTGTTGTTGATTATATCGTTCAGGGGTACTCCGGATGCCACCGTAACCGAACACTCTTGGAAGTAGTGTTTGAGTTTTCGTGATGCCATAAATACTGTATAGGCTATCTTCTAGTAGTGCGGGTATCTAGACTTGCACTGCATTAGTACTTTTGACATGTAATAGACCGGTTTCTGTGTCCGGAATTTGTATCCCTCCTCCTCTCGTTTGACGATGAGCATTGCGCTAACGACTTGGTTGGTAGCCGATATGTATAATAACATGGGTTCACCAGTGCGGTGCCGTGAGTATGGGATTGCTTGCCAGCAGTGTTTTAATTTCTTCTAACACAACCGCTGCTTCGTCGGTCCACTCAAAATTTTTGGTCGTTTTCAGCAGTCTACAGAGCGGTAAAGCCTTTTCCCCAAGGCGGGAGATAAAGCGGCTTAGCACCGCTATGCAGCCAGCCAATCTCTATACATGCTTTAGCTCTACGGGGTTTGCAAGTTTGATAGAGCGCGGATCTTAGCCGGATTCGCTTCTATTCCTCTATGGGAGATGATGAATCCGAGCAGTTTACCAGTGGGAACTTCGAATACGCATTTCTTCGGATTGATTCGTATGTCATACTTGCATAGGCTGGCAAAGGTTTGCCGTAGGTCGTCGATCAACTGGCTGACGTGTTTGGTTTTGATTACCACGTCGCCCACGTATGCCTCCACTATTTTACCGACTTGTTTTGCGAGATAAGTCTGGATCATGCGTTGGTATGTAACCCAAACATTTTTTAGCCCAAAGGGCATCATGTTGAAGCAGAATGGCCTGTAAGGGGTGATGAATGCGGTTGTAGCTTGGTTGGATTCCTTCATTTTAATCTGATGGTATCCGGAATAAGCATCGAGGAAACACAACGAGTCATGTCCGGCTGTGGCGTCAATAATCTGGTCTATGCGTGGTAAGGGGAAAGGGTCCTTAGGGCAGGCCTTGTTGAGGTCTTTAAAGTCGACGCACATCCGCCAGGATTTGTCTTTCTTTGGTACCATCACCAGGTTTGCCAACCATTTGGGGTGCTTAATCTCCCGAATGAATTCAGCCTCTAGCAGCTTAGCTAATTCTTCACCCATAGCTTGTCATTTGGGCTCGGAAAAGTGACGCAGAGTCTGCTTAACGGGCTTGAAGCCTGTAATGATGTTCAGACTATGTTCTGCTAGCCGTCGCGGGATTCCGGGCATATCAAAATGATGCCAGGTGAAGATGTCCCAGTTTTCCTGTAAAAATGTCCTTAGGCAAAGCCCTACTGAGATTACTCCACCACCATCGCCGCAGCGCCGTCACACTGCCGAAGAACTCGTCTACCTCTCTGCTCCCTCTTGCTGGATCAAGAAGGCGGAGATCATCATCAAGCCGTACGTGTACTGAACGCGGAGGTGCCGTCCGTTCAGTGCTAGATCGGGACGGATCGTGATTGGATCGCGGGACGCTCAACGATTTGGATCGCGAAGATGTTTGACTACATCAACCGCATTTCTTAATGCTTCCCGCTTAGCGATCTACAAGGGTACGTAGATCCACTCTCCCTCTCGTAGATGCTCATCACCATGGATAGACCTTGCATGTGTGTAGGATTTTTTTTGATTCCCATGCAACGTTCCCCAACAGATCTATCTAGCTTTTTTGCAAAGAATGTAACCAAAAAACCCTAGTACAAATACCCCAATCCCCCAATATAGAAAACCCCTGGCCCATCTGTCAAACCAACTACTCTTACCATCTGAACTACCGTATGAATCACAATCTAACCAATGCAACTAACTCTACAGACTAATATCCTAAAGCAAGTACAAATACCTCCTGCTCCTCGCCAGGCTGCACATCGGGGGTATCAGGATGGACTGCGCCGCTCGACGCCGTCACCTTCTACAACGTTGAGGTGGAGCCCGCCACCTCCTTCTCCACATCTGCAACGGTTGCGAGTTTCCCCGCACTGCCGTGGACGCCGCCAACGTCCTTCACTTCATCCACGATCACCGCGCCCTGCAGCTCCACTACATCTCCGCCGCTGCGCCGGCGTCGCCATGAGCTTCCGCCATCGGACAGATGGAGGCGATGAAGGTGAGGAAGAGTATGTAGTGGGGGAGAGTGAGACGGTGCGGTGGAGGCAGTGCAGTAGAGCAAGACGACGCTGGCGGGGGAGAGGAAGACGATGCGACAGGGAGGGGATTTGGGGGGAAATTGTAGGGGCGATGGAGGTGGTTTCCCCTCTTTATACGATGTGACGTTTTGTGCAAGTCCCATGGACACGTGCCACCCCACGACCATGGTCAGCTGCATGCGCGGGAGCGGCCCCACTCGTGAGAGTTAACAGTCAGAGGCATTGACCCAACGACAACGTCCGTTGTAACCTGTTCTGAGGGTTTCAGGCAAGGGAGTGGGGAAAAGTGAGAAAAAGTTAAGAGCATGGGGATGAATGAGTAGAGCTAAGGAACCAGGGGCACAAAAATAAAAATCTCTTTACATTATTTTCCTTTTGCCTCTCGTTTTCCTCTCCCCCATTTCACCAATTTGTCATTTTATTCGCCCTTCTTTCGTTCGCCTTTTCCTTGCTATGTTTGCTTGTGTTGCCATGTGCCTTCTATTTGTTTGCATCTTAGCTTGCTAAAAATCTATTGATATGGATCCTCATACATTTGCTAATATTTTCAAAAGACTAAATTATGATGAACCAATTGCTAGTGAGTTCAGTGCACTTGATTATCTCTATGAAGTTTTGTTTGAAAATCATGAACCTATTTTTTTGATGAAGTGTTAAAAGAAGAAATTTGTAAGGAGATTCATGATAGTTCCTTGAATGAAAAGCATGATTTCCATGTTTTTAGTATGAATTCTCTTAATATCCATGATGATATGCAAAACCACAAGCTTGGGGATGATATGCTTGATGAAGATGATATTTTTTGTTCCCCAAGTTTTGGTAATGACATGTATGATCTAATTGATCATGAAAAGAATGCTTTATGTGATACTTAAATTGTGAGATTACTTCATGATACTACTAAAAATTACTATGAGTGAGGAGCATATGCTTGTAGGAATTTCAATAGTATCAAGTTTCCTCTCTATGTGTTCAAAGATTTGAAGTTATGCTTGTTTTGCCTTCCTATGCTAGTTGATTCTTGCTCCCATAAATTGTTTGCTCATGAAATCCGTATTCATAGGAAGTGGGTTAGACTTAAATGTGCTTGTCATGATATTCATTATTCTCTCTTGCATGTTTCAAATACTACTTTTTATGTGAGCATCATTGAAATCATTATGCCTAGCTAGGGGCGTTAAACAATAGCGCTTGTTGGGAGGCAACCCAATTTTATTTTTATGTTCTGTTTTTTGCTTATGTTTTTGAGTGTTTCACACATTATTAATTATGTAGTAATTGTGTTCTGGTGTTTCAATTAGTGTTTGAGCCAAGTAAGACCTTTGGGATGGTCTATGGTGGTTGTTGATTTGATCTTGCTGAAAAACAGAAACTTTTATGCTCAGTCCAGGAATTTTATAATTTTTTCAGAGACTAGAATGAGTCTGAAATTTTTAAAAAAGATTTATATACAAATTTACAAGGTGTTACTAATGTTTCAGAATTATTGGAGTTACAGAAGTATACGAAGTTTGCATATTGATACAGACTGTTCTGTTTTTGACAGATTCTATTTTCTTTCTGTTGTGTACCTATTTTGATGTATGTATGGGTTGTATCGGAGGGTATGAACCATGGAAAAGTTAGAATACAGTAGGTATTACACCAATATAAATAAATAATGAGTTCACAATAGTACCTAAAGTGGTGATTTATTTTCTTATACTAATGGATCTCACGAGTTTTTTTGTTAAGTTTTGTGTTGTGAAGTTTTCAAGTTTTGGGTAAAGATTTGATGGACTATGGAATAAGGAGTGTAAAGAGCCTAAGCTTGGGGATGCCCAAGGCACCCCAAGTCATATTCAAGGATACCAAATAACCTAAGCTTGGGGATTCCCCGAAAGGTATCCCCTCTTTCGTCTTCAATCCATCAGTAAATTTACTTGAGGCTATATTTTTATTCACCACATGATATGTGTTTTGCTTGGAGCGTCTTGTATGATATGAGTCTTTGCCTTTTAGTTTGCCACAATCATCCTTGATTCACACATATTTTGAGAGAGACACGCATTAATCGTGAATTTATTAGAATACTGCATGTGCTTCACTTGTATCTTTTGAGATAGGTAATTTTGCTCTAGTGCTTCACTTATATCTTTTTAGAGCACGGTGGTGTTTGGTTTTATAGAAACAATTCAACTCTCGTACCTCACTTATATTATTTTGGGACTCTATAAACAGAATGGTAATTGGTTTAGGTTATGAATTTAGTCCTAATATGATAGGCATCAAAGATGGATATAATAAAAACTTCCATATTAAGTGCACTGAGTATTAGAGAAGTTTGATTCCTTGCATAAAGTTTTGAGATATAAATATGGAATGTTAAGAGTCATGTTAGGAAGTAATTGTGAATTGTTAAAAATACTTGTGTAAAGGTTTGTGATTTCCGTAGCATGCACGTATGGTGTGTAAGGAATTCGAAGCATGATTTTTTTATAGATTGTCGACCTTTGTGTGAGGGTCGGGAGCGCGCGATGGTTTACTCCTACCAACCTCTACCCTAGGGGCATGCATCTAATGCTTTGCTTTGATGACTAATAGACTTTTGCAATAAGTATGTAAGTTCTTTATGACTAATGTGAGTCCATGGATTATATGCACTCTCACCCTTCCACCTTTGCTAGCCTCTCTAGTACTGCGCAACTTTCGCCGGTGCGATAAACCCACCTTTGTCAAAACAGCCACCATATATCTTTCCTCAAAACAGCCACCATACCTACCTATTATGGCATTTCCATAGCCATTCCGAGATATATTGCCATGCAACTTCCACCGTTCCGTTTATTATGACACGCACCATCATTTTCATATTGCTTTGAATGATCGTAAGATAGCTAGCATGATGTTTTCATGGCTTGTCCGTTTTTTGATGTCATTCGTTATGCTAGATCATTGCACATCACGGTACACTGCCGGATGCATTCATATAGAGTCATAAATTGTTCTATTTATCGAGTTGTAATTCTTGAGTTGTAAGTAAATAAAAGTGTGATGACCATCATTATTAGAGCATTGTCCCATGTGAGGAAAGGATGATGGAAGCTATGAGTCCCTCACAAGTGGGGATGAGACCCCTGACCTTATGAAAAATAAAAGAGGCCTTAGATGCCCACCAAAAAAAATGAGAGAAAAGAGAGAAGGGACAATGCTACTACCTTTTCCACACTTGTGCTCAAAAGTAGCACCATGATCTTCATGATAGAGAGTCTCCTATTTTGTCACTTTCATATACTAGTGGGAATTTTTCATTATATAACTTGGCTTGTATATTCCAATGATGGGCTTCCTCAAATTGCCTTAGGTCTTCATGAGCAAGCAAGATGGATGCACACCCACTTAGTTTCCTTTTGAGCTTTCATACACGTATAGCTCTAGTGCATCCGTTGCATGGCAATCCCTACTCACTCACATTGATATCTATTGATGGGCATCTCCATAGCCTGTTGATATGCCTTGTTGATGTGAGACTATATTCTCCTTTTCCTTCACAACCTCCACCATATTCTATTTCACCTATAGTGCTATATCCATGGCTCACGCTCATGTATTGCGTGAGAGTTGAAAAAGTTTGAGAAAATAAAAGTGTGAAACAATTTCTTGACTTTTCATCGGGGTTGTGCATGATATAAAATCTTTGTGTGGGGAAGATGGAGCATAGCTAGACTATATGACATTGTAGGGATAACTTTCCTTTGCCAATATATTTTGAAGATACAATTGCTTTACTAGTATGCTTGAAATATTATTGTTTTATGTCAATATTAAGATTTTGTTTTGAGTCTTACAAATCTGAATATTCATGCCACAATAGATAATATTACATGGATAAATATGTTAGGTAGCACTCCACATCAAAAATTCTGTTTTTATCATTTACCTACTCGAGGACGAGCAAGAATTGAGCTTGGGGATGCTGATACGTCTCCAACGTATCTATATTTTTTGATTGTGTCATGCTATTATATTATTTGTTTTGGATGTTTTATATGCATTAATATGCTATTTTATATTATTTTTAGGGCTAACTTATTAATCTAGAGCCTAGTGTCAGTTTCTGTTTTTTTCCTTGTTTTTGAGTATTGCAGATATGGAATATTAAACGGAGTCCAAACGGAATAAAATCTTCGGAATGTTTTTTTATGGAACGAAAGAGATCTACCAGGCTTGGAGTGCAAGGCAGGGACTCTGCCAGGAAGTCACAAGCAGGGGGCGCGGCCACCCTCCTAGCCGCACATGGCAAGCTTGCCACCTCCTGGCAGGTCTCCTGGCCCTAATCTTCGTCCTACAAATACCCAAATATTCCCCCAATACCAAAAAGAGCCACAGAAATACTTTTCCGCCGCCAAAAGCCTCCGTTCCTGAGAGATCCAATCTTAGAGCCTTTCTTGGTAATCTGCCGAAGGGGGATCCGATCACGGAGGGAATCTACATCACCTCCATTGCCCCTCCGATGATGCGTGAGTAGTCCACCACAGACCTACGGATCCATATCTAGTAGCTAGATGACTTCTTCTCTCTCTTTGTGCGTCAATACCATGTTCTTCACGATCTTCATGGAGATCTATCCGATGTAATACTCTTTTGCGGTGTGTTTGTCGAGATCCGATGAATTGTGGGTTTATGTTAAGATTATCCATGAATATTAGTTGAGTATTTTCTTAATTCTTATATGCATGATTTCATATCTTTGCAAGTCTCTTCGAGTTATTAGTTTGGTTTGGCCAACTAGATTGGTAATTCTTGTAATGGGAGAAGTGCTTGGTTTTGGGTTCAATCTTGCGGTGTCCTCACCCAGTGACAAAGTTGGGGTAGTGAGGCACATATTGTATTGTTTCCATCAAGGGTAATAAGATGGGATTTTCATCATATTGCTTGAGTTGATCCCTCTACATCATGTCATCTTACATAATGCGTTACTCTGTTCTTCATGAACTTAATACTCTAGATGCAGGCAAGAGTCGGTCGATGTATGGAGTAATAGTACTAGATGCAGAATTGTTTCGGTCTACTTGACACGGACGTGATGCCTATATGCATAATCATTGCCTTGGATATCTTCATAATTATTCACTTTTCTACCAATTGCTCGACAGTAATTTGTTCACCCACCATGATACTTTCCTTCAAGAGAGAAGCCTCTAGTGAAACCTATGGCCCCTAGATCTACTTTCCATAATATATTTTTAGATCTATAAACCAAAATACCAAAAATACCTTGATACAATTTATTTACCTTTTTTACTTTCCGCAATCTATTACATCTATCTCTATCAGATCTAATCCTTGCAAATAACCGTGAAGGGATTGACAACCCCTTTATTGCATTGGGTTCAAGAGTTTGATTGTTTGTGTAGGTGCATCCATTGGTGACTTGCTTGTTCCTCCTACTGGATTGATACCTTGGTTCTCAACAACTGAGGGAAATACTTATCTACTTTGCTGCATCACCCTTTCCTCTTCAAGGGAAAACCAACGCAAGCTCAAGAGGTAACATGCATATCCAAAAATCCAACCGTTACACCTGATAAGTTCAACTCGATGACACCGATGTGTTAATATCGGTGGTACCGAGTTGCCTAAAAGGTAGCAACTTTTGAATCTCGGTGAGACTAATACATAACACTCGGTTGCACCTATAAGGTGACCAACGGTCAGATTGCTAGACTCGGTGACGCCGATTCAACACACTCGGTTGGACCGATTTTGTGAATTTGCATAACAGAATGTTGGCAACCCAAACTCGGTGGCACCGAATCAGAATCAGTTGCACCGAAGGGCTAGGGTTTGGCTTGAGTCTGTTTGAGGCTGAGAATCGGTGGCACCAACTGGAAGTTGTTGGTTCACCGATTTTGAGTGTTTGGCCTTGGACGGACTTTTGTGGAAGAGCTTGTGGATCTTTTTTGTGACTATCACTTGTGCACTTCTGAGCATTTTGTTCACCAACAGTACCGTACCCCCTTTTAATAGTACTGGCTTTCCTATGGACTCAAAGTGATTTCTCAGAAAGTAAAATGTAGAATACTCTTCCTTGAAGCTTTGCCAATGCTATCTCTTCTCCTTCTTATTCATGGGGATACTCTCCACACTCCTTTTTTCCAACCCATCTCTCTCTATGGACTTTAACCGAAATACACTAGATGAAAGTATTAGTCCAAGAGACAATGTATGTTTTCATGAATTATCAAAACCACCAAGGGAGCATATTGTGGTTTCAATCTCCACCTTTTTGGTAATTGATGACAACATACAATCATAGCTTCAAATAAAGATATGCATGCATATATTTAAGACTTTGAGAGACACATGACTTAGACTTGCTCCCCCTAAATGTGTGCAATCCCTTTAAAGGATAGTTTCTTGGAATGCATGGACACACATATAGTAGAATGGATATGGTGAGTCATGTGTGTCTTGTCTATATGCATCAAATGTATATGAATGAGGTGTATCCTTGTTAAAGATTTCACTCTTGCAAACAATGAGTGCAAGAATCAAGAGATCATCTTGATCAAGAATATGATGCATGTACTTACCTTGAGTTCTTGAGCATCCTAGTAGTATAAATACACTTGAGAAAACAATGTTAGGAAACACAAGAGTATTCTACCAATGAAATGCAACAAAACTCAAAAGTACCAAGATATGGAGAACATATAGAAGATAGTATTCCTTATGATTGATATGTCTCCAAGATCATTTAGAGCTTCCTCCCCTAGATATGAAATAGTAGGACACCCTCTCCCCTTGAATCTTAGCATGTAGATATTGGGATTGGATAGGGTGAGAAAAGTCTAACATGAATAATCAAATGTAATAAACACATCTGTCTCCCAAACATATTTTATCCCCTACTTTGGTATTCTCCCCTTGTTTATATAAGTATACACTTTGATATTCTCCACTCCCCCTAAATTATATCTCCCCCTTTGCATAAGCATGTATCTCCCGCTTTAGCTTTAAAGCTTTGGTATTCCCCCTCCCTTTGGCACTAATTTGTAACAAAGTGTCAAAAGGATTTTTTAAAGAAAAAGGCAAAGGACTTTACAAAGAGATATCAACTAGAGAAGATTTGAGTGGTTCCAAGAGATCTTGCAAAACAGAGAATGAACCAAACAAGATTCTTAACTAGATGATGGGCGGTGACTAGGTCACCTATATTAGAGTATATTGACTTAGGAGCAAAGCAAGAATACTTGATCGTAGGTCATACTCATCGTTAAGCTCAAAATGGGGTTACCATTTTCCATTAAGCATTTAATGTCTTCATATCACTTGAGTTGCTTTATCTCATGACTTGGAGTAAAGCTATATCAAGGATATGAGTACATACCTTCGAGTGATGTTGTTGATGTAGCTTGTAGGTGAACTTGATGATGATGCTCAAAGTTGATGAAGTTCATCTTGACTTGGGAGAAATCCTTGTGTTTTCGTTCACTTTTCACCTACATAGGTTAGTCACACAATGAAGAACATGATATATCCAAATGTATAGAAACCAATTGTGAGTTGATATCAATTGTGAAATATATGTCAAGGATATGTTTTGTTGTCTTCTTCCTTTAATCATCAAAGCAAGGTGTGGATACTTGGTCATGAAAATATTGCTTAAGATATGAGTTGGTTGCAATATTTTGGAGTGTTGTTCTTCCAAGTACCTACAAAAGGGTTAGATGCAAGACAAGGGAGCATAGAATTCCAGGATATATGATATTCAAGATAATAGCATGGAATAAACAATGAAGCTCATCCCCTTGCATGCATCCGAGTGAGCTTAGCTCTAGTTTGATGCATAAATGATGTTCAACTCACTCCTCAAATGACAAAACACTTTTCCATCAAGTGGCTTAGTAAAGATATCATCCAATTGCTTCTTAGTACGAACATGCTTAAGATTAGTATCTCCCTTGGCAACATGATCACGAATGAAATGATGTCGAACTTGAATATTCTTGGTTCGAGAATGTTGCACAAGATTATGTCCAATATTAATAGAACTCTCATTGTCACATAGTAATGACACATTTTTTACATAGATTCCATAATCTTTAAGCGTTTGTGTCATCCATAATAATTGCGCACAACATGATCCAACAACAATATATTCAGCTTCGGCGGTAGATAGAGATACCGAGTTTTGTTTCTTGGATGACCAAGACACAAGAGATCTACCAAGAAATTTACATGTACTCGAGGTGGCTTTTCTATCAACCTTGTCACTGGCATAGTCCGAGTCGGAGTAGCCAATAAGATTAAAAGAAGATCCCTTGGGATAATAAATGCCAAAGTTTGGTGTATGAATCAAGTACCCCACATTGCGTTTCATAGCCTTAAGATGACACTCTTTAGGTGCAGCTTGATATCGGGCACACATGCACACACTAAGCATAATATTCGTACGGGAGGCACATAGATATAGCAATGAACCAATCATTGATCGATAAACCTTTTGATCAACCAGTTCACCCTCCTTAGTGAGATCATCGTGTCCGCTAGTGGGCATGGGAGTTTTCATACCTTTGCACTCTTGCATGTCGAACTTGTTGATCAAGTCCTTGGTGTATTTGGTTTGAGAGATGAATGTAGCTTCTCCCTTATGCTTGATTTGTGGACCAAGGAAGAATTTCAGCTCACACACCATAGACATTTCATACTTCTCTGACATCAACCTTCCAAATTTCTCACTAAATTGTGGGTTAGTAGATCCAATGATAATATCATCCACATAAATTTGGCACAAAAATAATTCACCATTAACTCTCTTTGTGAATAAGGTTGTGTCAATTTTACCAATTTCAAAGCCTTTTTCAATTAGAAACTTTGTTAGGCATTTATACCAAGCGCGAGGAGCTTGCTTAAGACCATATAAAGCTTTGCGAAGTTTGTGAACGTGGTCAGGTTTCTTAGTATTTACAAAACCAGGTGGTTGCTTAACATAGATCTCTTCTTCAATCTCACCATTTAAGAATGCACTTTTAATGTCAATTTGGTAAACCGTGATATCATGGTGATTGGCATAAGCAAGAAGAATTCGAATATCTTCTAGTCTAGCAACAGGGGCGTAGGTCTCACCATAGTCCATACCTTCGACTTGCGTATATCCTTGGGCTACGAGACAAGCCTTGTTGCGAATGACTTGGCCGTCTTCATCTTGCTTGTTTTGAAATACCCATTTTGTGCCGATGATGTTTTGTTCGTCCTTGGGCTTCTCCACGAGTGTCCACACTTCATTCCTCTCGAAGTTGTGAAGCTCTTCATGCATAGCATTCACCCAATCCGTGTCCTCAAGAGCTTGTTCAAACATTAGGGGTTCAATGATAGAGATGAAAGAATAATGCTCACAAAAGTTAGCCAAGTGAGTTTTAGAGCGAGTGATCCTCCTTGTTTGTATATCACCAAAGATTTGGTTTAGGTGATGGTTCTTGGTCACTTGTGCTCGAACTCGGGGTAGATTTGGCTTGTTAGTTGGAGGAGCTTCTTCTCCTTCGCCATATCCTTCATCTCCGTTGTTGTCGACGTGGTCATCTCCTTGAGGTGGTGGTGAAGGAGGTTGTGGTGGATCATCATGATGTACTTCCTCCTCCTCTTCATCTTGTCGTGTACCACTTGTGGATGCTTCCAAGTCGTTTTGTCAGTAGCCTTGATCTGAAGTAGGAGCTTCCACTTGGGTCGATGAAGTACTTTCCTTCACCTCCATGAGACGAATTTTGCCGATGGGCAAATCTTGGATAGCTTCCTGATGTCTACTACACAACCTTCTTCTTGTAGACTCGTGTTGGGACTCCAAGCGCAGAGTTTTGTAGGAAAGTAGCAATTTTCCCTCAAGTGGATGACCTAAGATTTATCAATCCATGGGATGTTTAGGATGAAGATGGTCTCTCAAACAACCCTGCAATCAAATACAAGAAATCTCTTGTGTCCCCAACACACCCAATACAATGGCAAATTGTATAGGTGCACTAGTTCGGCGAAGAGATGGTGATACAAGTGCAATATGGATGGTAGATATAGGTTTTTTGTAATCTGAAAATATAAAAACAGCAAGGTAACAAATATTAAACAGTGAGCAAAACATCGTATAAATGCTTGGAAACAAGGCCTAGGGTCCATACTTTCACTAGTGCAATTTGTCTCAACGATACTAACATAGTTGAATCATATGTAAATCTCTCACGCGTGACAAAGAGTTCACTCCAAAGTCACAAATAGCGGAGAACAAACACAGAAATTGTTGTAGGATACGAAACCATGTCAAAGTTATCTTTTCCGATCAATCTTCTGAGCTATCCCTATAAGTGTCACAAACAGCCCTAGAGTTCGTACTAAAATAACACCTTAAGATACACATCAACCAAAACCCTAATGTCACCTAGATACTCCAATGTCACCACAAGTACCCATGGGCTTGATTATACGATATGCATCACATAATTTCAGTTTCATCATGTTAAATCCAACACAAAGAACTTCAAAGAGTGCCCCAAAGTTTCTACCGGTAAGTCAAGACAAAAACGTGTGCCAACCCCTATGCATAGATTCTCAAGGTCATGGAACCCGCAAGTTGATCACCAAAACATACGTCAAGTGGATCAATAAACATCCCATTGTCACCACAGATATCCCATTGCAAGACATCAATCAAGTGTTCTCAAATCCTTAAAGACTCAATCCGATAAGAAAACTTCAAGGGAAAACTCAATTCATCAAAAGAAGATAGAGAGGGGAAAACTCCATATGATTCAATCTATATCAATAAAGCTCGCAGTACATCAAGATCGTGGCATCTCAAGAACATGAGAGAGAGAGAGATCAAACACATAGCTACTGGTACATACCCTCAGTCCCGAGGGTGAACTACTCCCTCCTCGTCATTGAGAGCATCGGGATGATGAAGATGGCCTCCGGTGATGGTTTCGCCCTTTGACAGGGTGCCGAAACGGGCTCCCCATTGGGTTTTCATGGCTCTAGAGGCTTACGGCAGTGGAACTCCCGGTCTAGGTTTATTTTTGGGGGTTTCTGTATTTATAGGAGTTTGTGGCAGTGGAAACAAGTCCAGGGGTCCATGAGGAAGTCACAAGCCAGGGGGCGCACCCTATGGGGGTGGGCGTGCCCCTGTGGCTTGTGGCTTCCTCGGCCTTCCTCTTCGACGAATCTTCGCTCCAGTATTTTTTATATTTTCCAAAAATATTCTCCGTAAATTTTCAGCGCATTCCGAGAACTTTTATTTCTGCACAAAAACAACACCACAGTAGTTCTGCTGAAAACAACATCAATCCGGGTTAGTTCTAATAAAATCATACCAAAATCATATAGAATTATTGTAAACATGGCATGAATACTTCATAAATTATAGATAGGTTGGATACGTATTCACTTCCGATGGATGATTATCACCTACATCATTTGGCAATTGTTTGACTTGCGAATCATTAGATTCATCAAACTTCACATCTACCGTCTCTTCAACTTTTCGTGTGAAGTTGTTGTAGACACGGTAGGTGTGAGAGATCGATCCATAACCAAGTAGGAAACCTTCATGAGATTTGAGAGAAAATTTAGCACGACAATGCTTATCAAGAGTGTAACACTTGGAGCCGAATACCCGAAAGTATCCAACTTGGGATTTGTTACCGGTGAGAAGCTTGTATGCCATTTTACCGAGAATCTTGTGCAAGTAGAGTCGGTTTGTGGCATGACATGCTGTTTCCACAACTTCTGCCCAAAAGTGTCTTGGCGTCTTGTATTCTTCAAGCATTGTTCTAGCAATCTCAATGAGAGTTCGGTTATTTCTCTCAACAACTCCATTTTGTTGAGGCGTCTACGTGGCCGAGAACTCATGTGAAATACCCTCTTTGTCAAGAAAGGTATCCACATGGGTATTCTTGAATTCCGATCCGTTATCGCTTCAAACCTTCTTGATCTTCACTTCAAATTGATTTTGCGATTTGCGTGCAAAGTTCTTGAAGATCTTTTGTACCCATGACTTATCATCAAGAAAGAATACCCACTTAAATCTGGAAAAAATCATCAACTATAACTAGAGCATAAGAGTTTCCACCAAGACTCTTGTAAGCATTGGGATGAAAGAGATCAATATGAAGCAACTCGAGTAATCTCTTAGTGGTCATGATGTTCTTGACCTGATGACTTCCACCTACTTGCTTTCCTGCTTGACAAGCACTACAAAGCCTATCTTTGTCAAAGATAACATCTTTTACACCGAGAATGTGATCACCCTTGATAAGCTTATCTAGATTGCGGATGCCTACATGTCCTAGCCTTCTATGCCATAGCCAACCTTTAGATGATTTTGCAATGATACAAGTACAAGGTTGGGCCTTTTTAGTGAAATCGACAATGTATAGATCACCTCTACGAATACCGGTAAATACAATTTTATGATTATCAAATCGAAACACTTGGCAATCTAATTTGGCAAATAGCACATTGAAACCGAAGTCTGCTAGTCTAGATATGGAAAGAAGATTGTAGCCAAGGGATTCAACAAGCATCACATTTTGAATGGAGCTATCATGAGATATGGCCACCTTACCAAGTCCAAGTACCTTGCCCTTAGAGTTATCTTCAAAGGCCACGTACCTCTCAGGACCTTGATTAGGCGTGATCTCTTGGAACATGTCTTCATCATTAGTCATGTGATCCGTGCAGCCATTGTCAAGAATCCACTATTTTCCACTGGACATGTAATCCTTGAATGCCGGGACCCCGATCCTAAGTCATATGAATCCAGCCTATAACACATCACATCACTCTGCGGCCTCACGCACGGTAAACTCCACGGCTGCAGCCTTACCTTGGCCAGGACCATTTGCATCTTTTGGCTGACGTACGTGAATATGTCACTAGCATTCGAATGACAGAGAACCCATGCCGACATGACTAGTCATAGAACCCAAGTGGCACATCTGTATGGGAACATGCATACATAACCCAACAATGCAGGTGTCGACCTCAAGCGTGTGTAGACGAGTCATAGCAAGCTACAAGGACTCCATTACGTCGTGGGACATAAATGTCATCACTGCACGTAGACGAGTCATAGCAGGCTACAGGGACTCCATTACACTACGAGACATTTCCCCGAAGGGACAAATACAGAAGCAAAGAAGGATACATGTCGATCAATCAGTGTGTCCGGAGCAGTAGCAAGCTACCAAGGCTCGATGGAAGCACAAAGAGGCAGTTCCCTCGTAAAGAGTTCTACTAAAGGCACATGGCTAGGTGTCGGATCCCATACATACCGTTGCACGCCACACGTACGCATGACATGCCCGATGTGCATAGATACAACTATGGCATCACAACATAACCATACAACAACACAACTTTTATTTAAGAGGCTCAGAGGGGCCTTGCATAATATGTTCTTACAGCTAGGGATCACATGACCCGACACTCAAGTCATACAGGCAAGTTCATACAAACCAAGAGGAAGCATAAAGCTGTGTGAGTACAGACAGATGAAAGGGTAAAAGGCACATGGCCTGACTATCTATAGTCCGCCACAGGGTATAGGGTCGTAGCTGGGACACTAGCTATTCAGCATCGTCGACATCTAGATAGAACCCACCTGATGGGTCCCGAGTCTCATCTGCAACATTTATTAAGCAAACATGAGTACAAACGTACTCAACAAGTCTTTAAAACAGACCTAGTCTATTCATGCTCATGTATCAACAAGGGGAGTGGTGGAATTTATGTAGCAATGCCATTTTTGACTCTTAGCTAATCTATACTACACATATTAATTCTTTGTTCAAATTTGAGATATCGCACACGAGTCCACTAACACCACATCAATACACCACTATGGATTCACTTCCGTCACCTACGAGAGTGCCATCCATGGTACTCACACTTGTCTTGATATTTTTAAGAGTAACCATCAAGTTATCTATGAACAACATAAGTTCTCAAGGTAGTCCATATCCAAGGACGCGGCTATTCGAATAGATTCATACCCTACAGGGGTGTACTCCTTCACACATGCTCTCGCCACTTATCGTTGTGTGCTCATAAAACCAGGCACCTCGGTAACCTTCAAGCGGAAGCCCAGTGAGGGAGTCGGCCACGGCCATCAATGACACAAGACCTCTAGTCCAGGCTATTGCCTATTTGAGACTGAACCGCACGAAAGTCCGACCGAAGTTTCCGCTATGGCCCCAAACGATGTGCGCAGCGTTCCCAAGCCCACCATTTGGGTGACCCTTGGTACACCGTGCCACTGTCTACCGCGTCATAACCCACCCCTAGGGTCAGCGTTACACACGACCTACAACATTGCTATGAACACCATAAACTACTTGTAACACTTGGACCAAGGACTAGGCGGTTGATAAGTCGAGCGAGGTCATATTTCAAGGCCCAACATGTGGTAGTAACTAGTCTTGCATCATAAACACGGAACTCAGTTCCTAAGAACGGTCCCAATGAGACAACCCGCTATGTACTCCTACATAGCATCTCATCGCTACCTTTACCAAATTGGGTTCATCATTTAGCTCATCACATCAGAACAGTACTGTTTCACTCTAGTTCACCACCTAGATGAATCAGACATGACACAACTCTAAGCATAGCAAGCATAGCAAGCAAGCAGGTAAAGAATATCATGGCCCAAGCATCTACCAAGTATGCTAGGTTTCATGGTTTAGCTATTTACTGTGACAATGACAGGTCATGCATAGGAATGGGTTCAACTACCGCAAATGACAGATAATTGAACGTTTGTCCTAATGCCATAAACAAGAGCAGGAGCGAGAGAAGGGGATGATATCAGAATGATCAATGGGGTTGCTTGCATTTCTAGGGAGCGGGGATGTACTCTCCTTCAATGGGATACTCGGAGGTATCCTCGGAAGTAGGACCTACTGCAATGCAGGTAGGTAATAACCAATACACGACAAGTGCAGCAATATGATGCATGATCATGACATGGCAACATGATTGGATGAGCTAATGCAACTAACATTAGAGTTTAGATGGAGTGGATTTGGATATAGGTTCAAAATCGTTCTCCATGTATTATTCTATATATTGAACTATTGCTAAATGTCAATGTTCATCTACATAGGTTGCTCTAACATGCATGATAACGCTACCATTGGATTCATTGGATTTTTCTGATAAATTTTCATATATAATTTATTTCAATTTGAGTTACAGATTAATTTATATCATTTTCCTAAGTTTTTAGCAATTTATGGAATTAAATTAAATTAGAAATTCCATTATTGCAACAGTATGACATCAGCATGATGTCAGCAGGTCAAATGGCCGTTGACAGGTCAAACGTGACTAGTGGGGTCCACTGGTCAGTGACCCAGGCACTAACAGAAGTTAATTAATTTGCTAATTACTAATTAATAAAAATTGGGCCCACTTGTAAGTGGGTAATTAGGTTAATTAAATTAATTAATTTTAAAACTAATCCTAAACTAATCAGGGTCGGGCCCCACTTGACAGTTGACCTAGGGGGTCAACCCCGTGGTCAAATCGAGTTGACTCACCGACGTTGAGCCGCCGCCGACGTCAGGGATGATGGAGGGGGTTAGAAATCCTCCTCCGATGACCATTTCATCGGCGAAGGGCACCGGGCGAACCCCCGAGCATGCGCACGTCCATTCCGACACCACTTAGAGGTTGAGACGGCCGGAATCGATGCCGGCGATGACCTCGGCGGCTGCCGGAGCTCGAGCGAGCACGGGCTCGTCACTCTGGTGCGCAAAAAGACCGGGGGAGAGAGGGGTTCGACGCGGGGGCTCACAGGGAGGTCGATGCCGGTGCTAGCTTACTCGGGGACGGGCTGCTGACGGAGAACAGTGGCGGCGATCGATGGTGACCGAAGGAAGAAGAAGACCTCGAAGCAGCGAAGGGAGGCTTCCGGCGACGCTTGGATCGCCAAGGAGGACGAGGGCATCGAGGCGGAGCTTATGGGTGGCTCGAAGGCAAGGGGGAGAGGCTAGAGTGACGGCTACGGAGGCGAGGGAGCGATGGCCATGGCGACAGAGGGGAGGGGAGCAAGGGAAAGAGGGGAGACTGAGAGAGAGAGAGTGGTCGGGGGCGGACTCGAGGAGCTTCAAGAGGCGTCCATGCAGCCAGGCAGGCAGGAGGTGGCCACGAGCGGCGTTGGCGCGCTGGCCACGTAGCTGCCTGTCCTCCTCGCAGAGGAGGAAGAAGACCCCCTGCCCCTGGTGGGCTGGGCCGACTTCTCTCCTGGGCTAGGTACAAATAAGCTTCTCCTTTTCTTAATTTCGGTTTTCTATTTTCTGTCTCTGACATTTGTTTTTTTTGTCATGGCCTCCACACCTAAATCAGAATATATTGAAATATTTTGCTAGCATAGTTTGAATATTTCAAACCCAAACAAAAAGTTTCAATATTTTTGAATGACTAAAATATTTATAATGCTTTATTTGGCCTTTTCAGTTGCTTTACTATTTATTTTAAAATAACATATATGTTTTGAAAATTAAAATACCCCCTGATATATTGATGTCAATAATTATCAGACATGGGGGGCATTTTGGATTAGTTGATTTTCCACAACCTTTAAATAGGTTTAATTTAGGTGAGGTGCTAGGGTTTCTGACGGGGGTATACCCCATGGTATGACCCGGCCAGGCAACTCACAGGAGACCCGTTAAAGACATGACATCTTATTTATGACCCGGCGAGCGGGTCACAGGATGACCAAGCCCAAGACCCGGCGGGTGAGCTGGTGCCAGGCGGCTCACAAGAGAAGGCCCACAGGAGAAGGCCCACAAGAGAGAAGGATTCCCTTAAAGGAAATAAGACCCGGAGTAGGATTCGTGAGAGACTAGTCCTAATCCTACTCCTAGTAGGACTCTATTTGTAAACCTACCCTCTCCACTTATATAAGGAGGGGTAGAGCACCCCTAGAGAGACAAGTTCTCAAGAGACACAAGTCTACAAGTTTAGACAAGACAAGAGATTAGAGGCTCTCGTGATTAGAGTTAGCAATTAGCACCCTTGTAACCGAGAGATCTTCATCATCATCAATACCAGACAAGCAGGACGTAGGCTTTTACCTCCATCGGAGGGGCCGAACCTGGGTAAACCTTCGTGTCTTCTCGATTCCGATCAACCCCTTCAAGCCGCCACATAGTTGCGTCTCGCCCCAAACCTAAGTCCGTTGACCCGGACATCTGCCGTGACAAATCCACGACAATTGGCACCCACCGTGGGGCCTGGCGTGGTGGTGTTGTGTTCTTGGAGGGATCTCCCTTAGGGGTCGAGAAGATTGCAATTTTACTGGATGAAGAAGAGCCGTTGTTAGCCCCCAAAAAAGTCGCCGAGATCAATAGGGGTGTTTCCGTCGCATACAAAATATTACAGGAATCCACCACAATCATTGATGATTTTCGCTACGGATTCGGCAGCCGGGTCCGATTGTCATTAGCGATTGCTACAAAAATCAATCCGGTTGCCTCCGCCATAAACCGTCCCGTGAAGCTGGCCTCGAGCTGGCCTTATTCTCTGAAACTGCCATGGCCGTTCCACTGCTGCCGCGACGCCGTGGCCTATTCGACCTCGACTCCGGCTCGTTCCCGTGCTCGAGTTGAGCCCGGACTCCATCGCCACGTCTGTTGCACGGCACAACCCTGACCCGGAGGATGACATGGACGCAGACCCGGATGTGGCCGGCACACCTCCGCTGCCACGCCCTGCCGATCCAGCCTGGCCAAGCCTCGCCAACCTCTGCTACGTGTGTGACCCGGCTTCCCAATCGGCTCCGTTACCTCAAGCCGACGTTGCCGATTCACCGCCGTGAGCTCCGCCTCGTCCATGGCCGCCATGAGCCGCCCAGGTCGGTTTCGCACTGCTTCACCCGAGCAGACCTTCCACCATAGCTCTGCCTCGCCTCAGCCACTTCTCGCCCGCGGATACCGCCGCGTTGCGCCCCGACCGGTTCGGCCGCCGCCTCGCATTGCCTCGAGCCATCACGCTCGGCCGCCGCCACGCCTCGCCTCGAGCTCCCGCGCCGCCGCGCCCAGAACCGCCGTCGCACGCCAACCGTCGCGCCGTTCAGATGCAAGCCACCGCTCGAGACACCCCTCCGCCACCACGGCCTCGCCCTGATGCGAGCCGCTGCTCGGGACGCGCTGCCGCCACCATGACCTCACCTCACCTCCGCTGCTGCCGGCGCCAGGAGCGGCCGCCATGAGCCGCCGCCACCGGCCTCCGATATCGTGACCCCGAGCAACCGCCATGCCTCCAAGCCGCCGCGCTCCACCCTCGCCGTGGCCGGACCTGAGCCGGCCTTGCCCATCTCCACCTCGGTGTCATGCCCCCCTGAGGCACCGCGGCCGACTCGGCCTCGCACGCACCAGTTTCGCTAGCCGCCCCGCGCTGACCCGAGACCCGCAGCCCTGTGCGGCCAGGGTGAAAGGATAAGGAAAAAGTTATAAGAGCCGAAAAAACCCCAAAGGGTCCGTTTCGAGCCACTCTGCTCTGACCCTGGTGCGATCGCGTTTCAAGTCGGCCCGCTGGACTTCTTTTGACGAAAACGCCGTCACTATCGAACTGCCCCGGTCCAGCGCCGTCTCCGAGCCGCCGTGGCCGAGTTGCCACCTCTGTTGCGGTTTCAAGAGTGTTTCAATCGCTGTTGAAATTACGAGATGACTCAGCTCATCGTCGAGATGAAACAGGTGTTATCCACCCAATTTATTTTATCTATACTTTTTTGATTCTGTCGAAGAACAATTACTTCGTCTATGTAATATTTTTTGACACAGGACAATTGGTCAGTGCCAAAGGGGCACTATACCGCGGTGATGGAGGCATGCCAAAGGTGGTGGTGCATGTCACGTTATTCAAGGGACTCCCTCGCCATTGCATCGGCTTACAATGCCACAACCGTCTCTTGCCACTGCGCCGGCTTACAATGCCGCGACCGTCTCTCGCGACCGCACCGGCTTACAACGCCGAGGCCGACTCTCATCACCCACGCCGGCTTACAAATGCCATGGCCGTCTCTCATCATCCGCGCCGTCTTATAACGCCGTGGCATATTTCACAAACAGGGCCGGCTTACAATGCCGTGATTGGTTTCTACGTCTACATCAACATATCGGTGCAGTGCTCGCTGGTACGAGCTGCCCAACAGACACATGCAAGACACCACCCACACTATGATCTACATCAACATATCGGTGCGGTGCTCATCGATACGAGTCGCCCGACGGACAGGCGCACAAGTCGCCACCACTACAGTTTGGTTCACTTCAATAACCAGCCGGAATGAACCCTCGACCGGATTATTGAAACAAATCATGCGGGGTCATCTATAACCCGCCACGGCCAACCTCAACTTGCAATGGAGATTCTCAAGACGCCTCTTCGAGTCAACTTAAGACTCGGGGGCTACAGACATGGCAAGACACATTTGGTCGTTTTTCAACAAAACCCCCGGGTCTTTGCAAGAGAAAAACCCAATCCTGGGGGCTACTACATTATTGGCGGATGATTAAAAGATTGCCCAAGAGGACGGACTACCGTGATGCACCATTCAAACATGGGTGCCCGGATCAATGGGTCATCATAAAGACATTTGGAGCTTCTGTCGTTTCTTCATACAAGATGGCGGCTTACAAGATTGATGCTGCTCTGCTATGTGACCCGCCTGCCTTACCTGTTAATCTCGCCTAGAGACCCTGAGTCGGTTCAAATAAATTGACGGCCAATCTCGCTTAGAGACTCTGAACCGGCTAAGATTGGGGTGACCTGCTGAACTCTTACCAGTCAATCTCGCCTAGAGACCCTGAGCCGGTTCAAGAAATTAACGGCCAATCTCACTTAGAGACCCTGAGCCGGTTCAAGAAATTGATGGCCAATCTCGCTTAGAGACCTTGATCCGGTTCTAGAAATTGACGGCCAATCTCGCCTAGAGACCCTGAACTGGTATGAATTCAAGCATCAAATCATAGTTTGGTTACATTAAGCGCTGTTGTTGATGGAGGCTTCTTACCTTTGGTATAGCTTACAGTACCCTAAGACAACAGCGTGTACACCAAATTCTAGTTGCTTATCAACTGCGGCTATCGAAGGGGGCTTCTTACCAACGGGTATCGCTTATCTCACCCTAATGGCCGGCTTTATGCCACTTCCGGTTACTTATTAACCGCGGTTGTCGAAGGGGGCTTCTTACCGACGGGTTCGCTTATCTCACCCTAACAACCGGCGTTTACGCCAAAACTCAGTTGCTTATCAACTGTAGCTATTGAAAGAGGCTTCTTGCCTTCGGGTATAGCTTACATCTCCTTTCAAACAGCCGGCTTTATGCCGTCTCAGGCTAATCATTAGCCGCGGCTGTCGATGGAGGCTTCTTGCCTCAAGGTATAGCTTACATCGCCCATCGACAACTGGTGTTCGCATACAAAGGTGCAAAATTTTGCTATTAAAAGGAGGCTTCTTACCTTCGGGTATAGCTTACATTACCCTTCATACAGCCGGCTTTATGCCATTCCGGTTGACATGTCAGTCGTGGATTATTCAAGGAGGTTCCCACCTCCAGATAACACGCCGGCTTATCAAGCCAGATGAGAGCAAGATTATGAGAAAGGAGCAATGTTATGAAAGGTATGAACATCTCCGGGTTGAGCTTCTTCAAGCCGCCCTCACAACAATGTAGAATATATTCTGTCCTTTTTGCAGGTATTATCTCTTAAGATGAGCCGCCATAAGTGTTTGGCAAGAGCAAATGGATCTTTTAATAACCAACATGGCTGGATCTTCATGGTTATCATAACCAGTTGGGGTTTTTCAAACCAGCTGAGAGAAATTATTATTTGTCAGATATAATGCCTTGTCATCTAATTGTCCGGTTCTTGGATTTCTTTAATTGTGCTTTGTAGTAATCTACAACACTCATGGATTTCTCAAAACTTATATTTGCTGGGTTGCACCGGCCCCACGAGCAGGAATTTAATGTCAAAGACAAAGGAATTATTCCAGGATATTTATTCCGGGTTATATTACGACCACGGTCAAAGATTCATTCAACAAATTATGGTGAGACGTATTATTCTCACATAGTCCCGAGTTGCCGCAGGCAGACGGCCCGGCACTTGGGGGCTACATTATCCAAGTCCAAGTTTATAGCAATTATGCAAGTCCCATGTCGCTGCAAGCATGCACCACGGCACTTGGGGGCTAATGCAAGCGAGTTTTCAAACCATTACATTGTCAGCAAGACCATATTATCTCAAGGAGATGAGCTGACCCTTCTATATTTTTCTAAAAGTCCCAGCCCAGTAATTCTTACTGACCCGACACTTGGGGGCTACAATATTCAGCTGTTCCAACAGATTAAGAGATTCAAAATGAAGACCCGGCACATCACATTCTGATGAGCCGGCCCTTGGGGGCTACACCCGGCGAAGCTTTCTGATGAGCCGGCGCTTGAGGGCTACACCCACCGAAATATTATAAGGTATAAAGCAATTATAAGTCCCAGGTTGCTGCAGGCAGGACAACCCGACACTTGGGGGCTACACAGTCCAAAATGTTATTTGCAAAGCACCAAGTTATCATGGATAATCTCGGAGCTTGGGGGCTACAGGTAATATGGACATATCAAAAACTTTGAGGAGAATTTTCAAGATATTAAATATGGAGTTCAGTTGTTAGACCCGGCGTCACCAACACTTATGACCCGGTGTTATCAAAAGATCATAGCCCGCCAGAGTTTATATAAGCTGCCCTGCTACACAACAATGGAAGTCCGGTTCTACATTAGATGGATTTTCATCCCAATATTTATCAAGTCAGACGGATTCTAGTTATTTTAACCCAAAGTCACCAACGATAATGACCCGACATCATCAATGATTATGACCCGGCGGAGATGACCCGCCAAGAGTATTGGAAGCCGACTCAATGGCATATGGGTGTTCTATTCTCAATATTTTTCAAAAAACATTGACAAGCAAGATGATTATCAAAGACGACTCATTCATATGGAGAAAAGACCCGGATTTCTGAGAAGCCATTTTATAAGCCGGCCAAAGGCAAGCCGGCCACTTCACATATTTGTTACTTTTATTTCAGGAGCTTACCATGAATAAATTCAAGCTAACCTGGGGGCTAATGACGGGGATATACCCCATGGTATGACCCGACCAGGCAACTCACATGAGACCTGTTAAAGACATGACATCTTATTTATGACCCGGCGAGCGGGTCACAGGATGACCAAGCCCAAGACCCGGCGGGTGAGCCAGTGCCAGGCGGCTCAGAAGAGAAGGCCCACAGGAGAAGACCCACAAGAGAGAAGGATTCCCTTAAAGGAAATAAGACCCGGAGTAGGATTCGTGAGAGACTAGTCCTAATCCTACTCCTAGTAGGACTCTATTTGTAAACCTACCCTCTCCACTTATATAAGGAGGGGTAAAGCACCCCTAGAGAGACAAGTTCTCAAGAGACACAAGTCTACAAGTTTAGACAACACAAGAGATTAGAGGCTCTCGTGATTAGAGGAGGCAATTAGCACCCTTGTAACTGAGAGATCTTCATCATCATCAATACCAGACAAGCAGGACATAGGCTTTTACCTCCATCGGAGGGGCCGAACCTAGGTAAAACTCCGTGTCTTCTCGATTCCGATCAACCCCTTCAAGCCGCCATGTAGTTGCGTCTCGCTCCGAACCTACCGTTGACCCGGACATCTGCCGTGACAAATCCACGACAATTTATGTTGATCCCCATTTAATCTTGATGCAAAATAAAAACATGATGCACACCACATGCTAACCAGAGCAATGCTAACTAGGGATGTTACAACTCACCCTCACTCAAAAGAATCTCGTCCCGAGATTTGAAAGTCGTCGGGAAGAGCACGGGATACTCTAGTCGAAGACAATCCTCTCTTTCCCATGTGGCTTCCTTCTCGGAATGGTGTGACCTCTGAACCTTGAGAAACTTGATGTTTCGACATTGATTGGTACGCTCAGCTTGATCAAGAATACGAGCAGGGTATTCTCGATATGTAAGGTTATCTTGGAGATCAAGCGTTTCGTGGTCTACTTCGCGGACAGGGTCCAAGAAGCAACGCCTGAGTTGCGAGACGTGGAAGACATCATGAACCTTGGAAAGATGCGGTGGAAATTCCAATTGGTAGGCAACTTCTCCTCGTTTGGCAAGAATGCGAAAAGGACCAATGTAACGAGGAGCCAACTTGCCATTGATACCGAATCGTTGGGTACCCTTCAGAGGTGTAACCCGAAGATAAGCCTTCTCGTCAACTTCATAGGTCATAGCCTTATGACGGTGATCATATTGGCTCTTTTGACGAGATTGGGCTGTTTTCAACTTTTCACGAATAATGCGAACTTGCTCCTCTGCATCCTGGATCATATCCGGACCAAATTGTTGCCTCTCTCTGGTTTCTGACCAGTTAAGAGGTGTTCGACACCTTCGTCCATAGAGAACTTCCAAAGGGGCTTTTCCCAAGCTTGGCTGATAACTATTGTTAGAAGCGAATTCGGCAAATGGAAGAAATTTCTCCCAATTCATACCGAAAGATATAACACAAGCTCTGAGCATGTCTTCCAGAATTTGATTGACTCGCTCCACTTGACCACTTGATTGTGGATGGAAAGTAGTGCTAAAGGATAGATGAGTCCCCATAGCATTTTGGAAGCTTTCCCAAAATTGGGAAGTAAAGATACTTCCACACTCTAAGTTAATCTCCAAAGGAACACCATGAAGAGAAACTATTCGAGAAACGTATAACTCCGCTAGCTGGCTAGCAGTTATACTCTCCCGATCGGGAAGAAAATGAGCCACTTTGGAAAGATGGTCAATGACCACAAATATAGCATTATTCCCTCTCTTGGTTGTGGGAAATCCGGTGATGAAATCCATACCAACCTTATCCCATTTCCACTTAGGAATAGCTAAGGGTTGAAGGGTGCCAGTAGGCCTTTGATGTTCTGCCTTAACACGATGACAAACGTCACAGTTAGCAACGAACTGAGCAATTTCTCTCTTCATCCTAGTCCACGAGAACCTCTAGCATAGGTTCCGATACATTTTGGTACTACCAGGATGAATCATGAGAGGAGAGTCATGAGGCTCCTTAAGGACCAGCTGCCGAAGATGTTGGTTCTTGGGAACCACCAAACGGTTCTGAAAGAACACTACACCTTGATCATCGATAGAGAAATTCTTAGCGTTACCACTAACGAGGTTCTCTTTGATCCGGGATATACCCTTATCATGCTATTGGCCAACTATGATTTGATCCTTAAGAGTGGGTTTTGCCACCAAGTTGGAAAGGAATCCTTGAGGAACAATGTGAAGGTTCAACTTTCGAAATTCCTCATAGATAAGTGGTTGACTTTGTTGTAACATCAGGTTGTTACAATAAGACTTACGACTTAGTGCATCAGCCATGAAATTGGCTTTCCCCGGGGTGTAAGTTATCCCTAAGTCGTAATCTGTAGTCAACTCGACCCACCGTCTTTGCCCGAGATTCAAATCCGGCTGGGTGAAGATATATTTTAGTATTTGCTGATCAGTGTAAATTTCACATTGATTACCCAGAAGGTAACGTCGCCAGGTTTTCAATGCATGGACTATAGCTGCAAGCTCAAGATCATGTGTTGTATAGTTATCCTCATGTCGACGCAACTATTGAGATGTGTATGCAATCACATGATGATCTTGCATGAGAATGCAACCTAATCCTTGTCGCGAGGCGTCGCAATAGATAACAAAGTCTTTTGAGAAGTATGGTGGCACCAGAACGAGAGCAGAGGTCAGGCGTCTTTTCAGTTCTTGAAAGTTGTGCTTGCATTGTGGAGTCCACTCAAACTTTTTATCTTTCTTGATGAGTTCAGTCAGAGGCTTCGCAACCTTGGAGAAGTTCTCGACAAAGCGGCAACAATATCTCACTAAGCCAAGGAAACTCTGAACTTGCTTAACCAATTCAGGTTGAGTCCAATCAAGGACGGCCTGAACTCTCTTGGGATTTACAACAATTCCTTTACCAGAGATCACGTGGCCTAGATAGGTCACTTCTGGTAACCAAAATTCACACTTGTAGAATTTGGCATATAGATGATGCTCTCGAAGTTTCATCAATACCGGCCTTAGATGCTCGGCATGTTCTTGTTCGTTATTCGAGTAGATGAGTATATTGTTGAGGTAAACCACGACGAATTTGTCCAGGTACTCCATGAATATTGAATTCATCAAGCGAGAGAAAGTGGCTGTGGCATTGGTTAAACTGAAGGACATGCCGATGTACTCGTATTGGCCATAACGAGTAACAAAAGCCGTTTTTGGGATGTCCCCGTTTCTAATTCTGATTTGATGGTATCCCAACCTCAAATCCATTTTGGAGAAAATTGAGGATCCAATGAGTTGATCATACAAATCGTTGATCTTGGGGAGCGGATACTTTTTCTTTATGGTGACCAGGTTCACTGGCCGATAATCTACAACCATCCGGTCCGATCCATCCTTCTTCTTGACGAAGAGGACGGGGCAAGCCCAAGGAGAAGAACTCGGACGGATGAAACCTTTCTTCAAAGCCTGATCGAGTTGTTTCTTAAGCTTGGCTAGTTCTAAGGGTGCCATCTTATAGGGTCTTCTGGCTATTGGGACAGTCCCTGGAATGAGTTCTATCACAAACTCTACATCTCTGACAGGTGGAATTCCTGGTAGTTCTTATGGAAATACATCCAGAAAGTCACGGACTACCAGAATATCCTCTAGCTCTGGAAGAGGGCTAGCATTAAGAGAATAGAGTTGGCGCTTGACAACTCAAGTTGAGACATTGACTATCTCACCCGATGGATGTGTAAGCTAAACATTCCTAGTATGAGTATCAATCTTAGCATAATGGGCTTTCATCCAGTCCATGCCTAAGATGATATTGATGTACGAAGACTTGAGAGCTATCAAAGATGCTAGGAAGACTAACCTATCCACAAGGATTTCATTGTCATGGCTCACTCTAGAAGTTTGCCATTTTGAGCCAGGAGTCTGAACTACTAAAGGAGTAGGCATATCACAAAAAGACATGTTATGCAACTATGCATAACTTTTTGAGATGAATGAATGAGATGCTCCAGTATCAAACAGAACAGAGGCTGGATGACTATTGACAAGGGCGTACCTAGGATAACACCGGGGTCCTCAAGGGCTTCTTTAGCAGAGACGTGATTCACACGTCCACGAGCAAGAGCTGTCTTCACATAGAAGGCCTTTCCCAGCTTCCCACATCCAGCCAGCTTGACATTGTTCTGGGGGCACTCACAGGAATAGTGTCCTGGTTCTCCACATTTGTAGCAGACAACAGTGGCGGAACGGGGAGCAACATTTGTAGAGGAACCTTCAAATGCCCTGGTTGGAGGGTTAAGCTGAGCTAGGTGAAGCTCCTTGTAGGATGGCCTCGCGGTGTACCTTGGTGGTAGAGCTGTGTTGGGCAACCACAGCCGGCGTTTGTTGGAGCCTAAGACAGATGCAGGGCTGAAGTCACGGGTGCGCTTCTTAGTTGCCTCGTAGTCGGTCTATCCGGTTTCAGCGTTGATAGCCTTGTTGACGAGGGCCTGGAAGGTAGCGCACTCATGCTGTCGCAGGTCTCGATGAAGCTCAGGATTAAGTCCCTTACGAAACCTAGCTTGTTTCTTGGCATCGATCGACACTTCCTCTGGTGCATAACGAGCAAGGTTTTCGAACTCACAGCTATAGGCATCCACTGTCAGCCTACCCTGAGTAAAGGCACAAAATTCCTCTCTCTTGCGATCCATCAGCCCTTCCAGGATGTGATGGGTACAGAATGCCTCACTGAAATCTGCCCAGGTTGCTGCAGAGCCCGCGGGATGCATGGCTTCCTAGTTTTCCCACCATAGGTTGGCGGGTCCTTCCAGAAAGTATGCAGCAAAAGTCACCTTATTGGACTCAGATACATTAGCAGCTCGGATTGTGCAGGACATGCTGGTCAGCTAGTCATCAGCGTCGAGCAGGTCGACCGAGTGATGAAACTTAGGTGGGCACAACTTGACGAAGTCATTGAGGGACACCCCATCATTGCGCTCATTGCGGGGAGGACGCACTGTATTCTTCTCAATACGTTCCAACAACCTCTTGGTCTCCCTTTTATTCCACTCAGCTTCGAGCATCACCTCCGCTAGAGAGGGCGGCTGTGGAAGGTTGTCTTGTCTTGGCTGGCTTCCCTCTCCCTGCTCGAAGGCAGGCGCGGGGTTATTCCTAGTTGACACCATCCTGGGAAAACAAACCCACAACTTAGACAGGGAAGACACCAACTCTAAGATATGAGATGAGGAATGTACTGGACAACATGGCATGCATGGGTAAACACCCAAACAACATGGTAATAAACAAACTGCCATATGAACACCATGATTCAAAGTTTCAAACACACCATGACATAGTTCAGTACAAGCCCAGGCTGAAGTACAAACTACTGAAAGATGATACAACTCATCGAAGGCATTACAAGCTTCCTATATATTATCTATCTACACCTCTGAAACTCTACTCACACCTCAGTCATATCCCACAAGACACGCAGGACTGTGGCAACACAACTGCTACAATACTAATACTAACATCCACGTACTCAAGCATCGCCGTAGAACACCTCATATAGGTTACCCCCGTGACCCGGGAGCTGAACCTGAGGATCTAGGAACACCCTGACCTGCAATCCCTGGTAACCATAAGGACACGGATGTGTCCTAGGTTCCCTGGGTGGTGGCAGCAACGGTCCTCGAAGAGGAGTGAAGCCTCCAACATCGGGCCAGTCTACGCGAGCTGTAGATGAGTCCGCGATGGGTTCAACATCTCCAAAACTCCATAGCATGTCTGCCCGATAGGTGCTAGCTGCGTCAAGGCTGTCCAAAGACGTGCACATGTAGCATATAGCTCCATGCGAAGAGCACATGCATCACGATCCCTATTCTCCAACATCTGAGCGGTCACCTGAAGCCTAGGGTCCTCATGAGAATGATCATAATAGGCTGTGCTAAGATAACCATCCTCTCCTCCTAGAGCAGCAGGAACATAATAGAACTCAGTGTTCTCAAGCAGTCCGTGGTGAGATATCATAATAGTCAACATGGTGTAGGCGGCCTCCTGAACTGCCATGTCTATGGTGATACCTAATCCAAAAGTCCAATGGAGCGGCTCTGCAGCTCCAGGATATGATGGATATATCCTAACAATACACAGGTACTAGCTCTGGTTGAAGTCTCGATACTAATCCTCCACTGTATACTCTGGGTACCAACGGTAACCAGTCTCCAACATATATCTAACCAACATGGCCGTGTGACCCGGTACATCGATGCACCTAGTCAAAGGGACCACCTGACGAGAAGGATGAGGGGGCATCTAAAACAGAGAATGATGCAAAGGTGTTAGAGATCCTAATAGAAATTGGACAACATAATGGATGTAATTGCTCAAAAAAGATTTTGAGGCAAATGCAAAAGATTGGATAGCATAACCACTCAACTTTCTGGTCTCAAATTTCTAATCCAACTGACTGTCACACCAAACAAGACTTGAATACTGGAGTTCACTTCCAAACAAGCTAGCTACTAGTCCATGGTTAGTAACTCGTCATCCTAAGAAATAGATGAGAAGCCTAGCTCTTAACCCCGTAGAAAAGAAGAGGGTGACTCAGAATAGAATGACTCGGGAAGAGGAGTAAAAAGATCCTTATGTTACCTTCCACAATCAATTCCCTTACATTTCTATAGTGTTTCTAGACTCAACTTCGACCGGTTTAGCTTGGTAGTCCTATAGTCAGTCATGCTCTGATACCAACACTGTCGGGACCCCGATCCTAAGTCATAGGGATCCAGCCTATAACACATCACATCACTTCGCGGCCTCACGCACGGTAAAATCCACGGCTGCAGCCTTACCTTGGCTAGGGCCGTTTGCGTCTTTTGGCTCACGTATGTGAATATGTCGCTAGCATTCAAACGACAGAGAACCCGGGCCGACATGACTAGTCATAGAACCCAAGTGGCACATCTGTACGGGAACAGGCATACATAACCCAGCAATGCAGGTGTCGGCCTCAAGCGTGTGTAGACGAGTCATAGCGAGCTACAAGGACTCCATTACATCATGGGACATAAATGTCATCACTGCACGTAGACGAGTCGTAGCAGGCTACAGGGACTCCATTACACTACGAGACATTTCCCTGAAGGGATAGTCACAACAGCAAAGAAGGATACATGCCGGTCAATCGGTGTGTCCGGAGCAGTAGCAAGCTACTAAGGCTCGATGGAAGCACAAAGAGGCATTTCCCCGTAAAGACTACTACTAAAGGCACATGACTAGGTGTCAGATCCCATACATACCGTTGCACGTCACACGTATGCACGATATGCCCGATATGCATTGATACAACTATGGCACAACAACATAACCATACAACAACACAACTTTTATTTAAGAGTCTCAGAGGGGCCTTGCATAATATGTTATTACAGGTAAGGGTCACATGACCCGACAGTCAAGTCATACAAGCAAGTTCATACAAACCAAGCGGAAGCATAAAGCTGTCTGAGTATAGACAGATGAAAGGGTAAAAGGCACATGGCCTGACTATCTACAGCCTGCCACATGGCATAGGGTCATAGCCGGGACACCAGCTATTTGGCATCGTCGACATCTAGATAGAACCCACCTGATGGTTCTTGAGTCTCATATGCAACATTTATTAAGCAAACATGAGTACAAACATACTCAGCAAGTCTTTAAAACACACCTAGTCTATTCATTCTCATGTATCAACAAGGGGAGTGGTGGATTTATGCATCAATGCTAGCTTTGACTCTTGGCTAATCTATACTACACATATTAATTCTTTGTCCAACTTTGAGATATCGCACACGAGTCCACTAACACCACATCAATACACAACCATGGACTCACTTCCGTCACCTACGAGAGTGACATCCACGGTACTCACACTTGTCTTGATATTTTTATGAGTAACCATCAAGTTATCTATGAACAAGATAAGTTCTCCAAGTAGTCCATATCCGAGGACGCGGCTATTCAAACAGATTCATACCCTGCAGGTATGTACTCCTTCACACATGCTCTCGCCACTTATCGTTGTGTGGTCATAAAACCAGGCACCTCGACAACCTTCAAGCGGAAGCCCAGCGAGGGATTCGGCCACGACCGTTAATCACAAAAGACCTCTAGTCCAGGCTATCGCCTATTTGAGACCTAACCCGCATGGAAGTCCGGCAAAAGTTTCTGCTACGGCCCCAAACAATGTGCGCAGGGTTCCCAAGCCCACCATTCGGGTGACCCTTGGTACACTATGCCACTGCCTACCGCGTCGTAACCCACCCCTAGTGTCAGCGCTACGCACGACCTCTAGCATTGCTACGAACACCAGAAACTACTTGCAACACAAGGACCAAGGACTAGGCGGTTGATAAGTCGAGCGGGGTCATATTTCAGGGCCTAGCATGTGGTAGTAACTAGTCTTGGATCACAAACACGGAACTTAGTTCCTAAGAACGGTCCTGATGAGACAACCCGCTATGTACTCCTACATAGCCTCTCATCGCTACCTTTACCAAATCGGGTTCATCATTTAGCTCATCACATCAGAACAATACTGTTTCACTCAAGTTCATCACCCAGATGAATCAGACCTGAAACAACTCTAAGCATAGCAATCATAGCAAGGAAGCAGGTAAAGCATATCATGGCCCAAGCATCTACCAGGTATGCTAGGTTGCAGGGTTTAGCTATTTACTGTGACAACGACAGGTCATGCAGAGGAATGGGTTCAACTACCGCAAATGACAAATAATTGAACGTTTGTCCTAATGCAATAAACAAGAGCAGGAGCGAGAGAATGGAATGATATCGAAATGACTAATGGGGTTGCTTGCCTTGCTAGGGAGCGGGAAGGTACTCTCCATCAATGGGATACTCGGAGGTATTGTCAGAAGTCGGACCTACTGCAATGCAGATAGGTAACAATCAATACACGATAAGTGCAGCAATATGATGAATGATCATGACATGACAACATGATTGGATGAGCTAATGCAACTAACATTAGAGTTTAGATGGAGTGGATTTGAATATAGGTTCAAAATCGTCTCCATGTATTATTCTATATATTGACCTATTGCTAAATGTCAATGTTCATCTACATAGGTTGCTCTAACATGCATGATAACAACACCGTTGGATTCATTGGATTTTTCTAATAAATTTTCATATATAATTTATTTCAATCTAAGTTACAGAATAATTTCTATGAATTTTCTAAGTTTTTAGCAATTTTTGGAATTAAATTAAATTAGAAATTCCATTATTGCATCAGTATGACATCAACATGATGTCAGTAGGTCAAATGGCCGTTGACAGGTCAAACCTGACCAATGGGGTCCACCGGTCAGTGACCCAGGCACTAACAAAAGTTAATTAATTTGCTAATTACTATTTAATAAGAATGAGCCCACCTATTAGTGGGTAATTGGTTAATTAAATTAATCAATTAATTTTTAAATTAATCCTAAACTAATTAAGGTCGGGCCCCACTTGATAGTTGACCCACGGGGGTAAACCCCGTGGTCAAATCTGGTTGACTCACCGGTGTTGAGCTGCCGGCGACGTTGGGGATGGCGGAGGGGCTCGGAAATCCTCCTCCGATGACCATTTCATCGGCGAAGGGCACCGGGCGAACCCCCGAGCATGCGCGCGTCCATTCCGATACCACTCAGGGGCTGAGACAGCTGGAATCGACACCGGCGATGAGCTCGGCGGCTGCCGGAGCTCGGGCGAGCACGGGCTCGCCACTCCGACGCGCAAAAAGACAAGGGGAGAGAGGAGTTCGGCGTGGGGGTTTACAGGGAGGTCCATGCCGGTGCTAGCTTGCTCGGGGACAGGCTGCTGACGGAGAACGACAACGGCGATCGACGGCGACCGAAGGAAGAAGAAGACCTCGGGGCGGCAAAGGGCGGTTTCTGGCGATGCTTGGCTTGGCAAGGAGGGCGAGGGCGTCGAGGCGGAGCTTATGGGCAGCGCGAAGGCGAGGGGGAGAGGCTAGAGCGACGGCTACGATGGCGAGGCACCGGCGGCCATGTCGATAGAGCGGAGGGGAGCGAGAGAGAGAGGGGAGACTAAGAGAGAGAGTGGTCAGGGGCGGCCTCGAGGAGCTTCAAGAGGCCTCCACGCAGCCAGCCAGGCAGGAGGTGGCCAGGAGCGGTGACGGTGCACTGGCCACGCAGCTGCGTGTCCTCCTGGCAGAGGAGGAAGAAGACCCCTTACCCTTGGTGGGCTAGGCCGGCTTCTCTCCTGGGCCAGGTACAAGTAAGCTTCTGCTTTTCTTATTTTATGTTTTCTATTTTCTTTTTCTGACATTTGTTTTATTTTTGTCACGGCCTCCATACCTAATTCAAAATATGTTGAAATATTTTGCTATCATAGTTTGAATATTTCAAACCCACACAAAAAGTTTCAATATTTTTGAATGACTAAAATATTTATAATGCTTTATTTGGCCTTTTCAATAGCTTTACTATTTATTTTAAAATGACATACATGTTCTGAAAATTAAAATGTCCCCTGATATATTGATGTCAATAATTATCAGACATGGGGGGCATTTTTGATGGGCATTTTGGATTTGTTGATTTTCCACAACCTTTAAATTGGTTTAATTCATGTGAGGTGATAGGGTTTCTGTTGTTCCCCATTTCATCTTGATGCAAAATCAAAACATGATGCACACCACATGCTAACCAGAGCAATGCTAACTAGGGATGTGACATTGAAGTTTTCCATTAGACTTAGATTCTTCATGATATTTTCATGCTCGATGTCGAACAACTCATCTTCATCATAGTAGCCATGTTCTTCGTTGTCATCATTTGGAGGAGTCTCCTCGTCATAGAAACCAAGAGAGTTATTAGAATCGTAACCATGACAATGTTCAAGTTTATGAATGTGAATGGCTTCAATAATAATATTATCGATAGTAGTGACATCTCCTTTAGCATGCATAAGATAACGGAGCTCAAATAGGGATTTATCAAAGTTTGGATCACTAGGTTTAATTTTGTGAAAAGCAAAAGTTTTATGAAGAATTTCATCAAGATTACTTAATGTAATATTTGGATATCGTTTCTCCAAATCATTCCACAAATTATAAGCACATGCAAAGTTCTTCAACTGAGGGAGCACAAATCTTGGTAAACCTCTAACAATAAGATTGACAGTTCTTAGGTTACCAAGCATGTTAATGTCCTTTTCGTGTGTCGGATGCAATTCATCAATGGGGAGCACTAGGGATTTTTAATATGTTTTCTCAAATGGAATTTGTCAAATAGATAAATCTTGGCATTCTTCCATCGACTATAGTACTCTCCATCAAGAATGAGCACTCTACTATACAAACTCTCCACACTAGACACATCCATCTTCCTTCACGATGATGAAACCGAAGAAATGGAGACCAAAGCTCTGATACCAATTGTGGGATAACTAGAAGAGTATGTCTAGAGGGGGTGAATAGAGTACTAACAGGAATTTAAAGTCTACACAAGGTGCAAAGTTAAGTGTTGACAGATTTTAGCAAATAAAGCAAGTCTAGCACACCCCACACATGCAAGTCATCAAGTATAGCAGCGGAATGTAAAGACATTGCACATGAAAGTAAAGAGTTGAGACACGGAGATCAAACACATGAAGGACGCGAAGATTTTTTCCCGTGGTTCCGATAGGTGGTGCTATTGTACGTCCATGTTTATGGAGTCTTCAACCCATGAAGGGTAATGATCGCGAGAGTCCACGGAGGGCTCCACCCATAAGGGTCCACGAAGGAGCAACCTTGACTATTCCATAACGGCTTCCATTCACGAAGGACTAGTCTCACTGAGGGTAGATATTCATGAAGTAGGCGATCTCCTTGCCCTTACAAACTTCTTGGTTCACTCCACAACACGAAGTAGGAGGCTCCCAAGCGACACCTAACCAATCTAGGAGGCACCACCCTCCAAAAGGTAATAGGCTCGATAATGTCGATGAACTCCTTGCTCTTTTGCTTCAATATGATAGACTCCTCAACACACAACCACTCTCTCACAGATTTGGCTTGGTGGAAGGGATTGATTGGGTGGAAAGCAACTTGGGGAGGCTAGAGATCAAGATTCATATGGTTGGAATGACATGTCATGATCTCAACACACGAGTAGGTGACTCTCTCTCAAAAATCTGATAGGATAGGTGGGGATCTATTTTGAGTGCTTCTCTTTCGAGTGAGTGGTGGTGGAGGGGTGTATATATATGCATCTCCAAAAATCCAACCGTTACACCTGATAAGTTCAACTCAGTGACACTGATGTGTTAATCTTGGTGGTACCGAATTGCCTAAAAGGTAGAAACTTTGGAATCTTGGTGAGACAGATACATAAAACTCGGTTGCACCGATAAGGTGACCAATGGTCAGATTGCCAGACTCGGTGACGCCGATTCAAGAAACTCGGTCGGAACGATTTTGTGAATTTGCTTAACAAAATGTTTGCAACCCAAACTCAGTGGCACCGAATCAGAATCGGTTGCACCAAAGGGCTAGGGTTTGGCTTGAGTCCGTCTGAGGCTGGGAATCGGTGGCACCGAGTGGAAGTTGTTGGTTGCACCGATTTTGAGTGTTTGGCTTTGGACATACTTTTGTGGAAGAGCTTGTGGATGTTTTTGCTGACTATCACTTGTGCACATTTGAGCATTTTGTTCACAAACAATACCTTACCCCATTTTTATAGTATTGGCTTTCCTATGGACTCAAAGTGATTGCTCACAAAGTAAAATGTAGAATCCTCTTCCTTGAAGCTTTGCAATGCTATCTCTTCTCCTTCTTATTCATGGAGGTACTCTCCACACTCCTTTTTGCCAACCCATCTCTCTCTCTATATGGACTTTATCTAAAATACACTAGATGAAAGTATTAGTCCAAGAGACAATGTATGTTGTCATCAAGTATCAAAACCACCAAGGGAGCACATTGTGCTTTCATGTCCTCGAACTGAAGTTGGCCGATGAAGCCTCGGGTGATGGGCCAACTGCGAGTGGCCCAAACAAACTTTTGCAGGTCAGCCCGACCTACCAACATGGTACTGGACCGGATCCAGAACCTGACGATCTCATCTATAGTTTATGATCCGATCAGTTGTAAAGCCGTCAAGTGGGAAATTTTCATAAGCTCCATGTCCTTCTCGGACATATTGAGCTTAGGTTGATTTCTTCCAGCTCACGGGAGTTGGAAGCTGCAACCTGATTACAAAATAAAGAGAAGAAACAAGCAAGTATTAGAACACCTCAGATGACTTTGATCCCTTGTTCGGATCATTGTATCCAATCAAGGTCTTGGGTTCTACTACTATTCCGTTCTCTCCTTCAAAAAGAAAAATACAACGCCCGAGCAAGATCCTCAAATCTCACTCAGGGCATGGGGGATACTGTGGTTAGTCACCTATGATCTTCGGACCAGTTACCTTTTCGCCCAAAATCTTTGATTGTATTCTAGCAATTACATACACTAGTTGTATAGGCAAAAGTAAGTGTAACATGGTTTACCTCAAAACCTCGCAAGTGACCTCTAAAGTCCCCTCGTATGCCAGCCTTCGCGACTCGGTAGCTTTGCAACACCGCACCCACCATGGTGTAGTGCTCGACGAGAATGGAAGAGCCATCTACAACTTCTTCCACTTCATCGGTCCACCCTATGGACATTTTCCCTTGGGCAGGCGGAGGTGAGAAGGCCATCTCATCCCTCCCTTATTTGAGAAAGAACCATCGGGGTGGGTGGCCGATTTGTCTTGATGCCCTCGGGCACCGAGGAGGTGGATTCCCTCAGCCGTGTTCCTTCCATAGAGGAAGGAACCTTGGCCATAGGGTCCTCGGCAGCCGATGACTCCATCCCAACCATGGGCGTGCTGGCAATTCCACCTGTGGTAGTCACAGGTGGAGTCGGTGATGTCACCTCCCCCCAGCACCTCAAGCGTAGTAGGGGTAGGGCGGCGCCCCTCGAAGGAGCTGCTTGAAGGAAGCCCGCTGGATCCCCCATCGCCAAGGACCGTCCCTTGGGCCCTGTAGAAGGTGAAAGGGAATTGTTAGAAAAACCATGAAAATTATAAAACTATATAAATGTAAGGTTGAAGGGCTGGGGAGATACCTCCTCGGCGGAGGCCTGCGTCTGCCGGCCTCAGACTCCTTGATTTTTGAGGAGGATAGTGTGATGTGCGCCTTGGACTTGCGGGGTGCGTCATCAGACGCCCTTGCCAGATGCCTCCGACTCCCATAGGTCTCCATGCCGATGGGGTCCTCAGACGCCATCCTCTTCCTCAGAGGTGAGGATTTGTCCTCGTCCTCTTCATCCTCCTCCTTGGCTCCTCCTTCCGAGGAGTCAGATTTTACGTCCTTGGATTTAGAGTCTGAGGGTTCCTTGATTTGAGGGCCTATGGTGCTCCCCCTTTCCCCCAACTTCTTTGTGGCCTTGGCCGGGCCCTTTGGAGGCACCGGGGCTAGGAGTGGCTGGAGTTTATGGGAGATGGCTTCTTTAGGCAGAGGGGCGAGGCAGTCTATATTTACTGCTTGATTCAACCACTTCCATGCATTGAAGGAAATACTACATTTAGGAATCGTTGTATCCAGACGAAGAATACCAGTGGAAAGAAAATTACCTTCTTTGGCATACGCACCTTGAAGAAGCCACTGTCAGCCCTGTCCACGGGGAACTCGATCCCCTTTGTCTTGAAGAGCGACATCGACATGCTGTTCAAATTAGCACGGAAGAAATGGTGGATCGTTGATGTGTCCTCGGGAGTGTGGAGCCACATTGGGTTAGCCAGCGGCTGAAGTGGTAGGATCTTGCAGTGTAGCATCATGTCGATGATGCGTACCAGCTTGGCATGGGTTCCAAGCTTGGAGATCTTCGACTGTAGGATGAAGACCTTCTCAGGATTGCCCCATTCCACATTCTCTGGCTTCCAGGAATATAACTTCCTCAATGACAGCCCTATGAAGGGCGGGAGTGTGGCCAGGTTCTCAACACGGGGCTCGATGTTGTAGAACCACTCCTCCTGCCACCTCTTAACCATCTCGACGTAGGTGCCTTCCGGCCACGCTGCGTTCTAGAGCTTACTAATCATCGTCCCTCTGCATTCGGCGAGTTCGCTGCCACCGATGCGACCGCCATCTCTCTTAGGCTTGTAGTAGGAAGTTCTTAGCCATAAGCCGAAGTGGGGAGGGATCTGCAAGAAGGCCTCAAATGGTGTAATGAAGGCGGTAAGGTGGAGGATCAAATTTGTGGTGAGATTGTAAAAATCAACCCCGTAGAATAAAGAGAACCCCCCGCACGAAGGGATGCAGGGGAAGCCCAGACCTCTGACGATCTGGGCAACAAATACGATCCAATACCTGACTTGGGGAGTGGGGACCCACTGGTTGGGTTCCGGCACCCTACAAGCTACACCTATGAGAATGTATCCCGACGCCCGAAGCTAGTTGATGGTCACGAGGTTCACTGTTGAAAGACACCACCACCCCTTCAGAGTTGCGTCCGCCATTATGGTCGGAAGGAGAAGAGAAGGTTGTGGTCGTAGGAAGCGGGAGGAGTTCTCAATGTGGGAGTAGGAAGGAAGCGTGAGCGAAAAGGACTAACTGCCCCAAACCTTTATAGGCTAGTAAAAAGGTGAATAGTCCCCTTAACTGCGTTGGTGAAATCGCCACGTTTTGTATGAATCGAGCCGTTGTGGACGCGTCGGGTGTGATACTCAATTTATGATACCCCCAAAATGCGGGGCACGATCTTTGTTTTGATACGACATACCAAGAGTCATCTCGAACCGTGGCTCGAGTAAGTTATGACCGATGTACATGTTGTCATTAAGATGACTGATACGTCCATTTTGCATCATGTTTTATTACTGTTATTTATAATGTTTTTATGCATAATAATGCTTTGGGGAGTAATTCTAATGCCTTTTCTCCCACAATTTGCAAGGTTTACATCAATAGGGAGAATGTTGGCAACTGGAATTCAGCACCCCAAAAAAGCACTTCAGAGATACCTATTCTGCACAACTCCAATCAAGCGGAAATTTTACATAGAATTTTTATACTTTAAATAATAATTTGTGGAGCCGAGAACTACCGGAGGGGGCCCACCAGGTGGACACCCTCCACCAGGGCATGCCTGCCCCCATAACCACGCCCTAGTGGAGGGTGAGCACCCCTGCCGACCTCTAGAGCCCATCTTATGGTATAAAGTCCGAAAAAACCTAAAAAATAGAGGAGGATTTCGGGACGAAGCACCGCCGCCTCGAGGCAGAACTTGGGCAGGAAGACTTTTGCCCTCCGGTGGAGTGATTTCGCCAGGGGAACTTCGCTCCCAAAGGGGGAAATCAAAACCATCGTCATCACAAACAACCCTCTCATCTTGAGGAGGCCATTATTCATCAACATCTTCAACAACACCATCTCTCTCAAACCCTAGTTCATCTCTTGATTTCAATCTTTGTATCAAAACCTCAGATTGGTACCTGTGGGTGACTAGTAGTGTTGATTACCTTGTGTAGTTGATTACATTATGGTTTATTTGGTGGAAGATTATATGCTCAGATCCATTATGCTATTCAATACACCTCTGGTCTTGAGCATTCATATTATTTGTGAGTAGTTACCTTTGTTCTTGAGGTCATGGGAGAAGTCATGTTGCAAGTACTCATGTGACTTTGATATGTATTCGATATTCTGATGATATGTATGTTGTGATTCCCTTAGTGGCATCATGTGAACGTCGACTACACGACACTTCACCATCCTTGGGACTAAGGGAATGCATTGTGGAGTAGTTATTAGATGATGGGTTGCTAGAGTGACAGAAGCTTAAACCCTTCTTTATGCGCTACTTCGTAAGGGGCTGCTTTGGGTCCACATGTTTAATGTTATGGTTAGACTTTGTCTTAATACTTTTCTCGTAGTCACGGATGCTTGCGAGGGGGTTAATCATAAGTAGGTTGTTAGTTCAAGTAAGAACAGAGCCTTAGCACCAGTCCACCCACATATCAAATTATCAAAGAAGCAAACACGAATCAAACCAAGATGATGAAAGTGACTATATGAAATTCCCATGTACCCTCAATAACACTTTGCTCATCATAAGAGATACTTTTGACCTGTCCTTCGACATAAAAGGATTGGGCTACCTTGCTGTATGATAACACACAAGTATAGGGGATCAGTTGTAGCCTCTTTCTATAAGAGTGTCGCACCCAACGAGGATCTAAAGGTACAACAAATATTCCCTCAATTTCTATCGACCACCGATACAACTCTACGCACGCTTAACATTCACTTTACTTATAACAAGTATGAAACTAGAAGTACTTTGTAGGTGTACCACGATAGGTTTGCAAGATAATAAAAGAGCACGTAAATAAAAACTAGGGGCTGCTAAGATAAAGTGACAATTAAGTTAGTTTAACGAGTGTGGAAAAGTGGTGGTAGGAGTTGCGGAATTGTCCCTAGGCAATCGATAACTAGACCAGTAATCATTATTGCAATTTTATGTGAGGGAGAGGCATAAGCTAACATACTTTCTCTACTAGTATATGAAAGTGACAAAATAGGAAACTCTCAATCATGAAGATCATGGTGCTACTTTGAAGCACAAGTTGGGAAAAGGGATGGTAGCATTGTTCCTTCTCCATTTCTCTCTCTTTTTTTATTTTTATTTTTGGTGGGCATCTAAGGCCTCTTTTTTTATTTCGGCTTCACTGGCCTCTTTTATTTTTCATAAAGTCCGGAGTCTAATCCCAACTTGTGAGGGAATCATAGCTTCCATCATCCTTTCCTCACATGGGATAATGCTCTAATAATGATGGTCATCACACTTTTACTTACTTACAACTCAAGAATTACAACTCGATATCTAGAACAAAATATGACTCTATATGAATGCCTCCGATGGTGTGCTGGGATATGCAATGATCTAGCATAGCAAATGACATAAAAAAAGACAAGCCATGAAAACATCATGCTAGCCATTTTACTATCATGCAAAGCAATATGAAAATGATGGTGTGTGTCATAATAAACGGAATGGTGGAAGTTGCATGGAAACATATCTCGGAATGGCTATGGTAATGCCATAATAGGTAGGTATAGTGAATGTTTTGAGGGAGGATATATGGTGGGTTTAATGCACCAGCGAAAGTTGTGCGGTACTAGAAAGGCTAGCAAAGGTGGAAGGGTGAGAGTGCGTATAATCCATGGACTCACAT
Organism: Hordeum marinum; assembly: GCA_022496015.1. NCBI lineage: Eukaryota > Viridiplantae > Streptophyta > Magnoliopsida > Poales > Poaceae > Hordeum > Hordeum marinum. The sequence continues at coordinate 117,706,446 of CM039678.1, forward strand.
TGGTCATAAAGAACTCACATGCTTATTGCAAAAGTCTATTAGTCATCAAAGCAAAGTATTAGACGCATGCTCCTAGGGGAGAGGTTGGTAGGAGTTAACCACCGCGTGTTCCCGACCCTCACAACAAAGGTTAACAATTCATAAACAAATCATGCTCCGACTGCCTTACATAACGGTTCACCATACGTGCATGCTACAGGAATCACAAACCTTTACACAAGTATTTCTACCAATCCACAATTACTCACTAGCATGACTCTTATATCACCATCTTTATATCGCAAAACTATTGCAAGGAATCAAACACATCATATTTAGTGATCTACAAGTTTTATGTAGGATTTTTTGACTAACCATGTGAATGACCAACTCCTATTAACTCTCTAGATAGATATAAGTGAAGCATTAGAGTTTAATTCTTTCTACAAAAGATATGCCCACGCTCTAACAAATATAAGTGAAGCAAAAGAGCATTCTACAAATGGCGGTTTTCTATGTGTGATAAAGAGGCAATCCAAACTTCAAATGATATAAGTGAAGCACATGAAGCATTCTATAAAGCCATACTCAAAAGATATAAGTGAGGTGCAAAGAGCCTTCTATAAATCAACCAAGGACTTTCTCATACCATCATGGTGAATTACTAAAATAAAAATAGAAATCACGTGACGCTCCAAGAAATACGCATATCATGTGACGAATAAAAATATAGCTCCAAGTAAAATTACCGATGGTTGTTAGAAGAAAGAGGGGATGCCTTCGGGGGCATCCCCAAGATTAGTTTCTTGGGAGTACTTGAATATTACCTTGGGGTGCCTTGGGAATCCCCAAGATTAGTCTCTTTCCACTCATTATTCCTTCATCCATCGTGATCTCACCGAAAACTTGAAAACTTCAATCACACAAAACTTAACAAAACCCTCGTGAGATCCGCTAGTATAATAAAGCAAATTACAACTTTAAGTATTTTTGCAAAACCATTCATATTTTGTTGTTGTTGTAGCTACTATATTATAACTTCTTTATGGCTTATACCACCAATAAAATCAATAGTTTCATCGAAACTTAGGAAAAACAATGCATCAAAAAACAAAATGTGTCTTAAACAGGATAGTCTGTAGCAATCTGAGCATTCAACATACTTCTCTAACTTTAAAAATTCTGAAACATTAGGACAGGATAAACAATTTTCCTGTAAGTAATGTGTAAAAATTTCAGAAGCTTTTGACGTTCCAGTAAAAAATGTAAATTCACGCACTACAACCAAAGTTTCTATTTTTGCACTGCACACACCAAACAAGCAATCTAATCATCCTAAAGGAAAATCTTGGCACCTTATTTTTATAATACAATGTATTTATACAAGGGTATAATTATTATTTTTGAAAATTTTCTGTAATCAAGTTTCACAAAGTTTCCATGGGCATGAACAAAGTTCAAGGCTAGCCCCCACTTCAACGATGCTCGTCTTTCTCACTTTCACTTCTCTTTTTGAAAAAGTTTTAAGTTCCCCACTTTATTTTTTTGTTTTTAAACTATATAAAAGCACACAACAGAATCAAATGAATCTCTAAAACTTCCGGGTTGTCTCCCTGGCAGCGCTTTCTTTAAAGCCATTAAGCTAGGCATATAGTGCTCAAGTAATGGATCCAGCCGGATCTCAAAGTATATCAAAGCCAATTTTAATTAATAATGATTTGTAATTTAGTAGTGAGCACAAAGTAACATATATCATACAACAACGAAGTCTAACTCTCTTCCTATGCATCGGCATGTCATAAAAGAACAATTCATGCACACAAAGTAAAGGCCAATGCATAGTATAAACAATTTCTTGAAATTTTATCGTATAGGAAACACAGAGAGGAGGAGATGTAGTTCCTCTCGAATAATAATTGCAAGTAGGAGCAGCAAGCACATGCATATTATATTTATCAAAATTATCATGTGCAATAGTAGAAGGCAACCCATCTATATAATCCTTAATAAGTGCAAACTTCTCCGATATAGTGTAATTGGGAGAATTCAAAAAGATAATAGGACTATCATGTGTGGGTGCAATAGCAAAAATTTCACGTTTAACATAAGGAACTATAGCAAGTTCATCTCCATAAACATCATTCATATTGGCATCATGGCCACAAGCATAGCAAGCATCAAGTTCATCAAAAAGGGATATTTCAAACGAATCCAAGGGATCATAGCAACTATCATAGCATTCATCCTACGGTAAGAATGAAGGGAAATTAAAAAATGTATGAGTTGAAGAGTCACTCTCATTAGAAGGTGGGCACGAGTAGATAGTCCGCTCTTCCTTCGTTTGTTCTTCGCTCTCCTCCTTATCTTTTTCATCCGATAAGCTCACAGGGTCATCAATTTCTTCTTCCATAGATTCCTGCAAAATATTGGTCTCTTCTTGGATAGCAGAGAATTTCTTAATAAAATTTTCAATATGGGCATTATATTCATAATGGGCATAACAATAATGAAGCATATCCAAATTTTGGGATCGATAAACAACATCATCATAATCTTCATACTTTTCAAACAAAGCTTCAATTTCATAACCACCCTTAAAAGCAATAAACTCTTCTATTTGTTCCACATCATAGTAATCATGTATACCATTAGCATAACAAGCCAAGGTTTAATTATCATTAAATTTACATGAAAAGGGAAGGTGTTTAGCCTTCATCCTAGAGCAACAAGTAATATCATATCTCAAGCATAGATTCCAAGCATACCATTTCAACATATAAATTTGATCCCATAACAGTTTCCCTTTTTTGAGTCAAGCGATAATCCCTAAAGTATTCACATTGATCCGACGTGTATCCCATTATATAATTGAATGGGGTTTTCTCAGGATTATTAAAGTAGTGCATAATATCTCTCACATAACGAGCATCGAGGGTTTTAGGAGGTTCCGCATCTCCATGAATAGCAAGTACCTATTTTTTTGGTATTTCGTGTTCCATATCCATAACTAAAGATAGATAACAACTTAGAACAGCAAATAAAACCTACTTCATGATAAAGCAAACAAGCACACACGAGAATATTCACCCCACGCTATTGCACCTCGGCAACGGTGCCAGAAAAAGGTCTTGATGACCCACAAGTATAGGGGATCAGTTGTAGCCTCTTTCGATAAGTAAGAGTGTTGAACCCAACAAGGATTTAAAGGCAGAAAAAATATTCCCTCAAGTTCTATCGACCACCGATACAACTCTACGCACGCTTAACATTCGCTTTACCTAGAACAATTACGAAACTAGAAGTACTTTGTAGGTGTAACGGGATAGGTTTGCAAGATAATACAGAGCACATAAATAAAAACTAGTGGCTGCTAAGATAAAGTAACAATTAAGTTAGTTTAACGAGTGTGGAAAAGTGGTGGTAGGAGTTGCGGAATTGTCCCTAGGCAATCTTTAACTAGCACTACTAGAATCCAGTGATTTGCCTTGTGCCAAGCCTTTGCCGTCTGCTGGCACATGGTAAAGGTGCTCTTTGCCGTCAGCCATGCCAAAGCAGACGACAAAGAACTGGCACATGGCAAAGGCCCTGTTTGCCATCTGCCAATCCTTTGTCGTCTACCCCCACACGGTAAAGAGACTCAGGGCAGACGACAAAGAGGCAAGGCTCTTTGCCGTCTGCTTTTAGTTTGGATTTGTCATCTGTTTTTATTTGACTCATGGCAAAGATTGTTTGGATTTGCCTGTTTTTTAATTTTTTAAAAAATGCAAACAAGGTCTAAGCAATGTGAAATTTAACGTGTTGTTAGTTTATGATTCCTAGAATGTGTGGAAATGTTTTGAGGAAATTTACAAACTTTTAAAATAATCATTTAATCCAAATAAATGGGGCAGACAAACACAAAAGTTATGCTTATTTCCTATTGGTCCAACCATTCCTCACACGGATCAGTGATGTGGCAGGGAGCAATCCCCACCACGCACGATCCACCCCACTTGATCCACCATCCCACTTGCGCATCGGGCCAGGAGGGAGCGTTGGGGACTTAGCGCATCGGGCAAGGAGGGATCTCCTGCCCGTGGCCGACCACGTCACCACTCTGCTTCGGCGACCGTGCTGCCACCCTGCTCCGGCTACCGCGCCGACACTCGTCCCCCGCCGGCCACCCCGCCACGTTTTCGATCCAGGAGGGAACTCCCGCCCACGGTCACCCCGCCACCCGCCGGCCACCCCGCCCCCGCAGGCTACCCCGCCACCCACCGGCCACCATGCCCCCGCCGACCACCATGCTCCCGCCGGCCACCCCACCCTCGCCGGCCACCCCGCCACCCGCGTAGCCAAGGAAGGAAGAAAACACACCATATCCAAGCTACTCGTGGTAGTCGTACCCGAGAATGTGAAGCCGTCTTCATGGGTCGTGCTCCGCTCCGGCGAACTGCTCCGATGAGCTGCTTCAGCGGCGGTGCAGCTAATAGCTGTATTTTTTTATATATTTAACAAAGTCTTGGCCATCTGCTGACAATCACCCATGGCAAAGACCCAGTTTGGCTAACGGCAAAAGCTTTGCCGTCCGCCGTTTGAAAACAGACGACAAAAACCTCTTTACCGGGTTTTTCTTCGCTGCAATGTTTGCCTTCTACTGACGGACGACAAAGGGCTTTGCCATCCGGGGTCCTGCCCTTTGCCATCCGCCATGGCAGACGGCAAAGTCCTTGATTCATGTAGTGTAAACCGGTAATCATTATAGCAATTTTATGTGAGGGAGAGGCATAAGCTAACATACTTTCTCTACTTGGATCATATGCACTTATGATTGGAACTCTAGCAAGCATCTGCAACTACTAAAGATCATTAAGGTAAAACCCAATGATAGCATTATAAAGTATCAAGTCCTCTTTACTCCCATATGCAACAACCCACCTACTCGGGTTTATGCTTCTGTCACTCAAGCAACCCACCAAAGGCGAATCATGAAAATATTGCAACACCTACATCAAGGATCCCTCACACCTGCGCGACACGGAGAGCACCATAGGACATCACCAATAATAAAACATGCAAGTCAAACCAATCATGATCATCAATCAACCCATAGGACAACAAAATTCTACTCAGACAACATAGGATGGCAACACACCATTGGATAATAATATGAAGCATAAAGCACCATGTTCAAGTAGAGGGTATAGAGGGTTGCAGGAGAGTTGACCACTGTAGATAGATGGGGGAAGGTGATGGACGTGTTGGTGAAGATGACAGAGTTGTTGGAGTAGATCGCTGTCACGATGATGGCCCCGACGGTGTTCTGGTGCCATCGGGAGAGGGGGGAGAGAGCCCCCTCCTTCTTATTCTTCTTCCTTGACCTACCCCTAGATGGGAGAAGTGTTTCCCCTTTGGTCCATCACATTTGGCCTCCATGGTGGCGGAGGGGCGAGAGACCCTCCGAGATTGGATCTCTCTCTCTCTATTTCCTTTTGTTTCCGCGCTCCCAGATTCTGGCCTTTCACCGTTTCTTAAATATTCGAAGATCTGTAACTCCGATCGGGCTGAAATTTTGAGGGGATTTTTATTATAAAAATATCTTCCTTGCATAAAAAGGAGATCTCCAACCGCCTTAAGGGATGACCACAAGGGCCTAGGGCGTGGCCAGGGGTAGGTCGTGCCCCCTGGCTTGTGATCACCTCGGGCATCGTCTCGGGTTGATTCTTTTTCCCCAAAATCATATATATTCCAAAAAAATATCTATAAGTTTTTATCGCGTTTGGACTTCGTTTGATATGGATTTTCCGCGAAACAAAAGACATGTAACAAACAGGAACTAGCACTAGGCACTGGATCAATATGTTAGTCCCAAAAATACTAGAAAAAGTTGCCAAATGTATATCAAAGTCGTATAATATTGGCATGAAACAATCAAAAATTATAGATACGACGGAGACGTATCATCATCCCCAAGCTTAATTCCTGCTCGTCCTCAAGTAGGTAAAGGATAAAAAAGATAATTTTTGATGTGGAATGCTACCTAGCATAATCTTGTTCATATAATCTAATCATGGCATTAATATTAAGACACGAGTGATTGAAATCAATATTCTATCATTTTACATTAAGACAATAATACTTCAAGCATACTAATAAAGCAATTGTATCTCTTCAAAATATAATGGCAAAATAAAGTTATCCCTACAATATCATATCGTCTGGCTATGCTCCATCTTCCCCACACAAAGTATTTATATCATGCACAACCCGATGAGAAGTCAACAATTGTTTCACACCTTTTATGTTCTCAAACTTTTTCAACTATCATGTAATACATGAGCATGAGCCATGGATATAGCATTATAGGTGGAATAGAATATGGTGGAGGTTGTGAAGAAAAAAGAGAATATAGTCTCACATCAACTAGGCGTATCAACGGGCTACGGAGATGCCCATTAATAGATATTAATGTGAGTGAGTAGGGATTTCCATGCAACGGATGCACTAGAGTTATAAGTGTATGAAAGCTCAAAAAGAAACTAAGTGGGTGTGCATCCAACTTGCTTGCTCATGAAGACCTAGGGCAATTTGAGGAAGCCCATCATTGGAATATACAAGCTAATTTATATAATGAAAAATTCCCACTAGTATATGAAAGTGAAAAAATAGGAGACTCTCTATCATGAAGATCACGGTGCTACTTTGAAGCACAAGTGTGGAAAAAGGATAGTAGCATGGTTCATTCTATCTTTTCTCTTTTTTTAGTTTTTGGTGGGCATTTAAGGCCTTTTTTTATTTGAGCTTCACTGGCCTCTTTTATTTTTCATAAAGTCCGGAGTCTCATCCCAACTTGTGAGGGAATCATAGATTCCATCATCCTTTCCTCACATGGGACAATGCTCTAATAATGATGGTCATCGCACTTTTATTTACTTATAACTCAAGAATTACAACTCGATATCTAGAACAAAATATGACTCTATATGAATGCCTCCGGCGGTGTACTGGGATGTGCAATTATCTAGCATAGAAAATGACATCAAAAAACGGACAAGCCATGAAAACATCATGCTAGCCATCTTACGATCATGCAAAGCAATATGAAAATAATGGTGAGTGTCATAATAAACGGAACGGTGGAAGTTGCATGGCAATATATCTCGGAATGGCTATGGTAATTCCATAATAGGTAGGTATGGTGGCTGTTTTGAGGGAGGATATATGGTGTGTTTAATGCATCAGCTAAAGTTGCGCGGTACTAGAAAGGCTAGCAAAGCTGGAAGGGTGAGAGCGCATATAATTGATGACCCACAAGTATAGGGGATCTATCATAGTCCTTTTGATAAGTAAGAGTGTCGAACCCAACAAGGAGCAAAAGGAAATGACAAGCGGTTTCCAGTAAGGTATTCTCTGCAAGCACTGAAAGTATCGGTAACAGATAGTTCTGTGATAAGATATTTCATAATGAGTAACAAGTAACAAGTGTAGCAAAGGTGCAACAAGGTAGCCGAATCCTTTTTGTAGCAAAGGACATGCCTGGACATACTCTTATATAAAGCAAAGCGCTCCCAAGCAGCAAATAAAATCTACTTAGTGATAAAGCAAACAAGCACACGCGAGAATATTCACCCCACGCTATTTCTCCCCGGCAAAGGCGCCAGAAAAAGGTCTTGATAACCCACAAGTATAGGGGATCAGTTGTAGCCTCTTTCGGTAAGTAAGAGTGTTGAACCCAACGAGGAGCTAAAGGCAGAACAAATATTTCCTCAAGTTCTATCGACCACCGATACAAATCTACGCACGTTTAACGTTCCCTTTACCTAGAACAAGTATGAAACTTGAAGTACTTTATAGGTGTAACAGGATAGGTTTGCAAGATAATAAAGAACACGTAAATAAAAACTAGGGGTTGCTAAGATAAAGTAACAATTAAGTTAGTTTAATGAGTGCGGAAAAGTGGTGTTAGGAGTTGCAGAATTGTCCCTAGGCAGTCGATTACTAGACCGGTGATGACCCACTAGTATAGGGGATCTATCGTAGTCCTTTCGATAAGTAAGAGTGTCGAACCCAACGAGGAGCAGAAGGAAATGACAAGCGGTTTCCAGTAAGGTATTCTCTGCAAGCACTGAAGTTATCGGTAACAGATAGTTTCGTGATAAGATAATTCGTAAGTATCAAGTGTAGCAAAGGTGCAACAAGGTAGCCCAATCCTTTTTGTAGCAAAGGACAGGCCTGGAAAAACTCTTATATAAAGCAAAGCGCTCCTGAGGACACATGGGAATTTCTGTCTAGCTAGTTTTCATCATGCTCATTTGATTCGCGTTCGTTTCTTTGATAATTTGATATGTGGGTGGACCGGTGCTTGGGTGCTTCCCTTACTTGGAAAAACCTCCCACTTATGATTAACCCCTATCGCAAGCATTCGCAACTACGAAAGAAGAATTAAGATAAATCTAACCGTAACATGAAACGTCTGGATCAAAATCAGTCCCTTACAAAGCAACACATAAACTAGGGTTTAAGCTTCTGTCACTCTAGCAACCCATCATCTACTTATTACTTCTCAATGGATTCCCCTAGTCCCAAATAATGGTGAAGTGCTATGTAGTTGACGTTCACATAATGGTGAGGGCCAATCTGAGTTTTGAGACAAAGATCGGATACAAGAGATGAACTATGGTTTGGAGAGGAGATGGAGCTAGTGAAGATGTTGATAGAGATTGACCCCCTCTCAATGAGAGGATCATTGGTGATGACGATGGCTTTGATTTACCCCTCCGGGAGGGAAGTTTCCGTGGAAGAACATCCCTGCCAGAGCTCTAGATTGGTTCTGTCCAAGTTCCGCCTCAAGACAGTGGCGCTTCATCCCGAAAGCTCTCCTCAAAGTTTTTCCAGGTAAAAAACCTCCATATAGCAGAAGATGGGCGTCGGGGGCCTGCCAGGTGGGTCACAAGCCTGCTAGGCGCGACCACGGGGGGTGGTCGCGCCTGCCAGGCTTGCCAACTCCTGGTGGCCCCCCTCTGGCATCTGTTTCGCCCAATATTTTTTTATATATTCCAAAGTAATTATTCGTAAATTTTTAGGACTTTTGGAGTTGTGCAGAATAGGTATCTCAGATTTGCTCCTTTTCCAGTCCAGAATTCCACCTGCCGACATTCTCCTTCTTCATGTAAACCTTGTAAAATAAGAGATAGTTAGCATAAGTATTATACCATAATGTGTAATAACATCCCATAATGCAATAAATATCAACATAAAAGCATGATGCAAAATGGACGTATCAACTCCCCCAAGCTTAGACCTCGCTTGCCCTCAAGCGGAAGCCGAGATCGATAAATATGTCCATATGTTTAGAGATAGAGGTGTCGATAAAATACAATATAGACATGAGGGCATAATGAACATCTTTAGAACAACAATACTTATTGTATAAGATTTCTTATGTTAGAGTAAGAATTCGTTCACAAGATAAAGTATGAACCAAGAACTCTATTGACAACCAACAAACTATGATCTTAGTCATTGAAGCAATTGTTAATTTATCATAACATCAGAAAGATTCAATATGCAGTCTTGTAAAGCAAACCCACATACTCAATCATCTTTTAGTCTTTCACAATTGCTAACACTCACACGGTACCCATAAGCTCAAAGCTTCAATCGGACACAGAGAAAGATAGGGGCTTATAGTTTTGCCTCCCAACTATTCGTGTCAAGGGTGATGTCAACAATAATAACTCATGATTACCCACATCCGAGTGGATATATGCGTCTAAATCATTCCCCAACACATAATGCTTGCCAAGGGAGAGGCAAGATATAAGAAGTGGTGAGGATCACCATGACTCTTGCGTGAAGGTAAGTACTTAAAAGGTAGAAATAATAGATAGGCCCTTCACTGAGGGAAGCAGAGGTTGTCATGCGCTTTTTGTTTTGGGATGCACAAACCCTTAGTGCAGAGGAACGCTGTGTTGTATTGCCCTTTGTGATAGCAACCTTTATTATGAAGTCTGCCGCTTTTATTTCTTTACTATCACAAGTTTGTACAATGTTTATTTCCCTTACAATAAAAGATCACACATACTTAGGAGCAATTTTTATTGCCTTTTGCACCGATGACAACTTACTTGAAGGATCTTATTCAATCCATAGGTAGGTATGGTGGACTCTCATGGAAAAATTGGGTTGATGTGTTTGGATGCACAAGTAGTATCTCTACTTGGTGTGGAAGTTTTGGCTAATATGAGGTGGAAGCAAGCACTACATGTTGGAGGATCTAAAACCATATAACTTCTATACAGATGCAAGCAAACATATCCCATTATGTTGTCTTCCTTGTCCAACGTAAACTTCTTGGCATGTAATATTTTAATGAGTGGTCACAATCATAAAAGATGTGCAAGATAATATATTTATATGTGAATCTCTCTTCCTTTATCACTTCCCTTTCAATTGCACCAATCTCCAATTACTATGTTTGTTAACTCCCAACAAATTTCAATCGACATAATTTTTATATGTGAAGTCATCACTCCCCCATAAGATCATTATGTATACTCTTTGCCTTTATTCTATTCTTCTTTTATTTATTACTCTCAAGAGAATAGTAAGCTAGCAGACCCCTCACATCAAAATTACTTTTTATTAAATAACTCTCGGGCTTGCTTACATAAGGGGAGCAAAATAAAAGACTAAAAGGTAGATCATACTAAAATTTGATTCTACTAGATCAAAATAAAATCAAGAAGGACCAAACTAAGAAAAAAAAGAGAAAGGAAAAAGGAAAAAGGTGTGATGGTGATACGATACTAGGGCACCTCCCCCAAGCTTGGCACAAGCCAAGGGGAGTGCCCATACCCATGTGCTCAGGTGTCCTTCTTCGGAGGTGATGGTCGTGGATTTGTTGATGAGGATGGAAGCTTGTCCTCCATCTTCCATGGCATAGGCTCACCATCGTAAAAAGATGAACTGCAACCAAACTCATTCTCTTAAATCTGTATTCATACTCACAGTTTTGGTTTTGAAGATCATAGATCTGGGCGCTCAATTTTCTTGTAACGGTTGGAGATGTGCTCCCTGATGTCCTTGGTATCCAGCTTGGGTTTATGGGTAAACTCCGAGATCATCATATGATTGGCATTGAGTCCATGTTCCACCATCCCTTGGCACTTGAAGACATTTTGCTCCATTGCTTCGAGCCTTGTTTCCATGCTTCCGGTCTTGTTTGGCCCCTCAACGTCACGGATGTGCAGCACCCCCTCATGCATCTCAATGGTTTGAGGGTGTTGCAGCACCTCCACAAGAAAAGGGTTGATGACCTTCTCAAAAAACTTGTCCTTCGGAGCACTGGGGTACGCCATGACGACCTAAATCTGCTGCAGAAACAGCTCAAACAAAAATAGGAGGTATTATCGTGATACAAAATTGCAAACCTTCAGGAGATTATATAATGATTTTTTGCCAACCAGAAGGGGTGTACCACAAGAAAACGGAGCCCGGAGGGCGCACGGGGTGGTGGCAAGCCCCCTAGGTGCAGCCAGGGGGTGGCCGCGCCTAGCAGACTTATCGCCTCCCCATGCGTCCTTCGCACTACCTTCGATTTTCCTAAATTTTTAAATATTCTAAAACTGAGTAAAATTGCTATTGGGAAAGTTTTGGAGTTTGTTTACTTATCGTACCACATACTTATTCCTTCTTGGAGTGTGAAACGTTCTGGTAGGTCTCCCTAGTATGCTCTTCCGGAGTTATGGTGTTGATAACGTTGGTTTCAACATTTATGGGAGTACCTGAGATATAATGTTTTATTCTTTGCCCGTTTACCACCTTCGTATTTGTGCCTTTGGCATTGTTGATCTTGATGGCACCTTAACGATATACTTCCTCGACGGTGTAAGGCCCTTCCCATTTAGAGAGAAGTTTTCCTGCAAAAAATCTTAACAAAAAATTGTATAGCAAGACATGACCACCTACATTGAATTCACGCTTTTGTATCCTTTTATCATGCCATCTCTTAACTTTTTCTTTAAACAACTTGCCATTCTCATAGGCCTGGGTTATCCATTCATCAAGTGAGCTAATATCAAATAACCTCTTCTCACCAGCAAGTTTGAGATAATAGTTGAGCTCTTTGATTGCCCAATATTCTTTGTGCTCTAGCTTTGGAGGTAAGTGGCATGCTTTACTAGAAACCATTTTATACGGAGACATACCCATAGGATTCTTGTAAGCAGTTCTATAAGCCCATAATGCATCATCAAATTTCTTAGACCAATTCTTCCTAGATCTATTAACCGTCTTTTGCAAGATCAATTTAATTTCTCTATTGCCTAATTCTACTTGAACACTAGACTGAGGATGATAAGGAGATGCAATTATATGATTAACATCATCCTTAGCAAGCAATTTACGGAAAGCACCATGAATAAAATGTGAACCACCATCAGTTATTAAATATCTCGGGACTCCAAATCTAGGCAAAATAACTTCTTTAAGCATCTTAATAGAGGTGTTATGATCAGCACTACTAGTTGGAATAGCTTCTACCCACTTAGTAACATAGTCAACAGAAACTAATATGTGAGTATACCCGTTGGACGTTGGAAAAGGTCCCATATAATCAAACCCCAAACATCAAATGGTTCAATAACAAGAGAGTAATTCATATGCATTTCTTGACGTCTACTAGTATTGCCAATTCTTTTACATTCATCACATGACAAGACAAACTTACGAGCATCCTTGAAGAGAGTAGGCCAATAAAAACCAAATTGTAATACCTTATGGGCAACTCTATCTCCAGTGTGGTGTCCTCCATAGGCCTTGGAATGACACTTGCGTATGATATGTTCCTATTCATGCTCAGGTACACAATGTCTAATAACACAATCTACTCCTTCTTTATAAAGGTATGGGTCATCCCAGAAGTAATGTCTTAAATCATAGAATAACTTTTTCTTTTGTTGGTATGTGCAACTAGGTGGTATAAATTTAGCGACAATGTAATTAGCATAATTAGCATAGAAAGGAGCATTACAAGAAGCATTTATGACAGCCAATTGTTCATCAGAAAAGCTATCATCAATAGGTAGTGGGTCGTCAAGGACATTCTCTAACCTAGACAAGTTATCTGCTACGGGGTTATCAACACCCTTTCTATCAACAATATGCAAATCAAATTCCTGTAGCAGAAGAACCCACCTGATAAGTCCAGGTTTAGCATCTTTCTTTTCCATAAGATATTTAATAGGAGCATGATCAGTGTGAACAGTTACTTTAGAATCAACAATATAGGGTCTAAACTTATCACAAGCGAACACAACTGCTAAAAAATCTTTTTCTGTGGTAGCATAGTTTCTTTGAGCACGGTATAGAGTTTTGCTAGCATAATGAATAACATTTTATGTCTTATCAACTCTTTGTCCTAGAACAACACCAATGGCATAATCACTAGCATTACACATGATTTCAAATGGTAGGTTCCACTCAGGTGGTTGAACTATAGGTGCAGAAATCAAGGCATTCTTAAGAATTTCAAAAGCTTCTACACAATCATCATCAAAAACGAATGGAACATCTTGTTGCAAGAGATTAGTGAGCGGCCTAGAAATCTTAGAAAATTCTTAAATAAATCTCCTATAGAAACCAACATGACCAAGGAAACTTCTTATACCTCTGATATCCGTAGGACACGACATTTTTTCAATAGCATCAACTTTAGCTTTATCAACTTAAATACCACTTTTAGAATTTTTATGTCCTAAAATAGTGCCTTCATTCACCATAAAGTGGCACTTCTCCCAATTCAAGACAACATTAGTTTCTTCACATATCTTCAAAACTCAATCAAGGCTGCTCAAACAACCATCAAAAGAAGTTCCATAAACGGAAAAATCATCCATGAAAACCTCAACAATCCTTTCACAAAAATCAGAGAATATAGCAGTCATACATCTTTGAAAGGTAGAAGGTGCATTGCATAAATCAAAAGGCATACGTCTATAAGCAAACGTACCAAAAGGGCAGGTAAAAGTGGTTTTCTCTTGGTCCTCTTTTGACACAAGTATTTGAGAGAAACCAGAATAACCATCAAGAAACAAGAAATGTGTGTGTTTGGATAGTCTTTCTAGCATTTGATCAATAAAAGGTAGAGGGTAATTATCTTTCCTATTAGCTTTATTTAATTTCCTTAAATCAATTACCATTCTATATCCTATAACAATTCTCTGAGGGATCAATTCATTTTTATCATTAGGAACTACGGTAATACCTCCTTTCTCAGGGACACAATGAATGGGACTAACCCATCTAGTATCAGTAATAGGGTAAATGGTATCTACCTCCAGAAGCTTTAATATTTCATTTCTTACCACTTTCTTCATTTTAGGATTCAACCGTCGTTGGTGATCAACAACTAGTTTAGCATCAAGCTCCATTTTAATTTTATGCTGACATAGAGTGGAACTAATGCCCTTAAGATCATCAAGAGTATACCCAATAGCAGCATGGTGCTTCCTTAGAGTTTTCAATAACCTCTGTTCTTCATGCTCTCAAAGGTTAGCACTAATAATAACAGGATATATCTTCTTTTCATCTAGATAAGCATATTTCAGAGTATCCGATAATTTTTTAAGCTCAAACACGGGATCACCCTTGGGTGGAGGAGGATCTGTAAGTATTTCAACGAGCAAGTTGTGTTTTAGAATAGGATGCTGAGCAAAGAAAATCTTATCTATTTCATTCGTTTCATTCATATGGATATCATTTTCCTGGTCTAGCAAATATTTCTCTAAAGGATCAGTAGGAGGCACAACAATAGAAGCAAGACCAATAATTTCATCCGTACTAGGAAATTATTTATCATGGAGTTGTCTATGAAATTTAGAGAAATTAAACTCATGAGACGTATCCCCAAAACTTATGGTAACCGTTTCCTTCTCACAGTCTATCCTGGCATTAACGGTATTCAAGAAGGGTCTGCCAAATATAATGGGACAAAAATCATCTTGGGGGGAGCCAACAACAAGAAAATCAGTAGGATATTTTAATTTTCCCACACAAGACTTCAACATCTCTAATAATTCCAACTGGTGATATGGTATCTCTATTAGCAAGCTTAATTGTAACATCAATTTCCTATAACTCAGCTATTGCAATATCTTTCATAATCTCTTTATACAAGGAAAAGGGATTTGCACTCACACTAGCACCAATACCACATAATCCATGATAACAATGATCTCCTATTTTAACAGAAACAGCAAGCGTGCCAACAATGGGTCTATGTTTATCATTAGCATCAGGTTTAGCAATTCTAGCGGCTTCATCACAGAATTGTATAACATGTCCATCAATATTATCAACCAAGAGATCCTTAACCATATAAATACTAGGATCAACTTTAATTTGTTCGGTGAGTGTAGGTGTTCTAGCACAGCTCTTACGAACCATAGTTGAAGCTTTAGCATGTTCCTTTTTTCTAACAGGGAAAGGTGGTCTTTCGATGTAAGCAGCGGGAATAACAAGATCAACATTATAAGTAATAGTTTTCTCTCCAACTTTAATAGGTTCACCTACTTTCACTTCAATGGGAGGATGATATTTAAACCACTTCTCCTTAGGGAGATCAACATGATCAGCAAAAGATTCACAAAAAGAAGCTACTATCTCCAAGTCAAGTCCATATTTAGTGCTAAATTCATGAAAAGCATCGGTATCTATGAAGGATTAAACACAATCAAACTTCAGGTTCATACCTGACTCCATACCTTCGTCGAGTTCTCAATCTTCAAAGTTGCGTTTAATTCTTTCCAATAAATCTCATTTGAAGTCAATATCCTTCTTCATATAGGAACCAACACAAGAAGTATCGAGCATGGATTGATCATTACGAGAAAGCAGAGCATAAAAATTCTAAATAATAATTTCTCTCTAGAGCTCATGATCGAGGCATGAATATGACATTGACTTAAGCCTCCCCCAAGCTTGAGCGATTCTGTCTCCTTCACGAGGCCAAAAATTATCGATATAATTTCGATCACGATGAACTAGATGCATAGGATAGAACTTCTAATGAAATTCCATTTTCACTTAGTTGTAGCTCCATGGTCCAATATCATCACATAACCTATACCATGTCAATGCCTTCTCCTTCAAAGATAAAGGAAATACCTTCTTCTTGACGTGATCCTCGGGCAGACCTGCAAGCTTAAATAATCCACAAATTTCATCCACAAAGATTAGATGCAAATCATGATGTAGTGTTCCATCTCTTGCATAAGGATTAGACAGCAGTTTCTCTATCATACCCGAAGGAATTTCATAATAAATATTTTTAGTAGGTTCAGTAGGTTGAGGGACAACTCTTTTTGCTTCTGGTCGAGGTGAAGATACCCCAAACAAGCCCCTCAAAGGATTACTTCCCATAGTAGCAAGTGATAGTAAATTTCAGCACACTATATAAATTTTTTCCTTACCTGATTCCACTTACCAAAGGCGCTTCACTCTCCCCAGCAATGGCACCAGAAAACAATCTTGATGACCCACAAGTATAGGGGATCTATCTTAGTCCTTTTATTAAGTAAGAGTATCGAACCCAACAAGGAGCAGAACGAAATGACAAGCGGTTTCTAGTAAGGTATTCTCTGCAAGCACTGAAATTATCGGTAACAGATAGTTTTGTGATAAGATAATTCATAAGTATCAAGAGTAGAAAAGGTGCAGGAAGGTAGCCCAACCCTTTTTGTAGCAAAGGACAGTCTTGGAAAAACTCTTATATAAATAAAAGCACTCCCGAGGACACATGGGAATTTCTGTCAAGCTAGTTTTCATCATGCTCATTTGATTCACGTTCGTTACTTTGATAATTTGATATGTGGGTGGATTGGTGCTTTGGTGCTGCCCTTACTTGGACAAACCTCCCACTTATGATTAACCCCTATCGCAAGCATCCGCAACTACGGAAGAAGAATTAAGATAAATCTAACCATAGCATGAAACGTGTGGATCCAAATCAGCCCCTTACGAAGCAACGCATAAACTAGGGTTTAAGCTTCTGTCACTCTAGCAACCCATCATCTACTTATTACTTCCCAATACCTTCCCCTAGGCCCAAATAATGGTGAAGTGTTATGCAGTCGACGTTCACATAACACCACTAGAGGAGAGACAACATACATCTCATCAAAATATCAACGAATACCAAATTCACATGATTACTTATAACAAGATTTATCCCATGTCCTCAGGAACAAACGTAACTACTCACAAAGCATTTTCATGTTAATAATTAGAGGAGTATTAATTATCATAAAGGATCTGAACATATGATCTTCCACCAAGTAAACCAACTAGCATCAACTACAAGGAGTAATCAACACTACTAGCAACCCACAGGTACAAATCTGAGGTTTGAGACAAAGATCGGATACAAGAGATGAACTAGGGTTTGGAGAGGAGATGGTGCTGGTGAAGATGTTAATGGAGATTGACCCCCACTCGATGAGAGGATCGTTGGTGATTACGATGGCTTCAATTCCCCCCCCCCCCGGGAGGAAAGTTTCCCCGACAGAACAGCCCTGCCGGAGCTCTAGATTGGTTCTGACCAAGTTCCGCCTCGGGACGGCGGCGCTTCGTCACGAAAGCTCTCCTCTGATTTTTTTCCAGGTCAAAACCCTCCATATAGCAGAAGATGGGCATCGGGGGCCCACCAGGTGGGTCATAGGCCTGCTAGGCTCGACTAGGGGGTGGTCGCGCCTGGCAGGCTTGCCACCTCCTGGTGGCCCCCCTCTGGCATCTATTTCGCCCAATATTTTTTCTATATTCCAAAATATTTCTCTGTAAATTTTAAGGACTTTTGGAGTTGTGCAGAATAGGTATCTCTGATTTGCTCCTTTTCCAGTCCAGAATTCCAGTTGCTGGCATTCTCCT
The DNA here is from genome assembly GCA_022496015.1 of Hordeum marinum. Classification (NCBI taxonomy): domain Eukaryota; kingdom Viridiplantae; phylum Streptophyta; class Magnoliopsida; order Poales; family Poaceae; genus Hordeum; species Hordeum marinum. The sequence continues at coordinate 117,724,329 of CM039678.1, forward strand.
TCTTCATGTAAACCTTGTAAAATAAGTGAGAAAAGGCATAAGTATTGTACCATAATGTGTAATAACAGCCCATAATGCAGTAAATATCAACATAAAAACATGATGCAAAATGGATGTATCAACCGGTAATCATTATTGCAATTTTACGTGAGCGAGAGGCATATGCTAACATACTTTCTCTACTTGGATCATATGCACTTATGATTGGAACTCTAGCAAGCATCTGCAACTACTAAAGATCATTAAGGTAAAACCCAACCATAGCATTATAAAGTATCAAGTCCTCTTTACTCCCATATGCAACAACCCACCTACTCGGGTTTATGCTTGTGTCACTCAAGCAACCCACCATAGGCAAATCATGAACACACTGCAACACCCTACATCAACGACCCCTCACGCTTGAGCGACACGGAGAGCACCATAGGACAACATCAATAATAAAACATGCAAATCAAACCAATCATGATCATCAATCAACCCATAGGACAACAAAATCTACTCAGACATCATAGGATGGCAACACATCATTAGAGAATAATATGAAGCATAAAGCACCATGTTCAAGTAGAGGGTAAAATGGGTTGAGGGAGAGTGGACCACTGTAGATAGATGGGGTAAGGTGAAGGAGGTGTTGGTGAAGATGACAGAGTTGTTGGAGTAGATCGATGTCACGATGATGGCCCCAACGGTGTTCCGGTGCAACCGCGAGAGAGGGGGAGAGAGCCCCCCTCCATCTTCTTCTTCCTTGACCTCCCACCTAGATGGGAGAAGGGTTTCCCCTCTGGTCCATGGCCTCCATGGCGGTGGAGGGGCGAGAGCCCCTCCGAGATTGGATCTCTCTATGTTTCCTTCTGTTTCCGCGCTCCCAGATTCAGGCCTTTCATAGTTTCTTAAATATCCAGAGATCCGTAACTCCGATCGGGCTGAAATTTTGAGGTGATTTTTATTATAAAAATATGTTCCATGCAGCAAAAGGAGAGCTCCAATGCCTTAAGGGCCTTAAGGGATGGCCACAAGGGCCCAGGGCGTGGCCAGGGGGTTAGGTCGCGCCCCTGGCTTGTGAATACCTCGGGCATCGTCTCGCGTTGATTCTTTTCCCCAAAATCACATATATTCCAAAAAAGTCTCCGTAAGTTTTTATCACGTTTGTACTTCATTTGATATGGATTTTCTGTGAAACAAAAACATGCAAAAAACAAGAACTGGCACTGGATCAATATGGTAGTCACAAAAATAGTATAAAAAGTTGCCAAATGTATATGAAAGTTGTAGAATATTGGCATGAAACAATCAAAAATTATAGATACGATGGAGACGTATCACTGCACCTTACCTATTGTTACTGTTACTTGCTCGTTACAAATTACCTTGCTATCAAAACACTTGCTACTTACAATTTTAGTGCTTGCAGAAATTACCTTGCTGAAAACCGCTTATCATATCCTTCTACTCCTCGTTGGGTTCGACACTCTTACTTCTCGAAAGGACTAGATTGATCCCCTATAGTTGTGGGTCATCAAGAATATTTTCTGCCGGCGTTGCTGTAGAGTGAAGCACTCTTGGTAAGTGGAAATCGGTAAGAAATTTTTTTATAACACGTGCTGAATTTTACTGTCACTTGTTACTATGGAAAGTAATCCTTTGAGGGGTTTGTTCGGGGTATCTTCAGCTCGACCAGAACCAAAATTAGTTGCCCCTCAACCTACAACACCTACTGAAAATATTGGTTATGAATTCCTTTCAGGTATGTTAGAATAACTGCTAGCTAGTCCTTATCCAGGAGATGGAACTGAACATCCTGATATGCACCTAATACACGTGGAAGAAATCTGTGGACTATTTAAGCTTGCAGGTTTATCCGGAGATGAAGTTAAGAAGAAGGTTTTCCCTTTATCTTTGAAGGTAAAAGCATTAACATGGTATAGGCTATGTGATGATATTGGATCATGGAGCTGGAATTGTTTGAAATTGGAATTCCACCAAAAGTTTTATCCTATGCATCTAGTTCATCGTGATCGGAATTATAAATATAATTTTTGGCCTCGTGAAGGAGAAAGTATCGCTCTAGCTTGGGGGAGGCTTAAGTCAATGTTATATTCATGCCCCAATCATGATATCTCGAGAGAAGTTATCATTCAGAATTTTTATGCTTGGCTTTCTCATAATGATCAAACCATGCTCGATACTTCTTGTACTCGTTCTTTTATGAAGAATACTATTGAATTCAAGTGGGATCTCTTGGAAAGAATTAAACACAACTCTGAAGATTAGGAACTCGACGAAGGTAATGAGTCAGGTATAAAGCTTGAATTTGATTGTGTTAAATCTTTTATGAATACCGATGCTTTTCACAAGTTTAGCACTAAATATGGACTTGACTCAGAGATAGTAGCCTCTTTCTGCGAACCATTTGCTACTCATGTTGATCTCCCTAAAGAGAAGTTGTTTAAATAACACCCCCCTATTAAAGAAGAAATTAAAGAACCAGTCATAGCTAAAGAAGAAACTATCATGTACAATGTTGATCCAGTTGTGCCTACTGCTTATATTGAGAAACCACCTTTTTCTGTTTGGATAAAGGAACGTGCTAAGGTATCAATTGTGGTTCGCAAAAGTAATATTAGAGCACCTAAGCCCTCTGAACAAATTAAAGTAGAACCTAGTGTTGCTATGGTTAAAGCTCTCTTGGTAGCAAATATTGATGGGCATGTCATTTACTTCTATGATGAACCTGCTAGGACTGGTAAACCCTATGAAAAAGACAAACAAAGACCCGTAGTTGGCTTGCCTGTTGTCTCAATCAAAGTAGGAGATCATTGTTATCATGGTATATGTGATTTGGGTGCTGGTGTGAGTGTTATTCTTTTTACCTTATTGTCACGCCCAAGATGCGATCCTATCCTCATTTTGGCTCGACGGCCTCGACATGGATAGAAGCGCATCTCGTTGTTTTGCAAGAATGGATATCATTACAAATACATGTATAAAAGAGATGAGTATATGGAATTGGCTTACACTCGCCACAAGCTACATCAAGATCACATCAGTACAACAACATATTCAAGCATCATACAGAAGAGCAGGGTCCGACTACGGACGAAATCAAACGATAAAATGACATCCATCCTTTCTATCCCAGGCTGCCGCTTGGAACCCATCCTAGATTGATGATGAAGAATAAGAACTCTCAAATCAAATCAAGCATCACGCTCACATCAAATCATCGCATTACCTGTACCCGCAACTGTTGTTGTAGTAATCTATGAGCCACAGAGACTCGGCAATCTCATTTCCAAGGGTATCAAGACTAGCAAAGCTTAATGGTTAAGTGGTAAGGCTGCAACAAGCATCTAAGCATATATTTGAATGACTAACTTACGAATACAAAAAGTAAAGTATGGTGGTCTACGCATAACGGACGTGAACTAGTAATGATCACTAAGTGATCGTAAACACCTAACTACGCCAAACATAACCCCACAGTGTTCTCTCTCGGATAAGGACTCACGAGAAGAGACAGTCACGGCTACGCACACGATTGGTTTATTTTATTTGAGTTTACTTCAAGTTTGCTATAACCGGGTGTTAAACAAACTTTCCAAGTTGTCACATAACCGCGGGCATGGCTTTTCGAAAGATTTAACCCTACAGGGGCGCTCCAACTCATCCATCACAAACTAACCACACGCCGCGTTGTAAATCCTCAACCACGGAATCACCTGTAGTATTTGCGGAATCCCGATGAAAAAACTCAACTTCGAGATAGCCCGAAGTGTAGTCAAATTCCCACGCGCAAGACGTTCGAGAAAGGTCAAACAAGTCTAGCAAGGCTGCCCGACGTGTCGACGAACCCGATAGGAGCCGCATATCTCGTTCTCAGGACACGACCGGATGAACACTACGTACGACGACCTGATAGAAATCCCTCGAGTTGCCCCGAGGTGGCCCCGCAAGTGGCTCAGTTTTGGACCATAACCCGCAACACTACCCCCTGTATTATGTTAAATTAATCCACGAGGGGCGACCCTCTATGCTTTAATAAGGTGATCAATATTATTATGTTAGGCAAATGTAGTACCAAAGTTGGGCCTTGCCAGACAAGTTTTATCCTAAAACGAAAATCAAGGGGGTCTCCATAACAACCCCGAGCATGTTAGGAGCGCTCAATTATGGAAAATAACACCGGTTCACAAGTAACTAGGGCAGCAAGAGTGAAACAAAATAACAAGCAAAAGGTCAGGCCTTCCACCCTCTACCAAGTATATATGTGCATTAAATTAAATAGCAATAATATTGTGATAACTAAAGAATGTCAATGTTGACACATGGAAGCAATTGCACCTCCAGCTAGAAACACTATAAGAAGGGTTGAGCAAGCGGTAACATAGCCAAACAAAGGTTTGTTGGGATTTGAAGAGGTTAGAGGCCTATCATGGCAATGTTGGGAGGCTTGTCAAACAAGTGGTAGGAAGACATAGCAATAGAAAACGAGAAAACTAGCATGGCAATGAAGTAGTGGTATCCAAGGAAATGTGTCATATTGCCTGAGATCCCGCTTGGAAGAAGAACGAACCCGTGAAGCAGACGAACAGGCGTAGTTGAGCGAATCCTCACACTGCGAACCCTTTCGAAACTCTATCGAGAAGAAGCAATCCGGAACAAACAATCAACACACGATACACCACAACATATGCATGACATGATGTGCAAACAAATATGATGCATGTCCAGTTTAAATATGCAAGGCATGGCAAATCACATCAAACAACTGCTACACATTAAAGTGAAGCTCAATATGCAACTTGTTGCATATTGCCCACACTCCACATTTGAATTACTTAGTTCTCTCCTGTTTAGGTACACGACAATATTAAATTTTGTTAAACATGGCAAGAGGTGAAGCGTAAATAAACTATCTATCTAGGCATCTTAAATGAGGCCGGAAACAACTTATAGTATTTCCAAAACGACTCCATATGTTAATTTCGAAATTGGTCCAGATCTGAATTAACCATATTTTATATTTGTTAAACAGCAAAATAAAGTGCGCCATGAGATTCTACATGTTTTCCTAGGCAAGTTACATATGTGGATCATCTTAATCGGATCTACGGCTATTCAGTTATGACATAAACCATTTAGCATGCTATTAGGCCATTTTTATTGCAAACAATATTCTAAATGTTTTTACATGGATGCGGATGACATGATCAAATAGATTCAATTTGATAAACATAAAGGTATATGATGTGATATGGAGCATTTGTTATCATGGCGGAAGGCAAGGGGTGCCATGGTAACGGAAACGAAAACGATGCCACCGCAACGTTCCGTTTCCGGCAACACATTGAGATGACAATGCAAAAGTTTCCGGCAACACATTGAGATGGCAGTGCAAAAGAAAGTGTGGTCGCGTGTGTGACATGCAAAGATGGTGGGACGATCCCGGTTATCGGGTTCCAACGCATCGGCGACACAACCAAGAGATACTCGTGCCTCTTATACAATGCATACATCATATATGTGCAACCATCTCATACCCACATGCATTCGTCTCATCGCAATCGCTCATCGATTATACCTTTGAAGTGTGTTATTCGGGGCGGACGAAGTAGTTGTACACGGGCCTTCGGCGACGGTAGTCATACACACTCCGTAGATGTTCGGGGTCGTTGGGGATGTCGTGGAGGTAGTGATACTCGTGTCGCAGAGGAAGTAGTCATTCACTCGGCGGTCTTATCGGATCCAAGGCGACTGTAGTTGTAGACGGCCATGGTAGTTGTTCTCACATCGACACAATATAGACTTGGTGAGAACTAAGACAGTCTTGGGTGTCTTTGCATAAACTGGTTGGATGGGCAAAATTTGAACCGGTCGTAACCGAAGACAACAAGGCATGAGTTCGGGTGCATGCGGCTAGAGGCGAGCCGAACCATGATGGGTGTGCCGGAGCGAGTAGCACATGCAGGAGCAGCAAGCATCAACAACAGCTCTTTTGGCAGGGCAACACATGGGGTGGCACAAGGGGCCTCCTGGCCATGCACCTCAAGCAGACAAGATGGAGGGAACGGGGGGCGGAGGTGGCAGGAGGCGGAGCATCCGGGGTCAGCAGAGGCGGTGGCGGCCAACGGGACGGTGAACAGGAGGTGGCGGCGCTATGGCATGCGACGCGCTCACAAGAGGAGCAGCAAATGACAGCTGCGACAGCAGGTCCTCGAGGCGGCGCCATCATGGACGCAAGCGGGAGCGAGGGCGATGGGGGACCTGGCCGACCATGGAGATTTGGGCGAGGAGCGCTCGCGAGCGGCAATGCGAGGTCGGACACGGCAAGGTGGAGCAAGGGCCGACGATGAGGCGACGCGGCTGGCGCGCGGGCAGCAGGAGGAGGCTCAGGTGAGGGTGACAGAGGAGGCAAACGGCGTTGGCATGGGGGCCTCCTAGTGACGTGAGGAGGAGGTCAGGGGAGAGGCACGGCTATGGCCCGGGCTCGCCGGCCGATGGGCGCCATGGCTGGAGCCAGAGCTCGGGGTCAAGGGGATCGACTGCCTCCATTGGTGACGATGCATGTGTGTGTGTTATCCTGGCGGCGCGAGGTGAGGATCGAGGGAGAGATGGAGACCGAACGAAGGAGGTTTGGATGTGCGTGGGAGTCGGTCGAGCCTAGGGTTAGGAGGCGGCTGGGCTTTGGGCTGGATTAGGGCATTGGTGGTTGCCTGGGCTTTCTCTATCTCTCCTATATTTCTCTCTATTTAATGAATATAAACAGACAAAACAATAAAAGGAGAGGTGTTAGGAATGGAATATGTGCAAGAGGTTAATTTCCTGGTCTCACAAAACTGTGCATGCCTCCAGAAAATAGAGGTGGAACCGATTCCAAGTTTTGAATTTAAACACATTTGAATCAAATTCAAATGGGTAAAAGGAAGCGAGTGATAGGAAGGTATAAAAAATGTTGAGAATTTGGCGGAGGCTTGGTAAATGGAGAAAGAATTGTTGACAAGTTTGGAAAGTGAAACTCGAAGCAGAACAAGGCATGGACATTTATTATGCAAGTGTGTTGGTTGATTCCCAAAAGCACGGAATATTAATAATAGCTCCATAATAATATTGGGAGGACATTTTATAATTTATAAAGAGAAATCACCATGTAAATTTCCCTCGATTTAAATGGATCGAAGATCCATACAATTTATTTGTTTGAGTTGGAAAATAATAATAATGACATGATGGCATGATAAAATGATGCAATGCGAATGATGCGGAGATAAATGCGGCAACCAAATAAAACACACGACGACAATGGAATAAAAGGGGAATCTTTTGGAGCGTCAGTCTCGGGCTGTTACAACTCTCCCACACTACAAGAGGATCTCGTCCCGAGATCTAGAACGAGAAGGGGAAGAGAAAGAGCAAGAGGTAAAACTTAGTTGCTTCTTTGACAAACGGGTGAACTCACATGAACTTGAGGATCGGAAGATATGAAGAATGATATGAGAAACAAGCAAGACTTGAAAGGAAATTTCGGCAGCACTTCGGTAGGATAAAGGTGCAAAATTTGATATGATGGAAAGAAATTGAAAGAGAGACACCAAACTCCGGTTGAATTAGAATCAAAACTTCATAATATGGAAGAATCATGAAAATATTTCACATCACTCCGGTTAATGGACAAGCAAGGGAAGAACATTATCTTAATCAAACTAGATGTGAGTTGAAAAGAGCAACACCACAATGCCTTCGGAACAAAAGAATAGAAGCTAGATCTTTGGAGAGAAGAGAACGGAGAACAAAATGATAACTTATACCACCATTTAATTTGAAAAGAATGGTTGAACGGATTTGTTGAAAGAATCAACAACGAAAAGAATAGCTTGTTGTGCACTTAGGGAAAACATCTCAAAATTATGGGGTGACAACCGGCACAAACATTGCTTGGGAGCAACATGATATGCAAACTTCTTACACCAAGAGGAGAAGGAGAAAACTTGGATCGTTTATGAGCACCGCAAATAGCAACAATCCTTATGATAGGCTTTTAGGTGACATGCATGCCAAGATACCTCCGAGAAGGAAATGATGGGTTTAAATATCTCATTCTTGACAACTTCTCTTTGAAACTCCTCATGAATCAATAATGCTATAACACCACCTCAAAAGATAAGGGAGAATGAATTGCACTTTGAAATGCGAAGAAAAAATGCTTGTGCTTCTCCAACAAGAATCTTGAAGAACACTTTGAGAAAGAATTACATCCTTATCAAACCACCATGAAGAACCTCTTGGAGAACACCGAGATGAAAGGACGATCAAAAGAGTGAGGTTGAAAAGAATAGATTATGATGTTGCAAATATTTAGATGAAGCTTCGCGAAGAGATGCTTGAGAAAAACTTGGAACTCCGGAAAATAAAAGATGAACAACTAGAATAGAGAATTTGATATCATGAACAACTCCGGAAGAAGGATTGAAGTCACTTGATGAAGCATGAACAAGAACTATGTTATTCTTAACCTTCATCAAGTTTCACTAATGACAAGCAACAGATTTGGCATACTACTTATCTTTTTGAAATAATTTTTGGGAGAGATAAGAGAACAAACTTAAAGAAGTCTTCATGAAACACCGGTGAGAATTCACAATGAATGAGGATATTATGAATGAATGGAGATACATGAGAACGAAGAGATCATGATCCACTTAGCATAAATCTTTAACAAGGCACCGGAATAATAGAGACATGAGCGAAGGGACAACAATTTTTAGAAGAATTTGAGAACAAAAGCTGAAAGCTGAGAATGAAGAAATCTTTTGAAATGATGACCTGTGGAGGATCGAGAAACGAAAACAACTCTGAAATGATCGAATAGATATAGGAGGAACTACTCATGATCAAAACAATTTGAGGGGAGAGCAGGAAGCTGAAACCACGAATCTTCAAGAAAATGGAACAAGATTTAAGAGAAGCTCTCTTTTAGTCTTCAACACCGAGAATGATGACGAGAAACAACACATGAATTACTAAGACACTCCGAAATAATGAAGAAATAAAAGGTTGAGCCAATGATGAAAATGATTTGAAAGCGATTATGGAGAAGGGATATGACTGATGAAATTCATTCTTACGTCATATTTGAAAAGAACTTGAGATCTCCGGAAAAGACTAGAAGAGCCAGGTAAGATCCTAGGGAAAACCTCTATGCTATGGGTCCATTCCAAAGAAACCACCGTTGAGACAATTGTTTAGAAATATATATTGCACCAGAAAAAATTAAGAACTTGATGAGGTGAGAATCTCGAAATAATTTAAGAGGAAATATAAGTCTTCTGAGATATCTTTAGCACTCCGGATAGAAACGAGAGAGACGAAAAATAAGAGATACTTGGACAGAATTTCTGACATGGGGAATCATTTAGCGATTGAAAAGGACATGAAGAACACCGAGATCTTGAATTGAATGCACTGGGAAGGAAAACAAGAAGAAGGAAATGATGAATTCTAAACTCTTGAGGATCTTCACAATGAATCATCGGATACGATACAAAAAAAAAGATAGCGGAAGCATTGATGAAAAATAAAGGCATTTGGATGAGAATTTAATCATTGAAGAAAAAGGGTCGGAGGGTGGGGAAAAACAAAGACAACTTAGGACGGATGAAAAGAACTCCGGAAGAAACATGAGGATTGATCGTGCAAATATTGGAGATGATTGAATATCTTGAAGAGGAGCACACCGATTGAAAAGAATTTCATGACAACTCCAGTTGAACAAAAGGATTAGCATTCCCGTAAAATATGAGAACACTACTTAGAAAAGATATGAAATCACCACTTGACATTGAAGCAACTTCAATTACCATATTCAAAAAAAAACAAAGGATGAGGCTTACGAAACAAGCCAGAACAAATACATACCCACTATGCAGTTGTTGGAAACATAATCCTAGGTACCTACTTGAATTCCCACCTAAGAACTTCTGAAATCTTTGGTTATGCAATCGGGTGTTGGGGATACAGGGAGGCAAAATATATCACACAACTAATAAGCCCTACACTCCAACTGCATCCATCCGTCAACAGATAACCAAGAAAACCTCGGAAATTGTGTACCTCAGACCTTCGAAAAACATCCGGTATACTAGCTATGGCAATACATTTGATCGCTCTCCCCAGTACTGGGTGGCATCAAACTACTCTGACCACAAGGATTATAGAAGCGTTTTCGATGTCGGCGACCTCTGGTATTTCGGAACTGCCACGACCGGAGACTCCTTATGGTGTCTCTTACTAGGACTGGCATACGGCATGGAGTGCATCCGATCACGACTGTAAGAATATTGCGCTTGTTGTACCACTGGTGTTTTCAGCATCTCGATGGCTTTCCTTACCTCGATCTCAACTGGGGTGTTCCCGTGAATTGGGACTCCAAATTGCGTGTTTCTGGCAACATGTTGTCAACGGGGTTGGAGAAGTGGCCATGCAGCATTTGAAATCGTTGAGTCGGGGACTGGACCGGTTGTGGCTGAGCCGGATCTACATGCCGCTTTGCATGGCGAGGTGGATCCTATCCCACCCCAGGTGTTGTTGTACTAGTGAATAACTGAGTCGGCTCGAGGCCTATCAGCAGCCGACTCTCGTGTCTCCTTTGGTAAATCGCCTCAGAGGCATCCCGGCTAAGTCCTAGCTACCAAGCCTCGGCCTTCAAGCAGTCCCACTCGTTATGGATACGAGCCTGTATTTCAGCTATCCGGATGTTTCTGGCGTCAATATCTCCTTCAACCTTGGTCATGTCCGCACAAAGTTTTACTAGTTCCGCGTTACAAGCTTCCTGATTCTCCTTAGTGACTTGATTCTCCAATAGTTTGGCCATCTCAGCCATCAAATCGCTCATGGACTGAGTCAACGTCTTGCTTGACCTGTGAAAGGACGTGGATGTCGCCTAGAGGGGGGGGTGAATAGGCGCTTTAAAATAATTACGGTTTAGGCTTGAACAAATGCGGAATAAAACTACCGTTTAATTAGTCAAGCAAAAAACCTAAAACAACTAGGCTCGCCTATGTGCACCAACAACTTATGCTAAGCAAGATAGACAACTAAGTGATAGCAAGATATATAACAAGAAACAATATGGCTATCACAAAGTAAAGTGCATAAGTAAAGGGGCTCGGGTAAGAGATAACCGAGGCATGCAGAGACGACGATGTATCCCGAAGTTCACACCCTTGCGGATGCTAATCTCCATTCGGAGCGGTGTGGAGGCACAATGCTCCCCAAGAAGCCACTAGGGCCACCGTAATCTCCTCACGCCCTCGCACAATGCAAGATGCCATGATTCCACTAAGGGACCCTTGAGGGTGGTCACCGAACCCGTACAAACAAGGTTGGGGCAATCTCCACAACTTGATTGGAGGCTCCCAACGACACCATGAAGCTTCACCAGAATGGATTGTGGCTCCGAGGTGACCTCAAATGCTCGGGGCAATCTCCACAACCTAATTGGAGACCCCGAAGCTTGCCCGGAGCTTTGCACCACAATGATTGAGCTCTGAGGCACCACCAACCGTCTAGGGCACCAAAGCACCCAAGAGGAACAAGCTCTAGGGTTCTCAAACACCCAAGAGTAATAGCTTCTCAACTTCTCACTTCCACGTATCACCGTGGAGAACTCAAACCTATGCACAAAATGCAATGGCAAGGGCACACAGAGTGCCCAAGTCCTTCTCTCCCAAATCCCACCAAAGCAACTAATGCTAGGGAGGGAAATGAGAGGAAGAACGAAGAAGAACACGAAGAACTCCAAGATCTAGATCCAAGGGGTTCCCCTCACTTAGAGGAGAAAGTGATTGGTGGAAATGTGGATCTAGATCTCCTCTCTCTTTTCCCTCAAGAACTAGCAAGAATCATTGGAGGGATTGAGAGTTAGCAAGCTCGAAGAAGGTCATTAATGGGGGAAGAACACGAGCTCAAGAGATGAGGTCCATTGGACAAGAAGACCTCCTTTTATAGGTGGGGAAAATCCAACCGTTATCCTCACAGCTCGGACAGAGCGGTACTACCGCTCCAAGGAGCGGTACTACCGCTAGGGCGGTAGTACCCCTTTGAAAAACAACACCGAGGAGGCAAAAAGCCAGTAGAAACAACTCCGAATTCAATGAAACAAAGTTTGTTGGAAAGCTAAAGACATGGGATAACACAATATTGATTGAAATATCAATAAGAAGAAAATGAGAAAAGTCCCATAAGAAAATGGTGAGAACCCTTCCTCAAATAAGACCGGTAAAACTTCCAACACCGCAAATGCAATAGACGAAGCATATGGAATCCGTTTTCGATGAACTAGAGCTTGTCACGAAGATAACCACAAGATCAAGAACCCACATAGAGAAAAGCCAACCAAGAACCAAGAAATATGATGACGCCAAGACTGCAATGGTTTGAGCTCTCAACGAACGATACGATCAAGCTACTGACTTGAGAGCCCCCCTGATAGTACGGCAATCGATCCTATAACTCGGTCTCTCAACTACCACCATGAGACCGGTAAAATAGAAAACCCTATCAAGGTCAAACCTTAGCCTTGCACATAGTCCACTTGAGCTAGATGATGATGATCTCGACTTCCTCAAGATGGACCACCTTTCTTGATTGAGTTGGCTTGATGAAGACTAGATGATTGCTCCCCCATACTCCACTATGGGTGAGCCACTCTTCGACACATCTTCACAAGTCCATTGTCACCACAATGAACGGCGAGCCTCAAGCATGATCTCTCTGTGATGCTTCACTTGATCTTGCACATCACAACCTTGATGACGATCTCCACTTGATGTCATCTTCCATGGGATGTATGGGATCTGCCTCTTGATGCAAGCCCATGGAAATATACCTAACCCCACAAAGAACTCTCACGTAGACCATGGGTTAGTACACAAAGCGTAATGGACAATGCTTACCACACTATGGGATCACTTGATCCCTCTCAGTACATCTTGTACGCTTTGTGTGTTGATCAACTTGATTCACTTTTTTGACTTAGTATTGATCAACCTTGTATCTTAGCTTCTCTGTTCATAAAGATGATGTCTTGAAGGTAAACATGAATGCTTACACAATCTTCTTCTTCAAGACATGCTTGCAATAAGCTCAACTCCCACATGACCAATCTTTGGATAAACCTTGAATACCACCTTGGTCACCATATAAACTCCTTGAAACCCAACAGATGGACTTCAAGAAGTGCCTATGGACAAATCCTTCGAATATAACTCAAGGAAACCATTAGTCCATAGGGGTGTCATCAATTACCCAAAACCACACATGGAGAAATGTGCTCTTACAATCTCCCCCATTTTGGTAATTGATGACAACCACTTTCAAGAGAGTTTATATAAGAAAATAAGCACAACCAAGCACACAAAATGCAATGCATGGATGTGAGATGCAAATGCTTAAAAAACAAAAGAAAAACTCTCAAAGCATTCCAAACTAAACTCTCTAAACTTCTCCCCCATTGGCATCGATTGCCAAAATCGACAAAAAGTTTAGAAATCCAATATAATAGGTGTTCCTCCAGAAAGTTTGTATATCTCAAATACGTGTGCAAAGAAATAGACATATCCAATGATAAGTAGTTAGAGGAAGACAAACTAGATTGAGAACCCAAAGATTGCACAAAGGATCGTATGGCACAAACACATACACCGGAGTGAAGCAAGCAATCAAAAGATACTAATTGGAACAATCAATCACATGGACCAACGAGCCACATGAATAAAAGATATTATGATATGGGAAAAACAGTGTTTATAAAGAAACTAGAGGAGTTCCCCATGATTTGTGCACAAATAATAATATTTGTATTTGAATACAAGTGCACGAAAAAAGGATCACGACTCCCCAAAAATCAATATAAACACACCACAAGTGCAAGCAAGAAGATAAGACAACGAGCATAGTACTTGCACTAAACATATGGTTGAGCAACATGTAAAAGAGGCAATCTTAAGAATAGGCTCAACCAAAATGATGTGTGTGAGTCATGGAAAAGCACTTGATAAGACTAGTATAAGGATGAGCATAAAGCATCAACATAGTCTTGATGAAATAAGACACAAAGTGCAAACCATATCCTTCCCACACACAAACCACTAGCAAAAGGGTTCACAAGCTTACTAATAGGAAAATTTAAAAACCAAAGCTTGTGACAAACCCTAGTGAAGATAGGAAAATGATAGCCTTGTCAAGAGGAGGTATACCAATAGAAATGGCAAAACCCTCGTGAAGACAAGCATGAGGAAAATAATATTCACCACCAAAGAGTGCATCAAGATGCTAGGATATAAGATCCGCACTCAAGACAGATTCTTTCACAAAACCACCAAGTAAACAAAAATGAAATGTAACGGTGGACGTGAAAGAAAAGAGGATATCAACTAGAGATGTAAATTCTCTCATGTGTATAAGATTCTAGGTAGAGGGAAATCATGATGATATATCCACAAAGAATAATGTACACATGAAATAGTTACAAAAAGGAACAAACAAGATATCCACAAGGAAGTCATAACTATACCAATAAGATCTTTGCTTGAAAGCATAGCACATAACCTAATATTTTCTTGTTGTACATACATGACCTCCCAATACACGAACATCAAAGACATCAAAACTAGCAATATGACATCATCATTGAGACTCTTTGAGAAAGGAAACAAGTACCACAAGAATGACTCAAGAAATTCCTGCCATGATGCAACCTATAAACAGTTGAATGCGAGAAATGTATGCATGAAGTAGATACTTGTTACCGAGATAGCATTGGATTGATGTAGTAGACAATGGTTCTTCGATCATCCTAGGAGGGCTCCAATAAGCACATGGTGTCAACACCTTCCTTGTAAGTGAGCCGAGTGTCCAATGTATCTCCAATTGTTCCTAGAACAACACCAAAAACAAAGTGGTACCAAACTTATTGGGACCAAACAGTTAGTGTACCAACAATATATAGGAAAAAACTCCACATAAATATGTGCATATAGATATGAAATTGAATTTCATGCACACTTTAGCCAATTTATGTCATAGTGGAGTTTCCCCTATATATTGGGTCAAGGAAAGAGAACATGCCAATGAAAGTACATGTAGTAAATATGCATGCTCAAAGCTTTCAAGAATCAATTCAACACACAGTTGACAAGATGTCGAAAGAAAAGGTATCAAGTGAAAATAAGATACCAAACGAAAAAAAATATCACTTGACGGATACTAACTAAAAGATACATCAAGGAATGAGATATCCATTGACACATGCCAAATAGAAGGAAACAAGATACCAATTGAAGGAAAACAAGATGTATCAAGTTCCCAAAAGAGAGCTAGGTTCCAAACAAACCAAACCCTTTGCAAATTTTCATGATGGCACAAAGCACCATAGAGAGAAGGCTTGCCTCCCACCAACACACACTTGATGAAGATCAAAAGTTTTTATGATGAACACATGAAGAGAGTGTTCTACAAAAAATAGGATAGCTCCCCCAAGAGATGTGCATTATATAGAATTTGCATTTGAATACAAAATTCACACGATGGGATCATCACTTTCCCTATATCTATAGAAACACTAGGCACGCTCAGAAAGATCCACAAGAGGCAAGGAAGACAAACGATAAACAAAATACAATGCAAAGATGATTAGCAAATTCTACCACATAAAAGGATACCAATTGTCAAAGGACAAGAAGTAATTTGAAATATTTCCTATTGGTAGATTGCAAAGATATCCAACATCATCTTCACACGTAAATCATAAGCAAATGACACTTGTAGAGCTAACATGCCACCTAGGAACAAGATAAATTGTAATATCAAATCTAAGTGGCAATATCTCAAATGTACACATTCTCTGGGCTTGTAATATGCACATAGCATATTACTCCCCCATAATGTGGTAACCCAACGTTAGTAACAAGTGGCAAATGAAATCCAACAAGAGATAATTAATGGACCGTTTATAATTTGGATTTCTCATGAGAAGACATACCAAATAGAAGTTAGATAATCTTGTAATATCAATACTAAGTGGTATTCCTCATGAACACACATTTTTAGGGTCGTGGAGTGCATAAAGCACATCACTCCCCCAAAATGGGATAATCCATTAATATCTCACAAAGAGCCAACTAAGATACAAAGATGATGCAAAAAGGCTCTACACAAGACTCACACATACATGATGTGCAACCCATCATACATACTTGATTTCTCAAGATAAACAAATAGGAAGCACAACATATACAAACACATGCAAGGTACAAAACCACAACATGCAAAGGGGCAAGTAACTAACAATGTATTCAATTTAAGTACAAGTTACCGCAAGGAGGAACATTGGTATATGATAGACACTTGATGATCCACATGACTTGGCTTGAGACAATATGAATGATGAAGAACCATCAATTCTTCACAATGTAGTCACGACACCAATGCCCTCCAACAATACCTATTGATCAAGTTTGAGCTTGTTGGTCCCTAACCAAGTTGGGTCCTAAGAGGTTAGTCACAATAGGCTTGGCTACCCAAATGGTTCTTTTCTTGACACCACTTTGAGTACCAACAAACTTGGCAAACACATTACCAACCTTATCCTTTCCAAGAGAATAGATATCATCAATAGGATTGGGTTGGATAAGTTACCATTAGTGCATGAAGAAGCAAAGTGACCCTTCTCACGACATAAGTAGCAACATTTACCCTTTACTTTCTTCTCAATTGATTTCTCAACTTGAGGAGCATTGACTTGGGTCTTCTTGGCAAGTGGCCTTTCTTCAACTTGACGTTGAGCATGAGATTGAACTTGTGGCCGCTTCCCTTGTTGCTTGTCACTATGGGGCTTCTTCTTCAATGGTCAAGATCTAACATGGTGCCCTTCTATTTTACACTTGAAGCAAACAATCTTGGCCGAGTTCTTGACTTGTTCTTTCCCTTCTTGTTGTTTCTCTTGGACTTATTGTTCTTATTGGAGTTTAATACAAGTCCACCTTTGTCATTTGGGGATTTTTGCCCACACAAGATATTGTTGAGTGTGGACTTCCCTTCATGACTCTTTTCCAAGTATTTCTTCAAAGAAGTGACTTGGCCCTTGAGCTCTTTGATTTCCTCTACATGGTTAGTATCAATACAAGTACTAGAGGAAGTATATGCTTCATTGTTAGAGCAACAAGGCAAGGAAAGTAATTCATCACAAGATGTACCAACATTATGAGTAGATGAACTACGAGGACTAGCACATGGCAATAAAGCATTTCTACTAGATGTAGTGCTAATTTCCACATGAGGATCACTTGATGTTACATTAGTAGTACTAGCCTCATGAGCTATCTTTAGCACATTATGAGATACTAGAAGATCGCCATGATAGCTAGAAAGATTTTCTTGACTCTCTTCCAATTTCCCATAATTACTAGATAGCAATTTAAGTTCAGCCCTTAGCTCAACATTCTCCTTTAATATGGATGCTTTAGAAGAAATAGAGTTAGTAGCACAAGCATCATCATTACCAACAAGAGGAGAAGGCAACTTGGCAAGCTCTTTAGCATATGAAACTTTAAGTTGAGCATGAGACTCGGTGAGTTCAATGAGCGAACTTTTACCGACGCTTGAGCCATTTTCGAGGTGCTCAAAGTCCTCAAGGAGTTTAGCATGTGCAACTTCAAGCTTATAATTTTTAGTTCTAAAATCATTAGCCACCTCGAGAGCTCTTTCATGGGATTCCTTTAATCTAGATAATTCTAGACCAAAGGACTCCTCAAGAGATTCCTTGGTGGTTTGTTCATTCTCAAGAGCTTGAGATAGCTCCACGACCTCATTAGCGTAATCACGTTCATGACCTTCCATTTTCTCAATGGTGGTCTCATGCTCCTCGAGATGAGCTTCCAACTCCTCAATATATTTCTTGCCCTCAATGGCAATAGACATGATTTCCATGAAGTTGGAACGAGCAATATTATTCTTATGAAGAGCTTTAAAAACCATTTCTCCCTTAAGTTTTAAGGAAGAAATATTATCACTCTCTTCATCATTATCATCGACATCATCATCGTGAGATATATTGGGATTCAAAGTAGGAGACACCTTTGAAGCCTTAGCCATAAGGCAAAAGTCAGAAACAACAGATGATGATGTAGGATCCCTTGAAGCACCATTCAAGACCACATCTCGTTCCATGGAGTGTTGGGTGTCCTCTACATTGTTAGCACAACAACTCGAGGACATATATACATGTTTATCATGGCAACAAGATATAGCAAGCATATCATCATGAGATTTAGTCAAGCTATTTGTACATGATATGCAAGGACTATGAACACAAGCATGTGAAACATTTAAAGTGCTCGAGGTGTTAAAGTCCAAAGATGAAGCATTGCAATAAGATAGTGAAGAAGAATTATCAACAATAAGCCCATTATCATCATTACAGTGATCATCACTACTCACCATATAATTACCTTGTGGCAATCCACATGTAGGTGAAGTAGAAGAAGTTGAGAACACAACACGACCGGAGGTGGAGGGAGAACAATCATCCCTACAAATCTTGGACACACCATATTAATCTTGAAGCTTTGTTCACAACTCATGAGCATCCCGGAATGGCATGATTTCAAATATAACTACATTGCTCAAAGCATCAGAAAGCACATTAGAAGCTTGAGCATTGAGATAAGAGTTTTTCTCATCCTCTAAAGATATGTGTTGAGAATCCTTTGGAGGAGAAAAAACCATATCTACAATTCGCTCTAAAATTGGGTCCATGCCCCTAAAGAGATTAAGCATGTGAATTACCCAAACATCAAAATTTGTGCCATCGAATCTAAGAGTGTCAAAGAATCCTAATCCCCTAGTCGACATACTTACTCTCTAGGTGGTTAAACCTAACAATGAGAGACCTAGCTCTGATACCAATTGAAAGGACGTGGATGTCGCCTAGACGGGGGGTGAATAGGCGCTTTAAAATAATTACGGTTTAGGCTTGAACAAATCTGGAATAAAACTATCGTTTAATTAGTCAAGCAAAAAACCTAAAACAACTAGGCTCACCTATGTGCACCAACAACTTATGCTCAGCAAGATAAACAACTAAGTGATAGCAAGATATATAACAAGAAACAATATGGCTATCATAATGTAAAGTGCATAAGTAAAGGGGCCCGGGTAAGAGATAACCGAGGCACGCGGAGACGATGATGTATCCCGAAGTTCACACCCTTGTGGATGCTAATGTCCGTTCTGAGCGGTGTGGAGGCACAATGCTCCCCAAGAAGCCACTAGGGCCACCGTAATCTCCTCACGCCCTCGCACAATGCAAGATGTCGTGATTCCACTAAGGGACCCTTGAGGGTGGTCACTGAACCCGTACAAACAAGGTTGGGGCAATCTCCACAACTTGATTGGAGGCTCCCAACGACACCACGAAGCTTCACCACAATGGATTGTGGCTCCGAGGTGACCTCAAATGCTCTGGGCAATCTCCACAACCTAATTGGAGACCCCGAAGCTTGCCCGGAGCTTTGCACCACAATGATTGAGCTCCGAGGCACCACCAACCGTCTAGGGCACCAAAGCACCCAAGAGGAACAAGCTCTAGGGTGCTCAAACACCCAAGAGTAATAGCTTCTCAACTTCTCACTTCCACGTATCACCGTGGAGAACTCAAACCTATGCACAAAATGCAATGGCAAGGGCACACGGAGTGCCCAAGTCCTTCTCTCCCAAATCCCACCAAAGCAACTAATGCTAGGGAGGGAAATGAGAGGAAGAACGAAGAAGAACACGAAGAACTCCAAGATCTAGATCCAAGGGGTCCCCCTCACTTAGAGGAGAAAGTGATTGGTGGAAATGTGGATCTAGATCTCCTCTCTCTTTTACGTCAAGAACTAGCAATAATCATTGGAGGGATTGAGAGTTAGCAATCTCGAAGAAGGTCAACAATGGGGGAAGAACACGAGCTCAAGAGATGCGCTATGGATAGCGGTACTACCGCTACGGGTAGTGATACTAAAAAATTACACCCGTGCCTACCACGGCTATAAATAATACAAGATTTTGGTCCGAAGCGGTAGTACCGCTCCTGGAGCCGCGGTAGTACCGCTCCAGAGCGGTAGTAAAAAATTACATCCGCTCTAGCCGCGGTAGTACCGCTGCAGCCTTTTAAGAACACCAAAACTGCCACAACTTTTGCAAACAGACTCCGAATTCAATGAAACAAAGTTTGTTGGAAAGCTAAAAACATGGGCTAACACAATATTGATCGAAATGTCAATAAGAAGAAAATGAGAAAAGTCCCATAAGAAAATGGTGAGAACCCTTCCTCGAATAAGACCGGTAAAACTTCCAACACCAAAAATGCAATAGACGAAGCATATGAAATCCGTTTTCGATGAACTAGAGCTTGTCACAAATATAACCACAAGATCAAGAACACACATAGAGAAAAGCCAACCAAGAACCAAGAAATATGATGATGCCAAGACTGCAATAGTTTGAGCTCTCAACGAACGATATGATCAAGCTACTCACTTGAGAGCCCCCCCCCCTCGTGATAATACGGCAATCGATCCTATAACCCGGTCTCTCAACCACCACCATGAGACCGGTAAAATAGAAAACCCTATCAAGGTCAAACCTTAGCCTTGCGCATAGTCCACTTGAGCTAGATTATGACGATCTTGACTTCCTCAAGATGGACCACCTTTCTTGATTGTGTTGGCTTGATGAAGACTAGATGATTGCTCCCCCATACTCCACTATGGGTGAGCCACTCTTCGGCACATCTTCACAAGTCCATTTTCACCACAATAAACGGCGAGCCTCAAGCATGATCTCTCCATGATGCTTCACTTGATCTTGCACATCACAACCTTGATGACGATCTCCACTTGATGTCATCTTCATGGGATGTATGGGATCTGCCTCTTGATGCAAGCCCATGGAAATATACCTAACCCAACAAAGAACTCTCACGTAGACCATGGGTTAGTACACAAAGCGTAATGGACAATGCTTACCACACCATGGGATCACTTGATCCCTCTCAGTACATCTTGTACGCTTTGTGTGTTGATCAACTTGATTCACTTTTGTGACTTAGTATTGATCAACCTTGTATCTTAGCTTCTCTGTTCATAAAGATGATGTCTTGAAGGTAAACATGAATGCTTACACAATCTTATTCTTCAAGACATGCTTGCAATAAGATCAACTCCCACATGACCAATCTTTGGATAAACCTTGAATACCACCTTGGGCACCATATAAACTCCTTGAAACCCAACAGATGGACTTCAAGAAGTGCCTATGGACAAATCCTTCAAATATAACTCAAGCAAACCATTAGTCCATAGGGGTGTCATCAATTACCCAAAACCACACATGGAGAAATGTGCTCTTACAACCTGCCGGCACCGTTTGCGGATGCTACCGTCAACGGATCGTGAGCCGCCGCGGTTCCTGCCATGTAGATGGTGACCTGACGAGGTAGCTCATATGATTCCTTGGCGGCTTCCGCTTCTGAGTATCCCCCAAGTCTCCCATCATAGAGGGGACAAATTGATTCGGTGTCTCCCAAGGATGACTTGCCGTCGGAGTTGAGGGGGGTGCCCTCGCTTCCTACCGGCTCATTCGGAAGGCTGACCCCTTGGGTGAAACCTATGAACACGTGACATCGGCCGACTTTATGCCAGCCGGGTCGGGCATGCTGAGCCGATTCGATGATATATGTGTAGATGTTCGGCTTGGGTACTGACGCGCTGATCTTGTTGATAAAGCCATGGATCTTGCCAATGGGGACCCGGTAGCCAGACTCGACTCAGTCGGCCTCGGGGCCCTAGCCTAAAATGTCGATGTAGAGGTTGCCGTAGAGGCTCTTGGTCATCTGAGCCACCGCGTAGCTCCCGAACCTAGGAAGAGCTCCCTCCGAGAACTCAACTCCACCATGCAACAAACCCACAATGGGCGCCAACTTTCGTGGTTTTGTCACGACAGATGTCCTCATAGGAGAACTTAAGTGTGAGGCCATCATCGCTATGTGGCGACTCGAAGGGATTGATCGGGAACGAGAGATGGGATTACCCAGGTTCGGCCCCTCCGATGGAGGTAAAATCCTATGTCCTGCTTTTGTGTCTATATTGATGATGATCTCGATTACAAGGGTGCGAAATCGCGAACCTAGCTTTCGAGTGTTTGTAACTTAAGTCTATTGGCCTCAAGGGCTTGCCTTTATATACAAGTTGATGCCTGGGCTTACAAGAGTCCGGGTCATTTTATGATCCATGACCTAGTACATCTCTAACTTGTCTTGTCTCTAAAGCAAGGAAAGTTCATGTCATCTTCTGCCTCTTTGGCCTTGAGTCGCCATCTTCGTGTGTTGGGCCGTCATCCGGCTTACTTAGCAAGTCGCCTCACTTGCTTTATCATACACAAAATGGCCCATCTTGAATATAATTCTTAAGCCGCCAATACACCGACCCAATCCAATAAGAGGGTCACACCACAGGGTCATATCCCCGACAATCGGCTTCAAAGACAAGTTCGGGGCCTAACTGAGGGAGTCCTGGACCAGGGGGTCCCAACCGAGGTGGGCTAGTTAATGGGTCTGGTTGGAGTCCCGCCCTAGAGGAAGGACTTCGAAGGCTTTGTGACAAGGCGTGTGTATCCAGGATTCTGCCGAAGACTTGACGTGCACTCGAAGGGAGAAGGATTCCATTCGGTGTATAGTGCATAGGTGATAACCAACATTCATGTAACCCTAGATACCTCTGGTGCCTATATAAATGTATTGTTTAGTCCGTAGAGGACATTCATACACAACATCATACCCCTAGGGTTTAGATCACAAATTCATGATCTCGAGGTAGATCAACTCTTTAATCTCTACAATATCAATATAACAAAAGCAGGACGTAGGGTTTTACCACCATTAAGAGGGCCTGAACATGGATAAAAGCCCAGTGTTCTTCGTCACCTGTTACCATCTGTCCGATCTCACAACTCGAGTCCCCTGCCTAAGATCTGTCGGGTTTGACACCGACAACCGCTGTTACAAGTCATCAAACACCTGGCACGCAGTTTTCATCCCATCCAATACACCCTTCCACTAAATCTTCAAGATCTCTAATCACACCCGACATGACTTTCTGAAAGCACATTTGCTCCCTTGGAGGTTTTGGTAATTAATAACAACATATAAGTCATTCAACTAATGTTTCCACCAAGTATATTTTAGGAAATGTTGAATGATAGGATTGGCAAAAGGAGATTGTGGACATACCCCAAGATGCAAGGAAATAGGTTGGCCAAGCTTCAAGCAAAAGGACACTACATTTTATATTTGTGAGAAATCACTTTGAGTCCATAGGAAAGTCAATACTATTAAAAGCGGGTAAGGTTTTGTTGGTGAACAATATGCTCAAACGTGCACAAGTGATAGTCGCCAAAAACATCCACAAACTCTCCCACCAAAGTCTATTCTATACCTAACACTCAAAATCGATGCAACCAACTTTCCCATACCGGTGCCACCGATTCCAGAACCTAGGCAGACTCAACCATACCCTAGCCACTTCGGTGCAACCGATTCCATACCGGTGCCACCGAGTTTAGGTTGCCAACTTTCTATTACGCAAATTCACATTTTCGGTCCCACCGAGAATGTTGTATCGGCATCACCGATATTGGAAATCTGACCGTTGGTCACCTTATCGGTGAAACCGAGTTTCCTATATTGGTCTCACCGAGATTCAAAAGTTGCCACCTTTTGGTCACTTCGGTACCACCAATATTAACACATCAGTGTCACCGAGTTGGTCATTTTGTGTGTAACGGTTGGATTTTTGGGGATGCCTATATATACCCCTTCACCACCACCTACTCAAAAGAGAAGCACTCAGAACTATTCCATACATATCCTATGAGATTTTTTGAGAGAGAACCACCTACCCTTGTGTTGAGGTCAAGATCTTCCACTCCAATCATATGGATCTTGATCTCTAGCCTACCCAAGTAGCTTTCCACCAATCCCATCTCTTCCACCATGCCAAATCTGTCAGAGAGTGATTGATTGCTAAGGAGTCTATCATCTTGAAGCACAAGAGCAAGGAGTTCATCGTCATTACCGAGCCTATTACCTTTTGGAGGGTGGTGCCTCCTAGATTGGTTAGGTGTCACTTGGGAGCCTCCTACTTCGTGTTGTGGAGTGAACCAAGAAGTTTGTAAGGGCAAGGAGATTGCCTACTTCGTGAAGATCTACCCATAGTGAGGCTAGTCCTTAGTGGACGGAAGCCGTTATGGAATAGTCAAGGTTTCTACTTCGTGGACCCTGTTGGGTGGAGCCCTCCATGGACACTCGCGACCGTTACCCTCCGTGGGTTGAAGACTCCATAAACATGGATTTACGATAGCGCCACCTATCGAAACCACGGGAAAAATCATCGTGTCTAGAACTGTGTTTGATCTTCCTACCCTATCCCTTCTATACATGCTTGTTGTTACTTTCTGCTGCTATATACTCTTAGACTTGCATGTGTAGGGTGTACTTGACTTGCCATGAAATGCTAAAAACTGTCAACCCTAAAACTTTGTATAGGCAAAACTTTTATTTGGTCAAGTAGTCTAATCACCCCCTCTAGACATACTTTCAGTCCTACACTTTCTCCACCTCTATCAATACCTTGGGACTCTTGACTTAGACATGTCCCATGACACCAATAAGAAAGCGAAGCTTCACACAACACCCTCTTAATGATGTGTTGGCTGATAATATGAGCACATGCGACCAAAGACTTTACGATCTAGATATTCAAGGGCGACATACGCCAATCTGTATATATCTTTGATAGGAAAGACTGAAACTGGTGTACGGCTAGATCCAAGAGGTCGACATCTGACAGAAAAAAAATTGGCAGAAGAAGAGAGCTTGGGCCAACCAACGGTAACCAGGCTGCGACAATGGACCAGTCGACAGGGACAACCCTTGAGCTAACAACTCATGATCATTAGGATGCAGGATCCAAAGCAGTCAAGGCCACAACTTCAAGAGGCAACCATGACCAACGAACCGCTGGAATAGAAGGAGATGACAAGCTGCGTGCCTGGGAAGACCGGATCTCGCCCATCAGTCGCTGGATCCGCGGACTATGGGTTGGAAGCACTGCCATCGTCGCCGGTACGACCAAATCCGATGCTCTTCTCGCCAGCTCCTCTAAGAAGGGGAGGAACAACATGAGCACCCCTCCGCCACCATCCTCGAGGCCGAGCCATCTTTGCCGCCATCTCCCTCTGGCGACGGCGAGGAGAGTATAGATAAGAGAAGGGTGACGGGCAGGGGGCTTGGGTCGCCACCCGAGTCACCCCAAAGGAGCAACGAGGGGGCATGTTCTCGGTTCCACACGAGGTGTGGTATCAGAGGCACACTGACGATGTCCTAGACTAGGGGGTACTCACCACGTCATCTCCCGACCAGTGGGTCGTGCTGAGGACCCCTATGATGATTCACTAATGGGCCACTTCGGGCAGCCGATGTAGAATACAAGGAGGATTCCACAAGACTTGGCGCACAAGACAAGGACTCCTCTAAACCCTAGGCCTACGGTGCATATATAAACCAAGGTCGAGCTAGTAATAGATGATCTCATATTCATTACTATAATCTCATAGTAGATACCTATACTATGTACTATCCCCCATATCAATACAATCAAAAGCAGGACATAGGGTATTATCTCCTTGAGAGAGCCTGGACCTGGGTAAATCATGTGTCCATGTTACCATCGCTCCAAGAAGCCTAGCTTAGGACCCCTACTATGAGATATGTCGAATTTGACACCAACATTGGTGCTTTCATTGAGAGCCTGCTAGGTAGTCACTATGGTGCGATGAGAATTCAGATCGGCTCCATTGCGAATCTACGCGTCGGAACTGAACTACATTGTCAACATCGGCATCTTTGTCGCTGGCTTGACTGGTCACCTCGGCTATGCCGAGGACTGCGCTCCATGTCAGATCATATAGATTGGACGGGTGTCTTCATCAACATCAACTCCAATCTCAACCAAGATAATGGAAGAATCCTCATTGGTTCTCGGGGGCTCAACGTCAACATTGCCCTCGCACGATCATGTAGTTTTTCTGGACAGGGAATTCGTGTTCATCGTTCCTGCCTTCCTGAGTGGCGCTTTGATGATTGCTTCGGTAGAATTGTGCAGAATTGAGTCTAGAACAACCTTGAAAAATTTCCTCACGTTCCGGTGGAGGAATCTCTGGCGATCTACAATATACCAGAGCCCTATCGAATCTGGACGGGAATCTGGATGAGTATAGGACGAGGAGTCTAGTATCTAGCTCGGATATCCATTGGCAAACCCCACCATTCATCGGCTGCGGAATTCCTATATCGATCACCCGTGAAAATTTCAGCTCGATCCGACCGTCCAAACTTCGGGAAACATCCGATGAGTACAACAAATTTTGGATCTATTTTATGCGCGAAAACTAATCCGACCCGAGTTCATCTTTTTCATGAAGGGTTGTGAGGCGTCCTTTTTGAAGTAAATTTTCTCATCATCTCGATCATCCCACCAAGAGTTCGGCATCGTGAGGGCCGAATAATCATCAAGCAAACCTCGTCATCCACAGGTAGTACGGGCCGGGTGCTCCATTGCTTCATCAAGCCAGCATCGACCTCGTCATAAATTCTGACCTACGGCGGCATCGCTGTGCCGTTACGTTTTCAAGTTGATGTCCACCATGCCGACTTGCTTTGACACGTCAGCTGGCATGGGGCTCTAGCGTCACCTTACAAATCTGCTCCGTCACCTCGGCTAGACTGGGGGCTTTGGCATCCCTTCATCAACCTGCTCCGGGGACTTCGGCGTCACCAGCTGACCTACTTCAACACATCGGCTGGCATGAGACTTCGGCGTCACCAGCCGCCCTGCATGAGACTTCGGCTTCCGCCGATCACAGCTTCGCCATGTTAACTGGACCGAGGACTTCATCTTTCTACATCGACCGTGCAGCATCGCCACTTCGTCAAGCCGAACTCTTCGTTCAGTCACCTCGGCGCCCAAGCCATATTCCTTTACTTATTTGCTTCACTTAAATTAACTAAGTAGAAGAATTTTTTAAATATATTATTATCTTTATTTGTTATTACTCTTGGTTTTCACTATATTGTGTGCACAGGTAATCGACTTCGGCCGTCACGCGATCACCTCGGTGTCACCTTACCGACCTGCTCCACCACCTCGGCTAGACTAGGGGCTTTGCGTCACCACATCGGCCGAACCATGACACTACTTTAGAGTGCCGAACTCCTTGTTCGCTCACCTCGGGACGGGCTTGGGGGCTCAGACCTCGGCCATGCCAAAGACTACACACCGGATCTGTCAAAGTTTGATGGGCTTCCTCGTCCTGCCACTAGCCCGGCTCGTGTTATCAACATCGAGCACATTAACCAGCTAAGTCGCTTTCATGCCAAAAAACTTTCAGTTTTAGTTTTTGTTCGATTCAACCAAGCATTATACTTTTTTGACAAAAAGTTGTTTGCGAAAAACTTTCTTTGTCAAAACTTTGTTTGTTACAAATAAATTCAAATACCTTGTTTAATTGGGGGCTTCCTTTATGAAGGCATTCCTCTTGCATATGATTATTAAAGTATCACACCCTTCCTTGTATTTGTTTACGCCAATATATGCATTATGTTGACATAAGTGTTCTGCAAAGCTAGGTTGCCTTGCTCCTGTGCTTACCCCTATGTTCTCGATTGTTCGGCTAGGGAGTAAAGGGAGCACCTTTGCGATTATTATGATCGGGTCATCCGAACTCATACCTCAGACGGGTGAAGCCGAAAGCTAGTGCTCTTACTGTTTTCAACTATGGCCGGCCACGACGGAAGTCGAGCATACATAAATCTATTGCACACCCCTCATCATAATCATGAGAACCCAAAGAAAGGAACCGTTGGCGGAACTATTTTCTTTGAAGATGCTTCTTATGTTAAATAGTACTATAACATAAGTTCTTTGGCGCTTTGTCTGTTATAGCCTAATGGCCTGATTGCCTGGTTATTCGAAACACCTCTGATATCCTCGGATGGCATAGTAGATAACACTTTTCGGACCTTGGCCGAAGAGGGAGAAGCCGATGGTCGGTTAAGAGGCGTTTAAAGTTCTTGTGAAGACGTATATGATATAAGTACTTCGGTACAAACAATCATTCAAAATTATTTTACCCAAGTCACTAGGGGGCTCTTGAATTTGCATGAGTCGTTTTATAATAATTGTGTTTTCTTATTAGTCATTGCAAAGTCTTTTTCTACTACTCCTTTTTCCGACACTAGCGTGTGGTTAATAGCCGGATAGCCTGGTTTCATTCTAAAGCCGCTCGAGTTTAGTTCGCTAAACAGGTCTGAGAGAAACACTCCGCCTTCAGAATATGGAGGTTGAAGCGACAGGCTGACCCGCTTGGAGCCCGAAGATTGAATGTATCATGTTATAGCACGACCGACACACAAATTAAATTTTAGACCACTTTTGGATTGGCACGATTTTATTTTATCTAAATATAAAGTTTTTTGTGCAAGGTTTTTGGCATTTCCGAGCATAACTCTTGCAGTACACTTTTAATGCATCGGCAATATCGATGGGGGCTGCGACTAGAGCTGGACCCACCAAAAGCCAAGGTACTCTGAGGAGTTCTCGGCAAAACGTTCTCGGATATTGCTTTATATGCACCAGTTTTGAATTGTGTCTTCGGTCAATAGTTGGGTTGCCCGGCTCTGTGCATTCCTCCTATATTCTGCTTTGTTTGGCTAGGAGTGCAAAGGGAGAACCACTGTGATTGGCCTTCCAGTTTAACTGGTCAAGTACCTCAGTGGAGAAAGCCAAAAACTGGCAGTCACGATGAGCGTAAGCTGGTGGGTGATCTGATGACCGTATTAAACAATGGTCCGTTCATAAAATTGGCCGAAGTGTTAAGGGCTTAACCTCGGCTAACGTCGAACAATTACTAGATTGAATCTATTTGCATTAAAAAAACCGATCAAAAAAGGGCGAGCGAAGTTACTCGGGGGCTAGTAACTGGCCTCCTAAACTTTAAGCTCATGTGACTATATGATAAACGGTCACAAAGGAGTCAAAATAGCATATAGCATTAAAGAATTTATATTCAATATGCGAGTGCTGCCTTCCGTAATCATCGTTATAAATCTAAAAATATGCATCAATTTGACTTAAGATTTTACCCAAGCTGGGTTGCGTGGCTCCTGTGCTTACCCCCTACATTCCCGATTGTTCGGCTAGGAGGTAAATGGAGCACCTCTGTGATTGTTACTTTCGGGTCATCTGGGTTAGTACCTCGGACTAGGTGAAGCTGAGAGCTAGCCATCTTAAGAATATAATTGGTCGACAATGACATAAGTGAAAATTTAGGTTCACTAAGGACCACATAGTTTGGGAACATTTTCCGAACTAAATCCTCAATGTTGTTCTCCCATATTGATCAGAGTTGAGGTCTCATGATCATGGTCAACATGATATCCTGGGAAAAGGAACTTATAAATGAACTATTTCTCCCAGCAGATGTTTCTTACATAGTAATATAACATATCTCTTCGCGTACCTTTGTTTATAAAACCGTATGGTCGGATTGCCTTGTTTGCCGTAAATCTTAGCATTTATAAAGGCTTTATAAAGTAGGACAAACACTCCTCATCTACTGGTCGAGGAGGTTGAAGTCGATGGTCGGCCAACAAAGTCTTGTACAATGCGGATCTGAGCATTAATGATGTAAATACTTGGATACATAGAATCATTACACATAAATTATGTCAAACATAACAAAGTTTGTGTCAAACTGATATCGATCCTTAATTCGACCATCCGTGCCCAAATTAAGGCTCGGGGCTATTGCATTGACAATTCAATGCAGGAAATTTCAGTGCAATACAGTTTTCGAGGAGATTATGATCCTTGGGTAGGTCAACCGCACCCAACCTGAGTCTCGAGGTATGTGCACACCACTTTTGTGTTCCAAAGTATGTTGCCGAGCTAGGAGTTGATCCTCAGGCCGATTTTGCAAATCGACTTGAGCCTCAAGGGCTACTGGGATCAGTGGTTTTATGTCATCCTTCAGGTGCATCTCGGGTTTTAGACCGAAACACACCTTGAGGGCTACTGGCTATATATCTCAGCAGAGAATAAATTGCACCAATCGAAAATATCCACTAAAAATCAGCCCATGGTGAGGGTGGTGCACCACCTCTAAAGCAGTCTGACATAAAGCTCGGGCGCATGTGGCTGGCTCCATAAAGAGCATTTCCGACATTAAGCTCGGGTGTATTCCTTAATTTTTTTAAGGTCCAAGTTAGTTTATGATACCTTGAACGCTGACCACCGTTAGAGATCGGATACAGTCCGGTGTTGGAGCTCGGAAGCTGTCCGGCATAAAGCTCGGATTCAAATGGTTCGTTTCATAGAAGATTATTCCCGCATTTAAGCTCGGATGGACTCATTCAAACTTTTAGAGACCAAGGTAATCTATGATACCTCAGATGCAGTCCCACGTTGGAGCTCGGGCGCAAGAGGATAGCTTGAATGCCGATCAGCGTTGGAGCTCGGCTTCAAAAAGACACCTCAGATGCAGTTCGGCGTTGGAGCTCGGACGTAAGAGGACACCACCACAGGGGAAACACTTCAAACCCCAGGTCTGGTGTCAAAAATTACAAGGCATTAATAAATGCCAATAACTTAAAGGGGCTCCTCGGATGACCGACATGTAAACTCTTCGGATTCAGCTCAGTGATCCTCAAGATCGGACATGGGAAGATTTGTTGAACCAGTTTTCAAGACCGACGATCGAAGACGAAGAATTATTAAGAAGAACCGAGGAGCGTTCTTAACTTGAAGACCGGTTCAGGGGGCTACTGACGATGTCCTGGACTAGCGGGTACTCACACGTCGTCTCCCGACCAGTGGGTCGGGCCGAGGACCCCCATGATGATTCACTAATGGGCCACTTCGACCAGCCCATGCTGAATACGTACAAGAAGGATTCCACAAGACTTGGCGTACAAGACAAGGACTCCTCTAAACCCTAGGCCTACGGTGCATATATAAACCAAGGCCAGGCTAGTAATAGACGATCTCATATTCATTACTACAATCTCGTAGTAGATACTTGTACTATGTACTGTCCCCCATATCAATACAATCAAAAGCAGGATGTGGGGTATTATCTCCTTGAGAGAGCCCGAACCTGGGTAAATCATGTGTCCATGTTACCATCGCTCCAAGATGCCTACCTTAGGACCCGTACTACGAGATATGACGGATTTGACACCGACACACACCAAGAATCGTGCTACTTGAAATCCATGATGCAAAATTACATGCATTTTGTAAAAGAAACAAAGACGGTGCATATAATCGGAATCCCTACGAATGAGTCCGATATAGGCTTCATTGGAAGCTAACCTCTAATGGTTTTTGCTTAGTGAAATCGATGTATTTGAATCTTATTGAACCCGGAACAATCCCCAAGTCAATTCATATTTGGAAGGTCAAAGTACCCCTACGAATCAAAGTTTTCATGTGGTTTGTTCATAAGGAGGTGATTCTCACTAAGGATAATTTGGCAAAGCGGAATTGGAAGGGAAGTAAAAGCTTTTGTGATCATGATGAATCTATCAATCAACCTTTTCTCCAATGTCCTTTAGCAAAAAATTTGTGCCAAACAATTCGTATAGCCTTCAATATTATTCCTCCAGATAGCATTGACACGTTGTTAGGGACGTGGTTAAATGGAGTTAACATAATCACTGCAGGGCATATTCGTATAGGAGTATGTGAGTTACTTTGGGCTATATGGAATTGTAGGAATGACATGGTTTTTAACAGACAAACACGTGTAAATTTTTTACAAGTACTACACAGGGCATCAGCGTTGATCCATATATGAAACCAGGGGGCCTTTGGTTACCGGGTCTGCCCGGTGGGAGATGATAGCTCGGGATATCTACAACCAGTTTGGATGACAATCCAGTAATAGGATAGATGGTTAGGCATCGAGTCCTATTTTCGCCGGTTGAGTCATTTTTTCCTCTTGGATTATTTTGCAGCTCTTTACGAGCTTATTCGGAACAAGACTATTTCATCGCTTGTTTTAATAAAGGGGCCCTAATAAATAAATAAACGGAATCCCTAATGAAATATATTTAAATTCGTATATAAGTATTGAACAACAGGAGCACTGACACAATAAAATTATATTATTTTCCCCATCCAGCCAAACGAATAGAAAACTCAACTTCTAGTCACACGGGCCTCAACTGGCCCGTGTATTTCACATTCTATGCTTAAACAATAAATAATAAAAATAAATCACTAAAGCAACTATACAATCAATCAACTAACAACATTTTTCCCGTTCTGATTGTGCTGCAGATGTCTGCGTTTTTCCATGTGGATTATTTAGCAGGTAGGCATGTTGGGAGGCGGAGGCATCAGTTTAGCTTCAGGAGCCTTGCCATCCTTCACGATGAAGACGGTGTTCATTCCCCACACCACGTGGCGATCAAAATGACAATGCATAAACCACACTCCTAAATAGGAGGGCAAACATATAAGATTATTAGAGATTGCACTTGATTAATTCGTTCCAACAAATGTATAGCCATTGCCCAAAACCTGAATATGTATATATAAAAAATTTACATTCCAAATTTTTTGTCTTATTTTGTACATAAAAAGAGACTGTCAGAAAATATATAGTCATTATAAAAAATTATGTCACTTAAAACTACAAACATAAAAACATAGTGTAAAATATACATAAAATGTGATTTTTCTGGTCTCATGACCTATATTTTTTGTTTTCTTAGTCAAATTTTATGTAGTGAATCAATATAAATGTAATTATTTGTATTTAAAATATAATTCATTTATGTAAAGATCGTAAGATTACTTCGTATGAAAAATAACTTATTCTGCACCCTGTGTGATGAATAGATATATAGTTGACTCACCAGGATTTGTTGCGCGGAATCGGATTGCGGCCCAGCCAGCTTTGGGCACGGAGACCGTGTTCTGGTGCGGTGGGTCGACCAAGTTATAGGTGGGAGGGTCCTTCTGCTCATCAAAGTTACCGAACCCTCTCCCTACCACGTAGAAAGTGTAGCCGTGCAGGTGCATGGGGTGGTTCTCGGCGCCAAGGATGGAGGTGTCCTGGAACACCACCTCAACAACGGTGCCGTACTCCAGCACCTTCACCTTGGTGCCGCGCTTGGTGGCCCAGCGCTCGATGGGGTCGTTGTCGACGCCCGTGAAGTTGAAGAAGAAGGGCGGCTTGTTGGGGAAGTCCGTCTCGAACACGCCGCGGATGGAGTGGTAGTAGGCGCCGAGGATGTCGACGGACGGGTTCGCGAAGCTGACGTTGTTCAGGCTCGCCGCGAAGCGGTTGCCGGCAGGGCCGCCGCACGTTTCGTTGGCGGCGCAGGGGAGCACGTTGACTGCGATGGTGACGAGCATGCGCTCGTCGACCTTCCTCGGCAGGTCCACCGGGTGGTCCTTGCTGCCCAGGGACCGGAGCTGCGCCGTGTACGCGGTTGCCGAGTCGATGTCGTTGACGCCGGGAAGGTCACTAGGGAACTCCGGCGTGCCCGCACGCGATAGTGTATCGTCCATGTATTCCACGATGGCGGTGGCAGTGCTGTTGTTGACCTCGATGTTGGGGTTGGACGCGAACGTCCTCGCGGCCATGTAGTACCGGCCACGATCCACGCGGTTGGCTTCGAAGAGCGCATCGATGGTCTGTCCCGGCGCAATCATGATGTGCTTGACGGCGAACGGCTTGGTGTAGTGGCCGTCGGTGCCAACCACCGTGAGGTTGTGCCCGGCGATGCCGAAGAAGAGGTCGTTGGAGAGCCCCGCGTTGATGATCCGGAGCAGGTACGTCCTACCGTTCTGCACCGGTATCTTGTAGGTGCTGTCCTTGGAGCACGGGAACAGGTCCCCCGGCTGTCCGTTGATGGTGTTCGCGTCCGAGATGTTGATCTCGCCGCCGGTCCGCTGCGCGTCCTCGAGTAGATGGTTCACGTCGGCATTCCACCACTCACCTGCATGCATGCATGCATGGGAGTATATCAAGTTAACGACAATCGCGCAATGACAACTTACGCCAGGATGAAATTAATGGAAGCATGAATGTATATAGTATATACCGAGGATGATGGGTATCTCCTTGTGTGGTTTCTCGAAGGGGAAGCTGGTTCCGAGCTTGGGATGGATGACAATGGCACCGTGGATTGTGGTGCGGTCATAGTCACTGTGCGCGTGCCACCAGAGTGTACCCTCTTCTTCGGACAAGATGACCCGGTAGGTGAAGTTGCCTCCGGGGCGGATGGGACACTGGGTAATGTACTCCGGCCCGTCGGACCACGGGTTGCGTGGCTGATCCACACCATGCCTGTGTAAACGTACATATATCGATCGCGTCAGAAATTAAGTTTAGAGGATGGATATTTCCAGTAAACGACTGACCGCCAGGCTAACTATATAACATACCAGTGGATGGTAATGTTTTTACCGCCAGGCTAACTAACAAACACGTACATATGTCGCGTCAGAAAATAGGTTTTCGGGTGGTTATATGCAGTGAAAGGCCGGCGCCAGGTTAGCTAGCTAACTTACCAGTGGATGGTGATGTTTTTATCGCCTTGGTTGTAGACGTTTACGATGACGAGGTCGCCCTTGTGCGCATAGATGGTAGGGCCAGGGAACTGGCCGTTGACGGTGAGGACGGTCTTCTCCTTGCAAAGCCTTGTGTAATTGCTCTCCTTAATCTACAAAATATGATAAACGCGCGTCACTGGTAAGTTTATGGTATGCTGAGATGACATGTGTACTTGTTAAGAGAAATATATTGGTAAGGCCTAAGTAAATGCAAACAAATGCAAATAAATGCAAACAGACTTACAAAGAAATCGTAGTGACGAGTCTTTGCGCTAACGGAAACTCCCAGCGCTAACAGCACCCCAAGTAACCAAAGCACCACCGGTATCTTAGCTATACCCATCGCCGGCCGACGGTCGTCACCAGTCACCGAGCTCTGCTCAGATCGACGGTGAACGGTCGGAGATTAGTGAAGAAGCTAGCCACAAGTTTTGCACGTACGCTAGCTGCTGCTTGAGCAAATCTGGAAGCTATAATATGTGGGATGGACTGATGATGGCAATTCCAAGCAGACGCACGAGGTATTTATATAGATCGTATGGGGCACAAGATCGAGCCCGGTCGACGATGCGTGTGTGCGTGGTTTCATATGATTAGCTTCTTGGCAAATAATCGGTAGAAAGGCAGTGGCTGCTTTGGCCGAGCCGCCCAGCGCGACAACGTGAAATGCATGCATGCAGTTACCCCTGGATTTTATTAACTATTTGTTTTGGTCGCTGTCATGCATGCTGCGAACACGACAGCGTCAAAGCCTTGAGACGTTCGCGGCAACCGCCCATGAAATTTAGTTTCAGTAGATTAATTAATCGATCCTAACACGTACGACGTAGGTGCAACTTTTTTAAAAAAAATCAGAAAAAACACGATAAGCTTTTGCAACGTGTGGTGGATGCATGCATCCGTTACTGCTTTTGCCTCATTTGGCGTGGGGGCTGCCGTATTAGTTTTATTTTGTTGCTATTGTTGTTAGTAGATTTTGACCAGCTTGTGAACGACACTGCTTTGTTTTTGTAGCTGGAACGAGCAAAGCTGATCAACGCGTGAGGAAATGGAGGTCGTGCTGACATTTGTGGCACCCGGGAGACCTGATCGACTACGCAATCAATCCAAAAGGGAAACAATCCTGCATGCATGTCCGCCCGTCCTGCACTCAGAGCTCCATCCGCTGGAGCACAGGCGTTTTGGGGGGGTTTAGATTTTGCTTGATTTTTCTAAGTTTTCTGGAAAAAAAATCATTTAGTTTTGTTTTTCCTCACATGAACCACACCGTGTGAAAAACACAGTTGTGTTTCTCAAAAATGAAAGTCTCGATTGTGCTTCATTGTGAAACACAATTTTGCTTTCGTGTGAAGTACAAATGTGCTTCATGAAAATTAAAAAACACAACTCTGCTTCTTGAAAGTGAAAAATGCACAACTTGATGTGCTTCATGAGAAAATACTGTTTTTTTCTTTATATTTTTTTGTGAGCTTTTAGTATTTTGGTTTTCGTTTTTAGAGAAGAAGTTTGTCCAAATCTATTATCATCTAGTTTCGAAACTCTTGACGTGAGAAATCCAACGGTGAAACGGTTTTTAATACAGACGCACGATTCAAAAGATAAAATGTCTTGAAAAAACGAATCTATCAAAAAAACACAACTCTTAGGGCACCTCCAACGCTGACCCCCAAATCAGACACCGCATCTGTCCGTGGACCGGTAGGGACCAGTCCGTAGGTACTGATGCAGGAGCCGGTCATCCAACCATAGCCGCAAATGTCCAAAGACATTTCAAACGAATTTAACGGCAATAAACAAATTTGCTGGGAATTTAAATATCTAGAGAGAGTGCAGTTTGACTTGGCTGATTAAAAAGCTGAAGATTGTTCCTCGAGAACACAGCTCTTGACAAAATGCCAATTGACATTATACTCCAATATATGTCTTTTCTAGCCACAGTACAATCAAACACACATCTATTTCAATTTCTAAGGTTTAGTGTATTTTAAGTTTTAAGGGCACCTCATTACACTCGGATATTTTTTTTTCTGTATGTTTTCGACTCAAGTGTATAACTTCCCCAAAATATTGCAGTAATATGTTGATTCTAATAAGGACAGTAGATGATCGACTGGTGCCAGATTAACTACTGACTTTGAACTGAAAAATTATTACGTCGATGAAAACTCATCATAAAATCGGTAATTTTTTGTAAGACGTTAGCACTTTGCTTTAGGAAGCAGCATAGTCAAAATGACATAATAAATACATGTGGAGATAACATATATTGGTAAGATTTGACGAAAATGGATTGAGGTAGCATGACTGCTACTAGAGAAAATGGATAAAACCAATACTATCATGTTTCTCTAGATAATTTCTAATAAATTATAGCCAGTATAAAAAAAAATCCTCATACAATGTTCTCTAGATAATTTCTATTATCAACAACGTACAAAGTTTCTTGGGTTGATATGAAAAACTAAAATGGTACATAAATGAGAATTTATTCCAGAAACGAGGGGTGGAGTGTTTCTAGACATTTTTTTGTGATATTTTTATTTTTATTTTGCATAATATGGATCCATTTGTGGATGAAAGGATGGACCATGAAAGAAGGCTGGATAGGGACAACCAGTTGCTCTAGATAGCCATACACAAAATGAAAACATGGCATTGAATTGCGGACTTACTCGAGATAAGATAAAACAACTTAAGTAGCGAATGCACATAATGCGGGGTTAATTTGGCTGGTTTCCTTGCAGCGCGGTGTCCAACTATCTTATCAAAGCCACATAACTAAATTTTATTATTTATTAATATTGTAATCCTCTATTTATATAAAAAATAATATCAAAGTTACGCCTTCATAAATATACCAATGTCTAAAACATCGCGATTTATACAATGAAGGGGGTAAATAAGAGAATAAAAACATGTGCGTGAGATAAACAAAATCGATACTTTCAATGCACTAAAGATCTAGCCCTTGCATTTGTGAGGGCCACCTTGCTAGTGGAATATACAAACAACCACTGACGAACTAATGTGAGGGCCAACCTTGGCCCTCGTCCACTGTAATGGCCCAGGAGGGGATCGAATCAAACCAGAAGGTAGGTGAGGTTCGTATGGGATGGAAGTATCATCAAATTATGATGATCAAGCTGGGTTTTGCATCTGTTTGGGTCTCTTTTGTGATGAAAATGGTGACCTCGCTTAAATTCTTAGTTTTGTTTAATGGAAAGAAGCTCTAGGAATTTAGTCCTACAAGGGAAATTCGGTAGGGAGACCCAATCTCGCCCTACATTTTCTTGCTGGCAGTAGAGGGCCTTTTACGCCTCTTAAAAAGTATAAATCAGTTATGTCATGTTAGTAGGATTTAAGTGGCAGAATCGACACCACTAGTGGGCCATTTAATCTTTGCAGATGACAACATGTTGTTCATCAAGGTTGGAGGTGAGGGTGCAACTTTGGTAACCTCGTTGTTGGACACTTATTGCCAGGCCCCAGGACGAAAATTAAACATTTCTAAGTTTTCGGTATTCTTTAGTAAAGGATGTCCTCAACTTACCAAGGATGAGATGAAAGGAATACTCAATGTCCCCAACGGAAGCTTGTTTGAAAAGTACTTGGGAATGCCCATTGATGTGGGAAACTAAAAAATGGAGCTTTCAAACATCTGAAAGAAATGGTTTGGAACAAAGTTAAGGGATGGATGGAAAAAATCTCTCTTAGGAGGGAAAGATGTGCTCATCAAGTTTGTTGCACATGAATTGCCGGTGTACTCTATGTGTTGTTTCAAGCTACCTCGTGGACATTGTTTGCTTTTTAAGTCACTCATCCGTAAATTTTGGTGGGGTAGAAAAAAGGTGAAAGGAAGATCTTTTGGGTGTCGTGGGAGGTTATGACACGACCAAAATGCGAAGGAGACTTAGGTTTTTGAGACATAGAGCTATTTTAATCTAGCCTTATTCCAAAGACAAGCCTAGAGAATTTTACACCAGCTAGATACACTGAGTGCAAAAATAATAAAAGCAAGGTATTACCCACATGTTGATTTTCTTGATGCCGAGCTAGGAAGTCACCTCTCCCAAATATGGAGATCAATCATGGAAGGAAAACATGTGTTGTCACATGGCTTGATTAGGCGTTTTGGTGAAATCACACATATATTTGGTTCCATAATAGGATACCACATGAGTACTCGATGTGTCCCATTGCGTATCTTGTACCACAACACCCTGAAAAAGTCTTTGAACTGATTGAGGAAACCTCTTCAAGTTGGAAACATGACGTGATCAAAAGCGTATTCTTGCCGGTAGATGTTTGGTTGATTCTGATCATCAAATTATGCACATGACATATGAAAGATTTTTAGTCTTGGGTACATGATAAGAAAGGTGAGTTCATCATGAGGTCTGCCTACATGATGTTGGTCACAAAAAAAACCCAGAGAAGCCTAGCTTGAGGGCCGACGAATGCGTTGACCTCGCAGAAAGTAACTCGGGAGTTTGACTCGAGAGATTGAGCTTATTGTCCCCATCCCTCATCATCGATGAAGTAGAGCTTTTCGCATCAGCTTTTCCTACGTTGGTCGCTTACCAGTTCCTCCATCCCTGGAAGAGCTCCCTCCAAGATGACGACCCCCTGATATGTCTCCAACGCAACTATAATTTATGAAGTATTCATGTCATGTTTACAATAATTATATATGATTTTCGTATGATTTTATTAGAACTAACCTGAACTGACGTTGTTTTTAGCAGAACTATTATGGTGTCGTTTTTTGTGTAGAAATAACAGTTCTCGGAATGGGCTGAAAATTTAGTATGATTTTTTATGGACCAAAATAGACCCCCGAAGCATTGGAGCTAGGCCTTAAGAGCCATGAGGAGGCGGCAAGCCTGCCAGGCGTTGCCAGGGTGGTGGGCACGCCTAGCAGGCTTGCCACCGCCTCGTGGCACCCCTTGACGTGACATCGACGCCAAAAATTCCTATAAATACTAAAAACTCTGAAAATAAACCTACATCGGGAGTTTCTCCTCCTCACACCTCCAGAGCCACAAAAAACCAATGTTGGCCCTCTCCGGCACCCTGCCGGAGGGGGTCATCATCATCAGAGGCCATCTTCATCATCCCGGAGGGGCCATTAACACTATGGAGGCCAAGGACCATAGGGAGAACCTCTCCCCACAGAGGGGGGAGGCCATGGAGGAGGAAGCACAAGGGGGAGACCATCTCCCCTTCTCTCCCGCTGGTGCCGGAGTGCCACCAGGGGAACCATTACCGTGGTGATCGTCTTCATCAACATCACCTTCTTCATCACCATCCTCATCTCCTTTTAGCGGCTCTCCTTTTAGAGGTCCACTCCCCTGCACCCCGTTGTAATCCCCTACTTGAACATGGTGCTTTATCCCACATATTATGATCCAATGATGTGTTGCCATCCTATGATGTTTTGAGTAGATTTCTTTTGTCCTTTGGGTTGATTGATGATCTAGATTGGTTTGAGTTGTATGTTTATTATGGTGCTGTCCTATGGTGCCTTCCGTGCCACGCACATGTGAAGGATTCCTATTGTAGGGTGTTGCAATACATTCATGATTCACTTATAATGGGTAGCTTGAGTGACAAAAGCATAAAGCCGAGTAAGTGGGTTGCTGTGAATGGCATAAAGGGGACTTGATGCTTTAATGCTATGGTTGGGTTTTACCTTAATGATCTTTAGTAACTGCGGATGCTTGCTAGAGTTTCAATCATAAGTGCATATGATACAAGTAGGAAAGTATGTTAGCTTGTGCCTCTCCCTCATATAAAATTGCAATAATGATTTTTGATCTTGTTAACAATTGCCTAGGATAATTCCGCACATCGACCCATCATTATTCCACACTCCCTATTTGTAATATATTATAATATTATGTTAACAACACCTATTTTAATATTTTAGTCCTCCGTTTTAATGCAAAACCTATCCTCTTCATACCCACAACGTAGTTTTATTTCTCTTTTCTAGATGGAAGCAAACGTTCGATGTACGTAGAGTCGTATCAGTGATAGATAGGACTTGAGAGAATATTGATCTTACCTTTAGCTCCTTGTGGGTTAGACAATCCATACTTAGCACTTCCACCTTTGAAAATTTCTATGATGATTCCTTGCACTTGGGAATTATCAAGCTCTTTTCTTGCGCCGTTGTCGGGGAGTAATAGTGTGGGGTTGATATTCTCGTGTGTGCTTGTTTGCTTTCTTCACTAAGTAGATTTTGTTTTCCCCTTTTGCTTTATTTAGTTGTGGGTGAAACAAAAAAAATTTAAATAAT
Organism: Hordeum marinum; assembly: GCA_022496015.1. NCBI lineage: Eukaryota > Viridiplantae > Streptophyta > Magnoliopsida > Poales > Poaceae > Hordeum > Hordeum marinum. The sequence goes on from CM039678.1 coordinate 117,765,411, forward strand.
GAAAAATACAAAAATAGTTGCTTGCCCCTTATGGCTAAGAAGTTTTTCAAAAAGAGAAGTGTTTGGAAGGTTGTGCATTGGAGAAGTGAGGGTCGACCTTGAATACTTGTGTTCATGCTCATGGAAACAATGTAGAATTTTCCATGGACGATTCTGAAAAATAATAATCCCCTTTTATATATCCATTTTTTTATACAAATAATGTTCCAAGATTTTCTTTTAGGATGATTAGATTGCTTGTTTGGTGTGTGCAGTGCAAAAACAGAAACTTTTGCTGTAGTGCGTGAATTTACATTTTTTACTGGAATGTCAAAAGTTTTTAATTTTTTTACAAAGTACTTCTATGAAAATGTTTTAATTTTTCCTAAATTTTAAGAATAGTTTGAGTTAAATAAGTATACGAAGTTTCCATATTACTGCAGACTATCCTATTTTTGACAGATTCTGTTTTCTATGCATTGTTTATTTTGAAGAATCTATGGGTAGTATCGGTGGGTATGAACCATGGTGAAGTGGGAATACATTAGAAATAATTCTAATATGAATTTGGAATGAGTTCACAACAGTACTTGAAGTATTATTTTGCTTTATTATACTAACAGGTCTCACGAGGGTTTTGTTAAGTTTTGTGTGAATGAAGTGTTCGAAGATCGGGGAGGTATCGATATAAGAAGAATATGGAGAGACAAGAGTTCAATCTTGGGGATTCCCAAGGCACCCCAAGTAAATATTTCGAGGATAGTCAAGCATCTAAGCTTGGGGATGCCCCGGAAGGCATCCCATCTTTATTCTTTAACAATTATCGGTATACCTCAGTTTTTTGTTTTGTTCACATGATATGCATCTTTAGTGTTTTTATTTTCCTTTATGCACCCTTATAGTATGAGTTAGTACTTCATTGATTTTTAGAATTATTCATATGCTTCACTTAAATCTTTTGAGTATGGCTTTGTAGAATGCTCTTTGTGCTTCACTTAAATCTTTTGAGTATGGCTTATAGAATGCTTCGTGTGCTTCACTTATGTATTTTGAGCTTGGATATTGGTTAATCTATATTAATTGTATAATTCTCTATGAACTTCACTTATATCTTTTCGAGTATGAATAGAATGATCATCGGAATTTGGCTTGGAAGAGTATCATTGAAATCATCATGCCTAGCTAAAAGGCATTGAAGAAAAGCGCTTGTTGGGAGACAACCCAACACTTTTACCTTCTGTTTTGATGTGTTAACATGATTAATTTACTGTAGTAATCATGTTTTGTGTCTTTATTTCAATAAAGTGCCAAGTAAAGCCTTTGGGATAGTGTGGATACTTGCTTGTTTGATTCTATGCAAAAATAGAAAGTTTTGCGTCCAGTATATGAATTATCTGATTTTACTGAAGCGTCAAAAAATTATTAAAGTTTTACACAAACTTTATTTGAAAATTCCTTGAGTTTGGTGATCATTCAGATCTTTACAGACTGTTCTGTTTTTGACAGATTCTGTTTTGCATGCATAGTTTGCTTGTTTCAAGTGTTCCTGTAGATTATATTGAGTAATATAAATTGTGGGAATGATGGAATACAGTAGGTATTATGTGGGAATAATTATGAATCTTGTCTTGATAGTACCTAAGTGAATGATCTATCTTTATTACACTAACCCTTCTCACAAAGTTCCGTTAAGTTTTGTGTGATTGAAGTTTTCAAGTTTTGGGTGAGACATAGATATGAGGAGAATAAGGAATGACAAGAACCTAAGCTTGGGGATGCCCAAGGCACCCCAAGGTAATATCCAAGGAATATTCAAGCACCTAATCTTGGGGATTCCCCGGAAGGCAGCCCCTCTTTTGTGTTCAACACTATCGGTATATCTCAGTTGGAGCTATATTTTTATACATCACATAATATGAGTTTTGCTTGGATCGTCATTTTATTTGGTTGTTCTCTGTTAGGTGTTATTTATAATCTTGTTTTTCAATAAAAAGTTCCAAGAATTTCCTTTAGGATGCTTGCATTGCATGTTTTGATATGTGCTGTGTAAAAACGAAACAGAAACTTTTGTTGTAGCATTTAAATTTTCATATTTTATTGCAACATGGAAAGTTTCTAAAATTTTTACACAGTGTTTTCATATAAATTACTTAGCATGTGATAAATTTTAATAATTGTTAGAGTTAAAGAGGTACACTGGTTTAATAAATTACTAAAGACTGTTCTGTTTAGACAGATTGCTGTCATAGTTTTGTTATCTACTTATCTTATAGTTTCCATAGCCTATATTGGTCGATATAAATTGTGGAAATGATAGTATACAGTACCTAATGTTTGAAAATTATTGTGCAACTTTTCTTGGCAGTACATGAAGGGTTGATTTGTTCTTATGTGTACTAACCTATCTCACGAGTTCTTTTTGCGTTTTGTGTGGATGAAGTTTTTGAGAATAGGTGAAACCGGGATATGACAGGATTGAACAAGATACAAAAGCTCAAGCTTGGGGATGCCCAAGGCACCCCAAGCAAATATTTAAAGAACTCTCAAGTATCTAAGCTTGGTTATGCTACGCATCCCACCTCTCTTCATCAACAATTATCGGTTAGCCTATGTTGAGCCTAAATTTTTATTCATTATCATGATGTGTGCTATTCTTGGAGTGCCATTTTATTTTGTTTTCTGTTTCAATAAAATCATTGGATCTGAAATTTTGAATAAGAGAGAGTCCTCACATGGCTATTTAACTAATTGACTACGCATTGATCTTCACTTATATGATTTTGGAGTAGTTTGTCATTCACTCTCGTGCTTCACTTATATCCTATGAGTAAATGGTTAAATGAATTGAATATCATAAATATGAAATTAAAAATGCTTCATATACTTATCCCATGGGGATTAATGACTTCACATATAAGAAGTATAGGTGGTAAAATTTATTGAAAGTTAGCAAACACCGCATTGGTCACTTGAACAATTCAAGAAAGAATATTGAAGGAAGAGAGATTTCACATATAAATATACTATATTGGACATCTTCTATGAATGTGAATACCCATTAATTATTTTTAAACTTGAGAAAATTAGTTGAAGTTGGACAAGGAAGACAATGTAATGAATTATGCTTGGGTATACTTGTATAGTAGTTATATTGTTTTGGATCCTCCAACATGTGGTGCTTGATTCCACCTCATACTAGCCAAAACTTCCACACCAAGTAGAAATACTACTTGTGCATCCAAACACCCTTAAACAAGTTTTGCCATGAGAGTCCACTATACCTACCTACGGATTGAATATGATCCTTCAAGTAAGTTGTCATCGGTGCAAAAAGCAATAAAAATTGCTCCTAAATATGTAAGATCTTTTATTGTAAGCAAAAATAAGCTTTGTACGAGCTTGTGATGGTAAAGAAATAAAAGCGACGGACTGCATAATAAAGGTTTCTATCACAAAGGGCAATAAAATGTGACGTTCCTTTGCATTAAGAGTTTGCACATCCAAAAACAAAAAGCGCATGACAACCTCTGCTTCCCTCTGCGAAGGGCCTATCTTTTACTTTCTAGTACTTACCTTTGTACAAGAGTCATGGTGATCTTCACCACTTCCTATATTTTGCCTTTTTATCTTGGCAAGCATCAGTTGGTGGGAAAGATCGGATATATGGCCATTCGAATATATTTGATCATGAATTATTATTGTTGACAATTATCTATATGATAAATAAGTTGGGATGCGAAACTTTAAGCCCCTATCTTTCTCTGTGTTTGGCGGATGCCATTTGATCTAAAAATATGCTTTGAGAGTTAGCAATCATGGAATACTATATGATTGTTGAGTATGTGGTATTTGCTAAATCAAATCTCTTACATAGACCCTTCCTAAAAATAAGATGAATTGCAATTCTTTGGTGACTGAAAGCATAGTTTGTTAGTTTTCAGAAACTTTATGGTCTATACTTTAACATGTGAATAGCTCATTACTTCATCATGAGAAGCTTTATGAGATGAGATACTGTTTATGATACACATTGATGCTAGAAAAAGTGATTGGAATTATCATTGATCAAACTTGTGCACTTGCTAGCATTCACACTTCATAAATTATTTCTTTTATCATTTACCAACTCGAGGACGAGCATGAATTAGGCTTGGGGATGCTGATACGTCTCCGATGTATCTATAATTGATGAAGTATTCATGCCATGTTTACAATAATTCTATATGATTTTGGTATGATTTTATAAGAACTAACCTGGACTAACGTTGTTTTCAGCAGAACTACCATGGTGTCATTTTTTGTGCAGAAATAAAAGTTCTTGGAATGGGCTAAAAATTTAGTATGTTTTTTTGTGGACCAAAAGAGACCCCTGAAGCATTGGATCTGGGACAGAAGAGCCACAAGGCGGCGGCAAGCCTGCTAGGCGCGACCAGGGGGTGGCCGTGCCTAGCAGGCTTGCCACCGCCTCATGTCCCCCCTTGACATGAGATCGACGCCAAAAATTCCTATAAATACTGAAAAATCCAAAAAGAAACCTAGATCAAGAGTTCCACCGCCGCACACCTCCATAGCCACGAAAAACCAATCTTGGCCCACTCCGGCACCCAGCCGAAGGGGGTCACCATCATTGGAGGCCACCTTTATATAATAGGTTGAGTTCTTGTTGTTTACAGAGAAATCTGGGTTCTACCCATCTTTGGAGTCCTAAAGTTCCAGTCCATACCAAACTAGAAAGTCTTTGACTTGGGCACAATCTCTCCTTCCGGCTTTCATTTGGGCCTGCCGACTTATCGTAAACCAACTCAAGCATCTTCTTCTAAGGACTTGGGTCTTGGGCCTCTGGTCCTTTTGAGCCCATCAAGTCCCATACATTGATTATGTAGAGCAAACCCAGCCATGTTCCTTGTGGTCTCTAAAGGCCGGCTCGTTTCATTAAGACCCACACCTGGTAGGCTGGCTTAGTTATGTGAGTGGATAATATCCCCAACAACGAGACTGATTAGTGTAAAAGGTTTGAACATTAGGATTTTTGATGAGACCGTATGAAACATCTCGTAGGATCGATGAGTGATGACCTAAGAACCTTCCACACTTTGGTGAAACTGATCAATCTCGCTCGAAAACTCAGAAATGGAATTGATAAGAAATAGAAGGTTGGCAAGTGCACTTCCATGACACCGATCGACTAACTCAGAATTTTTAAAATGAAGTCGATGGCTAACAAAATGTTGGCATGGTCACTTAGGTGAGACTAAAGGGTCATCTGTGTGAGTCCAATTTTTTAGAGTTTAGGAAGTGGCTCTATCAAATGTATCTCGGTGGGTCCAGGTTTGAATGTTTCAGTGGGACTGGGATAGGCTTTAGGGTTTTGGACCGATAGGATTTGGAGGGTGTGGTCGAGGGTTTTGGAGCAATATCTTTAAGCACTTGAGCAAACGACTCATGACCAAAACCTCATCCCCTTTTTATAGTATTGGTTTTCCTATGGACTCTATGTTATCTTGGATCACTAGACCGAAAGTGTAGAGTCTTGGAACTTTTGCTAATCCATGTCTTTAGCATTTTGAGGGTTCCACATCTCCATCTATTGCCATACCTAATTGAACTTTCCTGAAATATTCTTTGAATAGACAATAGTTTAGTGATGTATATGTTGTTATCAATTACCAAAGCCACCCGGGGATTAGTTGCACTTCACACCGCCACCGGCTCGTCGGGTTACACACCCAGTGACTTCCCCGGTGAGTGGGGGAGTAGGCCACAACGACCGTCTTCCCTTGTCCCAAACACAACTTTGATCTATGCTTTGCAGTGGCGAGGGGGATACTCTTCCTCTCCCACTGAAGCATATCCCTCCACGACTCACCATAGTCCGATGAGTGGGATGCCGGACATATGGAAGACATGCCATGGCAATGGAGACCCACCGCGGCTGGCATTATACTAGTTTTAGCCTAGTCCGGTATAGTTTTGTTAAAATATGCCTGAAATATAAATGTTTTCTTCCAGTTTATATGAAAATCATCCAGTTTAAATGTAATTTGTCAAGTTATTTTAAATCCCATTTGAAATGTATGCGGATAGTTTGGAATGGCGGCTCTGGCATCTGTGTCCACGAACTGCCCCCCTGGTCCGCGGACGGATGTGGTGTCCGGTTTAGGGTTTGGTGTTGAGATGCCCTTACTCCATCTAAAATTGTACTACAGCAACGATAATCAATATGGACTGGACGGAGTAACATTTTTAGCACTCCCTCAGTCCCAAATTACCTATTATGGATTTACATATGTATCTAAAATAATCTAAGACAACTAATATGGGACACGTGTTTTATAAGTACATCAGTATCAACACAAACCCAAGACAAATAATTTGGAACACAGGTAGTACATCTTTGCCATATGGCTTCTTTTGTTTGAGGAACTTTATTCCATACGAGTTTTTGTGTAAAACGATGGGAAGTTTCACATGAGATCGGATCCACATACCCTTGTAGATTGCTAAGCAGAAGCGTTAAGAAACCTGGTTGATGTAGTTGAACGTCTTCGCGAACCAAATCGCAAGTCGTCCCGCGATCCAATCTCTATCTAGCGCCAAATGAACGGCGCCTCCGCGTTCAACACACGTACAGATTGATGACGCCTTCCCTTCCTCGATCCAGCGAGCGATGGTGAAGTAGTAGTTGAGTTCCGACAGCACGACGACGTGGTGATGGTGGTGGTGAAGAATAATCAACGCAGGGCTTCACCAAGCACAACAGAAACTATGACGGAGGATAAACTAGAGGGGATCGGGTCGCCGGCACATGGCTTGGGAATTCTTGATGTGTTCCGGGTGCTAGCCCTGCCCCTCTATTTATATGTTGAGCCCTAGGGTCGAAACTTGGAGAAAGAGCCTCCTCAAAGTCAGTTTGGCCTGCAAGGCAAGAGTCCTCCTTGGAATCTAGGACCAGACGCCAGGGTCCTCGACGTCTGGCCACAGACGCCAGGGTTCCTCGCGTTTGGCGCCTGGTGTCGGTGTCAAAACCGGCAGATCTCAGGTAGGGGGTCCTGAGCTATGAGACTAGGAGTGATGGTAACAGGGGACGAAGGAGACGATGTTTACCTAGGTTCAGGCCCTCCTATGGAGGTAAAACCCTACGTCCTGCTTGATTATATTGATGGTATGAAGGTTACTATTGGGGGTATAACCCCACGGTGAGACCTGCCCTAAGGGCTTCGGGTCTCACCAGGCGGCTCGTACACCAGCCAAGAGTGGGCTGTGAAGACTTAAGCCCAAGATGCTTGGCGGCTTGACAAGATGGGCCGGAACGTGGCCCGGACGGAGAAGACCCGTGCGTGTAAGCCGCCCGGAGACAACTTGACCAGGAAGGCAAGATAAGGTAGAGATAGACTCATACATGTATTGAGAGTTGGTTACGACTTGTATGACCCGTGGTCTTGACCTCCTATATAAAGGTGAGACCCGGGGCGACTTAGAAATCAGACTATCGAGAACTAGGTCAAGCAATAGCTCCCTTGTAATCGATACGCCAAGCAATACAACACAAGCAGGACGTAGGCTTTTACCTCGACTTGAGGGGCGGAACCTGGGTAAAGTCGTGTCCTTCGTCCCAACCAACCCCTTTGAGTCCATCAACTTAGCAATGGCCTTGAATCCAAGTCCGTACACCCGGACATCTGCTGTGATAAAACCACGACAGTTGGCGCCCACCGTGGGGCTTGCGCTTGGTGGTGTTGAGTTCTTCAAGGGCTCTCTCCCAAGGTTCGAGGGATACATGGTCGGAAGGATGAATAAGAGTCTCCGCGGCTGGCTCTACATCGACGACGCCAGCTGCGGGCTTGATGCCGGCTCTGTGGAATATGGATTCCGGGTTCCTCTTTGGCGGGATCCATGTCTTGATCGACAGGATCAACGGATCTATGCCCGGGCCGGACGTCTACACCGACACCGTCGAGCCGGCTCGACGCACACAACCCACCCATGATGTGCAGCCCGCCCGTGTTAACCCGGGCCGGAGGCATGTTTTCATGGGCTTCACTCAAGGTATGGATCTAGAAGCCTCTACGTCGCAGGAAACTCTCATCTGTTCAGAAGACGGATCTTCAAGCGGAGAAACGGAATCGATCTACCAGCTTCACAACGGTTGGCTCGGGGGCTACGACGAGATTTACCCTGAGTCGGATCGTTCATTTATTGAGAGTCGATTACGACTTGTATCACCCGTGGTCTTGACCTCCTATATAAAGGCGAGACCCGGGGCGACTTAGAGATCAGACTATCGAGAACTAGGTCAAGCAATAGCTCCCTTGTAATTGATACACCAAGCAATACAACACAAGCAGGACGTAGGCTTTTACCTCGACTTGAGGGGCTGAACCTGGGTAACCTCCTGTCCTTCGTCCCAACCAACCCCTTTGAGTCCATCACCTTACAAATGGCCTCGAATCCAAGTCCGTACACCCGGACATCTGCCGTGATAAAACCATGGCAGTTACAGAGTTTATATACCTCGAGATCGAATAGCTAAACCCTAGACGAGTTTTTTCTGTCCTACGATCTAAAACCCTCCTAGTTTATATAAACACCGAGGGGTACTAGGGTTTACACTTGGTAAGTCTCCTGCCAAGGATGGAGATGCCGATTTCCTGATCTTGACTTGGAGTGCACGATGCTCCTTCGGGACTTACTTCTAGAATGTGAGCTCTCAATGTATCTGGCCCTTCCTTCGACAATGAGAGAATGGCCCACCAAGCCGGCCTATTAAGAGATAGGCCGACGGCCCGAGGACCCCTTAGTCCAAGACTCCCTCAGTAGCCCCCAAACTAGCCCCTAACTCCAAGGGTCTTAGCTTAGGCTTCTCTACATGATTAGAATCTTCGGCTTGCGGGGTGAGTTCTTCTCCCCATTTAATGATCGACTGAGATTAGTTTGGCCTTCGATGACGCATAATGTTTTCGATCATATGATCGACCGAACATCATGAGTCGCTTAGTCCTGATGGTAAAACATCAAAGTGTAAACATTGTATACCGACAACCTTTATGACGAAGGGTCGTGGCCCACCACGACCACTGAACCAGTTATGAAAATTCGATTCGCGGTTAGAGACAGTTTTTACCTTAACACGATTCATCAATGCATAAATCATGCTCCATTTCACATGGGATATGATTAATCATATCAAGTTTCTTTACGCGTGTATAACGACACACATATCTTGGGAAGTGGGGGGATTTGCGACGCAGTAAAGGGAGGCTAATCGTTTTCACACCTCGTAAAAGGGAAAAAACCTCAAGGCCTATTCACTCTCCTCATTCGCATCCTCCGCTTCCTCAATCTCCCTGAGCTTCGAGAGCCCAGATCTAGTTCTTCCTCGACTTCTCCTCCGAGCTGTAGCCATGGCGGGTTCGGTATCCAACGGCAAGTGGGAGGCCTCCACAGTCACCGACCAAGACATCTGGGACCTAAAGGAAGCCGGCTACCTCCCCGCTAACGCCTTCCACCATCTCCGGAGAAGAACCAGGTGGTTCCCACCCCCAAGCCAGGCGAGAGGGTGGTATTCATCCCCCACTTCATCCGAGGGCTAAGCTTTACGCTCCATCCCTTCGTTAGGGGTCTCATGTTCTTCTATGGACTAGACTTCAATGACCTCCCCCCGAACTCCTTTATGCACATATCGACATTTATCATCGTCTGTGAGACCTTTCTACGGGTTTAACTGCACTTCAGCCTGTGGCTCAAGGTATTCAATATCAAGCTGAAGACCGTCGCGAGCGAGCATGCGAATTTTGGAGGGGCGGTCATCAGCAAGCTCCCCCATGTTGGATGGCCGACCGACACCTTCATAGACACCATCAAGATCTGGCAAAACGAGTGGTTTTATATCACCGAGCCAAGGGAAGAAGGTCAGGTTGCTCCGGCCGAGTTCAGATCCTGACCCCCAACAAGATTGACCACATGGCTCCGAAAGGGCCTTGACTATGGGTCGGATGCGGAGGTGGACAAGCTGCATAAGTGCATCACCTCGATGATCAAGGCTAAGATCGAGCTGGTTAACATGGTCAGGATCATGCTTCGAAACCGCATCCTTCCCTGCTAGCGCCAGGACTCCCTCATGTGGGCTTATCAGCTTGATGATGAGCCCACCGTTCATCAGCTCTTCCGCACCACTCCGGTGAAACTGTGGAAGGTACTGTTCAAGCCTCGAAAGAGCTGGCTAGCCGAGGAGGAGGATCGGGGCCTTCACACCGATAACCCTTCTACCCTGGTATAATATAATTTCAATTGATCGGCTTTGATTTCCGACAAAAGATCTCAACACCTTTCCCTTCACCTTTGTAGAAATGGTTGAGCAAAGCCACAAGAATCAACTTCCCGACACCGCAGCCCGAAGACCCCAGGTCAAAGCCGTTGTCGGAGATGCTCGTCATGGCGCCTTACAAGGCGCCACAAAAGAAAGAGAAGAAGGGCAGAGGAGGCCTCCACATAAAGGACCACCTGGATGCTGCGTCCGAGGAAACCCATGCCTCCTCTAACCATGAGGAAGAGCATGAGGACGAGGAGGAGGGGGATTCCCCCCTCACAAGAAAGAGAGCGGTGTTATCGGACACCGCAGAGGAGGAACCTCCTCCTGCCTCAAAAAGGGCATGTCGGTCGATGTTGCTATTGCCCAACGACAGTTCGGACTCGGATACCGAGTCCGAGGACTTCGAAAAGGTTCCTCAAATGAACCTAAGGGTCAAGCCCCCAGCTCGAAGGTAATAATCCGAAGACTCCCTGAGCTATTTATGCCAAGTTTTAAATATTATTAACGTGTGAGCGCCATTTGATCCGCAGCCCACCATGTGTTCTCCTCACCGACCAAGTTTCTGATGGGGAGACTCCACCCGCCGAGCTTGCGGAGAGTGGGACCGTGTCGCATCCCACACCTCCGGGCGCAACTAAGGATGTCGCGGAGATGTTATCCCACTAGGCACCGTTGGAGCTGAACACAGGCGGTGGGGTGACGATGTCATGGCCGAGTGCTACCTCTTGAGCGTGCATTGGTTTTCCCTTGAAGAGGAAAGGGTGATGCAGCAAAGTAGATAAGTATTTCCCTCAGTTGTTGAGAACCAAGGTATCAATCTAGTAGGAGGAACAATCAAGTCACCAATGGATGCACCTACACAAACAATCAAACTCTTGCACGCAACGCTATAAAGGGGTTGTCAATCCCTTCACGATTATTTGCAAGGATTAGATCCGATAGATATAGATGTAAACGAGAACAAAAAGTAAAAGGTAAATAAATTGCAGCAAAGTATTTTTGGTATTTTTGGTTTATAGATCTAAAAGCATATTATGGAAAGTAGACCCGAGGGCCATAGGTTTTACTAGAGGCTGTCTCTCGAAGGAAAATATCATGGTGGGTAAAAAAATTACTGTCAAGCAATTGATAGAAAAGCGAATAATCATGTAGTTATCCAAGGCAATGATCATGCATATAGGCATCACGTCCGTATCAAGTAGACCAAAACGATTCTACATCTACTACTATTACTCCACACATCGACCGACTCCTCACTAGTAGAAAACGGGCATTTTGTCCCGGTTCTAGAACCGGGACTAGAGGTTGCCCGGTTCTAGAACCAGGACTAAAGGGTCGGGACTAAAGGCCTCCACTTTTAGTCTCGATTGGACTACGAACCGGGACTAAAGGGGCTCCGCGTGGCAGCTTTCTAGAGCGGGACATTTAGTCCCGGTTGGTAACATCAACCGGGGTAAAGGTATTTTTTAAATATTTTTTATTTTTTATTTTTATTTTTATTCTCAAATCTTTGAATTATTTGACAATTTAATCTCTTATCACCCCTACTCACTACTTTGGATTTATTTGACAATATAATCTCGAATCACCCCTCATTCCAAATCGTCTAACTTCCCGACCAATCACCCATCCTCTCACTACTCCAACCCGAGCACGCTTAACTTTCAAGTTCTATCACCCCTAGTTTCCAAGTCTGCACTTGTTGTTTTCTTGACAATAGTAAGCTATCAATCCTATTAACCCTTGGGTCTTGATGTAACGTGATTTTATCTTTTGAATTCCAAAGAATTATTAAAATAAACGACAATAAATGATTAATAATAATATTGAATTTCAATGAAAATAAAATAAGTAATAATATTATTTTATTCATTTTTTGCAATTTATTCATTTAATATGGCATAATTAATATCTTTAAATCTGTAAATCGAAATTCAACAAATAATATATCCATTATTATCAGAAAAACGTGAGGAATCCAAATATGACATCATTTATTAAAAAATATTTTTCAAAACACTTTTTTCGACATCATATGCAAAAGTTATAACCGTTTTACTTTTTAATAACACTTTTTTTAATCTTGTTTCAACTCCAGACTTTTTGTGCATTCAACATGCACCATCCAAAGCCACATTATCAATTTTCAAACCTTTCCCACTTCATTCGCTATTTTTCATACATTTATTAATTTTTTGAGCTAAATGACCCTGAAATTGAAAAGCACTACAAATGAACTCTGAAAAGGTTGAAACTTGGCATGGTATCATCATTTCACCCACATAGCATGTGCTAAAAAGTTGAGAGGCTTACGGTAAAAACTAGATGCACTTCGTGTACAAACTGGACAATCCCTTTCGAAGTATCAAGGTTTTGAACGAAAACTCATCTGTTAGAAAGCCATTTCGTCTTTTAAAACTTATTGAAAGTCCAAAGTTTTTGTGCGTTCAACATGCACCATTGAAAGCCACATCGTCAATTTTCAACCATTTCCCACTTCATTCGCTATTTTTCATGCATTTATTAATTTGTTGAGCTAAATGACCCTGAAATTGAAAAGCACTACAAATGAACTCTGAAAAGGTTGAAACTTGGCATGGTATCATTATTTCACCCACATAGCATGTGCTAAAAAGTTGAGAGGCTTACGGTAAAAACTAGATGCACTTCGTGTACAAACTGGACAATCCCTTTCGAAGTATTAGGATTTTGGACGAAAACTCATTTGTTACAAAGCCATTTCGTTTTTTAAAACTTATTTAAACTCCTGAGTTTTTGTGTGTTCAACATGCACTATTCAAAGCCACATCATCAATTTTTAGCCATTTCCCACTTCATTCGTTATTTTTCATGCATTTATTAAAAAAATTAAGCTAAATGAGCTTGAAATTGAAAAGCACTACAAATGAACTCTGAAAAGGTTGAAACTTGGCACGGTATCATTATTTCAACCACATATCATGTGCTAAAAAGTTGAGAGGGTTACGGTAAAAACTAGATGCACTTCGTGTACAAACTGAACAATCCCTTTCGAAGTATCAGGGTTTTGGACGAAAAATCATCTGCTACAAAGGCATTTAATTTTTTTCACTTATTTCAACTCCATACTTTTTGTGCGTTCAACATGCACCATCTAACATGTGCCTAGGAGCAAAAAGAATTAAATTAAAAACTATTTTTAAACTCAAGTTTTTCACAATCTAGGGTTTGAAGCAAATTTTAACAAATTCAAATTTAAACCATTCAAATTTGAAAACTAATTGCGCAAACATAAGCTAGACAAAATTTTGAACCTAATACAAAAAGAATCACTCAGAAACATCAAATATCCTAAAAGATATAAGCAATTTAAAACAGAAACTAAAACAGAAAACAAATAGAAAAAACAAAAAAACTTTCAAAACCCTTTAGTACCGGTTGGTATCTCTAACCGAGACTAAAGGCTAGGTCTAGCCTTTAGTCCCGGTTGGAGATACGAACCGGGACTAAAGCCCCAACCCCTTTAGTCTCGGTTCGTGTCTCCAATCGGGACTAAAGGCTTCACATTTAGTCCCGGTTGGAGACACGAACCGGGACAAAAGGGTATCGGCCCCTTTAGTCCCGGTTGGTGTCTCCAACCGGGACTAAAGGTACCGTTCGAACCGGGACTAATGCTCGACCGGTGCCCTAGCCGCTCGAACTGGGACTAATGCTCACATTAGTCCCGGTTCGTAAGGCAACCAGGACTAATGTGTAGATCGAGCTGTGACGAAAGCCATGTTTTCTACTAGTGCCTGCCTGCATCTAGAGTATTAAGTTCATGAAGAACAGAGTAACGGATTAAGAAAGATGACATGATGTACAGGGATAAACTCAAGAAATATGATTAAAACCCCATCTTGTTACCCTTTATGGCAAAAATACATTACGTGCCTCGCTACCCCTACTATGTCACTGGGTGAGGACACCGCAAGATTGAACCCAAAACCATGCACTTCTCCCATTGCAAGTATTACCAATCTAGTTGGCCAAACCAAACCAATAACTCAAAGAGACTTGCAAGGATATGAAATCATGCATATAAGAATTCATAGGAGATTCAAATAAGGTTCATGGATAATCTGAACATAAACTCACAATTCCTCGGATCTTGATAAACACACCACAAAAGAGGATTACACTGGATAGATCTTCATGAAGATCATGAATAACATGGTATTGAATATCAAAGAGAGAGAAGAAGCCATCTAGCTACTAGCTATGGACCCATACGTCTGTGGTGGACTACTCACGCATCATCAGAGGGGCAATGGAGTTGATAGTGATGCCCTTCATGATCGAAACCCCCTCCGGCAGATTATCGAAAAAGGCCCCAAGATTGGATCTCTCGGGAACGGATGCTTCCGGCGGCGGAAAAGTATTTCCGTGGCTCTTTCTTTATGTTTGGGGAATATTTGGGAATTTATAGGCCAAATATTAGGGTAAGGAGACCTGGCAGGAGACGACAAGCCTGCTAGATTTGTTTCCTTCCAAAAAAATTCATTCCGAAGGTTTTATTCTGTTTGGACTCCGATTAATATTCCATATCTGCAAAACTCAAAAAACAAGGAAAAAACAGAAATTGGCACTAGGCTCTAGATTAATAGGTTAGTCCGAAAAATAATATAAAATAGCATATTGATGCATATAAAACATCCAAAACATATAATATAACAGCATGCCATCATCAAAAATTATAGATATGTTGGAGACGTATCAGCATCTCCAAGCTTAATTCCTGCTCGTCCTCGTGTAGGTAAATGATAAAAACAGAATTTTTGATGTGGAGTGCTACCTAACATATTTATCCATGTAATATTCTTTATTATGGCTTGAATATTCAGATCTGTAAGACTCAAAACAAAACCTTAATATTGATTAAAAACAATAATGTTTCAAGCATACTAGCAAAGCAATTGTATCTCCTCAAAATATAATGGCAAAAGAAAGTTATCCCTACAATATCATATGGTCTGGCTATGCTCCATCTTCCCCACACAAAGTATTTATATCTTCCACAACCCCGATGAAAAGTCAAGCAATTGTTTTCACACCTTTATTTACTCAAACTTTTTCAACTCTCACACAATACATGAGTGTGAGCCATGGATATAGCACTATAGGTGGAATAGAATATGGTGGAGGTTGTAAAGGAAAGGGAGAAGATAGTCTCACATCAACTAGGCATATCAAAGGGCTATGGAGATGTCCACTAATAGATATCAATGTGAGTGAGTAGGGATTGCCATGCAACGGATGCACTAGAGCTATGATTGTATGAAATCTCAAAGAGGAACTAAGTGGACATGCATCATGAAGAAAAATTCCACTAGTTATATGAAAGTGACAAAATAGGAGACTCTCTATCATGAATATCATGGTGCTATGTTGAAGAAAAAGTGTGGAAAAAGGTAGTAGCAATTTCCCTTCTCTCCTTTCTCTCATTTTTGGGTGGGCATCTAAGGCCTCTTTTATTTATTTTTAATGTGGGCTTCGCTGGCCTCTTTTTTCCTCATAAAGTCCGGAATCTCATCCCACTTGTGAGGGAATCATAGCTTCCATTATCCTTTCCTCACATGGTACTTTCTCTAATAATGATAATCATCACACTTTTATTTACTTACAACTCAAAAGAAAATTACAACTCGATACCTATGACAAAATATGACTCTATATGCAATATGAAAGTGATGGTGCATGTCATAAAAGGAAACGGTGGAAGTTGCACGGAAATATATCTCGGAATGGCTATGGAAATGCCATAATGGGTAGGTATGGTGGCTGTTTTGAGGAAAGATATATGGTGGATGTTTTGAGCAAGGTATAAGGTGGCTGTTTTGAGGAAAGATATATGGTGGATGTTTTGAGCAAGGTATAAGGTGGCTGTTTTGAGGAAGGCGTTTGTTGTACCGGCAAAAGTTACGCGGTACTAGAGAGGCTAGCAAAGGTGGAAGGGTGAGAGTGCGTATAATCCATGGACTCAACATTATTCATAAAGAAATCACATACTTATTGCAAAATTCTATTAGTAATTGAAGAAAAGTATTAAACGCATGCTCCTAAGGGAGATATTGGTAGGAGTTAACCATCACGCGCTCCCGACCCTCACACAAAGGTCGACAATCTATAGACAATTCATGCTCTGACTTCCTTACATAACGGTTCACCATACGTGCATGCTACGGGAATCACAAACCTTTACACAAGTATTTTTACCAAATCAAAATTACTTACTAACATGACTCTTAACATTACCATCTTTATATCTCAAAACTTTATGCAAGGAATCAAACTTCTCATAAATACTCAATGCACTTAATATGGAAGTTTTTTATTATATCCCTCTTGGATGCCTATCATATTAGGACTAAATTCATAGCCTAGACAAATTACCATGCTGTTTTAGAGAGTCTCAAAATAATATAGCTGAGGTATGAGAGTTCAATTATTTCCATAAAATACAAACACCACCATGCTCTATAAGATACAAGTGAAGCACATAGAGAAAAATTGCCTAACTCAAAAGATATAAGTGAAGCACACAGAGCATTCTAAAAAATTCACGATTCAGCGTGTCCTTCTCAAAAAATGTGTGCAGCAAGTATGATTGTGGAAAACTAATAAGAAAAGACTCATATCATACAATACGCTCCAAGCAAAACAGATATCAAGTGGTGAATAAAAATATGGCCTCAAGTAAATTTACCGATGGATTGAAGACGAAAGAAGAGATGCCTTCTGGGGCATCCTCAAGCTTAGACTCTTTGGAATCCTCGAATATGACTTGGGGTGCCTTGGGCATCCCCAATACTAGGCCCTTGCCACTCCGTATTCCATAGTCCATCCAATCTTTACCCAAAACTTCAAAACTTCACAACACAAAACTTAACAGAAAACTCGTGAGATCCGTTAGTATAAGAAAATAAATCA
The DNA here is from genome assembly GCA_022496015.1 of Hordeum marinum. Lineage (NCBI taxonomy): Eukaryota > Viridiplantae > Streptophyta > Magnoliopsida > Poales > Poaceae > Hordeum > Hordeum marinum. Next base: position 117,782,647 of record CM039678.1, read on the forward strand.
CCACTTTAGGTACTGTTGTGAACTCATTATTTATTTATATTGGTGTTATACCTACTGTATTCTAACTTATCCATGGTTCATACCCCATGATACAACCCAAAGATTCATCAAAATAGGCAAGCAGCTCAAAGAAAACAGAATCTGTCAAAAACAGAACAGTCTGAAGCAATCTGAAAACTTTGTATACTTATGTAACCGAAAAAATTCTGAAAAATTAGGAAAATCTGGGAAATTTACATATAAATCTTGTGTAAATATTTCAGAATCGTTAGAAGCTCTAAAATATTTAGAAAGATCCTGGACTGAGCGCAAAAGTTTCTATTTTTCTGCAAGATCAAATCAACAACTACCATAAATCACCCCAAAGATTTTTCTTGGATTAAACACTAATTAAAACACCAAAACAAAATTACTACAGAAGTAATAATATCGGAAACACTCAAAAACATAAGCAAAAACAGAACACAAAAATAAAATTGGGTTGCCTCCTAACTAGTCAGAACGCAATAGATCTTGGTATTGTCATCTTTGGTATTAGCAACTTTTGTGGGGAGCTTCTCAAATCCAGGGGGTTATTTTCCTTTTCCCATATTTGTGGAGGAAGGATCCATCTTAATATCCAAAATTTCAAACGCTTATTGCAAAGGGTAAGCAAAGTATTCAAGTGATTGAGGTTCCGATTGATATGATTAAGGGGTTCATGATATTGTTGCAATTCGACCAAGTGCTTATGTAAGTCACCCAATTTGTTGAGAACTTGAACACCCTCTTGTGAGAAAGCAAACCCTTTTTTTGGTGGAGGAACCCCTAAAATCCCTTCCAAAACTTCATAAGAGGCATTCGCATCTAGCTCAATAAAAATTCCTTTTGAGGCGAAATCCAGAAGCTCTCTGTGATGCAAAGTCAATCCAATGTAAAAATTTCTAAGCAACACTTTTGCATCTCCCTTTAAATTGGAAATACGATAAAATACCATTAGCCTATACCAGGCATCTTTCAAAGTTCCCCCTTGTTTTTGTTTGAAGTAAAGAACATCAAAATATGGTGACAAAGGGGACATAGTAACGCTAGACATAGCAACAAGAAGAAGATCTGGCAGGAAAAGAAGGCAAACGAAAGAAGGGAATAAAAAGGCAAATCTTTTTGGTATTTTCTGAAAATTGTTTCGGGGATATGAAAATGAGAGGCAAATGGCAAATAATGTAAATGCAAGAGATGATTTTGTGATGGGTACTTGGTAGCCTTGATGTGTACCCTCCCCGGCAACAGCGCCAGAAATCCTTCTTCCTACCTCTTGAGTGTGTGTTGGTTTTCCCTTGAAGAGGAAACGTTGATGCAGCGAAGTAGATAAGTATTTCCCTTAGTTTTGAGAACCAAGGTATCAATCCAGTAGGAGGAACAAGCAAGTCACCAGTGGATGCACCTACACAAACAATCAAACTCTTGCACCCAATGCTATAAAGGGGTTATCAATCCCTTCACGATTATTTATAAGGATTATATCCGATATATATATATATATATATATATATATATGAAAACGATAACAGAAAGTAAAAGGTAAATAAATTGCAGAAAAATATTTTTTTTGGTATTTTTGGTTTATACATCTGAAAGTATATTATGGAAAGTAGACCCACGGGCCATAGGTTTCACTAGTGGCTTCTCTCTCAAAGGAAAATATCATGGTGGGTAAACAAATTACTGTCAAGCCATTGATAGAAAAGCGAATAATCATGTAGTTATCCAAGGCAATGATCATTCATATAGGCATCACGTCCATATCAAGTAGACCGAAACGATTCTGCATCTACTACTATTACTCCACACATCGACCGATTCCTGCCTGCATCTAGATTATTAAGTTCATGAAGAACAAAGTAATGCATTAAGAAAGATGACATGATGTAGAGGGATAAACTCAAGCAATATGATGAAAACCCCATCTTGGTACTCTTGATGGCAACAATACAATACATGCCTCGCTACCCCTACTATGTCACTAGGTGAGGACACCGCAAGATTGAACCCAAAACCAAGCACTTCTCCCATTCCAAGAATTACCAATCTAGTTGGCCAAACCAAACCAATAACTCGAAGAGACTTGCAAGGATATGAAATCATGCATATAAGAAGTCAGAGGAGATTCAAATAAGATTCATGGATAATCTGAACATAAACTCACAATTCATTGGATCTTGACAAACACACCACAAAAGAGGATTACATCGGATAGATCTTCATGAAGATCATGAAGAACATGGTATTGAAGAATCAAAGAGAGAGAAGAAGCCATCTAGCTACTAGATATGGACCCGTAGGTATGTGGTGGTCTACTCATGCATCATCGGAGGGGCAATGGAGTTGATGTAGATGCCCTCCGTGATCGAAACACCCATCGGCAGATTACCGGAAAAGGCTCCAAGATTAGATCTCTCGGGAACGGATGCTTCCGGCGGCGGAAAATTATTTGCGTGGCTCTTTTTTATGTTGGGGGAATATTTGGGAATTTATAGGCCAAATATTAGGGTTAGGAGACCTGCCAGGGGACGACAAGCCTGCTAGATTTGTTTCCTTCCAAAAAAATTCCTTCTGAAGGTTTTATTCCGTTTGGACTCCGTTTAATATTCCATATCTGCAAAACTCAAAAACAAGGAAAAAACAGAAACTGGCACTAGGCCCAAGATTAATAGGTGAGTCCCGAAAACAATGTAAAATAGCGTATTAATGCATATAAAACATCAATAACAGATAATATAATAGCATGCCATCATCTAAAATTATAGATACGTTGGAGAAGTATCACTGAGTTTAATGCCTCAGCCACTAAAGACCGGGAGGAGGAGCCCCTCCCGACCTCTAAGTAGACCGGACAAAGGGATGTCCAGTCCCCTACAAGGTCATCTCCAAAGTGCAGCACGCCTCCGGAGCCACCGGTTCAATCCCCGGTTGGAGATCGAGCCAACCGATCACCACCGGCGCCACCGATGACTGGGTGGCCGGTCATGGACGAAGCTCTATCAGGAGCCTCCATCTCCGAGGATCACCACACCCTTATGGGTGTGGTTTTGCAAGGCATTCATTCCATGGATAGCGGACTAAAGGAGGCCTTCAACGGTCTCCTGACGGGCTTCCAGCCGAGCCACGTAATGTTCTTTTCCTGAAATTTTAATTTATTAGGTTTGTGCTATCGTTATATATAGCAGCCCCCGATCCTTGGGTGAGTTTAGAAAAACTCACCTGGGGGTCAAATACAAATAAATGACCAAACAATGCATGAGACATTATTCATCCTATAATGTTCTAATAGTCCTTAAGAGGACTGAACACAGGTTCATGGTCTTGACAATTCGGGTGTTTGAACTCATATAAACTGATAAATATGTGCTATTTGCAGGCTTTGTCATTAGTGGCAGCCGTTAGTGCCGCAGAGCTTGAGGAGCTAAACCGGAAGCTCAAGAACTCCGAAGAGGAGCTTGACGCTCTGAACAAGAGGTTCGATGAGGCGCAAGGTAAGCCATCTTGGAATATTCGAGCTATTAAGAATTAGCGATTCACACTGTTGAATTCATATAGTTATATGTTTTATTGCTTACACAGCCTCGACGAAGGAAGTCGAGAAACTCAAGGCCGAGCTATGATAGATGAAGCAAGAGGCCGTTGAATATAAGGCAGTAGCCGCACTCTCCGCCTTAAAAACCGCGAGTGAAAAGCATGAGGCTCGGGTGCGGGAGGTTCAGAAGGATCTTAAGGACACCACCCAAAAATGCGAGGACCTTGAGCAGAAGGGCAATGACCAAGTTGTCGAGCTATCCGTGCTAAAAGCCGACCACGAAAAGGAGCGGGTGGATAGGCGATTCTTTGAAGAATAGATTCGCCAAATCAAGGCTGTCACAAATGGTAAGCCATATTTACTACAGTGTGCCTTCAGTGATAGAAATTTCGCATTTCTCACCCAGGTGTGGCATTCCTCAGGTGCCAACTCATACCTCCTGAAGGGTGTAGTGGACGCGAACCAGTTCTACACTTCACGAGAAGAGGGAGATGAGGCTCGGCTCTTTTGGGCACAATTTGAAGCCTTCGAGCGCTCTCCTCTCCTCATCGAGCAGATGAAGGAGGTGATGGAGCTATACCGGATGGCGGAGCCGGCCATGAAGGATCTCTGCACCCTGCTATGGCCCGACGAGCCATTGTCAGGCAGTTACTTTGGCCTGGTGCGGAAGCTGAGCGATGCCTCGCCTCGGATTGACACACTAAGGCGTTTTTCCTGCATCGAGGGAGCTCGGATGGCCTTTGCAAGGGCCAAGGTGCGCTGGCCGAAGCTTGATCCGACGAAGATAGCGACCGATCCTCTGCCCCCTAGAAGGGAGCATAGGTGCCCTGAGCGATACTTCTCCATAGTGATGGAGGGTGCTCGGGTGATAGAGGCTCAGTGCTCAAAAGATAACTTTTATGAGTAAACGTGTTGTAATATGTCCGAAGACCTTTTAACGCTTTTATGGTTATGATGCATTGTTTATCATGTCTTTTATGTTTTGCATTTTCTATAACTCCCGTGTGGCTGTTTAAACTAAAAGTTGCGAGTTGTCGGCACCAGCCCCCATGTAGATACTATGCGAGGGGTCTCTACCTCCACATTGTGACCCTTAGCCGAGCTATCGATACCCAAAGGTAGCATTGAGAGGTGGACAAGGCAATCAGACCATAATGCTTTATTTCTTTCACTTAGTCGTAGGAGCGTGAAAAAGGAATGCGGAGGCTGATGACTAGCCCCCAATAGTTTGTGATGTTCGGAAGAACCGTGGCTAAAGCCGGCATCACATGGTTTGTATGAATACCAAACCCATCGTATGACACGGAATAACCTCTAACGAAGTTTTTAGTATAACACTTATGCTCGGATTCGTAGACCGGTTCTCGCGTACTATGATAGTCAGTTTTTGGCTTTCTCTCATGAGGTGCTTGACCAGGCTACTTGGGAACAAAATCGCAGTGGTTCTCCCTTTGCCTTTTTAGCCGAAGGAGCGGAACGTAAAGGGGCAAGCATAGGAGCCGGGCAACCCAACTATTGAACCAAGACATAATTTGGAACCAATTCATATAAAGTGAACTCCAAGACACCGAACACATGATCGATTGTGCTTAGGGTGATATTTTAAACTCGAGCCCCTGGTCTATTAGCCGGTTGTGTCATAATGTGTACCAAACAGTTTTGCAAGGAGCATTGAGGAGGGAGGAAATAGAGTATGTACCAAAAAAGGGACAAAAAAGCAGCCATGCATAATGGTCTTATATTTTGCTCGATAACTCTTATAACTCGAATTGCCAAAGAAACTGTTTATAAATACTTGAAGATGAAATATAAAGTTTACAAGAGGGGTTGTACAAGGGGTCTTTGATGGTTGGCATGATGTCCTCGATATGCCCTGTTGCCTGTCCACTCCTATGCCTCCTAGGGGGTTGCATTCCTTTATGGGTAATGTTGTCGGTGAGTAGACCTTGGAAAGAGGATCTTGATAAGTCTCCGAAGTATTGATGAGGTTTATGCTTTAGCAGGTCCTTGATGGTTCCTGTTGTATGTCCGAAGACTTATATTGCTGGTAGTTCTGTCCAGCCGAACACTTGTGCTTTGATAGTTGTTCCCTACTACTGCCTAGGGAATCTTAAGTGCGAAGTTGTGCCTTCTTGGCACGTGTTTTGCTAGAATTAGGGTTGTGCATTGGGGGTCGAGTACCTATTTCTGGGGAGAACAAGGTTCTAGGAGTTTAGGCTGAAACCAAGGTCGCTTCTCAACCTTACGTGCCTTTACGGCAGATGTCGGCATTTGTCGATCCTCATTGTAGTGGAATTCGGCTGCGAGGGCCAATGCATGTTCCTCGGTTCTAGGGGAGCGCTCTATGTTGCCATTGGTAGTAATGACCCCCTTGGGCCCGTGCATCTTGAGCTTGAGGTATGCGTAGTGTGGGACGGTGTTAAAGCGAGCGAACGTTGTATGGCCTAGCAGGGCATCATAGCCACTACGGAAAGGTACAATGTCAAAGATCAAGTCTTCGGTTCGAAATTTATCGGGCGAACCGAACACTACTTCTAGGTATACAGAGCCCGTGCATCGAGCCTCGGTGCCTGGGATCACTCCTTTAAAGGTAGTGTTACTGGGTTTGATCCTTGACGGATCTATACCCATCTTTTTCACCGTGTTTGAGTAAATTAGATTAAGGCTACTTCCTCCGTCCATTAGGACTTTAGTGAGGTGATACCCATCTATGATGGGGTCTAGGACGAGGGCGGCTGAACCCCCATGACGGATACTAGTCGGGTGGTCACGTCGATCGAAGGTGATTGGGTAAGCCAACCAAGGGTTGTACTTCGGGGCTACAGGATCTACGACATAGACCTCTCGAACGGCGTGCTTCCTCTCCTTTTTGGGTATATGAGTGGCGTATATCATATTCACATTTTTTACGTCTGGAGGGAACTGCTTCTATCTGCCACCGACCAGACCATGGGGCTCATCCTCGTCCTCGTTGCGTGGGCCCTTGCCTTGATCTTCGACTACGAGTTTGCCGGCTTGTTTGAACACCCAACAGTTACGATTGGTGTGGTTGGCGGGCTTCTCTTGAGTGCCATGGATCTGGCAAGGCCTCTCCATGATTTTGTCCAGTGGGGTAGGTCCGTCGCGATTGCTTTGAGGAGGCTTCTTCCGCTGCCCAGGTTGGGAATTGCGGAAGCCATCATTGACGGCCGTGTCATCGGCATCACTATTGCTGTGTCGGCGCTTATTCTTGTTGCATTTTGGTTTCATTTTTCCGTCCCGAACTTTGGAGGTTTCGTGGTCTTTGTGGTTGTGGCTCTGTCTTGCTAACCAGTTTTCCTCGCTCATGCAAAAGCGAGTCATGAGTGATGTAAGGGAAGACACTATTCTAGGTTTATCCTGACCGAGCTGGCAAGCTAGCAATTCATCTCAAATATCGTGCCTGAAAGAGGCTATTGCCTCGGTGTCCGGGCAATCAACGACCTGGTTTTTCTTGGTCAAGAATCAATTCCAGAATTGTCGAGCAGACTCTTCTGCCTTCTGGACGACGTTGCTCAGGTCGGAGGAGTCCGGTGGCCGAACATAGGTGCCTTGGAAGTTAGATCGGAATGCATCCTCTAGATCCTCCCAACACCCAATGGAATTTTTGGGAGACTGTTTAACTAGTACCGAGCTGGCCCGTTAAGTTTTAGGGGTAGATACTTGATAGCATGGAGATCATCTCCTCGCGCCATGTGAATGTGGAGGAGGAAATTCTCGATCCATGCTGTTGGGTCAGTTGTCCCATCGTATTGCTCTATGCTCACGGGTTTAAACCCCTTCGGTAACTGATGCTGCATCACCTCGTTCGTGAAGCATAGTGGGTGGGAAGCGCCTCTGACCCGAGCTATGTCGTGCTGGTAATCGGCGTCTGTTCTTGCCTGGTTTCGTTTCCGACCTCTATTGTTGACGTCGAGCCAAGGCCTGTACCCCTCACGTCTATCGGGTGAGTACTGTTGGGGATATAACCCCATGGTAAGACCTACCTAGGAGGGGCAGGTTCATACCTGGCGGCTCGTTATCAAGTGGGCCGGAAGAGGAAGACTTAGCCGCATGGCGGCTTACCAGATGGGATGAGACGGAGGCCCAGAGACAGGAGGTAGCGTAAGACCCCGGGCGGGTGAGCCGCCCGGAGACGGCTAGCCAAAGGAGGCAAGGCGGCTTAGAGACAGGACCAGACACGTTGTAAGAGTCGGTTTAGGATTCGTGTAACCCGGGTCCTTGATCTCCTATATAAAGGCAAGACCCAGGGACGACTTAGACAGAAACCAATCCATCAAGAGCTAGGTCAAGCGAATACGCTCCCTTGTAATCGATACTCCAATGAATATACACAGAGTAGGATGTAGGCTTTTACCTCTTCCCGAGGGGCCGAACCTGTGTAAACCCGTGTCTTTCATCCCGATCAACCCCTTTGAGTCCACTTCCTTAGTGATGGCCTCGAACCTAAGTCTTCGGACATCTACTGTGACAAAACCACGACAGTTGGCACCCACTGTGGGGCCAGCATGCGGTGGTGTTGAGTTCTCAAAGGGCTCTCTCCCAGAGATCGAAGTATACGTCGTCAGCTTGATGACAAAGAATTGCCGCGGCAAGCTCTACATCGACGATTTAGGATGGGGGCTGGAGGCTGGCTCAATCGAGTACTGGTACCGGGTTCCCATTGGCAAGATGCACGTGTTCATCGGCAAGCTTGGCAAATCCACACCTGGGCTGGACCTCTGCACCGACCTCGTCGAGCCGGCCTGGCGCATGATACCTGCCCGTGTTCAACCTGGGCGGAAGAGTGTTTTCATATGCTTTACACAGTACAGGGGAGATTCCGTGTCAGGAGGAGAAACCTTGGCTTTATCGGATGAAGGATCTTCCAACGAGGATGCATAGTCAATCTATCAGCTTCACGATGGAGGGTTAGGGGGCTATGGAGATGGCGACAGTATTCCGGAGCCCTATGACCCACCGAGCCGAGCTGCCGTGTTCATGGCAGGCCCGACACCGGCTTTTAATGGCATGACGTCCGGAGCAGCGGCAGGAGCAGCCCAACCCAATGCCGAGCCTCCTAAGCCGTTGGCTCAAGTTTTACTGGAACTTATGGATGAGCTAGCAACCCTGATGGCCACAGAAGTGGCGACCGAAAATTGGGCAGAGCACAATGCCGAGATTGACCGAATCAAGGGATAGATGGCTCAGGCCCAGGAGGATATCAATGCAATGCAGGTTCAGATGAATGCTGAGTCTGAATGCTTGAGGGCGGAGGCTCTCCGTTTTAGCCTAGACCAGCGAGCAGCGGAGGTGATTCGGCATAGGAGGATTCAAGTTGGTCTCCCTATCCAGCCTCAGAATCTCTTCAACACTCCTGGAGCCGGACCAAGTACGCCACCGATGGTAACCCAGGCCATGGAGGCGCCGTGGCAGCCAGACCCGCCGTGGAGGAACAGGACGCCGCTGCAACGCATCGTGACGCCACCAGGCCATTACTCTAACCTGATGGAAAACACGATAGCGGCGGCTGCCAAGCTTGACACCCTCCCCTTGGCGGAAGGAACTCCGTTCGCTGAAGAGGCATAGAATGCAATCATACTATTGCAAACAGTGGTGGCTCGGCAAGAGAGGTATACACACAGCCGAAGCCGGGTGCACTCTACGCTAGTTCACAGCCATAGCTATAGCTGGCGCAAAGAGCCACCGATGGTTTCCAGTAGTGAGCAGAGGCAGAACCCGCCCAATGATAACATGCCTAATGGGATGCTCAAGGGATTATGGATAGGGGTCGGACTCAGCGAGGATCAACACCGGTGATGGATTACCCAGAGATTCCTGAGCCAGCGCCAGCAACCCCCCCCCCCCCGCCCCGTCAGCACTTCTTCGAGGGGAGTTGGAGTGCAGTTTCTCATGGCGGATTTAAGGAATAGATGTTTTCCTAAGGACTTCAAGGGGCCATGGAAGGTGCCTAACTACACGACTGATCTACCCTCGGAGGCCTAGATCGAGAGTTATGAGCTTGCCATGGAGATGCTGGATGTCAGTGAGGCAGTTTGTGCGAAATACTTCATCATGATGTTAGAAGGACCGGCCCGCACTTAGTTGAAGGGTTTGCAGCCTAATACCATCACGTCTTGGGCTCAGTTGAAAGCACGCTTTATCAAGAATTTTAGGGGAACCTGCAAGCAGCCTATGATGATCGTAGATCTTGATCACTATGTACAGCAGGAAGGTGAGTCGGCCCATCATTGGGTCCGGCGGGTCTTGACAGTGATCCACTCGTCTGAGAATATTTCAGCATCTCAAGCAGTTCTGATTTTGGAGAGGAACTACCATTTTTTACCCCTTAAGCAGAAGCTTGGGCGGCTGAAGCGTTCCTGTCAGGATATGGGTGAGCTCATGACGGCTCTCACCAAATATGCAGATTTAGATACCACCAAGGACCCAAGCTCCGATGGTGAGAAATCAGCTCAGGGTAAGAAGAACAACAACGGAAAGAATCAACAATAGAACAGGGCTGGAAACGGCAACCAGGGCAAGCAGAAGAACCCAAGTGGCGGGTCGGAGTTAGTGGCAAGCACCAACGCCGGGAACAATCGTGCAAGGGGCAATCGAAATTTTAGGCCGCCATTCAACAAAGATAAGGCACCTCCGCCTTTTAAATTGGAAGAGGCACTAAATAGACCTTGCCCGGCACACAGCCGGCCGGATAAATTGTCCACCCATACATGGAAGGAGTGCAGCATTATGCGCCATTTCCGAGATTACAGCCTTCATCAGCACCATAATAATGGTAACGGCCCGTCGGGCGGTTCAGGATCGGGCGGCTCAGGAGCTGGTTTCGGTGTCGGCGGGTCAGGTTCAGGTTACCTGGGTTAAGGAAATTAGGAAGGTCATCATCAACAGTCGGGCAATGGTGGTCAGCAGCAGAATAATCAGTCAGGGTATCAAAGCAAACCGAAGCAACTTAGCGGGGGCAGTATCATGTCTTCACTACATGCCTTAACAAGCGGGATCAAAAGTTGCACAAGAGGGCGGCTAATGCGGCCACATCGGCTCTCCCATGATACTTAAAGTGGTCGAAGTACCCAATCACGTGAAGCCGGGAGGGTCACCCACCGCAGGTTGATAATCCGGGGCACCTGGCTCTGGTGGTAGCTCCTTAGGTTGGGGTTATAAGTTTACAAAAGTACTCATGGATGGTGGTAGCAGCATCAATATCTTGTACTATGACACCTTCCAGCGGATGGAGTTAACTGACAAGGCTCTTAAGCCGTCGTCGACAGTTTTTCATGGGGTGGTGGCAGGTAAGTCGGCCTACCCGGTGGGGAAGATTGCCCTAGAGGTGGCATTTGGAGATGAATACAACTACAGGGTGGAAACTTTGTGTTTCGAAGTGGTGAAAATTAAGAGCCCGTATCATGCTCTGTTTGGCCGACCGGCTTTTGCAAAGTTTATGGCCAGGCCTTGTTATGTCTATCTATAGCTCAATATACCAGCCATCAACAGGACGATCACAGTGGACGGTGATCGGAAGGTGGCCATTGAGTGTGAGGAAGGAGACACGGCTTAGGCAGAATCAAGTTGCGTGGAGGCAGAGCTCAAGTTTTACAAGGATAACGTTGACCGACGGACATGACTCCATTGAAGAAGCCCAGTACAGAGTCTGATCCGCCCTTGAAGTTTGCGACGGATGACACAAAGCTGGTGGATTTTACTCCAGATCACTCATCCAAATAGTTCACTCTCGGGGCTAACATGGACCACGCATAGGAAAGTGCGCTCATCGAATTCATCCGTGAGAACCGGGACATCTTCGCATGGAAGCCATCTGACATGCCGGTGTACCGAGAGAATTCGCTAAGCACCACCTTAATTTGGATCCTAAATTTAAACCAATCAAACAATTCCTCCACCGTTTCAACAATGAGCGGCGTAAAGCGATTAGAGAAGAAGTGGCCCGACTCTAGGCGGCAGGGTTCATCATAGAAGTATTTCACCCGGAGTGGTTAGGAAATCCTGTGTTGGCTCAAGAAGAACGACACATGGCGTATGTGTATAGATTACACGGATCTTAATAAGGCATGTCTAGTTGACCTATTTGGTCTCCCTCGTATCGACCAGGTTATTGATGCAACGGCGGTTTGTGATAGTTTATGCTTCCTGGACGCCTATTCAGGTTATCACCAAATCAAGATGGCAGTTAGAGACCAGGAGAAGACGTCATTTATAACACCTTTTGGGGCTTTCCACTATGTGTCTATGCCGTTTGGGCTCAAGAGTGCGTAGGTGACTTACCAATGTTGTGTGCAAAATTGCCTTCATGATCAGATTGGGCGCAATGTTCATGCTTACGTGGACGACATTGTGGTTAAATCAAGGAAGAAGGAGACATTACTTGACGACCTGAAGGAGACGTTTGACAACTTATGGGTCTGCAAGATTATGCTGAACCTGGCTAAGTGTGTTTTTGGGGTTCCTGCAGGCAAGCTCCTGGGTTTCGTGGTTTTAGAACGGGGGATTGAGGCCAACCCAGACAAGATAAAGGCCATCACATCACTGGCTAAACTAGCGAGCGTAAATGATGTCCAGCGCTTGGCGCGTCGAATTTCTGTTTTAAGACGATTCATCAGCCGCCTGGGCGAGAAGGCTATTCCTCTATACCAGATGATGGAAAAGACGGATGACTTTGTCTGGTGTAAGGCTGCGGATGAAGCCCTGGAAGCACTCGAAAAAAATTGATTGAACTGCCGATTTTGGCTGCTCCGTCTGAGAAAGAGCCTTTGCTCCTCTACGTGGCGGCTAACAACAGGGCTGTCAGCGCCGCGATTGTAGTAGAGCGCAAGTAGGCAGGGAAAGAGTACCCGGTTCATAGGCCAGTTTATTATGTTAGTGATGTTCTCATAGAATCCAAGCAAAGGTACCTGCATTGGCAGAAACTGATATACACGGTATTCATGGCGAACCGCAAGTTGAAGCATTACTTCCTTGTACATCCGATCATTGTGGTTAGCTTTGCCCCGTTGGGTGATATAATTCAGAACAGGGAAGCTACAGGCAGGATTGCTAACTGGGCACATGAGCTTGTGCCACTTAATCTAAAGTATGTGCCTCGCACTGCTATTAAGTCTTAGGCGTTGGTAGACTTCATAAACGACTAGACAGAGTGTTAATCACCTGAGGAAAAGCCGGACAATACATATTGGACAATCCACTTCGATGAGTCCAGACAGTTGGAGGGATCAGGGGCTGGAGTTTTCTTAACTTTCCCCAAAGGTGACAAATTATGTTACGTGTTGAGGCTGATGTTTCCTTGTACTAACAATGCAGCTGAATATGAAGCCTTGCTTCATGGCCTCCGTGTGGCCAAGGAGATGAATCTGAGCCGGGTTAGATGACTCGGCGACTCAGGCCTCGTAGCTCAGCAAGTTTCGGGCACGTGGGACTCCAAGGATCCAAGGATGGCGGCTTATCGACAAGAGGTGGATATCATTGCTGGTCATTTCAAGGGTTATCAGGTGGATCATATTGACCATCGCAAGAACGAGGCGGCTGATGCATTATCAAGACTGGGCTCTCAACGTAAGCTGGTGCCACCTAATGTTTTCTTGGATGTGATATATCACCCGTCTGTTGAGCTACCTTCAGAGGAGGTTCTGGCTATACCTTACCCGGAAGGACAACTGGTGGCGGCTCTGCATGCTCTGCTGGATTGGATGTTACCATACATGGCATACCTGACTTGTGGCGAGTTGCCTGAGGATGAGACACTAGCATGGAAAATTGTGAGGCGATGCAAGTCCATGACCATCATCAATGGTGAATTGCATAAATGCAGCATCACCGGCGTCTTCCAGCGTTGTGTTTCTCCTGAACATTACAGGGAGATCTTAAACGAAATACACGCCGGTTATTGTGGGCATCACGCCGGCTCAAAATCTTTGGTGGCCAAGGCTTTCCGGCATGGTTTCTTTTGGCTGACGGCTCATAAAGACGCAAAGGACCTGGTTGCCAAGTGTGACGGGTGTCAGAAGTTCGAAAGATGTGCCCACACGCTGGCTCAAGAATTGCGGATGATTCCAATCACTTGGCTGTTCGCGGTCTAGGAGCTTGAGATGGTTGGACCTTTCAAGAGGTCTAAGGATAAAAAGACCCATCTCTTGTTGGCTGTAGACAAGTTTACCAAGTGGGTGGAGGTTGAGGCGGTTAGTAAATGTGATGCAGCCACGACGGTTCAGTTTGTCAAAAAATTGATCTATCGTTTTGGCTATCCTCATAGTATCATCACGGACAATGGAAAAAATCTATCCAAGGGGGTTATGAAGGCATTTTGTGAAAGTGAGCACATCCGGCTTGATGTCTCTACCGTTGCTCATCCACAATCCAATGGTCAGGCAGAGCAAGCTAACTAGGAAGTCTTGAGAGGTATCAAGCCCTGGCTTATGGTTCCTTTACAACAAATGTCGGGCTGTTGGGTTGAGGAGCTACCCTCCGTCCTTTGGAGTTTCAATACTACACCCAACAGATCAACAGGTTATATGCCTTTCTTCGTGGTGTACGGTGCAGAGGCAGTGTTACCAAGCGACATACGTCATGATTCGCCACGGGTGGCGGCTTACGTGGAAGCTGATAATGAGACGGCGCGTCAGGATGCATTAGATGCTCTCAATGAAGTGCGCAGTCTTGCAGCAGCTCGATCGGCAATTTATCAACAAGACCTGCGTCGCTATCATAGACGCAGAGTCAAGACCCGGACATTTCAAGAAGGCGACTTGGTGTTACGTTTGATTCAAGATCAGACGGATGCACACAAGTTATCTCCCCCTAGGAAGGACCTTTCATGGTCAGCAGAAATCCGAACAATTGGTCATATTATCTCATTGACATGCGAAATGAGTCACGTACTTCTGGACAGGAGACGCACCGGTCGTGGAATATCACTCATCTACGGCCTTATATACTTGAGTCATCGACTCCCATCTTTGTACATACATACTTCATTGTATCTATATTTTTCATATAATAAAGTTGGTATCCCTGCAAGCCGGGGCCTCTGCCGTTTTTCTTTTGCATTACAAATTTCTGCAAAGATGAACACTTCTACATGGTCACTTGGGGGATTCCGACCCACCGGGTTTAGCTCGCTCACCCTCTTGATCAGCTCTTCAGCCAAAATAGCAACATTGTAGGACGGCTTACAGGAGGGCGACTTACAAGTTGGAGATCCACAAGACGGCGACTTACAAGTTGGTGATCCACAAGACGGTGATTTACAAGTTGGCGATCCACAAGATGGCGTCTTACAAAGTGGCGCACAAGTTGATATCATCGACAAGGTCGTTTGGGGGCTTTCAACCCATCGGGTTAAGCTTCAACCCTCTCGATCAGGCTTTTCAGCCACTGTAAGGCGGGTCACGAACCCAAATTTTGACTCCGTCAAACCAGATCATTAGGGGTGCATCGAGTTATAAACTTACCCCCTTTTGATGGCCTGTCCAACAGGTGACCCGTCGAACTCTTACCAGTTAATCATCGCTTAGAGACACTGTCTGTCCAACGTACCAGACAGTTAATCTCGCCAGGAGACCTTGAGCACTTGTTAAGGTTCAAACGGCAAACTATGTCACGTGAGAGGGGGCTTCTGGTCCCTAGGGATACTCATGCCCTGTCGTGTCTCCTTCTGGGACGTTGCGCTCATCAATCCTTGTTTGGAAACCGAGTATTGTTATGAGTTCAAGTAGCGAGTCCACTCAGCGGAACCAACATCCGTGTCTCTTTCTAGGGCGCTGCGCTCTTCAATCTCGCCTGGAAACCAAGCATTGTATGAGGTTAAGCAGCGAGTCCACCCAGCAAAACCAGAGGATGTGTATCTTTCTGTTTTGTTGCGCTCTTATCAGTTAATCTCACCTAGAGACCCTGAGCCCCTCAAAAGAGTTGACGGGCACTCTCGTTAGAGACCCTGCACTGGTATGAGTTCAACCATCGAGTCCAGCCAGGAAGAACCATCATATGAGTTTTTGAAAACAAAAAAGAAAGCAAGAACACCATACATTGCATTGTGCATTCCATCATACATTCCATCATGCATTTCATCATATTCACATATCATGCCGGTTTACCAAACCGGGTCAGAGCAAGATTATGAAAGAAGAAGCAACGCTGCAACAGATTTTAACATATCCAGGTTATGCTTTTTCAAGCCGCCCATATGACAATGCAACCTATTGTGTCTTGTTTATTTTCCAGGGTTTTATCTCTTAAGATGAACTGCTGTTAAGTAAAACATTGTGAGAAGAATGCAAGGCATATTATAAGTGCATAAGATGTTTATAATGTCATGTGTGCACGATGACATGGCTAGGGCAATCAAGTTTCTACTATGCATATTACAAAGCTCTCCAGGAGATCAAAAGATGAAGGACTTAAAGTTTTTCATACACTTTCAAATACCGGCGGCTCAACAGGTCGGGTTACAATCAATCAAGAATAACAAAGTTTTAACTTGCCAGCGGGTCATCCTGCGCCGAGTCTTCGTGCTCTTTGATCTGAAGATTATCCACATCCCAGTTGCAGTTTCATAAGGCTTCGAACTCAGCTTCGTCAAAAATAGGAGACGGATCAACTTCAGGTGCAAAGAGTGGCTTACGATGTGCAGGGATCAAGTTCCTGGCTTCAAAGGTTTGGCAAAGCAAACGTTGATTGTTTGCATCGGAAGCCGCCTGGTAGGGAGTTGGATCCATCTCATCAAAAAGAATGGAGACAAGTACCCTAGAGGCCCTCATGCATTTGGCGTAGTCAGCTTCAGTGAAGTATGAGCCATCATCCTTTTTGGAAGGGAAGATGTTCATCATTTCTTCGGCAGTCAGTTCAGGAGCAAAGGACAGGGACCGGCTTAGAGCAGCTATTTCCCCTTTCCTGGCAGATGATCGCCTCGGCTCTTCAATCTGTTTGGGCAGTATGGATAAAACTTCTATGACCCCCTTCATGAACTTGGGAATGTACTTAGCAGTCATCAAGGCTTTGATGGTGTAGAGGGCTCCTTTATATAGTTGCTTCGTCAGAGTGTATATTGCCTTCCGCTTCATCAAACTATCAGAGGATAACTGGCGGCTTCTCTCACCCGCAAAGACAAATTTGAGGGTAAGCCACCGAAAGCGATTTTGGCTTGAGATGGATTTTTAAGCCATGGATACTTACCAAAGATCACGGCCGTCATCTTGGATATATGTCCCTTGAGAGTCTTCAATTCTTCCGTCGTGAGCTTAAGTTACTCCTCGTCATCATTTGCACGCTTTGACAGGGCGGCTTGTTCAGATTCGGCAGTCTCCTTATACGTGGTAAAGTCAATTTGGAGATTTTCAAGTTTTTCAACGGCCATCCGTAATTTTTCTTCTGTTGTGGCTCGAGCGGTTTGTTGGGTGGTAAGATTTGCCCTTAAATCATCTCGCTCTGACTCAGCTGCATCTAAAGCCTCCTTTATTTCACAAGTGGGAGATTATAAAATTTAAGTCGCTAGGATGAAGCAATAATGAAGTTATTCTGATGCAAGTCCCAAGAAGATTGCAAGCAATATGCTTGACACTAGGGGGCTAATGTCTGTGTTTTCTCTCCAAGTTTACATGGAAGCTCTGGATGATCATTTCCATAATGACCCATACTTGGGGGCTACACCCGGTGGGATTTTTAACTTTCGAAGTTCCGGCTCATCATTTTCATAATGATCCAGACTTTGGGGCTACACTTGGATCTCTATTTCAAGTAAGTATTATCTTGTATTTGTTCTAACCCGTTACTTGTGGCCTACAGGCTAAGTTCTTTACAGTATGATAAGATTTGAATGACTCGGTTCATCATTTGCAATATTAAACCGGCTCTTAGGGGCTACATAAAGGTATAAGGGAAAAATCAAGAGAAGGAGAAGTACCTCATATTTTTTCTTCATTAATCCAACAAGTTTGGATTCCATATTGCGGCTGGCAGAAACACGATTCAAGTAACCAGCATGCAGA
Organism: Hordeum marinum; assembly: GCA_022496015.1. Taxonomy (NCBI): domain Eukaryota; kingdom Viridiplantae; phylum Streptophyta; class Magnoliopsida; order Poales; family Poaceae; genus Hordeum; species Hordeum marinum. Next base: position 117,800,209 of record CM039678.1, read on the forward strand.
TCGTGTGCAGACATTTTTTCTAGCACGGGAAATCTGAAGTCAAGCTTTTTTGTGGAGCAAGTGTCAATCTTGCTGGTGTGTTTTGTCAACACATGAGGTGTAGGAGATTCGTAACCCATCCAAGTGATGATAACATCGGGATGAGATGGATCTTCGACGGCAGTTGAAGGACTGGGCGGCTTAGGGTCAGCCGTCGGACTTTCAGCAGCTGTCATGCAGTGATCCTCTGGCTCTGAAGGTGGAGGAGTGCGCTCAGGTGCATCTTTGTTAGCTTCAGACAGTTCAGCAGGAGTCGAAGGAGCCAACTCAGCAGTTTCTGGCTTTTGGGTAGTACCAAGAACGGTCGACCCGCCTGTCTTCCTTCGTTTTGCTTGAGCCCTAGAAAGTAAAAATAGTTGTTATGCGGTGCAAGGAAAGAGATAATACACGCACTGCAAGGTAATAGGCATACTATGGGTTGATCTTCATAGGAGGAATCTTGGAGGCAGTAGAGTCGTCGGACGAAGGGGTGACTCCTATAAAATTGAGATAATAAAGTACAAGAGTAAGGTGATAGTACATGAGTATAAGGCGAATATTAAGACTTGGTAAAAAGAACACCTCAGGCGGTCATTTCCGCGGAGCCGTGGAGTGTTGGGGAACGTTGCATGGGAAACAAATATTTTCCTACGTTCACGCAAGACCTATCCATGGTGATGAGCATCTACGAGAGGGAGAGTGGATCTACGTACCCTTGTAGATTGCTAAGTGGGAAGCGTTAAGAAGCACGGTTGATGTAGTCGAACATCTTCGTGATCCAAATCGCCGAGCGTCCCACGATCCAATCACGATCCGTCCCACGAACTCGATCATGGTCCTTCCGATCTAGCGCCGAACGGACGGCACCTCCGCGTTCAGCACACGTAAGGCTTGATGACGATCTCCGCCGTCTTGATCCAGCAAGCTGGAGCGGAGAGGAATAAGAGTTCTCTGGCAGCGTGACGGTGCTCCGGCGATGGTGGTGGAGCTATTCCGACATGGCTTTGCCTAAGCACTTCAGAAATCCGATCTAGAGGAGAAACTATGCACTGGAGGAACGGGCAGCACGTGGCTAAAAATACTATGCCAAAACCCTAAAAACTCCAGTATATATAAGAGGGAGGGAGGAGAGGACTTGGCGCAAGGGCCAAGCCTCCTTGGTTCGGCCGAAGTGGGGAGGAGAGGAGGACTCCTCCTCCAATCCTAGTAGGACTAGGATTCCTCCATTTTTTGGCCTTTTCCACCTTTTTCCCTATGGGCTTTTCTTCCCAGACGCATGGGCCTTGTGTGGGACTTCCACCAGACCAAAAAGGGCTGGTATTTACTCTCCCATGGAACATGTAGCCTCTTGGGTCGAAATACCCCTCCCGATGGTCTCCCGATACACTACCGGCACTCCCGGTACGCTACCGATGAGCCCGAAACTTTTCCGGCGACCAAAATAGGACTTCCTATATATCAATCTTTGCCTCCGGACCATTCCGGAGCTCCTCGTGACATCCGCAGTCTCATCCAGGACTCCGAACAACCTTTGGTCATCACCATACATAACTCTATACTACCGAAACGTCACCGAACCTTAAGTGTGCAGACCCTGTGGGTTCGAGAACTATGTAGACATGACCGAGACACCTCTACGGTCAATAACCAATAGCGGGACCTGGATGCCCATATTGGTTCCTACATATTCTACGAAGTTCTTTATCGGTTGAACCTCTATGTCAAGGATTCAGTTAATCCCGTATGATGTTCCCTTTGTTCTTCGGTATGTTACTTGCCCGAGATTCGATCATCGGTATCTCCATACCTATTTCAACCTCGTTACCGGCAAGTCTCTTAACTCATTCCATAATACAAGATCTCGTGACTAACACTTAGTCACATTGCTTGCAAGGCTTATTGTGATGTTGTATTACCGAGTGGGCCCTGAGATACCTCTCCGTCACACGGAGTAACAAATCCCAGTCTTGATCCATGCCAACTAACAGACACCCTCAGAGATACCTGTAGAGCACCTTTATAGTCACCCAGTTATGTTGCAACGTTTGATACACACAAGGCACTCCTGCGATGTCTGTGAGTTGCATGATCTCATGGTCATAGGAACATATACTTGACATGCAGAAAACTATAGCAATAAACTGACACGATCATATGCTACATTTGTAGTTTGGGTCTTGTCCATCACATCATTCTACTAATGATGTGATCCCGTTATCAAATGACATCACATGTCAATGGCTAGGAAACCTTGACCATCTTTGATAAACGAGCTAGTTCACTAGAGGCATACAAGGGACATAGTGTTGTCTATTTACCCACACATGTAATGTGTTTCCAATCAATACAATTGTAGCATGGATAATAAACGATTATCATGAACAAGAAAATATAATAATAAGCACTTTATTTACTGCCTCTAGGGCATATTTCCAACAGTCTCCCACTTGCACTAGAGTCAATAATCTAGTTCACATCACTATGTGATTTACATTGTAATGAATCGAGCACCCATGCAGTTCTGGTGTTGATCGTGTTTAGCCCTTGGAAGAGGTTTAGTCAATGGGTCTACAACATTCAAATCCATGTGCACTTTGCAAATATTTATGTCCTTCTCCTCGATATAATCGTGGATGGAGTTGAAGCGTCGCTTTATGTGTCTGGTCCTCTTGTGAAACCTTGGTTCCTTGGCCAGAGCAATGGCACCAGTGTTGTCACAGAATAGGTTCATTAGATTTAGTGCACTGGACACTACTCCAAGATCTATCATGAACTACTTCATCCAAAGACCTTCCATTGCTGCCTTCGAGGTTGCGATGTACTCCGCTTCGCATGTAGAATCGGCTACCACGCTTTGCTTGGAACTGCACCAGCTTACCGCTCCCCCGTTGAGAATAAATACGTATCCAGTTTGTGACTTAGAGGCATCCAGATCAGTGTCAAAGCTTGCATCAACGTAACCCTTTATGATGAGCTCTTCATCACCTCCATAAACGAGAAACATTTCGTTAGTCCTTTTCAGGTACTTAAGGATATTCTTGACCGTTGCCTAGTGTTCCATTCCAAGATCAATTTGAAATCTTCTGGCCATACTTATGGCAAGGTTGACATCCGGTCTTGTCCACAGCATTGCATACATGATAGAGCCTGTGGATGAAGCATAGTGGATGACACTCATCTTTTCTCCATCTTCTGCAGTCACTGGGCATTGAGTCTTACTCAACTTCACACCTTGTAACACAGGCAAGAACCCCTTCTTGTACTGATCCATTTTGAACTTCTTCAAAACTTTATCAAGGTATGTGCTCTGTGAAAGTGCTATTAAGCGTCTCGATCTATCTCTATAGATCTTAATGCCTAATATGAAAGCAGCTTCTCCTAGGTCCTTCATTGAAAACCTCTTGTTCAAATATTCCTTCACGCTTTCTAGCATTTCTATATCGTTTCCAATCAGCAATATGTCATCCACATATAATACTAGAAACACTATAGAGCTCCCACTCACTTTCTTGTAAATACAAGCTTCTCCATAAACTTGTACAAACTCAAACGCTTTGATCACCTCATCAAAGCGCTTATTCCAACTCCAAGACGCTTGCACCAACCCATAAATGGACCGCTGGAGTTTGCAAACTTTGTCAGCATTCTCTGGATTGACAAAACCTTCTGGTTGCATCATATACAACTCTTCCTCAAGGAAACCGTTGAGGAACGCTGTTTTGACATCCATCTGCGAAATTTCATAATCGAAATAAGCAGCTATTGCCAACATGATTCTGACAGACTTAAGCATCGGTACGGGGGAGAATGTCTCATCGCAGTCAACTCCTTGAACTTGTGAAAAACCCTTTGCCACAAGTCCATCTTTATAGACGGTGACATTACCGTCCGCGTCTGTCTTTTTCTTAAAGATCCATTTGTTCTGAATGGCCTTTCGCCCTTCAGGTAATACTTGCAAAGTCCATACTTTGTTTTCATACATGGATCCCATCTCGGATTTCATGGCCTCTAACCATTTTTCGGAATCTGGGCCCATCACTGCTCCTCCATAGCTCTTAGGTTCATTGTTGTCCAACAACATGACCTCCAAGACAGGGTTTCCGTAGCATTCAGGAGTAGTACGCACCCTTGTCGACCTACGAGGTTCATGATCCACACAAGGCACTCCTCCGATTTCCATTAGTTGCATGATCTCATGGTCATAGGAACATATACTTGACATGCAGAAAACTGTAGCAATAAACGGACACGATCATATGCTACGTTTGTAGTTTGGGTCTTGTCCATCACATCATTCTACTAATGATGTGATCCCGTTATCAAATGACATCACATGTCAATGGCTAGGAAACCTTGACCATCTTTGATCAACGAGCTAGTTCACTAGAGGCATACTAGGGACATAGTGTTGTCTATTTACCCACACATGTAATGTGTTTCCAATCAATACAATTATAGCATGGATAATAAACGATTATCATGAACAAGGAAATATAATAATAAAAAATTTATTTATTGCCTCTAGGGCATATTTCCAACAGGGAGTTTGGTAAGCCGGCCATAAGATCTTTAGAGCCGGAGCTCCGGGTCTGACGTCGCGAATCGTGTTGTTGCTTTTTCAAAGGAAATTAGGGGTCTAAGTAAGCAAGAGGATGCGAAAGAGGAACTTTTCGGACGACCCGCCATATTTTCTCTCGTGGTAAGACCTCTGAGTTGGAGGAAATGTAAGTTACCTCAGGGGCGTTGGCGTGACTCGTTTCTGTCTCCTCCTGTGTACAAACAATGTCAGTAAGTTGCATAAAGAGACAGTTAAGGGAATCAAGTTTTCTACCTCTGAGTCGTTTAGTGCAAGCAGTTCTTGAGCCGAAGTTTTCTTCTTGCGGCCACAGGCATTAACCGCTTGGGACTTCTTATTCATGGGGGGAGTGTATTTCTTCTTCCGGAAGTTAGAGTCGGCCTATATGAAGAGTCGCCAAAAGAGTTAAAGATGCCAGGAATAAGGTTAAGACAGGAATGAACACATTTGAGAAGAAGGTCTCTTCTTACATCCGGAGCTGGGTTTGTGACGCAGAAGGGTCTTAACCCGATCATATTGCAAACCTCCTGAGTTTCACAGAGAAGTTGTTTTACAGTAAAGTAGACATTTTCTTCTGTCAGAGGCGTGTCGTTGAAACAGAGAGGATCATTCTCCTTGCCTGTGTATTCACACATAAGCCGGTCACGCTGGCTTAGTGGTAAGACTTTTCACGAGACCTAGCAGCGGGTTAAATCGACTCCAGTGAAGCCGTTCGCTAGGAGGGACTTGATCTTTGCAAAAGCCAGAGCATACTTCACTCGCTTTGCGGCAGACATCTGGTCTGGAAGTTTAGTGGAGGTACAGAGCAGGGTAGGGCGATAACCCGACGGTGGATTTTCTCCTTCTAGAGAAGTGTCTTTGCAATAAAACCAATTCATATTCCAGTCTTTGGGGTGGCTTGGCAAAAGGGCAGCCGGATAATCCAGATCTCTCCGTCTCTTGATGGAGACACCGCCAAGCTCCAAGCTTGCTCCAACTGCAACTTCTGTTTGGTGGTTGACGTAGAAGAAATTACGGAAGAGGTTGATAGACGAATCTTCTTGCAGGTAAACTTCACACAAGACTTGGAAGTTGCACATGTTAGTGACAGAATTTGGGGCAATGTCTTGAGGATGAAGCTTGAAAAAGTGGAGGATGTCTCGGATTTTTTTTGACCCGGGTGAGTTGAAACCGCGGAGGAGGTGATCAGAAAATACAACAACCACCCCCTCCTTAGGGGTGGGCTTCTTCTATGACCCAGGAACCCGTCAGTGGATGACATCCTGAGCTGGCAATGAGCCCGTTTCTACGAACTCAAGCTAGAATTGCTCGGTTATTCCAGAGCCGACCCAATCACAGGATGAAGGTGCTCGAGACATGGTGGCGGGTAAACTATGAGAAATCGCAAGGTATGGCAGGTTAGGAAGCAAAAAATCAAAACAGCTATGGTCAACATGGTAGAGGAAAGCTAAGCCGCCCGTCCGTTCTGCTAGGGAGCCGGCAAGGTAATGACGGGTTAAGTTGGCAGGATGATGCCCGAGATATTGCGAAGCGTGAAAGCAAGTTTCTCATGTTACTATCATGGCTACAAGATATACAGGCAAGGTAAAATGAAATATAATCAAAACCTAGAATGGGTGCTATGGAAGAACAGACAGTCGATACATAGAAAGGAGCGGGATACAGATCTATGATGAGTGGGTGTTGACTTTGTATGGATGGCCGCGACGGATTAACAAACATTGCGGGGTTCAAGGGAGTAATTAACAATTTACACTACAATGAACAATCTGATGAACGACGAAGTGCGCTAATGGAGCAACGACAAACTCGGGGGGATCTAGTGCGGGAAAGGTTCCGACCTAACGAGGATGAAAAGAGTACCTTGAAGATGCGGTAGACGCCGGCGAGCCTCTGGATAAGCTCAAGTTGATACATCGGTCGGCGTTGAGGACGACGGTGAAGTCCGGTCGGGGCAGCGGAGCTCCAGAGGAGCAAAGCATTGAGAGGAAGAGGAAGAAGAAGAACACAAGGGCGGCAGAAAGAGAAAAGACCCCCTCGCGGCCCTATTTATGAGATGCGATGGACAAAAAGTGCGCGCAGGAATCGAGGAGGCAAAATGATAATTAAGGGGACGTCTCAATTTTCGAGCCGACAGTTTAATGAGAGGATCTGTTGTGGACGTGACGTAATCTTTCGGGCATATCTGTATGTGTCATCATGGTGGGTTATGAAGTTCTTTTCTTGCAGGTAACAAGGACGTGAGACTCGCCGCCAAATAAAATGGAAGATTGACATGGACAAGCTCAAATCAATCTAGGGCCTAATGTTGGGGATATAACGCCACGATAAGACCCGCCTAGGAGGGGACGGGTCATACCTGGCGGCTCGTTATCAAGTGGGCCAGAAGAGGAAGACTTAGCCGCATGGCGGCTTACCATATGGGTTGAGACGGAGGCCTAGAAATAGGAGGTAGTGTAAGACGCGGGCAGGTGAGCCCTATGGAGACGGCTAGCCAAAGGAGACAAGGCGACTTAGAGATAGGACCAGACATGTTGTAAGAGTCGGTTTGGGATTTGTGTAACCCGGGTCCTTGACCCCCTATATAAAGGCAAGACCTGAGGACGTCTTAGACAAAAACCAATCCATCAAGAGCTAGGTCAAGCGAATACGCTCCCTTGTAATCAATACTCCAATCAATATACACAAAGCAGGACGTAGGCTTTTACCTCTTCTCGAGGGGCCGAACCTTGGTAAACCCATGTCTTTCGTCCCGATCAACCCCTTTGAGTCCACCGCCTTAGCGATGGCCTCAAACCTAAGTCCTCAGACATCTGCCATGACAAAACCACGACAAGTACCCTAGATTCATAGATGGATCTCGTACGACCTGCTCTGTAGTCCAGGTCGTGTCGCAGGTCAAACCTGTCATCGTGCTCTATTGGCTCTTTTCACCGTCTTTGGGGTATCAGCGGCCTATAACCGGTGTCATTAGTTGTCCAATCTCGTCCTCGAGGGGGGTGGTCTGGCTTGTCGTATGGAGTATGTTTGGGAGACGGTGTATCAATAAGCTCATCATAGAATTGTGGCAGCAACCTTCGGTGTGGATAGATTTTGGGTTGGTCCAATAGACCGGTACCGTATCCTTCCTCAGCTGATAGGATCCTTGTCTCTCTAGCATTGAGGTTATCATGTTCGGCCTTATGCTGCCATTCTTTTGCCTTCAGGCTGCGGGCCGTGGCTATAAGCTGTTGCCTCAACTGTTCCTGATCTTCAAGGTTTTCGGGGATGGCGAAGTCATCGGCTTCCGGGATGTCCTCCTCCTCGACAGGGTGAGGTAGTTGTCATCCTCGGAATCATTTAGATCATCAGGGTTGCGCTGATCTTACGGCCTCTCCTGATCCTCTAGCAGATCTTTGAGGATATCAGGATCGCCAAGGTCTTCTGGGGTATCTTCGTCCCTAGTGCGAGCGATAGCTTTTCTTCCATTTTCTTGCCTTTGATCATTTGTGTGGCTCCCAACGTCTTGATGGCGCTTCAACCGATTTGTCACCATTGTTTTTGGGCGTATGTTAGCCATTATCGGATGTAGTGTCCACCATGTAGATGTCGTAGGTGGAGGTCGTGGCCCATCAACCAGTGTTAGTGGGGGTGGGAGCGCAATCTCCTCATCAATGTCTTCTGCCTCCTCGGAGGCATAGACCAACATGTCGGTTAAGTCTATAACAGTGGCTATCAAGTGGGTGGTGGGTGGGATGAAAAATTCTTCTTGACTAGCCTTGAGACTAATCTGAGGGTTGATCGGGGCTGGGTCATCGATAGTTTTCATCGACAAGATCCGATCTAGGGCCTCGTTGAGTGTCGAGAGCTCGATCGGGTTAACCTGCTCAGAGCTTTCAGAGTTAACCTCCGATGCGTCCATGCGAGGGGATTGTTCAGTAGGAATAGGTCTCCAGACGTTTGGCGCTATGGCCGGATCCAAACTAAAAGCCAGGTCATTGCTGGGGTGGATCTCGTGGGCAGGACCGAAAGCGCAATCCGAGGTTAAGGCCTCGAAGTCTTTGGGAACGACAGGCGGGATTGCAATCCCGGTTAGTGAAAGATCGCCCCGAGAGTCTACGAAGAACTCTAGGTTTCTGAATCTGACCTCTTGATCAGGGGCGAAACTCCCGACCCGGTTAAGACTGACGGTCAGGCAGCATGCAGCACAATGTTGTCAAAAGCGAAGATTTGTCCGGGCACAAAAGTGTCAATGTTGCGGACTTCTTCGTTGATGACAACGCGGGCCATCGACTCCTTTGGCTAACACAATGGAACTCTCAATTAAAGCACCAATGTCGGTGTTAAAATTAGCGATCTCGGGTAGGGGGTCCCGAGCTGTGAGGCTAGGATCGATGCTAACAGGGGAAGAAGGAGACGATGTTTACCCAAGTTCAGGCCCCCCTATGTAGGTTAAACCCTACATCCTGCTTGATTATATTTATGGTATGAAGGTTACGGAGTTGATATACCTCGAGATCGAATAGCTAAACCCTAGACTAGTTTTTCTGCCCTATGATCTGAAACCCTCCCGGTTTATAAAGACACCGGGGTGTACTGGGGTTTACACATGGTAAGTCTCCTGCCGAGGATGGAGATGTCGATTTCCTCATCTTGACTTGGAGTGCACGATGTGCATTTGGGACTTCCTTCTGGAATGTGGGCTCTCAATGTATACGTCCCTTCCCGCGACAATTAGAGAATGGCCCACCAAGCCTGTGTATTAAGAGAAAGGCCGACGGCCCAAGGACCCTTATTCCAGGACTCCCTCACTTGGCCTCTCCAAAACTCCTTTTTCACCTTCCTAAAGCCTCATGGGCTTTACCCCTTGGCAAAAATAATGTGTTCTCGTACCCGAACATTTCGAGAAACATTCGAAACCCCTTCCGGTGCATTCCGGAACCCTTCCGGAGACCAAACACTATTATCCCATATATCAATCTTTACCTCAAGACTATTCTGGAGCTCCTCGTCATGTCCGTGATCTCATCTGAGACTCCAAGCAACTTTTGATCACCAACATAATAACTCAAATATACTTATATCGCCACCAAACGTTAAGTGTGTAGACCCTGCGGGTTCGAGATCTATGCAAACATGATCGAGACAGCTCTACGGTCAATAACCAATAGCGGGAACTGGATGCCCATATTGGTTCCTACATATTCTACGAAGATCTTTATCGGTTGAACCTGTATTTCAAGGATTCAGTTAATCATGTACACTGTTCCCTTTGTTTATCGATATGTTACATGCCCGAGATTCGATCGTCGGTATCTCCATACCTAGTTCAATCTCGTTATCGGAAAGTCTCTTTACTCGTTCTGTAATACAAGATCCCATGGATAACTCTTTAGCCACTTTGCTTGCAAGGCTCATTATGATGTTGTATTACCGAGTGGGACCTAAGATACCTCCCGTCACATGGAGTAACAAATCCTAGTCTTGATCCATGCCAACCCAACATACACCCTCTGAGATACCTATAGAGCACCCTTATAGTCACCTAGTTATGTTGCAACATTTGATACACACAAGGTACTCCTCCGGTGTAAGTGAGTTGCACGATCTCATGCTCATCGGAACAGATACCTGACATGCAAAAAACTATAGCAATAAACTAACACGATCATATGATATATTTATAGTTTGGGTCTTGTCCATCACATCATTCTCCTAATGATGTGATCCCGTTATAAAATGTCATCTCATGTCCATGGCTAGGAAACCTTGTTCTTTTATCAACGAGCTAGTCTGAGGCATACTAGGGACATGGTGTTGTCTATGTATCCAGACATGTATCTAAGTTTCCGATCAATACAATTCTAGCATGGATAATAAATGATTATCATGAACAAGGAAATGTGATAATAACTAATTTATTATTGCCTCTAGGGCATATTTCCAACAGTCTCCTACTTGCACTAGAGTCAATAATCTGGCTCACACCGCTATGTGATTTACATTTTTATGAATCTCACACCCAATGAGTTTTGGAGTTCGATCATGTTTTGTAGGTGAAAGAGGTTTTAGTCAACGGGTCTGCGACATTTAGACCCGTGTGTACTTTGCAAATCTATATGTCATACTGTAGATATTGCTACCACGCTCCACTTTGAGCTATTCCGAATGGCTGCTCCACTATACGTAGCCGGATTGCTACTAAGAGTCATCTGGATTGGTGTTAAAGCTTGTATCGATGCAACCCTTTACGATGAACTCTTTATCACCTCCATAATAGAGAAATACTTCCTTAGTCCTCTAGTTACTAAGGATAATTTTGACCATTGTCCAGTGATCCACTCCTAGATCACTCTTGTACCTCTTGACAGACTCATGGCAAGGCACACACATGTGCGGTACACAGCATGGCATACTATATAGAGCCTATAAGGCATAGGGGACGACCTTCGTCCTTTCTCTTTCTTCTGCCGTGGTCGAGCTTTGAGTCTTACTCAACTTCACACCTTACAAATCAAGCAAGAATTCCTTCTTTGACTGATCCATTTTGAACTCTTTCAAAATCTTGTCTAGGTATGTACTCATTGAAAGTCTTATCAAGCGTCTTGATCTATCTCTATAGATCTCGATGCCCAATAATTAAGTAGCTTTATCCAGGTCTTCCTTTGAAAAACTCTTTTCAAACAACAACTTATGCTTTCCAGAAATTCTACATTATTTCCGATCAACAATATGTCAACCACATATATTTATCAGAAATTCTATACTGCTCCTACTCACTTTCTTGTAAATACAAGTTTCTCATAAACTTTGTATAAACCCAAAAACTTTGATCACCTCATCAAAGTGTATATTCCTACTCTGAGATGCTTGCTCTAGCCCGTAGAAGGATCACTGGAGTTTGCATACCTTTTAGCATCCTTAGGACTGGCAAAACCTTCTGGTTGTATCACAGACAACCTTTCCTCAATGAAACCATGAAGGAAACGATGTTTTGACCTCCATCTGTCAGATTTCATAATTGAAAAATGCAGCAACTGCTAACATAATTCCAATAGACTCTAGCATCTCTACGGGTGAGAAAGTCTCATCGTAGTCAACTCCTTGAACTTGTTAGAAACTTATTCGCAACAAGTCGAGCTTTATAAATGGTGACATTCACCATCATCATGTGCCTTCTTCCTAAAGTTCTATTTGTACTCAACGACCTACCGTTCAATGGGAAAGTCTACCAAAGTCCATACTTGGTTTTCATACATGGATCCTTTCTCGGATTTCATGGCTCCTAGCCATTTGTCAAAATCTGGGCCCACCATCGCTTCTTCATAGCTCGTAGGTTCACTATTGTCTAACAACATGACCTCCAAGACAAGATTCATGTACCACTCAGGTGTGGTACGAGTCCTTGTCGACCTACGAGGATCGGTAGTAACTTGATCCGAAGCTTCATGATCATCATCATTTGCTTCATCTTCACTTGGTGTAGGCATCATAGAAACATCTTTTTGTGTCGTGCTTCTATCCAACTAAAGTGACGGTTCAACAACCTCATCAAATTCTACTTTCCTCCCACTCAATTCTTTCGAGAGAAACTCTTTCTAGAGAAAGGAACCATTTTTAGCAACAAGCACTTTGCCCCCGGATCTGATATAGAAGTTATACCCAACTATTTCCTTAGGGTATCCTATGAAGATGTACTTTTCCGCTTTGGGTTTGAGCTTATCAGACATAAGCATCGCATTCCCAAACTCTGAGAAATGACAACTTAGGTTTCTACCAAATCATAATTCATACGGTGTCATCTCAACGGATTTAGATGGTGCCCTATTTAAAGTGAATGTAGTTGTCTTTAATGCATAATCCCAAAATTATAGTGGCAAAACTATAAGTGACATCATAGTATGCACTGTATCCAATAGAGCACGACTATGACATTCGAACACGCCAACACACTATGGTGTTCCACGTGGCGTGAGTCATGAAACAACTTCCACATTGTCTTAAGTTGTATACCAAACTCGTAACTCAGATATTCACCTCCACAATCATATCATAGACATTTTATCTTCTTGTCACGATGATCTCAAACTACACTCTGAATTTGCTTGAACTTTTCAAAAGTTTCAGACCTGTGTTTCATTAAGTAAATATACCGATATCTACTCAAATCACCAGTGAAGGTAAGAAAAAAAAACGACATCCACCGCGCGCTATAGCACCCATTGGACCGTATACATCAACATGTATTATTTCCAAGAAGTCACTTGCCCGCTCCATCATACCGGAAAACGGGGTCTTAGTCATCTTGTGCAAGATGCATGGTCCGCATGTCTCCACCGATTCGAAATCGAATGAGAACAAAGATCCATCAGCATGGAGTTTCTTCATGCGCTTTACACCAATATGATTATTAACTTTGAATCTTTTGGCATCAATATTATGAACATGTGTATCACTACGATCAAGATTCAATAAACCATTCTCATTGGGTGCATGACCATTGAAGGTATTATTCATGTAAATAGAATAACCATTATTCTCTAACTTAAATGAATAACCGTATTTCAATAAAAACGATCTAATCACGTTAATGCTCAACGCAAACACAAAATAACATTTATTTAGATTCATCACTAATTCAAAAGGTAGAGAGAACGTGTGATGGTGATCACATCAACCTTGGAAGCACTTACAATACACATCCTCACCTTGCCCTTAGCTAGTCTCCGTTTATTCCGTATCTTTTATTTCTAGTTACCAACATTTAGCAACTGAACAGGTATCTAATACCCGGGTGCTACTAGGAGTACTAGTAAGGTACACATGAATAAAATGTATATCAGATATACTTTTGTTGACGTTGCCAGCCTTCTTATCTACCAAGTATCTAGGGTAGTTCCGCTTAAGTGACCGTTCTCCTCATAATACAAGCACTCAGTCTTGGGTTTGGGTTCAACCTTGGGTTTCTTTACTGGGGCGACAACTGGTTTGCTGTTCATGAAGTTTTCCCTTCTTGCCCTTGACCTTCTTGAAACTAGTGGTTTTACTAACCATCAACACTTGATGCTCCTTCTTGATTTCTACCTTCACAGTTTCAAACATCGCAAAAACTCATGGATCATCTTCTCCATCCCTGGCATGTTATAGTTCATCACGAAGCTCTAGCAGCATGGTGGCAGTGACTTGGAGAACTATATCAACCACTATCTTATCTGGAAGATCAACTCCCACTCGATTCAAGCTATTGTAGCACCCAGACAATCTGAGTACATGCTCACTGGTTGAGCTATTCTCCTTCATCTTGCAGGCAAAGAATCTTGTTGGAGGTCTCATACCTCTCAACACGGGTACGAGCCTGAAATCTCAATTCCATCTCTTGGAACATCTCATATGCTCTGTTATGTTCAAAATGACTTTGGAGCCTCTATTCTAAGCCGTAATGCATGATGCACTGAACTATCAAGTAGTCATCACAACGTGCCAGTCAGATGTTCACAACATCCACAGACGACGCTAGAGGGGGTGGTGCACTAAGCGGTGCATCAAGGACACAAGCCTTCTGTGCAGCAATGAGGACAATCCTCAGTTTACGGACCTAGTCCGCATAATTTCTACCATCATATTTCAACTCTATTTTCTCTAGGAATGTATTAAAAACACACGGGAGCTAGAACGTGATCTATTGATCTACAATATAATTTTACAAAGACAACTTTAGACTATGTTCATGATGAGGAGTTTAGATAATCAAATTACTTAAAAAAATCCCACTCAAATTAACATCCCTCCGGTCATTCGAGTGCTACATGATCCAAATTCACCAACCCAAGTCCGATCATCACGTGAGATGAGGTGGTTTCAATGGTGAACATCTCCATGTTGATCATATCTACTATATGACTCATGTTCAACCTTTCGATCTCTTGTGTTCCTAGGCCATGTCTGTACATACTAGGCTCGTCAAGTTTAACCCGAGTGTTTTGCATGTGCAACACTGGCTTGCACCCATTGTATGTGAATGTAGAGTCTATCACACCTGATCATCACGTGGTGTCTCAAAACGATGAACCTTCGCAAGGGTGCACACTCGGGGAGAACACAATTTTATCTTGAAATTTTAGTGAGGGATCACCTTATAATTCTACCATCGTCCTAAGCAGAATAAGATGCATAGAAGGATTATCATCACATGCAAATCATAAGTGACATGATATGGCCATGAACTCGTGCTTTTTCTCTCCATCTCCGAAGTACCGGCATGATCTCCATCGTCGCCAGCGTAACACCGTGATCTCCATCATTGTGTTGCCATCGGGGTTTTCGCGCCCACCATGCTTATACTACTATTGCTACCGCTTAGTGATAAAGTAAAGCATTACATAGCGTTTAATGATTGACACGCAGGTCATACAATAATTAAAGACAACCCTATGGCTCCTGCCAGTTGTCGTACTCATCGACATGCAAGTCGTGATATTCTATACAAAATATGACCATCTCATACATCACATATATCTCATCATGTATTTGGCCATATCACATCACAGCATACCCTGCAAAAACAAGTTAGACGTCCTCTAATTGTTGTTGCATGTTTTACGTGGCTGCTACGGGTATCCCGTAAGAACGATTCTTACTTACGGAAAAACCACAATGGTGATACACAAATTGCTATTCAACCTTCTCGAGGACCTCCTTTGTCGAATCCAATCCAACTAGAGTAGGAGAGACAGACACCCGCCAGCCATCTTTATGCAACAAAGTCAAATGTCAGTCAATGGAACCGGTCTCTCGTAAGTGTACGAGTAAGGTTGGCCCAGACCGCTTCATCCCACAATACCGCTGAATCAAGAAAAGACCAAGGGAGGAAGCAATCTGAGCATCAACGCCCACAAACTCCTTTGTGTTCTACTCGTGATATCATCTACGCATAGATCTAGCTCATGATGGCACTCTTGGGGAACGTTGCATGGGAAACAAAAAAATTCCTACGCTTCACCAAAATCAATCTAGGAGATGAGAATCTATGAGAGGAGAGATTAGATCCACATACCATTGTAGATCTCTAAGCGAAAGCATGAAGAAACGCGTTTGATGTAGTCGAACGTCCTCGTGATCCAAATCGCAACTCATTCCTCGATCCAATCATGATCTAGCGCCGAACGGATGGCACCATGGCGTTCAACACACGTATAGCTTGATGACGGCTTCAACTCCTCGATCCAGCGAGCGATGGTGAAGTAGTACATGAGTTCCGGCAGCACGACGCATGGTGACGGTGGTGGTCAATAAAAAACTCCGCAGGGTTTCGCCAAGCACAACGGAAACTATGACAGGGGATAAACTAGAGGGGACAGGGTTGCCGGCACACGTCTTGGGAATTCTTGATGTGTTCCGAGTGCAAGCCCTGCCCCTCTATTTATATGTTGGGCCCTGGGGTTGAAACTTGGAGAAAGAGCCTCCTCAAAGTCGGTTTGGCCCTAATACGTCTCCATCGTATCTACTTTTCCAAACTCTTTTGCCCCTGTTTTGGACTCTAGTTTGCATGATCTAAATGGAACTAACCCGGACTGACGCTGTTTTCAGCAGAATTGCCTTGGTGTTATTTTTGTGCAGAAATGAAAGTTCTCGGATTGACCTGGAAATTTATGGATAATATTTTTGGAATTAACAAAAAAATACTGGTGAAAGAATCAACTGGAGGGGGGCCAACCCATTGGCCACAAGCCAAGGGGCGCAACCACCGCCCCTGGTCGTGCCCAGGTGGCTTGTGGCCCCCCCGCAGCTCCACCGACTTCAACTCCAACTCCATATAACCCTATTTGGGGAGAAAAAACACAGAAGAATTCACCGTGTTTCACGATACAGAGCCACCGCCACCTCCTGTTCTTCATCAGGAGGCCAGATCTGGAGTCCGTTTTGGGCTCCGAAGAGGGGAAATCAACGCCATCGCCAACCATCCTTAATAGCCAATTCCATGATGCTCTCCATTGTTCATGAGTAATTCCGTCATAGGCTTGCTGGACGGTGATGGGTTGGATGAGATTTACCATGTAATCAAGTTAGTTTTGTTAGGGTTTGATCCCTAGTATCCACTATGTTCTGAGATTGATGTTGCTATTACTTTGTTATGCTTAATGCTTGTCACTAGGGCCCGAGTGCCATGATTTTAGATCTGAACCTAATATGTTTTCATGAATATATGTGTTATTGATCCTATCTTGCAAGTTGTAGACACCTATTACGAGTTATGATCCGCATCCCCTAGGGTGACAATAACTGGGATTCTTTCCGGTGATTGCCATAGTTTGAGGAGTTCATGTATTCACTAAGTGTTAATGCTTTGGTCCGGTTCACTATTAAAAGGAGGCCTTGATATCCCTTAGTTTCCATTAGGACCCCGCTGCCACCGGGGGGGGGGGGGTAAGACGAAAGATGTCATGCAACTTCTTTTCCTTAAGCACGTATGACTATATATGGAATATGCATGCCTACATTACATTGATGAATTGGAGCTAGTTATATACCACCCTATGTTATAACCGTTGTATGATGGATGCCATCCGACATAATTATCCATTACTGATCCATTGCCTATGAGCTTTTCACATATTGATCCTTGCCAAGTTACTTTTTTGTTGCTACTGTTATAACCACTACAAAACTGCTACTATCACTTTTGCCATCTTACCATTACTTTCACACTACTTTGCTACTAAATACTTTGCTAGAGATATTAAGTATTTCAGGTGTGGTTGAATTGACAACTCAGCTGCTAATACTGGAGAATATTCTTTGGCTCTCCTTGTGTCGAATCAATAAATTTGGGTTGAATACCCTACCCTCGAAAACTGTTGCGATCCCCTATACTTGTGGGTTATCAACACCCTTTTCTGGCGCCGTTGCCGGGAAGCATAGCTATATTCTCTAAGTCACTTGGGATTTATATATGTTAATCACTATGAAGAATCTGAAAGACCCAAAAACCAAGATCTATCCCTCTACTATGAGGGGAGGTAAGGAACTGTCATCTAGCTCTGCACTTGATTCACCTTCTGTTATGAGTAAATTTGCGACACCACCACCTGCTCTTGATTCTGATATGTCGCAAGTAATTGATGATGCCACTTCTACTATGCATGATGCTTATGATGATACTTTGCTTGATAATACTATGCCACTGGGTGAATTTCTTCATGAACAAATTCCTAGAGTCAATGCTGAGACTGATGATATTTATGAAACTCATGAAATTATTGAAACTGAACACTATGAGATGCATGTTAGACGTACCTCTCCTAGATATGAATTGCCTAATATACCTAAGGCTTATGTTATGTAGGGAGAGGTAGCTAGGGACCTTCTTGCTTGTAAGGATATAGATGATCTTAAGAAATTGCTATGCAAGTGGAAGGAAAAATATTTGAATGCTAGAATGCAATATGATCCTAAGTTTGCTACTTCACCTATCTTTTTTACTGATAAGGATTATGAATTCTCTATGGATCCTGAGTTAATTAGTTTGGTTGAATCTGATCCTTTCCATGGTTATGAATCTAAAACTATTGTGGCACATCTTACTAAATTGAATGATATAGCCACCCTATTCATTCATGAGGAAAAAATTTGTTATTACTATATTCTAAGTGGTTTCCTTTCTCATTAAAGGGTGTTTCTAAGATATGGTTTAATTCTCTTGCTCCTGGTTGTGTGCGTAGTCCCCAGGATATGATATATTACTTCTCTGAAAAATATTTTCCTGCCCATAAGAAACAAGCTGCTTTGTAGGAAATATTTAACTTTGTGCAAATTAAAGAACAAAGTTTCCCACAAGCTTGGGGGAGGCTTCTCCAATTACTTAATGCTTTGCCTGATCATCCTCTCAAGAAAAACGAAATACTTGATATCTTTTATAATGGACTAACTGATGCTTCTAGGGACCACCTAGATAGTTGTGTTGGTTGTGTTTTTAGGAAATGAACTGTTGAACAAGCTGAACTACTATTGAATAATATATTGAGCAATGATAATGATTGGACTATTCCCGAACCACCTCCAAATCCCACTCCAAAGAAAAGAGGTATTCTATTTCTCAATCCTGAAGATATGCAAGAGGCAAAGAAATCTATGAAAGAAAAAGGTATTAAAGCTAAAGATGTTAAGAATCTAACACCTATTGAGGAAATACATGGTCTTGATAACCCGGCATAGGTAGTAGATGTAAATTCTCTCCGTGGATTTAATAAAGGTGATATTCCTTATAATAAGTCTGCTAGCCAATGCTTGGATGAGTTTGATAACTTTGTTGTTAAGCAAGAAAATTTCAATGCTTAAGTTAGTAGACAATTGAAAGAAAATGCTTACATGCTTGATCACTGAGGTGATTATATGAGTAGAACTATTAATGATCTTAATCTTATTAGTAAACATCCTTCCATGGTAACTACAAAAGTAGAACAAGTACTTAAGGCACAAAATGATTTGCTTAATGAGATGAATGGTAAGAACAATGATGATTCTGTTAGAGTTGTGACTAGAGGTGGTAAAATGACTCGGAAACCTTTGTATCCTGAGGGCCATCCTAAGAGAATTGAGCAAGATTCTCAGGAGAGTAATACCGATACACCTAGTCGTTCTATTAATAAAAGGTGAAAGAATGATGATAGGACTTTGCATGCTACTAGTGAACCTGTTATAGATACACCTAAAAACCCAAATGATATTTCTATTTCTGATGCTAAGACACAATCTGGTAATGAACATGAGCTTAGTGATAATATTAATGATGATGTTCATGTTGATGCTCAACCTAGTAATTATAAAGATGTGGAGATTGAACATGTTGTTAATCTTGATAACCCATAACCTAAGAATAAAAGATATGACAAAAGGGATTTTGTTGCTAGGAAGCATGGTAAAAAAGAGAACCATGGGTTCAGAAACCAACGCCCTTTCCTCCTAAACCATCCAAGAAAAAAGATGATGAGGACTTTGAGCGTTTTGTTGAAATGCTTAGACCTGTCTTTTTGCGTATGCGCTTGATGGATATTTAGAAAATGTCTCCTTATGCTAAGTGTATGAAAGATATTGTGACAAATAAAAGAAAGATACTAGAAGCTGAGATTTCCACCATGCTTGTGAATTATACCTTTAAGGGTGGAATACCAAAGAAACTAGGAGATCTTGGAGTACCTACTATACCCTACTCTATTAAAAGAAATTATGTTAAAACTATTTTATGTGACCTAGGAGCTGGTGTTAGTGTTATGCCTTTATATTTGTATCGTAGACTTGATTTGAATAAGTTAACACCTACTGAAATCTCTGTACAAATGGCTGATAAATCAACTGCTTTACCCATCGGTATTTGTGAGGATGTGCCTGTCATAGTTGCAAATGTTACTATCCTAGCGAACTTTGTTATTCTTGATATTCCCGAGGATGACAGTATGTCGACCATCTTTGATAGACCATTTTTGAATATTGCAGGGGCTGTTATTGATTGCAACAAGGGCAATATCACTTTTCATGTTAATAGTAATGAGCATACGGTACACTTTCCGAAGAAATGACCTCAAGTTCATAGTATCAACTCCATTGAAAAAAATTGAACAATTATTATTGGAGATTTTGAATTTCCTCTCCCTACTATGAAGAAGAAATACGAAAAAATTATGGTAGGGGACATGCCTATCCCCATTGAGGTAACTTAGTGTTATTCAAAAATTCTCCGATTTCATGTTACTCGAAAGAAGTTTGTTAATAAGACTTGATCAACCTTATGATGGATTCCTTTTGACGGGCATGAGTTGGATGAATTTAGAAGGCACAACCTTCTGTACCCAATTTTTACTTTCTGTTGTTTAGAATAAATAAAGTAAAATGCTATTATTTTTTCTTTTCTGATTTATGCGTGCAATAAAAGATGACTTGAAAATAAAAGTTCCCCAAATGCCCTGAAAATGTAGTATGATATTTGATGGAATATTTAAGAATTTCTGGCACTGAGAACATATCAGGGGGCTGCACCAGTGGGCCATAAGCCCACAGGGCGTGGCCACCGCCCTAGGCACGCTCAGGTGGCTTGTGGGTCCCACGTAGGCCCCCCTCATTTATTCCAGCATCCATCCACTTCGTCTTCCTCCAGAAAAAATATCCCACCATTGCTCAAACCCTTGTTCTAGCTCATTCTGTTGCCATTTTCGATCTCCTTGTGCAAAGCTCCAATTGCAAAATAGTTTTAGGGGACTGATCTTCAGTATGTGACTCCTCCAATGGTCCAATTAGTTTTAGTTTAAGAGCTTTATATATTGCAATTTTTTGTTGCTGTGTGACCTTGTTCTTGAGCTTGCATGTCAAATTTGTATGGTTTCAAGTAGTTTTGATGCATGATATAACCTCTAGGCACTTGTGGGAGTCGTTGCTATAAGTTTTGTGGAGTTTTGTTCACCTTTATTTTGAGTCACTAAAAATTTCAGAAATTTTTCAGAGAAAGAAAAATGTTGAGGCGAATATACCAAGGATATTCCTCGAGCAAGAAGGCCCCGAGACTTGCGATACGTGAGCCCGACCTTTAACCACCGAGGGAAGCTCAAGTGCGGCCTTGTGAATGGCCATCGGATCAATTCATGGTTGATGCCGGTTTCAAGGAAGAATTTTACGCGTACACATAAAATGCTGGCCTTGAGGATTTCGTTTCAAACCAATGCAAGCAATATTATCAACTCACTAATTCCTTCGTGCGGAGGTTTGAATTTTCATCCAGGCGTAATAAGCATTCTGTTTTATTAAATCTTTATGATGAATCTTATACTATGTACCTAGAAGATTTTAACAGTGCATGCAAAATTCCACAATGGGGCAGCCATAGTGATCCTCACAAAACTGAATATAATGATTTTCTTGCTAGCATCACTGTGAGAGAAACTAGAAATATTACACAGCCTACCTTGGGGAGCATTCACTTTCTTGCTATATATTATTTTGCTCTCTTCATAGGTAGATGTATCCCAAAACAGGATATTAGTTCTTTCTCTTGTTCTTGATGATATTGTAATGGAATGACGAACCTATTTCTTCGCTTTTTCGCCAACAAATCTGAATTATCCAGTAAAAATAAACATAGCCACCTTTGTGTACCTGATCTTAGTATTCTTAAGAATGCGGTAATGGGTGATAGACGATATAACTTGGGGGATATTATTGCTAGGAGGCTACATAAAAATGCTAAGGATGGCGATTTCTTTGGTGGGATTTATGCCACTCGTGTAGCTAATTATGTTGGGGTACCCACAAGGGGAGATGATATTGAGTTACCACTTGCTTTTCTTGATTATGAGGCTATGGTACGCTATCAGTTTCTTGATAGGAACGAACAGTCCCTCCTGTACCGACTAAGTTTTGATAGACAACATGTTGTCCATATTACCCTTCGTGCTCCTGCCTTTTTTAACTTTCAGGAAAAACAAAGACACTTTATAACCAGAGAGGAGGCAAACGAGTATGAGAGAAAGGCGGAAGCCTCTCGCCTCCACGCTACAGCCGTTCAGGCGGTAGCTGCCGCAGCCTAGTACAACCCCGACTATGACTTTGGATATTATCCGGGCCAGCCATGGCCCTACACCAACTTAGGCCAAAAGCCTAAGCTTTGAAGAGTACGTATTTCTCACCAACATTACATTCATGTTCACACACTCATCTTAGTAGTCGGTGCTCATACTTTTTCATTGTACCTTCCATGGTAGTTTATTTCTTCTTTCCGCTTTTTTCTTGTGTGCTTAATTAACCTTGAGAAAATCCAAAAAAATAGCTCTAGCTTTACCTTCTAGTCTGTTTAGTTGTAGCATTAAAAGAAAACCCAAAAAGATTTCTCGTTCTTCTTTTGCTTGTTGGAAGCTTTCCCGTTTAAATAGTTTTTCTCGTTTTTGTTTTGAATTTTCTTTCTTTGAATCGTAAGGAGAAGATCACAATGAAAATGATGAGCCGCTCTCATATGCGGCAATTGCTTATCTATGAGAGAGCCCATAATGCCTTGCCTTCTCCCTTGAGTTATTGTTTGCAGATTTTAGCTTAGTCTAATGCACGTACATTCTTATTATTATTCACACCGTTCGGTCGTGCAAGTGAAAGACAATAATGATGATATATGATGAAGAGATTGAGATGAAGAAAAGCTGGTACGAACTCGGCCTATTTTGTTTTTCTAAATATGATTAGCTCATCGTTCTAGATTCAGCTTATTATGAATGAAACATATTTACAATGACAATTAGAGACTACTAGTCGACAACCCGTGCATCCGCACGGGCTAGTGGTTTTGAAATTATTTAAATAGGAAAAAAATAGAAATTTTGGCCTGTGAAATGTATGATAACTTGGAAATCGGACGGTAGCCCTTTTCGGGGTTCCTCAGGGACCGATTCACTCATATTTAACATCTCCCAACTAATCGCTATATATTGTGAATTCAAATTTTATTTAGCAATGTGAGTTAATAAAATTGGAAACTGGAAAATAAAATATGGGTTTTCATGGAAAATTTAGAAGGAACTACATGCTCACTTGATGGAGAACAAAAGAGTAATATATATTCGCGGGCAAGAAAATTTAAACCTAGTTAGTTTGGTTGTACATATAATGGCGAGATGAAAATATGGAATCGTTCATAGTTTATTATACATAAAGGACATCAAAGAATGGTAACTTCATCTCTTCAACTTGAAGGTCGTGGATCCACATCATAATAACATACCAATCGGACTATAATATAAATAGTACGACATAGGTATATCTACATACACTACTCAAGGTATCTATCTTTATGGTGTGAAAGGGCAGTAGTATACATCAATAGCAAGGTCTAATAAGCATGTAGACAATACCTTCGGGAGAACTCGCTGGAGAGTCTTTAGAATGGCTAGCTCTTATCATGTTACCATTTTCCTTTCACGGGTTCTATTTCGCATGGTTAACACAAATATTTCACATAGAAAAAAGGCAGAAAAAACTAAATATATGCATGCTGCATGCATGTAACAAAACCTGAATGACAGGCCGCCCCTAACATGTTACCAGAAAGCTTACACTGACCCACCTATCATATCACTAATTTGTTTGCATATATAGTACCTTACATGTGGAAACATGTCACATCCAATCAATGCAAAATCAAATGTGAAGCTAGCTAAGCAGAAACGAACTGATACTTCTAGCTAGCTAAAAATATCTGGAAAAACTTTTTGATTACTAAGCTGAGCAAAATGGCCCATGCACAAATCTTGGCAAAAATCTAACAAAGTTTAGTCAAACGTCCGGGTATATACTAGCCTTTTATCATGAGAATATATTATTTTATTTGTCAAAGAAGAATTGGAAAATAAATATTATGGCATTTACAAATATGACTTTTTGCCAGCATAGTTGTTTTGTGTAGGCATAGGTAAAAAAATCCTAATAAATCTTAGTATCATCTGTGTGTGAGAATGACATTTTAATTATTATTTTTAAAAACACGTGATTTAGTTGTGTACCACTGCTACTTAAAGCACAGGTACTATTCTAGCTTACGTACTAACCTGAGAATAACAAAAAAATACCATATTAATCTACTATATTGTGACGTCCTAATAACATGTAAATTTGGGACGACCTGGTAGTCCAAAAACTACACAGTTCCAAAATGCTCAAGCAGGCTGCGTCTAAGGAGAGAAGGGCACAACCAAATATCTTCTTAGGGCCATGGAAGAACACAATGGACACGCCGGCCGCCTCGGGGGCTCAATTTTTTTTAGGTCGGGTCTTCACTTGGAGCAACACGTGTAGGTCTCTTTTTTCTTTGAACATGTGTAGGTTTTATCTTCCGGGGGTAATACGTGCAGTTTTTATTTCTTTGAACACGTTTAGGTTTTTAGATGGGTCGTTGGAGATTAGGAGAGTGTCCCCATCTGCTACATAATCAAACGGCTGTGGGGATATTGAGCAATACGTGTAGTTTTTTCTTTTCTTTGAACACGTGTATGTTTTTTTACAAGGAGCAATGCGTGCAGCTTTTTTCCTTTGAACATGTTTTTCTTAGTCGTTTAGTTTTTTCTTTACTTTACTAACCATACGTGTATGTTAGTTCAGGTTTGCTCCTTGTCACGTCTATGTTGTGTCTTTTTTTCACGGAAGAGTAACATAAATCGTGGGGTTAAGGTTAATTGATTATATAGATCAATGATGTAAATTAATTTTGATGATGTGGACTAATATGACGATCGACTCCTATGGTGCCATATTAATCTACTATACTGTGGCGTGACCGCTACATCCTATTAATATTTTGATCATGCGCATTTCACTTGCAATGGCTTGACTGGAAAAAGTTTCAGAGATTTTCTTTTCTTTTTTGTGTGCATGGCTGCTTGAGCATATCTAGTTCAAATATTAGATTTTCACAGTTAAGATTATTAGGAAAATATCATCTTGTCACAAAATGTGGCCAAAACACCAATTGTCATAGCAATGACAAAATTCAGCAAAAAAATATTGTACGACATAAGGGGTCTTTACGAACGCCCAAGCATGAAAAACAGTCTTTGGTGGAATTAAAACATGAGAGTCACAATTTGTAATCTTAAATTTATTTGAATCCAATATATCATTTCACCTGTAACATGTATGATGTGTATTATATGAAAACCATGGATAATATTTTATATACATGCGATTACTTAGGTGAATACATAATCTAGATAAATAACTTTCATATTTTGTCCAATGTTTTGAGGTTTTCTTCATATTTTTTCTTATTTTCCACGTTGAAACTTCTAGCTCCTTTCAGTTAAGAATAAGGTGCCCTTAAGTATAGCATATTCTCTTAATAATATATGTATGTAGATACAAATCGGAGGAAAAAATCAATTCAGATGCATGAATGTTGGTTCATATCTGTGTACATGGTGAAAATTCATGGGTAAATCAGGAAGCGACCTATCCATGAAGGAGATGCTCGGGGGTCAACATAGATTCATATGGACCATGTTTCTTCTCCCTTGCTATATCTTTGTTTGTCCTTCCGCCATCATGCTAGACCACTTGGTAATTCTATTTTTTCCAACCACTTGTAGAAAATAGGGCTTTGGTCCAGGCCGGGCCAGCCCATTAGTCCCGGTTCACTCACGAACCAGGACCCATGGCGGCATTGGTCCCGATTCGTGAGGCCAGGGCGCCGGCCGGGCCTCGTGGGCTATTGGTCTTGGTTCGTCTCACCCTTTTGGTCCCGGTTCCAGCCACCAACCGGGACCAATGGGCCTCGCTCCTGGCCCACAACCATTGGTCCCGGTTTGTGGCTGGAACCGGGACCAAATGGGGTCCTTTAGTCTCGGTTCTAGCTACGAACCGGGACCAATGAGATGCATATATATACCCCCTCGCCGGCGAGCAGAGCACTCCACATTACTCTGTTTTTCTGGCCGGCGAGGGGAGAGCGTTGTGGTGCTCTACCTCACCTCCTATGCACATGAGGTGTTCGATGAAATGCCCAAGCCACACTTAAGCTTTCTCCTCTCGATGCTCCTTGTCCAAACTCCATTTTCCTCAAGATTTGACTAGGTTTGGCGGTCCGTCCTGTCCCGTCCCCGTCCTCACCGCCGTCGATCGCCCGCACCCATCTCGGTCCCAACACCACCGTGGTTAGCATCTTCTTCTTATCTTCTTTCTACAAGGAAAAAGTTTTTTTACTTGTATGATTTAGATAGATACTTGTGTAATTTTCTTACTTTTATTATTGTTTGTTATTATATAGTGAGATGGTTTTCGTATCAGTCTCCGTCGGTCCTCGTCCTGTCTATGATTCAGATCTGGTATATATTATCTTTTATAACTATTTGTTTTATTTAGTGTTTATGACAATTATGCCGACCAACGTGACATAGATTTTTTAATCTAGGAGGAGGTAGTTGAACCGGAAATTCCAACCCACATAGCAATTCTTGTCGAGAAGTTAAATTTGGTTGAAAAATAAAACAATGACTTGAAAGAAAAATTACAAAGAGTTGAAGAGGAGAAGATGAAGTTGGAGTTGCATGTTGTCGATGTAGTCGACGATCACAAGACCAAGATGGATGCAATGCGCTTGAAGATTAGAAAGATTAGAAAATATGCCATTGATACTGAGGCTTGGTATCATTATGTCGTTGGATCAATTGATACCTTAGTAGCGGTTATGATCGGATTTGTTGTTGCATTTAATTTTTTACATAGTTTCGATTTATGTTTTAATTAGATGCTCTAGAAAGCTATATGTTGTTCAATAATGAGAACTATATATGAACTGTATGTATTTATTTTGGTCACTATTGTACTTTGGTTTTAATGTGATGATTTTGTTAATTTGGTCACTTCTCTATTCATGATATGTTGTAATGGTTTTAATGCACTTTATTATATAACGCACGCAGATGAACCGGCAATGGATGTACGGTGACCGACGCACCTCCGAGTATATTAAGGGCCTGCATAATTTTCTCAAAGCGACTGAGGCAAACAAGCAGAATGGTTTTATTCATTGTCCATATACTGTCTGTGAAAATACGAAGGCTTTCTCCAACTCTAAATCCCTTCACTTCCACCTACTTGAGAAGGGTTTTATGCCACACTATAATGTTTGGACCAAGCACGGAGAAAGAGGGGTTATGATGAAAGACAACGAAGAAGAAGAGCATGATGACAACTATGTGCCTCCTGAATACGGTTATGCTGCAACGGGGGAAGATGAAGATCAAGAGGAACCAGACAATGTGCCCGATGATGATCTTCGTCGGGTCATTGTTGATGTAAAGAAACAATGTGAAAGTGAAAAGGAGAAGTTGAAGTTCGATCGCATGCTAGAGGATCACAAAAAAGGGTTGTACCCCAATTGCGAAGATGGCAACATAAACCTCGGTACCACACTGAAATTGCTGCAGTGGAAGCTAGAGAATGGTATACCTGACAAAGGATTTGAGAAGCTACTGAAAATATTGAAGAAGAAGCTTCCAAAGGATAACGAATTGCCCGATAGTACGTATGCAGCAAAGATGAGTTGTATGCCCTCTAGGATTGGAGGTGCAGCAGATACATGCATGCCCTAATGAATGCATCCTCTATTGCAGTGCGTACGAGGATTTGAACGCATGCTCTATATGCGGTGCATTGCGGTATAAGATCAGACAAGATGACCCTGGTGATGTTGAAGGCGAGCGCCCCAGGAAGAGGGTTCCTGCCAAGGTGATGTGGTATGCTCCTATAATACTGCGGTTGAAATGTATGTTCAGAAACAAAGAGCATGCCAAGTCGATGCGATGGCACAAAGAGGACCGTAAGAAAGACGGGAAGTTGAGAGCACCCGCTGACAGGTCGCAATGGAGAAAGATCGAGAGAAAGTGGAGCGACTTTATAGGTGACCCAAGGAACGTATGGTTTGGTTTAAGTGCATATGGCGTTAATCCTTTTGGGGATCAGAGCAGCAAGCATAACACATGGCCTGTGACTCTATGTATGTATAATCCTCCTCCTTGGTTGTGCATGAAGCGGAAGTTCGTTATGATGCCAGTGCTCATCCAAGGCCCTAAGCAACCCGGCAATGACATTGATGTGTACCTTAGGCCATTAGTTGATGAAATTTTACAGCTATGGAATGGAAGAGTTGTACGTGTGTGGGATGAGAACGAACAGGAGGAATTTCACCTACATGCGTTGCTGTTTGTAACCATCAACGATTGGCCTGCTCTCAGTAACCTTTCAGGACACACAAAAAAGGGATACCACACATGCACACACTGTTTAGATGACACCGATAGTATATATTTGAACAAATGCAGGAAGAATGTGTACCTGGGGCATCGTCGATTTCTTCTGACCAACCATCAATGTCGAAAGAAAGGAAACCATTTCAAAGGTGAGGCAGATCACCGGAAGAAGCCCACCCTCCATACTGGTGATCACATACTTGCTATGGTCAATGATTTACAAGTAATCTTTGGAAAGGGTCCCGGTGGACTATCTATTTCGAATGACGCTGAGGGACGCACACCCATGTGGAAGAAGAAATCTATATTTTGGGACCTACCCTATTGGAAAGACCTAGAGGTCCGCTCTGCAATCGACGTGATGCACGTGACGAAGAATCGTTGTATGAACCTGCTAGGCTTCTTGGGAGTGTATGGGAAGACAAAAGATACACCGGAGGCACGCGAGGAACAGCAACGTGTGCATGAAAAAGACGGCATGCATCCAAAGCAGTATGAAGGTCCTGCCAGCTATGCTCTTACCAAACAAGAGAAGGAAATCTTTTTTGAATGTCTGCTCAGTATGAAGGTCCCGTCTGGCTTCTCGTCGAATATAAAGGGAATAATAAATATGGCAGAGAAAAAGTTCCAGAACCTAAAGTCTCATGACTGCCACGTGATTATGACGCAACTGCTTCTGGTTGCATTGAG
Source organism: Hordeum marinum (assembly GCA_022496015.1). NCBI lineage: Eukaryota > Viridiplantae > Streptophyta > Magnoliopsida > Poales > Poaceae > Hordeum > Hordeum marinum. The sequence continues at coordinate 117,829,240 of CM039678.1, forward strand.
GGGGCTTCTACCAGAAAACGTTCAATTAGCCATTGTGAATTTATGTGCATTCCTCAATGCAATCTCTCAGAAGGTGATCGATCCCGAAATCCTGCCAAGGTTAAGGAGTGATTTGGTGCAATGTCTTGTTAGTTTCGAGCTGGTGTTCCCACCGTCCTTCTTCAACATCATGACACACGTCCTAGTTCATCTAGTCGGCGAGATTGTCGTTCTGGGCCCTGTATTTCTACACAATATGTTCCCCTTTGAGAGGTTCATGGGAGTCTTAAAGAAATATGTTTGTAACCGTGCTACGCCAAAAGGAAGCATCTCCATGGTCCATCAAACATAGGATATCATTGGGTTTATGTTCACTTCATTCCTGACCTTAAGAAGATTGGTCTCCCTCAATCGCAGTATGAGGGGAGACTGACTGGAAAAGACACGCTAGGAGCGGACTCAATAATATGTAGGGACAGTCATTCTTGGTCTCAAGCACACTACACAGTTCTATAGAATTCTACCTTCGTGACCCCGTATGTCAATGAACACAAGAATATTCTACGCTCCAAACACCCGGAGCAGTGTGACGACTGGATTACATGTGAAAACATCAGGACTTTCGGCAGTTGGTTGCAAACACGTCTCATGCGTGACAAGACTATTTCTGATGAGCTGTACTCGTTGGCCAGGGGACCATCTTCGACTATAATGACTTACAAAGGGTACGAGATAAATGGGAATACATTTTACACGATCGCCCAGGATCAAAAGAGCACCAACCAAAACAGCGGTGTCTGCTTTGATGCAGCAACCAACAGGGGAAAGGACACATATTATGGTTACATAGTGGACATATGGGAACTTGACTATGGACATGATTTCAAGGTCCCTTTGTTTCAGTGCAAATGGGTCAATCTGTCAAGAGGCGGGGTACTGGAAGATCCACAGTACGGAATGACAACAGTGGATCTGAACAATCTTGGGTACACAGACGAACCATTCGTCCTAGCCAACGACGTAGCGCAGGTTTTCTATGTGAAGGACATGTCTACCAAACCGAGAAAAAGAAAAGACAAGGAAGCGAATACATCATACGATGAGCCAAAACGCCACATAGTTCTTTTAGTAAAAATAGACATCGTGGGATTGGAGGGCAAGACAGACATGCCCGAAGATTATGAAAAGTTTCATGAAATTCCTCCCTTCAAAGTCAAGGCTAACCCAAGCACCCTGTTAAACGATAAATATTATCCATGAGCAAAGGACACAAGCGAAGAAAAAGTGAAGACTTTGTCTCCACAACTATATCATTGCAGTTACATGTGATGAAATGAAATGCCTTTTGTAACACATGAGTTTTCGTCCGAAACCCCCATACTTCGAAAGAGATTGTCTGTTTTGTACACGAAGTGCATCCAATTTTTACCGTAACCCTCTCAACTTTTTATAACATGCTATGTGGGTGAAATGATGATACCATGCCAACTTTGAACCTTTTCAGAGTTCATTTGAAGTGCTTTTCGATATCAGAGTTATTTAGCTCAAAAAATCAGTAATTGCATGAAAAATATCAAATGAAGTCAGAAATGGTTGAAAATTGATGATGTGGCTTTGAATCGTGCATTTTGAACACACAAAAAGTATGGAGTTCAAATAAGTTCAAAAAAATGAAATCCCTTTGTAACAGATGAGTTTTTCGTCCGAAACCGTGATACTTCGAAAGAAATTGTCCATTTTGTACACGAAGTGCATCCTGTTTTTTTCGTAACACTCTCAACTTTTTAGCACATGCTATGTGGGTGAAATGATGATACCATGACAACTTCCAACCTTTTCAGAGTTCATTTGAAGTGTTTTTTAATTTCTTTCAAAACATCGTGGGAGTGGAGTTTAAAAAAGAATCAACTAAAAAGCTTTTATAAACCTCTAGTATTTTTGAAACTATAATTATATAAAAATTATGCAACTAAAATTATCAAAGTATTTTTGTTCAAAACATCAATAGGAAAAACAATATAATGATAAAACACACTGGAAATAAATAAAGCAAAAAAACAAAACAAAAATAAATAAAGCAAAAAACAAAACAAAAATAATGGAAAATATGCAACTAAAATTATCAAAGTATTTTTTGTTCAAAACATTAATAGAAAAAAGAATATAATGATAAAAAACACTGGAAATAAATAAAGCAAAAAAAATCAAAAATAAATAAATCAAAAAACAAGACAAAAATAATGGAATGTATGCAACTAAAATTATCAAAGTATTTTTTGTTCAAAACATTAACAGCAAAAATAATATAATGATAAAACACACTAAGCCACCATAAAGTATTTATTGTTAAGAACTTTTAATATGCAAAAAAATAACATAAAAAATGCCCACCTACTAAGCCACCATGGCGTGCATACGACTAGTAACCCAATATACATGGGCCAGGACGTAGGCCCACGTGGCAAGTAGGCCCAACAGGGCAAAGACAATTAGGCATGCAATGCCTGCGGTAGAGAGGAGCTCGAGACGGTAGGACTAGTACGACCGCTCCTCGCTCGGTGAGGTGGGACTAAACTCCCACCGTGCCAGGAACAAGGCTTTAGTCCCGATTGGTGCCACCAACCGGGACCAATGCCACCCTTTCGTCCCTGTTGGTGCCACCAACCGGGACCAAAGGTCTCTGCTTCCTGCCTTTTGGGCTGACGAAAAGAGACCTTTGGTCCCGGTTCGTGGCACCAGCCAGGACTAATACCCACCTTTAGTTCCGGTTGGTGCCACCAACCGGGACCAAAGGACTCTGCCTCCCGCCCTTTGGCTGACGAAAAGAGACCTTTGGTCCCGGTTGGTGGCACCAATCGGGACTAAAGGTGGGTATTGGTCCCGGTTGGCGCCACGAACTGCAACCAATGCTTCTTGTATATAAGTAAACACTTACAAAAATTAAGTTTTCATCTACCAGTTGCCTCGAGCCTGCCGTCCTCATCCTCGTCGCCGCGTCGTCACCTCCCCGAGCCCACCGTCCTCGTCGTCGTCGCCTCCCTGAGCCTGCCACCCCCCTCGTCGCCGTCGCCTCCGCGTCGTCGCCTCCCCAAGCCCACCGTCCTCGTCCTCGTCATCGCCTCCCCGTTGCCGCGTCGTCGCCTCCCCAAGCCCGTCGTCCTCGTCATCGTCTCCTCCCCGAGCCCGCCATCCTCGTCTTCATCGCCTCCCCGAGCACCCACCGTCCTCATCCCCGTCACCACGTGCCGTCCCGAGCCCGTCGTCCTCGTCGCCAGCCTGCAGCCATCACCGCCCCCCAGTGAGCCTCCTTTCCCGTGGTCCCCTACTACCCGTCACCGCGTGCCGCCCCATCATCATTTAGGTTTTTTTGTGGGCACGTATATGTGTTTATGTTCATGTATATGTTTTTTCATGTATATGTATATATGTTCATGTATATGTGTGTATATGTTCATGTAAAAAGTCTTCGTTGTTTTTCATATGTACAAAAATGTAGAGTGAAAACGAAAACAAACATATAAGAAAGAACAAAGGAAAAAATGAAGAAGGAAAAGAAAACCGCCCGGCCTGGTCACCACCGCATTTTCATAGAGTTTTTCCACCGAGTCCATGTCGCACCGATCGAGCACCCGCGGCGAAGCAAGTATTTTTTTGAAGGTAGTTTTTTTGTTAAATGAAAATATTGGCATCAGCTCTATCATCACGTTGGCATCGGCTCTATCTATCAACAAGGCCATGGGAGCACGCCGGCCCCCTATCATCACATTGGCATCGGCTCCCCGAGAGCTTTCCAACGGATCCAGAATGTATGTCATTGTCGATATACCCCCTCCCCAATAACTTCGACATGAGGGGGAGTCGATATACCCCCTCCTCGATAACATTTTTTTCTAAGTTACTAAGGTAAAATGTTCACCCCCCTCTCGATTTACCGGGCGACCAACTCTCGAGGCCACCCAAACCCTAGAATAAAAGCGTTGTCAATATACACCCTCCCCGATAACATTTTTTCTAAGTTACTAAGGTAAAATGTTCACCTCCCCTCTATTGAAAATATGCCCTAGAGGCAATAAATAAAGTGTTTATTATCCATGCTAGAATTGTATTAATTGGAAACATGGATACATGTGTGGATACATAAACAAACACAATGTCCCTACTATGCCTCTAGTGAACTAGCTCGTTGATCGAAAGATGGTTAAGGTTTCCTAGCCATGGACATAAGATGTCATTTGATAACGGGATCACATCATTAGGAGAATGATGTGATGGACAAGACCCAAACTACAAACGTAGCTTATGATCGTGTCAGTTTATTGCTACTATTTTCTACATGTCAAGTATATGTTCCTATGACCATGAGATCATGCAACTCACGGACATCGGAGGAGTGCCTTGTGTGTATCAAACGTCGCAACATAACTGGGTGACTATAAAGGTGCCCTACAGGTGTCTCCGAGGGTGTCTGTTGAGTTGGCATGGATCAATACTGGGATTTGTTACTCCGTGTGACAGAGAGGTATCTCAGGGCCCACTCGGTAATACAACATCACAATAAGCCTTGCAAGCAATGTGACTAAGTGTTAGTTACAGGATCTTGTACTACGAAACGAGTAAAGAGACTTGCCAGTAATGACGATCGAATCTCGGGCAAGTAACATACCGAAGAACAAAGGGAACATCATACGGGATTAACTGAATCCTTGACATAGAGGTTCGACCGATAAAGATCTTCATAGAATATGTAGGAACCAATGTGGACATCCAGGTCCCGCCATTGGTTATTGACCATAGAGGTGTCTCGGTCATGTCTACATAGTTCTCGAACCCGTAGGGTCTGCACACTTAAGGTTTGGTGACATTTCGGTAGTATAGAGTTATGTATGGTGGTGACCGAAGTTTGTTCGGAGTCCCAGATGAGATCCCGGACATCACGAGGAGCTCCGGAATGGTCTGGAGGTAAAGATTCATATATAGGAAGTCCTGTTTTGGTCACCGGAAAAGTTTCGGGCTCATCGGTAGTGTACCGGGAGTGCCGGTAGTGTACCGGGAGGCCTCCGGGAGGGGTATTTCGACCCAAGAGCCTACATGGGCTGTAGGAGGGTGTAAACCAGCCCTTAGTGGGCTGGTGGAACATCCACAAGAGGCCCATGCGGCTAGAGGAAAAAGGCCTAAGGGAAAAAGTGGAAAAAAGGAAAAAATAGGGTGAATCCTAGTCCTACTAGAATTGGAGGTGGGCTCCACCTCTCCCTCTCTCCTTCGGACGAAGCAAGGAGGCCTTGGCCCTTGTGCCAAGGCCTCTCCTCCTCTCCTCTTATATATACTGGAGGTTTTAGGGTTTTTGCACTGGTTTTTCAGCCACGTGCTACCCGTTCCTCCAGTGCATAGTTTCTCCTCTAGATCGGATTTCTGCAGTGCTTAGGCGAAGCCCTGCTGGAATAGGTCCACCACCATCGCCGGAGTGCCATCACGCTGCCGGAGAACTCTTCTTCCTCTCCACTCCTTCTTGCTGTATCAAGATGATGGAGATCGTCATCAAGCTGTACGTGTGCTGAAGGCGGAGGTGTCGTCCGTTCGGCGCTAGATCGAAAGGATCGTGATCAAGTTCATGGGACGGATCGTGATCAAGTTCGGGGGATAGATCGTGATTGGATCGTGGGACGGATCGTGATTGGATCGCCGGACGCACGGCAATTTGGATCGTGAAAACGTTCGACTACACCAACCGTGTTTCTTAACGCTTCCCGCTTAGCGATCTCCAAGGATATGTAGATCCACTCTCCCTCTCGTAGATGCTCATCACCATGGATAGATCTTGCGTGTGCATAGGAAATTTTTTGTTTCCCATGTAACGTTCCCTAACAGTGGCATCATGAGCTAGGTCTATGTGTAGATGAGATCTCGAGTAGAACACAAAAGGTTTGTGGGCGTTGATGCTTAGATTGCTTCCTTCCTTGGTCGGATTTTGGTTCAGCGGTATTGTGAGATGAAGCGGCCCGGACCAACATTACTCGTACGCTTACGAGAGACTGGTTCCCTCGACCGCAACTTGTTGCATAGATGGCTTGCGGGTGCCAGTTTCTCTCACTTCAGTTGCATCGGATTCGACAAAGGCGGTCCTTGAGAAGGTTGAAAAGTAACTAGTGTATCACTTTTGTGGTTTTTGTGTACATGAGAATTGTTCTTGCTAGATACCCGTAGCAGCCACGTAAAACATGCAACAACAATTAGAGGACGTCTAACTTGTTTTTGTAGGGTATGTTCTGATGTGATATGGCCAATTACATGATGTGATATATGTGATGTATGAGATGATCATGTGATGTATAGATTATCACGACTTGCATGTCGATGAGTACGGCAACCGGCAGGAGCCATAGGGTTGTCTTCAATTATTGTATGACTTGCATGTCAATCATTAAGCGCTATGTAATGCTTTACTTTATCGCTAAGTGGTAGCAATAGTAGTAGTAGCATGTTGGGTGTGACAACCCCGATGGCGACATGTTGATGGATCAAGATGATGGAGATCATGGTGTCTTGCCGATGACGATGGAGATCATGCCGGTGCTTTCTAGATGGAGATCAAAAGCACAAGTTCATGGACATATCATGTCACTTATGAATTGCATGTGATGTTAGTCCTTTTATGCACCTTGTTTTGCTTAGGACGACGGTAGCATGATAAGGTGACCCCTCACTTAATTTCAAGATAAATTGTGTTCTCCCCGAGTGTGCACCGTTGCAAAAGTTCGTCGTGTTGAGACACCACGTGATGATCGGGTGTGATAGACTCTACGTTCACATACAATGGGTGCAAGCCAGTGTTGCACGTGCAGAACACTCGGGTTAAGCTTGACGAGCCTAGCATGTACAGACATGGCCTCGGAACACAAGAGACCGAAAGGTCGAACATGAGTCATATAGTAGATATGATCAACATAATGATGTTCACCATTGAAGCCACCTCAACTCACGTGATGATCGGACTTGAGTTGGTGGATTTTTATCATGTGACACTCAGATGACCTGAGGGATGTCAATTTGAGAGGGAGCTTTAGTAATTTGATTAACTAAACTCATTATCTTGAACAATAGTCTAAGTAAACTTTGCATATTTATGTTGTAGATCAATGGCACGCGTAGTAGCACCCCTGAATTTTAATGCGTTCCTAGAGAAAGCTAAGTTGAAAGATGATGGAAGTAACTTTGTTGACTAGGCCCGTAATCTGAGGATTATCCTCACGGCTTCCCAAAAATCATATATCCTTGATGCACCGCTTGGTGACCAAGCAGAAGACATGACCTCCGAAGACGTTAAGAATGCTTGGGAGGCACGTACTGGAGATTACTCAATAGTTCAATGTGCAATATTGTATGGCTTAGAACCGGGACTTCAAAGACGTTTTGAACGTCATGGAGCATATGAGATGTTCCAGGAGTTGAAGTTTATCTTTCAGAAGAACGCCCGGATCGAGAGGTATGAAACCTCCGATAAGTTCTATGCTTGCAAGATGGAGGAGAACAGGTCTATCAGTGAACATATACTCAGAATGTCTGGGTATTCGACTCGTCTAGCGGAGTTGGGAATTGCCCTTCCGCCAGAGGCGATCACTGACAGAGTTCTTCAATCACTGCCACCTAGTTACAAGAGCTTTGTGATGAACTATAACATGCACGAGATGAACAAGTCAGTCGTCGAGCTGTTTGCGATGCTAAAAGTCGTTGAGTCTGAAATCCAGAAAGAACATCAAGTGTTGATGGTCAATAAAACCACTAGTTTCAAGAAAAAGGGCAAACTCAAAGGCAAGGGCAAGAAGGGTAAAACCAAGAAGGATGGCAAAGCAGTTGCTACTCCTGTAAAGAAGCCCAAGCATGCACCCAAGCCAGAAACTGAGTGCTTTCATTGCAAGGGAACTGGTCACTATAAGCGGAACTGCCCCAAGTACCTGGCTGACAAGAAGGCGGCCAACGACAAATAAGGTATATATGATATACATGTTATTGATGTGTACCTTACTAGCTCTCGTAGTAGTGCCTGGGTATTTGATACCGGTTCAGTTGCTCACATTTGCAACTCAAAGCAGGAACTACGGAATAAACGAAGACTGGCAAAGGACGAAGTGATGATGCACGTGGGAAATGGTTCCAAGGTTGATGTGATCGTCGTCGGCATGCTCTCTCTTCAATTACCATCGGGATTAGTGATGAACCTGAATAATTGTTATTTAGTGCATGCGTTAAGCATGAACATTATATCTTGATCCTGTTTATTGCGAAACGGTTACTCATTTAAATCAGAGAATAAAGGTTGTTCTATTTATATGAGTAATATCTTTTATGGTCATGCACCCAGTGTGAGGGGTTTATTCATATTGAATCTTGATAGTGATGATACACATGTTCATAACATTGATGCCAAAAGATGTAGAGTTGATAATGATAGTACCTCTTTCTTGTGGCACTGCCATTTAGGTCATATTGGTGTAAAACGCATGAGGAAGCTCCATGCTGATGGACTTTTGGAGTCACTTGATTTTGAATCACTTGACACATGTGAACCATGCCTCATGGGCAAGATGACTAAAACGCCGTTCTCTAGAACAATGGAACGGGCAAGTGACTTATTGGAAATCATACATACTGATGTGTGCGGTCCAATGAATGTTACAACGCGTGGTGGATATCGTTATTTTCTCACCTTCATTGATGACTTAAGTAGATATGGCTATATTTACTTAATGAAACACAAGTCTGAAACGTTTGAAAAGTTCAAGCAATTTCAGAGTGAAGTTGAGAATCATCGTAGCAAGAAGATTAAGTTCCTGCGATCTGATTGAGGAGGTGAATACCTGAGTTATGAGTTTGGCAGTCACTTAAGACAATGTGGAATTGTTTCACAGTTGACACCGCCGGAACACCACAGCGTAATGGTGTGTCCGAACGTCGTAATCGAACCTTATTAGATATGGTGCGTTCTATGATGTCTCTTGCTGATTTGCCACTATCATTTTGGGGTTATGCATTAGAGACAGCTGCATTCACTTTAGGGCACCATCAAAATCCGTTGAGACGACTCCATATGAACTATGGTTTGGCAAGAAGCCAAAGTTGTCGTTTCTTAAAGTTTGGGGATGTGATGCTTATGTCAAAAAGCTTCAGCCTGAAAAGCTGAAACCCAAAGCGGAGAAATGCGTCTTCATAGGATACCCGAAAGAGACAGTCGGGTATACCTTCTATCTCCGATCCGAAGGCAAAGTGTTTGTCGCTAAGAACGGAACATTTCTTGAGAAAGAGTTTCTCTCGAAAGAATTGAGTGGGAGGAAAATAGAGCTTGATGAGGTTATTGAACCTTTACTTCATCCAGAAAGTAGCGCAGCGCAAAAAGATGTTTTTGTGGAACCTACGATAGTAAAAGAGGAAGTTAATGATGATGATCATGAAGCTTCGGATCAAGCTGCTATTGAACCTCGTAGGTCGACAAGGTCGCGTACTACCCTTGAGTGGTATGGCAACCCTGTCTTGGAGGTCATGTTGTTGCACAACAATGAACCTACGAGCTATGGAGGAGCGGTGAAGGACCCGGATTGCGATAAATGGTTAGAGGCCATGAAATCCGAGATGGGATCCATGTCTGAAAACAAAGTTTGGACTTTGTAAGTATTACCTAAAGGGCGAAAGGCCACAAATAGATCTTTAAGAAGAAGACAAACGCAGACGGAAAAGTCACCGTCTATAAAGCTCGACTTGTGGCAAAGGGTTTTTCACAAGTTCAAGGAGTTGACTACAATGAGACTTTCTCACCCGTAGCGATGCTTAAGTCTGTCAGAATCATGTTAGCAATAGCTGCTTATTTCAACTATGAAATTTGGCAGATGGATGTCAAAACAGCGTTCCTCAATGATTTCCTTGAGGAAGAGTTGTATATGATGCAACCCGAAGGTGTTGTCGATCGAGAGAATGCTGACAAAGTTTGGAAACTCCAGCGATCCATTTATGGACTGGTGCAAGCATCTAGGAGTTGGAATAAGCACTTTGATGAGGTGATCAAAGCATTTGAGTTTATACAAGTTTACGGAGAAGCTTGTATTTACAAGAAAGTGAGTGGGAGCTCTATAGCGTTTCTAGTATTATATGTGGATGACATATTGCTGATTGGAAACAATATAGAAATGCTGGAAAGCGTGAAGGAATATTTGAACAAGAGTTTTTCAATGAAGGACCTAGGAGAAGCTGCTTTCATATTAGGCATTAAGATCTATAGAGATAGATCGAGACGCTTAGTAGCACTTTCACAGAGCACATATCTTGATAAAGTTTTGAAGAAGTTCAAAATGGATCAGTCCAAGAAGGGGTTCTTGCCCGTGTTACAAGGTGTGAAGTTGAGTAAGACTCAATGCCTAGTAACTGCAGAAGATAGAGAAAAGATGAGTGTCATCCCCTATGCTTTAGCCATAGGCTCTATCATGTATGCAATGTTGTGCACAAGACCCGATGTCAGCCTTGCCATAAGTATGGCCGAAAGGTTTCAAAGTGATCCTGGAATGGAGCACTGGCAAGCGGTCAAGAATACCCTGAAGTACCTGAAAATGACTAAGGAAATGCTTCTCGTTTATGGAGGTGATGAAGAGCTCGTTGTAAAGGGTTACGTCGATGCAAGCTTTAACACTGATCCGGACGACTCTAAGCCGCAAACCGGATACGTATTTATTCTTAACGGGGGAGCGCTAAGCTGCTGCAGTTCCAAGCAAAGCATGGTAGCCGATTCTACGTGCGAAGCGGAGTACATCGCAGCCTCGGAGGCGGCAAAGGAAGGTGTCTGGATGAAGCAATTCATGAAAGATCTTGGAGTAGTGCCCAGTGCACTGAATCCAATGAACCTGTTCTATGACAACACTAGTGCCATTGCTCTAGCCAAGGAACCAAGGTTTCACAAGAGGACCAGACACATAAAGCGACGCTTCGACTCCATCCACATTACATCGAGGAGCAGGACATAAATATTTGCAAAGTGCACACGGATCTGAATGTTGCAGACCCGTTGACTAAACCTCTTCCAAGAGCTAAACATGATCAACACCAAAACTGTATGGGTGTTCGATTCTTCACAATGTAAATCACATAGTAATGTGAGCTAGATTATTGACTCTAGTGCAAGTGGGAGACTGTTGGAAATATGCCCTAGAGGCAATAAATAAAGTGTTTATTATTATATTTCCTTGTTCATGATAATTGTTTATTATCCATGCTAGAATTGTATTAATTGGAAACATGGATACATGTGTGGATACATAGACAAACACAATGTCCCTAGTATGCCTCTAGTGAACTAGCTCGTTGATCGAAATATGGTTAAGGTTTCCTAGCCATGGACATAAGATGTCATTTGATAATGGCATCACATCATTAGGAGAATGATGTGATGGAGAAGACCCAAACTACAAACGTAGCTTATGATCGTGTCAGTTTATTGCTACTGTTTTCTGCATGTCAAGTATATGTTCCTATGACCATGAGATCATGCAACTCACGGACATCGGAGGAGTGCCTTTTGTGTATCAAACGTCGCAATGTAACTAGATAACTATAAAGGTGCTCTACGGGTGTCTCCGAGGGTGTCTGTTGAGTTGGCATGGATCAATACTAGGATTTGTTACTCCGTGTGACGGAGAGGTATCTCAGGGCCCACTCAGTAATACAACATCACAATAAGCCTTGCAAGCAATGTGACTAAGTGTTAGTTACGAGATCTTGTATGATGGAACGAGTAAAGAGACTTTCTAGTAACGAGGTTGAACTAGGTATGGAGATACCGACGATCGAATCTCGAGCAAGTAACATACCGAAGAACAAAGGGAACATCATACGGGATTAACTGAATCCTTGACATAGAGGTTCGACCGATATAGATCTTCATAGAATATGTAGGAACCAATGTGGACATCCAGGTCCCGCCATTGGTTATTGACCGTAGAGGTGTCTCGGTCATGTCTACATAGTTCTCGAACCCGCAGGTTTTGCACACTTATGGTTTGGTGACGTTTTGGTAGTATAGAGTTATGTATGGTGGTGACCGAAGTTTGTTCGGAGTCCCGTATGAGATCCCGGACAACACGAGGAGCTCCGGAATGGTCCGATGTAAAGATTCATATATAGGAAGTCCTGTTTTGGTCTCCGGAAAAGTTTCGGGCTCATCGGTAGTGTACCGGGAGTGCCGGTAGTGTACCGGGAGGCCTCCGGGAGGGGTATTTCGACCCAAGAGGCTACATGGGCTGTAGGAGGGTGTAAACCAGCCCTTAGTGGGCTGGTGGAACATCCACAAGAGGCCCATGCGGCTGGAGGAAAAAGGCCTAAGAGAAAAAGTGGAAAAAAGGCAAAATAGGGTGAATCCTAGTCCTACTAGGATTGGAGGTCGACTCCACGTCTCCCTCTCTCCTTCGGCCGAAGAAAAGAGGCCTTGGCCCTTGTGCCAAGGCCTCTCCTCCTCTCCTCTTATATATACTGGAGGTTTTAGGGTTTTTGCACTAGTTTTTCAGCCACGTGCTACCCGTTCCTCCAGTGCATAGTTTCTCCTCTAGATCGGATTTCTGCAGTGCTTAGGCGAAGCCCTACCGTAATAGCTCCACCACCATTGCCGGAGCGCTGTCACGCTGCCGGAGAACTCTTCTTCCTCTCCACTCCTTCTTGCTGTATCAAGACGGTGGAGATCGTCATCAAGTTGTACGTGTGCTGAACGAGGAGGTGCCGTCCGTTCGGCGCTAGATCGGAAGGATCGTGATCAAGTTCGTGGGATGGATCGTGATCAAGTTCGTGGGACGGATCGTGATTGGATCGTGGGAAGGATCATGATTGGATCGCAGGACGGATCATGATTGGATCGCGGGACGGATCATGATTGGATCGCGGGACGCACGGCGATTTGGATCGTGAAGACGTTCGACTACACCAACCGCATTTCTTAACGCTTCTCGCTTAGCGATCTACAAGGGTATGTAGATCCACTCTCCCTCTCGTAGATGCTCATCACCATGGATATATCTTGCGTGTGCGTAGGAAAATTTTGTTTCCCATGCAACGTTCCCCAACACCCTCTCGATATACCGGGCAACCAACTCTCGAGGCCACCCAAACCCTAGAAAAAAGCGTTGTCGATATACCCCCCTCCCTGATAACTTTTTTTTCTAAGTTACTAAGGTAAAATGCTCACCCCCCACTCGATATACTGGGCGACCAACTCTCGAGGCCACCCAAACCCTAGAAAAAAAGAGTTGTCGATATACACCCTCCCTGATAACATTTTTTTCTAAGTTACTAAGGTAAAATGTTCATATAGAAAACTCTGGTAATATAAATTTATCAAGAATTCCCCCATTATGGATGTGCACAAGTTAATCCAATTTTTTTCTAATCCCATCTATATATATATTCTTCTATATGTCATGTTGTGTGTCAAAGTATTGAAGAATGGCGCCATTTTATTAAATCCTAAAAGGTTAAGAGAATCCCGACCCTCTCGCCCGACCAAACTCTAGAAGCGTCGAGGGCCACCCCTAACCCTGGAAGCGTTGTCAAGGCCACCCCAAATCGTATAGAAGTATATTAATTGCCATGTTTTAATATCTGCAGAAACTATGGATCAAAGAGACTTGGAACAAGAAAAGTTGTTGGGGGACATAATCCGAGGCGGAGGTGATTTCTTGTCGTTTCTCAGCGACACCAATGGTCTTGAAGGAGAGGAAGGACATGATCATGATGGCTCCAATCACTGAATGCTGGAGGAAGAAGGAGACCATGGTGATGGCTCCGGTGACCGAACACAGCTTGTACACTGTGTGATGGAGAGTTTAGGGAAACTGACGACCACTTGTTCTACCAATGCCCCTTTGCAACTGCCTGTTGGGGGAAACTTGGCATCACTTGGGATACATCTATGGACACACAAACACGGTTGGATGCAATGGAACAACGATGTGCTAAACCCCTATTTAAGGAAATGTGCATTTTGGTTGCATGGAATATATGGAAGCAACGAAACCGAAAGATCATTGATGATGAGATGGCAACGCAACAAGACTGGTTCCGGATGTTGAAGACAGACTTGGAAATCTTGCGTTTCAGACTTAGAGATGTGGATTCTACCTTCCTGGATAGATTTCTACCAACTATACAATTGTAAAAAGACTTGCCCATGTGTCTTTCTCCCTAGCTTAGCCTAGTTCAGCTTAAGACACTCTAGTTGGCATACTACACATGGCTATGTAAAACCACATGTATTGGTTCTGTTCTAATATAACAACAGTAAGAGCCTCTCCTGCTATTTTAACCTGTTAAAAAAGGTATATATATTAATTAAGCATGTGTTGACTAGCTAATTGATGCATTAATTGTTTTGGTATGTACATATATTAACTCTTATTTATTTATTTATATAGCCCTCCGGATCGAGCCAAACTTCGGTAACGAGACGAGGCACGAAGAAAAGGTTGGGCAAGGAAGAAAGTGTTGGTGATTGTTGCATGGGAAACAGAAAATTTCCTATGCACAAGCAAGATCTATCCATGGTGATGAGCATCTACGAGAGGGAGAGTGGATCTACATATCCTTGTAGATCGCTAAGCGGGAAGCGTTACAAAACGCGGTTGGTGTAGTCGAATGTCTTCGCGACTCAAATCGCCGAGCATCCCGCGATCTCATCACGATCTGTCCCGAAATCCAATCACGATCTGTCCCACGAACTCATCACGATCCGTCCCACTATCTCATCACGATCCATCTCGTGATTTTGATCACGGTCCTTCTGATCTAGCGCCGAACGGACGACACCTTCGCGTTCAGCACACGTACATCTCGATGACGATCTCCACCTTCTTGATCCATCAAGAGGGAGCGGAGAGGTAGATGAGTTCTCCAGCAGCGCGATGGCGTTACGGCGATGGTGGTGGACCTATTCCAGTAAGGCTTCGTCTAAGCACCGCTGAAAACCGATCTAGAGGAGAAACTGCGATCTAGAGGAGAGGTAGCATGTGGCTATTAGGTTAGCTTTTTCTTCTCTATCCTCTAGTATATATAGGAGGGAGGGAGGGGAGGAGGCAGCCTCAAACCCTCAAGGTTTGTTCGAAATTGGAGGTGGAGGAGTCCTACTCCAATCCTATTAGGAGTAGGATTCCTCCTTTCCACTTGGAAACTCTTTCCACCTCTCCACCTTTGGATTTTTTCCTTCTCAAACCACTCCAGCCGCATGGGCCCTTAGAGGAGGCTTCGGCCAGCCCACCAGGGGCTGTTTTACCTCCTCCCACATCCCATGTAGCCTCTTGGGTCGAAATACCTCTCCCGATGGTCCCCCGATAGACTACCGACACTCCCGATACACTACCGATGAGCCCGAAACTTTTCCGGCGACCAAAACAGGACTTCCTATATATCAATCTTTACCTCCAGGCCATTTCGGAGCTCCTCGTGCGTCGAGGATATCATATGGGACTCCGAACAACCTTCGGTCACCACCATACATAACTCTATACTACCGAAACGTCACTGAACCTTAAGTGTGCAGACCCTGTGGGTTCGAGAACTATGTAGACATGACCGAGACACCTCTATGGTCAATAACCAATAGCGGGACCTGGATGCCCATATTGGTTCTTACATATTCTACGAAGATCTTTATTGGTCGAACCTCTATGTCAAGGATTTAGTTAATCTTGTATGATGTTCCCTTTGTTCTTCGGTATGTTACTTACCCAAGATTCGATCGTCGGTATCTCCATACCTAGTTCAACCTCGTTATCGGCAAGTCTCTTTACTCGTTCCGTAATACAAGATCCGGAGAATAACACTTAGTCACATTGCTTGCAAGGCTTATTGTGATGTTGTATTACCGAGTGGGCCCTAGGATACCTCTCCGTCACACAGAGTAACAAATCCTAGTCTTGATCCATGCCAACCCAATAGACACCCTCGGAGATACCTGTAGAGCACCTTTATAGTCACCCAGTTACGTTGCGATGTTTGATACACACAAGGTACTCGTCCGGCTTAAGTGAGTTGCATGATCTTATGGTCATAGGAACAAATACTTGACATGCAGAAAACAGTAGCAGAAACTGACACGATCATATGCTACATTTGTAGTTTGGGTCTTGTCAATCACATCATTCTCCTAATGACGTGATCCCGTTATCAAATGACATCTCATGACCATGACTAGGAAACCATAGCCATCTTTGATCAACGAGCTAGTCTATTAGAGGCATACTAGGGACATGGTGTTGTCTATGTATCCACACATGTATCTGAGTTTTCTATCAACACAATCATAGCATGGATAATAAACGATTATCATGAACAAGGAAATATGATAATAACCAATTTATTATTGCCTCTAGGGCATATTTCCAACAGTCTCCCACTTGCACTTGAGTCAATAATCTAGTGCACATCATCATGTGATTCGCATTGTTATGAATCTAACACCCAATGAGTTCTGGGGCTCGATCATGCTTTGTATGTGAGAGAGGTCTTATAGTCAACGGGTCTACGACATTTAGATCCGTGTGTACTTTGCAAATTTGTATGTCGAACTGTAAAGACTACTACCACACTCCACTTGGAGCTATTCCAAATGGCTGCTCTACTATACGTATCCGGATTGCTACTAAGAGTCATCCGAATTGGTTTCAAAGCTTGCATCGACGTAACTCTTTATGATGAACTCTTTCTTACCTCCATAATCGAGAAACATTTCCTTAGTCTTTTAGTTACTAAGGATGATCTTGACCGCTGTCCAGTGATCCACCCCTGGATCACTCTTGTACCCCTTGACGGACTCATGGCAAGGCACACAGAGGTGCGGTACACAGCATGGCATACTATATAGAGCCTATGGCTAAGGCATAGGGGACGACATTTGTCCTTTCTCTTTCTTCTGCCGTGGTCGAGATTTGAGTCTCACTCAACTTCACACCTTACAAACCAGGCAAGAACACTTCTCTCTGACTAATCCATTTTGAACTCTTTCGAAATCTTGTCAAGGTATGTACTCATTCAAAGTCTCATCAAGCATCTTGATCTATCTCTATAGATCTTGATGCTCAACAATTAGGTAGCTTTATCCAGGTCTTCCTTTGAAAAAATCTTTTCAAACAACCGTTTATGATCTCCAGAAATTCTACATCATTTCCGATCAACAATATGTCAACCACATATGCTTACCAGAAACTCTATAGTGCTCCCACTCACTTTATTGTAAATACAAGTTTCTCATAAACTTTGTATAGACTCAAAAACTTTGATCACCTCATCAAACCGTATATTCTAACTCCGAGATGCTTCCCTCAGTCCGTAGAAGGATCACTGAAGCTTTCTCACCTTTTAGCATCCTTAGGACTGACAAAACCTTCTGGTGTATCACATACAACTTTTCCTCAAGTAAACTGTTAAGGAAACGATGTTTTGTCATCCATCTACCATATTTCATAATTGAAAAATGCAGCAACTGCTAACATAATTACAACAGACTTTAGCATCGCTACGAGTGAGAAAGTCTCGTCGCAATCAACTCTTTGAACTTGTCGAAAACTTCTTTGTGACAAGTCGAGCTTTATAAATGGTGACATTTACCATCAGCGTCTGTCTTCATCTCAAAGGTCCATTTGTACTCGACGACCTGCCGTCAAACGAGCAAGTCTACCAAAGTCTATACTTGGTTTTCATACATGGATCCTTTCTCAGATTTCATGGCCTCTAACCATTTGTCGGAATCTAGGCCCATCATCGCTTCTCCATATCTTGTAGGTTCATCGTTGTCCAACAACATGACCTCCAAGACAGGGTTGTCGTACCACTCAGGAGCAGTACGCATCCTTGTCGACCTATGAGGTTTGATAGTAACTTGATCCGAAGCTTCATGATCATCATCATTTACTTCCTCTTCAACTGACGTAGGTTCCACAGAAACATCTTTCTGCACTGCGCTACTCTCTGGTTGAAACAAAGGATCAACAACCTCATCAAGTTCTATCTTCCTCCCACTCAATTCTTTCGAGAGAAACTTTTTCTCGAGAAAGGACCCATTTTAGCAACAAACACTTTATGCTTGGATCTGAGGTAGAAGGTTCGACCAACTGTTCTTAGGGTATGAAGATGCATTTGTCCGCTTTGGGTTCGAGCTCATTAGGTGAAAACATTTTTCCACACAAGTGTCGCAGCCCCAAACATTAAGAAATGACAGCTTAGGTTTCTATCAAACCATAATTCACACGGTGTCATCTCAACGGAATTAGATGGTGCCCTATTTAAAGTGAATGTAGTTGTCTCTAATGCATAACCCAAAACTATAGTAGCAAAACGATAAGAGACATCATAGCATGCACCATATCCAATAGAGCACGACTATGACGTTCAGAGACACCATCACACTATGGTGTTCCAGGTGGCATGAGTTGTGAAACGACTTTCACATTGTCTAAAGTTGTATGCGAAACTTGTAACTCATATATTCACCTCCACGATCATATCGCAGACATTTTTATCTTCTTGTCATGATGATCTTAAACTTCACTCTGAATTTGCTTGAACTTTTCAAACGATTTAGACTTGTGTTTCATTAAGTAAACATACACTATATCTACTCAAATCATCAGTGAAGGTAAGAAAATAACGATATCCACCGCACGCTACAAGACTCATTGGATTGCATACATCAACATGTATCATTTCCAATAAATCACTTGCCCGCTCCATCAATCCGGAAAACGGGGTCCTTAGTCATCTTGCCCAAGAGGCATGGTTCGCATGTCTAAACCGATTCGAAATCGAATGAGTCCAAAGATCCATCAACATGGAGTTTCTTCATGCGCTTTATACCAATATGACATTTAGTGGCAGTGCCACAAGTATGTGGTACTATCATTATTAACTTTGTATCTTTTGGCATCAATGTTGTGAACATGTGTATTACTATGATCAAGATTCAACAAACCATTCTCACTGGGTGCATGACCATTGAAGGTATTATTCATGTAAACAGAATAAGAATTATTCTCTAACTTAAATGAATAACTGTGTTGCAATAAACACGATCCAATCACATTCATGCTCAACGCAAAACACCAAATAACATTTATTTAGGTTCGTCACTAATCCCGAAGGTAGAGAGAGCGTGCGATGTCGATCACATCAACCTTGGAAACATTTCCAACACACATCATCACCTCACCCTTAGCTAGTCTCCATTTATTCCGTAGCTTTTACTTCGAGTTACTAACATTTAGCAACCGAACCGGTATCCAATACCTAGTTGCTATTAAGAGTACTATCAAGGTACACATCAATAACACGTATATCAAATACACTTGTGTCGACGTTGCCAGCCTTCTTATCTACCAAGTATCTAGGGTTGTTTCGCTTCAGCGACCACTCACCTCATAATAGAAGCACTTAGTCTCGGGTTTGGGTTCAACTTTCGGTTGCTTCACTAGAGCAACAACTGACTTGCAATCCATGAAGTTTCCCTCCTTGCCCTTGCCCTTCTCGAAGCTAGTGGTTTTACTAACCATCAACACTTGATGCTCCTTCTTGATTTCTACCTTCGTGGTGTCAAACATCACGAGCAGCTCAGGGATCATTATTTCTATCCGTGGCATTTTATATTTCATAACCAAGTTCTAGTAGCTTAGTGACAGTGACTTGGAGAACTATATCAATCACTATCTTATTTGGAAGATCAACTCCCACTCGATTCAAGCGATTGTAGCACCCAGACAATCTGAGCACATGCTTAACGACTGAGATATTCTCCTTCATCTTGCAGGTCAAGAATCTTGTTGGAGATCTCATATCTCACAACATGGGCACGCGCCTGAGATCCCAATTTCAGCTCTTAGAACATCTCATATGTTCCGTGACGTTCAAAATGTTTTGGAGCCTTAGTTCTAAGTCGTAATGCATGACGCACTAAACTATCAAGTAGTCATCAGAACGTGCTTGTCAGATGTTCACAACATCTACAGACGACGCTAGAGGGGTGACGCACCGAGCGGTGCATTAAGGACATAAGCCTTCTGTGCAGCAATGAGAAAAATCCTAACATCATGGACCCAGTCCGCAATATTGCTACCATCATCTTTCAAATCTATTTCTCCAGGAACATATAGAAATTCAAGGGAGCTACAACATGAGCTAGTAATCTACAACATAATTTTGCAAAGACATTACTGACTATGTTCATGATAATGAGTCAATTAATCTTATTACTTAAGAACTCTCACTCAAATTGACATCCCTCCGGTCATTCGAGTGATACATGATCCAAATTCACCAACTCAAGTCTGATCATCACGTGAGTTGAGGTGGTTTCAATGGTGAACATCACCATGTTGATCGTATCTACTATATGACTCATGTTCGACCTTTCGGTCTCTTGTGTTCCAAGGCCATGTCTATACATGCTAGGATCGTCAAGTTTAACCTGAGTGTTCTGCATGTGCAACACTGGCTTGCACCCGTTGTACGTGAACGTAGAGTCCATCACACCCGATCATCAAGTGGTGTCTCGACACGACGAACTTTCGCAATGGTGCACACTCGGGGAGAACACAATTTATCTTGAAATTAAGTGAGGGATCACCTTATAATGCTACCGTCATCCTAAGCAAAACAAGGTGCATAAAAGTATTAACATCACATGCAAATCATAAGTGACATGATATGGCCATGAAATTGTGCTTTTGATCTCCATCTTGAAAGCACCGGCATGATCTCCATCGTCACCGACATGACACCATGATCTCCATCAACGTGTCGCCATCGGGGTTGTCGTGCCCACCATGCTTCTACTACTATTGCTACCGTTTAGCGATAAAGTAAAGCATTACATAGAGCTTAATGATTGATACACAGGTCATACAATAATTAAAGACAACCCGATGGCTCCTGCTGGTTGCCGTACTCATTGACATGCAAGTTGTGATATTCCTTACAAAACATGATCATCTCATACATCACATATATCTCATCATGTAATTGGCCATATCACATCACGACATACCCTGCAAAAACAAGTTAGACGTCCTCTAATTGTTGTTGCATGTTTTACGTGGCTGCTACGGGTATCCAGCAAGAACAATCCTCACCTACGCAAAAACCACAACGGTGATACACTAGTTGCTTTTCAACCTTCTCAAGGACCGCCTTTGTCGAATCTGATCCAACTAAAGTGAGAGAAACTGGCACCCGCAAGCCATCTATGCAACAAGTTGCGGTTGAGGGAACCGGTCTCTCGTAAGCGTACGAGTAATGTTGGTGCGGGCCGCTTCATCTCACAATACCGCTGAACCAAAACACGACCAAGGGAGGAAGCAATCTAAGCATCAACACCCACAAACTCTTTGTGTTCTACTCGACATCTCATCTACACATAGACCTAGCTCATGATGCCACTGTTGGGGAACGTCGCATGGGAAACAAAAAATTTCCTACGCACGCGCAAGATCTATCCATGGTGATGAGCATCTACGAGAGGGAGAGTGGATCTACATACCCTTGTAGATCGCTTAGCGGGAAGCATTAAGAAACGCGGTTGGTGTAGTCGAACGTCTTCGCGATCCAAATCGCCGAGCGTCCCGTGATCTCATCACGATCCGTCCCGCGATCCAATCACGATCCGTCCCGCGAACACATCACGATCCGTCCTGCATTCCAATCACGATCCGTCTCGTGAACTCATCACGATCCGTCCCGCGATCTCATCACGATCCGTCTGGCGATCTTGATCACGGTCCTTCCGATCTAGCGCCGAACGGACGACACCTCTGAGTTCAGCACACGTACAGCTCGATGATGATCTCCGCCTTCTTAATCCAGCAAGAGGGAGTGGAGAGGTAGACAAGTTCATCGGCAGCATGACGGCGCCGCGGTGATGGTGGTGGAGCAATTCCGGCAGGGCTTCGCCTAAGCACTGCAGAAATCCGATCTAGAGGAGAAACTATGCACTGGAGGAACGGGCAGCATGTGGCTCAAAATTCTGTGACAAAACCCTAAAACCTCTAGTATATATAAGAGGAAGAGAGGAGGTTTGGCGCAAGGCAAATCCTACTAGGAGGCTTCGGCCGAAGCTAGGCAGAAGAGTCCTCCTCCTCCTCCAATCCTAGTAGGATTAGGACTCTTCCTTTTTTGCCTTTTTGCCTTTTTTCCACCTTTTCTCTTTGGGCTTTTCTTCCCAGCCGCATGGGCTGTGTGTGGGACTTCCACCAGCCCACAAAGGGCTGGTATTTACTCTCCCACATGCATCTAAGTCTCCGATCAATACAATTATAGCATGGATAATAAACGATTATCATGAACAAGGAAATATGATAATAACTAATTTATTATTGCCTCTAGGGCATATTTGCAACACTGGCACCGGACATTCTTCTACTGGAAGAACGCCGACCCGCAACGGGATTACATCCGGTTGCCGGAGTATGTCAACGCCCTGTCCTCCAGGGTGAACTGGCCGGGGGCCGCTCCACGCAGAACCGCACTCGAAGAGCTTGGCATGCTCGTGGAGATGAGGAGTGGGGAAGGGCTGGTCGCCTCCGATCTGGTGGCCGCCTTCATCGCGTGCCGGGTGCTGCCTCTCCAGATGAGGCCGCACCGGATCTGCGACATGTCCGGCCGTTGGGACCCCTGCTGGCTGACAACCGTCGACCTGACGCCAGCTCAGGTTGCGAAGCGGGTGAACGCCATCACGACCTTCAAGCTGGCACCAGCAACGTGGACCTTTGGCATTGAGCCATACAACCGGCACCATCGAGCACCCCTGGTACATCCCGTCGAGGTGGCCTTTCTTGTCGGAACCCCTCTAGCCGGTGCCCGATCTTACTTTTCTGTGCTGACCGCAGTTTTTTGTGCGACAGAACACGCCGGACGGTCCGCACCCCCAGATCTTCGAGGCGGAGCGTGACCATTCTGACTCCAAGGACTATGATCAGGGAGGCCTGCCCGAAGAGGGAGTCGATTCATCAAGGGAGGCCGAGGAGGCGGCTGACTCGGGAGCCGATGGGCCTAGCGCAACCGGAGGGCCTAGCGTAGCCGGTGAGTTCCCTCCCGGCCCCACGATCAGGGATTGGATCGACGATGATGATGACGATGATGATGATGGTGTTCGGATCTTGAACGCGCCTCCCACATCAGTTCAGCAAGGCCAGCGCGGGCGAAGCGAGGAGCAGCCGACGCGTGCCCCGACGGCCGGGACCTCCAACCGGGGGAAGAGGCTGGCTCAGGAGGAGCCGGCGACCCCGCTGTCGGCCCGCAAGCGGGTGAAGGCGGCTGTGTCGAAGCCATCGGCGCGCGCCGGGCGGGCTTTGCCCGTCGTCACCGGGTAAGTGTTCTATCTCTTGTCTGGGTTTCTCTCTCTGGGTCATGTGCCACAAAGCGTTTGAGCCCTATGTGCTTCAGGGACACCATCAAACACAATGATGTGGAGTCGACGGTCGACCCGACGGATGCCGTCGGCCGGCTGGCCTCCAAGCATGCGGCCACGCAACGCGAGGAGAAGAGGAGGATCGCGGAGCTGCAGGCCTCGAAGTTTGGGGTCCAGGGCAAGGCCTCGCGCTCCGGGACCTCGAGCGGCGGGAGGTGGAGGAGGTCCGCGGACCCCGTGCGAGCATCTGACTCGGTGGCGGAGTCGACTCGCATGTCGAGGGCCCCGTCGAGCGAGCCGTGAGGGGCGGCCACGGAGCCGACTGCGCCCCCGTCTGCAGAGGAGGCAGCCCAACCGGGGGCGGCGATTACGGAGCTGACCCTCGAGGAGACCCAATAGGTGGTGCCGGACGCGACGCCAACTGCGTCCAAGCTGGCCCGGGTCGACGTGCCGGAGGTCCCGGTGGCTCCAGAGGTGGCGCCAGAGGCACCAGCCATGGAGACGGAGGCACCGACCATCGCGATCGTCGTGCCGAGCCGGCAGGAGGAGGAGACGGCACCAGTGCCGAGCGAGAGGCAACTAGGAACCGATTCCCATGCCCTCGCCGTTATCAACCCTCCCCCGGCAGCCGGCACCGTGACGAACACCGGGACGGGCGGTGAGGATAGACGGACCCGGATGTCCATGCTGGACGTGATCCGAGACTGGGAGGCATTGGCGTGCGTCCCTACCCTCCCACCTTCACCCACAGGCGGCCCGGTCCTCGCGTTTGGGCAGATGGGGAGCATCCTGGAGCTCTGCCGCGAGGAGCTGGCCCGGTTCGCGGAGGTGGCCGACAACACCCTGTGGCCCATGGAGGTAAGGTTCGCCTGTCTTTGTTAAAAAATTAGTGGGGGCGCGCGAGCGCACCCACTGAGTGTAGCCCCCGAGATGCGGGCCGACTAACCGGTTGGGGGGCAGCTGGGCCGGATCTCTTTGTGTGTATTCTCACTTTGGCCTCCTATGGCAGGAAGGGAGCGCCCGGCGGTAGGAGTTGTTCGACGAGGTGGTCGCCATCCACAACTGCGGCAAGCATGGCTTTAACCGGTTGGAGGAGGAGCTAGCGAGGGTGCGAGGTATGTTTTGGTCTCGTGGGGGTGTGTAGCCCCCAGGAGCCGGGCCGGCTGCTTGGCAGCGGGGCCGGGCCTGAAATGTCTTGCCGATGCCGGTTTTGCTTCGCAGGGGAGCTGACCACCCTTCGGGAGGAGAAGACCGGGGTGGTCTTCGAGCTAGACCGGCTGGTGCAGAGCGTCCAAGTAATCACCCAGGAGAGGGACCGGCTGGGCGCCCTACTGGTGGACGGGCAGGCGGCTCAAGACCGCCTGCGAGCCGATGTGGCATGGGAGGTAGCCGCCAAGGAGAAGGCTGCCAAGGAGGCGGCAGACGCCGCCCAGCGGACCGCCTCCCTTCAGAGCGAGGTGACCCGCCTCGAGAAGACGCTCAAGGAGCTCAAGGTTTCCCTTGCTGAGGCGGAGGCGGCACTGGTGTCGAAGCGGGACTCGGCACCCCACTTCGCCATCGAGCTGGACGACTCCTTTGAGCGTAGGTATTAGTTTATTCTTTTTCAGTCGGCTGCTTTCTTCTTGCCCTTGAGTTGCCTTCTTCTTATTTTCCCTTTCTTCTTTAGGACGCTTCCGGGAAACCCAATGCCGCGCTAAGCGTGCCGTCGAGGAGCATCGGGAATATCTCTAGGGGCGCAGGCACAACATCGAGGAGGATGCTGGTTGGGACATGGTGGAGCTTGGGCTAGCCATAGAAAACCGGCTGGTCCACCTCGAGCGGAGCATGGAGCGGCTGAAGACAGCCGGCAAGGAGGTTATCGCAAACCTGTGGCTAGGTCGTGGGGCTCCGGAGAGCCTCATGGCCTTGTGGCTGGAGAACACCGTGGCCTGGCTTGAGGTCTGGAAGGCATTAGTGGCTCGAGCCAACATGCAGATGGCGCTCCAGTTCGTCACGTCGTGGTACCACGGCATTGACCTGGACTGGCTAGCCACCATGCGGGACGAGCCGGTGAAGGAGCGGGCGGCACGTGATCCCGCCCTCGTTCTCTCGTACGTCGACCCGGACGAGCTCCTGCCGGCCCTTGGCGAGGATGGCGAGCCGGTAGCCGAGGACTCCTTCGGTAACCCCCAAGGTCCGCATGACGAGGAGGTCACCAATGAGAGCACTGACTCCAGCATTGATAGTGGCGGCAAGACGGCTGGGACCACGAAGGCTGACCCGAAGACCATGGAGGCTGCCCCGAAGGCCGCGACCTCTCCCGGGCCGAACATCGAGTCGACTGGCGACGCCGGTAGCCTGAGACCCCGGGCATCTTTACTTGTATTTTATTTTTTCTGCATGTTAGACTCAGGTCCACCCACTGGGGGTGTATTGTAATGAACGTGTGGCGTGGGCCTTTACTATTGTTAGCTTGTGTTTTGAATGCCCGATGTGCTTGTTTATTGTGCATGCCAACTCGTCCTTATCCCATTTTTGCCCCCCTTGGTTCCGTCTTTGAGGCCCCTTTTCCCCTTTGGTTTCGGCCCCGCCAGCCCGACAGCCGGGAGACGGTCTATAGCTGGGTTCGAGCGTCCGCCTTGAGGGAGCCAGTTCTAAACTTGAGAATCGCGAAGGACTTTTTGGTAAGTTGAGTGGCAGAGGCGAGGACGAGGTCCGGCTGGACCTAGCCGTCTACCTCCTTGCAACCAATTTTTCGTGTGCGCCAAGTTTTGCCATCCCGAGGTCCCGTCAGCCGGACAGTCGGGAGCCGGTCTGTAGCTGGGGGGTGGGAGGGCTTGTTTGGTTTAGACTACTTAGTCGGTTTCGAGAGGAGGCCTAGAACCAGCCGGAGAGCCCTCGGGCCCAACAGCCGGTTAGTGAGGAGACCTTGAATGGAAATAGAAAGGGCATGCCCCAAGAGCTGGCCTGGGGCATCCATTGCATTCATAAGCTCCAAAGAGGGGAAGATACATACATACACTGGTTTTCAGCAGTAAAACGGACGGAGGAGCGCCACGTTCCATGGGTGCTCCATCTCCTCGCCGGAGGTGTCTCTCTTGCGCTTCTACGGCTTCTGGGCGTCTATCAGGTAGTACGCATTGTTGTGCAGCACCTTGCTGACGATGAACGGGCCCTGCCATCGGGAGGACCGCTTGTGATGGCCAGCTGTCCGCTAGATCCGCCTGAGCACCAGGTGCCCTTCGTGGAAGGAGAGTGGCCGGATCCGCTTGCGGTGGTAGTGCCGGAGCTTCTCCTAATGGATGGCCGTCCGGCTCAAGGCCAGTTCACGGGCTTCTTCGAGTAGGTTGATGTTGTATTCTCTCGCCTCCTTTGCATCCTTCTCCATGTATAGGGCGACCCGAGGCGAGTCGAATTCGATGTCGGTGGGAATGATCGCCTACGACCCGTACACAAGGAAGAAAGGTGTGTTGCCGGTTGATCGGTTGGGAGTGGTCCTGAGGCTCCAAAGGATAGCCGACAGCTTGTCGACACAACAGCCGGCTGACCTTACCAGCGGCGTTACGAGCCAGCGCTTGATGCCGAATAGGATTAGGCCGTTCGCCCTCTCGACCTTGCCGTTTGACTGTCGATGAGCGATGGAAGCCAGGTCGAGTCGGATGCCCTGCTTGGAGCAGAAACGCGCTAGCGCGCCCTTGGCAAAGTTCGTACTGTTGTCGGTGATGATGCTGTGGGGGATGCCGTAGGGAACCGTGATGTCATCGATGAACCACACAGCCGTGGGGTCGTCTTCTTGATTGGCCTGGCCTCGATCCACTTGGTGAATTTGTGGACGGCCACCATCAGATGTGTCATGCCACCTCGTGCGGTTTTGAACGGCCCAACCATGTCCATCCCCCAGACGGCGAAGGGCCACGAGAGGGGGGTGGTCTGGAGGGTCGAAGCTGGCAGGTGGCTTTGCATGTTGAAGCGCTGGCAGCCTTCGCACTCGTTGACCAACTTCTTGGCCTCCTCCAAGGTAGTCAGCTAGTAAAAACCGTGGCAGAAAGCCTTGGCCACCAGGGTTCTGGAGGCGGCGTGATGCCCGCACTCGCCCTGGTGGATGTCGAGGAGGATCTCCTAACCTTTTTCCGGCTCGACGCACCGTTGGAAGACGCCGGTGGTGCTGTTGTGGACGAGCTCGTTGTTGATGATGTTGTAGGACGAGGCCCGGCATTGGATTTGTCTTGTTGTGGCCTCGTCCGGGGGGAGCTCTCCCGCAGAAGGAAAGCTAGGATGGGCTAGTCCCATGAGGGAGCCGAGAGGAGGGCCGGCACGGGAGCCCTGGGCCTAGGTGATCAGCCCCTGGGGCCGGCTCACCAGCCCCCGAGTTGGGGATGGTAGGAGGGGCATCGATTGTCATCATGACTGCCGTGGCGCTGGAGCCGGCTGCCTTAGATGCACCTGGCCGGTCCGGCTGAGCCAGCCCAGACAAGGCAGCCGGGGTTGAAGGAGCCGGTGGCGAAGCTGCCGATGGAGCAGCCCGAGCTGCCGATGGGCTGGCAGCGTCGGCCGGTACGAAGATGGAATCCGACTCTAGGGAAGGCTTGATCGATGGTTTGAGCAGTCGCTCGAGGGAGACGCTGGCTGGGATGCCTTGCTGGGTGGAGACGATCTTTACCAGCGTATCAGCCGCCTCGTTGTCCGCCCGTGGGATGTGGTGGAACTCACAACCCTCAAAGGAGCCGGTGAGCTGCTATACGAGGAAGCGGTAGCTGGCCATGTTGGCGTCCTTGGCATCCTATTCGCCAGAGACCTGCTGCACCACGAGGTCGGAGTCGCCGAAGCATAAGATGCGTCTGATGCCGATCTTCTTGGTGAGCTGGAGGCCATGGATGATGGCCTCATATTCAGCCACGTTGTTGGAGGCGGCGAAGTGGATCTGGAGGGCGTACTTGAGCTGGTCACCATTTGGGGAGGCGATGACTATGCCGGCACCGAGGCCGGCCCTCATTTTTGAGCCGTCGAAACGCACGCGCCAGTGCATGTAGGCTGGGGGAGGCAGCATGAACTCGGTCTCCGCCCAGTCGACGAGGAAGTCGGCCAACGCCTGCGACTTGATGGTGGTACGTGGCTCGTAGCATTTCTCTTGGTCGGCAAGGGCAATGACCCATTTTGCGATCCGGCCGGTGGAGTCCTGGACGCTCATGATCTCGCCGAGCGGGGCCGTGCTCACCACGGTGATGGTGTGCTCCTGGAAGTACTGCTTGACCTTCTTGGTAGCGAAGTAAATGTCGTAGCACATCTTCTGTTAGTGGGGGTAGTTTTGGTTGGAGGCGGAGAGGACCTCATGTTGGAAAAATGCCCTAGAGGCAATAATAACTTAGTTATTATCATATTTCCTTGTTCATGATAATCGTTTATTATCCATGCTATAATTGTATTGATCGGAGACTTAGATGCATGTGTGGATACATAGACAAAACCATGTCCCTAGTATGCCTCTAATAGACTAGCTCGTTGATCAAAGATGGTTAAGGTTTCCTAGCCATGGACATGAGATGTCATTTGATAAAACGAGATCACATCATTACGAGAATGGTGTGATGGACAAGACCCAAACTACAAACGTAGCATATGATCGTGTCAGTTTATTGCTACTGTTTTCTGCATGCCAAGTAAATGTTCCTATGACCATGAGATCATGCAGCTCACGAATACCGGAGGAGTGCCTTGTGTGTATCAAACGTCGCAACATAACTGGGTGACTATAAAGGTGCTCTACATGTATCTCCGTGGGTGTCTGTTGAGTTGGCATGGATCAAGACTGGAATTTGTTACTCCGTGTGACGGAGAGGTATCTCAGGGCCCACTCGGTAATACAACATCACAATAAGCCTTGCAAGCAATGTGACTAAGTGTTAGTCACCAGATCTTGTATTACGGAATGAGTAAAGAGACTTGTTGGTAACGAGGTTGAACTAGGTATGGAGATACCGACGATCGAATCTCGGGCAAGTAACATACCGAAGAACAAAGGGAACATCATACAACATTAACTGAATCCTTGACATAGAGGTTTGACCGATAAAGATCTTCGTAGAATATGTAGGAACCAATATGGGCATCCGGTTCCCTCTATTGGTTATTAACCGTAGAGGTGTCTCGGTCATGTCTACATAGTTCTCGAACCCGCAGGGTTTGCACACTTAAGGTTCGGTGACGTTTCGGTAGTATAGAGTTATGCATGGTTGTGACCGAAGGTTGTTCAGAGTCCCGGATGAGATCCCAGATGTCACGAGGATCTCCTTAATGGTTTGGAGGTAAAGATTTATATATAGGAAGTCCTATTTTGGTCGCCGAAAAGTTTCGGGCTCATCGGTAGTGTACCGGGAGTGCCGGTAGTGTATAGGGAGACCATCGGGAGGGGTATTTCGACCCAAGAGGCTACATGGGCTGTGGGAGGATGAATACCAGCCCTTAGTGGGCTGGTGGAAGTCCCACACAAGTCCCATGCGACTGGGAAGAAAAGCCCAGAAGGAAAAAGGTGGAAAAAGGCAAAAAGGGCTAAATTAGGAAGGAGTCCTAATCCTACTAGGAGTGGACGAGGACTCCTCCCTCCTGGTTTGACCGACCCAAGGGCTGCCTCCTTGGGAGGCAAGCCTCCTCCTCCTCCCCTCCTATATATACTAGAGGGTTTTAGGGTTTTGGCACAAGATTTTCAGCCACGTGCTACCCGTTCCTCTAGTGCATAGTTTCTCCTCTAGATCGGATTTCTGTAGTGCTTAGGCGAAGCCCTGCCGGAATTGCTCCACCACCATCACCGCGGCACCGGCACGCTTCCGGTGAACTCGTCTACCTCTCCGCTCCCTCTTGCTGGATCAAGAAGGCGGAGATCGTCATCGAGTTGTACGTGTGTTGAACGCGGAGGTGTCGTCCGTTCGGCGCTAGATCGGAAGGACCGTGATCAAGATCGCGAGACGGATCGTGATGAGTTTGCGGGATGGATCGTGATTGGATCATGGGACGGATCGTGATTAGTTTGCGGGACAGGTCGTGATTGGATCGCGGGACAGATCGTGATGAGATCGCGGGACGCTAGGCGATTTGGATCGCGAAGACGTTCGACTACACCAACCGCGTTTCTTAACGCTTCCCGCGTAGCGATCTACAAGGGTATGTAGATCCAGTCTCCCTCTCGTAGATGCTCATCACCATGGATATATCTTGCGTGTGCCTAGGAATTTTTTGTTCCCCATGCGACGTTCCCCAACAGTGGCATCATGAGCTAGGTATATGTGTAGATGAGATCTCGAGTAGAACACAAAAGGTTTGTGGGCGTTGATGCTTAGATTGCTTCCTCCCTTGGTCGGATTTTGGTTCAGCGGTATTGTGAGATGAAGCGGCCCGGACCAACATTACTCGTATGCTTACGAGAGACCGGTTCCCTCGACCGCAACTTGTTGCATAGATGGCTTGCGGGTGCCAGTTTCTCTCACTTTAGTTGGATCGTATTCGACAAAGGCGGTCCTTGAGAAGGTTGAAAAGCAACTAGTGTATCACCGTTGTGGTTTTTGCGTACATGAGAATTGTTCTTGCTAGATACCTGTAGCAGACACGTAAAACATGAAACAACAATTAGAGGACATCTAACTTGTTTTTGCAAGGTATGTTGTGATGTGATATGGACAATTACATGATGTGATATATGTGATGTATGAGATGATCATGTGATGTATAGATTATCACGACTTGCATGTCGATGAGTACGGCAACCGGCAGGAGCCATAGGGTTGTCTTTAATTATTGTATGACCTGCGTGTCCATCATTAAGCGCTATTTAATGCTTTACTTTATCGCTAAAACGGTAGCAATAGTAGTACAAGCATGATGGGCGTGACAACCCCAATGGCGACACGTTGATGGAGATTAAGATGATGGAGATCATGGTGTCGTGCCGATGACGATGGAGATCATGCCGGTGCTTTCAAGATGGAGATCAAAAGCACAAGTTCATGGCCATATCATGTCACTTATTTTTATGCACCTTGTTTTGCTTAGGACGATGGTAGCATTATAAGGTGATCACTCACTTAAATTTCAACATGAATTGTGTTCTCCCCGAGTGGGCACCATTGCAAAAGTTCGTTGTGTTGAGACACCACATGATGATCGGGTGTGATAGACTCTACGTTCGCATATAATGGGTGCAAGCCAGTGTTACACATGTAGAACACTCGGGTTAAACTTGACGTGCCTAGCATGTACGACCATGGCCTTGGAACACAAGAGACCGAAAGGTCGAACATCAGTCATATAGTAGATATGATCAACATGATGATGTTCACCATTGAAACCACGTCAACTCACGTGATGATCGGACTTGAGTTGGTGAATTTGGATCATGTATCACTCGAATGACTGGAGGGATGTCAATTTGAGTGGGAGTTCTTAAGTAATATGATTAATTGAACTCATTATCATGAACATAGTCAGTAGTGTCTTTGCAAACTGTGTTGTAGATTACTAGCTCACGTTGTAGCTCCCTTGAATTTTTATATGTTCCTAGAGAAATAGAGTTGAAAGATGATGGTAGCAATATTGCGGACTGGCTCCGTGATCTGAGGATTCTCCTCATTGCTGCACAGAAGGCTTATGTCCTTAATGCACCGCTCGGTGCGCCAACCCCTCTAACATTGTTTGTAGGTGTTGTGAACATCTGACAGGCATGTTCTAATAACTACTTGATAGTTTAGTACGCCATGCATTACAGCTTAGAATTGAGGCTCCGAAACATTTTGAACGTCATGGAACATATGAGATGTTTTAAGAACTGAAATTAGGATCTCAGGATCGTGCCCGTGTTGCGAGATATGAGATCTCCAACAAGATTATTTGCCTGTAAGATGAAGGAGAATAGCTCAATCGTTGAGCATGTGCTCAGATTGTCTGGGTGCTACAATCGCTTGAATCGAGTGGGAGTTGATCTTCCAGATAAGATAGTGAATCCCAGTCACTGTCACTAAGCTACTAGAACTTGGTGATGAACTATAAACGCCAGGGATAGAAATAATGATTCGTGAGCTGTTTGTGATGTTTTGACACCGTGAAAGGTAGAAATCAAGAAGGAGCGTCAAGTGTTGATGGTTAGTAAACCCACTAGTTTCGAGAAGGGCAAGGGCAAGGAGGGAAACTTCATGGATGGCAAGTCAGTTGCTGCTCTAGTGAAGCAACCCAAAGTTGAACCCAAACTCGAGACTAAGTGCTTCAATTATGAGGAGAATGGTCGCTGAAGTGGAACAACCCTAGATACTTGGTAGATAAGAAGCCTGGCAACGTCGACATAAGTATATTTGATATATGTGTTATTGATGTGTACCTTGCTAGTACTCCTAGTAGCACCTGGGTATTGGATACCGGTTCGATTGCTAAATGTTAGTAACTTGAAATAAAAGCTACGGAATAAACGAAGACTAGCTAAGGGTGAGGTGACGATGTGTGTTGGAAATGTTTCCAAGGTTGATGTGATCAACATCGCATGCTATCTCTACCTTCGGGATTAGTGATGAACCTAAATAAATTTTATTTGGTGTTTTGCGTTGAGCATCAACGTGATTAGATCGTGTTTATTGCAACACGATTATTCATTGAAGTTAAAGAATAATGGTTATTCTGTTTACATGAATAATACCTTCAATGGTCATGCACCCAGTGAGAATGATTTGTTGAATCTTGATCGTAGTAATACACATGTTCATAACATTGATGCAAAAAGATACAAAGTTAATAATGATAGTACCACATACTTGTGGCACTGCCGCTAAATGTCATATTGGTATAAAGCGCATGAAGAAACTCCATGCTGATGGATCTTTGGACTCATTCGATTCGAATCGGTTGAGACATGTGAACCATGCCTCTTGGGCAAGATGACTAAGGACCCCGTTTTCTGGTTTGATGGAGCGGGCAAGTGATTTATTGGAAATGATACATGTTGATGTATGCAATCCAATGAGTCTTGTAGCATGCGGTGGATATCGTTATTTTCTTACCTTCACTGATGATTTGAGTAGATAATAGTGTATATTTACTTAATGAAATGCAAGTCTGAATCGTTTGAAAAAGTTCAAGAAAATTCAGAGTGAAGTTTAAGATCATCGTGACAAGAGGATAAAATGTTCGCGATATGATCGTGCAGGTGAATATCAGAGTTACGAGTTTGGTATACAACTTAAGACAATGTGAAAGTTGTTTCACAACTCACGCCACCTGGAACACCATAGTGTGATGGTGTGTCTGAACGTCATAGTCGTGCTCTATTGGATATGGTGCATGCTATGATGTCTCTTATCGTTTTGTTACTATAATTTTGGGGTTATGCATTAGAGACAACTACATTCACTTTCAATAGGGCACCATCTAAATCCGTTGAGATGACACCGTGTGAATTATGGTTTGATAGAAACCTAAGTTGTCATTTCTTAATGTTTGGGGCTGCGACGCTTGTGTGGAAAATGTTTTCACCTAATGAGCTCGAACTCAAAGCGGACAAATGCATCTTCATAGAATACCCTAAGAACAGTTGGGTGGACCTTCTATCTCATATCCAAGCATAAAATATTTGTTGCTAAAACTAGGCCCTTTCTCGAGAAAAAGTTTCTCTTGAAAGAATTGAGTGGGAGGAGGATAGAACTTGATGAGGTTATTGAACCTCTGTTTCAACCAGAGAGTAGCGCAGTGCAGGAAGTTGTTTCTGTGAAGCCTACGTTAGTTGAAGAGGAAGTTAATGATGATGATCATGAAGCTTCAGATCAAGTTACTATCGAACCTCGTAGGTCGACAAGGACGTGTACTGCTGCTGAGTGGTGCGGCAACCCTGTCTTAGAAGTCAAGTTGTTGGACAACGATGAACCTACGAACTATGGAGATGCGATGATGGGCCCGGAAACCAACAAATGGTTAGAGGCCATGAAATCCGAGAAAGGATCCATGTATGAAAACCAAGTATAGACTTTGGTGGACTTGCTCGTTGGACGGCAGGTCGTTAAGTGCAAATGGATCTTTGAAATGAAGACAGACGCTGATGGTAAATGTCACCATTTGTAAAGCTCGACTTGTTGCAAAGAAGTTTACAACAAGTTCAAGGAGTTGACTGCGATGAGACTTTCTCACTCGTAGCGATGCTAAAGTCTGTTGAAATTATGTTAGCAGTTGCTGCACTTTCAATTATGAAATCTGGCAGATGGATGTCAAAACATCGTTTCCTTAACGATTTACTTGAGGAAAGGTTGTATGTGATACAACCAGAAGGTTTTGTCAGTCCTAAGGATGCTAAAAGGTGTGCAAGATTCAGTGATCCTTTTATAGACTGAAGCAAGCATCTCGGAGTTGGAATGTACACTTTGATGAGGTGATCAAAGTTTTTGAGTCTATACAAAGTTTCTGAGAAACTTGTATTTGCAATAAAGTGAGTGGGAGCACCATAGAGTTTCTGATAAGTATATGTGGATGACATATTGCCATTGAGAAATAATGTGGAATTTCTGGAAAGCATAAACGGTTGTTTGAAAAGTGATTTTCAAAGGAAGACCTGAATAAAGCTACCTAATTGTTGAGCATCAAGATCTATAAAGATAGATCAAGATGTTTGATAAGACTTTCAATGAGTACATACCTTGACAAGATTTTGAAAGAGTTCAAAATGGATTAGTCAGAGAGAAGTGTTCTCGCCTGCTTTGTAAGGTGTGAAGTTGAGTGAGACTCAAAGCTCGACCACGGCAGAAGAAAGAGAAAGGATGAATGTCGTCCCCTATGCCTTAGCCATAGGCTCTGTATAGTATTCCATGCTATGTACCGCAACTGTGTGTGCCTTGCCATGAGTCCGTCAAGGGGTACAAGAGTGATCCAGGAGTGGATCACTGGACAACGGTCAATATTATCTTTAGTAACTAAAAGACTAAGGAGATGTTTCTCGATTATGGAGGTGATAAAGAGTTTGTCGTAAAGACTTACGTTGATGCAAGCTTTAACACCCATCCGAATGATCCGTAGTAGCAATCTGGATACATATAGTGGAGCAGCCATTTGGAATAGTACCAAGTGGAGAGTGGTAGCAGTGTTTACGGTTTGACATAGAGATTTGCAAAGTACACACGGATCTGAATGTTGCAGACCCGTTGACTATAAGACCTCTCTCACATGCAAAGCATGATCGAGCCCCTGAACTCATTGGGTGTTAGATTCATAACAATGCGAATCACATGGTGATGTGAACTAGATTATTGACTCTAGTGCAAGTGGGAGACTGTTGGAAATATGCCCTGGAGGCAATAACAAATTAGTTATTATCATATTTCCTTGTTCATGATAATCGTTTATTATCCATGCTATAATTGTATTGATCGGAGACTTAGATGCATGTGTGGATACATAGACAAAACCATGTCCCTAGTATGCCTCTAATAGACTAGCTCGTTGATCAAAGATGGTTAAGGTTTCCTAGCCTTGGACATGAGATGTCATTTGATAAACGGGATCACATCATTAGGAGAATGGTGTGATGTACAAGACCCAAACTACAAACGTGGCATATGATCGTGTCAGTTTATTGCTACTATTTTCTGCATGTCAAGTATATGTTCCTATGACCATGAGATCATGCAACTCACGGATACCGGAGGAGTGCCTTGTGTGTATCAAACGTTGCAACGTAACTGGGTGACTATAAAGGTGCTCTAGAGGTATCTCCGAGGGTGTCCGTTGAGTTGTAGTGGATCAAGACTGGAATTTGTTACTTCGTGTGATGGAGAGGTATCTCAGGGCCCACTCGGTAATACAACATCACAATAAGCCTTGCAAGCGATGTGACTAAGTGTTAGTCATGGGATCTTGTATTACGGAAAGAGTAAAGAGACTTGTCGGTAACGAGGTTGAACTAGGTATGGAGATACCGACGATCGAATCTCGGGCAAGTAGCATACCGAAGAACAAAGGGAACATCATACGGGATTAACTGAATCCTTGACATAGAGGTTCGACCGATAAAGATCTTCATGATGAGTTCGCGGGACGGATCGTGATTGGGTCACGGGACAGATCATGATGAGATCGCGGGACGCTCGGCGATTTGGATCGCGAAGACGTTCGACTACACCAACCGCGTTTCTTAACGCTTCCCGCTTAGCGATCTACAAGGGTATGTATTTCCACTCTCCCTCTCGTAGATGCTCATCACCATGGATAGATCTTGCGTGTGCGTAGGAAAATTTTTGTTTCCCATGCGACATTCCCCAACACCTCGCAGAGGTAGTACACGGGGCGCTGGACTGGCAATCCTCGTCCGCTCGACTACCAAGACAATGCTGATGACGCGTGTGGTCGCTGTGATGTAGGCGAGCAAGGGCTCCTTCTTAGCCGGCGCGGCCAGGATGGGCGCACGGGTGAGAGCCCGCTTGAGGCCGTGGAAGGCCTAGCCTGCCTCGCCGGGCTAGTCGAACATGCCTGGCCTCTTCATGTGGCCCAGCTCCACCAGAGCCGTCTTGTGAAGGAGCTCGTAGAGGGGCAGGGCCTTTTCCCCTAGCCGACTGATGAACCGGCTGAGTAAGACAAGGTAGCCAGTGAACTTCTAGATGTCGCGGATCCGGGTTGGTTTAGGCATGCGCTCGATCGTGCTGATCTTCTCTGGGTTGGCTTCGATGCCGCAAGTGGACATGAAGATACCCAGGAGTTGGCCGGCTGGGAAGCCGAAGACGCACTTCTCCGGGTTGAGCTTGATCTTGTACTCGCATAGGTTCACGAAGGTCTCCCGGAGATCGTCGAGGAGGCTGAAGTGCTTCTTGGTTTTGACAACGATGTCGTCAACGTAGACATGGACATTCCTGCCTATCTAAGGCAGGAGGCACTTCTGCATGCATCACTGGAAGGTGGCACCTGCGTTCTTCAAGCTGAAGGACAGGTGATGTAGCAGTAGGCTCCGAAAGGCATGATGAAGGAGGTCTTGAGCCGGTCCTCCGGGTCCAGCTTGATCTGGTGGTAGCCGGAGTAGGCGTCCAAGAAAGACAACAAATCACAGTCGACCGTGGAGTCGATGACTTGATCGATCCGCAACAGGGCGAATGGGTCCTTGGGGCACGCCTTGTTCAGGCTGGTGTAGTCGATGCACATGCGCCAGGTCTTGTTCTTCTTCCGCACTAGGACTGGGTTGGCCAGCCAGTCTGGGTGGAAAACTTCCATGATGAAGCCGGCTGTGAGCAGCCGGGATATCTCTTCTCCTATAGTGCACTGCTTCTCCTCAGAGAAACAGCGTAGGGGTTGCTTGATCGGTTGGGCTTCCGGTCGGACGTGAAGTTTGTGCTTGGCGAACTTCCTCGGAACACCCGACATGTCTTTTGAGGACCATGCAAAGATGTCCCGATTCCCATGGAGGAAGTCGATGAGCTCGTCTTCCTATTTTCTATCGAGGTGCGAGCCAATGATGACGCACTGCGCGGGGTTGGCCGGGTCGAGCAGGATCTGCTTGGTGTCCTTGGACGGCTGGAAGGAGGCCTCACCGACCGACTGCGAGGGAGGAGCCAGCACGGCCGACTGACTGGCAGCAAGGGCCACGAGCCGGTCGAGCTGCCGCTTCTCCTCGGCTATCTCCAGGGCCTCGGCTAGCCATCTGCCTTCTCGAGCGCACTCGAGCGACATCTTGTAGTCACCCGCGATGGTGATGATTCCCTTGGGGCCCGACATTTTGTGCTTGAGGTAGGCGTAGTGGGGGACCGCCATGAACTTGACGAGAGCCGGTCGGCCCAGCAGCGCATGGTAGGGACTCTCGAGGTCCACTACCTCGAACAACACTGGGTCGCGATGGAAGTGACCGGGGCCGCCAAAGACGACGTCAAGCTTGATCTTGTCGATAGGGGAGCAAGACTTTCCCGGCATGATGCCATGGAAAACCATCCGACTCGCCTGCAGGTCTTCTATTTTCAGCCCCATCTTGCGCATCGTGTCGAGGTAGAGGATGTTGATGCTGCTGCCACCATCAATCAGCACCCGCGTGAAGCAGAAGTTGTGTTTCTCGGCGGCGATGTTGGGGTCGAGGACGAGGGCATAACTGTCGGGACTCTGCATCATAGCCGGGTAATCTGCCCGACTCCAGGTGACCGGCTTCTCTGGCCATTGCATGAACTGGGGAGTTGCCGGCATGGTGGCGTTCACCTCACGATGGAGCCAGCGCTGAGCATGTTTGCTCGTCTCTTTGCTGGTGAAGACTACATAGCAACCGTCCTAGTTGGGACACTGGTCGTGCAGGTGACCATCATTCTGGGCCGGAGCCAGAGCCAGCACCGGGGCGGCAGCTGGGGCTAAGGCCTGCATGCGGGTAGGCGATGAGGGGGGGGAGGCCGTCCCCCCACGCCAGCCGCTGTGAGAAGCTGCACTGCCGGAACGTGTGCGTGGAGGGCTTGGCCCCATAGTGGTTCTTGTAGGGGAGGTTGAGCATCTGCTCGAATGTGAGCTTGGGCTGCCAGGAAGCCTTGCCAGAGCGCTGACGCTGGCTAGAAGACTGGGTAGCCGGCTCCTACTCCTCGATGGTGGCAACCTGCCGGCTCCCATAGAGGGAGTCGGGCTGATCATTCTTGCGCTTATTGTTCTACGGCTGCCGGTTGTCGGCAACCGGTCGGGACGCCGCCGACATCGGCGTTGTCTTTGCGGGCGGGGTCGTCTTGACCCGAATGGCGGAGTCGGCCGTGGCGTACTTGTCGGCCTTGGTCATGAGCTCAGCTAGCATAGCCAGCTCGGAGCACAGGAGCTTGTGCTTAAGGGGAGTTCCGTCGCGACTCGCGACAGCCTTCGATGAAGTACTGTGTGGCTTGCACCTCGTGCACCCCCTCACAGGAGTTGCGGAGCTCGATCCACCAACTGAGGTAGTCGCGGAAGGACTCGTCTGTCCCCTGAATGCACATGGCTAGTTCACAGGGGCGGCCGAGCCGTTTGTAGGTGTCGGTGAAGTTGCGGACAAAGGCTTCCTCGAAGTCCGTCCAGGTGTTAATGTTGCCAGCTGCCAGGCTGTTGAGCCAGGCACAGGCCAAGCCGATCAGCATGAGGGGAGTGTAGCGGACGGCTACGCGCTTGTTCCCCTTGGCGATGTCGACTGCGATGGTGTAGTTAATCAGCCGGTCTTTGGGTTTGGCGGCCCCATTGTACTTCTGGGTGTCCCGGGGGAGCGTGAAGCCGGTCGGGAACGGCTCATTGCGGATCCGGGGGCCGAAGCACGCCGGGCCAATCGAGCCCTCCTCCTTGAGGAGGGCCGACTGCGCGAGTCAATCAATGCGGAGACAGGCGTTGTTCTTCCTATGGGGGACACGCGGTCCGCACCGGGCCGAGAGCTCGGGCGGATGACAGGTGGGACCGACCGTGCCAGCTCGTGCCGTGGAGGCAGTGTGTGCCCGCGGCTACGTCGGCTGCCGGCAGCCGGTGCCTCGTGGTGGCAGCCGCTGTGAGCCGGGTTGTTGGTGCTCCGCCTATTCACAACCGGCTGCTCGTTCACCGACAACTGAGAGTGCTGGGAGTTGCTTGCCTCCACCCGGCGGCCAGAGGCGCGAGGGGAACATGAGTGTTGACCGGCTGACGGCCAGCGGTCCCCGTGCCCTCGTGCTCGGGCTGGGGCCTTCGGAGGCGGCGCCGCTCGCTACTACTGCTGTGTGTCAGCGGCATCAATGAGGTCCTTGATGTGACGCTCGCGGGTGGCACGTTCTTCGCCCTCCAAGGTAGCCAAATCTTCGTAGGCTACCTTGGCGGCCCGTAGGTTG
Organism: Hordeum marinum; assembly: GCA_022496015.1. Classification (NCBI taxonomy): domain Eukaryota; kingdom Viridiplantae; phylum Streptophyta; class Magnoliopsida; order Poales; family Poaceae; genus Hordeum; species Hordeum marinum. The sequence goes on from CM039678.1 coordinate 117,869,374, forward strand.
GCCGCGGGGGTGTCATAGACGGGCATGTTGCCGCTCAAGATTTTGGCGACCATGCGAGCGCGGTCGCGCACAACCCCACGCCAGCTAGGCTCGGTGCCATCCGGGGTGAGACCGTAGGCGGAGGTGTACTACCGTTGAGCAGCCTCCATGCGGCGCCGTGTGGCCACGAGGGCGCTGGCGTCCTCGAACAGGAGGCGGCGAGCTGCCTCCAGCTTGGCTGTGGTGATGTCAGGGTTTGTCGTCGGGGCGATGGGGGTGCTCAGGCCCCAAAGGGCCACGCTAAGCGGGTCGGAGGTGCCTATGCGGGTCATAACGGCGTCGGCCTCAACCCGTGCACGGCCAGAGGAGGTGGAGAATATGATGGTCATTGCTCCCATGCGGACGTGAGAGCCGCTGGACTGGGTCGCAGGGAGTGCGCCCATGGCCGTGGGCGGGTCATCGCAGTTGAGCATCTGGCTAGGGTACTCATTGGCGACTGACGCTTCGGCAAGGCTTAGCCTGTTGAAGCGCTCGGTGAGTGCGTCGATGTCGAGCCTGAGGTTGACGATGCTGCTCGCAGGGCCTGCCGGAGCAAGCCCCCCGAGCCTCCGGTTTTGCCTGGACATGCGGCGGCGGCGGGGAATGGTGAGGGGTCCCGTCCGGAGCATGAATCCGGTCGGCGCCGTGTATGGCCCCATGGTGGGCGCCAACTATCATCATTTTCTCACGACAGATGCCATCGGTAGGCTTATCGAAGGTGGTTGGGGCCGGAGGACGCCGACGGGCTCCGGGTGCAGGATTAGGCACAAGCGGGTGATGACACACGATGTGCCCAGGTTTAGGGCCCTCTGTGGGAGGTAACACCTCTAGTCCTACTTGGTCTACTTGATGGATGGGTATGGTTACAAGGTTGCTCCTAGAGCTGTTGTCTAGAGGAGGAAGAGGGAGCAGCTGGGCCGCCTTCCTTTGCTATGAGGGTGAATGCATGGGAAGTGTCCCGTGTGTGAGAGAGAGAGAGAGATTTTTCGTCCCCGTTGCATGGGGGGCTTGGGGGGTTTCATAGGCCACCCCCGTCTTACAATACTCTTAACGTACAGAATGGGGGGACCCGGCCGGCAGCCTCTCCGGCTGGCCAGGGGGTCCCGCCCCTTGAGCCGTCTCATCGCCCGTAGGGTCCATCGGCTGCGCAATCCCATCGCCGGCTGGGGTCCGCCATCCGGCTCCACGATTGGCCCGTGCCCACCTGCTACGGTACGGGCCGCCCGGGCGTCGTCGTCTTGTGCCAGCCGGCCGAAGTCTTCGGTACGACCGGCTGCACTATAGCCATGCCGGAGCAGGTAATCGAGTGGGCGGAGGCGTGCCGACAATGTTGCCCCACCTAGTCACGGTCGGCCAAGGTCAGCGGTACAACCGACTGAACTATAGCCATGCGCACCCGCGCATCGGCGGTCATTGTGGCTACATTGGGGCTCATCGTGGGGTCCCATTTTGTTGCCATACTTGTGCGCAGAGGGATAGGACAGGAGGTTTATTGCCACTGATTTTTATTCTGTCGTTGTTTTGTCACGACAGATGTCATGGGTAGGCTAATTGAGGGGGCCGAAAGGACGCTGGTGAACTCTGGGAACGGGGTTAGGCACAAGCGATGACTGACGCGCGATGTACCCAGGTTCGGGGCCCTCCGAGGGAGGTAAAACCCCTACTCCTGCTTGGTCTCGTTGAGATCAAGGTGAAGGTTACAATCATGCTCCTGGAGCTGTATGAACCGAGATGGGAGCTAAGCGACCGGGCTCGAGAGGTTCCCCGTGGGGGATGCTACGTGGGTGGTGCTGTCGTCGTTCTTCTTCGCCCGGCGTGTGTCCATCCTCCTGTCCTCTGTCCCCTCCTGTTTGCATGGGGGAGGCTCAGGGGGTTTTATAGACCAACCCCCCGGCTTACAATATGAATATAATGGTCATGGGGGACCCAGCCGGCAGCCTCTACGGCCGGCTGCGGGGGCCACCAGCTTCGGTCTTGTCGTGGGCGGGCCTCGAGCCCGGTCACGCCGCGGCACGGGGTGCCACGGGTGGCGTCGTCTTGCGCCGGTCGGCCGAAGTCAGCGGCCGGCCGGCTGTCCTGTAGCCATGCTGGAGTAGATGGCGGAGTGGTTGGGGCAGGCTGCCACTGTTGGAGGCCTGGTCGCCGTCCAACAGCGGCGAGAGGCCACTGCGGCCATGCGGGCACTGACCACCGACGGGATAGGGGCCATTGTGGCCATGCGGGCGCCGACCCCCGATGGGACAGGGGCCACTGTCACCATGCAGGGCCCGTCAGGGGCATCTGATGCACGGCCGACTGGTGAAGGAGCCGGGCGGCGAGGCCCCAGCCGGCCAGCACACCGCGGCTGGTGAAGGAGCAGCCGGCGCGCCCGTGTCGGGGGGTTGGAGCCGGCGGGGCGTCGTTGGGCCGGCTCCTCGAAGGCGGCCCGCCCATTTGCCCTATGGGCGGGCCTGAAGCATAGGGGGTGTTTGAGGCTACCCGGGGGTCATCCCCCCGTCAGTAGTCCCCGAAGCCGGCGGGGAGGGGGCGCTGACGGGATGCGGCGGACCGCGCCAGCTTGAAGAATGTTCGAGCACTGGAAACACCTGGGGAGCCGGGCGGTGCCGGCACGTGGTGGCCCGGCTCCGCAGTCGTGCAGGGCCACCCGCGCTCGCGAAGATTCCGCGCGCAGTGGACGGACATTTGGTATTTCGGGGCGCCATGATGTCCGCCTCGTGCGCCTCGAGGATCGTGGGGGACGTGTGCGCGAGGGGCGCCCCCACTACCGCCGCCCGCGCAGGGTATAAGTAGGGAGGGGAGGCGAGGGGGGAGAGCCCGTTTTCCCTCCTCGCCTTCGTCGCTTTGCTCCTCCCCCCCCCCCGTCGAGAGAGAGAGCGAGAAGGGAAAAGGGTAGTTCGAGAGGGACAGTCAGCTTGCGCCGCCGCCCGCCGCCGCAAAGAGGACAGCCCGTCGGTCGAACCCCACGCCGCCGTCGTCCGTCGCCGCTGCCATGGAGGTAGTAACCAAGGGCGCCTGGGAGGGCAGCGATGTCGACGGCACCTTCATCGAGTACCTCCGTGCGCGCCGCAAGCTCCCGGCGGCGGAGAACTTGGAGGTCCGCTCGCCGGGGGCGGAGAACTCCCCAGCGCCGCGGTCGGGCGAGGTCGTGGTCTTCGCCGACCATTTTCACCGCGGATTGGGGCTGCCGGCGAGCGCCTTCTTCCGACGGTTCCTGACACACTTCGGCCTGCAGCCTCACCACCTCGCCCCCAACTCCGTCCTGCAGTTGGCGGCGTTCGTCATCCTCTGCGAGGGGTATCTGGGAGTCGAGCCTAGACTCGACTTCTGGTGCCGGCTCTTCTACTTCAAGCGGCAGACGGTGAAGGACCCGGCGACCTAGAGGATGGTGATGACCGCCTGCGGGAGTGCCTCCGTCCAGGTTCGTCAGGGGACCGGCTTCCCCAAACTCCCGCTGCACGAGTCGGTGAAGCGATGGCAGCGGGGGTTCTTGTATGTGAAGAACGTGAAGCCGGAGGAGGACTACATCAACCTCCCCGACTTCGCCAACCACCCGTCGGTTGCCATGCAGGGTTGCCGCCGAGGTGCGCCTGGAGATGGTCATCCGCACCCTGACGCGGTTTCGGAAGGCCGGTACGGCGCTGGTTTGGGCCCTCTGGCCCCGGGCTGTGGATCCGGGCTCCTATACCCGGCTTGCTCGGTGGCTGGAAGCCGGGACTGCGCGGGTGAACGCCTGGAGGGCCTCCGCGGCGCACGCCGGCGCGGAGATGGCGCTCCGCGTTGCCAGGTCATGGTATCCTGGGCTTGACCTGGGGTTGCTCACGGCCCAGCGTGCCGGCACCAAAGCCGAGCTGTCTATGGTGGCGGACGAGCTGCAGAGGCGAGCGAGCGAGCTCGCGTCCTTCGCCTTGTGGGATGAGTACGTCCCAGAGCGTGGTGCGGATGGCGCGGCCATCCCGGAAGACTCTTACGGCCTTGCCCTCGAGGACCCGGAGGGGAGCGAGTGCGAGACGGTCGACGATGGGTCTGACACCGACGACTACGCTCCGTCCGAGCCAGCTGATGACGCGAGGACCTCCACCTTGGCCGCCCCGGGAGCGCCAGCCTCGAAGGCGCCATCGCCGTCGGTATGAACGCAGCCGGCCTTGGAGGTGCCGTCGCCGGAGGCGAGACGGCTCAAGATCGCTCCTCCTTGTACATTTTCGTCTGCATTTCATTTTTAGTGCCGGAGTTCCACCCACTGGGGGTGTATTTAAGACGTATTGTAATGAACCTGCGACCGTGGGCCTTTTATCATGTTTAATCGATGTTTTGTTATCAGAAGTAGAAAGGAGTGCGTGCCGGCTCTACTTTCGCCTTTTGCCTGTTGACTTGTTCGTGTGCGCTAGGATTCCTTCCGGCTTCTGCTCCGCTTGCCGGCCAGCCGGGAGCCGGTCTGGGACAGGGACGGGGCTTCACCCTTAGGGAAAAGGTAGCGGGCTCTTAGAGTCAACCGGCTAGGACTAGGTCGAGCCGGCAGAGGCTGGCCACGGGGAGTGACGTAGCATGGTTGGGCTAGCCCGGCTACCGCGCGTTGGCGGACCTTTGTGTAAGAAGCTCTTTTGTACCCCGCGGTCCCTTCAGCCGGACAACCGGGGGCCGATCTGTGGCTGGTTAGGGCGGGGGAGGCGAAAGGCCGCTTGCTCACACTTATTCGTCCGCCTCGGAGGGGAGCTGGGCAAGCCCCCGGGGCCGTGAGCCGGGCCTGGGCCTTAGCTGGTAGGAAGAGACTTGGAGAAACCGAAAAGGGGTGTTCCTAAAGCGCCGGCTTGAGGTCTCCATTGCATTCATGGGACCGAAGGGGCAAAAGTACAGAGTACGTACACAGGCTTTTTAGCAGTAAAAGGGGCGGAGGAGCGCCGCGTTCCACGGGCGCTCCGTTTCTTCGTCGGACGCGTCTCTCTTGTGCTTCTTCGGCTTCTTGGCGTCCATCAGGTAGTAGGCGTTGTTGTGCAAAGCCCGACTAATGATGAATGTGCCCTCCCATGGGAAGGACAGCTTGTGCTGGCCGGCCGTTCGTTGAACCCGCCTGAGCACCAGGTCCCCCACGCGGAAGGAGAGTGGCCGGATCCGCTTGCTGTGGTAGTGCCGGAGCTTTTGCTGATAAATGGCCGTCCGGCTCAAAGTTAGCTCGCGGGCTTCTTCGAGGAGGTTGACGCCGTCCTCCCTTGCCTCTCTTGCATCCTTCTCGGTGTACAGGGTGACCCGAGGCGAATCGAACTCGATGTCGGTGGGGATGATCGCCTCGGACCCGTAAACGAGAAAGAACGGGGTGAAGCCGGTCGACCGGTTGGGCGTGGTCCGGAGGCTCCACAGGATGGCCGACAGCTCCTCGACCCATCAGCCGGCCGACTGGACCAGCGGTGTGACGAGCCGGGGCTTGATGCCGGCCAGTATCAGGCCGTTCGCCCTTTCGACCTGGCCATTGGACTGGTGGTGGGCGACGGACGCCAGGTCGAGCCGGATGCCCTGTCGTGAGCAGAAACGTGCCAGTGCGCCCTTGGCGAAGTTCGTGCCATTGTCGGTGATGATGCTATGGGGGACGCTGTAGCGAATTGTGATGTCTTCGATGAACCGGACGGCAGTGGGGCCGTCTAGCTTCTTGATGGGTCGCGCCTCGATCCACTTGGTGAACTTGTCGACGGCGACCAACAGGTGTGTCAGGCCGCCCCGGGCGGTCTTGAAGGGCCCCACCATATCCAGCCCCCAGACGGCGAAATGCCATGAGAGGGGGATGGTTTGGAGGGCGGTAGCCGGCAGGTGGCTTTGCGCACAGAAGCGTTGGCAGCCCTCGCACTTGTCGACCAAGTCCTTGGCCGCCTCCAGGGCAATCGGCCAGTCGAAACCGTGGCGGAATGCCTTGGCCACCAAGGACCTGGAGGCGACATGATGCCCACACTCGCCTTCGTGGATGTCGAGGAGGATCTCAAGCCCCTTCTCCGGCTCGACGCAGCGTTGGAAAAGCCGGGTGGAGCCGATTTTGGCCAGCGTGTCGTCCGCCTTGTTGTCCACCTGGGGGACGTGATGGAACTCACAGCCCTCGAAGAAGCCGATGAGTTGCTGGACGAGGAAGCGGTAGCTGGCCATGTTGGCGTCTCTGGCGTCCCACTCGCCAGAAACCTGCTGGACCACGAGGTCGGAGTCGCCGAAGCATAGTATGCGCCGGATGCCAATCTCCTTGGCGAGCCGGAGGCCGTGGACGAGGGCATCATACTCGGCCACGTTGTTGGAGGCGGCGAAGTGGATCTGGAGGGTGTACTTGAGTTGATCACCTTTCGGGGAGGAGAAGACAATGCCGGCACCCAAGCCGGTCCTCGTCTTGGAGCCGTCGAAATGCATGCGCCAGTGTGTGGAGTCGGGTGGAGGCGGCACGAACTGGGTCTCGGCCCAGTCGACGAGGAAGTCGGCCATCGCTTGGGACTTGATGGCGGTGCGCGGCTCATACCGGATCTCGTAGTCGGCCATGGCGATGGCCCATTTGGCTATCTGGCCGGTGGCATCCCAGCCGGCCATGATTCCGCCTAACGGCGCTGTGCTCACGACAGTGACGACGTGCTCCTGGAAGTAATGCTTCAGCTTCTGGGTGGCGAAGTAGACGCCGTAGCACATCTTCTGGTAGTGGGGGTAGTTCTGTTTGGAGGCGGAGAGGACTTTGCTGAGGTAGTAGACCGGACGCTGCATCGGCAGCGCCTTGCCCTCCTTCGGCCGCTCCACCACCAGAACGATGCTGACGACGCGCGTAGTGGCCGCGATGTAGGCGAGCAGGGGCTCCTTCTCAGCCGGCGCGACCAAAATGGGCGCGCTGGTGAGAGCCCGCTTGAGGTCGCGGAACGCCGCGTCCGCCCCGCTGGGCCAATCGAACAGGGCCGGCTTCTTCGAGGGGTCTCGGCCCGGCTCGACTAAGGCTGACTTGCGCAGGAGTCCGTAGAGGAGCAGGGCCTTCTCGCCAAGCCAACTGATGAACTGGCTGAGGGAGGCGAGGCAGCCGGTGAACTTCTGAACATCGCGAAGCCGGACCGTCTTGGGCATGCGCTCGATTGCCTGGATCTTTTTGGGGTTGGCTTCGATACCGCGAGCGGACACGAAGAAACCCAGAAGCTGGCCGGCAGGGACGCCGAAAACGCACTTCTCCGGGTTGAGCTTGATCTTGTATTCGCGCAGATTGACGAACGTCTCCCGAAGGTCGTCGAGGAGGCTGAAACGCTTCTTGGACCTGATGTCGTCGACGTAGACATGGACGTTCCTGCCTATCTGAGGCAGGAGGCACTTCTGCATGCAGCGCTGGAAGGTGGCGCCTGCGTTCTTCAGGCCGAAGGACATGGTGATGTAGCAGTAGGCCCCGAAGGGCGTGATGAAAGAGGTCTTGAGCCGTTCCTCCGGGTCTAGCTTGATCTGGTGGTAGCTGGAGTAGGCGTCCAGGAAAGACAGCAAGTCGCAGCCGGTCGTGGAGTCGACGACTTGATCGATCCGTGGCAGGGCGAACGGGTCCTTTGGGCACGCCTTGTTCAGGATCGTGTAGTCGATACACATGCGCCAAGTATTGTTTTTCTTTAGCACCAGGACTGGGTTGGCCAGCCAGTCCGGGTGGAAAACTTCCATGATGAAGCCGGCTGCGAGCAGCCGGGCGATTCCTTCTCCGATGGTGCGCCGCTTCTCCTCGAAGAAACGGCGCAGGGGTTGCTTGACCAGCTTCGCATCCGGCCGGACGTGTAGTTTGTGCTCGGCGAACTTCCTCGGGACACCCGGCATGTCTTTGGGGGACCATGCAAAAATGTCCCGGTTCTCACGGAGGAAGTCGACGAGCTCGCTTTCCTATTTGCTGTCGAGGCGCGAACCGATGGTCACGCACTGGGTGGGGTTGGCCGGATCGAGCGGCACTTGCTTGGTGTCCCTGGACGGCTGGAAAGAGCCCTCGCCGATGGACTGGGATGGAGGAGCCGGCATGGCCGGCTGGGCAGAGGCGAGAGCCACCAGTCGATTGAGCTGCCGCTTCTCCTCCGCTATCTCGAGGGCCTCGGCCAGCCGGCAGCCATCGCGCGCACACGCCATGGACACCTGGTACTTGCCAACAACGATGATGATTCCTTTGGGACCCGGCATCTTGAGCTTGAGGTAGGCGTAGTGGGGAACCGCCATTAACTTGACGAGCGCGGGCCGGCCCAACAAAGCGTGGTAGGGGCTTCTAAGGTCCGCCACCTCGAACCAGATCAGCTCGCGGCGGAAGTGGCCGACATCGCCGAAGAGGACATCGAGCCGGATCTTGCCGAGGGGGGTGCAGGACTTGCCCGGGACGATGTCGTGGAACACGGTCCGGCTTGCCTTCAGGTCCTCCACCTTGAGTCCTAGCTTGAGCAGGGTGTCAAGGTAGAGGATGTTGATGCTGCTGCCGCCATCGACCAGCACCCGTGAAAAACGGCAGGAGCGCCTCTCAGAGGCGATGGTGGGGTCGAGGGCGAGGGCGTAGCTGCCCGGGTCTGGCATCACAGCCGGATGGTCTGCCCGGCTCCAGGTGACCAGCTTCTCGGACCAATGCATGAACCGGGGAGTCGCGGGCGCGGTAGCGTTCACCTCGCGATGGAGCCGGCGTTGGGCATGCTTGTCCGTCTCTACACTCGTGAAGACGACGTAGCAGTCGTCGGGCTCGGGGTATTGGTCCAGCAGCCGGCCATCGTTTTGCACCAGGGCTGGGGGTGCGCGGGCCGGCTGGGGGGCCAGAGGCGGAGCCTGGGCCGGAGGCGGCCCACGGGTTGGCGGCGCGGGAGGGGCCGGGAGGCTGTCGCCCCAGGCCAGGCGCTGTGAGAAGCTGCACTGCCGGAGCATATGCGTGGCCGGTGTGGCACCGGAGTGGTTCCTGCAGGGGAGGTTCAATAGCTGCTCGAAAGTCAGCTTGGGCTGCCAGGCAGCCTTGCGGGTGCGCTGGCGCTTGCCGGAGGCCTGGCCAGCTGGCTGCTCCTCCTCGATGGAGGCGACGAGCCGGCTCCCGTATCAGGGATCGGGCTGGTCGTTCTTGCGCTTGCCGTTGGGCTGTTGCCGGTTGTCGGCGGCCGGCTTGGTTGGTGCCTTGGCTTTCATCCTCATGGAGGAGTCGGCCGTGGCGTATTTGTTCGCTTCGGACATCAAGTCCGCCAGGGAGGTTGGCTCGGAACACAAGAGCTTGTGCTTGAGGGGCGTGTCGTCGCGACAGCCCTCGATGTAGTACTGGATGGCCTGCACCTCGTGCACGCCCTCGCAGGAGTTGCGGAGCTCGGTCCAGCGCGTGAGGTAGTCGCAGAGGGGCTCGTCCGGGCCCTGGACACACATGGCGAGCTCGCGGGGGCGAGCAGGTCGCTTGTAGGTGCCGGTGAAGTTGCGGACGAAGGCTTCCTCGATGTCCGTCCAGGTGTTGACGCTGCCGGCGGCCAGGCTGTTCAGCCAAGTGCGGGCAGAGCCGATCAGCATCAGGGGAACGTAGCGGACGGCTACGCGCTTGTTCCCCCTGGCAATGTCGACGGCGGTGGTGTAGTCTACCAGCCAGTCCTCCGGCTTGGCGGTCCCCGTGTACTTCGGGGTGTCGCGAGGAAGCGTGAAACCGGGCGGAAATGGCTCGTTGCGGATCCGCGGGCCGAAGCAGGCCGGGCCAATTGAGCCCTCCTCCTCGAGGAGAGCCGACTGCGCCAGCCGGTCGAGGCGGAGCCGGGCGTCATTATCGCTGTGGGGAACGCGCGGCCCGAGGCGGGCCGCGAGCTCAGGTCGGACGGCCGGCGGGATGGACCGCGCCGGTTCCTGTCGTGGAGGCGGGGTGTGTTCGCGGCTGCGCCGGCTTCCGCCAGCCGAGCGATTGCTGTGCCGGCTGTTCGTTCCCACGCGACGGGGGACGCTGAGCGTTGCTCCCCCGGGCGTTCTGGCCGGAGGGACGAGGGGTGCTAGAATGCTGAGCCTGCCGACGGTCAACAGCACCAGAGCCCTCGCCCTCGGGACGGTGGAACTCGGAGACGGCCCCTCCGGGAGTGAGGGCGACCTGTTGCGCGTTGGCAGTGTCGATGAGGTCCTTAATGTGCCGCTCGCGCGCGGCCCGCTCCTCGCCCTCCAAGGTTGCCAGGTCCTCGTAGGCAATCTTGGCAGCACGCAGGTTGGCGGCGGGGTTGTCGTAGACGGGGAGGCAGCCGCCTAGGATCTCGGCGACCACGCGGCCGCGTTCCCGCATGGCGCCGCGCCGTCTGGGCTCGGGGCCAGCCGGGATGAGGCCATACGCGGAGTTGTACTCCCTCTGAGCGGCCTCCATCCGGCGTCGTTCGGCAACGAGGGCGCTGGCATCTTCGAACAGCCGGCGGCGAGCCGCCTCCAGCTCGGCTCTAGCGGCGGCCGGGTCCGCCGTCGTGGTGACGGGGGTGCCGAGACCCCGGAGGGTGGCGGCGAGAGGGTCGGAGGTGCCGGCGCGGGCGGCAGCCGCGCCGGCCTCGGCCGCACGCACGCGGCCCGCAGTGGTGGAGGAAGCGGTGACCATTACTCCCACGCGGGCGTGGGAGCCGATCGCGTCGCCGTTGGCAAGAGCGCCTACGGACGCGGGAGGATCGGTGCAGTCGAGCACCCCGCTAGGGTATTCGTCGGCCGGCGCCTCGTCGGCGAGGCTGAGTTTGCTGAACAGCCCGGCGAGCGCGTCGTCGTCAAGCATGAGGCCGCGGCCAGGGCATCCGTCGAAGAGGCCGGCCGCCCGCCCGTAGGACCTGCCGGAGCAAGTCCCACGAGCATGCAGTTCCGCCCGGACGTGGGGCGGCCGGGGGAGGTGGTGAAGGGCCCTGCCCGGAGCATAACTCCGGCCGGCGCCGCGGAAGGCCCCACGGTGGGCGCCAACTGTCGTTGTTTTGTCACGGCAGATGCCATGGGTAGGCTAATTGAGGGGGCCGAAAGGACGCCGGTGGACTCCGGGAATGGGGTTAGGCACAAGCGGTGACTGACGCGCGATGTACCCAGGTTCGGGGCCCTCCGAGGGAGGTAAAACCCCTACTCCTGCTAGGTCTCGTTGAGATCAAGGTGAAGGTTACAATCGTGCTCCTGGAGCTGTATGAACCGAGGTGGGAGCTAAGCGCCCGGGCTCGAGAGGTTCCCCGTGGGGGATGCTACGTGGGTGGTGCTGTCGTCGTTCTTCCTCGCTCGGCGTCTGTCCGTCCTCCTGTCCTCCGTCCCCTCCCGTTTGCATGGGGGAGGCCCGGGGGGTTTTATAGACCAACCCCCCGGCTTACAATATGAATATAATGGTCGTGGGGGGACCCAGCCAGCAGCCTCTACGGCCGGCTGCGGGGGCCACCAGCTTCGGTCTTGTCGTGGGCGGGCCCCGAGCCCGGTCACGCCACGACACGGGGTGCCACGGGCGGCGTCTTCTTGCGCCGGTCGGTCGAAGTCAGCGGTCGGCCGGCTGTCCTGTAGCCATGCTGGAGTAGATGGCGGAGTGGTTGGGGGCAGGCTGCCACTGTTGGAGGCATGGTCGCCGTCCAACAGCGGCGAGAGGCCACTGCGGTCATGCGGGCACTGACCACCGACGGGATAGGGGCCACTGTGGCCATGCGGGCGCCGACCCCTGATGGGACGGGGCCCACTGTCACCACGCAGGGCCCGTCAGGGGCATCCGATGCACGGCCGGCTGGTGAAGGAGCCGGGTGACGAGGCCCCAGCCGGCCAGCACACCGCGGCTGGTGAAGGAGCAGCCGGCGCGCCCGTGCCGGGGGGTTGGAGCCGGCGGGGCGTCGCCGGGCCGGCTCCTCGAAGGCGGCCCGCCCATTTGCCCTATGGACGGGCCCGAAGCATAAGGGGTGTTTGAGGGGTCATCCCTCAGTCATATTCTCTTTGCACACGCAGTGCTTTGTAAATGAATTTCTGATGCCAGGTTGTAGGAAAATATGGACTTTCTCATGGAAAATTAGATTCGTGAAAGATGTGTTAAGTTCTAAGTATAACTTGAAAAAGAGGCTGAGACAATAATTTGACCTTCCTTGCAGTTTCTTGCTTTTGCTTCTGTAAACAGAACAGTTTATTTTTGTCGCTGTAAATTGATACAACTCGGATCTTATTTTCTTCTCATGTTCATCAGCATCTGCTTATCGGCCATTCTTATAAAATTTCCTTCTGCTGTCACAATAGGCAAAAATGGATATACACGGCCGAGCTCCCCGGTGTGGAGGCCGAGCGCCAGGCCTCCGCCGCCGCAGACGACGGGCGCCAGATGCACAGCGCCATCTGAATGTGGTCCTGGAACGTTAGAGACATCGTAGGCCGCACCTGAACATCCATCCAGCCTCTTCCGATCATGGTACGTCATTGGTCCCGCATTGTGGTCTAGCTTTTGTTTCTACAGGAGACTTCTAGTCGTACTTACTAGTGATTTTACTGCGAATAAGCATCTTGTTCTGTTTGTCGGTATGATTCGTCCTTCAACTCCTAAAACTCCTGATCATTCAGAATGTTAGCTAGATATAGATGCACATTTGGTCTACTTCTGCTACTTTTCATGTTTCCCGTCTTGCGTTTTCGACAAGAGGTTTTTTTGTAGAAAAGAATATCGGCAGCAGTCCATCTAGTGTTTGTGCTAAAGAATCCTCAAGTCCTCCTGATATATGTCTGGATGTTAGATGGTTCATCAATTTTTGTGCCTACTTCTTCTAGAATTTGAGTGTGATTCAAAATAAGGAGTAGCTTTTTGTAATCTCTTTCAGATACAGCATGCACTTGCTTCATCACTTCCTATATTAGTTTAGCATAGATGGCATTGTGAATATGAAACTGAATCCAAAACTTGTCCTCTCTGTTTTCATTTCCTTTTGGAAAATCACAGGCCTCTAGTAATAGTGGTTTTTGTCTGTAGATAAGCATGTCGTTTGTTCATTTGTGATTTGTCCTTGAACTCCTAAAACTACTAATGAGTAAGAATATTAATAGATGCACATTTTAGCTGCTTTTGCTAGTTTTAATGTGTCCGGTTTTGCTTTTTCGCAGCCTCTACAAGAGGTTTTGTGTGTAGAAAAGTATATCGACTGTCCATCTATTTGTTTGGGCTAAATAGTCCTGAAGTCCTGATAAGTTTGAATTTTAGATGCATGCATATGTGTGTCTACTTCAAGAGCTAGTGTATTATCAAGATTCCAACACTATTTAAGCATATGTTTGTCCACCATGTTTTGAACAATTATAGTTGGAGGATGTTCATCTGCAATTAATTCCACCACTATTTAAACAATAATAATTACATCTTTTGAACAATTATAGTTGCTTCTCTTTTAATTCAAGCTTTTAGTTTAGTTCCAGATTTCTATGCATGCCACCTTGTTGTGATTTGTTAGGTTAATTTAGTTCCAAATGTCTGATATATACTCTACTTATTTTTTCAAGGTTGCTTGCAAATTAGTTCTGATGCCTCGAGTGGAGTAGAGTGTGGAGAGCCAAGAAGCTTTATCTCTTTAAATTCGGTTAATTGTCTTACTGAAATTAGGTTGCTGCCTTGATACAGTATTGTACAGTGGGGCTCTGCCTCTAGAAATTTTATTGGATTGTGAGATGATTGGGGTTGTAGGGGTGTGTTTGGCCAATAGATTGTACTGGAAATTTGTTGTTCTTCCTACCTAATGTTCTTCCTACCTAATGTTCTTGTTGCCGATAATAGGACCTGTAGATAGCTAGTTAATTTCCTAGTGGTTACTTATGCTTATTTCGTCTCACGCTGAAAAAGAAAATGCATAATGAGCTTGTTTGACCTTTTTTATGCTTATGTATACTTGATCAGGGCAGTGCAATTTGTTGTGATCTTTCCTATCATTTGCTAGTGTGATGCGTCAAGATGACAAAATTTAAAACCCAAACTATTTGTAAATGAGCTTTCTGCATCTTGAGGATTAATTGTTCATGATAGCTGAATAGTGTAGTTGATCATCATTGTTGCTAAATACTATTGCTTGATATAATATAGGGAACTCAACCATTGTACAACTGTTTGCATATTTGTTTTGTATTTTTTATAGATGATGTCGGGGGGACTACCCCGGGTAGGTTCAAGGAGATGACTCATCATTTTAAAACATCAAGGAGGGCCACCCTCGGTATGCCAAGCCCGACGAATAAACAACACAATCGAAGAAGTGAAGACAAAGGTGCGGCCTGGCTGGCTACTTTTGGTTGGCTACTCTTGGTTGGCTCTTTCTGGTTGGCTCCTCTCGGCCAGCTTCTCCTGGCGTCTCGACGTCCCATCGGATACGCGCGGACCGGCTCCTCTCGGCCAGCTTCTCCTGGCGTCTCGACATCCCATCGGACACGCGCAGACCAGATGGCCATATCCCGTGACGGTGCACTATTGACGAGCAGTAGTGCATTGTATGCGTGTGATGTAGTACTATCTACAACGGAACCTGTTTCTTGTACACTGACTTATAAAGTGCATCAGGAGACAGACATAACATAGTCTACAAGTTACACGTGGCTTGACATGTAAGCTACCCATGATAGCTTACATCTCAAGCTGTTTGGGATGTAAGCTACCCACTTTGGTTACATCCCAAGCTATCCATTCATGCTTATATAAAAGGCTTTATGCCCACCACATATGGGGGCTAGCTTCCTTCACATTCTCTCCTCTCCACTCTCACACTCACGTATGAAGCAAGAAGCCTCATGGCTTTACTTTTCAAACAGTTTCAGGAGCAACCATGTATCAGATATACCATAGTTATATAGATATGTAGGAGTAGGGATATTATCTCTTGGGAGAGCCCTGAACCTGGGTAAACCACTGCGTGTTATTTGCATACTCGTCTTTGATCATCCATGACAGCCTTGCTCTTATCTCTATAAGCCTATCTATGGCATCTGTCGTCTCGCGAGACCCCTTGTGAGAAAACGATGATAGATGATGATAGCTTGTGCAAGATGTTCACAAGTTATTTTTTGTTGACTAAAATCTACTATGCCCTTGACTTAGCTTGACCCGGAACAACAGTATCATTGATGTGTACTGGCCCTCACCTCGCTCTTTCTCTCGCAGACCCGAAGGAGAATGTTTGCAAGGAACCACTTCTTCGGTTGTGAGAGCGAATAGGGGTCGTGTGTGCAGCTAATGCATATGTCCGTGGCCGCGCTTGCCACTGCCGTCTCTTCAAGGGCATGTATCATTTTTTAACCTCTGCTATCTTTTCCCAAGTTTTTATTATCTTGCCTAGCCTTGTATTGATATGTATTGTTTGCTGCTAATTACCCAAGTTAGTGTGTGATGTTAAGGATAACCTGATAACTCTTGCCTAAGTTTATAAGATATGACATGTGATAGTCCAAGCCTGCTAGCCTCATAGTCACAGCCTCGCACGTAACCCAACAACCTCTCATCTTTTCTCAACCTCTTCATCGTTTATTCTTCATATTTCTCTTCCATTAAGCTACTAGTCCGTTGGATGTTGCTTGCTGGCTTGTTGCTCTTTGAATGCTTACGCTGCTACTTCATATTGTGCTTCTCTAGTTGTTTGAATGCTCCTGCTTCTAGCTACTTACTTGAATAGGTGTGCACTTGTGCTGCTTGTGCTACTGCTGATTCAATGCTTATGCTTGTGCTGCTGTTGATTAAATGCTTAAGTTGTAGTTGCTTATGCTACTGATTCGATGCTTAGGTAGCAGTAAGCAAAATAAAGTTCTTTATTGTTTCATCTTTTTGTATTGTCTTCCAATTATGTCTTGCCGTCTAATCTTCTTAACTATTTGTGTTTGATATGTTCTACAAGATGGATCCAGCTTGCAATGACATGACATTTTGTAAGATGCTGTTTAGAAGTTGGAAGAGGAAGATGATGAAGCCTTGTGGTTATCTATCATTCTACCTTGTGTTCTGGTTATACTTCGTAGCTAGTTATAGTGTACTATATTGTACTTAGTAGCATATATGGTTGTATGAACATTATGTAAATACTGTAATAGGCTAATTTTGGCTATCGTTTGAAGAATTCATTTTTCTCATTTGAAATATTTGTCATTTGTGTACCGTGAAAATGTCATAAATAGAAAACCGATGAGTTGGACTAACAAGTCCAAGGCCCAAAAAATGAATGGAGTGAAAAGGTCGAGGCCCAAAAAAATGATTGTAAAATAGCCGTGACCCCGAAAGGAAATGGAATGCAAGAGGCTTGAGGCCCCAAAAAAATACTACGTCCTTTTATTAGGCTCGGCCCATGTAGCTAACCAAAATTAATAGAAAAATATATATTAAAAATGCTGAATGGCCCATATAGATGGCCAAACTGGACCAGGCTAATTCTAATCTACGACCAATTCATTTGGTCAAAATTTTGCCACGTCAGCTTGCCATGTTGGATCCAACGTGGCCTGGGCAGGCTGCTAGTAGCCAAACCATAATTCATGCGGTGTCATCTCAATGGATTTAGATGGTGCCCTATTTAAAGTGAATGTAGTTGTCTCTAATGCATAACCCCAAAATGATAGTAACAAAACGATAAGTGATATCATTGTACGCACCATATCCAATATAGCACGACTACAACGTTCGGACATACCAACACACTATGGTGTTCCAGGTGGCGTGAGTTGTGAAACAACTCTCACATTGTCTTAAATTATATATCAAACTTGTAACTCAGATATTCACCTCCACGATCATATCGTAGACCTTTTATCTTCTTGTCACGATGATCTCAAACTTCACTCTGAATTTGCTTGAACTTTTCAAACGTTTCAGACTTGTGTTTCATTAAGTAAATATACGCATATGTACTCAAATCATCAGCGAGGGTAAGAAAATAACGACATCCACCACACGCTACAACACTCATTGGACTGTATACATCAACATGTATAATTTCCAATAAGTCACTTGCCCGCTCCATCATACCGGAAAATGGGGTCTTAGTCATCTCGTGCAAGAGGCATGGTTCGCATGTCTCGACCGATTTGAAATCGAATGGGTCCAAAGATCCATCAACATGGAGTTTCTTCATGGGACTGTGACTGCGTAGTGGTCGTGGGCGTGCGCTGTCTCAGGCTTGGGTTGGTAGCTTGGAGATGTGTGTAGGAGATAGAAGGAGTGACCACAACATCCAAAACCGGCTGCCGACCATGAGCCTTCGACCCCATGCCAACTACTGCCCTGTCGTCCAAAGGCGCCTTGATGGGGTTAGTTGTGTCAGGATGTAGATTCAGATACGCTGCAGAGTAGTTCTTCTTCTTCTCCACAGCGTTGCCGTAGAACTTGTCTTCGCCGGGCTTGGGCCTCCTCCAAGTATGGGCGATCTCCCACGCCTCCATGTGTGAGAGCGGCCGCTTGAGTTTCTCCTCCTGCACCAACAAACAGATGTTAGTCATACATACAAAAGTGACGGTAAATAGAAGAAGATTGTTTAATGAGGTTAGTCATACCTGAAGTGCCTTGTGAAGAAAGTGGTTCCAGTTTCCCTGAGCATGTACTTGTAGGAGATATGTCCTAGAGGCAGTAATAACAATTATTTTGTATCTCCAAGTTTGTAATGAAAGTTTATGTTCCATGCTATAACTGCAATGATTCTCAAGTCTACAATAACCACAAGGCTTGGAGGGAAACTCATGTGCACGGGTGGTATAATAAACGGTAAATTGGATTCCCAGTCTAGCCTCTAAGATTGGCTCAAGTATTGCATGACGATCCTGTTTTCCTGATCATGGGCATGGCTATGCCAACAATTTTGAGGGCACGATGTTGGTAGAACACTTGTGTTGAATCGATCTGAATTGATGTTATGCTATGAGATACATTCATCACAAGTTAATGTTTAATAACACAAAGATGGTTAACGTTTGCATAATTCCTTAGACCATGAGAGTATCGAGTTTCTTCATGCTTGCTTCACGAAATTTGGGGTTTGTTAAACGTCATCCGTAATTGGGTGGCTATTACGGCGGCTTACGGGTTCATGGAAAAGTATGTTAAGTAACTTGATAGCTCAAGATTGGGATTTGCTCCTCCGATGATGGAGAGATATCTCTGGCCCCCTCGGTGTTACGGTATCCATCATCATCTGGCCAGACAATTTGTGATTTTATCACGGGGATGCCGGAACACGGGAACGAGAAAAGAGAACAATACCAGCAACGAGGTAACTGGCATAGTGGACAAGTTGTTGATCCACGGGGATGCCAACATGTCTCACCTCGGGTAATTGTAACATATCGTGAGGCAACAGGAATAACACACGGCAACTGGAGGTTCACTCAAATATTCATTCGTGTGGGTATAGGGGTCAATATTGGTGTCCACGGCTCCGATGTTGATCATTGATCGGAAGGGGTTCCGGGTCATGTCTATACTTCAGCGAACCTATAGGGTCACATGCTTAAGGGTCATCTATCTCGTGAATTCTAGAGGGGGGGTCTGAGAGAAAGTCACCGAAAAAGTTTTGGTGACGACGGAAGAGTTTCGGAGAGAGAACACCGAAAGAGTTTCGGTAAAACTGAAAAGTTGTTTCGGAATATATGATTAGGCCAAAATGGTTTCGGCACTCAACTAGAAATTCTTAGAGGGTCTCAGAATTGGTCTAGGAACTTCTGGAGAAAAAACCCAGAAATGTTCCGGAGCCGCCGAAACTGCTGTTGTTGTTTTTCGCTGATGAAAACCACCATACCGGAAATGTTTCGGCATGAGCCCAGAATAATTCTAGAGGGTACCGGAAATATTCTGTGACCGTCCGGGATTTTTTCAGAAGAAACGATCACGGAAAAACATCTTGTCTCAGGAGACATGTTGGTGGCTTGTTGGCCCCCCCATGGGGGGCGGGGGGACAAGGGTGTGGCCGGCCATGGAGGTCTCCTCCATGGGGCCCCACTTGCCTTACCTATTTGCCTTACATGTGGGACATGTTGCTAGGGCAATTTTGGTATTTCCTCCTCCACCCCACCCGTTGCCTTGCCCTATAAAAGGAGGAGAGATGGCTGCCATTTGAGATCATCCTTGTGCTCTCATACACATGCTTTGCTTTGCAAGCTCTCTCTCTCCCTCCCACGAAAAGAGTCTTTCGTAGAGCCGAAAGGCTGTCTGGGTTCCGGCAGGAACTAGTTCTGGACGGCGAAGCCCTGCCGGATAGATGACACCGTATGTGTGCAACCCCGTAGAGAGGTCGTAGTTTCGATCTTTTTCCCGAGGGGCTATTCGTGTGTCCTCCCGTGGGGCTGTCCGAGTCTCCGTTCGAGTTTCGAGGGTCCTCCCGAAGGGCTGTCCGCGACATCGTCTGGGGGACTGTCCGACCGCCTCCCGAAGGACTGTCCGACGAGGGAGTACATCCTCGCGGTTGGGAGGTTGTAAAATCCTAGCTGTGGGGATCTGCACCAATGATCTCCAACGACTCTTCTTCCGCGGTGCTTCGAGTCGGTACGGATCAGATCAAACCTTGTATGCAGTCTCCATAGTGGTCCTGGGCGTGCTCGCTATACCAGAAATTTTTGTTTCCTGTCGTGTTCCCAATAGTGGCATCAAGAGCCAGGTTATGAGTAGATGCATGTTATGATCTAGAATACATGAGATGCATGTGTATTGCATAGTATAATTTTGTAGTAGATGAGATCTATTGATGTAAATTATTTGTGCGGGTAGCAAATGAAATCTGTTACCCGTTGTTCCTGTTGCTTCCCGTGAATTTGCATAGTCCTGATCTTGACGGCATGGTGGAATATTAGAAAGTTCTGGCAATCCATGATCCTTTCATGCTGCTCCTGAGTATGTTGATTGACAGATCAATGAAGTGCTAACAGTTCTTTGGGTTCCACCATAGTTAAAGAAAGATGGATGTTTTGCAGACGAAAGGGCAATGCAGATATGATCTGCACGGGGGTCACGCGTATGACGAAGTTTAGTATGGGGCTCGAGATTTTATTATCTTGTGTTTCATACACCCTGGAAAGTTAATCTAGCAACTTGAATTATCATACTTGATGATAAACGTAGGTAGTTGCGGTTTGAGTCAAAACCTTAGAAGCCATGTAAAATAAAATTTTGTATAAACCGATTAGAGGCGTCTAACTTGGTTTTGCAGGATGGCTTGCATATGATGTGGTATAGCAATGCTCATATTCAATTTGATTATGTATGAGATGGCTATATGATGTAATTAACATGACCTGTGTGTCATGATTCGGCATGATGGCTGGAGCCATATGATTGCACTTTAATGACTTGCGTGTCAACCTTATGTAATACACTTATTTTATTAGCTATAGAGATAGCAATATTATCTGGTGCATTGACAAGGTGGTGGCAATCTTTGCAAAGGTGAACACTGACGTGAATGCCGAAGACGAAGAAATACTTGACTTCTCCGTCAGAAGGGGCTATACCAAATCATGCTAATTATGAATTGCCTGAGATGTTTATCCCTTATGTTGCACCCTTCTTGATTGCGCGGTAGTCGCTTTTTATTAGGGTGATCTCTCACAAAAATATCAAGTAGTTAGTGTTCTCCCAAGTGTAGCACCGTCACGGCACCTATCTTTTCGGGGTGAGCTGTGTCACATGGGTACGAACGATTAGAGAAGTGTGAGGCGGGTGAGTTGAGACCTCGCAGCAAGATCACTTGGTTGTCTTGACGTTCAGGCATGACCGTCATGAGCTCGGAACACATGCGTCGAAAGATGAACAAGAGTCACATAGATATGTGATTGGCAAGTTGGCCTACCGGTTAAGATTTTTGTCATCAGTGGTGTTACACCAATGGCAAACAATCAAGACATGGGTCTTGAATCACTTACAATCAATTTTGAGAGATATTGATTTGAGTGGGAGCGCACTTTATTAACTAGTGCCAAAAATCATTACGAACAGAGTCTAAGTAAACTTGTGTTTTCCGTTGTTGATCAAATGGCTCGCAACACCGCGTTCAACTTAGGCCCTATGTTAGAGAAAGAGAAGTTAGTTGCGAATGGAAACAACTATGCGGACTGGGTCCGTACCCTGAGGATTGTCCTTCGGGGTGCTAAGAAAGTGTACGTGCTTGATGGACCTCTTCCTCCTAAACCGGCGGCAACAGCCGCGGCAGAAATACAAAATGTCTGGGCCACTAAGGATGATGATTACAACTTAGTGCAGTGCCTCATGCTGTCTTGCATGAGTTTAGAGCTTCAAAAACGTTTTGAATTCCATAACTCCTTTGATATGATCAAGGATCTGGATGCTCTTTACAAGTTTAATGCACGGTCTGAACGTTTTGACATCATGAAAATGATGGCGAGACCAAGATGGCTGAGGACAGTTCAGTTGGCGAGCACGTAGTCAATATGATTGGCTACGCTGACAGGCTTAAAATCTTGGAATTCCTACTTCCAGAAGAGCATATTATGGACTTGTTGATAGGTTCACTCCCCCGATCTTATGGCAGTTTTATCATGAACTACAACATGAATGGGATGAACAAAACATCAAATGAGGTGCTTGCCATGCTGAAAATTGCTGAAGGAGGACTGCAGAAAAATTTCAAGCAAGTGTTGCTTGTGAATAAAACTGCCAGTTTCAAAACGAAAGGCAAGCCAAAGAAGGGCAAGGGCGCCGGTAAGACCGGTTTCCAACGCAAACCTAAGGGCGGAGCCAAGAATGAAACTGAGTGCTTCTACTGCAAGGGCACAGGTCACTGGAAGAGAAACTGCAAGAAGTATCTGGAAGATAAGAAGTCCGGGAAAACCAGAAAAGGTATAATTGTTATACAAGTTAATGTCATTGATGTTTTGCTTGCTAGCGAAAATTCTAAGTCTTGGGTATTTGATACCGGATCGGTTGCTCACATTTGCAACTCGATGCAGGGGCTTCAGAAGGTGCGCAACCTGGCAAAGAATGAAGTCGTGATGCATGTCGGGAATGGCGCTGGGATCGCCGCTCAAGTCGTCGGCATTATGCCTCTACATCTCCCTTCAGGATTTATATTGGAACTTAGTAACTGTTATTTTGTTCTGTTGTTATGTAGAAACATTATCTCTGGATCATGTTTAGTACACGATGGGTACTCCTACAAGTCTGAGAACAATGGTTGTTCACTTTATTGTAAGGATATGTTTTATGGATTTGCACCCATTGTTGGGGGCCTTTTCATACTGATTCTTGAATATGAAAATGATGTCTTTAACGTGAATGCTAAACGCCTTAGGAAGGCCGATACCACCACCACTTTCATGTGGCACTGTCGACTTGGCCACATCAGAAAGAAACACATGCAAAGACCCCATAAAGATGGAGTTTTACCGTCCCTTGATTTTGAATCATTTCATGTGAAGCTTGCTTGATGGGAAAATTGACCAAGACGCCGTTCACGGGTCATCCTGAACGGACGAGTGAATTATTGGAAATAATACATAGTAATGTATGTGGTCCAATGAGCACAATCGCACGGGGTGGGTATTTCTACTTCGTAACTTTTACTGATGATTTAAGTAGGTATGGATATATCTACTTGATGAAGCATAAGTCGGAAACCTTTGAAAAGTTCAAAGAATTTCAGAATGAGGCAGAAAATCATCGTAAAAAAAAGATTAAGTTTCTGCGGTCTGATCGTGGAGGCGAATATCTTAGTCATGAGTTTGGCCAACATCTGAGTGACCGTGGAATCGTTTCACAGCTTACGCCTCCTAGAACTCCATAGAGAAATGGAGTATCGGAAAGACGTAACCGAACCCTGTTGGACATGGTAAGGTCGATGATGTCCTTTTCAGATCTACTGATATCTTTTTGGTGTCACGCACTACTCACTGCCGCTCACACACTTAACATAGCATCGTCTAAGTCTGTTGAGACGACGCCATATGAGATATGGCATGGGAAGAAACCCGACCTGTCGTTTCTCAAAATTTGGGGTTGTGAGGCATACGTAAAGCGTTTACAGGCAAGCAAACTTGATCCCAGATCAGACAAATGTTACTTTGTAGGTTATCCCAAGGAGGACAGTTGGGTATTCTTTCTATCACATCTCCGAGCAATGTGTTTGTTGCAAAACATGGAGTCTTACTTGAGAAAGAGTTTCTTGCTAAAGAAGTGAGTGGGAGAATGGTACAACTCAATGAGATTAGTGAATCTTTGGCAACCGTTGATATGGCTAATGAACCGGAAGTATTTCCGCAAATTATCCCTACAACCGAGACGGAAGTTGTCACATATGGTGCGGGAACTTCAGATAATGTTGTAACTGAACCACGCAGATCAGGTAGGGCTATCCAGCCACCTGAGTATTTTCATAACAAAATCTTCATTCTTGAAGACGATGAACCTGCACACTACAAGGAAGTGATGGCGGGGCCTAGCTCAAGAGAATGGCACAAAGCCATGAGGTCCGAAATGGAATCCATGGATGAAAACCAAGTTTGGAACTTGGAAGAACTTCCATATGGCGTAAAACCCATTGGTTGTAAATGGATTTTCAAAAGAAAGACGGACGCAGATGGTAACATTACTATCCACAAAGCTAGACTTGTCGTGAAAGGGTTCACGCAAGTTCCAGGAGTGGACTACGACGAGACTTTCTCGCCCGTAGCTATGCTTAGGTTTGTTCGGATATTACTAGCAATTGCTGTTTATTTCGATTATGAAATATGGCAGATGGATGTCAAAACGGCTTTCCTAAATGGAAACCTTGAACAGGATGTATAAATGATATAGCCAGAAGGTTCTGTCGATCCTAAGAATGCTTGAAAAGTATGTAAGCTTCAGAAAGCCATTTATGGTCTGAAGCAAGCATCAAGGAGCTGGAACATTTGTTTTGATGAAGTAGTCAAAGAGTTTGGTTTCATCAGGAACGATGAAGAATCTTGTGTTTACAAGAAGTTTAGTGGGAGCGCAAACGCATTTCTAATCTTGTATGTGGATCACATATTGTTGATTGGAAATGATGTGAATTTTCTTAGCGAAATAAAAGACTCATTGAAAAGGAGTTTTTCAATGAAAGACTTAGGTGAAGCGTCATATGTATTGGGCATCAGGATCTATAGAGATAGATCAAGACGGCTAATAGCGCTTAGCCAAAGCACATACATTGATAAGGTGTTGAAAAGGTCCAACATGGAGAACTCCAAGAAAGGCCTACTCCCCATGTCACCTGGCACAGTGCTTTGCAAGAATCAGAGTCCTCGGACCCTCGATGAGCGAGTACAAATGAATGATATTCCATATGCTTCGGCAGTTGGTTCTATTATGTATGCCATGCTATGTACAAGACCGGATGTTTCCTATGCACAAAGTGTTAGCAGCCGGTACCAAGGTGATCCAGGATTGGAACACTAGGCCGCAGTCAAGGGTATTCTTAAGTACCTCAGAAGGACCAAGGATTTGCTCCTTGTGTATGGAGGTGATGAAGAGCTCATTGTAAGTTGTTACTCTAATGCAGGCTTCATGACTTACCCAGATGACTTCAAATCTCAATCTGGCTATGTTTTCATATTGAACGGCGACATAGTTGATTGGAAAAGTTCCAAACAAAAGACTGTGGCGGATTCTACGACGGAGGCGAAATATGTTGTTGCTTCTGAAGCCTCCAAGCAAGCTGTCGGTACCAAGCAATTTCTAGAAGACCTTGGTGTGGTTCCAAGTGCTCTGGACCCGGTGGAGATCTATTGTGATAATAGCGGCGCTGTGGATCAGGCAAGGGAGCCATGTTCGCACCATAAGACAATGCATATTCAACACAAATATAAACTCATTCGACATCATGTCGAAGAAGGTTTAGTGAAAGTACGCAAAGTTCACACGGATCTGAATGTGTCAGACCCGATGACAAATCCTCTACCACGAGCAAAGCATGAGCAACACCGAATAGCCATTGGTGTTAGGGAAGCCATGTAACTGTATTACAACTCTAGTGCAAGTGGGAGTCTGTAGCAAATATGCCCTAGAGGCAGTAATACAGTTATTTTGTATCTCCAAGTTTGTAATGAAAGTTTATGTTCCATGCTATAACTGCAATGATTCTCAAGTCTTCAATAACCATGAGGCTTGGAGGGAAACTCAGGTGCACGTGTGGTATAATAAACGGTAAATTGGATTCCTAGTCTAGCCTCTAAGACTGGCTCAAGTATTGCATGATGATCCTGTTTTCCTGATCATGGGCATGGCTATGCCAACAATTTTGAGGGCACGATGTTGGTAGAACACTTGTGTTGAATCGATCCGACGATGGAGAGATATCTCTAGGCCCCCTCGGTGTTACGGTATCCATCATCGCCTGGCCAGACAATTTGTGATTTTATCATGGGGATGCCGGAACACGGGAACGAGAAAAGAGAACAATACCGGCAACGAGGTAACTGGCATAGTGGACAAGTTTTTGATCCACGGGGATGCCAACATGTCTCACCTCGGGTAATTGTAACATATCGCGAGGCAACAGGAATAGCACACGGCAACTGGAGGTTCACTCGAATATTCATTTGTGTGGGTATAGGGGTCAATATGGGTGTCCATGGCTCCGATGTTGATCATTGATCGGAAGGGGTTCCGGGTCATGTCTATACTTCACCGAACCTATAGGGTCACATGGGTGAACACGTGCTTTCCGTACCTACAAATTGGCCTCCTGAAGGTGCCTCCAGATTTGGCATAGCCGGGGAGAGCATCATCAAGAACTTTCTTGATATTTGTGTAGTCTTTATTCGACTGATGGTCCGAGTCGAAATACGTGGCCATGAAATATTTTGGGCTTAAGAGGATGAGTGTGCAATGTGTGTCACTGCACAAAATACGGAATGTTAGAAAAAAAGAATGATCGAAATCTAAGAAATCATATGTTACAGGGTGGTGAGGGGATGACTTACTCGGAAAAGTAAGGCACGAGGAAGTTATCCTTATCTGGGTTCGCCAGAATGACGCCTTCGAGGTATGAACTCGCGACTTGCCGGTCCCCAGCGCTGCCCAAGATCTTGGCACGCATGTAGAAGGGGTCGACTATCATGATGTCCGGGGTCTTGTCTCTAATGATCCGCATCTCCATACTGAGCAAAAATAGCCGAACGAAGGTGTAGTGCAGCGGATAAAGGTTAAACATAGCGAAGATGTCATCAAACTGCAGGACGATCATACGCCCGATGGTGCTATTGGCAAAGCCGTTGCCCTCTGGCACCTTGGCCACGAACACCGGGTATGCCACATCATTCTCGGAGAGACACCACTTCTCCATAGAAAGAACACCGTCATGCAGACTCCGCATAGCACCGGTTGCAGCATTGAGCAGATTAGTCTGTAGCATCGGCCTACCCGCCACATGCACCCTCCTCGAGATATCCTTAGGTATTGGTGGCCCATCCTAAGCACGGATCGTACTCGGTGCCGGCTAGCTCGCACCCTTGTTATTTTTTTCTTTTCCGTCCCTTCTACTTCTTCTGCTATAATGGGATCGAGTTCTGCTCAGAGACCACCTTCTTGAGTGTGTTGGGGCTGATAATATTTCGCACCTCGGCTATTTGAGTCTCGGTGAAGGTGGCAGCTGGAGGCGTCTCTTGAGAACTGAACAGACAATGCCTGTTGCAATTGGGTTTCTCTGCGGTACTAGCTAGATCGCGATCGTCTTTTGCAGGGTTGGGTTCTTGAGAAGGAGGCCCCAAGAATTCTTCACCGTACCCATCTTCGTTGATGTACTTATCAACGTTGGAAAATGTACCGTCGTCGTCCGGATCCTGTGCCATATGCATGTCCGGATCAACTGACGGCGGTAGTGTTGCTGCGGTCTTGCCATGGCTTGGCGCCGGCATGACTGGCGGTGTTGTCTGTGGGGTGGTGTCCCCACCCCCAAATGAATCTGGCTCTTTGACCAAAGCATGGACCAGTTTAAGTAGGCACTGAGGGTCATCACATCATCTTCGTCGGCCCCAGGGGGTTGATACGGAGGTAACAAGTCGTCGCAGCCCTGCAGCACCCGAACTAGTTGAACCCTATACACGGTGGGTGGCATCGGATTACCGTGGAACACGCGGTTGCCCGGTTCAACGATTTTGGCCTTGGCGACATCGATCAACTCGCCATCCAAGAAGTGCAGGAGAGTGCATGGAACGTTGGCGGCACCCTGCAAAAACATGTAGGGCGCCAGGGATACCCATTCAAAGGCAAGGAGATGAAGTCATCGGCCGAGGCTTAGTTACCGTGATGGCGTCGAGCTCGGCTAATGTCAAGGCACCGCCAACGGCAGGTGTGCAAGTGATGGAGGACCCGCTTGCTGCCGAGGTGCCGCCTGATGTTTTCTTCCCACACTCGGGTGCATTAAGCTCCAATACCGGCGCCGACGCCGGAGACACCAATGCCGCCTCCGCCGAAGACACCAATGCCGGCGCGTTGTGCGAGTTGCTGCCCGTGAAGCTGGGAATCGGGGGCGGCCCCTGTTGGCCGCCCACAATCAACCCCCGCCGCCCCTCAACCAAGGAAGGCATAATGGCGGTGATCATCGCTCCCAGTTGGTCTCGCACTTGCTCTTGGAGTATCTCCGAAATCCACGCCACTTGTGCCTTGAGTTCTTTAACCTCACGCTCCTGGCTTTCCGAGCTGGTCTTTCTCTCCTTTCGCCCAGCCTTATAGTATTCCTATCATTTCGTGGATTAGTCTTCGCCGGCCACACGACCAGCTGATGATGGCTTACCGAACTTATCCTTGTGTTTCATTACGTTCAATGCCCTATTTAAAGTGGTGTACAGACGGGGAGCTCTAAGACCCCACGCTACTGCTTTCAGTTTCCTGCGGAAGGAACGTGAACCATTTAGAATTTTGGCTTCATTAATTAGAATGCAACCATATGGAGCTAATTACGCGGGGGTGTATTCCTTACCAGAACACGCTCAAGCTCCTTCACCTTCGGATCCGTGGTAAGCTCCTTTGTTACCGGGTCCACCTTGTACCGGGCCCTGACATAGTTCCTGGTCTGCTTTTCATGGTATTTATCGAAGAGGGGCAGTAGGCCTTGCTCGGCATGCTCCGCATCCTCCTTGCCCCATTTAGGTTCCGCCACTCTGTAACCGCCAGGACAGAGTTTGTGGACCCGTAAGTTCAAGTCCCGCATATCTTTCCCCCACTGACTTGATTCCACGGATGCGTTGCTCTCGCACTTGATCTTGAACTCTAGGTAGTCAGCTTCGCTGATCGAAGGATTTGTCTCCTTGATATTCTCATAACTATCACCTCTTAGAATCCTTCTCTTCACCGCGGCTCTCCAATTAGCCAGGGCCATGCTCATCTTCGTGAGGGCAGCACTGTTCACTTTATTCTCTAAGAGGCGTGTGTTTGCGAAGTCACCGGGGAACTTGTATCGTTTGTGCAGCTTCGTGAAGAGGAGATTGCGCAAATTCCCTCGGTCACGATGCCTTAGGTTCTCGGTGTTCATCGAGATGGTGCTCCGAAGAATACACCCGAGTTGTCCCGCGTACCCGCCGACTAATTCTTTGGGCGTCGTTGGAAGCCCACTAGTGGACACTTCGGTAAATTCCTCCTTGACGGTGCCGAGCACGTTTGGGCGCTGGTCCTTCTGTTTCCTCTTCGGGTGGCTGCCATCTATGTGTTCGCTGCCATCATCAGTGGTGGCATCCCTGGCGGCACCATCAGTGGTGTCATCCCTGACGCCACTAGGGGTTGTGTAGTCGGGATCGGTGTCTTCCGCGATGTCCTCATAGCGGTGAGGTTCTTCCTCCATCTCCTGGGACAGCTCCTAGAATGGCTTGCCTAAACCGCCGCCTCATCGTTGTCGGCCATGTTCGCTCTAAATAGGAAAAAAGGCTACTAGAGTTATTGGATGAGATCAGGGTAGTATCTATTCTTCTCAGATTTAGAGGAAAACTGAGAATAGAATATGCAAATTGATGCACACCCATAGGTAAGATCTCCTTTTCTTGGTTTATTTTACTTTCCATGTGATTCATACAAGTCCTTAGGAAAACTTGCTATCCCTGCATTCTGATTACCAAGCATACAAACAAAGCATGGCATATGTATGGAAGAAAAAATAGTTTGCATTTCAACTTAAGGGAAAATTATAAAAGCCACTTAGAAATATTTGCTTTGTAGAAATAACATTGTCTCTAAATGTTGATTAATTTTTGTTTCGGTTGAGAATCGGGCACCTTCTAGGTCAAGAAAATTGGGCATGACCTTTGCTATTTTTCTTGACCTAGGAGTGCCCCATTCTCAACCAAAACGGAAATTAATCAACATTTCAGGAGAAAGGGGTAACTATTTGTCCTCGCGTCAACATTCCAGGACACATCGGTGGTTAGCAATTTGCAATAGCTGTTCGTTTGTGTAGTGGAGGTTCCGGTAATGATGATGGGCAATAGCTGTGGGACTATATGGGACATTTTGTACCATATGAACACTAAACTTGACATGCCTTTGTTCATCCAGCTTACATAGCATGTTTTCTGTTATTAGTAACATAGACAGTATATAGTATTCATCTTAATACATATTAATTTCTTTTACCTGTTCCTTTTCTTTTACATGAGGCTTTAATTATTATTTGGACAATAACAAGTGAGCCATCTAGTTTCTTGAGAAGTTTAGAACCTAGCACATAAAATGTCAAATTCTAGCAAGCTCACAAAAGACTCCAAGACTTAGGCAACTCATCCAACATCCATGCTTCACAGCATCTCAGAAAAAAAGGATAAGTAGCACTGGAACCTAGCAAATAACACCAGGCCAAGGCAGGTGGAAATTCAGTTTAACTTGCGCAGGAATGTCTTCCCAACTCCCATTTCATATTATGCGTCTAAATATTGAGTTACAAACCGAACAACTAAATAACACGCATAAAATGGGACAAAAAGGAACATTGGCAAAGCAATAAACAGGAACATATGTTTTTACTGGAACACACGACACAATGGCATTACAAAGAAGAGTCAGAAATAAACAAGGAGGCATCAGCGAGATATTTAGATGAGCTTACAACTGTACTCGGTTTTGAAACAAAAACTGTAATAGATGTATAAAACACAGCTACTCTCAAATTTACTGAATATTACCGAAACAACATATACTCATGCATTATATTGGAGTATTAATGTCACAAAAATGAAGAAGGGAGGAGTCATCTCATCTATAGATATCGTTAAGCTTGTTTTTACGCAATATTGGACAAAAAAAGCACTAATATAGAAGAAAATCGTGGCAACATAAGTTATCATGACTTACTTATCTAAATAAATTTAGCGGGCCAACATAAGATGAAAATGAAACCATATGATATAATTGGCATTCTCCATATTACTGACCAATTGTTGCATACAACGCCCATACAAAACAGTTCAAGAACTTGCAGGACATGGCTGGTTACTTATCTCTAATTCCGAAACATGTGTCTGGTTTCTTCTCACATTCATATGCCGGATATAGACATGCAGTATTTCTGCTACACTTGTCAAAACAAAGCAGTTGTGCTGCATTTCCACATGACCATTAACACGGGTGCAAAGAAAATGAGGGAGGAAACCTTTACCTCGCCGAGGAAGGCGTGACGGCTCCTAGCAAGGGCGGTGGGATCGCGAGCGAGGCCACCGGGAAGCAGCAGAGTCCCCCGCTCCTCTCTCCGGCAGGATTGCCCCCTAAACCCTAGCCTAGACGGAACCCGAGCGGGCTCGGCCGGCTGGTGTGGATTTTGGCGGGGCGTGGTTTTCCTCTCCTCCTGCGCAGACGATTTGAAGATTTTGGAGCCGCTGGGAGGGGAGGGGAGGGGAGGCGACGACAGAGCGGGGGTGGGAGGCGAGGGCTGGTTGTGAAAGAAGGGGAAGGCGGGAGGCGGGAGGGGAGGAAGGGAAGGCCATAGTGGGGAAGGGTTAGCAATGGCACACCTTTTAGGGGTGCGCCATAAAAACCGTGATAGCAATGGTGCACCTTCTCCTAGTGCGCCATAATAACTTTTTTTTATTGGTATATCAATGGCGCACCTTTTAGGGGTGCGCCATAAACACCGTGATAGCAATGGCGCACCTTCTCCTGGTGCGCCATTACTAACTTTTTTTATATTTTTTTGGATTTTTAGTTGCATGTAATAATTTAAGATTTGAGATAAAATAAAAGGAAAATGCAAATGGAGTGATAAAACCATTGTGCAAAGATTTAGAATTAGATGACATGGTTGAAATCAAGTGACATGAAATAATAATCATCAAAGATTGAGCTTGCCACTGACACACACACACGCAGCCGACACGTCGTGATTCGATCTTAGCTATGTTTTCACAATTTCCTTACCCTTCTTTCTCGTGGTTGAATAATTTAGCCCTGGAACCCCTTGAATTCTTTTCTTGAACGGACGTCCTTTAGGTAGGGTGGTCCTGCTTCTTCTTGTGGTGTATGGTACTTCATCGTCGTCGTCATCTTCCATCTTTGGGTCGCCGTACTTGTCGAAGTCTTGCTCATTGGCGACTCCATCCATTCTGATGATGTTCCTTTTGCCTCTCCTCACAACAACAAGACTGGGCTTTGACGGGTCGGTAATGAAGAAGCATTGGTCCACTTGGCAAGCCGGTACCCATGGCTCATTTTTCACGGTCACGTTTGCGCCCGCGGTCTTGGATTTGGCTTCGGGTATAACCATGGTGGTGAAATACCGGTCTTCTTTTAGGATACTCTTGGCCCATCTGACACGGAACATCGGGACCTTCTCTCCAGCGTAGCTCAACTCCCAGATCTCCTCGATCCTTCCGTAGTATTTGTCCTTGTCGTTACCAGTGTAGGATTCCATCGTTACCCCGGAGTTCTGATAATCGCTCTTCATGTCCTTTTCCTCGGTGTAGAATGTGTAGTCGTTGATATCGTACGCCTCATAGGTCATCAGGTTGTGGTCGGCGCCCTGTGACAAGGCGAATATGAGTTTTTCTTCCGTGGAAGAATCCTCATGTAAAGGGTACGACAGAAGCTTGTCCTTGAACCAACGCGTGAAACATGAGTTGTGCTCTTTGATTATATCTACGTCCGTCCT
Source organism: Hordeum marinum (assembly GCA_022496015.1). Lineage (NCBI taxonomy): Eukaryota > Viridiplantae > Streptophyta > Magnoliopsida > Poales > Poaceae > Hordeum > Hordeum marinum. The sequence continues at coordinate 117,901,332 of CM039678.1, forward strand.
CTGTTGGCCTTGGTTATTATACGTCTTCTCAATAAAGGTTTTGTGCTCTACCACCTAAGGATCGACCACGTCTATGTGTTGTAGCGTGACTAGGTTTGCTCTTTCAAAGTCGGCGAGTCAACCCTTGAAGTCGACATGCATTTCACGGTGACCCTCGCGGTGACCCCATCTAGCGAGCCTGCCGAGGTGCCTGTTGACGGGCAGACCAACGGGGTTCTAGATGCCTAGATAATTCATGCAGAAGGAGATGCACTCTTTGGCCAGAAAGCCCTTGGCTATGCTTCCATCTGGACGTGCCCTGTTGCGAACGTATCCTTTGATGACACCATTCATCCTTTCAAACGACATCATGCTATGCAGGAACGTCAGCCCGAGTTGGATGATGTCCTCCACGATATGGACCAGCAGATGCACCATAACATCGAAGAATGCGGGCGGGAAGTACATCTCAAGCTCGCATAGTATCACCACGATCTCTTCCCGTAGCCTTCTGAGTTGCCTCACGCCAACCGACTTCCGAGAGATGACGTCGAAACAGTTGCATAGGCCAAATAGCATTTCACGGACGTGCGCATCCATGATCCCATGGATTGCAACTGGAAGTATCTGCGTCATCAACACATGACAGTCATGAGACTTCATCCCGCTGAACTTCTGCTTCGCTGAGTCTAGGTATCTGCTTATCTTCCCCGCGTAACCGTAAGGAAGTTTTACTCCTACGAGGCAGGTGAAAAACTGTTCGATCTCCTTCTGACTTAGAGTGAAGCATGCAGGAGGGCAGTCATATTTGATCTTCTTGGCCTTTTTGCCTTTGCGACGACTTTCCGTGTCCTTCGCCTCATCATCATCATCATCATCATCATTAGGGCGTTTTGCGTGAAGCTCCTCCCTGATGCTCATTGATTGCAAGTCTGCCCTTGCTTTCGGGCCATCTTTGGTCCTCTCTGGCATGTTGAGCAGGGTACCAAGCAGACTCTCGCACACGTTCTTCGTGATATGCATGACATCAAGGCTGTGAGGCACACGGAGGATCTTGCAGTACAGCAAGTCTCAGAAAACAGACCTCATTTTCCATACCTTCAGCAGCGGCTCTGGCGCCTTTCGCTTCTTTCACGACGGTGGGCACTCTTTCCAATTTTTCAACAGCTCGCCTATTTCCTCGCCGCTCCTCGTACGTGGGGGTCTTCGGGTTCGGTTTCACCATCGAATAGATCCTTGCGTTTTCTCCATGCGTCATCATCGCGAAGCCACCTTCGATGTCCCATGAACACGGTTGTCGAAGACCCGGGATCTGTATCTAGCTGGCAATACGTTGTGTCATCCATGCACCTGACGCATGCAGAAAATCCGTGGACCACCTGCCCTGCGACATATACGTAACCGAGATATTCGTGCACCGTCATGAGCAGTGCGGCTCTCATAGGGAAATATTGTTTCGCTGCGGCGTCCCACGTATTGGCTGGCGTTTTCCACAGCGTGTCTAGCTCCTCTTTCAGCAGCCCCAGATACAAATTGATGTCGTTCCCTGGTTGTTTCGGCCCTTCAATTAGCATACTCATGTGAATGTACTTCCTCTTCATGCACATCCAGGGGGAAGGTTGTACATCCACACAAACACATGCCAGGTGCTATGTGTGCTTCTCTGGCTGCCAAACGGATTGACTCCATTGATGCTCACGCCCAGCACGATGTTCCTTGGATCGTCCCCAAATTCTAGGTGTTCGAAGCTCAACGCTTGCCAGTGGCTCGCATCCTTAGGGTGACCCAGCATCTTGTCTTTTTATTTATCTCTCGATCATTTCCGTCATCTTCTCGCTTCTTCTCCTCCCTATCCGCGTGCCAACGCAGGAGCTTTGCTAGCTTATGGTTCGTGAAATACCTCTACAGACGAGGAGTGATCGGAAAGTACCACACCACTTTTCGAGGAGCTTTCTTCCTCTTCTTGTATCGAGTGACGCCGCACACCGGAGATATGGTAGACTCCGCGTGCTCGTCCCGATAAATGATGCAATCATTCATGTACACATGGTATTTCCCGTGCGGTAAATCCAGAGGACACATGATTTTTTTCGCCTCCTCGAAACTGGTCGGGCACTTGTTCCCCTTGGAAAGACGTTCATGCCAGAATGACATGTTCTCGTCGAAGCATGCGTCGTTCATTTTGTGTTTTACCTTCATCTCCAGAGCCATGAGCGTTACTTTCAGGCAGGTATCCTCAGGCCTGCATCCTTCGTACAATGGAGTAACCGCGTCTATCTCCAGTTGATCCAGCTTGGCTTTCTCTCGGGCGGTAGCTCTTGCGTTACCCCTCTGCTTGAGAAGCAACTCTTGAATAAGAGGGTCCTGCACCCAGCCCATCGATGGTCCATCATCGTCTGCTCTGACATCTTCATCTTCATGATCATGCCCTTCATCTTGATCTTCCTCATCATCATGTCCGGCATCTTCTACATGATGACAGTGTCCTGCATCTACTTCGTGATCATGTCCTGGAGATATCTTGTTCTTCTCGCCCGCCCTCGCCGCTATTGTCTTGCTGCCCTTCCTTATTTCTTGCCCGCCCCCCATGGACGACTTCATAATCATCTTCATCACCTTGCCACCGATAGCCATCCATGAAACCACGCATGAGCAGGTGGTCCCGCACCTCTCTAGAATCCGGGTCCATAAGGCTCTTCAGCTTGCATCTTCGACACGGACATCTTATCTCCATCTCATTCTTTTGAAGCATCTCGGCCTTCGCGGAGCTCAAAAACCTATTCATGATGCCTTCGGTCATCGTGTGGACCATGGTCGCCTGCGGGGTAGAGCAAAATGATATTTTAGAACCAAATTTTTTTTGGCATGACTTTGCCTAAAAAGAGGACCAAAAAGAATGCATAGTGCCAAATTCTAGCCGAAACGAAAATGAATCAACATCCCGGCAAAATATTGGCAACTATCGCATTTCAAATACCGGTACCTGCAAACACAAACATATGCAACTATTGGAAATATGCCCTAGAGGCAATAAATAAAGTGTCTATTATTATATTTCCTTGTTCATGATAATTGTTTATTATCCATGCTAGAATTGTATTAATTGGAAACATGGATACATGTGTGCATACATAGACAAACACAATGTCCCTAGTATGCCTCTAGTGAACTAGCTCGTTGATCGAAAGATGGTTAAGGTTTCCTAGCCATGGACATAAGATGTCATTTGATAACGGGATCACATCATTAGGAAAATGATGTGATGGACAAGACCCAAACTAGAAACGTAGCTTATGATCGTGTCAGTTTATTGCTACTGTTTTCTGCATGTCAAGTATATGTTCCTATGACCATGAGATCATGCAACTCACGGACATCGGAGGAGTGCCTTGTGTGTATCAAACATCGCAACATAACTGGGTGACTATAAAGGTGCTCTACAAGTGTCTCCGAGGGTGTCTGTTGAGTTGGCATGGATCAATACTGGGATTTGTTACTCCGTATGACGGAGAGGTATCTCAGGGCCCACTCGGTAATACAACATCACAATAAGCCTTGCAAGCAATGTGACTAAGTGTTAGTTACGGGATCTTGTATTATGTAACGAGTAAAGAGACTTGCCAGTAACGAGGTTGAACTAGGTATGGAGATACCGACGATCAATCTGAGGCAAGTAACATACCGAACAACAAAGGGAACATCATACGGGATTAACTGAATCCTTGACATAGAGGTTCGACTGATAAAGATCTTCATAGAATATGTAGGAACCAATGTGGACATCGAGGTCCCACCATTGTTTATTGACATTAGAGGTGTCTCGGTCATGTCTACATAGTTCTCGAACCCGCAGGGTCTGCACACTTAAGGTTTGGTGACGTTTCGGTAGTATAGAGTTATGTATGGTGGTGACCGAAGTTTGTTCGGAGTCCCAGATGAGATCCTGGACGTCATGAGGAGCTCTAGAATGGTCCGGAGGTAAAGATTCATATATAGGAAGTCCTGTTTTGGTCGCCGGAAAAGTTTCGGGCTCATCGGTAGTGTACCGGGAGTGCCGGTAGTGTACCGGGAGGCCTCCGGGAGGGGTATTTCGACCCAAGAGGCTACATGGGCTGTAGGAGGGTGTAAACCAGCCCTTACTGGGCTGGTGGAACATCCACAAGAGGGACATGCGGCTGGAGGAAAAAGGCCTAAGAGAAAAAGTGGAAAAAAGGCAAAATAGGGTGAATCCTAGTCCTATTAGGATTGGAGGTGGACTCCACCTCTCCCTCTCTCCTTCGGCCGAAGCAAGGAGGCCTTGGCCCTTGTGCCAAGGCCTCTCCTCCTCTCCTCTTATATATACTGGAGGTTTTAGGGTTTTTGCACTAGTTTTTCAGCCACGTGCTACCCGTTCCTCTAGTGCATAGTTTCTCCTCTAGATCGGATTTTTGCAGTGCTTAGGCGAAGCCCTACCGGAATAGCTCCACCACCATCGCCAGAGCGCTATCACGCTGCCGGAGAACTCTTCTTCCTCTCCACTCCTTCTTGCTGGATCGAGACGGTGGAGATCGTCATCAAGCTGTATGTGTGCTGAACGTGGAGGTGCCGTCCGTTTGGCGCTAGAACGGAAGGATCATGATCAAGTTCGTGGGAGAGATGGTGATCAAGTTTGTGGGACAGATCATGATTGGATCGCGGGACGGATCATGATTGGATCACGGGACGGATCGTGATTGGATCGCGGGACGCACGGCGATTTGGATCGCGAAGACGTTCGACTACACCAACCGCGTTTCTTAACGCTCCCTGCTTAGAGATCTACAAGGGTATGTAGATTCACTCTCCCTATCGTAGATGCTCATCACCATGGATAGATCTTGCGTGTGCATAGGAATTTTTTTGTTTCACATGCAACGTTCCCCAACAGTGGCATCATGAGCTAGGTCTATGTGTAGATGAGATCTCGAGTGGAACACAAAAGGTTTGTGGGCATTGATGCTTAGATTGCTTTCTGCCTTGGTCGGATTTTGGTTCAGCGGTATTGTGAGATGAAGCGGCCCGGACCAACATTACTCGTATGCTTACGAGAGACCGGTTCCCTCGACCGCAACTTGTTGCATAGATGTCTTGCGGGTGCCAGTTTCTCTCACTTTAGTTGGATCGGATTCGACAAAGGCGGTCCTTGAGAAGGTTGAAAACCAACTAGTGTATCACCGTTGTGGTTTTTGCGTAGATGAAAATTGTTCTTGCTAGATACCCATAGCAGCCACGTAAAACATGCAACAACAATTAGAGGACGTCTAACTTGTTTTTGCAGGGTATGTTGTGATGTGATATGGCCAATTACATGATGTGATATATGTGATGTATGAGATGATCATGTGATGTATAGATTATCACGACTTGCATGTCGATGAGTACGGCAACCGGCTGGAGCCATAGGGTTGTCTTTAATTATTGTATGACCTGCGTGTCAATCATTAAGCACTATGTAATGCTTTACTTTATCGCTAAAACGGTAGCAATAGTAGTACAAGCATGATGGGCGCGACAACCCCAATGGCGACACGTTGATGGAGATCAAGAAGATGAAGATCATGGTGTCGTGCCGATGACGATGGAGATCATGCCAGTGCTTTCAAGATGGAGATCAAAAGCACAAGTTCATGGCCATATCATGTCACTTATGATTTGCATGTGATGTTAATCCTTTTATGCACCTTGTTTTTCTTAGGACGATGGTAGCATTATAAGGTGATCCCCCACTTAAATTTCAAGATGAATTGTGTTCTCCCCGAGTGTGCACCATTGCGGAAGTTCGTCGTGTTGAGACACCACATGATGATCGGGTGTGATAGACTCTACATTCACATATAGCGGGTGCAAGCCAGTGTTACACATGCAGAACACTCGAGTTAAACTTGACGAGCCTAGCATGTAAAGACATGGCCTCGGAACACAAGAGACCGAAAGGTCGAACATGAGTCATATAGTAGATATGATCAACATGATGATGTTCACCATTGAAACCACCTCAACTCAGGTGATGATCGGACTTGAGTTGGTGAATTTGGATCATGTATCACTAGAATGACTGGAGGGATGTCAATTTGAGTGGGAGTTCTTAAGTAATATGATTAATTGAACTCATTATCTTGAACAATAGTCTAAGTAAACTTTGCATATTTATGTTGTAGATCAATGGCTCGCGCAGTAGCACCCTTGAGTTTTAATGCGTTCCTAGAGAAAGCTAAGTTGAAAGATGATGGAAGTAACTTTGTTGACTGGGCCCATAATCTGAGGATTATACTCACGACTTCCTAGAAATCATATGTCCTTGATGCACCGCTTGGTGACCAACCAGAAGACATGACCTCCGAAGACGTTAAGAACGCTTGGGAGGCACGTACTGGAGATTACTCAATAGTTCAGTGTGCAATATTGTATGACTTAGAACCAGGACTTCAAAGACATTTTGAACGTCATGCAGCATATGAGATGTTCCAGGAGTTGAAGTTTATCTTTCAGAAGAACGCCCGATCGAGAGGTATGTAACCTCCGATAAGTTCTATGCTTGCAAGATGGAGGAGAACGGGTCTATAAGTGAACATATACTCAGAATGTCTGGGTATTCAACTCGTCATGCTATCGGAGAACTCTTCTTCCTCTTCACTCCTTCTTGCTGGATCAAGACGGTGGAGATCGTCATGAAGCTGTACGTGTGCTGAACGCGGAGGTGCCGTCCATTCGACGCTAGATCGGAAGGATCATGATCAATTTCGTGGGACGGATCGTGATCAAGTTCGTGGGACGGATCGTGATTGGATCGCGGGACGGATCGTGATTGGATCGCGGGACGGATCGTGATTGGATCACGGGACGCACGATGATTTGGATCGCGAAGACGTTGGACTACATCAACCACGTTTCTTAACGCTTTCCGCTTAGCGATCTACAAGGGTATGTAGATTCACTCTCCCTCTCGTAGATGCTCATCACCATGGATAGATCTTGCGTGTGCATAGGAAATTTTTTGTTTCCCATGCAACGTTCCCCAACAGCAACACCACAAACATACGTAGATCTAGCTCAATGAGAAAAGTGTAGATCTAGGCCATAAAAAGTGTGTACGTTGGAGGGAGAAAAAAGTAGATCTAGAACATAAAGAAAGCTTTCCCCTTACTTACCTATAAAAAAAGGAAATTTAACCACTTAATTTGGGTGAATCTATGGTGCAAATGAGGTGAGGAGGAGGAGGCAGTCGAGACCAAGCTTGGTAGAGGTGGAGAGAATGAAGTGGGGAAAGTGAGTGTGGTCGGTAGTTTTCAAAAATATCTAGCTGCTCTCACGTTACCAATGGCGCACCTCCTAAGAATGCGCCACTAGTAACCAGGGTTACTAATGGCGCACCTGGTGTGTGGTGCGCCATTACTAGTTTTGAAAAAAAATTGAATTTTTTTGTTAGTAGTGGCGCACCGTGAGTGAGGTGCGCCATTACTAGTTAAAACTAGTAATGGCGCACCAAACCCCGGTGCGCCACTGGTAAGTCTGGGGAGGGGGTGTGCCCAGGAGAAACTTAGCAGTGGCGCACCACACACAAGGTGCGCCATTAGTAATATAGCAGTGGCGCACCACATACATAGTGCGCCACTAATGTCTATATTAGCTATAGCCCTTTTTCTAGTGGTGCACGGTCATGCTCACCTAAGTTTATCGGTGGCATGCCAAAGTTTGGCATATATCTGTGCGTGCGAAGGTGGTGAGTCATGTCCTTCTGATTTTTACGGTGACGTCTGACACATCTCGCACATGGGCATGGTGGGAGAATTCTCATTGGACTATGGAATATATCCTTCAAATACACATCGGTTTTCGCGATCCACACTGATGTTACTTGATTCCGACGGATAAAACCACTGTACATCCACAGATTATCTGCCATCCTCTGTTTTATTGGGAGCCACACAACAAAATTATGGATTCATTTGAATTAATCACATCAAATTTTTATTTTCTTTTGCGGTGAATCCAACAACATCTCTAATAGGTAAAGATGGGTCCTCATCCCACCCAAAGATGTCTAGATTGAGTACGTTCTCCATGCTCTACCCCGTTCCGAGACAAAATTTCGGTAGCACCTCCCGGTGTTCTCCAGATACACGTCTCGGCAATTAGCCGAGAGAATGTGCTCCGGAGAACAATGGGGAGGCGCCACCGAAATCTTGTCTCGGAACGGGGTAGGGCATGGAGAACGTACCCAATCTACACATCCTCGGGCTATCCGTGGAAAACGCTGGACAATCCAAAAGAGTTGCGGTGATAAATATGCAATTTTATGCATATTTATCGATGCAACCCTTTCGGACGGGAGACGCCTAGGTTACGGGACTTGACGTGAAAAGAAAATCTAGTGACATAAAAAAGCAGATGAGGAGGTGGTGGATTTGTAGCTCACCCTCGGCTGTAGAGGAAGTAGTCGAACAGCGGAGGGACGATCAGGGACCAACAACTCTGACGTCGATGATCACTCCACGAAGATGCAACACCACAAATTCTCTAAATTCCGCCGAGTGAAAAAACTTAGGTCATCACATCATCTAGCATGTTAACATTAACAGAAACAACATCATCATTCATCTACATAACATCAACATTCATCTACATAACATCATCATGCATCCATCTAACAACATCATCAATCATCATCACTAAATAACCATCATTAATCACCATCTAACATCTAACATCATCAATTATCATCATCATTCATAAAAAAAACAAGAGATTTAGTTCAAAAAAAAGATGAGGAGGAGCTCACGTAGGGGGGGAGGTGGCCGGCGCGGGGAGGTGTCCGTGGAGGGTCCGGTGCGGGCCGGCCAACGTTGGGAGGGGCCGGGGCATGGCGTGGTAGAGCTGCAGTGGGGCGGCTGTAGGGGAGCGGCCGGGGCGGGGGGGAGGGGGCGACGGCCGGGGAGGGGCCGGGGCGGGAGGGGGGGGCGACGGCCGGGGAGGGGCTGGCACGGCGGTGGTGGTCGGGGAGGGGGCCAAGGCAGGGCCGGGCAGGGCGGCCGCCGGGGAAGGGCCGGTGCTGGGCGGCAGTTGGGGAGGGGGCGGGGCGGGGCGGGGTGGCGCTCGTAGTCGGGGAGGGGACGGGGCGGCGGCCGTAGAGGGGCCCAGTGGCGACGCGGGGAAGGAAGGTGGCGCGGCGGCGCAGGGCGGGGCGGCGGCACAGGGCAGCGGTAGTGCGGCGGTCGGGTCGGGAGAGCAGTGTGGGGGAGAGATGGGATGAGTGGAGGGGAGGGAGGCTCGCCCGACCGGATAAGGTAAGGATCTATGCCGACGGCCGAGCCGTCGGCATAGACTACTGGAGCCACGTGGCAACATACGCCGACGGCCTAGCCATCAGCATAGTATTTTTTTCATTTTTTTAGGGATTTCAATACATTTTTTAGGGGAGTTATTTATGTTCTTTTTATTACACTGGTGGCCTCCATGTCTCCCCGACGTGTTCGTTTCCACCCTCCGTGCCTCCCATCCTGTATAACCCTACGAGAGTTAATCGGGCTAGATCTCCTAGTCTAACCTAGAGTCGACCGACGTGACCACGACAGCGACGTCCGCGGAGGGGGGCCACACCCCGGAGCCCCAAGACGGGCGTCTAGGCATGCCACATCACTTTCACACATGCATCACGACTCGACGCGGTGTTTCGGTGGCATAGCTACACCCAGGAGGCCACCACGAAGCTCCGTTAGACCAGGAGATCTAGCCCTTTAACTTTCACCGGACGGGCTTTGACCAGTGGACTCTTCCACCTGGTTGCGATGGGTCACCACATAGGAGCATCCCCGAACATGGTCTCGACCCAACCCATCACTAGATTCCCTCCGGTTCTACCCGACGCGCACGTCTCCCCCTCCAAGTGACCGCGACAGCAACGTCCGTGGAGGGGGGCCACACCCCAGAGTCGCAAGACGGGCGTCTACACGTGCCACATCACTTTCACACATGCATCACGACCCGACGCGGTGTTTCGGTGGCATAGCTACACCCGGGAGGTCACCACGAAGCTCTGTTAGACCAGGAGATCTAGCCCTTTGACTTTCGCCGGAAGGGCTTTGACCAGTGGACTCTTCCACCTGGTTGCGATGGTTCAGCACATAGGAGCATCCACGAACATGGTCTGGACCCAAACCACCACTAGATTCCCTCCAGTTCTACCCGACGCGCACGTCTCCCCCCTCCAAGTGACCACGACAACGACATCCGCGAAGGGGGGCCACACCCCGGAGCCCCAAGACGGGCGTCTACGCGTGCCACATCACTTTCACACATGCATCACGACCCGACGCAGTGTTTCGGTGGCAAAGCTACACCCGGGAGGCCACCACGAAGCTCCGTTTGACCAGGAGATCTAGCCCTTTGACTTTCGCCGGACGGGCTTTGACCAGTGGACTCTTCCACCTGGTTGCGATGGGTCAGCACATAGGAGCATCCCCGAACACGGTCTGGACCAAAACCACCACTAGATTCCCTCCAGTTCTACCCGACGCGCACGTCTCCCCCCTCCAAGTGACCACGACAGCGACGTCCGCGGAGGGGGGCCACACGTCGGAGCCCCAAGACGGGCGTCTACGCGTGTCACATCACTTTCACACATGCATCACGACCCAACGCTATGTTTTGGTGGCATAGCTACACCCGAGAGGCCATCACGAAGCTTCGTTAGACCAGGAGATCTAGCCCTCTGACTTTCGCCGGACGGGCTTTGACCAGTGGACTCTTCCACCTGGTTGCGATGTGTAAGCACATAGGAGCATCCCCTAACACGGTCTGGACCCAAACCACCACTAGATTCCCTCTGGTTCAACCCGACACGCACACCTCCCCCCTCCAAGTGACCGCGACAGCGACGTCCGAAGAGGGGGGGCCACACCCCGGAGCCCCAAGATGGGCGTCTACGCATGCCACGTCACTTTCACACATGCATCACGACCCGACGTGGTGTTTTGGTGGCATAGCTACACCCGGGAGGCCACCACGAAGCTCCGTTAGACCAGGAGATCTAGCCCTTTGACTTTCTCCGGCCGGGCTTTGACCAGTGGACTCTTCCACCTGGTTGTGATGGATCAGCACATAGGAGCATCCCCGAACATGGTCTAGACCCAAACTACCACTAGATTCCCTCCGGTTCTACCCGACGTGCACGTCTCCCCCCTCCAAGTGACCGCGACAGCGATGTCCGCGGAGGGGGGCCACACCCTAGAGCCCCAAGACGAGTGTCTACGCGTGCCACACCACTTTCACACATGCATCACGACCCGACGCGGTGTTTCGGTGGCATAGCTACACCCGAGAGGCCACCCCGAAGCTCCGTTAGACGAGGAGATCTAGCCCTTTGACTTTCGCCGGACGGGCTTTGACCAGTGGAATCTTCCACCTGGTTGCGATGGGTCAACACATAGGAGCATCCTCGAACACGGTCTGGACCCAAACCACCACTAGATTCCCTCCGGTTCTACCCGACACGCACGTCTACCTCCTCCAAGTGACCGCAACAGCGACGTCCGCGGATGGGGGCCACACCCTGGAGCCCAAGACGGGCGTCTACGCATGCCACATCACTTTCACACAAGCATCATGCCCCGACGCGGTGTTTCGGTGGCATAGCTACAAGAGGGAGGCCACCACGAAGCTCCATTAGACCAGGAGATCTAGCCCTTTGACTTTTGCGGGACGCGCTTTAACCAATGGACTCTTCCACCTGGTTGCGATGGGTCAGCACATAGGAGCCTCCGAACATGGCCTGGACCCAAACCACCACTAGATTCCCTTCGGTTCCACCCGAAGCGCACGTCTCCCCCCTCCAAGTGACCGCGACAGCGACGTCCGCGGAGGGGGGCCACACCCCGGAGCCCCAAGACGGGCGTCTACGCGTGCCACATCACTTTCACACATGCATCACGACCCAACACGGTGTTTCGGTGGCATAGGTACACCCGGGAGGCCGCCACGAAGCTCCGTTAGACCAAGAGATCTAGACCTTTGACTTTCGCTGGACGGGCTTTGAACAGTGGACTCTTCCACCTGGTTGCGACGGGTAAGCACATAGGAGCATCCCCGAACACGGTCTGGACCCAAACCACCACTAGATTCCCTTCGGTTCTACCCGACGCGCACGTCTCCCCCCTCCAAGTGACCTTGACAGCGATGACCGTGGAGGGGGGACACACCCTGGAGCCCCAAGACGGGCGTCTACGCGTGCCACATCACTTTCACACATGCATCACGACCCGACGCGGTGTTTCAGTGGCATAGCTACACCCGAGAGGCCACCATGAAGCTCCGTTAGACCAGGAGATCTAGCCCTTTGACTTTCACCGGACGGACTTTGACCAGTGGACTCTTCCACGTGGTTGCTTAGGGTCAGCACATAGGAGCATCCCCGAACACGGTCTGGACCCAAACCACCACTGGATTCCCTCCGGTTCTACCCGACGCGCACATCTCCCCCTCCAAGTGACCGCGACAACGACGTTCGCGGAGGGGGGCCACACCCCGGAGCCCCAAGACGCCCGTGAGGGGGGACACCACCCGGAGCCGCATGCCACCACACTTTGACATGCATATCTAGGAGGGCCCACCACAACACCTGACGTGTTTCCTACCCTCCCAAGTACCCCGTCCCGTTTCCTCCCTCCGTGACAGGGCGACAGCGATGTCAGTGAGAAAAAGATAGACAGAAAAAAATTAAAATAGAAAATTTTAAGTTAATCAAATTAGTTTTAAATAAATAAATAAATAACAAATAATTAAAATAGAAAAAACAGCAATAATCTATGCCGACAGCTAAGCCGTCGGCATAGGTACACCCACGGATCGAGGAGGTCATGCGGATCGGTGACGTGGCGGTGCAAGGACCTATGCCGATGGCTAGGCCGTTGACGTACCAAGTCACGTGGATCGGTGACGTGGCGATGCGGGGAGCTATGATGACGGCTAGGCCGTCGGCGTACCTAACCGGCCTGAGGGGCTCGGATCGATGACGTGGCAGCTTAGCTATGCCGACGGCCCCTGTTAGCTCCGTCGGTGTAGGCCTCACACCGTCAAACGGCCGTCACCCACCCGGGTAGCCGGGCCCACATGTACGCCGATGGCTTGCTCTATGCCAACGGCTACCGTAGGCATATACAAAGTGCTGCCGACAGCCGATGTATGCCGACGGCTTCTCTATGCCTACGGCTTCACCTAAGCCGTCGGCATACATCCATCTATACCGACGGGAGCCGTCGGCAGCGTCTGTTATTCTGGTAGTGGTACTACCATGATTGAAGATGAATAGATTGGAAGATTTTCTGGCAAAAAAATTACTTTTCTCATCCATCCAAATAAAAAGAAAAATCAAAACTTCTGATCACATGGGAGTCAACTGACCCGTTTATTCCACATAAGCTTATATAAGCTTAAAAAATAAATAATGTACTATATCAATTATAAAACCATCAACAATAAAAAATGTACTAAAGCAACAGTATAAAACCAATCAACTAACAACAATTTTCCAGTCTGATTATGCTGCACATGTCTAGCTTTTTCCATGTGGATTATTTAGCAGGTAGGCATGTTGGGAGGCGGAGGCATCATTTTAGCTTCAGGAGCCTTGCCATCCTTCACGATGAAGACGGTCTTCATTCCCCACACCACATGGCGATCAAAATGACAATGCATAAACCACACACCTAAACAAGAGGACAAACATATAAGATTATTAGAGATTGCACTTGATTAATTCGTTCCAACAAATGCATAGCCATTGCCCAAAACCTGAATATGTATATAGTTGACTCACCAGGATTTGTTGCGCGGAATCGGATTGCGGCCCAGCCAGCTTTGGGAACGGAGACCGTGTTCTGGTGCGGTGGGTCGACCAAGTTATAGGTGGCAGGGTCCTTCTGTTCATCAAAGTTACCGAACCCTCTCCCTACCACGTAGAAAGTGTAGCCATGCAGGTGCATGGGGTGGTTCTCGGCGCCAAGGATGGAGGTGTCCTGGAACACCACCTCAACAACGGTGCCGTACTCCAGCACCTTCACCTTGGTGCCGCGCTTGGTGGCCCAGCGCTCGATGGGGTCGTTGTCGACGTCCGTGAAGTTGAAGAAGAAGGGCGGCTTGTTGGGGAAGTCCGTCTCGAACACGCCGCGGATGGAGTGGTAGTAGGCGCCGAGGATGTCGACGGACGGGTTCGCGAAACTCACGTTGTTCAGGCTCGCCGCTAAGCGGTTGCCGGCAGGGCCGCCTCACGTTTCGTTGGCAGCGCAGGGGAACACGTTGACTGCGATGGTGACGAGCATGCGCTCGTCGACCTTCCTCGGCAGGTCCACCGGGTGGTCCTTGCTGCCCAGGGACCGGAGCTGCGCCGTGTACGCGGTTGCCGAGTCGATGTCGTTGACGCCGGGAAGGTCACTAGGGAACTCCGGCGTGCCCGCACGCGATGGTGTGTCGTCCATGTATTCCACGATGGCGGTGGCAGTGCTGTTGTTGACCTCGATGTTGGGGTTGGACGCGAACGTCCTCGCGGCCATGTAGTACCGGCCACGATCCACGCGGTTGGCTTCGAAGAGCGCATCGATGTCTGTCCCGGCGCAATCATGATGTGCTTGACGGCGAACGGCTTGGTGTAGTGGCCGTCGGTGCCAACCACCGTGAGGTTGTGCCTGGCGATGCCGAAGAAGAGGTCGTTGGAGAGCCCCGCGTTGATGATCCGGAGCAGGTACGTCCTACCGTTCTGCACCGGTATCTTGTAGGTGCTGTCCTTGGAGCACGGGAACAGGTCCCCCGGCTGTCCGTTGATGGTGTTCGCGTCCGAGATATTGATCTCGCCGCCGGTCCGCTGCGCCTCCTCGAGTAGATGGTTCACGTCGGCATTCCACCACTCACCTGCATGGATGCGAATATATTAAAGTTAATGGCTTTCAAGCAACGGCAACTTAGCTTAATTATAAGCATGTATTATGAAATAAATGGAAGCATGGATGTATATAGTATATACCGAGGATGACGGGTATCTCCTTATCCGGTTTCTTGAAAGGGAAGGTGGTGCCGAGCTTGGGATGGATGACAATGGCGCCGTGGACTGTGGTGCGGTCGTAGTCGCTGTGCGCGTGCCACCAGAGGGTACCCTCTTCCTCGGACAAGATAACCCGATAGGTGAAATTGCCACCGGGGCGGATGGGACATTGGGTAATGTACTCTGGCCCGTCAGACCACGGGTTCCGCGGCTGGTCCACACCATGCCTGTGTACATATACGGAGTACATATGTCGCATCAGAGAATAGGTTTTTGATGGTTATATGCAGTGAACGGCCGGCCACCAGGCTAGCTAGCTAACTTACCAGTGGATGGTGATGTTTTTATCGCCTTGGTTGTGGACGTTTACGATGATGAGGTCGCCCTTGTGCACATAGATGGTAGGGCCGGGGAACTGGCCGTTGACGGTGAGGACGGTCCTCTCCTTGCAAAGCCTTGTGTAGTTGCTCTCCCTAATCTGCAAAAATATGATGAACGAACGTCACAACTTAACTTAATTATAAGCATGTATACAGAAATGAATGCAAATAAACGCAAACAGACTTACAAAGAAATCGTGGTGGCGAGTCTTTGCGCTAACGGAAACCCCCAGCGCTAACACCGCCCCAAGTAACCAAAGCACCACCGGTATCTTAGCTACACCCATCGCCGGCCGACGGCCGTCCCCACTCACGGAGCTCTGCTCAGATCGACGGTGAACCGTCGGAGATTAGTGAAGAAGCTACCCACAAGTTTTGCAAGTACGCTAGCTGCTGCTTGAGCAAGTCTGGAAACTAATGTGTGGGATGGACTGATGATGACAACTCCAAGCAGATGCAGGAGGTATATTTATAGGTCATATGGGGAGGGGGACAAGATCGAGCCCGGTCGACGTTGCGTGCGTGCATTGTTTCATATGATTAGCTTCTTGTGTCAAATAGTAATCGGTAGGAAGGCGGTGCCTGCTTTTGGGTTTTGACCGAGCGATGACATGAAATGCATGTATGCAGTTATTCCTGGATTTGATTAATTGTTTGTTGGTCGCTGTCATGCATGCTGTGACGACGACAGCGTCAAGGCCTGGAGCTCTTCGCGGCAACTGCCAACCGAATTTAGTTTCAGTATATAGATTAATTAATTGATCCAAGCACGTACGGAGGTAGGTGCTGCTTCTGAAAAAATAAAAAAATAAAAACACGATGAGCTTTTGCAACATGTGGTGGATGCATGCATTAGTTCCTGCTTTTGCCTCATTTGGTTGTGGTAGGGGCTGCCTTATTAGTTTTATTTTGTCGCTATTGCTGTTGGTACAGTTTTGACCAGCTTGTGTGCTTTTGGGACGAGCAAAGCTGATCAACGCGTGAGGAAATGGAAGTCATGCTGACATTTGTGGCACCGGGGAGACCTGATCGACTACGCGATCAATCCAAAAGGGAAACAATCATGCATGCATATGTCCGGCCGCGCGTTAAGGAAATACTAATCCGGACTGTCAAGCCGCGGTGTGACCATTGAATATAGGGAGCGAGCGACTATACCCTGGAAGGGATTCCAGATGGCACTCCTTCACAGCTCCATCGGCGGGAGAACACGCGTTTTGGGGGTTTTGGATTTTACTTGATTTTTCTATGTTTTTGAAAATAATAATTAATTATTTTTGTTTTCTCTCGTGTGAAGCACACCGTGTGCAAAACCCAGTTGTGTTTTTCAAAAAGGAAAAGCACGGTTATGCTTTCGCGTGAAATACAATTGTGCTTTTCATAACTGTGATTTTTGAGAATTGAAAGGCACAACTCTACTCCCTGAAAGTGAATATGCATAATATGTTTCATGGAAGCACGAATGTGCTTTTCCAAAGTGAAAATCATAATTTTCTTTCTGTCAAAAAAAGTGAAAATCACAATTTTCTCTCTGTCAAAAAAAGTGAAAACCACAATTTGCTTCACGGTGAAGCATAACTATGCTTCCGTGAAGAATAGATGTACTTTGTGAGAAATTAAACATAAACATTTGTGCTTCTGTTTTTTGTCTATATATTTTTGCGGGCTTTTAGATTTTGGATTTTTCTCTTTTTAAAGAAGTTTGTCCAAATCTATTATCATGTGATGTAGTTTCAAAACTTTTGACGCGAAAAATTCAACGATGAAACGGTTTGTAATACAGAAGCATGGTTCAAAACATAAAATATGTTGAAAAAACAATTCTACAAAAACATAGTCCTGATGCCGGAGACCGCCATCCAACCATAGCTGCAAATTTCAGAGACATTTCAAACCGAATTTTTCGCGTTGGTCCCGGAGGTCATTGGTCCCGGTTTTTCTGACACTTTTGGTCCCGGTTCCAGCCAAGAACCGGGACCAATGGGCCTTGCTCCTCGACCAACACCTTTAGTCCCGATTGGTAGCTGGAACCGGGACTAGAATTGTGTCTTCTGTCCCGATTCTGGCCACCAACCGGGACTAAAGATATAAGCCTATATATGCCCCCGCCCAGCCCCTACCCACTCATACTTTGTCTTTTTGGACGTAGCCGTGTGGGTGTGTGTTGCTCTAGCTCTCATCTCCTATGCATATGAGGTGTTCGATGAAATGCCCGAGCCACACTTAAGCTTTCTCCTCTCCAAGCTCGACCTTCAAGCTCCATTTTCCTTAGGTTTGGCGGTCCGTCCTGTCCCGTCCCCGTCCTCACCACCGTTGATCGCCCGTGTCGATCTCATCGCCGGCACCACCGTGGTGAGCCTCTTGTTGTTATCTAATTTGTTAAAGAAAAATAATTCTTACTTATATGATTTAGATATATGCTTGTACAGTTTTCTTACTTTTATTAGTGTTTGTTATTATATAGTGCCATGGTTTTGGTATCGTCCCCCGTCGGCCCTCGTCCTGTCTATGATTCAGATGTGGTATATTATCTTTTATAACTATTTGTTTCATTTAGTGTTTATGAAAATTATGCCGACCAACGTGACATAGATGTTTTTATTTAGGAGTTATGTGAACCGGAAATTCCAACCGTCATAGAAATTCTTGTTGAGAAGTTAAATTTGGTTGAAAAAGAAAACAATTACTTGAAAGAAAAATTAAAAAGAGTTGACAAGGAGAAGATGAAATTGGAGTTGCATGTTGCCAATGTCCTCGACGATCACAATTCCAATGCACGCAGGTGAACCGACAATGGATGTACGGTGTACAATGCACCTCCGAGTATATTAAGGGCCTGCATAATTTTCTCAAAGCGACTGAGGCAAACCCCCAGAATGGTTTTATGCATTGTCCATGTACTGTCTGTGGGAATACGAAGTATTACTCCAACTCTAAAACCCTTCACTTCCACCTGCTTGAGAAGGGTTTCGTGACATACTATAATGTTTGGACCAAGCACGGAGAAAGAGGGGTTATGATGGACAACGAAGAAGAAGACGATGATAACAACTACCTGCCCCGTGAATACGGTGATGCTGCAATGGGGGAAGCTAAAGATCAAGAGGAACCAGACGATGTGCCCGATGATGATCTTCGCCGGGTCATTGTTGATGCACACAGAGAATGCGAAAGTGAAAGGGAGAAGTTGAAGTTCGATTGCATGTTACAGGATAAAAAAAGGGTTGTACCCAAACTGCGAAGATGACAAGAGAAAGCTCGACACTAGATTGCTGCAATGAAAGGCAGACAATGGTGTATCTGACAGGGGATTTGATTCACTACTAAAAATAATGAAGAAGAAGCTTCCAAAGGATAACGAATTGCCCGACACTATGCACGAAGCAAAGAAGGTTCTATGCCCTCTAGGATTGGAGGTGCAGAAGACACATGCATGCCCTAATGACTGCATCCTCTACCGCGGTGCGTACGAGGATTTGAACGCATGCCCGGTATGCGGTGCATTGCAGTATAAGATCAAAAGAGATGACCCTAGTGATGTTGTGGGCCAGCGCACTGGGAAGAGGGTTCCTGTCAAGGTGATGTGGTATGCTCTTATAATACCACGGTTGAAACGTCTGTTCAAAAACAAAAAGCATGCCGAGTTGATGTGGCACATAAAAGATCATAAGAAATATGGGAAGTTGAGAGCACCCGCTGATGGGTCGCAGTGGAGAAAGGTCGAGAGAAAGTGGAGCGACTTTACAGGTGATCGAATGAACGTATGGTTTGGTTTAAGTGCAGATGGCGTTAATCCTTTTGGGGAGCAGAGCAGCAAGCATAGCACATGGCGTGTGACTCGATGTATGTATAACCTTCCTCCTTGGTTGTGCATGAAGCGGAAGTTCATTATGATGTCAGTTCTCATCCAAGGCCGTAAGCAACCCGGCAATGACATTGATGTGTACCTAAGGCCATTAGTTGATGAACTTTTACAGCTATGGAATGGAAGAGGTGTATGTGTGTGGGATGAGAATGAACAAGAGGATTTTGACATACATGCATTGCTATTTGTAACCATCAACGATTGGCCTACTACCAGTAACCTTTCGGGACAAACAAACAAGGGATACCACGCATGCACACACTGTTTAGATGACACCGACAATATATATTTGGACAAATGCAGGAAGAATGTATACCTGGGGCATCGTCGATTTCTTCCGACCAACCATCAATGTCGAAAGAAAGGAAAGCATTTCAAAGGTGAGGTAGATCACCGGAACAAGCCCGCCCTCCGTACTGGTGATCACATACTTGATATGGTCAATGATTTACAAGTAATCTTTGGAAAGGGGTCCTGGTGGACTATCTGTTCCGACTGACGATGTGGGACGCACACCCATGTGGAAGAAGAAATCTATATTTTGGGACCTACCCTATTGGAAAGACCTAGAGATCCGCTCAGCAATCGATGTGATGCACGTGACAAAGAATCTTTGCGTGAACCTGCTAGGCTTCTGGAGAGTGTATGGGAAGACAAAAGATACATCGGAGGCACGGGAGGAACAACAACGTGTGCATGAAAAAGACGACATGCATCCAAAGAAGTATGAAGGTCGTGCCAGGTATGCTCTTACCAAAGAAGAGAAGGAAATCTTCTTTGAATGCCTGCTCAGTATGAAGGTCTCGTCTGGCTTCTCGTCGAATATAAAGGGAATAATAAATATGACAGAGAACAAGTTACAGAACCTAAAGTCTCATGACTGCCACGTGATAATGACGCAATCGCTTCCGGTTGCATTGAGGGGGCTTCTACCGGAAAACATTCGATTAGCCATTGTGAAGCTATGTGCATTCCTCAATGCAATCTCTCAGAAGGTAATCGATCCAGAAATCCTGCCAAGGTTAAAGACTGATTTGGTGCAATGTCTTGTTAGTTTCGAGATGGTGTTCCCACCATCCTTCTTCAATATCATGACACACGTCCTAGTTCATCTAGTCGACGAGATTGGCATTCTGTGCCCTGTAATTCTACACAATATGTTCCCCTTTGATACGTTCATGGGAGTCTTGAAGAAATTTGTTTGTAACCGTGCTAGGCCAGAAGGAAGCATCTCCACGAGCCATCAAATAGAGGAGGTCATTGAGTTTTGTGTTGACTTCTTTCCTGACCTTAAGACGATTGGTCTACCTCAATCGTAGTATGAGGGGAGACTGACTAGAAAAGGCATGCTTGGACCGGACTCAATAATATGTAGGGACGGACATTCTTGGTCTCAAGCACACTACACAGTTCTACAAAATTCTACCTTGGTGACCTCGTATGTCAATGATCACAAGAATATTCTGCACTCCAAACACCCGGAGCAGTGTGACGACTGGATTACATGTGAACACATGAGGACTTTCGGCAGTTGGTTGCAAACACATCTCATGGATAACTCCACTATTACACATGAGTTGTACTCGTTGGCCATGGGACCATCTTCGACTGTATTGACTTACAAAGGGTACCAGATAAATCGGAATACATTTTACACGATTGCCTAAGATCAAAAGAGCACCAACCAAAATAGTGGTATCCGCTTTGATGCAACAACCAACAGGGAAAGGACACATGTTATGGTTACATAGTGGACATATGGGAACTTGACTATGGACATGATTTTAAGGTCCCTTTGTTTTGGTGCAAATGGGTCAATCTATCAGGAGGCGGGGTATAGGTAGACCCGAAGTACGAAATGACAATAGTGGATCTGAACAATCTTGGGTACACACACGAACCATTCATCCTAGCCAATGATGTGGCACAGGTTTTCTATGTGAAGGACATATCTACCAAACCAAGAAAAATAAAAAATGAGGAAGCGAATACATCATACGATGAGCCAAAGCGCCACATAGTTCTTTCAGGGATCAGAGACATCGTGGTAGTAGAGGGCAAGACAGACATGTGTGCAGATTATGAAAAGTTTCATGAAATTCCTCCCTTTAACGTGAAGGCTGACCCAAGCGCCCTGTTGAATGATGAATATTATCCATGGTTACGACACAATAAGTAAGGGACACACGTGAAGAAAGAGTAAAGACTTTCTCTCCATAACTATTCTGATGATGGGTTTGATCTACAATATCACTGCAGTTACATGTAAAGAAATGAAATTCCTTTTGTAACAAACGTGTTTTCATCCGAAACCGTGATACTTCAAAAGAGATTGTCCATTTTGTACATGAAGTGCATCCAGTTTTTGCCATAACCCTCTTAACTTTTTTGCACATCCTATGTGGGTGAAATGATGGTACCATGCCAAGTTTCAACCATTTTAGAGTTCATTTGTAGTGCTTTTTAATTTAGGGTCATTGTAGCTTAAAATAAATGATGAAATGCATGAAAAATAGCAAATGAAGTCAGAAAAGTGTTGAAAGGGATGATGTGGATTCAAATGGTGCATATTGGATGCAGAAAAATTCTTGAGTTCAAATATGTTTGAAAATTTGAAATCCTTTTGTAACAGACGTGTTTTCGTCCGAAACCCCAATACTTCGAAAGAGATTGTCCATTTTGTACATAAAGTGCACCCAGTTTTTGCCGTAACCCTCTCAACTTTTTAGCACATCCTATGTGGGTGAAATGATGGTACCATGCCAAGTTTCAACCATTTCAGAGTTCATTTGTAGTGCTTTTCAATTTAGGGTCATTGTAGCTTAAAATAAATGATGAAATGCATGAAAAATAGCAAATGAGGTTAGAAAAGTGTTGAAAAAGGATGATGTGGCTTCGATTGGTGCATATTGACCACAGAAAAATTCTTGAGTTCAAATATGTTTAAAAAATTGAAATACTTTTGTAACAGACGTGTTTTCGTCCGAAACCCTCATACTTCGAAAGAAATTGTCCATTTTGTCCACGAAGTGCATCCGGTTTTTGCCGTAACCCTCTCAACTTTTTAGAACATGCTATGTGGGTGAAATGATGGTACCATGCCAAGTTTCAATCATTTTGGAGTTTATTTGTAGTCCTTTTTAATTTAGGGTCATTTTAGCTTAAAATAAATGATGAAATGCATAACAAATAGCAAATGAAGTCGGAAAAGGGTTGAAAAAGGATGATGTGGCTTTGAATGGTGCATATTGAATGCAAAAAAATTCTTGAGTTCAATTATGTTTAAACAATTGAAATCCTTTTGTAACAGACGTGTTTTCGTGCGATAAAAGTTATATAAATAAACTTGATATTATATAAAATTTATGCAACTAAATTTATCAATTTCTTTTTGTTTAAAACTTTAATAGCAAAAAGAATATTCATAAAGTATTTTTTGTTAAGAACTTTTAATATGCAAAAAATAACATAAAAATGGCAAAAGTGGAAATAGATGCACTTATAGAGAAAATTCAACCTAAATTCAAAGTGCTAGTTAGGCGCCTAACTAGCATTTTAAATTTAGGTCAAATTTCCTGTATAAGGGTATCTATTTTCAATTTGAGAGGAGCTCAACATAGCTGTCGCGGCGGGGCTTATAAACAGGTTCGTGCTCCCTTCGCCTGGGTTGGTAGCACCAACCGAGATTAATGTCTCCCCTTTAGTACCGGTTGGTGCCACCAACCGGGACTAAAGGCTTGGGATTCCCACCCGTTGGGTTGCCGAAATTGGCCTTTTAGTCCTGGTTGGTGGCACCAACCGAGACAAATGCCCCCCTATAGTCCCGGTTGGAGCCACCAACCAGGACCAAAGGTGCTCGCATATAAGGTGGGAAATGTCGATTTCTCCCCCAACCTCTCCAATTTCGCCCCGACGCCAATGCCCTGCCTCATCATCACCGTCGCCCCTGCCGCCCGTTCTCGTCGTCGTCATCATTCCCGAGCCCTTTCTCGTCGTCGCCGCCATCGCCGAGTCTGACGCCGCATGCCCGTTCTCGCCGTCGCCGCCACGAGCGCGTCCCTGCACCCTCCTTCTCCTCGTCATCGTTGCTACCAGTCCCGCCGCCCATGCTCGCCGTCGCTGCCGTCGCCGCGGCCTGCTACCTCTTGAGCATGCGTTGGTTTTCCCTTGAAGAGGAAAGGGCGATGCATCGAAGTAGGTAAGTATTTCCCTCAATTATTGAGAACCAAGGTATCAATCCACTAGGAGGAACAAGCAAGTCACCAATGGATGCACCTACACAAATAATCAAACTCTTGCACCCAACGCTATAAAGGGGTTGTCAATCCCTTCATGGTTATTTTCAAGGATTCGATTCGATAGACAAAGATGTAACGAGTTTGGAAAGTAAAAGGTAAATAAATTGCAGCAAGTATAGATCTGAAAATATATGATGGAAAATAGACCCGGGTGAAAGCACAACATGATCCCTTGGTGGTTTTGATAATTCATGACAACATACATTGTCTCTTGGACTGATATTTTTACCTAGTGTATTTCAGATACAGTCTATAGAGAGGTTTGGCAAAAGGAGATTGTGGAGAAACCCCAAGATGCAAGGAAATAGGTTGGCCAAGCTTCAAGCAAGAGGACTCTACATTTTATATTTGTGAGAAATCACTTTGAGTCCATAGGAAAGCCAATACTATTAAAAGGGGGTAAGGTTTTGTTGGCGAACAATATGCTCAAACGTGCACAAGTGATAGTCGCCAAAAACATCCACAAACTCTCCCATCAAAGTCTGTTCTATACCTAACACTCAAAATCGGTGCAACCAACTTTCCCATACTGTTGCCACCGTTTCTAGAATCTAGACAGACTCAGCCAAACCCTAGCCACTTCGATGCAACCGATTCCATATCGGTGCCACCGAGTTTAGGTTGCCAACTTTCACGCAAATTCACATTATCGGTACCACCAAGAATGTTGGATCGGCGTCACCGAGATTGGAAATCTGACCGTTGGTCACCTTATCGGTGCAATCGAGTTTCCTATATCGGTCTCACCAAGATTCAAAAGTTGCCACCTTTTGGTCACTTCGTTACCACCGAGATTAACACATCGGTATCACCGAGTTAGTCATTTTGTGTGTAATGATTGGATTTTTGGGGATGCCTATATATACCCCTTCACGACCACCTACTCAAAAGAGAAG
Organism: Hordeum marinum; assembly: GCA_022496015.1. Classification (NCBI taxonomy): domain Eukaryota; kingdom Viridiplantae; phylum Streptophyta; class Magnoliopsida; order Poales; family Poaceae; genus Hordeum; species Hordeum marinum. The sequence goes on from CM039678.1 coordinate 117,925,796, forward strand.
CACTCAGAACTATTCCATACCTACCCTATCAATTTTCTGAGAGAGAACCACCTACCCTTGTGTTGATGTCAAGATATTCCATTCCAATCATATGGATCTTGATTTATAGCCTCCCCAAGTAGCTTTCCACCAATCCCATCTCTTACACCATGCCAAATCTGTGAGAGAGTGATTGGGTGCTGAGGAGTCTATCATCTTGAAGCACGAGAGAAGGAGTTCATCGTCATTACCAAGCCTATTACCTTTTGGAGGGTGGTGCCTCCTAGATTGGTTAGGTGTCGCTTGGGAGCCTCCTACTTCGTGTTGTGGAGTGAACCAAGAAGTTTTTAAGGTCTAGGAGATCGCCTACTTCGTGAAGATCTACCCATAGTGAGGCTAGTCCTTCATGGACGGAAGCTGTTATGGAATAGTCAAGGTTGCTACTTCATGGACCCTTTTGGGTGGAGCCCTCCATGGACTCTCGCGACTGTTACCCTCCATGGGTTGAAGACTCCATGAACATGGATGTACGATAGCGCCACCTATCGGAACCACGGGAAAAATCCATGCGTCTCCAACTGCGTTCGATCTACCTATCTCAACACTTTACTTCATATGCAATGTCTTTACTTTCCACTGCCATATTTGTTGACATGCATGTGTAGGGCTGTTAGACTTGCTAGCTTTCCTAAAACTGTTAAAATCTGCCAACCAATTAACTTGGGAAAGGTTAGGTTTTAAATTCTTGCTAGTAGTCTATTCACCCCCCTCTAGACACTCTTCTAGTGATCCCTCAATTGGTATCAGAGCCTTGATCTCCATTGCTTCGGTTTAATCACCGAGGAGGAAGATGGATGTGTCTAGTATAGGGAGTTTGAGTTGTAGAGTGCCCATTCTTGATGGAGAGTACTATAGTCAATGGAAATCTTTGATGCTTGAGCTGTTTAATAAATTCAATTGAGCAAATATGTTATGCGCCCCTATGAGACTCCTATTGATCCTTTGCATCCCACACACTAAGAGGAAATTGATATGCTATGCAATCTTAGAACTATTAATCTCATTGTTAGAGCATTGCCTAGAAATATGCTTAACCAAATGAAGAATTTTGCATGTGCTTACACGTTGTGGAATGATTTGAGAAACGATATCCAAACTATTATTTAAGTAATGTTGATGAAATTCTTCATAAAACCATTGCCTTCCATAAAATGTCGCCTAGTGATCCTAAATTTGATGTTTGTCTATTTGAGCTTAGACACCTCATGCAAGCTAAAGAATATGTCACAACTATGAACAATATCATTATAGAGGCCCTTCGCATTCATAAACTTGAACATTGTCATGATCACCATCCTAACGAATCTCTTGTTCTTTATGATGAGGATTTTCCACTTGATGATGACAATGTGGAACATGGCTACTATGATGAAGATGAGCTGTTTGACATCGAGTATGAGAAGATCATGGAGAATCTAAGTCTCATGGCAAACTTCAAGGATTACATGTCCGGAGGAAAAGAGTGGATTATCGATAGCGGATGCACCGATCATATGACCGGAGATAGAGAAATGTTTAAAGAGATTACACCAAACCATGGACCGTGAAGGTAGGTAACGTTTGGAGACAACTCCAAGGGTAAGGTACTTGGTCTTGGTAAGGTGGCTATATCCCATGATAGTTCTATTCAAAATGTTATGCTTGTTGAATCTCTTAGATATAATCTTCTTTCCATGTCTAGACTTGCCGACTTCGGTCTCAATGTGTTATTCATGAAAATAGATTGCCAAGTGTTTCGTCAAGATAATCATACAATGGTCTTTACCGGTATCCGTAGAGGTGATCTATACACTTTCGATTTCACTAAGAGATCCAAACCTCGCACTTGTTTAATTGCTAAATCTTCTAAAGGTTGGCTTTGGCATAGAAGATTAGGACATGTTGGCATGCGTAATTTAGACAAGCTTATCAAAGGTGATCATATACTTGGTGTTAAAGATGTTGTCTTTGACAAAGATAGACTTTGTAGTGCTTGTCAAGCTGGAAAGCAAGTAGGTGGAAGTCATCCTGTTAAGAATATCATGACTACTAGGAGACCACTTGAGTTACTTCACATGGATCTTTTTGGTTCCAATGCTTACAAGAGTCTCGGTGGAAATTCCCATGGTCTAGTTATAGTTGATGATTTTTCCAGATTTACGTGGGTATTCTTTCTTGATGATAAGTCACAGGTTCAAAAGATGTTCAAGAACTTCCCTCGCAAAGCGCAAAATCAGTTTGAAGTGAAGATCAAGAAGGTTCGGAGCGATAACGGATCGGAGTTCAAGAAAACCCATGTGGATACCCTTCTTGACGAAGAAGGTGTCTCCCATGAGTTCTCGACCACGTACACGCCTCAACAAAATGGAGTTGTTGAGAGGAAGAACCGGTCACTCATTGAGATGGCAAGAACGATGCTTGACGAATACAAGACGCCAAAACACTTTTGGGCAGAAGCCGTGGAAACAACATGTCATGCCACAAACCGACTTTACTTGCACAAGCTTCTCGGTAAAATGACATATGAGCTACTCACCGGTAACAAACCCCAAGTTGGATACTTTCAGGTATTCGGCTCCAAGTGCTACATTCTTGATAAGCATCGTCGTACTAAATTTGCTCCTAAATCTCATGAAGGATTCCTACTTGGTTATGGATCGAACTCTCACACTTACCGTGTCTACAACAACTTCACTCGAAAAGTTGAAGAGATGGTAGATGTGAAGTTTAATGAATCTAATGGTTCGCAAGTTGAACAATTGCCAAATGATGTAGGTGATAAGAACCCTTTGGAAGCTATCCTAGATTTACCCATCGGCAAGATTCGTCCCATGGAGGTGAAGGAAAGTACTTCATCAACTCAAGTGGAATCCCCTACTTCACGACAAGGTGAACCGCAACATGACATGGAGGCATCCACAAGCGATACACGGCAAGATGAAGAAGAGGAGGAAGTGCATCATGAAGATCCACCACAACCTCCTTCACCACCATCTCAAGGGAACGACACCTTCAACAACAACAAAGATGAAGGAGATGATGATGAAGAAGAAGCTCCACCAACCAACAATCGGAAGCTGACCCGAGTTCGAGCACAAGTGACCAAGAACCATCCCCTAAACCAAATCTTTGGTGATATACAAACAGGGAGGATCACTCGCTCTAAAACTCGTCTAGCAAACTTCTATGAGCATTATTCTTTCATCTCTAGCATTGAGCCCTTAAAGGTAGAACAAGCTCTTGAAGACGCGGATTGGGTGAACGCTATGCATGAAGAGCTTCACAACTTCAAAAGGAACGAAGTGTGGACACTCGTGGAGAAGCTCGAGGATGAACACAATATCATCAAAACCAAATGGGTATTTCGGAACAAGCAAGATGAAGACGGTCAAGTCGTGCGCAACAAGGCTCGCCTCGTAACTCAAGGATATACGCAAGTCGAAGGTATGGACTACGGTGAGACCTACGCCCCCGTCACTAGACTTGAAGCTATTTGCATTCTTCTTGCTTATGCCAATCACCATGATATCATGCTTTGTCAAATGGATATTAAAAGTGCATTTTTCAATGGTGAGATTGAAGAAGAGGTTTATGTTAAGCAACCACCTGGCTTTGTGAATCCTAAGATGCCTAATCATGTTTACAAGCTTCGTAAAGCTCTTTATGGTCTTAAGCAAGCCCCTCGTGCTTGGTACAAATGTTTAATGAAGTTTCTTATCAAAAAAGGTTTTGAAATTGGTAAAATTGACGCAACCTTATTCACTAAGAGAGTTAATGGTGAATTATTTGTGTGCCAAATCTATGTGGATGATATTATCTTTTGTTCCACTAACCCTCAATTTAGTGAAATATTTGGAAGGTTGATGTCCGAGAAGTATGAGATGTCCATGATGTGTGAGCTGAAATTCTTTTGTGGCTTGCAAATCAAGCAATCAAAAGAAGGAACTTTCATCTATCAAACTAAGTATACCAAGGACTTGATCAAAGAGTTCAACATGCAGGAGTGCAAAGGTATGAAAACCCCTATGCCTACTAGTGAACATGTTGATCTTACCAGAGAGGATGAGCCAGTTGATCGGAAAGTTGATCGATCTATGATTGGTTCATTGTTATATCTATGTGCATCTCGCCCCTATATTATGCTTAGTGTTTGCATGTGTGCTAGATATCAAGCTGTAGTGAAAGAATTTCATCTTTTGGCTGTAAAACGCATTGTGAGATACTAGATACAAATGCCAAATTTTGGCATGGTATCCCAAGGGATCTTCTTTTGACCTTGTTGGCTATTCTGATTCGAACTATGCCGGTGACAAGGTTGATAGAAAATCCACCTCGGGTACTTGTCAATTTTTGGGCAGATCTCTTGTATCTTGGTCCTCTAAGAAACAAAACTCAGTATCTCTATCGACTGCCGAAGCTGAGTATATTGCTGCTGGATCTTGTTGTGCGCAATTACTATGGATGACACAAACACTTAAGGATTATGGAATTCATGTTAAAAATGTTCCATTACTTTGTGACAATGAAAGAGCTATTAAAATTGGTCATAATCCTGTGCAACATTCTCGAACTAAGCATATTCAAGTTCGACATCATTTCATTCATGATCATGTTTTCAAAGGAGATATTAATCTTAAGCATGTTCTCACTAACAAGCAATTGGCCGATATCTTTACTAAGCCACTTGATGAGAAGACATTTTGTCACTTGAGGAGTGAGTTGAACATCATCGATGCTTCAAACTTGAGCTAGACTCACTCGGTTGCATGCAAGGGCATGAGCTTTCTTGATATTTCCATGTATCTTAATATTTCATCTTATGCCATGGAATTCTATGCTCCCTTGTATTGCATCTAATCTCTTGTAGGTACTTGGAAAAACTTCATTCCACAAGATTGCCATCAACTCCAATTATAAGAAATCTTGTCATTACCAAGTATCCACAACCCCTCTTCATGATGGAAGGAAGAAGGCCACTCAACCATATCCTTGACATATACTTGATCAAAATTGCACACTCTCAATTGGTATCATGTCAATTGGATATATCTATTGTTCTTCCTTGCATGACTAATCTTTGTAGGTAACTAGTGTACTAGAACAAGAAGGATTGCTCAAAACTCAAGATGATGTTCATCAACCTTGAGCATCCTCAACAAGTTCATCTACAAGCTACGTCATCAACATCACTCAAAGGTATGAACTCATGTCCTTGAAAAGGCTTTACTCCAAGAAATGAGCTAAAGCAACTCAAGCGACATGAAGACATTAAAACTCTTAATCGAAAAATGGTAACCCCATTTTGAGCTTAACGTAGAGTATGACCTATGATCAAGTATTCTTGCTTGGCTCCTAAGTCGGTATACTCTAATATAGGTGACCTAGTCACCGCCCATCATCTAGTTAAGAATCTGGTGTGGTTTGCTCTCTGTTGCATGATTTCTCATAACTACTCCATTCTTCTCTAGTTGATGTCCCTTGTAAAAACTTCATATCATTGAAAATATTTCTCTTGACTCTGTGAAAACAGAAACTTGGTTTCTCTTTCAGAGCCACCGACTCACATATCTCGGGTCTACCGAAATTGCAGACAAGCTGCAGTACAAAATCTTGGTACCATCGATCTATCTATCTCGGAGTCACCAATTTTCATTCTGTCTCATTTAAATTCATTTTTGCAATTCTATGTTTTCTTAGTGATGTTTCTTGTAATAATTCTGTTACTTCGATGATCCCTTAAAAAAACTTGTATTACTTAGGGGGAGAAGACCTAAAGGAGAAAATTTCTTTATTCAAGGATCCCTATCTTCAATGAAGAAAGGAGGAGAAGAACAAAGTCCTACAACATCTCAAAGGGAGAGCAATCATTTTCAATGACTCTCTCAGTTTTCATTTCTATGAATCCTACATTTCGATGACCCTTGTTCTCAATGATCCCTCCTCAGTCAATGATCCCTGTATCTATCCCTCCTTTTGACCTTTTTGCAAATTAATGCCAAAGGGGGAGAAGACCAAAGCTTCATGCTAAAGGGGAGATACATGCTTATGCAAAGGGGGAGATATGATCAAGGGGAGAGCCAATATCAATACTCATACCTTTATAAACAGGGGGAGAATATCAATGTAGGGGGAGAAGAAATTTTTTGACCTTTCTCACCTTATCCAATCCTAATATCTACATGCTAAGATTCAGGGGGAGAGCATAATCTATTTTCATATCTACGGTGAGAAAATTCTCAATGATCTTGGAGACATATCAATTCTAAGGAATACTGTTTTCTATATATCCTCCGTATCTTGGCAATTTTGAGTTCTATTGCCTTGCTGTTTGGTAGAATACTCTTGTGTTTCCTAACATTGTTTTCTCAAGTGTGTTTCTATTACTAGGATGCTCAAGAACTCAAGGTAAGTATATGCATCATATCCTTGGTCAAGATGATCTCTTGCTTCTTGCACATATTGTTTGCAAGAGTGATGCCTTGAAGAAAGATACATCTCATTCATATATATTTGATGCATATAGCCAAGATACGCATGACCTGTTATATCCCTTCTACCTTATGTGTGTTCATGCATTCAAAAGCAACTATCCTTGAAATGACTGCACACATTTAGGGGGAGCAAGTCTAAGTCATGTGTCACTCAAAGTCTTCAGTATAACCATGCATATCTTTATTTGAAGCTTTGATTGTATGTTGTCATCAATTACCAAAAATGGGGAGATTGAAAGCACAACATGCTCCCTTGGTGGTTTTGATAATTCATGACAACATACATTGTCTCTTGGACTGATATTTTTACCTAGTGTATTTTAGATACAATCTATAGAGAGGTTTGGCAAAAGGAGATTGTGGAGAAACCCCAAGATGCAAGGAAATAGGTTGGCCAAGCTTCAAGCAAGAGGACTCTACATTTTATATTTGTGAGAAATCACTTTGAGTCCATAGGAAGCCAATACTATTAAAAGGGGGTAAGGTTTTGTTGCTGAACAATATGCTCAAACATGCACAAGTGATAGTCGCCAAAAACATCCACACACTCTCCCATCAAAGTCTGTTCTATACCTAACACTCAAAATCGGTGCAACCAACTTTCCCATACCGGTGCCACCGATTCCAGAATCTAGACAGACTTAGCCAAACCCTAGCCACTTCGGTGCAACCGATTCCATACGGGTGCCACCGAGTTTAGGTTACTAACTTTCTGTTAAGAAAATCACATTATCGGTACCACCGAGAATGTTGGATCGGCGTCACCGATATTGGAAATCTGACAGTTGGTCACCTTATCGGTGCAACCGAGTTTCCTATATCGGTCTCACCGAGATTCAAAATTTGCCACCTTTTCGTCACTTCGGTACCACTGAGATTAACACATCGATGTCACCGAGTTGGTCATTTTGTGTGTAACGGTTGGATTTTTGGGGATGCCTATATATACCCCTTCACCACCACCTACTCGAAAGAGAAGCAGTTAGAACTATTCCATACCTATCCTATCAGTTTTCTGAGAGAGAACCACCTACCCTTGTGTTGAGGTCAAGATATTCCACTCCAATCATATGGATTTTGATCTCTAGCCTCCCCAAGTAGCTTTCCACCAATCCCATCTCTTCCACCATGCCAAATCTATGAGAGAGTGATTGGGTGCTGAGGAGTCTATCATCTTGAAGCACAAGAGCAAGGAGTTCATCGTCATTACCGAGCCTATTACCTTTTGGAGGGTGGTGCCTCCTAGATTGGTTAGGTGTCGCTTGGGAGCCTCCTACTTCGTGTTGTGGAGTGAACCAAGAAGTTTGTAAGGGCAAGGAGATCACCTACTTCGTGAAGATCTACCCATAGTGAGGCTAGTCCTTCGTGGACGGAAGCCGTTATGGAATAGTCAAGGTTGCTACTTTGTGGACCCTTTTGGGTGGAGCCCTCCGTGGACTCTCACAACTGTTACCCTCTGTGGGTTGAAGACTCCATAAACGTGGATGTACGATAGCGCCACCTATCAGAACCACGGGAAAAATCCATGCATCTCCAACTGCGTTTGATCTACCTATCTCAACACTTTACTTCATATGCAATGTCTTTACTTTCCGCTGCCATATTTGTTGACTTGCATGTGTAGGGCTGTTAGACTTGCTAGCTTTGCTAAAACTGTTAAAATCTGCCAACCAATTAACTTGGGAAAGGTTTGGTTTTAAATTCCTGCTAGTTGTCTATTCACCCCCCCTCTACACACTCTTCTAGTGATCCCTCACCGGGGGCCATAGGTTTCACTAGAGGCTTCTCTCTTGAAGGCAAATATCATGGTGGGTAAACAAATTACTGTCCAAGAATTGATAGAAGAGCGAATAATCATGTAGTTATCCAAGGCAATGATCATGCATATATGCATCACGTCCGTATCAAGTAGACCGAAACGATTCTGCATCTACTACTATTACTACACACATCGACCGACTCCTGCCTGCATCTAGAGTATTAAGTTCATGAAGATCAGAGTAACGTATTAAGAAAGATGACATGATGTAGAGGTATAAACTCAAGCAATATGATGAAACCGCCATCTTGTTACCCTTGATGGCAACAATACAATACGTGCCTTGCTGCCCCTACTTTGTCACAGGGTGAGGACACCGCAAGATTGAATCCAAAACCAAGCACTTCTCCCATTGCAAGAATTACCAATCTAGTTGGCCAAACCAAACTAATAACTCAAAGAGACTTGCAAGGATAGGAAATCATGCACATAAGAAATCAGAGGAGATTCAAATAAGATTCATGGATAATATTAACATAAACTCACAATTCATCAGATCTTGACAAACACACCACAAAAGAGGATTACATCGGATAAATCTCCATGAAGATCATGAAGAACATGGTATTGAAGATCAAAGAGACAGAATAAGCCATCTAGCTACTAGCTATGGACTCGTAGGTCTGTGGTGGCTACTCACGCATCGTCGGAGGGGCAATGGAGTTGATGTAGATGCCCTCCGTGATCGAAACCCCCTTCGGTAGATTACCGGAAAAGGCTCCAAGATTGGATCTCTCAGGAACAGAGGCTTCCGGCGGCAGAAAAGTATTTGCATGGCTCCCTTTTATGTTGGGGGAATATTTGGGTATTTATAGGCCAAGAATTAGGGTTAGGAGACCTGCCAGGAGGCAACAAGCCTACTAGGCGTGGCCAGGGGGCGCGCCTAGCAGGCTTGTGGCTCCCTGGCACCTCCCTTGACGTGCACTCCAAGCTTGGATGACTTGTTTTCTTCCTGAAAAATTCCTTCCGAAGGTTTTTTTCCATGTCGGATTTCGGGCTCCACAAAACCCTCAAGATTCGAACACAGGGGCATGTGCGAAGATCCCCCATGGCCTCGTCCAACCTAGCTCGCTACTCGATGAACACAACAAAGAACTCGTGCGATGACGAGGAAGAAGATGAACACGATAGTTTACCCAGGTTCGGGCCGCTACGAAGCGTAATACCCTACTCCTGCTTTGGTGGATTGCCTCTAGAGGAGGTGAGGTGGATGAACAAGTACAGTGTTTCCAGGCCTCCTGAGGGCTTTCAGTGGTGTTCGAGGCTCCTTGTGGTTTGGTGGACGATGAGCGATGGAGTCGGTCGATCGGGTTCCGATCCCCCTCTACAAAGCAGCCTACCCTCTCTATATACTGGTGTCCCGGGTCCTCTTCCCTTATCAAAATGGCGGGAAGGGATCCCACAACGGCCAATTTTGATGGGGGACGGGGTTCGTGCTCGCCCTGCCCAAAGGGGGTCTTCGCCTGCAAAGTAGCTATCGATGCCCCAGGGATGGGATCAATGATAATGTCAGCTCTATGGTACGGGTGGTTGTGACCTTCCTGCACTGGAACGGAAACCTTTGGGGGTGCTTTGGGAGCCCACATATGTCCTTGCTCCCTTTGCACCAAAGAGGAAACTGCGCCGCCTGGCGCACTGGTGCTCGTTTGTCCTTCCTTGCGTCATCTTTGACTCCTAAGTCCGGGCCTTGCATAGAGATCTGCGCCGCTCTGGAGGGGGCGTGGGGAGGCCCATCCCTCGCGGGTCTTGTCGGTGTTCTTCCTCGCGAGGCTAGAGCCCTCGCGAGGGCCTTGTCTTGAGTGGGGCCTCGCCTGGTCCCATTTGGTCGATGAAGTGGGCCACGTCCTGGCCCACAGGCAGGCAGGTCTAGGTACCCTCATTCCCAGAATGCCGACAGTAGCCCCCGGGCCCAAGGCACGCCCGAGCTGGCTTCCGGGCGAAGCCTGGAGGATGGTCCGAAGTGCCGTGGGCCCCCAAACGCTTGTGGGTCAGGCTTGGCACGCGTTAAACGCCTTGGCGGCGACGCCTCCGCTCCTTGAGGCAGTCCGGAACCACACCCAGTTGGATTGACACGACGCCTGGGCGCAACACAGGCCATCATTGCTTCCCATCAAGTGTTGTCGCTGCTGCAAGCCGCGTGGACGCGACTCTTCGGAGGGCAGGGGAGGCGACGTGGATGGAACCGCATTGACCGAACCGCCTCGTGCCGCCCGAGGGGCACGCGACGCCTGCCCTCCCACGACGCCTCGTGGTCGCGGTTATGCCTATAAATCCGCCCTGTCCCTACCAGGGAAGGGTATTGCTGTCTTGAGGCTTCCCATTGTTTCCTTCGCTCCACCAGCACAAAAACCTCTTTCCTTCTCGTCCCCCTGTTCTTCATGGCGTCTGGAGGGAGCGATGTAGGCGCAGAGAAGCGGACGGCTCTTCCAGCTCCTTCGCCCCCCTCCGGAGGCGGTGGCGGGGCGCCCTCGGGGTCAGCGCGAGTTCGCCAGCAGTGGGCCCTGGTCGATGAGTAAGTATGCCGCCACCTCCCTTTTCTCTCACTCTTATGTCCATCGTCTGGAGCTTGATCTCCTTCCCCTCCTTCTAGGGTTCCCGTGGCCAAGAAGCGCAAACTTGGCAAGCTTCAAGAGCAGGTAGAGACATTGCAGGCCCGGCTGACCACCTCTGGGGCCACCTTTGATGCCGCCCTCCGGGGCGAGGCCGAGGCCCGGGCGAAACTGGCGTCTCTCCAAACCCAGGCCCAAGAGGCGGCCGACGCCGTGCAGGCCGCCAAGGACGAGGCGACACATGCCAGGCTGCTGGAGTCCCTCCACGCCAAGAAGTTCTAGGGCATCGCCTGCCGCACGGCCGGCGCAGTGAGCCGGTTCGTCAGGGACGCCCCCGTGCTGCCGCACATGCGCGGCGTTGGTGGTTACCTTGAGTTCCTCCGGAAGGTGGTGGAGGCACTGGAGACCGGCGTCTCTCGCATCGACGCGGACAACGCATCCGACGGTGCGACCTTCTGGACCTTGCCTTAACGCTCATCTACTCCAACCTGCGCTGCCTCACCCCGTAGCTCGACCTCCGGCGCCTTCGAGAGCAGGTGCCTCACGAGGTCCAGCACGCCCTTCGGGACGAGACGCGTCCGCTAGTGGAGGACATGGTGGACCGATTCATCCAGGTGCCCACCTCAAGCGTGGAGGACGGCTCTAACGCTGAGCCGGCCGGCGGCACGGGCCTTAATGGTGACTCCTCCCCTTAGGCACCTTCCATTCATATTTATCGGTATGTGTAATGCTGGAACAAGAACCCTGCCCCGTGGGGCATTAATCTTTTGCATGTTACCTTTGCCATCTTGCTTTTCTTCCTTGATTTGCTGGTTGTGGTGTTGGTTGGCGCTGCCATGGTCGTGGCCCTGCGTTATCCCCCGATACAGTCCTCGCGAGGCTCTCCCCCTCCAGGGGTGGCTCGCATCCGTTGGTCCTGTCAGGCTCTGGGCCTTGCGTCTCATCGCGATCGAGCCCCTCCTCACGTGTCGCCTCCTTTGTCGCTTCTTTCCTCGGGGGCGTTGGTAGGTGCGCGTAGTAGCCATAGTTCCTGCATTTTTAGGTTAGCGTGTTGTCGTCGTTTTCTCACGACAGATGCCATGGGTAGGCTTATCATAGGTGGTTCGGTCTGGAGGACGCCGACGGGCTCCGGGAGCGAGATTGGGCACAAGCGGTGATGACACACGATGTACCCAGGTTCAGGGCCCTCTGGGGGAGGTAATACCCCTAGTCCTGCTTGGTCTAGTTGGATGGATAGTTATGTTTACAAGTGTGCTCCTAGAGCTGTGTCTAGAGGAGGAAGAACGAGCAGCCGGCTCGTTCTCCTCCATTGCTAGAAGTGATGTGAGGGAGAACCTCTATGTGGGTGTGTGAGGGTAATCGTCCATCCCTGTTGCATGGGGGGCTTGGGGGGTTTTATAGGCCAACCCCTGGCTCTTATAATATGTTCTAAGTACAGGGGCGGGGGGACCCGACTGGCAGTCTCTCCGGCTGGCCAGGGGGTCCCAGCATTTGTGTCGTCTCAGCGTCGGTGGGGTCCGCCGGCCGAGCAGTCCCATCTCCCATTGGGGCCTGCCAGCCGGCTCTGTGATTGGCCCTCGCCCACCTACCGTGGCACGAGTCGCCCAGGGGGCATCGTCTAGCGCTAGCCGGCCGATGTCTCCGATACGGCCGGCCGCGTTCTAGCCACACCGAGGCAGGTAATCGAGTGGGCAAGGGCGTGCCAGCACTGTTCCCTCACTCGGTCGCGCTCGCCAAGGTCAGCGGCCGGGACGGCTAGACTGTAGCCATGCGCTGCAGTGTGTCAGCGGCCACTGTAGCCACAGGGCCGCCTGTCATGCCGGTCGTGTTGTGTCGTCGTACCCGCGCATAGAGGGACGAGACGTCGCATCTCTATCCCAGGGTCAACGGAGGAGGCGGCCCAGAGGCAGCCGACCGTGCCCAGCCGGCCGAGGGTCGAGCCGGCTCCTTGACTAGCCGTCCGGGGCATCAGCCGGCGCGAGCTCGAGTCTGACGTCCTCCAGCCGGCCACGATCAGCCGGCCGCGTAGTTTTTCTTCGAAGCGGGAGGGGAATGACCCCATTGCTTTGGCATACCTGGGGGTAATAACCCCGTTAGTAGTCCCTGAAGCCGGCGGGGGCCCGCGTTCGGCAGAAGGAGGGGAGCCGGCGGCTTCCCCCCAGCGATACCCGCCTCCAGCGCGAAGCCGAAAGGGCAGCCGGATCGGCCGTTGGATCCGACGCCTCAGGTACCGGTGTGTCACCCTGGGACCCGCGTCGGCTCGCCGCGCGCCACGTGGCAAGTAATGATGCGGCAGGCCCCGCGCACGCCGGGAGACGGGACGTCGGCCTGGGCCCGCTAGGTCCCGGGCATAGCCCGGTAGGCCTCGGGGCACAGGTTGGGATCCTCTACGCCCCGAAGCGTCTGTTACTACGTGGGGCCACCCACGCGCGCGGAGTTTCCGGGGGAGTGGACGTAGTTAATCCCACGTCCCCCGGTTGTGGCCTCCCTTATAAAAGGGAAGGGAGGGCAGCGGGCGGAGACACCCGCGTCCCGCTTTCTCTCTCGCTGTGCATCTTCTTGCTTTTTCTTCGTCCTCCTTGCCCCCTCACATGTCACCGTGCCCGAGCCCGCATCCTTGCCCGCGTGCCGCCCACCCGCCGAGATGGCTCATGGACGCGGGGGGAGCTGGGCTAGCTCCATCGTCAAAGAGGCTGATATTGCAAAGCTCCGCCGCATGCGCATGCTGCCACCGGCAGAGCGGGTGGTGGCGCGGGCGCCAGGTGACAAGGTGGCGCTGGCATGACAGCCCGGGGAACACGTTGTGTTCCTATGGCACTTCTCCCGGGGCTTCGGGCTCCCGGTGAGTCTCTTCTTTTGCCTTTTCCTTGATACCTTCGACCTCCAGCTGCATCATCTCGGCCCCAACGCGATCTTGTATCTCTCCGCCTTCGTGACGTTGTGCGAGGGGTACCTCGGCATTCTTCCCTTCATTGATTTCGTCAACGCGCTCTTCTATCTCAAGCCGTTGAAAGTCAGTGCCTGTGGAGGCACGGTGCTGTGCTGACACGGCGTCACGCGCTTCCCCCCTCTCTCTCTCATTAACTCCGTCAAGGGGTGGCACCGAACATTCTTCTATGTGAAGAATGCCAACCCAAACACGGACTACATCCGGCTACCGCCGTTCGTCGATATGCAGTCCAGCCAGGTGAACTGGCTGGGGTCTGCCCCGCGCGGCGTGGCCCTGGAGGAGCTCGGCCGGCTCGCGTTGCTAAAGAGCTTCGAGGGGTTGGTCGCCGGTGATCTGGTCGTGGCGTTCATCTCGCGCCGGGTGTTGCCCCTCCAGCTGAGGCCGCACCGGATCTGCGACATGTCTGGCCGGCGCGACCCCTGCTGGCTGTCCACCGTCGACCTGACGCTGGCTCAGGTGGCGAAGTGGGTGAACACTCTTACGGCATTCAAGCTGAAGCCCGCATCATGGTCCTTCGGCATGGAGCCGTACGACCGCATCAACCCCCCTGGTAACTCTTTCATCGAGGCGGTCCTTCCTTCATTTGCTACTTCCCAGCTCGTAGCCGGTTGGAGAACTTACTTTGTCGTGCTGACTGTAGCTGCTGGTGGGACAAAACACACTGGACGGCCTGCACCCTCAGATCTTCGAGGCGGAGCGTGAAAACTCCGGCTCCAAAGACTATGAGACAGTAGGCGCTCCGGAGGAAGAGGTGGACTCCTCGGGAGGAGCCGACGAGCCGGTGAACCCGCGAGGCGCCGCCCCCAGCGGAGCCGGAGGATCCGGCACGACCGGGGAGCCCAGCAGAGCGGGTGAGTTCCTTTTTGCCCCTTCAATCAGGGTCTGGACGGACGATGATGATGATGATGACATAATGATTCTGAATGACCCTCCTCCCTTAGCGCGCCAGGGTCGGAGGAGCGAGGAGCGGCCGGCTCAAGACCCGGCGGCCAAAGCAGCCGGCCGAAAGAAGAGGCCAGCCAAGGAGGGGCTGGCGGCCCTCCCGCCAGTCCCCAAGCGAGTGAAGATGGCTGCACGGAAGACGCCGCCGCGTGACAAGCGGGCCTTGCCCTTTGTCACCGGGTAAGTCTTCCTTCCGTTTGTTTGTTCTTTTCCAGGTCGCGATCCGATAAGCAACCGGTCATTGGGCGTTGCAGGGACCCCATTGAGCTCCACGATGGGGAGCCGGTGGGGCATGCGACGGATGCCACCAGCCGACTGGCCCGTGAGCACATGGCCACCCAGCGGGAGGAGAAGAGGAGGCTCGCGGAGCTGCGAGCCTCAGAGTCTGGCACGCGAGGAGGAGCCTCGCACTCCGGAACCTCGAGCAGACGGAGGTGCAGGAGGTCCGTGGATCCCCCATGGACGTCTGACTCGGCGGCGGAGTCGACCCAGATGTCGCGGCCTCCGTCGAGCGAGCCGCGAGGGGCGGCCATGGAACCGCCGGTGCCTCCGTCCATGGAGGAGGCGTCCTAAGCAAGGGCGACGACGGTGGAGCCAGCTCCCGAGGAGGCCTGGCCCGAGGTGCCGATCGTGACCCCACCGGCGACCGAGCCGGCTCGGGCTGACGTGCCGGAGGCCCCGATGGCCCCGGAGGCGGTGTCGGAGGCGGCACCAGAGGTGGTGGCCATGGAGGCGGAGGCGCCCTCCGTTTCGATCGTCACGCCGGAGCGTCAGGAGGCGGAGGCGACGACGATGTTGGGCTGAGGGACGATAGGAGGTGACTCCCGGACCCTTGCCTTCATCAACCCGCCCCTGGCGGCCAGCACCGCAGCGAGCCCAAGTGGCAACGGCGGCCGAGCCTGGAGGACCCTGCGAACAATGCAGGAGGTACTCCAAGTTTGGGAAGCGCTGGTGCGCGTGCCGGCCCTACCGGCTCCCTAGGCGGGCGGACCGGTCCCCTCCTTCGGGGATTTGGGGGGCGTCCTGGACCGATGCCGGCAGGACCTGGCCTGGTTCACGGAGGCAGCAGACGCCGCCCTGCAGCGTGCCGAGGTAAGTACGGTCGTTTTGCATTGTCTTAGGATTTTCAGTGGGGGCGCGCAAGCGCACCCATTGGGTGTAGCCCCCGAGATGCGGGCCGGCTGATCGGCACCCGGGCCGGATCTCTTTTGAGCATGCCCTGATCTTTGCCTCTTGATGACAAGAGGGAACCTCCCTATTGCAGAAGTTGTTCGAGGAGGAGGTCGCCATCCACGACCGTGGCAAACATGGCTTCTATCGCCTAGAGGAGGAGCTGACGTGCGTGCGAGGTTAGTTGAACTTCGTGGGAGGGGAGCGCAGCTCCCGAGAGCCGACTGATGCTTGCAACTTTGCCTCGCAGGTTACCTCGCCGCCCTTCAGGACGAGAAGACCGGGCTCATCTCTGAGCGGGACCGACTGGCACAAGACGTCCAGGCGGCCACACAGGAGAAGGACCGGCTGACCACGCTGCTGGCGGATGGGGAGGCGGCCCGGGACCGGCTCAAGGCCGAGGCGGCAAAGGGGGTGGCGGCTCAGGAGACGGCCGTCAAGGAGGCGGCTAATGCTGCCCGGAGGACCGCCGCCCTCCAAGACGAAGTGACCCGCCTCAAGAGGACGGCCGAGGAGGTCCGGGGCTCCCTTGCCGCGTTGGAGGCGGCTGTGGAGACGGAGCGGACGGCGGCGCTCAACTTCGCCCTTGGGGTGGACGACGCCATTGAGGGTAAGTGCCTTTCTTTCTCTTTTTGAGCCGGTCGCCTTTTCCCTTGCTGGTTCTTGTGTTTTGATTTGCCTTTCTTTCTTCTTGGTCTTCTTCCCCTTAGGGCGCTTCTCGGAAACTCAGCGTCGCGCTACGCGCGCCGTCGAGGAGCACCTTCGGGTCGCTCCATCGAGCAGGAGGCCCCGTGGGACGTGGACGAGATTGGGGTCGCCATCGAGCACCGGCTAACCCATCTTGAACGAAGCGTGGAACGGCTGAAGACGGTCGGAAAGGATGTCATCGCCGCTCTATGGCCGGGCCGTGGGGGAGCTCCGACGAACCGCGTGGCCTTGTGGCTGGAGCAGGCCGTGGCCCGGCTCGAGGCCTGGAAGGCGTCAGCATCCCGAGCCGGTGCACAGATGGCACTCTGATTCATCACCTCATGGTATCGAGGTGTCGATCTAGACCGGCTGGCCACCATGCACGACGAGCCGGCCGCAGAGCGGGAGGCCCATGAGCCGGCCCTCGTCCACCGGGCCAACGAGCTCGCGTCATACGTCGACGCACACGAGTTCCTGCCGGCGCTTGGCGAGGACGGCGAGCCGCTGCGCGAAGACTCCTTCGGCATCCCTCAAGGCCCAGAGGACGAGGAGGTTGCCGACGAGAGCACCGACTCGAGTGGCGAGATGGTCGGGACCACGGAGGCCTCTTTGAAGGCCAAGGAGGCCGACCTGGAGGCCGTGACCATCTCTGAGGTGAGAGTCGAGCCGCCCGGCGATGCGGCGCGGGCTAGCGGCGCGCCGGTGGCCTAAGCCCCCGGGCGTTTTTTGTCTTTCTTTTTTCTTTCCTGCAAGTTATGCTCAAGTCCACCCACTTTGGGTGTTTATGTAATGAACCATGCTGGCCGTGGGCCACTTCTGTCTTAACGTTTGTGCTATGAAATCTTAGCATTTTTTTCCTTAATACTCTTGCTGACTCGTCCTTATCCCTTTTCACCCTCTTGGTTTTTTGGGTCCTTCTCTTTTTCCCCTTAGTTTTTGGCCCCGCCAGCCCGACAGCCGGGGCCTGTCTGTAGCTGGGTCGGGGAGTCTGCCTCGAGGGAGCCGGTTCGGGACTTAGGAACCACGAGGGTTCTTTGGGATAAGTAGAGTGGTAGAGGCGAGGCGGTGGTCTGGTTGGGCCTAGCCGGGATCCCCTTTCATTTGACTCTTCGTGTGAGCTAAACCTTGCCGCCCCGAGGCCCCATCAGCCGGACAGCTGGGAGCCGGTTCTGTAGCTCGTAGGGGTGGGGAGGTTTGGCCGGCTCGCACTACTTAGCCAATTTCTGGGAGAAACAACCTAGGACCATCCGGTGAGCCCTCAGGCCCGGGAGCCGGGTCGGGGAGCCGGTGAGCCCTCAGGCCCGGGAGCCGGGTCGGGGAGCCGGTGAGCGAGGAATCTTTTGGAGGAAACGAAACAGGGTGTGCCCCAAGAGCCGGCCTAGGTCACCCATTGCATTCATAATCCCAAAAGGGTAGGGATACATACATACATTGGTCTTTTCAGTAGTAAAATGGGCGGAGGAGCGCCGCGTTCCATGGGCGCTCCGTCTCCTCGCCGGAGGCGTCTCTTTTGCGCTTCTGCGGCTTCTAGGCATCTATCAGGTAGTACGCGTTGTTGTGTAATGCCATGCTGATGATGAATGGGCCCTCCCATGGGGAGGACAACTTGTGTTGTCCGGCTGTTCATTGGATCCGCCTGAGGACCAGGTCTCCTTCACGGAAGGAGAGTGGCCGGATCTGCTTGGTGTGGTAGTGTCGGAGCTTCTGTTGGTAGATCGCCGTTCGGCTCAAGGCCAGCTTGCGAGCTTCCTCGAGTAGGTCGACGCCGTCTTCTCTTGCCTCCTTTGCGTCTTTCTCCGTGTACAGGGTGACCCGCGGCGAGTCGAACTCGATGTCGGTGGGGATGATCGCCTCGGACCCATACACAAGGAAGAAAGGAGTGTAGCCGGTTGACCGGTTGGGGGGGGGGGGGGTCCTGAGACTCCAAAGGACGGCCATCAGCTTGTTGATCCAGCAGCCGGCCGAACTTACCAGCGGTGTTACGAGCCGGGGCTTGATGCCGGACAGGATAAGGCCGTTTGCCCTCTCGACCTGGCCATTCGACTGTGGGTGAGTGACGGAGGCCAGGTCGAGCCGGATTCCTTGCTTGGAGCAGACACGCGCGAGTGCGCCTTTGGCGAAGTTCGTGCCGTTGTCGGTGATGATGCTATGGGGAACGCCATAGTGAACCGTGATGTCGTTGATGAACCGGACGGCCGTGGGGCCGTCCATCTTCTTGATTGGTCACGCCTCTATCCACTTGGTGAATTTGTCGACAGCCACCAATAAGTGCGTCATGCCGCCTCGAGCGCTCTTGAAGGGGCCCACCATGTCTAGCCCCCAGACAGCAAAGTGTCACGAGAGGGGGATGGTCTGGAGGGCCGACGTGGCAGGTGGCTCTGCGTGCTGAAACGTTGGCAGCCCTCGCACTCGTCGACCAGTTTCTTGGCTGCCTCGAGAGTAGTGGGCCATAAGAAACCATGCCGGAAGGCCTTGGCCACCAGTGTCTTGGAGGCGGCATGATGCCCGCACTCGCCCTGGTGGATGTCAAGGAGGATTTCCAGGCCCTTTTCCGGCTCGACGCATCGCTGAAAGACGCCGGTAGTGCTACGATGAACGAGCTCATTGTTGATGATGCCGTCTGTCGGGTCCCTGCGTTGGATTTGCCTTGCCCAGGCCTCGTCCGGAGGGAGCTCGCCTCGTAGGAGGAATGCCAAGATAGGCTGGGCCCATTAGGGGGCCGAGATGGGGGCTGGCTCGGGAGCCCCCGGGACTGGCTGATCAGCCCCCGGGACCGGCCCGGGAGCCCCCGACTGGAGGCACAGCCCCTGGGAATGGCTCGCCAGTCCCCGGGACCGGCTCGCTAGCCCCCGGGGCCGGCTGGTTGATGATCATCATGACGGCTGCGTCGCTGGAGCCGGCCAGCTAGGGCACGGCCGACTCCATTGGCGTCGGCAAGGCGGCCGATGTTGCGGGAGCCGGCAGCAAAGATGCCAACGGGGCAGCCAGAGCCATTGACGGGCCGATGGCATTTGCCGGTATGAAGATTGACTCTGATTCTGGGGAAGGCTTGATCGACGGTTTGAGCAGCCGCTCGAGGGAGACGCTGGCTGGGATGGCTTGCCGGGTGGAGCCGATTTTGCCAGTGCGTCCGCCGCCTCATTGTCCGCCCATGGGACGTGATGAAACTCACAACCCTCAAAGGAGCCGGTGAGCTGGTGTACGAGGAAGTGGTAGCTAGCCATGTTGGCGTCCCTGGTGTCCCATTCGCCAGAGACTTGCTGCACCATGAGGTAGGAGTCCCCGAAGCATAGGATGCGCCTGCTACCGATCTCCTTGGCGACCCGGAGGCCGTGGACGATGGCCTCATACTCGGCCACGTTGTTGGAGGCGGCGAAGTGGATCTGGAGGGCGTACTTGAGCTGGTCACCTTTTGGGGAGGAGAGGACTATGTCGGCACCCAGGCCGGTCCTCATTTTCGAGCCGTCGAAATGCATGCGCCAATGTGTGGAGTCTGGGGGAGGGGGTACAAACTCTGTCTCCGCCCAGTCGACGAGGAAATCAGCCAATGCCTGTGACTTGATGGCGGTTCTTGGCTCATACCGGATCTCATGATCGGCGAGGGCGATGACCCATTTGGCGATCCGACCGGTGGAGTCCTGACCGCTCATGATCTCGCCGAGCGGGGCCGTGCTCACCGCGGTAATGGTATGCTCCTAGAAGTACCGCTTGACCTACTTAGCAGCGAAGTATATGCCGTAGCACATCTTCTCGTAGTGGGGGTAATTTTGCTTGGACGCGGAGAGGACCTCGCTGAGGTAGTAGGCGGGCCGTTGGACCGGCAGGGATTTGCCCTCCTCCGGCCGCTCAACCACCAGGACGACGCTGATGACGTGGGTGGTCGCCGCAATGTAGGCGAGTAGTGGCTCCTTCTCAGCCGACGAGGCCAGGATGGGTGCGCGGGTGAGCACCTTCTTGAGGCCGCGGAAGACCTCGTCCACCTCGTCAGGCCAATCGAACATGCCCGGTTTCTTGGTGTGGCCCGGCTCGATTAGAGCTGTCTTGCAAAGGAGCCCGTAGAGGGGCAGGGCTTTCTCCCCGAGCCGGCTGATGAACCGGCTGAGCAAGGCAAGGCAGCCGGTGAACTTCTGGACGTCGCGGAGCTGGTTCGGCTTTGGCATGCGCTCGATCGCACTGATCTTCTCAGGGTTAGCTTTGATGCCGCGAGCGGACATGAAGAAACCCAAGAGTTGGCCGGCTGGGACGCCGAAGACGCACTTCTCCGGGTTGAGCTTTATCTAGTACTCGCGCAAGTTCGCGAAGTTTCCCGGAGGTCATCGAGGAGGCTGAAATGCTTCTTGGTTTTGACGACGATGTCGTCAATGTAGACGTGGATGTTCCTGCCTATATGAGGCAGGAGGCACTTCTGCATGCACCGCTGGAAGGTGGCACCTGCGTTCTTCAAGCTGAAGGACATGGTGATGTAGCAGTAGGCCCCGAAGGGCATGATGAAGGAGGTCTTGAGCCGGTCTTCCAGGTCCAGCTTGATCTGGTGGTAGCCTGAGTAGGCGTCTAGGAAGGACAGCAAGTCGCAGCCGGCTACGGAGTCAATGACTTGATCGATCTGTGGCAGGGTGAAGGGGTCCTTGGGACATGCCTTATTCAGGCTCGTGTATTCGATGCACATGTGCCAGGTCTTGTTTTTCTTCAGCACCAGGACTGGGTTGGCCAGCCAGTTCAGGTGGAAAACTTCCATGATGAACCCGGCTGCGAGCAGCCGGGCGATCTCTTTGCCTATAGTATGCCATTTCTCCTCGGAGAAGCGGCGCAGGGGTTACTTGACCGGCTTGACGTCCGGCCAGACGTGTAGTTTGTGCTCGGCGAACTTCCTCGGAACACCCGGCATGTCCTTGGGAGACCATGCGAAGATGTCCCGATTCTCACGAACGAAGTCGACGAGCTCACCTTCCTATTTGCTGTCGAGGCGGGAGTCGATGGTGACGCACTGAGACGAGTTGGCCGGGTCGAGCAGAATTTGCTTGGGGTCCTTGGACGGCTGGAAGGAGGCCTCGCCAACGGATTGCGAGGGAGGAGCTGGCACGTCCGGCTGGCTGGCGGCAAGAGCCACGAGCTGGTCGAGCTGCCGCTTCTCCTCGGCGATTTCTAGGGCCTCGCAAGCCGGCTGCCATCTCGAGCACACTCGAGCGACATCTTGTAATCACCCACGATGGTGATGATTCCTTTGAGGCTTGGCATCTTGAGCTTGAGGTAGGCATAGTGGGGGACCGCCATGAAGCTGACGAGGGCCGTCCGACCCAACAGCTCGTGGTAGGGGCTCGCGAGGTCCACGACCTCGAACAGCACCGGCTCGCGGCGGAAGTGGCCGGGTCCACCGAAGTGGACGTCGAGCGTGATCTTCTGACAGGGGAGCAGGACTTCCCAGGCACGATGCCATAGAAATCCATTCGGCTCGCCTGTAGTTCTTCTATCTTCAGCCCCAGCTTGCACATCGTGTCGAGGTAAAGGATGTTGATGCTGCTGCCACCATCTATCAGCACCCGCGATGGTGGGGTCGAGGACCAGAGCGTAGCTGCCGGGATCCGGCATCACGGCAGGGTGATTGGCCCGGTCCAAGCGACCGGATTCTCCGATCAGTGCATGAATGTGGGAGTTGTCGGCATGGTGGTGTTCACCTCACGATGGAGCCGGCATTGATCATGCTTGCTCATTTCCTCACTGGTGAAGATGATGTAGCAGCCATCTTGGTTGGGGAACTGGTCGTGAAGACGACCATCGTTCTGGGCCTGAGCCGGGGCAGCAGCTGCGGCCGGGGCCGGCGCAGAGCAGGCTGCGCGGGAGGAGCCGGGAGGCCGTCCCCCCGGGCCAATCGCTACGAGAAGCTACACTGTTGGAGCATGTGCGTAGAGGGCTTGGCCCCTGAGTGGTTCTTGCATGGGAGGTCGAGCATCTGCTCGAAGGTGAGCTTCGGCTGCCAGGCAGCCTTGCTAGAGCACTAATGCTGGCTGGACGACTGGGTAGCCGACTCTTGTTCCTCGATGGTGTTGACCTGCCGGCTCCCATAGCGGGCATCTGGCTGGTCATTCTTGCGCTTGTTGACCTATCGTCGTTGCCTTGGCGGGCGGGGTTGTCTTGACCCCGGATGGCTGAATCAGCCGTGGCATACTTGTCCGCCTTGGTCATGAGCTCGGCGAGCATCGCTGTCTCGGAGCACAAAAGCTTGTGCTTGAGGGGGGTGCCGTCTCGACAGCTTTCGATGAAGTACTGTATGGCTTGCACCTCATGCACCCCCTCACGGGAGTTGCGGAGCTCAGTCCACCGGGTGAGGTAGTCACGAAGGGATTCGTTCGACCCCTGAACACACATGGCGAGTTCGCGGGGGCGGCCGGGCCGCTTGTAGGTGTCGGTGAAGTTGCGGACGAAGGCTTCCTCGAAGTCCATCTAGGTGTTGATGCTGCTAGCCGCCAAGCTTTTGAGACAGGTGCGGGCTGAGCCGATCAACATGAGGGGCGCGTAGCGAACAGCTACGCGCTTGTTTCCCCTGGCGAAGCCGACGGCGGTGGTGTAGTCGATCAGCCAGTCCTCAGGCTTGGTGGCCCCGTTGTCTTTCGGGGTGTCCCAAGGGAGCATGAAGCCGGTTGGAAAAGGCTCGGTGCGGATCCGGAGGCCGAAGCAAGCCGAACCAATCGAGCCCTCCTCCTCAAGGAGGGCGGATTGCGCGAGTTTGTCGATGCGGTTGCGGGCGTCGTTCTCGCTGCGGGGAACGCATGGTCCGAGTCGAGCCGAGAGCTCGGGACGGATCGTGGGTGGAAACGATTGCCCCAACTCGTGCCGTGGGGGCAGCGTGTGCCCGCGGCTATGCCGGCTGCCGGATGCCGAAGCTTCGTGGTGGCGGCCACTTCGAGGCGGGTTGTTGGTGAGCCGGCTGTTAACAGCTAGCTGCTCGCTCCCCGGTGGCTGAGAGGGCCGGGGGTAGTTTATCTCGTCCCGGCAGCCAGAGACGTGACGGGAGCAGGAGTACCGGGCCGCCTGGCGGCCGGCGGTTCCTATGCTCTCGCGTTCAGGACGAGGGCCTTCTGTGGCAGCGCCGCCCATTGCGAGCAGATGCTGCTGCACATCAGTAGCATCGAGGAGCTCCTTGATGTGGCGCTCATGGGTGGTACGCTCTTCGCCCTCCAAGTTGGCCAATTCCTTGGAGGCCACCATGAGAGCCCGCAGGTTGGCTACGAGGGTGTCATAGACGGGCATCTTGCCGCCGAGGATTTCGGCGGCCTCGTGACCGCGGTCGCTCACAACCCCACGCTGGCTGTGATCGGTGCTAGCCGGGGTGAGACGGTAGGCGAAAGCATACTCCCGCTGGGCCGCATCCATGCGACACCGCATGGCCGCAAGGGCGGTGGCATCCTCGAACAGGACGCGACGAATCGCCTTGAGATCGGCCGCAGCGGTGTCAGGGTTTGCCGTTGGGGCGATAGGAGTGCTCAAGCCCCGGAGGGCCACACCAAGCGGGTCGGAGGTACCAACGCGGGCAGCAGCAGCGCTAGCCGCGGCCCACGCACGTGCAGAAGCGGTGGTGGATGTGTGGCCATTACTCCCATGCGATCGTGAGAGCCGCTAGACCGAGTCATAGTGAGTGCGCCCACGGCCATGGGTAGACCTGCGCAGACGAGCACCTGTGCGGGGTACTCGTCAGCGGCCTGAGTCTCGGTGAGGCTGAGCTTGCCGAAGCGCTCGGTGAGCGCGTCGATGTCGGTCGTGAGGTCGATGGAATCGTCCGCAGGGCGTGCCGGAGCAAGCCCCACGAGCCTACGGTTTCGCGTGGACGTGCGGTGATGGCGGTGAATGGCGAGGGGTCTCGCCCAGAGCATGAATCTGGCCGTTGCCGCGTATGGCCCTGCGGTGGGCACCAACTGTCATCGTTTTCACATGACAGATGCCATGTGTAGGCTTATCGTAGGTGGTTTGGGCCGGAGGACGCCTACGGGCTCCGGGAGCGATATTGGGCACAAGCGGTGATGACACATGATGTACCCAGGTTCAGGACCCTCCGGGGGAGGTAATACCCCTAGTCCTGCTTGGTCTGGTTGGATGGATAGTTATGTTTACGAGGGTGCTCCTAGAGCTGTGTCTAGAGGAGGGAGAAGGAGCAGCCGGCTCGTTCTCCTCCGTTGCTAGAAGCAATGTGAGGGAGAACCTCTATGTGGGTGTGCGAGGGTGATTGTCTGTCCCCGTTGCATGGGCGGCTTGGGGGGTTTTATAGGCCAACCCCCCGGCTCTTATAATATGTTCTAAGTACAGGGGCGGGGGACTCGGCTGGCAGTCTCTCCGGTTGGCTAGGGGGTCCCACCATTCGCACCGTCTCGTCATCGGTGGGGTTTGCCGGCCGAGCGGTCCCATCTCCTGTTGGGGCCCGCCAACCGGCTTTGCGATTGGCCCTCGCCCACCTACCGTGGCCCGGGTCGCCCGGGGGGGGCGTCGTCTAGCGCCAGCCGGCCGAAGTCTCCGGTACGGACAGCAACGGTGTAGCCACACCGAGGCAGGTAATCGAGTGGGCGAGGGCGTGCCGGCACTGTTCCCTCGCCCGGTCATGCTCCCCGAGGTGTGCAGCCGGGACGGAGAGACTGTAGCCATGCGCTGTAGTGCGTCAGCGGCCACTGTAGCCATAGGGCCGCCCGTCGTGCCGGTCGTGTCGTGTCGTCGTACCCACGCATAGAGGGGCAGCACGTTGCATGTCCGTCCCAGGGTCAACGAAGGAGGCGGCCGAGAGGCAGCCGGCCGAGGGTCGAGCTGGCTCCTTGACCAGCCGTCCGGGGCGCCAGCCGGCGCCAGCTCAAGCCGGACGTCGTCCAACCGGCCACGATCAGCCGGCCGCGTTGTTTTTCTTTGAAGCGGGAGGGGAATGACCCCGTTGCTTTGGCATACCTGGGGGTAATAACCCCATCATGTCTGCAGTCCTCATTTCATCCCCATGGTCGTTATTAGGCCAGGAGGCTCATGATGGGTTCGATAGTGTACTTAGCTTTGTATGATGCTGGTGATCCTGCATTGCGAGGCGAGACAGGCTGTTCCATCAAGCTACGACTCCGTCCGTGATATCTTCTTCTTACCTTCTGAACGGTCTGGGGGCCCTTTCGGCACTCTGCGTCTGTAGGTCCCATTCCCGCACATTTTCCCACAACTGTTAGGTAAGACCGAAGAGGACGTACTTCACGAGGTGGGGCCCTGGTAGTCCTAATGCCGATCGAAAACCATGGATGGCACCAGGAAGTCGAGTGGCCATATGACTGGTAAGGCTCCCGAGGCACGTTGCCCAGGAGCACCCTTTTTCTACGCTCAAACCGCTCTACGTCGTCAGGTCCCAGTCGTGCGCATTTCCGCACCACTGTTAGGTACGATCAGAAACCAAGGACGCACTTCACGGGGCGAGGCCCCGACACCCCTGATGACCGGTAAGGATCCTAGGGCATGCTGCTCAGGAGCCCCCTTTGACGCTCAAGCGATTCCCCATTCCATCCTTCCATGGGCCGCCTCAGGAGGCCTTAGGCCCCCTTGAGACCCCATGTTGTGATGTCGTGCTGCGGTCGGAGCCCCCAAGCGGGGCCGACCGCTAAAAATCAAGCTCCCCTGAGGCGACAGGCCTCGCCATCTAGCTCTGTGGCGCCTCGGGGAGGTGCAGAGCATTTGACTCCTTGCCAAACACCATTCAGAAAGAGAGACTTCAAACGAGGAAATGCAGACAAAAATCCCCCCTTTTAAATATAATGTTTCGAAATTCTCAGGCTTCATTCCAAAAAATTGCAACTTGAACATCAAAAGGAAGCAATTAAATAACGCGTCCGGCTCCTAGGCTGTCCTTCGTCTTCACCCAGCGTTGAGCGTAGGGCATCCACGTTGCATGGGCATAGCCATGGATGGGCAGTGTTGTCTTCTCCGCCAGCTCCGGGATGTGGCTGCCACATTGTGTGGGAGGAACCCCTCCGCATGCTCGGGGGCTCCGGGCATATACATCCCGCTCATTGTTACGTGAGAGTGTCATGGCCCTGGGCAAGCCCCCAGGCGCATGTCTGTGTGGCTCGCAGCGCCGTCGAAGATCATCTCGTGCATTTCTGCCAGTTTTGCGCGCCCTTGTGACCCTAACCCGAGTGCATCGCTCCCCGCGTGACCTCAGGATCGCACTCCCGAGTCCCAAACATGAGCGCGATGCATCGGCGCGGCCATAAGGGTGTTCTGTCGGTGAAGTATGCCTCGTGAGGCGCCCATGCATCACACGATCGAGGTCCCGAAGGCCTTGGGAGGCCCATCCTCCTGAGGCCGTGCAGGTGTCGTCGTTGTTGTGGGTGGATCACATTGCATTTGTCTTGCCGCTCCTCCCAGGTCATCACCCCTAGAGCTTGAGGGCTTGGTCTATCGTCACTTTCCCGCGGGGACACCGGCTGGTGCCGCGCCCCACGGCTTGGGGGTGCCCTCCTGTTCCCGCCACCTTGGGTACTTCTTACTCTTGGGGGGTGCTGGCGCCTGTGATGGACGCTTGAACCTCCCCCCCGCCAGGTGGGCCAGGTGGTATGACGTAGTATGGTACGTAGGGCTCCACGTAGGTGCTCAGTCCGCCTCCGAAGTCATCCATCGGTGCGCCAGGGACGGTCCCTCCCGGCGGTGGGGTAGGTCGCCCCATGCGCGTTGCTCATAGACCCTCCTGCGCCAGGCCACCGCCGTTGGGTGGGCCTCGCGTCCCCTGGTGTAGATTCCCCCCTTGGTACCCTGATGCGCCTCTGCCGTCATTGCTTGCTCATCCAGACGCCTGTGCCGCCCGCTCACTATGCCGGATGGCGTGCTCCCGCCTGGGCTACCCAGGTTGTTGAGGGCCCGCTGGGTTGCGGGGATGCGTGTCGGTGTGCGCACTGGGTGCCCTGCCGTTTCCTCCGTGCGCCTGGTGGTTGTCGTCGGGCTGCGCCCTGAAACTGGTCACTGGGATACGGAGGAGAAGGAGCACAGCCTGTGGCGCGCCCCGTTCGGCCCCGTCCAGCGTGGGAGGGTCCATCCACCGACAGGCTCGGGGGCGGGCTCAGCATGCGAGCTCCCGGCGCCTGGCGCCTACGGTCTTGAAGAAGAGTGAGAAAGGATGGCGCTCTGGGCGACAGCGACTAGCTTCGCGATGTGATCCGCCCATGCATCGAAACCCCCGTGCATCGGTCGGTGGTGGAGCATCTCACTTGCCAGTAGTAGCGCATCATGCACGTCGAGGTCTCCCACGTAGGTGTGACATGTTGCTGATGCTGGGGGCGCTGCCCGCCCGCCATGCGTCTGAGCGGCACTAGGGGGCGGTAACGATGGAGGTGACGCTAGCGACCTGGTACTGGCCGCAAGGTACCACGACGCTCGGGCATGGGCCTCCGACCGCCGCGACGAGGTCGACAGAGGTCGGCCCGCTACGGCTCAAAGAAGCTTTTTGAGCATCGGCCATCAGAGCAGCGAAGCTTGGGAAGGACAAAGCTTGGAGAAGACCTTGACACGCCCCTACCTGGCCCACCAAATGTCAGATTTTGGGCTCCGCAAAACCCTAAAGATTCGAACAAAGGGGCGTGTGTGAAGATCCCCCATGGCCTCGTCCAACCTAGCTCGCTATTCGATGAACACAACAAAGAACTCGCGTGACGACAAGGAAGAAGATGAACACGATAGTTTACCCAGGTTTGGGCCATTACGAAACGCAATGCCCTACTCCTGCTTTGGTGGATTGCCTCTTGTGGAGGTGAGGTGGATGAACAAGTACAGTGTTTTCGGGCCTCCTGAGGGCTCTCAGTGGTGTTCGAGGCTCCTTGTGGTTTGGTGGATGATGAGTGATAGAGTCGGTCGATTGGGTTTGGATCCCCCTCTATGAAGCAGCCTACCCTCTCTATATACCAGTGGCCCAGGTCCTCTTCCCTTATTGCAATGGCAGGAGGGGATCCCACAATGGCCAATTTTGATGGGGGACAGGGGTTCGTGCTCGCGCTACCCAAAGGTTGTCTACGCCTGCAAAGTAGCTGTCGACGCCGCAGGGATGAGCTCAGCGATGACGTCTGCTCTGCGGGACAGGTGGTTGTGGCCTTCTTGCACTGGAACGAAAACCTTTGGGGGTGCTTTGGGAACCCGCGTGTGTCCTTGCTCCCTTTGCACCAAAGAGGAAACTGCACCGTCTGGCGCACTGGTGCTCGCTTGTCCTTCCTTGTGTCATCTTTGACTCCTAAGTCCGGGCCTTGCATAGAGATCTCCGCCGCTCTGGAGGGGGCCTGGGGAGGCCCATCCCTCACGGGTGTTGTAGGTGTTCTTCCTCGCGAGTCTAGGGCCCTCGTGAGGGCCTTGTCTTGAGTGGGGCCTTGTCTGGTCCCATTTGGTCGATGAAATGGGCCACATCCTAGGCCGCAGGCAGTCAGGTCTGGGTACCCCTTTCCGAGAACGCCGACATTCCGTTTGGACTTCGTTTAATATTCCATATCTGCAAAACTCAAAAACAAGGAAAAACAAAAACTGGCACTTGGCTCTAAATTAATAGGTTAGTCCCAAAAATAATATAAAATAGCATATTAATGCATATAAAACATCCAAAATAGATAATATAATAGCATGCCATCATCAAAAATTATAGATACGTTGGAGACGTATCAGCATCCCCAAGCTTAATTCCTGCTCGTCCTTGAGTAGGTAAATGATAAAAACAATTTTTTTGAAGTCGAGTGCTACCTAACATATTTATCCAAGTAATATTCTTTATTGTGGCATGAATATTCAGATCCATAAGACTCAAAACAAAAGGTTAATATTGATATAGAAACAATAACATTTCAAGCATACTAGCAACGCAATTGTATCTCTTCAAAATATAATGGCAAAAGAAAGTTATCTATCATGCCCAAGATGCGCGCCTATCCTTTTTAAGGCTTGAGGTCCCCGCAAGGGATAGATGCGCATCTTTGCCGTCAGCAAGTATAGTATCATCACATCATACAATAGTGAAAATATGAGTATACAAGATTGGCTTACACTCGCCACATGCTAAATTACAATTCACTTAGAGTTCAAATCATCAAGATGAAGACAGGGTCCGCCTACGGATGAAATCAAATGATAAAACAGATGCAAATGAAACTATCTCGCTATCCCAAAGATCATGACCATGGTCCTCTACTCATCCGGGTAAGTCACATACATCCTACCTCTTTCCTCATCATATTCCCACTGGAGCTGGATAAGATCATCCTGCACGAACTCATCTGAACCTGTACCTGGAGGGTTGTAGTAATCTATGAGCCATAAGGACTCAACAATCAAGCGCCCAGGTATCGAGACTATTCAAGCTTAAAGGTTAGGTTGGGGTAAGTGTTTAGTTTGCAGCAGCACTAAGCATTTATGGTGGCTAACTTACGCAACATGGAAATAAATATGAGTGGCCTACGATGAACGATCGAATCTAGTATGATCTCTATGAGATCCTGAACACTTACTTACGTCAATCATAACCCCACCGTGTTCTCTCTTGGAGTAGGTTCACAAGTAGAGACGATCACGGTTACTCACACAGTTGGTGTATTTTAATTGGAATTTACTTCAAGTTTACTATAACCGGGTGTTAAACAAATATCCAAGTTGCCACGTAACCGCGAGCACGGCTTTTCGAAAGATTTAACCATGCAGGGGTGCTCCAACTAATCCATCACAAATTAACCACACTCCACGGGAATAACCTCGACCACGGACCTCGCGATCATCATAGGCAATTCCAAAGGAATTCCAACACCTCGAGAGAAACCCGAAGAAAGTCAGACTACACATGCAAGACACACGATAAAGGTAAAACAAATCCAGTAAGACCTCCCGACATGTCGACAAACCCGATAAGAGCCACGTATCTCGTTCTCAGGACACGACCGGATGAGCGCAGCATATAGTGGCCTGATAGAAATCTCCCGGGTTGCCCCGAGTTGTCCCCGCACACGACTCTAGTTTGGACCAACACTCATGAGGAGCACTGGCCCGGGGGTTGATTAAATTATCCACGGGTTTGCAAGGCCCTATGCAAGTTTTTATTAAGTTGTTAGAAAATGTAGTACCAAAGTTGGGTCTTGCCAGGCAAGTTTTAATCTCAACCGAATGAACGAGGGGGTCCCCATAACAACCCCGAGCATGTTAGGAGCGCAAAATATGGAAAACATAACACCGGTAACAAGGAACTAATGGCGGTAATAGCGGAACAAATCACTTAGCAAAAAGCGAAGCCTTCCACCAATACCAAGATATATATATATGTGCTTTAAATTAAATGCCAGATAATATTGTGATATCCAAATCCATGTTATCACATGGAACAACCTGCACCTGCAACTAAGAATGCTATAAGAGGGGCTGAGCAGCGGTAACTGAGCCAATCAAAAGTTTGCTAGGATGTGGATGTTAGAGGCTGTCATGGCAATTAGGAGGATGATATCAAGTGTTAGGTAGTGCAATTGTAATGATAAGAGCGAGAAACTAGCAAGCAAAAATAGTATCGGGATCCGGGTACGATCATCTTGCCTGTTGGTTCTTCAGCGAAACAAGTAGCGAGATCCTCATAGTGGTACTCTCCTGGGTCCTCGTACTCAGTATCAACAATCGCGTCTACCCAAGAGAAACAGCAACAATAAACATCCAACCAAGGTGCTATGCACAACCAAGATGATGCATGATTCATTTATGAAGATTTAAACATGGCAATTCAAAACTAATCATGTTTCACATGCAAAGTTTGTATATTAGTGAACCTGGACAAAACCTCATGTTAAGTTATTTAGACATGCATGAACATGGAAAATATGGATGCATCATGCAAAAATCGATAGAAATGCATATAAGGAACGCAAGAAACGGAGTTACGGTTCTCACGATACGCTCACGACAAGGTACGAAGGCAAATACACAAGACCACCAAGCCATGGGCTAATTATTGGCATTCCAAGGTAGCCACTGGATAGTTATGAAAAATTAATCACAATAGGCTCAAGAATCAATCAATTCCATGGATCATAGCTCCCACAAGTCACAAAACAAATAAACACACAATCTGCCACAAAACAGCAACATAGCAACTTCTACAGCTCACAACTTTAGATACAGGAAGCCTACAGCTACAAACAAGATATTGTCAGAATCTACTCAACACACACATCAACTTATCAAACTACACAATCATCAAAGGAGGCACACATCAATAATAATGAAGCAATTAAGTTGACATGACGAAACAGTTTTCTGGGACTTGGTGAAAATTCCAGTTTTCTGGAATCTGAGTTAATAAAGTAGCAAGTTGACAGCAGTAGTTAAATATGCTATAGAGATCCTATTGGCATGAAAATTAACAGGATAGTATAAGACAATACCTACTACGAATAACTAACACTGAGCATGAGCAAATTAACAACATGTTGATAGATGTCACCCACTCTACATGGCATAAAAATAACAGCAGATTCACAGACTTGCTAGTTTTTTAGCATGCTGAAACAGAGACATTAAGTTGGCTACTTAACAGCATGTTTCCCACTTATATGGGTGATTCTCATGTTAAACAAAAATACCATGGCATACTAGATACAAAATACTAGCACTCCCTAGTTGGCACATATCCCAAAGCAGGCATGGATTAAATTATGCAAAAATGACAAAATGGCATCTCAGCTAAAATGAAAGATTTATGAACTTGCTCAAAAGTTAAATCTGAAAGTTCCAATGGATTCATTGGGTCATTCTACCCCCAAAACATATGTCATACGCCTATGATCATGTCAAGCAACATGCACCCTAAGCTAGCAAAACTACCACCTACTCATAAGTGACATATAGATCTAGATGACCTTGAACAACTAAGAACACCACCATATTAGAAACTTAATGCACCATACAACATTGATAAACCTACTAAAATGCATCCAAGAAAGGGATATGCCAAGTGGGTAAGCCCTCTACTCCCCCCCCACACACTCTACTCACATACACACATGTCAAAGCACTTGCAACTACCCACACACACACACACATCCACCTCTCATGTACTTACATACACACACACTACATCATGTAGATACACACACACTACCACAACATATGCATATATACATGTATGTATATACACATACACACTCTAGCACACACACATATATGCATGAGCACACACACATATGCACATGCATATGTGAATGCTCACATGCACATACACACACACTACACATAACCAGCAAGGAAAACAACAAGAATGAGACAAAATAAGAATAAAAACAAAATAAAAGAAAAGAAAAAGAAAAAAACAAAGGGGAGGGGTTCGGGGGTCGAACCCACAACCTCCTGGTTGTCTCCCCACAGAGCCTACCACTCTACTATCGCCGCGATTGATAACAGAGGGGGGCCTCTACCCATCTAATACACACACACACATGCTCACATCCCTCTCTGACGAAACTGAAGATGCACGCTGTGATGACAGAGCAAACGTCGGCGAGCTACGGCTGACTCCGGTGACCAAACACACGGCGGAGGCCCTGGCTGGACTCACTGCTACTGCCCGCACACGCGCACACACTCACAAGCACCTAACACCGGCGAGAACGCTATCGGCGATGACGACCGATCAACACGGCGGCGATGGCACACGGCACTCACGACGGTGACCCAGACACAAAATTGGACGGGGCAGAGCGAAAATGGAACCCCTGCGAGAGCAGGAACTCGCACGCCACGCTCGGAAGCATCAGCTCAACGGTGCACTCATCGGAGACAAGGTTCGACGGCGGCGGAACGCACCTAACATAAACATGCACCTACACAGGGCTAGCAGGCTCGAGATCTGGCGAGGAGGGACGGGGAGCTCACCGGAAGCTGATCACGCAGCCAATCGAGCTCGAGGACGCGCGATGACAGGGAATTGACGCGGCGGAGGAGCTCGGCCGGAGGGGAGAAAGAAGAAGCAGGGCGCAGCCTTGGCGTCCCTCGGGGATGCAAAGGACATCGAGGAAGAAGACGACGATGGCGACATGATCTCGACGATCTCCGGCTCGAGGGGCTCGCCGGAGAAGCTCCCGCGGCGACGGGCACACCTCTAAACCTCACCGCACACACACTCTAAACCCTCTAAACCTTACCTTGCCGGGGACAGGAGAGGAGCAAAGGAGGAGAGGAGGGGAGGTGGCGGCGCGAGGAGGGAGTGGAACCCTAGGGGGCCGAGGGCGCTATATAGGCGATGGGACAGCCGGCGACAGCGACGGAAAAGGCGACGGCGACGCGGCTCTCCTCTCCGAAGACTGGCGGCAGAGGCGACGGGAGCAGGTGCCGTGTGCTCACGCGGGCTGGGCCGCGAGAGAGACAAGGCCCACCTGCCTCTCTCTCTCTCTCACTCAAAATAGAAAAGGGTTTTCCATTTTTTATAAAACCAGCCACACTAAAATAAATCCCCAGAGCATGTTGAAAGGTTTTAGTGCAATGCAAAAATACTTTTGAGGAGGTAAAAACATGCTCTAATTAATAAAAATGTCATGTTGATTTATTGTACAAGTAATTTTATTATTTTTGAAAATAGCAGCCCCTATTTATTTAAGCACAGATTCGAACATACCCCAAACGACAAAAGGAGCAGTCTCTAAAATTATTAAAATGAATAGGGCTACCTCTTGAACATTTTTAAACAATTTTACAAACAACTTAATTCTGATAATAAAATTAAAAGAAGAGAAGGGGTATTAGAAAGGGGATGTTGAGAAGGAATTAGAGAGGGGAAGAAGAAGAGGTGCCCACATGAACTCCACCCACACTCAAACATCATCACAACACAAGTCACACTCACATCCAATCACAACATGTCAAGACACATGAAAGCAAGCATGCAAGATGAATACTATGATGGATGATATGATGCATGAATGCAAACCAACACATGGGACAAGGTGCAATTCATATATAGCTCATGACACAAGGTTCATACAATGGGGTACATGCCATAAAATGTAGGGACAACACTTGGGCTGTCACACTATCCCTACAATATCATATGGTCTGGCTATGCTCCATCTTCCCCCACACAAAGTATTTATATCATGCACAACCCCGATGAAAAGTCAAGCAATTGTTTTCGCACCTTTATTTTCTCAAACTTTTTCATCTCTCACGCAATGCATGAGCGTGAGCCATGGATATAGCACTATAGGTGGAATAGAATATGGTGGAGGTTGTCAAGGAAAGGAAGAAGATAGTCTCACAACAACTAGGCGTATCAATGGGCTATGGAGATGCCCATCATTGGATATCAATGTGAGTGAGTAGGGATTGCCATGCAACGAATGCACTAGAGCTATAAGTGTATGAAAGCTCAAAAGGAAACTAAGTGAACGTGCATCATGAAGAAAAATTCCACTAGCTATATGAAAGTGACAAAATAGGAGACTCTCTATCATGAAGATCATGGTGCTACTTTGAAGCACAAGTGTGGAAAAAGTAGTAGCAATGTCCCTTCTCTCTTTTCCCTCATTTTTTATCTTTTTTTGGGTGGGCATCTAAGGCCTCTTCTATTCATTTTTTTATTTGGGCTTTGTTGTCCTCTTTTATTTTTCATAAAGTCTGGAACCTCATCCCCACTTGTGAGGGAATCATAGCTTCCATCATCCTTTCCTCAGATGGGACATCCTCTATAATGAAAAATCATCACACTTTTATTTACTTACAACTCAAACGAAAAATTACAACTCGATACCTATGACAAAATATGACTCTATATGCAATATGGAAGTGATGGTGCATGCCATAAAAGGAAACGGTGGAAGTTGCATGGCAATATATCTCGGAATGGCTATGGAAATGCCATAATAGGTAGGTATGGTGGATTTTTTGAGGAAATATATATGGTGGCTATTTTGAGGAAGGTATATGGTGGTTGTTTTGAAGAAAGTGTTTGTTGCACCGGCGAAAGTTGCGCGGTACAAGAAAGGCTAGGAAAAGTGGAAGGGTGAGAATGTGTATAATCCATGGACTCAGTATTAGTCATAAAGAACTCACATACTTATTGCAAAAGTCTATTAGTCATTGAAGCAAAGCATTAAACGCATGCTCCTGGGGGGTAGGAGTTAACCATCGCGTGCCCCCGACCCTCACACAAAGGTCGACAATTTATAAACAAGTCATGCTCCGACTTCCTTACATAGCGGTTCACCATACGTGCATGCTAAGGGAATCACAAACCTTTACACAAGTATTTTTTACCAAGTCAAAATTTACTTCCTAACATGTCTCTTAACATTACCATCTTTACATCTCAAAACTTTATGCAAGGATCAAACTTCTCATAAATACTCAATGCACTTAATATGGAAGTTTTTATTATATCCCTTTTGGATGCCTATCATATTAGGACTAAATTCATAACCTAGACCAATTACCATGATTTTTTAGAAACTCTCAAAATAATATAAGTGAGGTACGAGTGTTCAAGTATTTCTATAAAATGCAAGCACAACTGTGCTCTAAAAGATATAAGTGAAGCACATAGAGCAAAATTGCCTAACTCAAAAGATATAAGTGAAGCACAAAGAGTATTCTAATAAATTCATGATTCAACGTGTCTCTCTCAAAATATGTGTGCAGCAAGGATGATTGTGGAAAACTAACAAGCAAAGACTCATATCATACAAGACGCTCCAAGCAAAACACATATCATGTGGTGAATAAAAATATAGCCTCAAGTAAATTTACCGATGGATTGAAGACGAAACAGGGGATGCCTTCCGGGGCATCCCCAAGCTTAGTATCTTTGGCATCCTTGAATATGACTTGGGGAGCCTTGGGAATCCCCAAGCTTAGATTCTTTCCACTCCTTATTCCATAGTCCATCCAATCTTTACCCAAAACTTGAAAACTTCACAACACAAAACTTAACAAAAAACTCGTGAGATCCGTTAGTATAAGAAAATAAATCACCACTTTAGGTACTGTTTTGAACACATTCTTTATTTATATTGGTGTTATACCTACTTTAATCTAACTTCTCCATGGCTCATACCACATGAAACCCATAGATTCATCAAAATAGGCAAACAACTCAAAGAAAACAGAATATGTCAAAAACAGAATAACAATCTGGAAACTGAGTATACTTCTGTAACTCAAACAATTCTTACAAATTAGGATAACATAGGAAATTTATATATAAATCTTGTGTAAAAATTTCAGATCAATTCGACACTCTGAAAAAATTAGAAACTTCCTGGACTAAGCGCAAAAGTGTCTGTTTTTCAGCAAGATCAAATCAACAACTACCATAGATCACCCGAAAGGTTTTACTTGGCTCAAACACTAACTAAAACACCAAAATACAATTACTACAGAAGTAATAATGTATTAAACACTCAAAAACAGAAGCAAAAACAAAACACAAAAATAAAATTGGGTTGCCTCCCAACAAGCGCTATTGTTTAACGCCCCTAGCTAGACAAAACACAAAATATCTTGGTATTGTCATCTTTGGTATGCAACTCCTCAATTGCCCACTTATAAGCCCTAGGAGGCCCGTTGTTCTCATCAAAGATAATACTCCTAGGTAAAAAATCAAGAGATTCAATGGTGGCAATTGGTTTCTTCATAATATTGAGAAAGTTGGGGTGAATACTTATTGTCTTAAGATCTTCATCTTTTCTAGAAGATTCACCCTTATTTTTAGGAACATAAACAAACTTGGAAGCCTTAGGAGGCGAAGGAGTTGGAGTGGTTTGTACCAAAGCAAAAGTGGATCCCAAGTTGGTAATAATGTCCTCTAGCTTGGCAATTCTAGAGGAATCTTGTTCCAGTTTTTCATTAACTATGGGTTCTTTTTCCTTGAGATTTTTAAGGTAACTCCTACTTTAGATCCATATTGAGTAATATGATTATGAATCTTTTTATCCAAGTTTTCAATAAGCTCAACCGTAGCAACCTTTTTTCAATAATATCAAGCCTTCGCATCACATGTTCGAGAGTTAAAATTGTTCCAGTAACCATGATTGGGGGTGATCCTAACAAATTTATCATAGCACTATAAGAGTCAAAGGTATGACTTCCCAAAAATTTCCTCCCATGATGGTATCTAGAACATATCTATTCCAAGGAGTGATACCCACGTAAAAATTGTGAAGGAGAATGAATGTAGATTGCTTACAAATAGATCTATTTTGAGAATTGCAAATTCTATACCAAGCATCTTCTAAGTTTTATACTTCCCTTTGCTTAAAATTAAGAACCTCATATTCGGGAGTATTAGTTATAGTAGTAAGGCTAGCCATGAGTTCAAGCAAACGAAAGGCAAGCGAAAGAAGGGCGAATAAAAAGGCAAATCTTTTTGGTATTTTCTGAAAATCGATTTAGAAGTGGGGGAGAGGAAAACGAGAGGCAAATGGCAAATAAAGTAACTGAAAGACATGAGTTTGTGATGGGTACTTGGTAGGCTTGATGTGGACCCTCCCCGACAACGGCGCCAGAAATCCTTCTTTCTACCTCTTGAGCAGGTGTTGGTTTTCCCTTGAAGAGGAAAGGGTGATGCAGCGAAGTAGGTAAGTATTTCCCTCAGTTATTGAGAACCAATATATCAATCTAGTAGGAGGAAGAAGAAAGTCACCAATGGATGCACCTACACAAATAATCAAACTCTTGCACCCAACGCTATAAAGGGGTTGTCAATCCCTTCACGATTATTTGCAAGGATTAGATCTGATATAGATAGATGTAACGAGTGCGGAAAGTAAAAGGTAAATAAATTGCAGCAAGTATAGATCTGAAAACATATGATGGGAAATAGACCCGGGGGCATAGGTTTCAATAGAGGCTTCTCTCTTGAAGGCAAATATCATGGTGGGTAAACATATTATGTCAAGAAATTGATAGAAGAGCGAATAATCATGTACTTATCCAAGGCAATGATCATGCATATAGGCATCACGTCTGTATCAAGTAGACCGAAATGATTCTGCATATACTACTATTACTCCACACATCGACCGACTCGTGCCTGCATCTAAAGTATTATGTTCATGAAGAATAGAGTAACGCAATAAGAAAGATGACATGATGTAGAGGGATAAACTCAAGCAATATGAAAAAACCATCTTCTTACCCTTGATGGCAACAATACAATACGTGCATTGCTACCCCTACTTTGTCACCTGGTGAGGACACCACAAGATTGAACCCAAAACCAAACACTTCTCCCATTGCAAGAATTACCAATCTAGTTGGCCAAACCAAACCAATAACTCGAAGAGACTTGCAAGGATATGAAATCATGCATATAAGAAATCAGAGGAGACTCAAATAAGATTCATGGATAATCTGAACTTAAACTCACAATTCATCAGATCTTGACAAACACACCACAAAAGAGGATTACATCGGATAGATCTCCATGAAGACCATGAAGAACATGGTATTGAAGATCAAAGAGAGAGAAGAAGCCATCTAGCTACTAGCTATGGACCCGTAGGTCTATGGTGGACTACTCACGCAACATCGGAGGGGCAATGGAGTTGGTGTAGATGCCCTTTGTGATCGAAACCCCCTCCGGCAGATTACCGGAAAAGGCTCCAAGATTGGATCTCTTGGGAACGGAGGCTTCCAACGGAGGAAAACTATTTGCATGGATCTCTTTGATGTTGGGGGAATATTTGGGTATTTATAGGCCAAGAATTAAGGTTAGGAGACCTGCCAGGAGGCGACAAGCCTGCTAGGCGCGGCTAGGGGGACCGCACCTAGCAGGCTTGTGGCTCCATGGCACCTCGCTTGACGTGCACTCCAAGCTTGGATGACTTGTTTCCTTCTATAAATATTCCTTCCAAAGGTTTTATTCTGTTTGGACTCTGTTTAATATTCCATATCTGCAAAACTCAAAAATAAGGAAAAAACAAAAACTGACACTTGGCTCTAGATTAATAGGTTAGTCCCAAAAAATAATATAAAATAGCATATTAATTCATATAAAACATCCAAAACAGATAATATAATAGCATGCCATCATCAAAACTTATAGATACATTGGAGATGTATTACCGCCCATTCTCGTCCTCACTGCAGTGGCCAAGCGTGACGCCGCCTGCGCCACCTCCCCGAGCCCCATCGTCGCCACCCGCGCCTCCTCCCTGAGCCCGTCGCCGCCGGTGAGCATCTCCTCCTCGAATTTTGTTCATTTTTTTGTATGTTATATAAAATGCATATGTGTATGTTAGATAAAATGCATATGTGTATTTGTTTTATATTGATGTATGTTATATTGATGCATATGTGTATGTTATATTGATGCATATGTGTGTGTTTTTATATTTGAGGATGTTCTTGTTGATGCATATGTGTA
This sequence comes from Hordeum marinum, assembly GCA_022496015.1. Classification (NCBI taxonomy): domain Eukaryota; kingdom Viridiplantae; phylum Streptophyta; class Magnoliopsida; order Poales; family Poaceae; genus Hordeum; species Hordeum marinum. Next base: position 117,965,778 of record CM039678.1, read on the forward strand.
TTTGTTTAGATGTTTAGTTGTTTTATCGTCGGTCGTCGGTGACGCGATATTGAGGAGTCCTCGATGATCGTCGGTGAGGGAGAGTACCCCCCGACGATCCTCGGTGAGGGAGAGTACCCCCCTGACGATCCTCGGTGAGGGAGAGTACCCCCCGACGATCATCAGTGAGGGGGAGTCCCCGACGATATCGAGGAGTCCCCGATGATCGTCGGTGACGTGATATGATGTTTAATTAGATGGTTAAATGTTTACTTGCATAGCGTAGTCGTTGAGTTGACGATGCCCGGCCAGCATGCATCCTCGCCGTCGACTCGGTGGCAACCACCTGCTAGAGACTATTGATTAATGCCTTGTATTGATTTCCATATCTCATGTTTTGTATATTGCCATGTCATAATATTTGCAGAAACTACGGATCACAGAGACATAGAACAAGAAGACTTGTTGGGGGATATAATCCGTGCCGAGTATAATCCCTTGGTGTATCTCAATGACACTGATGGTCAGGAAGGAGAGGATGGCTCGTCTGGTGATCCAACAATGCAGGAGGCAAGAGATAATGACGGCTTCGGTGATCGAATGGCGGAGGAAGGAGATCATGATCATGGCTCCGGTGACCGAATGGCAGAGGAAAGAGATGATGATCACGGCTCAGGTGACCGAATGGAGGAGGGATCCTCAACTTTTGCAAAGTCCAGCAAGGTAAGGAGACGAGGCCCTAAGAAAAGGTTGTGCCAGGATGAAAGGTTCACGATCACAGAAGTCGCGAACGATGGCCAACCAATTGCTCCCAAGCGGTGCAAAGACGCATTTGTACATCAGTGTGGAGTTGTTGTTAGTGACTACGTCTTGATCACCACCCAGCAATGGAATAGGAATAGTAGGGACGCCGAAGTTTCTTATGTCCATGATAGACTGAAAGATGATCTTTGGACCGAGTTGATGAGAAATTTTAGCCTACCACAAGAGGAGGATCCGAATAACCCAGTTATAGAGTGAAAGGTCAAGTCGTGCGCTCTTAAGAAGATGCCAGAACTATTCAGGAACTAGAAGAAAGATTGGAACACAAAGTTTGTCGAGAAAGATAAGACTCCGAGTTCGTCGGTTAATATGAGAAGATAAGAGATCAATGGCCCAAATTTTTGGCCTACAAGAAATTGAAGAAGAGTAATAAAATGTCACTGAGAAACAAGAAAAAAGTTGTAGCGAAGCAGTATCAGTTGGCTAATGCAAAGCCCGACCGTTGTGGGACAAAGCTGAGCAAGACCTGCTTGCTAAGAACGTCCACCCAGAGACATTGCACTGGCAAGATCATTCAATGACTTGGTTCTTCGGGGTTGGGGGAACTTTGGAGCCAGAAACAGGGAGGTGTGTCTGGACGAGAGCTCAACTTGCAATACCCATCACAAAGCTTGAGGCAGCAATCAAGGTAGCACAGGAAGGGACGTTCATTCCCGACAGACAAAAGGACGAGCTGACAGAGGCCCTCGGGAATCTTGAACACGCTGGACGAACATTAGGTACATCAGGCTCCGTTCCGTGGAAGCATGGGTTTCCCAACAGCGGTGGTAATATAAGCCGAGAGAGAAAGAGGAAACTAGAAGCAAGCGAAATGCAGAAGCACAGTGCAAGATTATCAAAACTAGAGGAACTTGAGAGCCAGCGAGCTACCAGCCAACCATCTGAGTGGCACGAAGATCCTTCCTTCGACGCCGCCCCAGAAGCTACCCCACCACTTTCCACATGGCTATGCTATTGTGATCATGGATGAAACAATGGATGGATATGAGGGGATCGAGCTTGATAACCCTACAAGTGAAGAGGATATTGCTCTTCTGGAAAATGCTCAGAGGAGTACATGTCTATGGAGAAAGGAGTATATCAAGCTTTCAAACTGGAAACCTCAGCAGATTGAGCCTCCTCCGGAGCGTCAGGGCACTCCGCCTCCTCCCCCTCCTCCTCCTCGTCCTCATCCTTCGCCTCCTTGAGGGATCACTAGAAGAGTGTCTAGAGGGGGGGGTGAATAGACTACTAGCAGAAATTTAAAACCTAACCTTTTCCCAAGTTAATTGGTTGGCAAATTTTAATAGTTTTAGCAAAGCTAGAAAGTTTAACAGCCCTACACATGCATACCAATAAATATGGCAGTGGAAAGTAAAGACACTGGATATGAAGTAAAGAGTTGAGATAGGTAGATCAAACGCAGTTGGAGATGCAAGGGTTTTTCCCATGGTTCTGATAGGTGGCGCTATCGTACATCCATGTTTATGGAGTCTTCAACCCACGGAGGGTAACGGTCGCGAGAGTCCATGGAGGGCTCCACCCAAAAGGGTCCACGAAGTAGCAACCTTGACTATTCCATACAGCTTCCGTCCATGAAGGACTAGCCTCACTATGGGTAGATCTTCACAAAGTAGGCAATCTCCTTGCCCTTACAAACTTCTTGGTTCACTCCACAACACGAAGTAGGAGGCTCCCCAACGACACCTAACCAATCTAGGAGGCACCACCCTCCAAAAGGTAATAGGCTCGGTAATGACGATGAACTCCTTGCCCTTGTGCTTCAAGATGATAGACTCCTCAGCACCCAATCACTCTCTCATAGATTTGGCATGGTGGAAGAGATGGGATTGGTGGAAAGCTACTTGGGGAGGCTAGAAATCAAGATCCATATGATTGGAGTGGAAGATCTTGACCTCAACGCAAGGGTAGGTGGTTCTCTCTGAGAAAATATGATAGGGTAGATATGGAATAGTTCTGAGTGCTTCTCTCTCGAGTAGGTGGTGGTGAAGGGGTATATATAGGCATCCCCAAAAATCCACCCGTTACACACAAAATGACCAACTCGGTGACACCGATGTGTTAATCTCGGTGGTACCGAAGTGACCAAAAGGTGGCAAATTTTCAATCTCGTTAAAGCCGATATAGGAAACTCGGTTGCACCGATAAGGTGACCAACGGTCATATTTCCAATCTTGGTGATGCCGATCCAACATTCTCGGTGGGACCAAAAATGTGAATTTGCGTAACAGAAAGTTGGCAACTTAAACTCGGTGGCACCGATATGGAATCGGTTGCACCGAAGTGGCTAGGGTTTGGCTTGAGTCTGTCTAGGTTCTGGAATTGGTGGCACCGAAGTGGGAAAGTTGGTTGCACCGATTTTGAGTGTTGGGTATAGAACAAACTTTGGTGGGAGAGTTTGTGGATGTTTTTGGCCACTATCACTTGTGCACGTTTGAGCATATTGTTCACCAACAAAACCTTACCCCCTTTAAATAGTATTGGCTTTCCTGGACTCAAAGTGATTTATCACAAATATAAAATGTAGAGTCCTCTTGCTTGAAGCTTGGCCAACCTATTTCCTTGCATCTTGGGGTTTCTACACAATATCCTTTTGCCAAACTTTTTTGTAGACTGTATCTGAAATACACTAGGTAAAAATATCAGTCCAAGAGACAATGTATGTTGTCATGAATTATCAAAACCACCAAGGGAGCATGTTGTGCTTTCAATCTCCCCCTTTTTGGTAATTGATGACAACATACAATCAAAGCTTCAAATAAATATATGCATGATTATACTGAAGATTTTGAAAGACACATGACTTAGACTTGCTCCCCCTAAATGTGTGCAATCCTTTAAAGGATAGTTGCTTTTGAATGCATAAACACACATAAGGTAGAAGGGATATAACAGGTCATGTGTATGTTGGCTATATGCATCAAATATATATGAATGAGATGTATATTTGTTCAAGACATCACTCTTGCAAACAATATGTGCAAGAAGCAAGAGATCATCTTGATCAAGGATATGATGCATAGACTTACCTTGAGTTCTTGAGCATCCTGGTGATAGAAACACACTTGAGAAAACAATGTTAGTAAACACAATAGTATTCTACCAAACAGCAAGGCAATAGAACTCAAAATTTCCAAGATAAGATATGGAGGACATAGAAAATAGTATTCCTTAGAATTGATATGTCTCCAAGCTCATTTGGAATTTTCTCACCGTAGATATGAAAATAGACTATCCTCTCCCCCCCTGAAACTTAGCATGTAGATATTAGGATTGGATAAGGTGAGCAAGGTCAACACTTTTCTTCTCCCCTTGTTTATAAAGGTATGAGAATTGATATTGGCTCTCCCCCTTGATCATATCTCCCCGTTTGCATAAGCATGTATCTCCCCTTTAGCATGAAGCTTTGATTTTCTCCCCCTTGGGCATTAATTTTCAAAAAGGTCAAAATCAGTGATAGATACAGGGAACATTGACGGAGAAGGGATCCTTGAGAACAAGGGTCATCGAAATGTAGGATTCATAGAAGTGAAAACCGAGAGGGTCATGGAAAATGACTTGTTCTTCTCCTCCTTTCTTCATGGAAGAGAGGGATCCTTGAAAAACGAATTTTTCTCCTCAAGATTAACTTTAGTTCTTCTCCCCCTAAGTAGACAAAGTTTTTTTACGGGATCATGGAAGTAACAGAAGAATTACAAGAAAGATCACTAAGAAAACACAGAATTTTGCAAAAGTGAATTCAAATGAGACAGAATGAAAATCGGTGACTCCAAGATAGATAGTTCGGTGGTACCGAGATTTTGTAGTGCAGCTTGTCTACAATTTCGGTAGAACCGAGATATCTGAGTCGGCGGCTCCGAAAGAGAAACCAAGTTTCTCTTTTTACAAATTCAAGAGAAAGATTTTCAATGAAATATGAAGTTTTTACAAGGGACATCAACTAGAGAAGATTGGGTAGTTATGAGAAATCATGCAATAGAGAGCAAACCACACCAGATTCTTAACTAGATGATGGGCGGTGACTAGGTCACCTATATTAGAGTATATCGACTTAGGAGCCAAGCAAGAATACTTGATCATAGGTCATACTCTACGTTAAGCTCAAAATGGGGTTACCATTTTTCGATTAAGCATTTTAATGTCTTCATATCGCTTGAGTTGCTTTAGCTCATTTCTTGGAGTAAAGCCTTTTCAAGGAAATGAGTTCATACCTTTGAGTGATGTTGATGACGTAGCTTGTAGATGAACTTGTTGAGGATGCTCGAGGTTGATGAAGATCATCTTTAGTTTTGAGCAATCCTTCTTGTTCTAGTTCACTGGTTACCTACAAAGATTAGTCATGCAAGGAAGAACAATAGATATATCCTATTGACATGATACCAATTGAGAGTGTGCAATTTTGATCAAGTATATGTCAAGGATATGGTTGAGCGGCCATGTTCCTTCCATCATCAAGAGGGGTTGTGGAAACTCGGGAATGACAAGATTCTTATGATAGGAGTTGATGGCAATCTTGTGGAATGAAGTTTTTCCAAGTACCTACAAGAGATTGGATTAAATACAAGGGAGCATATAATTCCATGGCATAAGATGAAATGTTAGGATACATGGAAATATCAAGAAAGCTCATGCCCTTGCATGCAACCGAGTGAGTCTAGCTCAAGTTTGAAGCATCGATGATGTTCAACTCACTCCTCAAGTGACAAAATGTCTTCTCATCAAGTGGCTTAGTAAAGATATCGGCCAATTGCTTGTTAGTGTGAACATGCTTAAGATTAATATCTCCTTTGGCAACATGATCACAAATGAAATGATGTCGAACTTGAATATGCTTAGTTCGAGAATGTTGCACAGGATTATGACCAATTTTAATTGCACTTTCATTGTCACAAAGTAATGGAACGTTTTTTAACATGAATTCCATAATCCTTAAGTGTTTGTGTCATCCATAGTAATTGCACACAACAAGATCTAGCAGCAATATACTCAGCTTCGGTAGTCGATAGAGATACCGAGTTTTGTTTCTTAGAGGACCAAGATACAAGAGATCTGCCCAAAAATTGACACGTACCCAAGGTGGATTTTCTATCAACGTTGTCACCGGCATAGTCCGAATCAGAATAGCGAACGTGGTCAAAAGAAGATCCCTTGGGATACCAAATGCCAAAATTTGATGTTTGTATCAAGTATCTCACAATGCGTTTTACAGCTAAAAGATGACATTCTTTCGGTGCAGCTTGATGTCTAGCACACATGCAAACACTAAGCATAATATCGGGAAGAGATGCACATAGATATAACAATGAACCAATCATATATCGATAAACCTTTTGATCAACCGGCTCATCCTCTCTAGTAAGATCAACATGTCCACTAGTAGGCTTAGGGGTTTTCATACCTTTGCACTCCTGCATATTGAACTTTTTGATCAAGTCCTTGGTATACTTAGTTTGAGATATGAAAGTTACTTCTTTTGATTGCTTGATTTGCACGCCAAGAAAGAATTTCAGCTCACACATCATGCACATCTCGTACTTTTCGGACATCAACCTTCCAAACCTTTCACTAAATTGAGGGTTAGTGGAACCAAACATAATATCATCCACGTAGATTTGGCACACAAATAATTCACCATTAACTCTCTTAGTGAATAAGGTTGCATCAATTTTACCAATTTCAAAACCTTTTTTGATAAGAAACTTCGTTAAACATTTGTACCAAGCACGAGGGGCTTGCTTGAGTCCATAAAGAGCTTTATCAAGCTTGTAAACATGATTAGGTTTCTTAGGATTAACAAAGCCAGGTGGTTGCTTGACATAAACCTCTTCTTCAATGTCACCATTTAAAAATGCACTTTTAATATCCATTTGATAAAGAGTGATATCATGGTGATTGACATAAGCAAGAAGAATGCGAATAACTTCAAGTCTAGCAACAGGGGCGTAGGTCTCACCGTAGTCGATACCTTCGACTTGTGTATATCCCTGAGCTACGAGGCGAGCCTTGTTGCGCACGACTTGACCATCTTCGTCTTGCTTGTTCCGAAATACCCATTTGGTTTCGATGATGTTGTGTTCATCCTTGGGCTTCTCCATGAGTGTCCACAGTTCGTTCCTTTCGAAGTTGTGAATCTCTTCATGCATAGCGTTCACCCAATCCGCGTCTTCAAGAGCTTGTTCTACCTTCAAGGGCTCAATGCTAGAGATGAAAGAATAATGCTCATAGAAATTTGCTAGACGAGTTTTAGAGCGAGTGATCCTCCCTACTGTATATCACCAAAGATTTGGTTTAGGGGATGGTTCTTGGTCACTTGTGCTCGAACTCGGGTTAGCTTCCGATTGTTGGTTGGTGGAGGTTCTTCTTCATCCTCCTCTCCTTCATCTTCGTTGTTGTTGAAGGTGCCGTTCCCTTGAGGTTGTGGTGGATCTTCATGATGCACTTCCTCCTCTTCATCATCTTGCCATGTACCGCTTGTGGATGCCTCCATGTCATGTTGTGGTTCACCTTGTCGTGAAGTAGGGGCTTCCACTTGAGTTGATGAAGTACTTTCATTCAACTCCATGGGACGAATCTTGCCGATGAGTAGATCTAGGATAGCTTCCGAAGGGTTCTTATCACCTATATCATTTGGCAATTGTTCGACTTGCGAAACATTAGATTCATCAAGCTTCACATCTACTGTCTCTTCAACTTTTCGAGTGAAGTTGTTGTAGACACGGTAAGTGTGAGAGTTCGATCCATAACCAAGTAGGAATCTTTCATGAGATTTATGAGCAAATTATGTACGACTCTGCTTATCATGAATGTAGCACTTGGAGCTGAATACCCGAAAGTATCCAACTTGGGGTTTGTTACTGGTGAGTAGCTCGTATGCCGTTTTACCAAGAAGCTTGTGCAAGTAAAGTCGGTTTGTGGCATCACATGTTATTTCCACGGCTTCTGCCCAAAAGTGTTTTGGCATCTTGTATTCGTCAAGCATCGTTCTTGCCATCTCAATGAGTGTCCGGTTCTTCCTCTCAACAACTCCATTTTGTTGAGGCGTGCATGTAGCTGAGAACTCATGTGATACACCTTCTTCGTCAAGAAAGGTATCCACATGGGTGTTCTTGAACTCAGATCTGTTATCGCTCCGAACCTTCTTGATCTTCACTTGAAACTGATTTTGCGCTTTGCGAGCGAAGATCTTGAAGATCTTTTGAACCTGTGACTTATCATCAAGAAATATTACCCACGTAAATCTAGAAAAATCATCAACTATAACTAGACCATAGGAATTTCCACCGAGAATTTTGTAAGCATTGGGACTGAAAAGATCCATGTGAAGTAACTCGAGTGGTCTCCTAGTAGTCATGATATTCTTAACAGAGTGACTTCCACCTACTTGCTTTCCAGCTTGACAAGCACTACAAAGTCTATCTTTTTCAAAGATAACATCTTTAACACCAAGTATATGATCACCTTTGATAAGTTTGTCCAAATTACGCATGCCAACATGTCCTAATCTTCTATGCCAAAGCCAACCTTTAGAAGATTTAGCAATTAAACAAGTGCGAGGTTTGGATCTTTTAGTGAAATCGACAATGTATCGGTAAAGACTATTTTATGATTATCTTGACGAAACACTTGGCAATCTACTATCGTGAACAGAACATTGAAACCGAAATCAGCAAGTCTAGATATGTAAAGAAGACTGTAACCAAGGGATTCAACAAGCATAACATTTTGAATAGAGCTATCATGGGATATGGCCACCTTAGCAAGGCCAAGTACCTTACCCTTAGAGTTGTCTCGAAAGGTCACGTACCGTCGAGGACCTTGATTAGGCGTGATCTCTTGGAACATGTCTTTATCACCAGTCATATGGTCCGTACATCCGCTGTCGAGAATCCACTATTTTCCTCCGGACATGTAATCCTTAAAGTTTGCCATAAGACTCAGATTCTTCATGATCTTCTCATACTTGATGTCAAGCAACTCATATTCTTCCTAATAGCCACGTTCCACATTGTCATCATCAAGTGGGAAATCCTCATCATAAAGAACAAGAGATTCGTTAGAATAGTGGTCATGACAATGTTCAAGTTTATGAGTGCGAATGGCTTCTCCTTTAGCACGCATAAGATCACGGAGTTCAAAAGGCATTTATCAAAGTTTGGATCACTATGCTTCATTTTGTGAAAAGCAATGACTTTATGAAGAATTTCATCTAGATTCCATAAGGAAAGATTTGGAGATCGTTTATCCAAATCAGTCCATAAGGTATAAGCACATGCAAAGTTCTTCATTTGAGAAAGCACAAATCTTGGTAAACCTCTAACAATAAGATTGACAGTTCTTAGGTTACCAAGCATGTTAATTTCCTCTTCGTGTGTGGGATGCAATTCATCAATAGGAGGCTCATAGGGGCGCATAACATATTTGCTCAATTGAAATTCATTAAACAACTCAAGCATCAAAGGTTTCCATTGACTATACTACTCTCCATCAAGAATGGGCACTCTACAACTCAAACTCCCTATACTAGACACATCCATCTTCCTCCTCGGTGATTAAACCAAAGCAATGGAGACCAAAGCTCTGATACCAATTGAGGGATCACTAGAAGAGTGTCTAGAGGGGGGTGAATAGACTACTAGAAGAAATTTAAAACCTAACCTTTTCCCAAGTTAATTGGTTGGCAGATTTTAACAGTTTTAGCAAAGCTAGAAAGTCTAACAACCCTACACATGCATGTCAATAAATATGGCAGCGGAAAGTAAAGACATTGCATATGAAGTAAAGAGTTGAGATAGTTAGATCAAGCGCAGTTGGAGACGCAAGGATTTTTCCCATGGTTCCGGTAGGTGGCGCTATCGTACATCCACATTTATGGAGTCTTCAACCCACAGAGGGTAATGGTTGCGAGAGTCCACGGAGGGCTCCACCCAAAAGGGTCCACAAAGTAGCAACCTTGACTATTCCATACGGCTTCCATCCACGAAGGACTAGCCTCACTATGGGTGGATCTTCACGAAGTAGGCAATCTCCTTGCCCTTACAAACTTCTTGGTTCACTCCACAACACAAAGTAGGAGGCTCCCAAGCGACACCTAACCAATCTAGGAGGCACCAGCATCCAAAAGGTAATAGGCTCGGTAATTACGATGAACTCCTTGCTCTTGTGCTTCAAGATGATAGACTCCTCAGCACCCAATCACTCTCTCACAGATTTGGCATGGTGGAAGAGATGGATTGGTGGAAAGCTACTTGGGGAGGCTAGAAATCAAGATCGATATGATTGGAGTGGAAGATCTTGACCTCAACACAAGGGTAGGTGGTTCTCTATCAAAAAAATCTGATAAGGTAGATATGGAATAGTTCTGAGTGCTTCTCTCTCGAGTAGGTGGTGGTGAAGGGGTATATATAGGCATCCCCAAAAATCAATCCGTTACACACAAAATGACCAACTCGGTGACACCGATGTGTTAATCTTGGTGGTACCGAAGTGACCAAAAGGTGGCAACTTCTGAATCTCGATAAAGTCGATATAGGAAACTCAGTTGCACCGATAAGGTGACCAACGGTCAGATTTACAATCTCGGTGACGCCGATCCAACATTCTCGGTGGGACCGAAAATGTGAATTTGCGTAATAGAAAGTTGGCAACCTAAACTCGGTGGCACTGGTATGGAATCGGTTGCACCGAAGTGGCTAGAGTTTGGCTTGAGTCTGTTTAGGTTCTGGAATTGGTGGCACCAAAGTGGGAAAGTTGGTTGCACCGATTTTGAGTGTTGGGTATAGAACAGACTTTGGTGGGATAGTTTGTGGATGTTTTTGGCCACTATCACTTGTGCACGTTTGAGCATATTGTTCCCAACAAAACCTTACCCCTTTTAAATAGTATTGGCTTTCCTATGGACTCAAAGTGATTCTCACAAATATAAAATGTAGAGTCCTCTTGCTTGAAGCTTGGCCAACCTATTTCCTTGAATCTTGGGGTTTCTCCACAATCTCCTTTTGCCAAAGTTTTCTATAGACTGTATCTGAAATACAGTAGGTAAAAATATCAGTCCAAGAGACAATGTATGTTGTCATGATTTATCAAAACCACCAAGGGAGCATGTTGTGCTTTCACTCCTCCGCCTCCTCCTTCGCGTCATCCAGCGCATGAGGCCACTCCACCTCCTCCTTTGACTCCTCCGGCGCATGAGGCCACTCTGCCTCCTCCTCTGCCTCCTTCGAAGCTTGAGGCCACTCCGCCTCCTTCGGCGCGTCAGGCCACTCAGCCTCCTCTGGCACGTCAGGCCACTCCACCTCCTCCTCCTCCTCCAACGCGTTAGGACACTCCGACTACTCCGACGCGTCAGCCATGATGCAAGAGAAAAGTCGCCGCCGCTCCAACGGCTAGCAGTACAATAGGCGGAAAGAAATTCAAATTTGGTCCAAGCCTCAAGCCTGTTCCAAAGTTACCATATGAGAGGACTGACAAACAAAACGATGACATTAGTAAAGCCGAAATGAAGGCCCATTTTTCACGGAAAGATCCACCTTTGAAGGAAATGGTAGATCCGGTGAAAGCGAAGTGCACTCTGGATGCCCTGAAGCGACCATCACCGCCTCCGCTGCCATCAAACTATGACCATATAAAGACATATAAGGAAGCACAACGGTCGGGAAGTTCTTCTAGTGATGCAAGAGTGAAAGAACAAAGAAGTGGGAAAACAATTCCCTAGCTCGGCGAATAGGAGAAGCAATCGTGCCCCCCACTCAAGGTGTCTAGCGATATCGCTAATCATCCGGTGCTACTGCCCGGTACCAAACCTGGTGATTACTTGGGGGATGATGTAATTTTTGAAACGGCTGAGGTAACAGTAGAAGAATATAAATACGTGCAATGGAAGCCACTCATCAAACTTGATCATCCTCATCTAACAACGATGATGTACAATTTGCATGAGTGGTATATGAAAACCTGCAGGGAGTCTGGGAGAGACACTATGTGACACCTTGGTTTTGTGCGACAATGATCATTGTAATTAAGCGTAGTGATGGCCATGATTAGTGCCTAATCATTTTGCTAAACAATATATGATCCAGTTAAAATTCTTATCTCAATTTAAATTTCACTTCAAAAGCCAATTGAATTTTATGGTGATAAAATAATTCTCCAAACAACATCAGGAAAATGTTGCACACTATGGAATAATCCAAAACAATTATTGTTAAGGAAAACAACATCACCCTCAAGTTGGTGTGGACCCCACCATTCAAAACAGAATCATTTTTTGCATTTAAAAGGCCCTATAAATTTCATGGTTAATTCCAACAGTACCCAAAAATCCTCAAACTTGTTGTGGCCATTCAAAATATTGCAAGTTATTACGTGGACCAGGTGACACATTTTTGCAGTAGAGGGTTATTGTAGAAAACAAATAAAACAGAATTAAAAAAAGGAAAAAAGTAGAGAACCCCTCCAGCCCATCTAGCCTTCGGGCCAACCAGGCCGGCCTAGTCGATGGCTTCTAAGCCATAAGCGACCGAAACCCTAGCCTCCCATCTGGATCGGATCGGCGGCTGCCCCGCGACCCGACAGTGCTGACGCCGGTGCTCCACCGGCACCACCCCACCGGCGCCTTCTCGTCGCCGACCACCTCCTCACCCCTCCCCAACGGCTCCATCGAGCCTCGCCGACCTAGTCACCCCACAAGGCTGGTGAGCCCACTGGGCTCCTTCCTCCCCACAACACCGGTCGCGCCCGCTGCGGCCTCCGGTCGCCATGACATCGCTCCTGGCCCCACTCCGGCCCCCGTCGCCATGTTCCCCCTCGCCCGTCGCCGTGCCTACTCTCTATCCTCCCCCCCGAAGCTGGATCTGGCGCGACCCGTGCCACTCGTCATGAGCCACCGTCGCCCGTTCCCCCCTGGCATTCGCCCCACGCTCGCCACTGTCAGGCCGTGCCCTGCCACACCCGCATGCCCCTCCTGCTCGCTCTGTGCACTCGCACGGACGCCCGCGCCCGCGCGCTCCCATGCCGCTCATCGTCTGTTGCTTGCCGCACACGTTGGCTGGTCACCGCCGCCCCCTGGCCGCCGGCAAGCCCCTGGCTTCCCCTAGGCCCGTTTTGGTTAGTGGGGCTTAACCACCCACTAACCCACCCCCACTCTCTATGACAAAGGGGCCCATGCCCCTGTAAAACGATTAAAGTAATAATAATAATAATAATAATAAATAATAAAAATGAATATATAATAAATAATATTAATAATTTTTTAATTAATTGTTAAATTAATTAATTACCTAATTAAGGTTAATTAGATTAACTAATTACTCTATTAAGTGTAATGAGAATGACATGTGAGCCTAGCCCCATTAACACTAATTAATTATGTTAATTAAAATTAATTAAACGGAATGACAGGTGGGTTCCACTCTACTAATTAACCTGATTAATATTAATTAATCTCTAATTAAAACTGAGTCAATGACAGGTGGGACCCATTGGTTAGTTTGACCAGTCAACATGACTGTTAACTACTGATGTGAGCATGACATCATGCTGATGTCATAATTCTATTTCAAATTAAATCTTATCTATTTTATTCCAAAATATTAATAAAACTTTAAAAATTAATATAAAATAATCCGTAACTCTGATGAAAACATTTTATACATGAAAGTTGTTTAGAAAAATACCATGAACCCGAATATGATGTCTGTTAGTCTCTCACGTGCTCCTAGAATAGCAAACGTGGAACTTTTCCATCGATTTCATCTACCTGGTAATAACCAGGGACCTGGGAAATATCGTCAGATATTCTTCCGATCCGTCTGCGACGTGTAGTACTGCGTTAGTGCATGCCTAGCCCTGCATATTACTATGTCATGCATCGTGTTGCATCTGTGCCTTATATTTATTGTTTCTTCCCCTCTTTTCTCTTCGGTAGACCCCGAGACTGGCAGTGCTACCGGGTACGACTACGCGCCTGACTATCAACATTTTGCCGCAGAGCACCAAGGCAAGCAACCCCCCCTTGAGCATTCCGGTATCGCCCATTTCTTACCCTCTCACTCTTGCATTAGATTTTGATACTATATTAGTTTGCTCCTATTCTGATGCATAACCTGTTTTTGCTAAACTGCTACTATACCTGCAATCATATCAACTTCTTAGTATAGGTTGGACAGTGATACCCTAGAGACCCCAAAATGTCCTAATTGCCCCTGCTTTCACCTTCGACATATTCAAGGACTTGAAGACAGAAGACTCGGTCATCATGACCGGCTGACAAACCCTTACTAACTCATCACCTCACACCCCTTAAGTATGACACATCAGAGCTACTATCGAGTGTCGAGGGTGATACCTCACTTAGCACTCCCGATGTTAATTTTGTAGCGTAGCTACTCGATCGTGGGTATCGAGGGTGCTTCCTCCTTCCCAACTATCGATAGCGACTCTTGTCACACCCATACTTCGAGTGGGATCCATTGAGGGTGATTCCTCGGATATCCACTTGGCGTATAACCACACAACTACTACTGACTTGACATTGTACTAACGTGACGGGACTGAAGGGACAGGTGGTGCCACTCTATTGAGGTGGATCTGAGTTCCCGACAGTCTTGAGACGGGTCGGCCCCAAGGGTACCCATGTGTGTGAGATAAGGTGTGATGCGCCGGGAAGGCATCCAAAGGGTTAAGACGAGACGTGGACGGGCAGGAGAGGCCCTTGCCACACATCCTCGAGACGGGGCGACGGGACCGCACTTCATGGCTCGCGCTTGCCCCGCATTAATAAAATGCTAATGGGTTGGATATTTGATCTGAGTTGGTCATTTGGCCTAATACGCACTAACCTTCACGTCGGAGATGTTATGGGTACTCAGTGTCGTTGTATCAGCCGAAGCTCTTCGGGCGTCAGCAATGGAGCAGCGCACGCCGGATTGGACTGGACGGTACAGCTCTTGGACTAGAGTGTACTAGGTCTGCTTCTGACCGTGTACGCATCATGCAGGAGCGCAATGGGTGATTGGACCCAAGACCCCTGCGCGCTTAGGATTTAGACCGGTGGGCTAGCCTCTTCGTTGAGCCTAGGTGGGGTGATGACGTTTTGATCTCCCGAGGCCGGGCATGACCAAGGAAAGTGTGTCCTACTGGAGGTGATCAAGCGTGTTGGGAAATATGTGGTCCACCCAACAGGGAACAAATTATCTATTCGAATAGTTGTGTCCATGGTAACAGGATGACTTGGAGTTGTACCTTGATCTACTACAAGTAAAATTGTGACTCTAAAGTGAAATGAATGTTGGCTCCGAGATTACTTCCTCACAGGGAGTCGAGGAAGAATCTCTGGGTGTGGTTACTTAATAAAATTACTACAATAATATGACTTTATATGAGTTACCAGTCTACTCTCTTCTAATGCTGCAAGAAGCTGAAGATGCTAGTCTTCGATAGGACTAGGCATTCCTCCTATTCTTGCATTCTGCAGTCAGTCCAGATATACCCCATTCCTTGATAATGATGCATACTTAGCATAGTTCTAATGTCAGTCTTGCGAGTACTTTGGATGAGTACTCATCGCTGCTTTGCTTTCTCTTTCCCCCCTCGATTCGATTCTGCGTTCATACGATGGAGCCCAGGAGATGGATTACGTTGAAGACGACTACTACACCACCGTTGGATCCTACTACTACGTGGAGAGTGCCGACGCTAAGGAGTACTTAGGTGGTTCCCAGGCAGGAGGCCTCGCCTCATTCGATCTGATGTCATGTTTGTGCTAGCCTTCTTAAGGCAAAACTTGTTTAACTTATTTTTGTACTCAGATATTATTTGCTTGCGCTAACTCGTGCTTGTCGAGCTTTGTATTGGAGCCCTCGAGGACACTGGCTTGTAATATGAAGCTCTATGACTTTAATTTGTGTCTAGAGTTGTGAGTCCCTAATCTTGGTCGTATGTATTGCGTGTATGTTTAGCGTATGGTCAAATTGGGGCGTCACAAGTTGGTATCAGAGCTGACTGCATGTAGGTAGCCCCCTTTCCAACTCCTTGGCCGAAGTGGAGTCTAGTACTTGAAAAACTTTTACTAACATTGTTGTGTGGCTTACGGGCCCACATCTCAATCGGGTGGTATTAGGATCTTTTATTCCTCATCTATACTCTGGGTTCTTATCTCTCTCCTCTTTCGGGTGAAAGATTCTGCTAACTCTAACATTAGGTTCTCATGATCACATCCACCGAAGATTTGTTTCGTCAACAATTGTTTCCTTTGAAGTTATAATGCACACACTGTCATTTGACATCTTAAATCTTCTTGTTACAGATGCGTCCCGCTAGGCAGATCGTTCGCCTAACTTTGTCTCACGACACGACTGGGTTTCGGCCATTTTGGTCAACCTCTTGATCAGGCTGGGATATTGCTGGTACCCCGAGTACACTGTTTATGAGGACTACCGCAAGTTCAACCAGGAATAGTATGAAGCTGAGATGGTTATCTGGAATCGGCAAGACCTCTCCATCCCTCTCCATCACTGAGCTACACACCTTCCGTGGCATTGGAGTGACCATTGAGATGGCAGTACAGGATGTTGCCTATGCTGCTATTGTTCATCTCTGTGCAGCGAACCACTGTTTGGAGGAGATGGCATTCAGATACATCCCGTATGTTCCTGCGGGAGTTGATACTGTAGCCGACGCTAAGGTCTTGACCCCTTTCGCGTGGCAGCGCAACGTTCGATCCTACACTACTGTCTGCACCCCCTACGTGAGTCGTTGTTACGACCCACAGGTTCTGGTTCAATACACTGAGACATTGGATCGCACTGTTAGGGCTCTTAACGTCGAGTTGTACGCCACCCATGCTCATCTTTATCGGGCTATGGAGCATTTGTTGCCAACAGTCACCGCGGGGATACATCTGGAGTACATTCTTTACCTGCCCCGGACTGAGTTTCGTCCAGGTCTTGAGTGGCCTGCGGTTGGAGGTCGTACTCCGGCACGTGGACCTACACTCCCACTTGGGCACGAGTTTCTACATCAAAGTGTGCACGGGATGCAGAATCCCGAGCCCAGGTTTGATAGTCAGGGCCATGTGTAGTTCTGTGGGTTCTTTCATTGTCCTCGACATTGATGTAGCTTTTCGCTATGTCCGTTGTTGTATCCCTCTACCGCATGCCTGCATGCCGCCTAGTTGTCTAGGCTAATTTCATGTCGGACCTATCCTCTATTTCATAACGGACTTATGATTTGTAATAGACCTATGTATGGATCTGTATGTTGAATTCGAACTACTATGTCATATCTATTGCACTTCCTTCTTTGTGCAATTTACTTCATGAATGATTCTTTGTCTTTGCAATTACCCAATGCTAAACTACCACTGTTAAAATTTGACAGAATGGTTAGGCTAGCTGGTCGTGGTCGTGGTGCGCCTGAGCCACCACCGCCACCATATTACATGGCTGGTATGATGCAGCAGTTCGAACTGAATCGCCAGTTTATGCAAGGGCTTACGGACCAGTTCCCAAGGCCGAACATGAATAACCAACCAGCCCCAATGACTCTATAAGACTTCATGCGCCTCAACCTTGCGATCCACCACAGCTCAACTCAGCTGCTTGACACGGATGACTGGCTCCGTGACATCACTTATGAGCTGGAATCTTCAGGCGCCCCAGTGGCTAGCTACCTTTGCCTCGTACTTTCTGAAGGGTCCTGCTACTCAATGGTGGGACAGTCATAGATGCTCACAACCTGTTGGAACAATCATCACCTGGACGGAGTTCCAAGCTGCATTCTATGCTCGTCACATTCCTTAGGGACTGATGGACAAGAAGAAGCATGAGTTCCGCAATCTCGTCCAGGGCAACAAGACTGTGGATGCTTATCAACAAGAATTTCTGGACTTATCTCGCTATGCTGAAGAATACGTTGCAACTGATGCTCGTAGACAGGAGAAGTTCTGTAAAGGTCTCCACCCTGATATCAAATTGGCACTCCTCATTCAGGACTTTGACAACTTTGCCACCTTGGTGAACAAGCCCATTATAGTGGAAACAGGTCTGCAGGACTACAAGGACAGCAACAAGCGCAACCGTGACATGGTATCATCTTCGGGCTTAGCAGGTCAGAAGCGCAAGATCTCGATTCCCCACAACATGTACCATGCACCGCCTCCTGCTCCGAGCCTGTCCTATGCTGCACCTCGTCTGCCTCCACCCCCACCTAGGTAGCCGAGGCTCCCAGCTCTGCCACCCCGAGCTCCTGTTCCCCCTTCTCGTCCTGAGGATGGGTTGTGCTTCAAGTGTGGTCGTCTAGGACACCACGCTAGAGAATGCAGGCAGAATCAGAATCAACTTGCACTGCCTTCCCACCAGCCTCGCAACAACAATGCCAGGCCTTCTCAGGGTCGTGTTCAAGGTAACAATGTTGATCTGACTGAAGTTCAAGACCAACCTGCTACTGTGATGGGTACTCTTCTCGTCAACTTTGTACCAGCTTCTGTATTGTTTGATACAGGAGCATCGCATTCTTTTATGTCTGAAGATTTCGCATACATGCATGACATTAAGTGTGAAGAGATGAACGTCCCAATAGTGGTAAACACCCCCGCGGGCCAATGTCAGACTTCCATTATTAGCCACAATGTCCCCATTGAAATTGAAGGTTTGGAGTTCCATGCCTCCCCCATAATATTGAAGTCTTCCAATATCGATCTCATTCTCGGAATGGATTGGTTGAAAGCACATACTGCTTCCGTCGTTTGTGCCACCAAAGTTGTCCACCTTCTGCATCCTTTGAATGAGATAGTCAGCTACCATGCTCATCTTGTTCGAGATGCTGAAGCCTAACTATATGCCTTGAATGCATTAAATGAGTCACCTCTTGAGGGGATTGAAAACATTCCGGTTATCCGGGATTTCCAAGATGTTTTTTCGGAAGAACTTCCAAGGATTCCCCCTGCTAGAGCTGTCGAGTTTGTCATCAACTTGGTACTCCCTCCGGTTCTTTTTTCTCTGCGTATAACTAAGATCCTGGATACCAAGGAGAACCTTATAGATTGTTTCTTGGACTGTTTTACCCCAGCACATGCATGAAAAGTTCTGGGGTGTTTTAACTACTGCATGCAGTGGATTGGTCATCCCTAGCAGTTGCTTTTATCCATCCCACACGCGCAGCAAAGGGCCCGCTGCATGGCATGACTGATTGGTTGCCGCGTCGTTGTTGCTGCCAAAACCAAGCTAATTACTACAGTCAAAGCAGGGCACGTTTGGAAACTTGGGGAGAAGAAAGCAGAACACGCAGACTAATGAGGAAAAAATAGGAAAAGGTTATGCATAGACTAAAACGGATCGGAGGGAGTACCTGGTACCACTCCTATAGCCAAGCGTCTGTATAAGATGCCACCACATGAAATCCTTGAACTTAAGCAAGAAATTGACAATTCGCTTCGTCTGGGTTTCATCCGTCCAAGTTCCTCTGCTTGGGGAGCACCTTCTCTCTTTGTTAAGAAGAAGGATGGGACAAACCGTCTGGTCCAGGATTATCGACCAATCAACCAAGCTACAATTTAGAACAAATATCCACTTCCTCAGATCAATGATTTGTAAGATCAACTTGCTGGTGCCTCAATTTTCTCTAAGCTCGACTTGAGGTTAGGTTACCATCAGATGCGTGTTTGTGAAGAGGATATTCCGAAGACCGCATTTTTTACTCGCTATGGTTCATACGTGTACACCGTCATGTCCTTCGGTCTAACCAATGCTCCAGCGACCATCTCTTGTTTAATGAATTATATCTTCATGGACAACCTCGACAAATTCGTTGTGGTTTATCTGGATGACATTCTGGTATTTTCCAAGAATAAAGAAGAGCATGCTGAACATCTTTGTCTTGTACTGGAAAGACTTCGGCAACATCAGCTATATGCCAAGTATTCCAAGTGTGAGTTCTGGATGGACGAAGTAACCTACCTTGGTCATGTGATCTCTGGTCAACCCTGAACGAGTTCAGGCTATTCTTGACTGGACTCCCTCGAAGAATGTCAAGCAAGTCAGAAGTTTTCTCGGACTCACCAGCTATTGTTGTCGATTCGTCGAGAACTTCTCCAAGATTGCCAAGCCCTTAACCGATCTGCTTCACAAGGGTGTTAAATATGAGTGGACAGAGAAATTTCAGGAGAGCTTTCAGGCACTTAAAGACAAACTGGCGTCTGCTCCAGTACTTGCTCCTCCGGCTACTTGTAAGGACTTTGTCATTTATTGTGACGCTTCGCGTCAAGGAATAGGTTGTGTCCTAATGCAAGAACGCAAAGTGGTTGCTTAAGCCTCTCATCAGTTGCGTCCTCATGAAGAGAACTACCTAGTTCATGACCTTGAACTTGCTACAGTAATTCATGCACTGAAAGAGTGGCGGGAGTAACTTGTCGGTAATCGTTGCGAGACCAAAGTCTGAAGTACTTGTTTACTCAGTCAGATTTGAATCTCCGTCAACAGAGATGGATGGAGCGCATAGCAGATTACAACGTTGGTATTTCTTATACACCGGGCAAGGATAATGTAATGGCTGATGCTTTGAGCCGCAAGTCGTACTGCAATCACCTTCAGATTCATAAGGTTCCCCCCCCTTATTCAAGAAGAATTTCACAAGCTGAACCTCCATATTGTTCCTCAGGGTTATCTCGCTCCCCCTCCTAAAGGGTCCTACAAAATGAACCTCCACGTTGTTTCCCAGGGTTCTCTTAATACCCTGGTTGCTAAACCAGATCTTGTGGACATCATCAAGTGGATCCGGAAGTGTGACAATGAAGTCGAAAAGATTAAACGCTATCTGACGGAAGGTAAACCCTCATTCTTCACTATTGCTGAGGATGGCACTTTGTACTTCAAAGGCCGCCTAGTGGTACGGAGTAAGGAGAAAAACAATGATATGACTCAGGAGGTCATGAAGGAAGCACATGACACTCCTTTGTCTATTCATTCTGGTAGTACCAAGATGTACCAAGACATTCGTCAGAGCTTCTGGTGGTCTAACATGAAGCAAGACATTGCACGCTATGTTTTAGAATGTGACATTTGCTGTCGGATCAAAGCAGAACATCAAAGACCTGCTGGAACTCTACAACCTATTTCTATTCCTGAATCGAAATAGGATCATGTTGAAATGGATTTCATTACTAGTTTTCCCAGGTCTTAGAAAGGTAATGATGCTATTCTTGTTGTCATTGACCGACTGTCCGAAGTTGCACATTTCCTGGCTGTCAAGGAAACTATTACTGCTAGTCAGCTGGCAACCCTCTACATGTCCAGAATTGTTTCACTTCACGGTATTCCACTGGTTATTAGTTCAGACCATGGCAGCTTATTCACTTCAAGATTCTGGGCAAGTTTCCAGGAAGCTATGGGAACTCATTTGTCATTTAGCACCACTTTTCACCCTCAATCCCAGGGACAAGTTGAAAGAGTCAACTAGATTCTCGAAGACATGCTTCAAGCTTGTGTCATTTCTTTTGGCAAGAAATGGGAGGAATCTCTCTCGTATGCTGAGTTCTCCTATAACAATATCTATCAAGCTAGTCTGAAGATGGCCCCCTTTGAAGTGTTATATGGACGTAAGTGTCGAACTCCTCTGAATTGGTCAGAAATTGGGGAATGTTCACTTATCGGTCCGGATATTATCCAACAGGTCGAAGACCAAGTCCGCATTATTCATGCCAATATGACGGCTGCTTAGTCTCGTCAAAAGAGTCAGTATGACCGTCATCACAAGGATATGGTCTATCAACCTAGCGAAAAGGCTTATCTTCGTTTTACACCAATGAGAGGTACACACCGTTTTGGGATCAAGGGCAAGCTGGCTCCCCAATATATTGATTTGTTCACTGTTCTCGAAAGGCGTGGTAAAGTGGCATATCAATTGGAGCTACCGCCAAACCTTTCTCAGGTTCATGATGTGTTCCATGTGTCATAGCTTCGTCGCTGCTTCAAGGATCCTATCCGAGCAGTGGATCATGATATGCTTGAACTGCAACAAGAACTTTCTTACAAAGAGCAACCAGTCCGCATTCTTGGTGAAACTGAACATCAGACTCGTCAGAAGGTTACCAAGTTCTTCAACATGCAGTGGGCAAATCATCTGAAGATGAAGACACTTTGGAACGTGAAGATCATCTTTGTGCAGAATACCCCGGTCTCTTTCCTTCTACTTCTTAATTCTCGGGATGAGAATTCTTTTTAGTAGGGGAGAATTGTGACACCCTGGTTTTGTGCTACAGTGATCATTGTAATTAAGCGCAGTGATGACCATGATCAGTGCCTAATCATTTTGCTAAACAAGATATGATCCAGTTAAAATTCGTATCTCAATTTAAATTTCACTTCAAAAGCGAATTGAATTTTATGGTGATAAAATAATTCTCCACATAGCATCAGGAAAATGTTACACACTTGTGGAATAATCCAAAACAATTATCGTTAAGGAAAACAACATCACCCTCAAGCTGGTGTGGACCCCACCATCCAAAACAGAATCATTTTTTGCATTTAAAATTCCCTTTAAATTTCATGGTTATTCCAACAGTATCCAAAAATCCTCAAAATTGTTGTGGCCATTCAAAATATTGCAAGTTATTAAATGGACCATGTGACACATTTTTGCAGTAGAGGATTATTGCAGAAAACAAATAAAACAGAATTAAATAAAAAGGAAAAACAAAAACAAATAAAAAAGAAGAGAACCCCTCCGGCCTATCTGGCCTTCGGGCCAACCAGGTCGGCCCAGCCGATGGCTACTAAGCCACTAGCAACCGAAACACTAACCCCCTCGCCTTGCTACTTCTCGAGCATGCGTTGGTTTCCGTGAAGAGGAACAGGTGATGCAGCAAAGTAGATAAGTATTTCCCTCAGATGTTGAGAACCAAGGTATCAATCAAGTAGGAGATACAAGCAAGTCCCCAATAGATGTACCTACAAAAAGAATCAAACACTTGCACCCAACGCTATAAAAGGGTTGTCAATCCCTTCACGATTACTTGCAAGGATGAGATTTGATAGAGATAGATAGAATAGATTACTTGAACAGAAAGTAAAACGAAAGGTAAAAATAATGCAGCAATGTATTTTTGATATTTTTGGTCTTAGATCTGAAAGTATAAGATGGAAAATAGACCCGAGGGCCATAGGTTTCACTAGAGGCTTCTTCCATGATGGCAAGTATTAGGGTGGGTGGACAAATTACTGTCGAGCAATTGATAGAAAAGCGAATAATTATGAAGACATCCAAGACAATTATTATGGATATAGGCATCACGTCCGTGTCAAGTAGACCGAAACGATTTTCTATCTACTACTATTACTGCACACGTCGACCGACTCCTGTCTGCATCTAGAGTATTAAGTTCATGAAGAAGAGAGTAATGCATTAGGTAAGATGACATGATGTGGAGAGATAAACTCAAGCAATATGATGAAAACCACATATTTTTATCCTCGATGGCAACAATACAATACGTGCCTCGCTACCCCTACTTTGTCACTGGGTGAGGACACCGCAAGACTGGACCCAAAACTAAGCACTTCTCCTATTGCAAGAATTACCAATCTAGTTGGCCAAACCAAACCAATAACTCGAAGAGACTTGCAAAGATATGAAATCATGCATATAAGAATTCAGAAAAGACTCAAATAATATTCATAGATAATTTGAACATAAACCCACAATTCATCGGATCTCGACAAACACACCGCAAAAGAGTATTACATCGGATAGATCTCCATGAAGATCATGAAGAACAAGGTATTGAAGAGCAAAGAGAGAGAATAAGCCATCTAGCTACTAGCTATGGACCCTAAGGTCTGTGGTGAACTACTCACGCATCATCGGAGGGGCAATGGAGTTGATGTAGATGCCCTCCGTGATCGAATCCCCCTCCGGCAGATTACCGGAAAAGGCTCCAAGATTGGATCTCATGGGAACCGAGGCTCCTGGCGGCGGAAAAGTGGTTTTGTGGCTCCTTCTGGTATACAGGGAATATTTGTGAATTTATAGGCCGAGAAATAGGGTTAGGGGAATTGCCGTGGGCGCACAAGCCAAGGGCGCCCCCCTAGGGCACCCCCCTGTGGCTTGTGGCAACACGGCTACACTCCTAACTTCATCTCCAAGTCTTCTGGGTTGCTTCTGGCCAAGAAAAATTATTCCTAAGATTTTATTCTGTTTGGACTCCATTTAATATTTCATATCTGCAACGCTCAAAAACAAGGAAAAAACAGAAACTAGCACTAGGCTCAAGATTAATAGGTTAGTCCCGAAAATAATATAAAATAGCATATTCATGCATATAAAACAGCCAAAACAGATAATATAATAGCATGGAACAATCAAAAATTATAGATACGTTGGAGACATATCAAGCATCCCAAGCTTAATTCATGCTCGTCCTCGAGTAGTTAAATGATAAAAATAATTTTTTGATGTGGAATGCTACCTAACATATTTATCCATGTATATTATTTATTGTGGCATGAATATTCAGATCCGTAAGATTCAAAACAATAGTCTAATATTGACATAAAAACAGAAATACTTTGAGCACACCAACAAAGCAATTGTGTCCTTTCGAAATAACATGGCCTTGGAAAGTTATCCCTACAAAATCATATGGCCTGGCTATGCTCCATCTTCCCCACACAAAGTATCTAAATCATGCACAACCCCGATGAACAAGTCAAGCAATTGTTTCATACTTTTGGTGTTCTCAAACCTTTTCAACTCTCACGCAATACATGAGCATGAGCCATGGATATAACACTATAGGTGGAATAGAATATGGAGGAGGTGCAAGGAAAAAGGGAGAAGATAGTCTCACATCAACTAGGCGTATCAACGGGTTATGGAGATGACCATCAATAGATATCAATGTGAGTGAGTAGGGATTGCCATGCGACAAATGCACTTAGAGCTATAAGTGTATGAAAGCTCAAAAAGAAAAGTAAGTGGTCGTGCAAGATGAATATCCACTAGGTATATGAAAGTGACGAAATAGGAGACTCTCTATCATGAAGATCATGGTGCAAAAGTTCGGAAAAAGATAGTAGCAATTGTCCCTTCTATCTTTGTCTCATTTTTTATTTTGGTGGGCATCTTTGACCTCTTTTTTTATTTGGGCTTCACTGGCCTCTTTTATTTTTTTGTAAAGTCCTGATACTCATCCCAACTTGTGAGGGAGTCATGGCTTCCATCATCCTTTTCTCACACGGGACAATGCTCTATTAATGAAAATCATCACACTTTTATTTACTTACAACTCGATACCTAAAATAAAATATGACTCTATATGCAAGATGAAGTGATGGTGCATGTCATGAAAAATTGAATGGTGGAAGTTGCATGGCAATATATCTCGGAATGGCTATGGAAATACCCTAATAGGTATACATGGTGGCTGTTTTGAGGAAAGTATATGGTGGCTGTTTTGAGGAAGGAGGGTTTGATGTACCGGCGAAAGTTGCGCGGTACTAGAGAGGCTAGCAAAGGTGGAAGGGTGAGAGTGCGTATAATCCATGGACTCAACATTAGTCATAAATAACTCACATACTTATTGTAAAAGTATATTAGTTATCAAAAAAGCATTAGACTCATGCTCCTAGGGGAGAGGTTGGTAGGAGTTAACCATCGCGCGCTCCCGACCCTCACACAAAGGTTGACAATCATTAAACAAATCATGTTGTGACTTTGTTACATAATGGTTCACCATACGTGAATGCTACGGGAATCACAAACTTTAACACAAGTATCTCTTCCAATTCACAACTACTCACTAGCATGACTCTCATATTACAATCTCTATTATCTCGAAACTATAAGCAAGGAGTCAAACTTCTGATAGTATTCAATGCACTTAATATGAAAGTTTTTATTATATCCCTCTTGGATGCCCATTATATTAGGACTAAATTCATAACCTAAACAAATTACCATGATGTTTTAATAAAATCTCAAAATAATATAAGTGAGGTACGAGAGTTCAATAATTTCTATAAAATATAACATCACCATGTTCTAAAAAGATATAAGTGAAGCACTAGAGCAACATTTCCTAGCTCAAAAGATATAAGTGAAGCACATAGAGTATTCTAATAAATTCACGATTCAGCGTGTCCCTCTCAAAATATGTGTGTAGCAAGGATGATTGTGGCAAACTAAAAATCAAAGACTCATATCATACAAGACGCTCCAAGCAAAACACATATCATGTGGTGACTAAAAATATAGCCTCAAGTAAATTTACCAATGGATTGAAGACGAAAGAGGGGATGCCTTCCGGGGCATCCCCAAGCTAAGGATTTTTGGTATCCTTAAATATGGCTTGGGGTGCCTTGGTCATCCCCAATCTTAGGCTCTTGCCACTCCTTATTCCATAGTCCATCAAATCTTCACCCAAAACTTGAAAACTTCACAACACAAAACTCAACAGAAAACTCATGAGATCCGTTAGTATAAGAAAAATAAATCACCACTTTAGGTAATGTTGTGAACTCATTATTTATTTATTTTTGTGTAATACCTACTATATTCTAACTTCTCCATGGTTCATACCCCCCGATACAACCCATAGATACATCAAAATAAGCAAACAACACAAAGAAAATAGAATCTGTCAAAAAACAGAACAGTCTGTAGCAATCTGTAGAGTTCAAATACTTTAGTAACTCTAAAAATTCTGAAAAATTAGTAAAATCAGGGAAATTTGTATATAAATCTTATATAAAAATTTCAGATTAAAAGAACGTTCCAGTGAATTTATAAAAAATTCTGGACTGGGCAAAAAAAATCTGTTTTTCAGAAAAATCAAATTGCAAACACCGTAGACCATCCCAAAGGTCTTACTTGGCTCAAACACTAATTTAAACAATAAAACACACTTATTACAGAAGTAATAATGTGCAAAACACACCGAAACATAAACAAAAACAGAAAGCGAAAGTAAAATTGGGTTTCCTACCAACAAGCACTATTGTTCAACGCCCCTAGCTAGGCAAAACGCAATAGATCTAGGTATTATCATCTTTGGTATGCAATCCCTCAATTGCACGCTTGCAAACCCTAGGAGATTCTTTGGTTTTATTAATAATCATACTCCTAGGCAAAAAGTCAAGAAATTCTCTTTTAGCAATAGGTTCCCGAACAATATTGATAAAGTTAGGGTGAACACTTATCATCTTAAGATCTTCGTACCCTTTACTAGAGGATTCACCCTTATTCTTGGGAACGTAAACAAACTTGGAAGCCTTCGAAAGAGGACATTTTGGAGTGGTTTGAACAGCGACAAAAGCGAAACCCAAGTTGGTAATAATGTCCTCTAGCTTTCCTATTCTCGAGGAACCTTGGTCCAATTTTTCATTAACTATGGGTTCGTTTTCCCTTAGGTTTTTTAGAGTAACTCCTACCTTAGATCCATATTGAGTGATATGATTATGGATCTTTTTATACAAGTTTTTAATGAGCTCTATAGTATCAACTTTATTTTCAATGATATCTAGCCTTCGCATAACATGTTCCAAAGTTAAGATTGTTTCATTAACCATGAGAGGGATGAACCTACCAAATTTATCACAGCATTATAAGAATCAAAGGTATTGCTTCCCAAGAAATTCCCTCCCGTAATGGTATCCAAAACATATCTATTCCAAGGATAAACACCCACATAAAAATTGCAAAGGAGAATGGTAGTAGATTGCTTACTAGTAGATCTATTTTGAGCATTGCAAATTCTATGCCAAGCATCCTTTAACTTTTCTCCCTACCTTTGCTTAAATTAAGAACTTCATTCTCACGAGTAATAGCGATAGTAGGAAGGCTAGCCATGAGTTTAAGCGATCTAACACACAAGCAAGCAAAAAAGCAAATGAAAAGACGAACAGAAAAAGGGTGAATAAAAAGGAAAATCTTTTTGGAAAATCATTTTAGAAGTGGGGGAGAGGAAAACGAGAGGCAAATGGCAAATAATGTAAATGCAAGAGATGAGTTTGTGATGGGTACTTGGTAGGCTTGATGTAGATCTCCCCAGCAATGGTGCCAGAAAATGGCAAGTTGACGGGAGAGTTCTTATCCTGACTTGCTATGTATCTCCCGGGCAACGGCGCCATAAATCCTTCTTGCTACTTCTCGAGCATGCATTGGTTTCCATGAAGAGGAACGGGTGATGCAGCAAAGTAGATAAGTATTTCCCTTAGTTGTTGAGAACCAAGGTATCAATCTAGTAGGAGATACAAGAAAGTTCCCAATATATGTACCTACACAAAGAACCGAACACTTGCACCTAATGCTATAAAGGGGTTCTCAATTCCTTCACGGTTACTTGGAAGGATGAGATCTCATAGAGATAGATACAATAGATTTCTTGAATGGAAAGTAAGACAAAGGGTAAAAATAATGCAGCAAGGTATTTTTTGTATTTTTGGTTTTAGATCTGAAAGTATAAGATGGAAAATAGACCTGGGGGCATAGGTTAAATTAGAGGCTTCTCTCATGATGGCAAGTATTATGGTGGGTGGAAAAATTACTGTTGAGCAACTGATAGAAAAGCGAATAATTATGAAGATATCCAAGGCAATGATTATGCATATAGGCATCATGTCCATGTCAAGTAGATCGAAACGATTCTGCATCTACTACTATTACTCCACACATTGACCGACTCCTTCCTACATCTAGAGTATTAAGTTCATGAAGAAGAGAGTAATGCATTAGGTAAGATGACATGATGTAGAGGGATAAACTCAAGAAATATGATGAAAACCACATATTTTTATCCTCGATGGCAACAATACAATACGTGCGTCTCTACCCCTACTTTGTTACTGGGTGAGGACACTGCAAGATTGAACCCAAAACTAAGCACTTCTCCTATTGCAAGAATTACCAATCTAGTTGGCCAAACCAAACCAATAACTCGAAGAGACTTGCAAAGATATGAAATCATGCATATAAGAATTCAGAAAAGACTCAAATAATATTCATAGATAATTTGAACATAAATCCACAATTCATCGGATCTCGACAAACACACCGCAAAAGAGTATTACATCGGATAGATCTCCATGAAGATCATGAAGAACATGGTATTGAAGAGCAAAGAGAGAGAATAAGCCATCTAGCTACTAGCTATGGACCTGAAGGTCTGTGGTGAACTACTCACGCATCATCGGAGGGCAATGGAGTTGATGTAGATGCCCTCCGTGATCGAATCCCCCTCCGGCAGATTACCGGAAAAGGCTCCAAGATTGGATCTCACGGGAACCGAGGCTTCTGGCGGCGGAAAAGCGTTTTCGTGGCTCCCTCCGGTATACAGGGAATATTTGTGAATTTATAGGCCGAGAAATAGGGTTAGGGGAGCTGCCGTGGGCCCACAAGCCAGGGGTGCCCCCCTAGGGCGTGCCCCTGTGGCTTGTGGCCACACGGCTGATCTCCTGACTTCATCTCCAATTCTTTTGGGTTGCTTATGGTCCAAGAAAAATTATTCCGAAGATTTTATTTTGTTTGGACTCCGTTTAATATTCCTTATCTGCAATACTCAAAAACAAGGGAAAACAGAAACTGGCACTAGGCTCTAGATTAATAGGTTAGTCCCAAAAATAATGTAAAATAACATATTAATGCATATAAAACATCCAAAACAAATAATATAATAGCATGTAACAATAAAAAATTATAGATACATTGAAGACGTATCAAGCATCCCAAGCTTAATTCCTGCTCGTCCTCGAGTAGGTAAATGATAAAAACAGAAATTTTGATGTGGAATGCTACCTAATATATTTATCCATGTAATATTCCTTCTTGTGGCATGAATATTCAGATCCGTAAGATTCAAAACAATAGTCTAATATTGACATAAAAATAGTAATACTTCAAGCACAACAACAAGACATAAACACAGAATATTAATAAAGCATTAAAAATTAATATAAAATAATCCGTAACTCGGATGAAAATATTTTAGACATGAAAGTTGTTCACAAAAATACCATGAACCCGAATACGCTGTCTGTTAGTCTGTCACGTGCTCCTAGCATAGAAAACTTGGAAATTTTCCATCGATTTCATCTGTCCGATAATAGCCAAAGAGCCGGGAAATATCGTTAGATATTCTTCCGATCCGTCCACGACGTGTAGTACTGCGTTAGTGCATGCCTAGCCCTGCATATTACCATGTCATGCATCGTGTTGCATTTGTGCCTTATATTTATTGTTTCTTCCCCCTTTTCTCTCCGGTAGACCCCGAGACTGATGGTGTTGCCGTGTACGACTACACGCCTGACGATCAGCCTTTTGTCGTAGAGCAGCAAGGCAAGCACCCCCCCCCCTTGAGCATTCCAATATCTCCCATTTCTTCCTCTCTCATTCTTGCATTAGATTTTTCTACTGTATTAGTTAGCTCCTATTCTGTTACATAACCTATTTTTGATAAACTACTACTATACCTGCAATCATATAACCTGCTTAGTATAGGTTGGACAATGATACCCCAGAGACGCCAACATTGTCCCAATTGCCCCTGCTTTCACCTTTGACGTCATCAAGGACTTGAAGACAGAAGACTCGTTCATCATGACCGGCTGACAAACCATTACTAACTCATCACCTCACACCCCTTAAGTATGACACTTCAGAGCTACTATCGAGTGCCGAGGGTGATACCTCACTTAGCACTCCCTATGTTAATTCTATAGTGTAGCTACTCGATCGTGGGTATCGAGGGTGATTCCTCCTTCCTAACTATCGATAGCGACTCTTGTATACCCATACTTCGAGTGGGATTCATTGAGGGTGATTCCTCGGATATCCACTTGGCATATAACCACATATCTACTACTGACTTAACACTGTACTAACACGACGGGACTGAAGGGACAGGCAGTACCACTCTGTTGAGTTGGACTTGAGTTCCCGATAGTCTTGAGACGGGTCGGCCCCAAGGGTACCCATGTGTGTGAGATAAGGTGGCATCCGCAGGGAAGGCATCCAAAGGGGTAAGATGAGACGTGGACGGGTAGGAGGGGCCCTTGCCACAAGTCCTTGAGACGGGGCGACAGGACCGCACTTCATGGGTCACGCTTGCCCCGCATTAATAAAATGCTAATGGGTTGGGTATTTGATCTGAGTTGGTCGTTTGGCCTAATACGCACTAACCTTCACGTGGGAGAAGTTATGGGTACTCAGCGTCGTTGTATCAGTCGAAGCTCTTCGGACATCAGTAATGGAGCGGAGTGCACTAGATTGGACTGGACGGTACAGCTCTTGGACTAGAGTGTACTAGGTCTGCGTCCGGCCGCGTCCGCATCGTGTAGGAGCGCAATGGGTGAGTGGTCCCAAGACCCCTGCGCGCTTAGGATTTAGACCGGCAGGCTGGCCTCTTCGTTGAGCCTAGGTGGGGCGACAATGTTTTGATCTCCCGAGGCCAGGCACGACCCAGGAAAGTGTGTCCGGCCGGAGCTGATCAAGCATGTTGGGGAATATGTGGTTCACCCCTGCAGGGGAAAAAATATCTATTCGAATAGTCGTGTCCACGGTAACAAGACGGCTTGGAGTTGTACCTTGACCTACTACAACTAAAATTGTGACTTTAAATTGAAATGAATGTTGGCTCCGAGATTGCTTCCTCACAGGGAGTCGAGGAAGAATTTCTGGGTGTGGTTACTTAATAAAATTGCTACAATAATATGACTTTATATGAGTTACCAGTCTACTGTCTTCTAATGCTGCAAGATGCTGAGGATGCTAGTCTTCGATAGGACTAGGCCTTCCTCCTAGTCTTGCTTTCTGTAGTCAGTCCAGATATACCCCATTCCTTGATAATGATACATACTTAGCATAGTTCTGATGTCAGTCCTGCGAGTACTTCGGATGAGTACTCACCGCTGCTTTGCTTTCTCTTTCCCCCCTTGATTCGATTCTGCATTTAGACGATGGAGCCTAGGAGATGGAGTACGTCGGAGACGACTACTGCACCACCGCTGGAGCCTACTACTACGTGGAGAGTGCCGACGCTCAGGAGTAGTTAGGAGGTTCCCAGGCAGGAGGCGCTGTCATGTTTGTGCTAGCCTTCTTAAGGCAAAACTTGTTTAACTTATGTCTATACTCAGATATTATTTGCTTCCGCTAACTCGTGCTTGTCGAGCTTTTTATTCGAGCCCTCGAGGCCCCTGGCTTGTAATATGAAGCTATATGACTTTAATTTGTGTCTAGAGTTGTGTTGTGATATTGATTAGTGAGTCCCTAATCTTGGTCGTACGTATTGCATGTATGTTTAGCGTATGGTCAAATTGGGGGTGTCACACACTATGTATGTTAGAGTTAAACCAGAGAATGAATTCATTGGACTCAACGTGATGCCTATTGATTTTGTAGAGTTATTTCAGTTATAAAATCAACTGGCCCTCGACAAACAACTTAAGACTTGCTACTGTCTGTAACTATTACTTCTATAGTTAAGTCTCTAGCTCAGCTCGTTCATTGCATGTATCTATAATTATCCTCACTATATTATGTGGATTGAAGATCATAGAATGCAAAAAAGCAGGAATCTTCAATGTTGGGTTCATTAGCCCGGATGACGTAAATGAATGGTTGGTACGAAGTAAAATCAAACAAGCGGAGGAGAACTTGCTAAAGTCGTTCCTTATACATCAAAACAAAAGGGAAATACTCTTTCCTTACAACTTCAAGTGAGTGTTGTTGTCTTCTCTGTATATTCAGTTTCGCTTACTCGAGGTTAAGTAATGTAATTGATGAGTTATATATGTGTGCGCAGTTACCACTTTATTCTGCTATCCATTAAGCTTGAGGGGCATTAGTAACTGCCTTAGACTCGAGACGTAAAGAACCCGAGGATTATGCAGGCATGACTGCAATGATCAAGAAGTAAGTTCAGACAATACCAGGACCATATTGGCATGCAACTTTCGTTAACTTACTGATATCAAGTAATGATTTTCTTTGCCTGACAGGGTTTGGAAAATGTTCACCCGAATGGTTCCCGGTCTAAACAAAGAGTTGTGATTTACACACCCCAAAGTAAGTAGTACTAGATAGTTCCGTGCATCTCTAATTGATTCAAATTTTCATCAATATACCATTACCATGCTTGCTTATCAGTTTGATTGAACTCTGTTCTCATAAAGTGCTTGTACCAGGAATCCGGGACTATTTTATGTGGATACTACGTATGCCAATTCATTCGCCACTCGACCTCTGAGCGGGGCTTCTCTGACAAACAATTTGAAATACATAAATAATATTCACAGTTTTATTTTATATATTACCATCAATTTTTTTGAGTTTTATTCATATATATGCATGTATTGACCCCCTTCTCTAAATTAGATCTGGCAGATGCGGGATGAACTCCTACCACATGATCGCATACGAGCTATTCAAGAGGAATTGGTTGGATTCTTTCTTGACCACGTCATACCTAAAGATGGAGAATACTATGTGGATTTGTGATTGGATCTTAGGTAGATGATGTTAGGGATTGTAAAAGATGTTATATTGTATATATGTAGTAGCGTCGGATAGATATACGAAAACTTGTTGTTCGACCAAGAACGAAGAAAGAGATGTCACTTTTCTCTATATATGTTCAGCATGACGATCTTGTGTAATTAATGGTTTCCTTCATTTGCTTATTAGCTAGCATCGGTTCTCTCTATATGTATAGTAGCTAGCGTCGACCAAACACGAAGAAAGAGAGGTCACTTCTTTCTATTAGCTAGCTAACACAATACGAAACCCCTAAATTAACCCTCAAAAACCCCTAAACCCCCTTCCAAATAAAAAAACAGCGCCTGAAGCGTGGCATCCTTTTGGTCCCGGTTGGTGTTACCAACCGGGACTAAACGTACTCCTGCCTAGGCGCCTAGCAGCAACCACATGGAGTCCCTTTGGTCCCGGTTCGTAAGCAAACCGGGACTAAAGGTTTTGGGTATTAGTCCCACTTGTTTTGTCCTGCTTCCAGAACCGGTACTAAAGGCCCTCTGGAACCGGGACTAGTTCCCTCTTTTCTACTAGTGAGCGCCTCCTGCTCGTCCATGTCCACATCCACCGCAATGCTCGTGGAGGTAGCGAGTTGCTCCTTTGCGCCGGTGCTTGTCGAAGAGGTGAAGGTTATGGGCATGGTCGTGATGCACCTGACAGAACTCGGCCTCCCGCTCTTCCAACACCATGTCAGGGTAGTCATCTCGCGCCTCACCCATGGTGATGCTAGCAGGGGATGGTGAGGAAAATGGTGTCAGCTCCACCATTGGCTCATCCGCAATGCTGACCACCAGAGAGCTTGTCCGTATGCCGGTCTACAAGCCGTCTGCAATGGTGGCTATCTCCTTCTTCTGTTCGGACGAGAGACTGTCCCACGGGGCTTTAGAGCTCGAGAAGGCCATCACAGTGGTGCCGAGAGAAGATAGGGAGCGAAGGAGTTTGGATGCGGCTATTGCTGAGCCTGGCATTTAAATAGCAAGTGGAAGACATGACATGAGATGAGGTGGTTAATAGTGGGCGACATATGGATGGATGGGTGGTGTTGGAGTAGGTTCTTGGCAACCGCACATGATTAATGGAGGGAGGTGATAACCCACAAGTATAGGGATCGCAACAGTCTTCATGGGTAGTATTTCACCCTAATTTATTGATTCGACACAAGGGGAGCCAAATAATATTTATCGGCCTTGACAGTTGAGTTTTCAATTCAATCGCACTTGGGATATCTCTCTGCAACAAAGATTTAGTAGCATGCAAATAATAGCAATAGCAGTAACAGTGATAGCAGCAATTTTGTAGCAATGATAGTAGTGACAACAACACTAGTAATTTAGCAAGATTTTGTATATGTAAAGTGTAGGCCATGGTACAGCAATGGAAAGATATGGATGACATCAATCATGTAATAGTTACACACTAGATCAACATAGAACTAGCTCCAATTCATCAATATAATGTAGGCATGTATTCCGTATATAGTCATACATGCTTGCGATAAGAACTTGCATGACATCTTTTGTCCTACTGATAACCCACAAGTGTAGGGGATCGTTTGCAGCCTTTTTTGATAAGTAAGAGTGTCAAATCACAATGATGAGCTAAAGGTAGAACAAATATTCCCTCAAGTTCTATCGACCACTGATACAACTCTACCCACACTTTATGTTTGCTTTACCTAGAACAAGTATGAAACTACTTTGCGGGAATGAAACTAGAAGTACTTTGCAACAAAATAAAGGACGTGGAAATAAAAGTTAGGTGTTGTTTTAATAAAAGAACGAGAAAAGTAAATAGTTTAGTAGCAAGCTTTTTGTGTAACGCAAGAGAAAGATTGTCCCTAGGCAATTGAATATAATATGATAGATACTTGTTATATGCAACGAGGGAGAGGCATACGCTAAGACACTTTCCGTACTTGGATCATATGCACTTATGATTGGAACTCTAGAAAGCATCCGCAACTACCAAAGTTCATTAAGGTAAAACCCAACCATAGCATTAAGTATCAAGTCCCCTTTACTCGCATACGCAACAACCCACCTACTTGGGTATGTGCTTCTGTCACTCATGCCACCCACCATAGGCAAATCATAAACATATTGCAACACCCTACAACGGGGATCCCTCACGTTTTCCTGGCATGGAGGGTACAATAGGACAGCACCATATCAACATACAACTAACATCCATAACATCATACCACAGTTAACCCATAGGACAAAAGAGATCGACTCAAACATCATAGGATAGCCAAATATCATTGGGAAATAATATATGGAGTTGATCATCATGTTTAGGTACAGATTACAGTGGAAAAACGGGTGTTACACCTCTGCATAGAGGGGGAGAGAGTTGGTGTTGACGTCGGGGAAGTTGTTGGTGTACATCGACATCATGATGATTGCCTCGACGACGTTCTAGCGCCACCGGGAGAGAGAGGGAGAGAGCCCTCCTCCTTCTTGTTCTTACTTGGCCTCCGCCCTAGATGGGAGGAGAGTTCCCCCTCTGATCCATGCCCTTCATGGCGGTGGAGGGGCAGGAACCCCTCCGAGATTGGATCTCCCTCTCTGTTCTCTTCTGTTTCACGCTCCTGTTTTCTTGCCGAAAACCGTTTCTTATATTCTGGAGATCCGTAGCTCCGATTTCACTAAGATTTTAACACAGTTTGTTTCCGGATATAAGTTTCCTTGTGCCCGAAGTAGAGCTCCAACCGACTTATGAGGTGAGCACAATCCACCACCACGCGCCTAGGCCCTAGCACACGCCCTAGTGTCTTGTGGTGGTTGTGGGCCTCCTTTTGCGTTGATTCCAACTCCCAAAATCACATATAATCCAAAATAATTCTCCATAAATTTTTATCGCGTTTGGAATTCACTTCACATGGAATTTCCGCGAAACAAAAAACACAAAAAAAACAGGAACTGACACTGCACACTGGATCACTATGTTATTCCAATAAATCATATAAAATGTTGCCAAAACTATGTGAAAGTTGTATAATATTGGCATGAAACAATCAAAAATTATAGATATTATAGAGACATATCCGCATCCCCAAGCTTAATTCCTTCTCGTCCTTGAGTAGGTAAATGATAAAAGTATTTTTATGTGGAATACTAGCTAGCATAATCTTGATCACATATCTAATCATGGCATGAATATTAAGACATGAGTGATTCAAAGCAATAGTCTATAATTTGACATAAGGACATTAATACTTAGACATCCCAACAAACAATCATGTCTTTCAAAATATCATGGCTAAAGAACGTTATCCCTACAAAATCATATAACATTGTCATGCTCTTTCTTCTTAACACAAAGTATATATCATGTACTACCCCGGTGTCATCCAAGCAATTGGTTCATACTTTTTAACATGCATCAGCATTTTCAACTCTCACGCAATACATGAACTCAAGCCATGGATATAGCACTATGGGTGGAATAGAGTATGATGATAATGGTAAATATAGAGAAGACAAAAAGGTAAGAAAGTCTCACATCGATGCGGCTAACCAACAGGCTATGGAGATGCCCATCAATTGATATCAATGTCATGAGTAGGGATTGCCATGTAACGGATGCACTAAGATCTATAAGTGTATGAAAGCTCAATATGAAAACTAAGTGGGTGTGCATCTAATTCTATAATGAAAAATTCCCACTAGTATATTAAAGTGACAACATAGGAGACTCTCTATGTGAAAAATACGGTGCTACTTTGAAGCACAAGTGTGGAATTAGCATGCCTCTTCTCTCTTTATCTCTCATTTTTTTCTTTTTTCCTCTTTTTTTTCTTTATCCGGAGCCTCATCCCGACTAGTGGGGTAATCATAGTTTCCATCATACTTTCCTCACTGGTACATGCTCTAATAATGAATAATGATGATCATGACACTTCTATTTACTTGCAACTCAATATTACAACTCGATGGTAGAAAAAAGTATGACTCTATATGAATGCCTCTGGGAGTGTACCAGGATGTGCAATGATCTAGCGTAGCAAAGATATCATCAGACGAACAAGCCATGGAAACATCATGCTAGCTATCTTACGATCATGTAAAGCAATATGACAATGAATGCTTAAGTCATCAAAACGGAAGCGGTGGAAGTTGCATGGCAATATATTTTGGAATGGCTATGGAAATTCCATAATAGGTAGGTATGGTGGCTGTTTTGAGAAAGATATAATATGGCTTATGTGTGATAGAGTGTATCATATCATGGGGTTTGGATGCACCGGCGAAGTTTGCACCGACTCTCGAGGTGAGAAAGGGCAATACACGATACCGTAGAGGCTAGCCAATTGCGGAAAGGTAAGAGTGCGTATAATCCATGGACTCACATTAGTCATAAAGAACTCAAATACTTATTGCAAAAGTTTATTAGCCCTTGAAGCAAAGTACTACTATGCATTCCCCTAGGGGGGAGGTTGGTAGGAGTTAACCATCGCATGCCCTCGACCTTCACACAAAGATAGACAATCAAGGATAAATTGTGCTCCAACTTCCTGGCATAACGGGAGATTATACGTGCATGCTTCGGGAATCACAAACCTTAACACCAATATCTTACTAAAAATGAACATCCACTAGTACCTCCCACATATTATCATCTCTATATCATAAAACTATTACAACGTATCAAATATATCATATTCAGTGATCCATAAGCTTTATGTAGGATTTTATGACTAACCATGTGAATGGCCAATTACCATTGACTCTCTAAATAGATATAAGTGAAGCAAGAGAGTTTAATTATTCCTAAAAAAACATGCTCTAATAAATATAAGTGAAGCAAAAGAGCATTCTACAAATAGCGGTTTTCTATGTGAAGAGAAACAGGCAATCCAAACTTCAAATGATATAAATGAAGCACATGAAGCATTCTATAGAGCCATGCTCAAAAGATATAAGTGAAGTGCAATGGGAATTATATAAATCAACCATGGACTATCTCATACCAGCATGGTGCATGAAAGAAAAGTGAAAACTAAAAAAACACGCTCCAAGATTTACACATATCACGAACGAAACGAAAACGAAAACATACCAATACTTGTTCAAGAAAGATGGGATGCCTTCCGGGGAAACCCCAAGCTTAGACGCTTGAGTCTCCTTGGATATTTAACTGGTGTGCCTTGCGCATCCCCAAGCTTGAACTCTTTCCTCTCCTCCTCCTTATATCGAGACCTCCTCAATCTTTGAACACTTCACCCACACAAAACTTAACAGAAAACTAGTGAGATCCATTATTATAATAAAGAAAATTACTACTTTAAATACTGCTTCAAACCAATTCATATTTTATATTTACATAATTCCTTCTTTATTATAACTTATCCATGGCTTATACCACCGATAAAATTGATAGTTTCATCAAAACAAGCAAAACAATGCATCAAAAACATAATATGTCTTAACCAGAACAGTCTGTAGTAATATGAACTTTGACCATACTTATGTAACTCCAAAAATTCTGAAAAATTAGTAAGAAATAAAAAAATTGTATAGAAATACTTTGTAAAAAATTCAGAAACTTTTGATGTTCCAGTAAAAATGTAAATTCACGCACTACAACCAAAGTTTCTGTTTTTAGACCGCACATACCAACAAGCAATCTAATCATCCTAAAGGAAAATCTTGGCACATTATTTTTATAATACAATGGATTTGTACAAGGATATAATTATTTTTGTTGAAAATTTTCTATGATTTAAGATTCAGAAAGTTTCCATGGGCATGAACAGAGCTCAAGGCTAGCCCCCAATTCAGCAATGCTCATCATCTCTCTCACTTTCACCTTTCTTTTTGTGAAGTTTTAGGTTCCCCTCTATAGTTTTTGTTTTAAAACTTTATAAAAGCACTCATCAGAATAAAATGACTCTCTAAAACTTCCGGGTTATCTCCATGGCAGCGCTTTCTTTAAAGCCATTAAGCTAGGCATAAACTGCTCAAGTAATGGATCCACCCGGATCCCAAGGTATATCAAAGCTCATTTTAATTAACAACGATTTGTACTTTAGTAGTGAGCACAAAGTGATACAAATCATGTGACAACAAAGTCTAACTCTATTCCTATGTATTTGCATGTCATATAAGAACAATTCATGCACATTAAGTAAAGGCCAATACATAGCATAAGTAGTTTCTTGCAATTTTATAGTATTACAAACATAGAGAAGTGAAGGTTTGGTTCCTTTCTCATAGTAATTGCAAGTAGGAGCAGCAAGCACATGCATATTAAATTCTTCAAAATCATCATGTGTAGTGGTAAAACACAACCCATCAATATAACCCTTAATAAGGGCAAGCTTCTCCAATATAGTGTAGTTGGGAGAATTCAAAAAGATAATAGGACTATCATGTGTGGGTGCAATAGCAACAATTTCATGCTTAACACAAAACTATAGAAATTTCATCTTCATAAGCATAATTCATATTGGCATCATGGCCACAAGCATAGCAAGCATCAAGTTCATCAAAAGGCATATTTCAAATGAATCCACAGGATCATAGCAATTATCATAGCATTCATCCTTTGGTAAGCATGAAGGGAGATTAAATAATTTATTATTTGAAGAGTTACTCTCATTAGAAGGTGGGCACGGGTAGCTAGTCCGCTCTTCCTCCTTTTGTTCCTCGCTCTTCTCCTCATCTTTTTCATCTAATGAGCTCACAATTTCAGCAATTTCCTCCTCCATAGATTCTTGCGAAATATTAGTTTCTTCGAAGACAACATTTATTCTTTCAATAAATTCCTCAACATAAGTATTAGAATCATAGTTTTCATAGCAATATTTAAGTATGGAAAAAAATTAGATTTGTAAAGAGTAGCATCATACTTTTCAATCAAAGAAGAAATTTCATAAGCACCCTTAAAAGCAATAAATCCTTCATTTTGTTCAACATCATAATAACAATAGGCCTCCTTGGCATAAGAAGATAGTATTTCATTATCATCAAACACACATTGATAGGGAAGGTGTTTTTTAGTTCTTCAGAACAACAAGTAAAGTCATGTATTTCGCATAAATTCCAAGCATAGCAACACAAACTATTAATTTGATGCCACAAGAGTTTCCCTTTTTGAGATAAGCGGTGTCGCACATAATAGTTTTCCCTCAGCTAAACAACTAATAATAGAAAATTAAATTTAATTAGTGATAAAGAAAACAAGCACACACAAGAATATTCACCCTCACACTATTGCTCCCCGACAATGGCGCCAAAAAAGGTCTTGATAACCCACAAGTGTAGGGGATCGTTTGTAGCCTTTTTCGATAAGTAAGACTGTCGAATCCCAAGGAGGAGCTAAAGGTAGAAAAAATATTCCCTCAAGTTCTATCGACCACCGATACACCTCTATGCACACTTTACGTTTGCTTTACCTAGAACAAGTATGAAACTACATTGCGGGAATGAAACTAGAAGTACTTTGCAAGAAAATAAAGGACATGGAAATAAAAGTTAGGTGATGTTTTAATAAAAGAACAATAAAAGTAAATAGTTTAGTAGCAAGATTTTTGTGTAACACAAGAGAAAGATTGTCCCTAGGCAATTGAATATGATATGATAGATACTTGTTATATGCAATGAGGGAGAGGCATATGCTAATACACTTTTCGTACTTGAATCATATGTACTTATGATTGGAACTCTAGCAAGCATCCGAAACTACCAAAGTTCATTAAGGTAAAACCCAACCATAGCATTAAGTGTCAAGTCCCTTTTACTCCCCTACGCAACAACCCACCTACTCGGGTCTGTGCTTCTGTCACTCACGCTACCCACCATAGGCAAATCATGAACATATTGCAACACCCTACAACGGGGATCCTGTCTGGAAACGTTGCATGAGAAATAAAAAATTTCCTACGCACACGCAAGATCTATCAGTGGTGATGAGCATCTACGAGAGGGAGAGTGGATCTACATACCCTGATAGATCGCTAAGTGGGAAGCGTTAAGAAACGTGGTTGATGTAGTCGAACGTCCTCGCAATCCAAATCGCTAGCCGTCCCGTGATCCAATCATGATCTATCCCGATCTAGCGCTGAACGGACGGCACCTCCGCATTCAGCACATGTACAACTCGTTGGCGATCTCCGCCTTCTTGATCCATGATACGTCTCCAACGTATCTATAATTTTTTATTGTTCCATGCTATTATATTATCTTTTTTGGATGTTTTATATGCATTAATATGCTATTTTATATGATTTTTGGACTAATCTATTAATCTAGAGCCTAGTGCGGGATAAGGAATATTAAACGGAGGTCAAATGGAATAAAACCTTCAAAATGATTTTTCTGGAACGAAAGGAAACTACGAGACTTGAGAACCAAGGCAGAGGAGCCACCATGGGGGCACAAGCCCTAGGGGCGCGGCCAGGGGGTAGGCCACGCCGGGCAGGCTTGTGGGCCCATGGCAGATCCCCTAACCCTAATCTTCAGCCTATAAATTCCCAAATATTCCATCATTATCAGAGAGAGACACGAAAACACTTTTCCGCCGCCAGAAGCCTCCGTTCCCGAGAGATACAATCTTGGAGCCTTTTTCGATAATCTGCCGGAGGGGGATTCGATCACGGAGGGCATCTACATCAACTCCATTGCCCCTCCGATGATGCGTGAGTAGTTCACCATAGACCTACGGGTCCATAGCTAGTAGCTAGATGGCTTCTTCTCTTTCTTTGCTTCTCAATACCATGTTCTTCATGATCTTCATGGAGATCTATCCGATGTAATACTCTTTCGCGGTGTGTTTGTCAAGATCCGATGAATTGTGGGTTTATGTTCAGATTATCCATGAATATTATTTGAGTCTTTACTGAATTCTTATATGCATGATTTCATATCTTTGCAAGTCTCTTCGAGTTATTGGTTTGGTTTGGCCAACTAGATTGGTAATTCTTGTAATGGGAGAAGTCCTTAGTTTTGGGTTCAATATTGCCGTGTCCTTACCCAGTGACAAAGTAGGGTAGCGAGGCACGTATTGTATTGTTTCCATCATGGGTAAAAAGATGGGGTTTTCATCATATTGCTTGAGTTTATCCCTCTACATCATGTCATCTTACTTAATGCGTTACTCTGTTCTTCATGAACTTAATACTCTAGATGCAGGCAGGAGTCGGTCGATGTGTGGAGTAATAGTAGTAGATGCAGAATCGTTTCGGTCTACTTGTCATGGACGTGAGGCCTATATGAATAATCATTTCCTTGGATATCTTCATAATTATTCACTTTTCTATCAATTGTTCGACAGTAATTTGTTCACCCACCGTAATACTTGCCATCATGAGAGAAGCCATCTAGTGAAACCTATGGCCCCCAGGTCTATTTTCCATATTATACTTTCAGATCTAAAACCAAAAATACCAAAAATACTTGTTGTGTTATTTTTACTTTTAGTTTTACTTTCCGTTCAAGCATCCTATTACATCTATCTCTATTAGATCTCATCCTTGCAAGTAACCGTGAAGGGATTGACAACCCCTTTATAGCGTTGGGTGGAAGAGTTTGATTCTTTATGCAGGTACATCTATTGGTGACTCGCTTGTATCTCCTACTGGATTGATACCTTGGTTCTCAAAAACGGAAGGAAAATACTTATCTACTTCGCTGCATCAAACCGTTCCTCTTCACGGGAAACCAACGCATGCTCGAGAAGTAGCAATCCCGCAAGAGGAAGCGGGAGAGGTGGATAAGATCTTCAACAGCACGACAACATGGTGGTGGTGGTGGTCGAGTTATCCTGGCAGGACTTCGCCTAAGCACAAGCAGAATCTATTTGGTGGAGGAACTGGAGAAAAGAGAACAAGCACGTGGTCGTGTATTTTGGGGGGCTCTATCCTCTAGTATATATAGGAGGGAGGGCAGAGGAAGCAGCCTCCCTAGGGTTTCCCCTAGGGCTTCGGCCAAAGGAGGTGGAGGCCAAGCCTCCCACCAATCCTACTCCAAGTAGGATTTCCTTACCTACTTGGAATTTCCTTCCCGCACTTTGGGGTTTCCTTTGTCCCACTCCCAGCCGCATGGGCCTTGGTGGTGGGGGGGTTGGCCATCCCACCAGGGTATAGTTTGCCTCCTCCCACATCCCATGGAGCCCTTTGGAGTGGGTGGTCCCACCCGATGGACCCCCGAAACCCTTCCGGTAACCCCGGTAAACTCTGAAACCTTTCTAAAATTCAAATACCAACTTCCTATATATTAATATTTACTTCCGGACCATTCCAGAGCTCCTCGTGACGTCCGGGATCTCATCCGGGACTCCTAAAAACCTTCAGTCAACAACACATATATCTCAATACTACCGAAACGTCACCGAACGTAAAGTGTGCAGACCCTGCGGGTTCGAGAACAATGTAGACATGACTAAGACACCTCTGCGGTCAATAACCAATAGCAGGACCTGGATGCCCATATTGGTTCCTACATATTCTACGAAGATCTTTATCGGTTGAACCTCTATGTCAAGGATTCAGTTAATCCCGTATGATGTTCCCTTTGTTTATCGGTATGTTACTTGCCCGAGATCCGATCATCGGTATCTCTATACCTAGTTCAATCTTGTTACCGGGAAGTCTCTTTACTCGTTCCGTATTACAAGATCCCGCGGCTAACTCTTTAGTCACTTTGCTTGCAAGACTTATTGTGATGTTGTATTACCGAGTGGGTCTTGAGATACCTCATCGTCACATGGAGCAACAAATCCCAGTCTTGATCCATACCCACTCAACAGACACCCTCGGAGATACCCGTAGAGCATGTTTATAGTCACCCAGTTACATTGCGACATTTGATACACACAAGGTATTCCTCTAGTGCTAGTGAGTTTCATGATCTCATGGTCATAGGAACATATACTTGACATGTAGAAAACTATAGCAATAAACTGACACGATCATATGATACGTTTGTAGTTTGGGTCTTGTCCATCACATCATTCTTCTAATGATGTGATCCCATTATCAAATGAAATATCATGTCCATGGTTAGGAAACCTTGACCATCTTTGATCAACAAGCTAGTCTACTAGAGGCATACTAGGGACACAATGTTGTTTATGTATCCACACATGTATTTGTGTTTCTAATCAATACAATTATAGCATGTATAATAAACAATTATCACGAACAAGGAAATATAATAATAACTACTTTATGATTGCCTCTAGGGCATATTTCCAACAGTCTCCCATTTGCACTAGGGTCAATAATCTAGCTCACATCACTATGTGATTT
Organism: Hordeum marinum; assembly: GCA_022496015.1. Taxonomy (NCBI): domain Eukaryota; kingdom Viridiplantae; phylum Streptophyta; class Magnoliopsida; order Poales; family Poaceae; genus Hordeum; species Hordeum marinum. The sequence goes on from CM039678.1 coordinate 118,010,341, forward strand.
ACATTGTAATGAATCTAAAACCCATACAGTTCTGGTGTTGATCATGTTTAGGCCTTGGAAGACGTTTAGTCAACGGGTCTATGACATTCAGATCTGTGTGCACTTTGCAAATATTTAGTCCTCCTCCTTGATGTAATCATGGATGGAACTGAAGCGTCTCTTTATGTGTCTGGTCCTCTTGTGAAACCTTGGTTCCTTGGCCACGACAATGGCACTAGTGTTGTCACAGAATGGAGTCATTGGGTTCAGTGCACTGGGCACTACTCCAAGATATGTCATGAACTCCTTCATCCAGAAACCTTCCTTTGTCGCCTCCGAGGCAACGATGTACTCTGCTTCGCATGTAGAATCAGCTACCACGCTCTGCTTGGAACTGCACCAGCTTACCGCTCCCCCATTGAGAATGAATACGTATCCGGTTTGAGACTTAGAGTCATCCGGATAAGTGTCAAATCTTGCATCGACATCACCCTTTACGACGAGCTCTTGATCACCTCCATAAAGGAGAAACATTTCCTTAGTTCTTTTCAGGCACTTAAGGATATTCTTGACTGCTGTCCAGTGGTCCATTCCAGGATCACTTTGAAACCTTCCGACCATAGTTATGGCAAGGCTGACATCGGGTCTTGCGCATAACATTGCATACATGATAGAGCCTATGGCTGAAGCATAGGGGATCACACTCATATTTTCTCTATCTTCTATAGTCACTCGGCATTGAGTCTTACTTAACTTCACACCTTGCAATACAGGCAAGCCCCCCTTCTTGGACTGATCCATTTTGAACTTCTTCAAAACTTTGTCAAGGTATATGCTCTGTGAAAGTCCTATTAAGCGTCTCGATCTATCTCTATAGATCTTGATGCCTAATATGAAAGCGGCTTCTCCTAGGTCCTTCATTGAAAAACTCTTGTTAAAATATTCCTTCACGCTTTCCAACATTTCTATATTGTTTCCTGTCAATAATATGTCATCCACATATAATATTAGAAACGCTATAGAGCTCCCACTCACTTTCTTGTAAATACAAGCTTCTCCGTAAACTTGTATAAACCCGAATGCTTTGATCACCTCGTCAAAGAGAAGATTCCAACTCCGAGATGCTTGCACTAGTCCATAAATGGATCGCTGGATTTTGCAAACTTTGTCAACATTCTCTAGATCGACAAAACCTTATGGTTGTATCATATACAACTCTTCCTTAAGGAAACCGTTAAGGAACGCTGTCTTGACATCCATCTGCCAAATCTCATAATCGAAAAATGCAGCTATTGCTAACATGATTCTCACGGACTTAAGCATCGCTATGGGTGAGAAGGTCTCATCGTAGTCAACTCCTTGAACTTGTGAAAAACCCTTTGCCACTAGTCGAGCTTTATAGATGGTGACATTACCGTCCGCGTCTGTCTTCGTCTTAAAGATCCATTTGTTCTAAATGGCCTTTCGCCCTTCAGATAATACTTCCAAAGTCCGTACTTTGTTTTCATAGATGGATCCCATCTTGGATTTCATGGCCTCTAACCATTTGTTGGAATTCGGGCCCATCATTGCTTCTCCATAGCTCGTAGGTTCATTGTTGTCCAACAACATGACCTCTACGACAGGGTTGTCGTACCACTCAGGAGCAGTACACGTTCTTGTTGACCTACGAGATTCGATAGTAACTTGATCCGAAGCTTCATGATCATCATCATTAACTTCCTCTTCAACTGATGTAGGCTCCACAAAAACATCTTTCTGTGATGCGCTACTCTCTACTTGAAACAAAGGTTCAACAACCTCATCAAGTTATATCTTCCTCACACTCAATTCTTTCGAGAGAAACTCCTTCTCGAGAAATGACCCGTTCTTAGCGACAAACACTCTGCCTTCGGATCTGAGATAAAAGCTATACCCAATCATCTCTTTTGGGTATCCTATGAAGGCGCATTTCTCTGCTTTGGGTTCCAACTTTTAAGCTTGAAGCTTTTTGACATAAGCATCACATCCCCAAACTTTAAGAAACGACAACTTTGTTTCTTGCCAAACCACAGCTCATATGGCGTTGTCTCAATGGATTTCGATGGTGCCCTATTTAAAGTGAATACATCTGTCTCTAATGCATAACCCCAAAACGATAGTGGCAAATCGGCAAGAGACATCATAGAACGCACCATATCCAATAAGGTTCGATTATGACGTTCTAACACACCATTACGTTGTGGTGTTCCAAGCGGTGTCAATTGTGAAACAATTCCACATTGTCTGAAGTGACTGCCAAACTCACAACTCAGATATTCTCCTCCTCGATCAAATCGTAGGAATTTAATCTTCTTGTTACGATGATTCTCAACTTCACCTTGAAATTGCTTGAACTTGTCAAACGTTTCAGACTTGTGTTTCATTAAGTAAATATACCCATATCTACCTAAGTCATCAGTGAAGGTGAGAAAGTAATGATATCCACCGCGCGCCTCGATGCTCATTGGACCGCACACATCAGTATTATGATTTCCAACAACTCACTTGCCCGTTCCATTGTTCCAGAGAACTGGGTCTTAGTCATCTTTCCCATGAGACATGGTTCACATGTGTCAAGTGACTTGAAATCAAGTGACTCCAAAAGTCCATCAGCATGGAGCTTCTTCATGCATTTTACACCAATATGACCTAAGAGGCGGTGCCACAAGAAAGTGGTACTATCACTATCAACTCTACATCTTTTGGCATCAATGTTATGAACATGTGTATCATCACTATCGAGATTCCATAAGAATAAACCCCTCACATTGGGTGCATGACCATAAAAGATATTACCCATATAAATATAACAACCATTATTCTCTGATTTAAATGAGTAACCGTCTTGCAATAAACAAATCCAAATATAATGTTCATGCTTACCGCGGGCACTAAATAATAATTATTCAGGTTCATCACTAATCCCGATGGTAATTGAAGAGCGAGCGTGCCGATGGCGATCACATCAACCTTGGAACCATTTTCCACGTGCATCATCACTTCGTCCTTAGCCAGCCTTCATCTATTCCGTAGCTCCTGTTTTGAGTTGCAAATGTGAGCAACCGAACCGGTATCAGATACCCACGCACTACAACAAGAGTTGGTAAGGTACACATCAATAACATGTATATCATATATACCTTGTTTGGTGTTGGCCGCCTTCTTGTCGGCTAGGTACTTGGGGCAGTTCCGCTTCCAGTAACCAGTTCCCTTGAAATCAAAGCACTCTGTTTTTGGCTTGGGTCCAGCCTTAGGTTTATTCACAGGAGGGGCAACTGCTTTGCCATTCTTCTTGGAGTTACCCTTCTTGACCTTCCCATTCTTCTTGAAGCTAGTGGTTTTATTGACCATCAACACTTGATGCTTCTTCTGGATTTTAGACCCATCGACTTTCAACATCGCAAAAAGCTCGAAGACTAACTTGTTCATCCCTTGCATGTTATAATTCATCATGAAGCTCTTGTAGCCAGGTGGCAATGATTGAAGAACTCTGTCAGTGATCGCCTCCAGCGGAAGGGGCATCCCTAACTAAGCCAAACGGTTCGAATACCCAAACATTCTGAGTATATGTTCACTGACAGACCCGTTCTCCTCCATCTTGCAAGCATAGAACTTACCGGAGGTCTCATACCTCTCGATCCGGGCATTCTTCTCAAAGATAAACTTCAACTCTTGGAACATCTCATATGCTCCATGATGTTCAAAACATCTTTGAAGTCCTGATTCTAATCCATAAAACATTGCACATTTAACTATTGAGTAATCTCTAGAACGAGCCTCCTAGGCGTCAACAACGTCTTCAGACGACACTGGAGTCGGTGCTTCACCGAGCGGTCCATCAAGGACATAAGACTTTTGGGAAGCCATGAGGATAATCCTCAGATTACGGGCCCAGACTACAAGTTATTTCCATCATCTTTCAACTTGGCTTGCTCTAGGAACGCATTGAAATTCAGGGGAACTACTGCGTGAGCCATTGGTCTGCAACATAAATTTGCAAAGGTTACTAAGATTATTGTTAAAGATAATGAGTTTAGTTAATCATATTACTTAAAAACTCCCACTCAAATTGACATCCCTCCGGTCATCCGAGTGATACATGATCCAAATTCACCAACCCAAGTCCGATCATCTCGTGAGATGAGGTGGTTTCAATGGTGAACATCTCCATGTTGATCATATCTACTATATGAGTCATGTTTGACCTTTCGGTCTCTTGTGTTCCAAGGCCATGTCTGTACATGCTAGGCTCGTCAAGTTTAACCCTAGTGTTCCACACATCCAACACTGGCTTGCACCCGTTGCATGTGAACGTAGAGTCTATCACACCCGAACATCACGTGGTGCTTCGAAACGACGATCTTTCGCAACGGTGCACACTCGGGGAGAACACAATTTTATCTTGAAATTTTAGTGAGGGATCACCTTATAATGCTACCGTCGTCCTAAGCAAAATAAGATGCATAAAAGGATTAACATCACATGCAAATCATAAGTGACGTGATATGACCATGAACTTGTGCTTTTGATCTCCATCTTCAAAGCACCGACATGATCTCCATCATCACCAGCATAACACCATGATCTCCATCATCATGATCTCCATCATCATGATCTCCATCATCATGATCTCCATCATCATGATCTCCATCATTGTGTCGCCATCGGGGTTGTCATGCCCACCATGCTTCTACTACTATTGCTACCGCTTAGCGACAAAGTAGAGCATTACATAGCGTTTAATGATTGACACATAGGTCATACAATAATTAAATACAACCCTATGGCTCCTGCCGGTTGCCGTACTCATCGACATGCAAGTCGTGATATTCTATACAATACATGATCATCTCATACATCACATATATCTCATCATGACATTGGACATATCATATCACAACATACCCTGCAAAAACAAGTTAGACATCCTCTAATTGTTGTTGCATGTTTTACGTGGCTGCTACGGGTATCTAGCAAGAACAATTTTTACCTACGCAAAACCACAACGGTGATACACAAATTGCTATTCAACCTTCTCAAGGAGCACCTTTGTCAAATCCATTCCAACTAGAGTAGGAGAGACAGACACCAGCCAGCCATCTTTATGCAACAAAGTCACATGTCAGTCAATGGAACCGGTCTTTCGTATGTGTACGAGTAAGGTTGGTCCGGGCCGCTTCATCCCACAATACTGCTAAATCAAGAAAAGACCAAGGGAGGAAGCAATCTGAGCATCAACGCCCACAAACTCCTTTGTGTTCTACTCGTGATCTCATCTATGCATAGACCTAGCTCATGATGCCACTGTTGGGGAACGTTGCATGGGAAACAAAAAAAATTCCTATGCACACGCAAGATCTATCCATGGCCTCCGGGGGAGAGGGGGAGAGAGCCCCCCTCCTTCTTCTTCTTCCTTGGCCTCCCCCTAGATGGGAGGAGAGTTCCTCCTCTAGTCCATGGCCTCCATGGCGGTGGAGGGGCAGGAGCCCCTCCGAGATTGGATCTCCCTCTTTGTTTTCTTCTGTTTCGCGTTCCTGTTTTCTGGCCGAAAACCGTTTCTTATATTCCTGGAGATCCGTAACTCCGATTATGTTGAGATTTTAACACGATTTTTTTCCGGATATAAGCTTCCTTGCCCCCGAAGTAGAGCTCTAACCGAGTTACGAGGTGAGCACAACCCATCACCACGCGCATGGGACCTAGCCCGCGCCCTAGTGTCTTGTGGTGGCTATGGGCCTCCTCTTACGTTTATTCCAACTCCCAAAAATCACATATATTCCAATTCTCCGCAAATTTTTATCGCACTTGGACTTCGTTTGATATGGAATTTCTTCGAAACAAAAAACACAAAAAACAGAAACTGGCACTGGGCACTGGATCAATATGTTAGTCCAATAAATCATATAAAATGTTGCCAAAAATATGTGAAAATTGTATAATATTGGCATGAAACAATAAAAAATTATAACAAAGATGTATCACCTACACTCCCATGGCAGTGTGGTCCTATTGGAAACTAAGGGATATTAAGGGCTCCTTTTAATAGAGACCCAGAACAAAGCAATAACACATGGTGAATACATGAAGCCCTCAAACTACGTCAAGCACTGAAAAAAAATCCTAATTATTGTCACATTGGGGTATGCGGATCAAGACACGTAATAGGTGCATACAACTTACAAGATAGAATCTAAACACTTTAATATTCAGAGAATATATAATAAGTTCATATCTGAAATCATGGAACTCGGGCCCTAGTGACAAGCATTAAACATAGTAAAAACATAGCAACATCAATCTCAGAACATAATGGATACTAGGTATCAAGCCCTATCAAATTAACTTGATTACATGATCAATTCCATCCACATCCATAACCGACCATCAAGCCTACAGAGGAATTACTCACTCCCAGTGGTGAGCATCATGGAATAGTTGATGGAGAAGGGTTGGTGATGACGACGACGACTAATTCCCCTCTTCAGAGCCCCAAACGGACTCCAGGTCAGCCCCCCCGAGGAAGAACAGGAGGTGGCAACAACTCCGTCTCGTAGATCGCGATGAAAAATTCTCTCTGATTTTTCTCTCCGAGAATTGAATTTATAGGACTAGAAATAGGGTTGGGAAGCCTCATAGGCCCCACCACACAACAGGGCGCGTCCTAGGGCGCGTCCTAGGCCCCCCTCTGGTGGTTCTTCACTTCATAATTCATTGTATATTGCAGAAAAAATCCACAAAAAGTTTCATCCAATTCCAAAAACTTTTATTTCTGCACAAAAATAACACCAAGGTAGTTTTGCTGGAAACAGTGTCAGTCCGGGTTAGTTTCATTCAAATCATGCAAATTAGAGTTTAAAACAAGAGCAAAACTGTTTGGAAAAGTAGATACGTCGGAGACGTATCAAGAGGTGTGTGGACCAGGTGTCGCTTGAACGCGGAAAAGGCACATACATCAGGAAGTGGCGCAACGCGCCGCTCTCGGTTGGCGCGTGTAACGCCCCGGACACACCCGCCGATTATTGATCGTTACTCATGGCGGGATCTAGACTGACCCCACCGATCTACACTAGTCTTTCATGCAAAAAAATCGTCACTCATGCACATCTGAAATCAACTTTCCAGCCGGTCACCCATCCTGAAATTATTTCACGCCGAGCATGCTTAACTTTAAAATTCTTCCTGAATCGGCTTCAAAAAAGGAAACAATCCCTTATTGATAAGAATGGTCTATCATCCATATTAAGAGATATTCGTGTAGCGTGCCGCTTCAATGATGACGAGAGGTCGTGTTCATTCTGGACCGACATAAATACGCTGCTGACCGCTTTATTCGGGAAAGAACATAAACACGAAAGAAGCTTATGGGTGGGGTCAGGTTGTCGGAAGTGTATATGACAGCGGGCCGAACACCCACAAAGCCCCTCCTCCCTCGTTTTGCATGGAAAAGGACGTCCCGGCGGAGGACACAGGAGGTGCGACTGAAGCCAAGGAAGTAGTCCTGCAAAGAAAAGGAAAAACTCGTTAACCAATATGTGAGGGGCAACCTGGGCGTGGCCAGCCCATCGCTGGAAAATGTGAAATTATACATAGGCCCAGCCCACACCCTGACCGCACCAGCAGCACTGCACACGGCACGCAGCACGGCAGCAGCCCATAGCCCAAGCTCACGGCACGCAGCACGGCAGCAGCCCATAGCCCAAGCTCACGGCACGCAGCGACGCAGCCGCCACCGGACACCATCACAACAGCCGCCGTCCGCCGCGGTGCCAGCCGCCGCCCACACAGTAGCACGGCCAATCGGCGAGCCGGCCGAAGCAGACCCACGACGGCACGACTCAGATCCTGCAACACCTTCGGATAACTGCACTTCGGCGGTGCCCCCTTGGGGATTTTGTTGCCGGGCGATGTCGGCGACGCCGCTCCCGCCACCGCCGCCGGCCGACGGCCCGGCGGCGCTCCCTCCCCCGCCGGGGACGGACATGACGGGGATCTGCTTCCGCGACCAGCTGTGGCTCAACACCTACCCGCTGGACCGCAACCTCGTCTTCGACTACTTCGCCCTCTCCCCCTTCTACGACATCACCTGCAACAACGAGTCCCTCCGCTCGCGCCAAATCCACCCCCTCGACATGTCCCAGCTCACGTAAAACCCTAGCCCCCGCCTCTCCATTCCTCCTCTCTCGCTACCCAATTCGCTGGAAGCGAGGTTCACTACCGTCGCTCCGTTCCTTGTGGTGGTCGCAGGAAGATGACCGGGTTGGAGTACGTGCTGAGCGAAGTGATGGAGCCACACCTGTTCGTGATGCGCAAGCAGAAGAGGTCGAACTCCGAGAAGGCTGACCCCTTGCTCGCCTACTACATCCTCGACGGCTCCATCTACCAGGCGCCCCTGCTCGGAAGTGTTTTCGCCTCCCGCATAGTAAAACTCCCGAGCCCTTTTTATTCTATTTTTCCAGAAATTCTTCAGCGAAGTTTTATAGTGCAGTCACTGACAACGATGGCAATGTGATATATTGTGGAGCTATTTCATTCGCATAATTTTTCAGTGGTTTTGCCAATCACTGAGTTGCAGAGTGTTAGATTGATTAATATTTGCCCTTGTCTGTTCCTGTAACATTTCAGAGTAGGGCTATGCATCACATATCAAAAGCATTTTCTACGGCATGCTCAAAATTGGAGAAGATTGGTAATGGTATGGTCTTCACATTTTATCTATGTCTTACATCTTTTTTCCCACCTGTATATATACTTGTATTGAACATCCAGCTGATCTTATGCATTCTAATTCTTCGTGACTGGAAAAATGGAAGTAACAAGCAGTGGCACATTTGTTCAGGATAATGCTGTAATTGGTTCATCATTAGGTTCACAAAAAAGTAAACCATATGCATTTTCTAGAGAAATTGAGATTTATACCTAGCAGCAAAGTTTCAGAATCAGCAGGTCCACCTAAAAGATGGTAACTCTGAAGTCATCTCTATTTGTCTTCTCAGAGGTCTGGAATTTAACTCCTTTTTCCTCTGTGAAAGAGTTTTTTTTCAAATTCCTTGTTGTTTTCTTGACAGATTTCCATGGTTAAACTAATTTCAAATAGCTAATTTACCTTTTCTCTCCAAAGATTACTTACTCTGTTTTGACTGGGTTAGGGATTCAGATTTTCTGAATATCAGCTTACCAGGAAAGCAGATGCTGCTCTATTTACTCAGTAATAAAGTTCATTTCTGTTATGTTCTTCAGTCAAGCGCCAGTTTCTAGCCTTGATTAAACCACTGTTATTCTCCAAAACCTACCAATTGCTGAAATCCTGGTACCAGCAGGATCCAGAATTCCGGGGAATCTGGTTTCTGTAACATGGTTCGCCAACTGCAGTGAGAACTGACCAGTGTGTGACAGCCGTTTATTGTGCTATGGGTGCGGCTATAGCTGGTATATTTGCAGCAGTGTCCTTGGCAGCCAGCAGTGGGTGGTGGCACAAGGCAGAAATTTGGGTTAAATGGCCGAATGATTTTTTTATTATGATTCGAAACGAGATTTTGAGCATAGGTGAATTTGGGTTAAATGGCCGAATTTGGGTTAAATGGCCTTTTGCAACTTCTAGTTGTAGATTTTGTAAAATTATGAGTTCTGCAGGTAAAAATTATATTACATGAAGGCAATTGTTTTTGTTTTCTAAGAGTAAAGCTCCAAGAATTAAATGGAATACTACCTAAATTCCTGCACGTTACATCAGGGGCAACTTTATTCTAGTGGTTCAACGTACGTAATTTTTGATTGGGTTGAGATTGAGTTATGCTGTGGGGATGGAATCCATCAGCAAAGGCACGGAAAGATATGTTGTGATTGGGATTGTGTACGTACAACTACGTGTGTTGATTTTGTTGTTTGCTTGCAAGTGATTTCTTGCTATTGGTAATTTATTTGATTTCTGTTGTTATTTTGCACAAGATTTCTTTTCCCAGAAACAAGGAGGTGGGGGTCAGTTTGGAAAAAACTTAATGGGGGTTATCTCATGGTTTTGAAAAAAAATCCGTGGGTGGGGTGGAAGCGAAACCAACAAAATAAGTAGAGATAATTCATTATTATTTTTGTCGCTGGTTTTCCTATATCTATTTCTCTCTATGTTATTGGAGTTTATATGCCTACTTAACTGTTCAAAGAAATTTGTTTTTGTTTGTGGGTTGGAACTTGGAAGTTAGATAAAGTTTGAGTCCATGTGAGCTGACTCACTATTTGGAACATAATAAAATTTAGCATTACAGATTGTTGATTAAAGTACTCCCTCGGTTCCACAATGTAGTGCATATAGATTTTCTGAAAAGTCAAACTTTCCGAACTTTGACCAAGTTTGTAGAAAAATATATATACATCTAGAATACCAAATACATATCATTAGATTCATGACAAGATGTACTTTCATATTCTATAAATTTGGTATTATAAATATTTGTTTTTCTATAAACTTGGTCAAAGTTTGTAAAGATTGGCTTTTTGGAAAATCTATATGCACTACATTATGGAACGGAGGGAGTACTACTTTACTCTAGGTTTGATTATCTGTAATCATGACAGTTAGCACTTTGTGGTTGTTCATGCAAGATCACCTGCAGGAAATTGGTTCCCTGCCGCTGCTGTACTTTCAGAACTTACATGTTGCTTCTGTTTATGCTGCATTTTTTTATTTACTGCAAGTTGCAAAACAAAAGTAGCATAACTGGGATTTGAACTTTGTTATTTACAGCGGAAACGGAGGCTGATGCGGCAGCTTCTGAATCAAAGGCCCAGAAGGAAACAATTGACTTGAAGGAGTTGAAACGAGTTGATCACATCCTCATGTCTTTGCAACGGAAGGTAACATCATTTTTAGATAGCAAACTTATTTCCTGTTACTTGGTACATGATGGTGGCCCTTACACAAAAGAAAGTTGGGGAGACATGGGATGTATTTATGCACCTTATATGTCCCCAAGAAAGTTGTGTCATGCATCCTGGACTAACAGGGTTTTTTCGAACTGCATGCGAGTTCTGCTGCTGTGTCTTACCCCAACTCTGCTCATGAACCTGCCTTGTCAACCACTTGCTAATTATTCCAGCCTTCTGACATATTCTTTCGCAGCTGCCTCCTGCTCCTCCCCCACCACCCTTTCCGGATGGTTATGTCCCATCAGAACAAGAGAAAGGGCCAGAGGATCTGTTGGCCTCGGAGGCATTGCCTCCTGTAATCGACCCTATCATTGATCAAGGGCCAGCAAAAAGACCAAGATTTCAATGAGATTGTGCCGCTGATCAAGTAAAATTACTGGCACCCTAATGGCATGTTGTATTGCAAATCAATGAGATTGTGCCGTCGATCAAGTAAAATTACTGGCATGCTAATGGCATGTTGTATTGCAAATCATAACTAGAGATTTGTAATTCCTGAGCTGGGAAGGTGCAGACCATTTTCTGAATGTACACTTCGATTTGATCCTTGATATAGCTATTTAAGGCCAGTTTGTGGTTTTCAAACTCCTGATGAACTTATTCCATTAGGACACAGCAATATCGCTGGCCACAGCACTTGCTACATCGACAAACCCATAGCTGCTAAGAAAATGAGAGGCTTGTTAGAGCAACTCCAACCAGCCGGGCGACCCAAATGGATGCGTAGTTTGTTTGCTTTTTGTTTGTTTGGGTTAGCCAGCCAGATGGGCATGGCTGTTTTTTCATTTGGGTCGGCTGGTGTGCCGGAGGCAGACCCAAATTTGCTTGCAAAAAAAAAGAGATGAACACGTGGCATAGATAAACATAATAAAACTTAAGTAAACATAAGTGCCTGGTCAATCGCCGGTCAAAGTCTACTTAAAATATAATTAAAATTTAATTAAAACAAAAAAGACTGCGCACACTCACCTTGCCCATGCTATCGTCATCGTCGCTGGTGAGGTTGATGAAGACGGAAGACGGCCCAACCCACCCGAAGGCCACTTTGTAGGCTGTCAGGACAGCCTCCTCCGGTGGCATTCCAGCTCACCGGGCGTGCTCCTCCTCCTTCTCCTCAAGGCGTAGCGCCTCCTCATGCTCCCAATGCATCTGCCGCTCGCGTCGGTCGCCTCCTTGATGAGCCATTGCGCCTTCCAACGTTCGAGGTGGGATGCCTCCTCCTCTGGTGCCGCGTCCAGTGGACTGGAGGCATGCTCACCCACTCGCGGACCACGCCGACCCACTGATAGGACTCCTCCGGCCAAGTGGGCGTAGGCGACGAGCGCTTTCGCATTGTGTGGGCTCCTCCTCCTCCTTGGACTCGACGGTGGGCAACGACGGAAGTGGTGGAGGCGGGGCGAAGAGCGGGGCGTGGATGGAGTTCCCCGTACCGATAAGGCGAGGGCGTGCTCTAGCCCATCTCATTGGGCGTCCTCCTCGATCCTGCTCGCCTCCAGCGCCTACTGCAGGGCCAGCTCGAGGGCGGCTTGGTAAGCCGCATCTTTGTCCTCCTCCTCCATCAGAACCTCGGGCAGCGACGAAGGAACGGTGTGGTCGACGTGGACGCCCCGACGATGCTCCTCCTCATGCTCTAGCATGAACTAGCGCTCCCAGTTGGTGTTGGGGAACGTTGCATGGGAAACAAAAAAATTCCTACGCACACGCAAGATCTATCCATGGTGATGAGCATCTACGAGAGGGAGAGTGGATCTACATACCCTTGTAGATCGCTAAGCGGGAAGCGTTAAGAAACACAGTTGATGCAGTCGGACATCTTTGCGATCCAAATCGCTAGCCTTCCAAATTTAGCCCTTTTTGCCTTTTTCCACCTTTTTCCTTTTGGGATTTTTCTTCCCAACCGCATGGGCCTTTTGTGGGACTTCCTCCAGCCCACTAAGGGCTGGTATTCATCCTCTCACAGCCCATGTAGCCTCTTGGGTCGAAATACCCCTCCCGATGGTCTCCCGGTACACTACCGGCACTTTCGGTATACTACCAATGAGCCCGAAACTTTTCCGTTGATCAAAACATGACTTCCTATATATCAACCTTTACCTTCGGACCATTCCGGAGCTCCTCGTGACGTCCGGGATCTCATTCGAGACTCCGAACAACCTTCGATCACCACCATACATAACTCTATACTACCAAAACGTCACCGAACCTTAAGTGTGCAGACCCTGCGGGTTCGAGAACTATGTAGACATGACCGAGACATCTCTACGGTCAATAACCAATAGCAGGACCTGGATGCCCATATTGGTTCCTGCATATTCTACAAAGATCTTTATCGGTCGAACCTCTATGTAAAGGATTCCGTTAATCCCGTATGATGTTCCCTTTCTTCCTCGGTATGTTACTTGCCCGAGATTCGATCGTCGGTATCTCCATACCTAGTTCAACCTCATTACCGACAAGTCTCTTTACTCATTTCGTAATATAAGATCCCGTGACTAACACTTAGTCACATTGCTTGCAAGGCTTATTGTGATGTTATATTACCGAGTGGGCCCTGAGATACCTCTCCGTCACACGGAGTAACAAATCCCAGTCTTGATCCATGCCAACCCAACAGACACCCTTGGAGATACCTGTAGAGCACCTTTATAGTCACCCAGTTACGTTGCGACATTTGATACACACAAGGCACTCCTCCGGTGTCAGTGAGTTGCATGATCTCATTGTCATAGGAACAGATACTTGACATGCAGAAAACAGTAGCAATAAACTGACACGATCAGATGCTACGTTTATAGTTGGGTCTTGTCCATCACATACAACCTTTCCTCAAGTAAACCGTTAAGGAAACGCTGTTTTGACATCCATCTGCCAGATTTCATAACTGAAAAAAGCAACAAGTGCTAACATAATTCCAACAGACTTTAGCATCGCTAACGGTGAGAAAGTCTCATCGCAGTCAACTCCTTAAACTTGTCGGAAACTTCTTTGTGACAAATCGAGCTTTATAAATGGCGATATTTACCATCAGCGTCTGTCTTCATCTTAAAGGTCCATTTGTATTCGACGACCTGCCTTCCAACGAGCAAGTCTACCAAAGTCTATACTTGGTTTTCATAATGGATCCTATCTCGGATTTCATGGCCTCTAACCATTTGTCAGAATCCGGGCCCATCATCGCTTCTCCATAGCTCGTAGGTTCATCGCTGTCCAACAACATGACCTTTAAGACAAGGTTGTCGTACCACTCAGGAGCAGTACGCGTCCTTGTCGACCTACGAGGTTCGATAGTAACTTGATTCGAAGCTTCATGATCATCATCATTAACTTCCTTTTCAACTGACGTAGGCTCCACAGAAACATCTTTGTACGTTGCGCTACTCTTTGGTTGAAACAAAGGTTCTACAACCTCATCAAATTCTATCTTCCTCCCACTCAATTCTTTCGAGAGAAACTCTTTCTCGAGAAAGGACCCGTTTTTAGCAACAAACACTTTGCACTTGGATCTGAGATAGAAGGTATACCCAACTGTTCTTAGGGTATTCTATGAAGATGCATTTGTCCGCTCTGGGTTCGAGCTCATTAGGTGAAAACCCTATTCACATAAGCGTCGCATCCCCAAACATTAAGAAATGACAGCTTAGGTTTCTGCCAAACCATATGGTGTCATCTCAACGGATTTAGATGGTGCCCTATTTAAAGTGAATGTAGTTGTCTCTAATGCATAACCCAAAATGATAGTGGTAAAACGATAAGAGACATCATAATTCGCAACATATCCAATAGAGAACGACTACGACATTCGAACACACCATCACACTATGGTGTTCCAGGTGGCGTGAGTAGTGAAACAACTTTCACGTTGTCTTAAGTTGTATACCAAACTCATAACTCAGATAATCACCTCCACAATCATATCGTAGACATTTTATCTTCTCGTCACGATGATCTCAAACTTCACTCTAATTCTGCTTAAACTTTTCAAACGATTTAGACTTGTGTTTCATTAAGTAAATATACACTATATCTACTCAAATCGTCAGTGAAGGTAAGAAAATAACGATATCCATCGCAAGCTACAATACTCATTGGACCGTATACATCAACATGTATCATTTCCAATAAGTCACTTGCCCGTTCCATCAAGGCGGAAAACAGAGTTTTAGTCATCTTGTCCAAGAGGCATGGTCCGCATGTCTCAAACGATTCAAAATCGAATGAGTCCAAAGATCCATCAGCATGGAGTTTCTTCATGCGCTTTACACTAATATGACATTTAGCGGCAGTACCACAAGTATGTGGTACAATCATTATTAACTTTGTATCTTTTGGCATCAATGTTATGAACATGTGTATTACTACGATCAAGATTCAACAAACCATTCTCATTGGGTGCATGACCATTGAAGGTATTATTCATGTAAACAGAATAACCATTATTCTCTAACTTAAATGAATAATGTATTGCAATAAACACGATCCAATCATGTTCATGCTTAAGACAAACACCAAATAACATTTATTTAGGTTTGTCACTAATCTCGAAGGTAGAGAGAGTGTGCGATGTTGATCATGTCAACCTTGGAAACATTTCGAACATACATCATCACCTCACACTTAGCTAGTCTCCGTTTATTTCGCAGCTTTTACTTCGAGTTACTAACATTTAGCAACCGAACCAGTATCCTATACCTAGGTGGTACTAGGAGTACTAGCAAGGTACACATCAATAACGCGTATATCAAAATATACTTCTGTCGACGTAGCCAACCTTCTTATCTATCAAGTATCTAGGGTTTTTCTGTTTTAGCGACCGCTCTCCTCATAATAGAAGCACTTAGTCTCAGGTTTGGGTTCAACGTTGGGTTTCTTCATTGGAGCAACAACTGTCTTGCCATCCATGAAGTTTCCCTCTTAGCCCTTGCCCTTCTCGAAACTAATGGTTTCACTAACCATCAACACTTGATGCTCCTTCTTGATTTCCACCTTCATGGTGTCAAACATCGCGAACAGCTCAGGGATCATTATTTCCAAACATGGCATTTTATAGTTCATCACCAAGTTCTAGTAGCTTAGTGACAATGACTTGGAGAACTATATCAATCACTATCTTATTTGGAAGATCAACTCCCACTCGATTCGAGCGGTTGTAGAACCCAGACAATCTGAGCACATGCTCAATGATTGAGCTATTCTCCTTCATCATGCAGACAAAGAATCTTGTTGGAGATCTCATATCTCACAACACGGGCACGAGCCTGAGATCCCAATTTCAGCTCTTAGAACATCTCATATGTTCCGTGATGTTGAAAATATTTTGGAGCCTCAATTCTAAGCCGTAATGCATGACGCACTCAACTATCAAGTAGTCATCAGAACGTGCTTGTCAGATGTTCACAACATCTACAGAAGACGCTAGAGGGGGTGGCGCACCGAGTGGTGCATTAAGGACATAAGCCTTCTGTGCAGCAATGAGGACAATCCTCAGATCACGGACCCAGTCCGCAATATTCCTACCATAATCTTTCAACTCTATTTCTCTAGGAACATATAAAAAATCAAGGGAGCTTCAGCGTGAGCTAGTAATCTGCAACATAATTTGCAAAGACACTACTGACTATGTTCATGATAATGAGTTCAATCAATCATATTACTCAAGAACTCCCACTCAAATTGACATCCCTCCGGTCATTCGAGTGATACATGATCGAAATTCACCAACTCAAGTCCGATCATCACGTGAGTTGAGGTGGTTTCAATGATGAACATCATCATGTTGATCATATCTACTATATGACTCATGTTGGACCTTTCGGTCTCTTGCGTTCCGAGGCCATGTCTGTACATGCTAGGCTCGTCAAGTTTAACCCGAGTGTTCTGCATGTGCAACACTGGCTTGCACCCGTTGTATGTGAACATAGAGTCTATCACACCTGATCATCACATGGTGTCTCGACACGACGAACTTTCGCAACGGTGCACACTCGGGGAGAACACAATTTATCTTAAAATTAAGTGAGGGATCACCTTATAATGCTACCGTTGTCCTAAGCAAAACAAGGTGCATAAAAGGATTAACATCACATGCAAATTATAAGTGACATGATATGACCATGAACTTGTGCTTTTGATCTCCATCTTGAAAGCAGCGGCATGATCTCCATCGTCACCGGCAGGACACCATGATCTCCATCATCTTGATCTCCATCAACGTGTCGCCATCGGGGTTGTCGCGCTCACCATGCTTCTACTACTATTTCTACCGTTCATCGATAAAGTAAACCATTACATAGCGCTTAATGATTGACACACAGGTCATACAATAATTAAAGACAACCCTATGGCTCCTGCCGGTTGCCGTACTCAACGACATGCAAGTCGTGATATTCTATACAACACATGATCATCTCATACATCACATATATCTCATCATGTAATTGGCCATATCACATCACAACATACCCTGCAAAAACAAGTTAGACGTCCTCTAATTGTTGTTGCATGTTTTACATGGCTGCTACGGGTATCTAGCAAGAACAATCCTCACCTACGCATAAACCATAACAGTGATGCATAAGTTGCTTTTCAACCTTCTCAAGGACCGTCTTAGTCGAATCCGATCCAACTAAAGTAGGAGAAACAGACACCCGCCAGCCATCTTTGTGCAACGAAGTTATACGCCAGTCGATGGAACCGGTCTCTCGTAAGCGTACGAGTAAGGTTGGTCCGGGCCGCTTCATCCCACAATACCGCTGAATCAAAACACGACCAAGGGAGGAAGCAATCTAAGCATCAACGCACATAAACTCTTTGTGTTCTACTCGATATCTCATCTACACATAGACCTAGCTCTGATACCACTGTTGGGGAACGTTGCATGGGAAACAAAAATTTCCTACGCACATGCAAGATCTATCCATAGTGATGAGCATCTATGAGAGGGAGAGTGGATCTACATACCCTTGTAGATCGCTAAGCGGGAAGCGTTAAGAAACGCGGTTGATGTAGTTGAACATCTTTGCGATCCAAATCGACGAGCGTCCCGCGATCCCATCACGATCCATCTCGCGATCCAATCACGATCCGTCCCGCAATCCCATCACGATCCGTCCCGCGAGCCAATCACGAATCGTCTTGTGATCTCGATCACGGTCCTTCTGATCTAGCGCCAAACGGACGGCACCTCCACGTTCAGCACACGTACAACTCGATGACGATCTCCGGCTTCTTGATCCAGCAAGAGGGGGCGAAGAGGTAGATGAGTTCTCCGGCAGCGCCTAAGCACCACAAAACTAATCTAGAGGAGAAACAGATCTAGAGGAAGAAGAGGGCAGCACGTGGCAATTTTTCTGTGTCTCAAAACCCTCAAAACCTCTAGTATATATAGGAGGAGAGAGGGAGGAGGCTGGCACACAAGGGCCAGCCCTTTGGCCTTTGGCGCAAGGAAGAGAGGAGGAGTCCTCCTCCAATCCTAATAGGATTATGACTCCTTCCTTATTTATCAATTGGAAACTCTTTCCACCTTGACCTTTTTCCTTCTCCTTCTACTCCAGCCGCATGGGCCTCTTGTGGGACTTCGGCCAGCCCACTAAGGGCTGGTATTCCTTCTCCCATAGCCCATGTAGCCTCTTAGGTCGAAATACCCCTCCCGATGGTCCCCTGGTACACTACCAGCCCTCCCGGTACACTATCGATGAGCCCGAAACTTTTCCGGTGACCAAAACAGGACTTCCTATATATCAATCTTTACCTCCGGACCAATCCGGAGCTCCTCGTGATGTCCGGAATCTCATCCGGAAGTCCGAACAACCTTCGGTCACCATCATACATAACTCTATACTACCGAAATGTCATCGAACCTTAAGTGTGTAGACCCTGCGGGTCCGAGAACTATGTAGACATGACCGAGACACCTCTATGGTCAATAACCAATAGTGGGACCTGGATGCCCATATTGGTTCCTACATATTCTACGAAGATCTTTATCGGTCGAACCTCTATGTCAAGGATTCAGTTAATCTCGTATGATGTTCCCTTTGTTCCTCGGTACGTTACTTGCCCAAGATTCGATCGTCGGTATCTCCATACCTAGTTCAACCTCGTTACCGGCAAGTCTCTTTACTTGTTTCGTAATATAATCCCGTGGCTAACACTTAGTCACATTGCTTGCAAGGCTTATTGTGATGTTGTATTACCGAGTGGGCCCTAAGATACCTCTCCATCACACGGAGTAACAAATCCCAGTCTTGATCCATGCCAACCCAACAGACACCCTCTGAGATACCTGTAGAGCACCTTTATAGTCACCCAGTTACATTGCGACGTTTGATACACAAAAGGTACTCCTCTGGTGTCAGTGAGTTGCATGATCTCATGGTCATAGGAGCAGATACTTGACATGCAGAAAATAGTAGCAATAAACTGACACGATCAGATGCTACGTTTATAGTTGGGTCTTGTCCATCACATCATTCTCCTAATGATGTGATCCCGTTATCAAATGACATCTCATGTCCATGGCTAGGAAACCTTAACCATGTTTGATCAACGAGCTAGTCAATTAGAGGCATACTAGGGACATGGTGTTGTCTATGTATCCACACATGTATCTGAGTTTCCGATCAACACAATTATAGCATGAATAATAAACGATTATCATGAGCAAGGAAATATGATAATAACCAATTTATTATTGCCTCTAGGGCATATTTCTAATAGTTGGGGAGTCTGGCGCATAGGCACGCATCGCCTGCTGCTTCGGAGTGAGGGCCTCGCGACGCCGGTGAATGTCCTCGGCGTGCGCCAACGCCGAGCGCAGCACTGCCGGAACGGGGATCCGCTACAGATCCAGATGCCAACTGTGCGACAAGTTGACATTGGGATACTGCAGCGACCAACGATAGTACCCGTGCCATCACCCTTGGTGGACTGGTATTTACAGCCGGTCCCGCTTCGATGGCGAGGCGTGTCTAGCAGGGGGTGGTGGCGACGACGAAGAAGGAAGCCCGCGGAAAGAGCTCGCGCTGGCGCTGAGCTTCCCCTTCCCCTTCCCGTTGAAGAACCCCATGGTGGCTAGGGCTTGCTAGGGTTTCTGGTCACCGGCGAGAGAGCACCGCGTGGTCAGATGTGGATAGGTGTTTGGAAGTGGATGAGGCCTGCCCCGTCACACACTTCCATTAAAAAGGACGGGCGCGCTGACCTTCCACCCGCTACTAGACGTGCCCCGAGGTAAGTGCTGGCATTTAATAAGACGCGGGCGGTGGTTGAACGGTCGACTAGTGGGTCCGCGATGGACACGGAAGGGACGCGCGGCGCGTTTGTTTTGTGTGTTGCGAGGACGCAAATCCGGTCCAAAATTGGACCGGAGATGGGTCGGTGCGGACATTTCGTGAACATAATTTGGGTTTGGGTTTTTGTATTGACCATCGTTTTTGTCTACTACGATCTAAAAAAATATGAACGGATGAAATGGGTCTTTCGGTTTGAGTTGCTCTTACATTCTTTGGGTCTATACTGGATAAAACTTGTCCCGAGAAGGAATTTGATAAGCATTGGAGGTGATGGCCTGTTTGAGCACCAGGCTTCTCAATGCCACGATGGCCTGCAAGCTTTAGAGCTTCACCGAGGGCGATTGCTTCATCAGCATGTACGGCGTCCGCAGCTTCAGGTATCGATCCTGCCGCGGCAACGACGTCGCCATCGCTGGGAAAATGCCCGGTCGTGTTCAGTTTAATCACTTCCACAGTGGACGGGCACTTGCACCTCTGTGTTTCCGCAGCTTGGACTTTTGGTTTCGGCGTGCAAAATTCTGCCCATTGCACAGTTAACCTCCTCACATAAAACTGAAGCTTGTCAACTGATTGCCCAGCTTTGTTGTGGTTTTTCTGGTTCCACCGATATCACACACAGCTAATACAAAGCTGAGTCATTTATTTTAAAACGAAGCGACTAAGAGCAACAGCTGACAGCTTGCTAGCTATATGCGGCAGCGATGATCATGAGAACCATGGCTGTTCCCTCAAAAAACATATTTTTTCTTGAGGAAACCTCATAAAAAAAATGTCATCATGACTAAGGGAGCGAACTAGCGCTCACAGCCCCTCTCGCATGGGCCGGCCCACCCAACGTGAGCTACTGACTCACTCGGGTTGTCTCCGTTCCCTTGACCGGTTTGACCAGTCGACTTGAATGTTTTTGTTAAGAAGATAACTACTTTGAAAAAGGTTCACAAAATTTAAAAAAACATGAATTTGAAAAAAAATCACAAAATTTGGGGAAAATCTTGCATTTGAACTAAATAAAAAATAAAAAAGAAAAGACTGATCCAAAAAAATTTGGAAGGTTCTCAAAACTGGGCTCATAAAGCTTCCTGGCCAGCTTACCATTTACCTATTCTGCTGTGCTGTGAACAGGAAGCAGATCAGCGACCCAGGCCACTTACAAGCAATACGAAATTGCTTGGGAGAGGGAGGCGAACCTGCCTCAACACGTAGCCAAGGCATGGAAATGTTTGTTTGCTCGCGGTGTTGTTTTTTCTTTTTACCTTTTTGCATACTTGTTTTACATCCCACTGGTTGAGAATTGAATCATTATATGTATGTTCTTTAGTTATCTGCATACTATGTTAGGTTGCCTGCACGGTTGGACTCACACAACGACACGTAATTTGGTTGTATACAGATAGCAAGGTGTACTTACCTTGTAACGATGACGAGCTTATAGCTACATCTTATACATGATCACATCAATAAAACAACACTTTAATCATGAGGAACTCGGCGATGATAATGCAATTCTTCAGCTTAAATTGTTGATCCGAGTTGCCAACTTCAACATTGCATGCTTGCTTGAGCACGACCACTAATAGAAAACGGGCTTTTTGTCCCGGTTCTAGAATTGAGACCGGGACTAAAGGGCTCCGCATGGTAGCTTTTTAGAGCGGTACCTTTAGTCTTATCAACCGGTACTAAAGGTTTTTTTTTAATATTTTCGAAATTTTTTATTTTTTATTTTTTATGATTTTCAAATCTTTGAATTATTTGACAATTTAATCTCTAATCACCCCTCCCCAACTCTAGAATTATTTGACAATTTAATCTCTAATCACCCCTCACTCCAAATCGTCTAACTTCTCGGCCGGTCACCCATCCCCTCACTGCTCCAACCCGAGCACGCTTAACTTTTGAGTTCTATCATCCCTAGTTTCCAAATCTGCACTTGTTGTTTTCTTGATAATAGTAAGCTATCAATCATATTAACCCCTGGGTCTTGATGCAACATGATTTAATTTTTTCAATTCCAAATAATTATTAAAATAAACAACAATAAATGATTAATAATAATATTGAATTTCAATGAAAATAAAATAAGTAATAATATTATTTTATTCATTTTTTGCAATTTATTCATTTAATATGGCATAATTAATATCTTTAAATCTGTAAGTCGAAATTCAACAAATAATGTATCCATTATTATCAGAAAAATATGAGGAATCTAGATATGACATCATTTATTTAAAAAAAATCATAACACTTTTTTTCCAACATCGTATGCAAAAGTTATAGCCGTTTTACTTTTTCATAACACTTTTTTAATCTTGTTTTAACTCCAGACTTTTTATGCGTTCAACATGCACCATCCAAAGCCACATTATCAATTTTCAAACCTTTCCCACTTCATTCGCTATTTTTCATATATTTATTAATTTTTTTGAGCTAAATGACCTTGAAATTGAAAAGCACTACAAATGAACTCAGAAAAGGTTGAAACTTGGCATGGTATCATCATTTCACCCACATAGAATATGCTAAAAAGTTGAGAGGGTTACGGTAAAAACTAGATGCACTTCATGTACAAACTGAACAATCCCTTTCGAAGTATCAGGGTTTTGGACGAAAAATCATCTGTTACAAAGGCATTTCGTCTTTTAAAACTTATTTAAATTCCAGAGTTTTTGTGCGTTCAACATGCACCATTCAAAGTCACATCATCAATTTTCAACAATTTCCCACTTCATTCGCTATTTTTCATGCATTTATTAATTTTTTGAGCTAAATGACTCTGAAATTGAAAAGCACTACAAATGAACTCTGAAAAGGTTGAAACTTGGCATGGTATCATTATTTCACCCACATATCATGTGCTAAAAAGTTGAGCGGGTTATGGTAAAAACTAGATGCACTTCGTATACAAACTGGCCAATTCCTTTCAAAGTATCACGGTTTTGGACGAAAAATCATCTGTTACAAAGGCATTTCATTTTTTAAACTTATTTCAACTTCAGACTTTTTGTGCGTTCAACATGCACCATCTACATATGCCTAGGAGCAAAAAGAATTAAATTTAAAACTATTTATAAACTCTAGTTATTCACAATCTAGGGTTTGAAGCAAATTTGAACAAATTCAAATTTAAACCATTCAAAATTGGAAACTAATTGCACAAACACAAACTAGACAAAATTTTGAATCTAATGCAAAAAGAATCACTCAAAAACATCAAATATCCTAAAAGATATAAGCAATTTAAAATAGAAACTAAAAACAGAAAACAAATAGAAAAAATAAAAAAACTTTCGAAACCCTTTAGTCCCGATTGGTATCTCCAACCGGGACTAAAGGCTAGGGCCACCAACTGGGACTAAAGCCCCAACCCCTTTAGTCCTGGTTCGTGTCTCCACCCTGGACTAAAGGCTTCACCTTTAGTCCCAGTTGGAGACACGAACCGAGACTAAAGGGTATCGGCCCCTTTAGTCCCGGTTGGTGTCTCCAACCGGGACTAAAGGTCCCATTTGAACCGGGACTAATGCCCGACCGACGCCCTAACCGTTTGAACCAGGACTAATGCTCACATTAATCCCGGTTCGTAATGCAACCGAGACTAATGTGACGAAAGCCCTATTTTCTACTAGTGGACCTTGGAGTAAGCATCCTATGTCGCGTGCCTACTCTTAAACAATTTGTAGCAGCTATTTTTTAATTCGTAACTTGTTCATCATATGCTTCCCATGAACTGTAAACCTCTAAAACCCTTCCTTGAAACACAACAAACACTTGTCCTAGCATGATAGAAGAGCAACAATTTCAGCAGCAAGCAATGAAGCACACTAGATATGTAACAAAAGTAAGCATGCATAATCATATGACATAGAAGTTCATCCTACCACTACTATGGTGTTATCATAACACCACATCCAAAATGGATGTAATCCTACCACCGTGAGTGTGCCATTAGTGTGAGGGGTTAGTATATACTATCACCTCGTTAAAATATACATGTCAGCATCCGTATTAAAGCCCTAGCTACCACAAAATGTACATCGCCATCGCCATCGCCATCATCTTCGAGGATCATGCACGTCGTCACCACCACCACCGAAAACAACACTAGTACTAGTGCATTCCCAACCAGGTTCTGAGCCAAAGTATTCTATGGGCGTCTGCCATGGTAACAACCCAACACCTTGTGCTTTGTTGTCCAACAGGTAGCTTAGAGCAGCTATAAGAGCCTCAAGGATGAAGCAACAATGATGATTACCATGACAACCTGAGTCATCCTGTTGAAGATTCTCAACTCTTCGTCCATCAAGCCACCGCTCTTTCTCTTTGTATCAATCACATAAACGTGATCACCATCCTTATCAGGACCATCAAGGACGATGGTCTCTAACTCCTGTGTGTCAGGATAGTCGGGCCTTGGTACTCCCTCTGATTCTATTTTCTTTGCGTCTAAGAGAAAGCACAGATACCAAGGAGAGCTATGGGCGCAAGAATTTGTATTGTTTACCCATGATTGGGCGTGCGTTCTGACCATAATTATTGCGCGGTTGTAGTAACTGCAGATGAGTTGATTTGCTGCCCTCCTTTTCCCTCGTTTCCCATGCCCCCACATGCACGCTTTCTAGGGTGCTCGACCAGTGCATGCACTTCCTATTTAGTTAATGCATCCACATGCACAACCCAAAAGCAGGGTCAGCTTGGGAAGAATCAGGTATAAAACACTAGCGCTCGGACTAAAAGGGAAAAACTAAGAAAAACTTAGACGCAAAGTAAATAGGATGAGGGAGTACTTTGGTAGTTTGTCTGAACGGGTCTTCTGATCCCATGAAGCGTCGCTCAGTTCTATGACCTTGGACACTTAGATCTATATCCCTCTTCACTTCTTGAGGTGGTTGTAGAACTGTGTCGATATGACCTCATGGGGACAAAACTCAAACACCTTCGTTGCAACAGACTTCAAGTGCACCTCTTTGAAGCCCTTGTTGGTCCTCACCCCACCGGATTTGATTTCACACATCTTCTTCAGGACGAACGTCGATAGGAACGACTGCGATTTCATGGAGTTTCCCATGCCATCCTTCCTTTCCTTGGCGGGTGCCTTTGAAGCAACAACTCCTATTGCAGCATTGGGCTCAACCAACACATATGTTGTAGGCACAGCTGGTGGAATCGTAGCAGACACCTCGAAACATCTGAATCAGGAGGCATCTGCTCCATGGTGAGAGGTTGGGAGTCCATGATATATGACGCCACGAACTGGCTTTGGGACAAGACAGTGACCTGACTAATCTTGCATGCTCATCCCCTACAAGCGTAAGCATAAAAAAAAGTGAAGCACACTACACAAGTACAGACACATCAAATCATACCAAGGAACGATCAGTGAACATAGACATTATGAAATAACACTATATATGTACAATACGAATGAACACTATACAAGTACATACACATCAAACCATACCGAGGAGTTCAACAAAACTACCATGGATGCTTGCAAATAACTCATAGTGTGCTACAAATCCATCACTAGTAGCTATCGGAGATCACATTCTCATAGATCGACCGTTTAGAATGCTACAACTTGGCCACAGATCTAATCCTAGCATGTACTCGCAGATCTAGCTACAATGAGTAAATAGAGAGGAGGGGGTGATCGAACTCACATTCATCGATGTAGACGGAAGGAGGTACGAAGCAGGTCAGAGAAGAGGTGGACTCAAATTGCCGCCGCCGTGAACCGATGGGTGGAGAAGGAGCTCTGCTTACTTGGTTGTCGATGTCGATCCGTGCGGGAGGAAAAACTCAAGGGGGTAGCAAAAGTTTGTGTTGGAATTATGTCTAATATAGTGTACAAGGTAGGTTACAGTTGAACTTGGATCCAAACTTTGTGTATATAGAATACGAGTCATGTCCTAATAGGACACTTGTATTTGTCGGTGTTCTGGGAACCGGGGTACCCAGAGTTGCCTACCTATGGCCCAGGGCGTGACCCACTTCGACAACAAAGCACGGCCCGATACGGCCCCACTCAATACAAGGCCCTCGCAAGAGCCCCGAGCTCGCGAGGGGAGCGACGCCAAGACCCGTGGGGAATAGGCCTCCTCAGGACCTCTCCTGAGTGGCGGAGATATGTATGCAATGCTTGGCCTTGGGAGGCCAAGGATGACGCAAGGCGGGCCAAGCGGGCATGAGCGCGTTAGACGGGACATTTTCCTCTTTGGTGGAAAGGGGGCAAGGACATAGCCAGGTTCACGAAGCGCCCCAAAGGTTTTCATTCCGGTGCAACAAGACCAAGACCACGAACCCCACAGGATGGATGTCATCGCCGAGCCCACCACTGCATCACCAACAGCTACTTTGTAGGCGAACACCACCTTTCGTTGGGATAAAGATGTACCCCTTGTCCCCCTTCGAATTTGGCCGTCGTGGGATCCCTTCTTGCCATAGTGATAAGGGAAGAGGACCCGGGCCACTATAAATACAGGCTAGGCTGCTCCATAGAGAAGGGGGACAACAGAGAAGCAAGACCACCATAACGCCCTCGCGAGGAAACTCACCACTGTACTAGTTCATCCACAAACATCCTTGTGAGGCAATCCACCAAAGAAGGAGTAGGGTTTTACGCTTCGCAGTGGCCTGAACCTGGGTAAATCCTCGTGTGCAATCTTCTCCCTCGTCATCGAGCGAGTTCATCGAACTAGGCCACCGAGTCGTGAGCTAGGAGGGGCAAGCCTGTTGGGGATCTTTGCACACGCCCCTATGTTCGAACTTCCTTGGGTTTGTGGAGCCCGAGATCCGACATTTGGCGCGCCAGGTAGGGGGTGTGTAGGATTTTCCAACAAGACCCGCTTCCTCTTCACCCTGCCGTGTCGATGGCCGACACCCAACAAGCTCTCTTTGACCCGGCAGACCCGCCTTCACCAACCTCACCGCTGTCTTCGAAGACCCACGCCCCGACAGCGTGGCACTGGGCAGTCAGTACTAGACCACCATTGTCGTTTCCACCACCGTTGCTGCTCGTGCCGGCCAAGCACGTGCCGGACAAGCGGCACCCATGGGACCGACATCGCATTGTACCCACGTGGGGGATCTCAACATGCATGACATGTTGGGGAACGTCGCATGGGAAACAAAATTTTTCCTACGCACACGCAAAACTATCCATGGTGATGAGCATCTACGAGAGGGAGAGTGGATCTACGTACCCTTGTAGATCGCTAAGCGGGAAGCGTTAAGAAACGCGGTTGGTGTAGTCGAACTTCTTCGCGATCCAAATCGCCGAGCGTCCCGCGATCCAATCACGAACCGTCCCGCGAACCAATCACGAACCGTCCCACGATCTCGTCATGATCCGTCCCACGATCCAATCACGAACGTCTCGTGGCCTTGATCACGATCCTTCCGATCTAGTACCGAACGGACGACACCTCCGCATTCAGCACACGTGCAGCTTGATGACGATCTCCACCGTCTTGATCTAGCAAGAGGGGTGGAGAGGAGAGAGAGTTCACCGGCAGCGTGACGGCGCTCCGGTGATGGTGGTGGAGCAATTCCGGCAGGGCTTCGCCTAAGCACTGCAGAACTACGATCTAGAGGAGAAACTATGCACCGGTGGAACGGGTAGCACGTGGCCGGAAATTCTGTCCAAAAACCACCCAATCCACTAGTATATATAGGAGGAGAGGAGAGGAGAGGCAGCCAAGGCCTTTGGGTCGGCCGAAATAGGAGGTGGGAGCAATCCTACTTCACCTCCAATCCTAGTTGGAGTAGGATTGCCTCCTATTGGCTGATTTTCCACTTTTTGCTTTAGGACTTTCTCTCCTGCGCCATGGGCCTTTGTGGCTGTTTTCCCAGCCCACTAAGGATGGTTATTATTCTCCCACAGCCCATGGACCTCTTGGGGTCGAAATACCCCTCCCGGAGGTCCCCCGGTACACTACCGATACTCCCGGTACACTACCGATGAGCTCGAAACTTTCCCCGCGACCAAACTGGGACATCCTATATATGAATCTTTACCTCCGGACCATTCCGGAGCTCCTCGTGACGTCCGAGATCTCATCCGGGACTCCAAACAACCTTCGGTCACCACCATACATAACTCTATACTACCGAAATGTCACCGAACCTTAAGTGTGCAGACCCTGCGGGTTCGAGAACTATGTAGACATGACCGAGACACCTCTACGGCCAATAACCAATGGCGGGACCTGGATGTCCACATTGGTTCCTACATATTCTACGAAGATCTTATCGGTTGAACCTCTATGTCAAGGATTCAGTTAATCCCGTATAACGTTCCCTTTGTTCTTCGGCATGTTACTTGCCCGAGATTCGATCGTCGGTATCTCTATACCTAGTTCAATCTCGTTACCAGCAAGTCTCTTTACTCGTTCCGCAATGCAAGATCCCGCAACTAACAATTAGTCACATTGCTTGCAAGGCTTATTGTGATGTTGCATTACCGAGTGGGCCCCGAGATACCTCTCCGTCACACGGAGTAACAAATCCCAGTCTCGATCCATGCCAACTCAACAGACACCATCGGAGATACCTGTAGAGCACCTTTATAGTCACCCAGTTACGTTGCGACGTTTGATACACACAAGGCACTCCTTCGATATCCATGAGTTGCATGATCTCATGGTCATAGGAACATATACTTTGACATGCAGAAAACAGTAGCAATAAACTGACACGATCATATGCTACGTTTGTAGTTTGGGTCTTGTCCATCACACCAGTCTCCTAATGATGTGATCCCTTTAGCAAATGACATCACATGTCAATGGCTAGGAAACCCTGACCATCTTTGATCAACGAGCTAGTTCACTAGAGGCATACTAGGGACATAGTGTTTGTCTATTTATCCACACATGCAATGTGTTTCCGATCACTACAGTTATAGCATGGATAATAAACGATTATCATGAACAAGGAAATATAATAAAAACACTTTATATATTGCCTCTAGGGCATATTTCCAACAGTCTCCCACTTGCACTAGAGTCAATAATCTAGTTCACATCACTATGTGATTTACATGGTAATGAATCGAACACCCATACAGTTCTGGTGTTGATCATGTTTAGCCCTTGGGAGAGGTTTAGTCAACGGGTCTGCAACATTCAGATCCGTGTGCACTTTGCAAATATTTATGTCCTTCTCCTCGATGTAGAACCGGATGGAGTTGAAGCGTCGCTTTATGTGTCTGGTCCTCTTGTGAAACCTTGGTTCCTTGGCTAGAGCAATGGCACCAGTGTTGTCACAGAACAGATTTATTGGATTCAGTGCACTAGGCACTACTCCAAGATCTGTCATGAACTGCTTCATCCAGACACCTTCCTTCGCTGCCTCCGAGGCTGCGATGTACTCCGCTTCGCACATAGAATCAGCTACCACGCTTTGCTTGGAACTGCACCAGCTTACCGCTCCCCCGTTAAGAATAAATACGTATCCGGCGATTTAGAATCGTCCGGATCAGTGTCAAAGCTTGCATCGACGTAACCCTTTACGACGAGCTCTTCATCACCTCCATAAATGAGAAACATGTCCTTAGTCCTGTTAAGGTACTTAAGGATATTCTTGACCGCTTACCAGTGCTCCATTCCAGGATCACTTTGAAACCTTCCAGCCATACTTATGGCAAGGCTGACATCGGGTCTTGTGCACAGCATTGCATACATGATAGAGCCTATGGCTGAAGCATAGGGGATGACGCTCATCTTTTATTTATCTTCTGCAGTCACTGGGCATTGAGTCTTACTGAACTTCACACCTTGCAACACAGGCAAGAACCCCTTCTTGGCCTGTTCCATTTTGAACTTCTTCAAAACTTTATCAAGGTATGTGCTCTGTGAAAGTGCTATTAAGCGTCTCGACCTATCTCTATAGATCTTAATGCCTAATATGAAAGCAGCTTCTCCTAGGTCCTTCATTGAAAAACTCTTATTCAAATATTCCTTCACGCTTTCCAGCATTTCTATATCGTTTCCGATCAGCAATATGTCATCCACATATAACACTAGAAACGCTACAGAGCTCCCACTCACTTTCTTGTAAACACAAGCTTCTCCATAAACTTGTATAAACCCAAACGCTTTGATCACCTCATCAAAGCGTTTATTCCAACTCCGAGATGCTTGCACCAGTCCATAAATGGATCGCTGGAGTTTGCAAACTTTGTCAGCATTCTCTGGATCGACAAAACCTTCGGGTTGCATCATATACAACTCTTCCTCAAGGAAACCGTTGAGGAACGCCGTTTTGACGTCATCTGCCAAATTTCATAGTCGAAATAAGCAGCTATTGCCAACATGATTCTAACAGAGTTAAGCATCGCTACAGGTGAGAAAGTCTCATCGTAGTCAACTCCTTGAACTTGTGAAAAACCCTTTGCCACAAGTCGAGCTTTATAGACGGTGACATTACCGTCCGCGTCCGTCTTCTTCTTATAGATCCATTTGTTCTGAATGGCCTTTCGCCCTTCAGGTAGTACTTCCAAAGTCCATACTTTGTTTTCATACATGGATCCCATCTCAGATTGCATGGCCTCTAACCATTTCTCGGAATCCGGGCCCATCACTGCTCCTCCATAGCTCGTAGGTTCATTGTTGTCCAACAACATGACCTCTAAGACAGGGTTGCCGTACCACTCGGGAGTAGTACGCGTCCTTGTCGACCTACGAGGTTCAATAGCAGCTTGATCCGGAGCTTCATGATCATCATCATTAACTTCCTCTTCTACCGTTGTAGGTTCCACAGAAACATCTTTCTGTGCTGCGCTACTCTCTGGTTGAAGTAAAGGTTCAATAACCTCATCAAGCTCTATTTTCCTCCCACTCAATTCTTTCGAGAGAAACTCTTTCTCAACAAATGTTCCGTTCTTAGCGACAAACACTTTGCCCTCGGATCTGAGATAGAAGGTATGCCCGACTGTCTCTTTCGGGTATCCTATGAAGACGCACTTTTCCGCTTTGGGTTCCAGCTTTTCAAGATGAAGCTTTTTGACATAAGCATCACATCCCCAAACTTTAAGAAACGACAACTTCGGCTTTTTGCCAAACCACAGTTCATATGGCGTCGTCTCAACGGATTTTGATGGTGCCCTATTTAAAGTGAATGCAGCTGTCTCTAATGCATAACCCCAAAACGATAGTGGCAAATTGGCAAGAGACATCATAGAACGCACCATATCCAATAAGGTCCGATTACGACGTTCAGACACACCATTACGCTGTGGTATTCCGGGCGGTGTCAACTGTGAAACAATTCCACACTGTCTTAAGTGATTGCCAAACTCATAACTCAGATATTCACCTCCTCGATCAGATCGAAGAAATTTAATCTTCTTGTTACGATGATTCTCAACTTCACTCTGAAATTGCTTGAACTTTTCAAATGTTTCAGACTTGTGCTTCATCAAGTAAATATACCCATATCTACTCAAGTCATCAGTGAAGGTGAGAAAATAACGATAACCACCGCGCGCTTCGACATTCATTGGACCGCACACATCAGTATGTATGATTTCCAATAAGTCACTCGCCCGTTCCATTGTTCCAGAGAACGGCGTTTTGGTCATCTTGCCCATAAGGCATGGTTCACATGTGTCAAGTGATTCAAAATCAAGTGACTCCAAAAGTCCATCAGCATGGAGCTTCCTCATGCGTTTTACACCAATATGACCTAAACGGCAGTGCCACAAGAAAGTGGTACTATCATTAACTACTCTACATCTTTTGGCATCAATGTTATGAACATTTGTGTCATCACTATCAAGATTCAATATGAATAAACCCCTAACATTGGGTGCATGACCATAAAAGATATTACTCATATAAATAGAACAACCTTTATTCTCTGATTTAAATGAGTAACCGTCTCGCAATAAACAAGATCCAGATATAATGTTCATGCTTAACGCAGGCACTAAATAACAATTATTTAGGTTCATCACTAATCCTGATGGTAATCGAAGAGAGAGCGTGCTGACGGCGATCACATCAACCTTGGAACCATTTCCCACGCGCATCGTCACTTCGTCCTTTGGCAGTCTTTGTTTATTCCGTAGTTCCTGTTTTGAGTTGCAAATGTGAGCAACCGAACCGGTATCAAATACCCAGGCACTACTACGAGAACTAGTAAGGTACACATCAATAACATGTATATCATATATACCTTGTTTGTCGTTGGCCGCCTTCTTGCCAGCCAGGTACTTGGGGCAGTTCCGCTTCGAGTGACCAGTTCCTTTGCAATGAAAGCACTCAGTTTCTGGCTTAGGTCCATGCTTAGGGTTCTTTGTAGGAGTAGCAACTGCTTTGCCATCCTTCTTGGTTTTACCCTTCTTGCCTTTGCCTTTGCCGTTTTTCTTGAAACTAGTGCTTTTATTGACCATCAACACTTGATGTTCTTTCTGGATTTCAGACTCAGCGACTTTCAGCATCGCAAACAGCTCGGCGACTGACTTGTTCATCCCGTGCATGTTATAGTTCATCACAAAGCTCTTGTAACTAGGTGGCAGCAATTGAAGAACTCTATCAGTGATCGCCTCCGGCGGAAGGGTAATTCCCAACTCCGCTAGACGGTTTGAGTACCCAGACATTCTGAGTATGTGCTCACTAATAGACCCGTTCTCCTCCATCTTGCAAGCATAGAATTTATCGGAGGTCTCATACCTCTCGATCCGGGCATTCTTTTGAAAGATAAACTTCAACTCCTGGAACATCTCATATGCCCCATGACGTTCAAAACGTCTTTGAAGTCCCGGTTCTAAGCCATACAATATTGCACACTGAACTATTGAGTAGTCTCCAGCACGAGCCTCCCAAGCGTTCTTAACGTCTTCGGAGGTCATGTCTTCTGGCTGGTCACCAAGCGGTGCATCAAGGACATATGACTTCTGGGAAGCCGTGAGGATAATCCTCAGATTACGGGCCCAGTCAACAAAGTTACTTCCATCATCTTTCAATTTAGCTTTCTCTAGGAACGCATTAAAATTCAGGGGTGCTACTGCGCGAGCCATTGATCTACAACATAAATATGCAAAAGTTACTTAGACTATTGTTCACGATAATGAGTTTAGTTAATCAAATTACTAAAGCTCCCACTCAAATTGACATCCCTCAGGTCATCTGAGTGTCACATGATCCAAATTCACCAACTCAAGTCCGATCATCACGTGAGTTAAGGTGGCTTAAATGGTGAACATCATTATGTTGATCATATCTACTATATGACTCATGTTCGACCTTTTGGTCTCTTGTGTTCCGAGGCCATGTCTGTACATGCTAGGCTTGTCAAGTTTAACCCGAGTGTTCTGCACGTGCAAATCTGGCTTGCACCCATTGTATGTGAACGTAGAGTCTATCACACCCGATCATCACGTGGTGTCTCGACACGACGAACTTTCGCAACGGTGCACACTCGGGGAGAACACAATTCATCTTGAAATTTAAGTGAGGGATCACCTTATAATGCTACCGTCGTACTAAGCAAAACAAGGTGCATAAAAGGATTAACATATCATGCAATTCATAAGTGACATGATATGGCTATCAACTTGTGTTTAAGATCTCCATCTTCGAAACACCGGCATGATCTCCATCGTCACCGGCATGACACCATGATCTCCATCATCTTGATCTCCATCAACGTGTCGCCATCGGGGTTGTCACGCCTTGCATGCTTCTACTACTATTGCTACCGTAGAGATAAAGTAAAGCATTACATAGCGCTTAATGATTGACACGCAGGTCATACAATAATTAAAGACAACCCTATGGCTCCTGCCGGTTGCCGTAATCACCGACATGCAAGTCGTGATAATCTATACATCACATGATCATCTCATACATCACATATATCTCATCATGTAATTGGCCATATCATACCACAACATACCCTGCAAAAACAAGTTAGACGTCCTCTAATTGTTGTTGCATGTTTTACGTGGCTGCTATGGGTATCTAGCAAGAATGATTCTCACCTACGTATAAACCACAACGGTGATACATAGATTGCTTTTCAACCTTCTCAAGGACCGCCTTTGTCGGATCCGATCCAACTAAAGTGAGAGAAACTGTCACCCGCAAGCCATCTAAGCAACAAGTTGCATCGAGGGAACCGGTCTCTCGTAAGCGTACGAGTAATGTTGGTCCGGGCCGCTTCATCTCACAATCCCGCTGAACCAAAATCCAACCAAGGGAGGAAGCAATCTAAGCATCAACGCCCACAAACCTTTTGTGTTCTACTCGAGATCTCATCGAACCATCAACCTAGCTCATGATGCCACTGTTGGGGAACGTCGCATGGGAAACAAAAAATTTCCTACGCACACGCAAACCTATCCATGGTGATGAGCATCTATGAGAGGGAGAGTGGATCTACGTACACTTGTAGATCGCTAAGCGGGAAGCGTTAAGAAACGCGGTTGCTGTAGTCGAACTTCTTCGTGATCCAAATTGCCGAGCGTCCCGCGATCCAATCACGAACCGTCCCGCGAACCAATCACGAACCGTCCCACGATCTCGTCACGATCCGTCCCACGATCCAATCACGAACGTCTCGTGGCCTTGATCACGATCCTTCCGATCTAGTACCGAACGGACGGCACCTCCGCGTTCAGCACACGTGCAGCTTGATGACGATCTCCACCGTCTTGATCCAGCAAGAGGGGTGGATAGGAGAGAGAGTTCACCGGCAGCGTGACGGCGCTCCGGTGATGGTGGTGGAGCAATTCCGGCAGGGCTTCGCCTAAGCACTGCGGAACTACGATCTAGAGGAGAAACTATGCACCGGTGGAACGGGTAGCACGTGGCCGGAAATTCTGTCCAAAAACCACCCAATCCACTAGTATATATAGGAGGAGAGGAGAGGAGAGGCAGCCAAGGCCTTTGGGTCGGCCGAAATAGGAGGTGGGAGCAATCCTACTTCACCTCCAATCCTAGTTGGAGTAGGATTGCCTCCTATTGGCTGATTTTCCACTTTTTGCTTTAGGACTTTCTCTCCTGCGCCATGGGCCTTTGTGGATGTTTTCCCAGCCCACTAAGGGCTGGTTATTATTCTCCCACAGCCCATGGACCTCTTGGGGTCGAAATACCCCTCCCGGAGGTCCCCCGGTACACTACCGGCACTCCCGGTACACTACCGATACTCCCGGTACACTACCGATGAGCCCGAAACTTTTCCGGCGACCAAACTGGGATATCCTATATATGAATCTTTACCTCCGGACCATTCCGGAGCTCCTCGTGACGTCCGGGATCTCATCCGGGACTCCAAACAACCTTCGGTCACCACCATACATAACTCTATACTACCGAAACGTCACCGAACCTTAAGTGTGCAGACCCTGCGGGTTCGAGAACTATGTAGACATGACCGAGACACCTCTACGGCCAATAACCAATGGCGGGACCTGGATGTCCACATTGGTTCCTACATATTATACGAAGATCTTATCGGTTGAACCTCTATGTCAAGGATTCAGTTAATCCCGTATAACGTTCCCTTTGTTCTTCGGCATGTTACTTGCCCGAGATTCGATCGTCGGTATCTCTGTACCTAGTTCAATCTCGTTACCAGCAAGTCTCTTTACTCGTTTTGTAATGCAAGATCCCGCAACTAACAATTAGTCACATTGCTTGCAAGGCTTATTGTGATGTTGCATTACCGAGTGGGCCCCGAGATACCTCTCCGTCACACGGAGTAACAAATCCCAGTCTCGATCCATGCCAACTCAACAGACACCATCGGAGATACCTGTAGAGCACCTTTATAGTCACCCAGTTACGTTGCGACTTTGATACACACAAGGCACTCCTTCGATATCCGTTAGTTGCATGATCTCATGGTCATAGGAACATATACTTTGACATGCAAAAAATAGTAGCAATAAACTGACACGATCATATGCTACGTTTGTAGTTTGGGTCTTGTCCATCACACCAGTCTCCTAATGATGTGATCCCTTTATCAAATGACATCATATGTCAATGGCTAGGAAACCCTGACCATCTTTGATCAACGAGCTAGTTCACTAGAGGCATACTAGGGACATAGTGTTTGTCTATTTATCCACACATGCAATGTGTTTCCGATCACTACAGTTATAGCATGGATAATAAACGATTATCATGAACAAGGAAATATAATAAAAACACTTTATATATTGCCTCTAGGGCATATTTCCGACATGACACACTGCTGATGGCGAGCGAGATGCTTCGCCACCGCCCGACGCACGGGGGCCTCGCCGCCTGGGCCGACCACATCGCCGAGTTGGTTGCCGTCGTGAGGAGGGCCTTGGTTCCCCACCTTTATTCGCTACCATCGGCGTTAGGCGTCGGGGACTCGTTCGCTGTGCCCATCGCCTCTTCCGTAGACGACGTGCCCCCTTCGACCCCAGGCGAGCCCAGACAGGCCCCGGCACACGCCGTGCTCCTTCTCCTACGTATCCCGTTAACCGGTTTCGGAGAGCCGCCCGTCCGCGTCAGCGGAACCTTTGATGAAAATGATGGTACGCCCCGCACATGCCTCGACACGCACCCTCATATCCCAATGGATCATCGACAGCTTGGGTCGTCCCGATGGGAGCGCGCCAACTGGTGTAGGGATCAAGCGGCTCAGGCGTCCGGACAGCCAGGTAACCGTAACGAAGGCACATTGGATCACCAGGGAGGCAACCCATGTCAAGACGCACACGGTCAACCCCACGATAGAGGCAGAGGTAAGCAACTTTTGGCAGAGGCCCGCTGCGGGAGGGTCTGCGGGCTGCGCGCCCAGGACGGTGTCGTGTTGCTGCCTGGAGGGGTCGTCCCTGGTCCACGCGAGGACGGTTTAGGAGGTGAGCAAGGCCTTTATGTAGAGGCCTATGTTCCAAGCTACGTCATACCTGCAGATGGTGCGATGGATCACGCACCCCCCGTAGGCGCCAACACCCTCCCGGAGTAGGGAGGTGCCCCGGATGTCGTCCCAAGCCGCGCTTGGGGACTCCCACCGAGGGAGTACTAGCCCAGGTTGATGCGAGCGGGAGAAGGGGAAGGACGTCCCCCGGGTGCGCGTGGGCACGGTGCAGCCGCCGCCCTTGCGATCAAGCAACACACAGCCAAGCCCGGGGCCACATGAGCAATAGTCTGGGGGGAGCGACAGGGTACAAGCAGCGCGGGCCACCCGCGGTAACCAGAGAGCCGGTGTAGACCTTGGGAGGCGGGGCCTCACGAGGCCCTCGAGCCACGGTCTGCCCGGCGCCCCGGCACCCCACGAGGTGGCTTCATCGACACAACACCTCTATGTCTTATCTGGGTGCATTGTGCTCATGTTTGGGCCACGGGAGCACAATCCCGCGGCTACACGGGGAACAATGCATTCGGTTTTGGGCTGTAGTGGCGCGCAACCGAGTAGAAATGCACGATATGGCTCTTAACAGAATTGGGAGCACCTGGGCTGTGCGCCTGGGGGTTTCCCAACTATCTTTGGCCGTGACACTCTCACGTAATAATGAGTGGGTTGTATACGCCCGGAGCTCCCCGAGTACGCGAAGGGCTTCCATCCCACGCCCAAGTGGAAGCCCCATGCTCCGCACTGGCGGACAACACTGTCCTCCAATGACTATGCCCACGCAACGTGGATGCCCTACGCTCTGCACCAGGGGAAGACGAAGACGAAGACTAGCCTAGGTGCCGGATAGGGAAGTTGCTTGCTTCTTTTTTGGTGTTCGAATTGGCACTCTTTGAAATGAAATTTGAAGATTTCGGAACTCTATTTGCAAAAGGGCGGCAACTTTTCTCTCACCGCACTTTCTTTTTTCTGTCCTTGGAGTCTCTTTCTATGAATTGGCACCTTGCAAAGGCCTACGCACTTTGGCCCTCCCCGGGGCGCCACAGAGTAGGCCGGCAAGGACCTGTCGCCTCAGGAACATACATCTTTTGGCGGTCGACTCCCGCTTGGGGGCTCCGACCGCGGCCCAACACGATAGCACGGAGTCCCGGGAGGCTCAAGCGCCTCTCGAGGCAGCGGCCGGCGGAACGGTATGGGAGCCGCTCGAGCGTCAAGGGGGGCTGCTGAGCAACACGCCTTGGGAGCCTTACTGGTCATATAGCCCCTCGCCCCTTGGTCTCGACCTGGTGATCCAGACGCCCCAATGGTGGTCGAGGCCCCACCCCTTGGTCTCGTCCTAGTGATCCGGATGCCCCAACGACATAGAGCGCTGTCTTGAGCAACGCGCCCCGGGATCCTCACTAATCACGTGGCTCCATGCCCCTTCGTCTCGTCCTAGTGATCCGGAGGCCCCAGCGGTGGCCGAAGCCTTGCCCCCTTTGGTCTCGTCCTGGTGATTCGGACGACCCAATGACGGCCGAGGACTGTTCGTGATTGGGTCCCGCAAACGCAGAGTGCCGAAAGGCCCCCCAAACCATTCCACAAACAAGGAAGAAGCCCCGAGGTGGGATCCCTGAGCTCTCTAGACGTTTTAGCTGCACCTCACGACGCTAGAGATCGCCACGATCTGATAAGCTAAGTACCCCACTGAATAGTGCAGAAACTTTCTGATCAAATAATATCCTGAATGCAGGGTAGGAGGTGTGAGCACTAACGTGAGAACGCAGGCGCTACAATTCACTATGTGCTGCCACCAGGGTTCTTGTGGTCCTAGGTACCAGAAAGGACAATGCAAGAGGAGGAGTCTGGCCTCGTCAAGCGACGGCGATAAGGACCCAGGACTTGAAGGTGACAAGCTCCCCCTCGGGAGGGTACGCCTCGCGAGGACCTGACAGGCCGCCATCACCAGACCGCATCAACAACGACACCAAGCCCCATGCAAGAGACGAAGTCGCGTCGCGTCACGCAAGCGATCAGCGATTTAAGGGAAAGAGCAAGGAGGATGAAGGTAATACACAAAAGGCTAACGCCCTCGGGGGTCCGGTTTTTCTTGACAGGGATGCCTAGGCGAAGGAGCCACTGTCGCCGTCCGAAACATCGGCCGCCTTAGGGTTGGAGTTGTTGTCCTCGTCGGAGGAGGGCACTTGGACGAACTGTTTCACCAGGGATTCCACGTGTGGGCGCACCTCATCCCTGAGGGATCTCTGGAGCTCCTTGGGCACCCGTTCCGCAATGCGTAGAAGATCAAGCTCCGAAGCATGGCGGCATAGGTTGGAGAAGACGCACGTCAGAGCAAGGTCCAGGAGATCGTGTGCGTTGGCCTCGTTGTCCTCGTCCACCCGAGAGACATCGGCCTCCAGCGCTTCCACCACCCTGCCGAAGAAGTCGAGGTAGCCTCCGTCGCCGTGCATGCACGAAAACACGGGGCTTCCTCGAAGAACCGTCCCAATGCACCAGCTGCGCGGCGGGCAATGCCTAAGTACTTCTTGGAGCGCTACGCCTCCAGCATCTTTGCATGCACCGCCTCGTCCCGGGCGGCCTGCACAGCGCCAGCTGCCTCCTTGATCTGGGCCTGGAGGGATGCCTACTCCGCCCTAGCCTCCTCTTCGCCCATGAGGGCGGCCTGTAGGGTGGCCTCGACGCTCGTCAGCTGGGCTCATAGTGCGTCCACCTCCTCCTAGAGCTTGCCAAGCCTGCACTTTTTAGTCGCGGGCTCCCTGGGAGGAGGAGATGGTTAGGTCCGGCATGTCGGGCATGTATGCAATAAAAGAGATGGGTGGCGGAGCACTCATTCGCCAATGATGGCCACGCACCGGAGAGCTTGGGTCCGCCTCGAGGGCCCCATGCCGTCGCTTCCGAAGGGACGCGAAGAAGCCAAAGGTCCCACACGCTTCCCTGTGCCCATAGCACTCCCTCCAGACGCCGGGGGTAAAGGGATCAACGAAGAAGAGAGAGATTTCTTTAGGGTAATGGAGAGTGAGAAGGCATGCCAAGATTGCAAGACCCCCGGGCTGGGGACGATTTATAGGTGTAACCGCAGCCCACGGGGCATCATGGGGAGTGCAGGCGTCGTGCGCTCCTCAGGCGCCGCAGGGCAGGCTCGATCGGTGTACGACCTTGATCCGTGTCACTTCATCTGCTCCCGTTGGCTCACATCCACGTAGCCTGAGGGGTGAAGGCCCAAGGGAACAGCTGCATTCAAGGAAGGGTAATGATGGCTGGCATAGTGCGCAGGCATCACATCAGTTTGACCTGGGGCAGTTCCCGATGACCTTCGGCGAGTGGAGGCGTCAGTGCCTCGGTGAGCGACGCTTGTCGAGCCTGGCCCGCAGACGTTTGGGTCCCGTGACACTTCGGGTCGTCATCAATGGCTTCGCCTAGAAGCGATCTCGAGCGTGCCTCGGGCCCGGGGGCTACTGTCGGCGTTTTGGGAACCAGGGTACCCAGACTTGCTTGCCTGTGGCCTAGGGCATGGCCCACTTCGATAGCCAAGCACGACCCTTCACGGCCCCACTCAAGACAAGGCCCTCGTGATGGAAGCGACACCAAGACCCATAGGGAATAGGCCTCCTAAGCCCCCCTCCTAAGGGGCGGAGATCTCTATGCAATGCTTGGCCTCGGGAGGCCAAGGATGATGCAAGGCGGGCCAAGCCGGCATTAGCGCGCTAGCCAGGACAATTTCCTCTTTGGTGCAAAAGGCGAAAGGACGTACATAGGTTCCCAAAGCGCCCCCCTAAGGTTTCCGTTACGATGCAACAAGACCAATACCATGAGACCCGCAGGACGGATGTCATCACCGAGCCCACCATTGCATCACCAACAACTACTTTGCATGCGAAGACCACCTTTCGTCAGGATAAAGATGCACCCCTTGTCCCCCTTCGAATTTGGCTGTTGTGGGATCCCTTCCCGCCATAGCGATAAGGGAAGAGGACCTAGGCCACTATAAATAGAGACTAGGCTGCTCCGTAGAGAAGAGGGGCAGTAGAGAACAATACCACCAGAACGCCCTCACAAAGTAACTCACCACTGTACTAGCTCATCCACAAACCTCCTCGTGAGGCAATCCACCAAAGCAGGAGTAGGGTTTTACGCTTCATAGCGGCCCAAACCTGGGTAAATCCTCTTGTGCAATATTCTCCCTCGTCATTGCGAGATTTCATCGAACTAGGCCACTGGGTCGTGAGCTAGGAGGGGTGAGCCTGTTGGGGGATATTCACACATGCCCTTGTGTTCGAACTTCCTTGGGTTTTGCGGAGCCCAAGATCCGACAATATCCTAGGCCTATTATATAATGAGACTATAGATACACGATGTAACCTATGCAGACATAATAGCACTTATGTGCAGGAGGCCAACGGCATGTGCCAGCACCCAGACGACCGGGGTGCGGTATTGTGATGGTTTCATGGGGAGGAGCACCTGTAGTCAGGCAACGAGATGTAGACATCACTAGTAGGAAACAGGGAAATAGCCCCAGTTCCAGAGGGCCTTTAGTCTCAGTTCTGGAACGGGACAAAGCAAGCGAGACTAATACCCAAAAGCTTTAGTCCCGGTTCGTAGACAAAGAAAGCGGGACTAATACCCAAAAGCTTTAGTCCCGGTTCGCTTATGAACCGGGACCAAAGGTGTTCCACGTGGCCGCTGCGAGGCACCCAGGCAGGAGTATGTTTAGTCCCGGTTGGTAACACCAAGTGGGACCAAAAGGCAGCTGGTTTTTTTGAAGGGGGTTTAGGGGTTTTGGAGGGTTAATTTAGGGGTTTCATATTGTGTTAGCTAGCTAATAGAGAGAAGTGACATCTCTTTCTCCGTGCTTGGTCGACGCTAGCTACTATACATATAGAAAGAACTCGACGCTAGCTAATAAGCAAATGAAGGAAACCATTAATTACACAAGATCGTCATGCTGAACATATATAGAAAGAAGTGACATCTCTTTCTCCGTCCTTGGTCGAACAACAAGTTTTTGTATATCTATGTGACGCTACTACATATATACAATATAACACCTTTTACAATCCCTAACATCATCTACCTAAGATCCAATCGCAAATCCACATAGTATTCTCCGTCTTCAGGTATGTCGTGGTCAAGAAAGAAGCCCGCCAATTCCTCTTGAATTGCTCGTATGCGATCATGTGGTAGGAGTTCATCCCGCATTTGCCAGATCTAATTTAAAGAAGGGGGTCAATACATGAATATATATGAATGAAACTCAACAAAATTGATGGTAATATATAAAATAAAATTGTGAATATTATTTACGTACTTCAAATTGTTTGTCAGAGAAGCCCCACTCA
The DNA here is from genome assembly GCA_022496015.1 of Hordeum marinum. Lineage (NCBI taxonomy): Eukaryota > Viridiplantae > Streptophyta > Magnoliopsida > Poales > Poaceae > Hordeum > Hordeum marinum. The sequence continues at coordinate 118,052,720 of CM039678.1, forward strand.
AAGGTCGAGTGGCGAATGAACTCACATACGTAGTATCCACATAAAACATTCCCGGCTTCCTGGTACAAGAACTTTACGAGAATATAGTTCAATCAAACTGATAAGCAAGCATGGTAATGATATATTGATAAAAATTTGAACCAATTAGAGATGCACATGAACTAGCTAGTACTACTTACCTTGGGGTGCATAAATCACAACTCTTTGTTTAGACCAGGAACCTTTTGGGTGAACTTTTTCCAAACCCTGCCAGGTAAAGAAAATGATTACTTGATATGAGGAAATGAACAAAAGTTGCATGCTGATATGGTCGCGGTATTGATTGAAGTTACTTCTTGAGCATTGAAGTCATGCCCGCATAATTCTCGGGATCTTCACGTCTCGAGTCTAAGACAGTTACTAATGCCCGTCAAGCTTAATGGATAGCAGAATAAAGTGGTACCTGCGCACGCATATATAACTCATTAGTTACATTACTTAACCTCGAGTAAGTGAAATCGAATATATAGAAGACAACAACACTCACTTGAAGTTGTAAGGAAATAGTATTTCCCTTTTGTTTTGATGTATAAGGAACGACTTTAGCAAGTTCTCCTTGGTCTCTTTGACACTGTTTTGTATCGTATATTCATTTATGGCATCTAGGCTAATGAACCCAACATCAAAGATTCCTGCTTTTTTGCATTCGACGATCTTCAATCTGCATAATATAGTGAGGATAATTATATATACATGCAATGAACGAGCTGAGCTAGAGACTTAACTATAGAAGTAATACTTACAGACATTAGCAAGTCATGAGTTGTTTGTCGAGGGCCTCTTGATTTTATAGCTGAAATAACTCCGCAATTCAATAGGAATCACGTCGAGTCCAATGAATTCGTGCTCATTTCTAACTCTGACATACATAGTGTCTTTCCCAGACTCCCTATAGGTTTTCATGTACCACTCATGCAATTGGTACATCATCGTTGTTAGATGAGGATGATCAGGTTTGACGAGAGGCTTCCCATGCACGTATATAAATTTTTGTACTGTTACCTCAGTCGTTTCAAAAAGTACATCATCCCCCAAGTAATCACCAGGATTGGTACCGAGGAGTAGCACCGGATGATTAGCAATATCACTAGACACCTTGAGCGAGGGGCACGATTGCTTCTCCTGTCTGCCGAGCTGGGGAATTGTTTTCCCACTTCTTTGTTCTTTGACTCTTGTAGCACTGGAAGTACTTCCCGACCGCTGCGCTTCATTATATGTCTTTACAATGCAGCGGTCATAGTTTGATGGTAGCGGTGGTGGTGATAGTCACTTCAGGGCATCCACAGTGCACTTCGCTTTCATTGGATCTACCGTTTCCTTCGGAGGTGGATGTTTTCGTGCAAAATGGGCCTTCATTTCGCCTGTACTGATGTCATCGGTTTCTTTGTCAGTCCTGTCGTATGGTAACTTTGGAAGAGGCTTGAGGCTTTGACCAAATTTGAATTTCTTCTCGCCTATTGTACTGATAGCCGTTGGAGCAGCGACGTCTCTCTTCCGTCATGGCTGACATGTTGGAGGAGGCAGAGTGGCCTGACGCGTTAGAGGAGGAGGCGGAGTGGCCTGACGCACCGGAGGAGGCGAAGGAGAAGGTGGAGTGGCCTCATGCGCCGGCGGAGGCAGAGTGGCCTCATGTGCCGGAGGAGGCAAAGTGGCCTCACGCGCCAGAGGAGGCGAAGGAGGAGGAGGAGGAGGCAAAGTGCCCTGACGCTCCGGAGCAGGCTGAGGCTTCCAGTTTGGAAGCTTGATGTACTCCTTTCTCCATAAACAGGTACTCCTCAAAGCATATTCCAGAAGAATAATATCCACTTCGTGTGTAGGGTTGTCAAGCTCTAGCCCCTCATATCCATCCATTATTTCATCCACCCTCAAAACAACATAGTCATGCGGGATCAGACGGCAATGGAAAGTTCCCTCATCTTGAGGAGGTACAACAGAGCCGACCGGCGCCTTGAAGGTCAGCTTTTGGCATCTCGTCATTAGATCACAATGTTGAGCCTCCGTGATACTATCCACGGGGTAGCCAGGAGCCGTGAAATCAAACCGAACAAGCTCCGTGGAAGCCATGCTGCTTCGCCGCTAAGATGGTGGGGTAGCTTGTGGGGCGGCGTCGAAGGAAGGATCTTCGTGTTGTTTAGATGGTTGGCCGGTAGCTCGCTGGCTCTCAAGTTCCTCTAGTTTTGCTAATATTGCACTGAGCTTCTGCATTTTTCTTGCTTCCAGTTTTCTCTTTCTCTCTTGGCTTCTATAACCGCAACTGCTGGGAAACCCATGCTTCCACGGAACGGAGCCTGATATACCTCGTGTTCGTCCAGGGTGTTTAGGATTCTCGAGGGCCTCTGTGAGCTCGTCCTTTTATCTATCGGGAATGAATGTCCCTTCCCGTGCTGCCTTGATTGTTGCCTGAAGCTTTGTGAGGGGTATTGCAAGTTGAGCTCTCGTCCAGACACACTTTCTTGTTTCTGGGTCCAAAGTTGCAACCCCGAAGAACCAAGTCCTTGAACGATCTGGCCAGTGCAATGTCTCTGGATGGACATTCTTAGCAAGCAGGTCTTGCTCAACTTTGTCCCACAACGGTCGGGCTTTGTAGTAGCCACCTGATCCCGTGTGATGGTGATACTCCTTCACTGCAACATTTTTCTTGTTTGTCAGTGGCATTTTCTTACTGTTCTCCGACTCTTGTAGGCTACAAAGTCGGGCCATTGATCTCTTATCTTCTCATATCGACCTTTGAACTCCGGAGTCTCATCTTTCTGGACAAAATTTGTGTTCAACTCTTTCTTCCAGTTCTTGAATAGTTCTTCTATCTTCTTAAGAGCCCACGACTTGACCTTTTGCTCTATAACTGGGTTATTCGGATCCTGCTCTTGCAGTAGGCTGAATTTTCTCATCAGCTCTATCCAAAGATCATCTTTCAGTCTATCCTGGATATAAGAAACTTCAGGGTTCTTGTTATTCTTATTCCATTGCTGGGTGCTGATCGAGATGTAGTCCCTAACAACAACTCCATACTGATGTACAAATGTGTCCTTGGTCCGCTTGGGAGCAATTGGTTGGACATCGTTTGCGACTTCTGTGATCGTGAACCTTTCATCCTGGCGCAACCTTTTCTTCGGACCTCGTCTCCTTTCCTCCCTGGACTTTGCAACAGTTGAGGATCCCTCCTCCATTTGGTCACTGAAGCCGTGATCATGATCTCTTCCCTCCGCCATTCGGTTACTGGAGCCGCTATCATGACCTCCTTCCTCCGCCATTCGGTCACTGGAGCCGTCATTATTTGTTGCCTCCTCCATTGTTGGATCACCGAAACCATCCTCTCCTTCCTGACCATCCGCGTTGTTGAGATACGCCAAGGGATTATACCCGGCGCGGATTATATCCCCCAACAAGTCTTCTTGGTCTATGTCTCTACGATCCATAGTTTCTGCAAATATTACGACATGGCAATATAAAAAGATGAGATATGGAAATCAATACAAGGCATAAATGCAACAATACGATCATATAATATCACTAATACATCATCGGATAGTATCACTAATACATCATCGAATATTATCACTAATACATCTCGATTATTATTATATAATATCACTAATACAGATGTAGTTGACGTCTAGCGGCGCACGCGGTGGACTCCCAAAGAGAAGGAACTATGACAGGATCATAGCTCGGGTGAGATTCATGAAGAACTTTCCAGGTATTGGAGAACCTGCCGTCAAACGCAGCCATGTAGCGTCAGACGTGCTCGTCCTCCTCCCTAACACGGCGACGTACCGCGTTCGCTGGGGCCGGCTCCCTTTGCATCGACAATGGTCCACGCGACCGCCACCAAAGAACTTCTGGGTCGACGACAGGACCATGATTCGTCACCAAGCTAGGCGCCCCGAAAGGCAGCACCTCCTAGTGCCAGCCTGGCGAAGCCCAGTCCCGGACATGGCATCTCTCAAGCAGGTGATTGCCACCGGGTCGATGATGAGGATGCTGGCCGGGCATCATCGACTCAAACGGCTACGCTATGCAACTAACCATTTAAACATCTAAAACAACTAAAACATAAAAAAATAAACAACTAAAACAACTAAAATAATAAAACAACTAAATTACTGAAACTGAACATCTAAAACTAAAACTGACAACTAAAACAACTAAAACTAAAACTAAACAACTAAAACAACTAAAACTAATTAAACAACGAAAACTGAACATCTAACAAAACTAAAACTAAATTAACTGAAACTGAACATAAAACAACTAAAACTAAACTAAACTAAACTAAACTAAATGAAACTAAACTAACTAAATTAAACTAAAACTGAAACTGAACATGAACATCTAATGGGATTTGGGGAGCTCACCGGGGGGCTGACGAGGAGAGTGGCAATGGCAGTGAGCGGCGACGGCGTCGGGTCGGGTTGGCGGCAATGGAGGGATTGGGTGGCGGTGGCAGGGTCGGGGTGTTAGCAGCACAAGGGAAGGCCAGAGCTCTGGGGCGGCGTCGGGGCAGGGGCGTCGGCGAGGGTGTTTGTGAGGGCGTCGACGACGAGGTTGAGCAGCCTGACGGTGTCGACGGGGCAGAGGGTGGTGAGGGCGACGATGGCGAGCTCGGGCAGCCTGGCAGCATCGATGTGCTTGGCGTCATCGGGGGCAACTGCAGATGAAATCTAAAAAATTTTCTAAGTCCCTGCTTATATACAGAGACCTTTAGTCCCGGTTGGTGCCTCCAACCGGTACTAAAGCCCCCCCCCTTTAGTCCCGGTTGGAACCACCAACCTCGACTAAAGGCCCCCCTTTCGTCCCGGTTGGATCCACCAACCGGGACTAAAGGTCAATTTCAGCAGCCCAAAGGGCGGGAAGTAGAGGCCTTTGGGCCCGGTTGGTGGCTCCAACCGAGACTAAAGGGGGGCCTTTCGTCCTGGTTGGTGCCACCAATCGGGACCAAAGACCTGGCACAGCGATGTCGTATGTTTAGTCCCATCTCGCTAGTCGAGGGGCGACAACACTAGTTTATAAGCCCCGCTATGCCTGAGCTGTCGAGCTCGTCTCCAATGCAGGCTACACATGCCTAAACTCCGCCTCTACCGTGTTGGGCCTGCTGGTCCTGTGGGCCTGCATCCTGGCCCATGTTGAGATGGGTTTCTATTCGTATGCAGGCGTGGTTTTCTAGTAGGCGACATTTTTTATGTTATTTTAGTTTGCTATTAAAGGGTTGGCGCAGCGGTGTGGTGGGAGTTTAGTCCCACCTCACCAAGCGAAGGACGCCCGAACCTGTTTATAAGCCCCACTGCGGCTACTACGTTGAGCTCCTCTCAAAGTGATAATAGATGCCCTTATACAGGAATTTTGACCCAAATTTAAAATGCTGGTTAGGTGCCTAACTAGCAATTTGAATTTAGGTCAAATTTTCTCTATTAGTGCATCTATTTTCACTTTTTCTATTATGTTATTTTCTTGCATATTAAAAGTTCTTCACAAAAAATAATTTATGAATATTCTTTTTGCTCTTAAAGTTTTTAACAAAATTAACTTTGATAATTTTAGTTGCATAAATTTCATATAATATCATGTTTACTTATATAACTTTTATCGGACGAAAACACGTGTGTTACAAAAGGATTTCAATTTTTTAAACATATTTGAACTAAGAATTTTTCTGCATTCAATACGCACCATTCAAATCCACGTCATCCCTTTTCAACCCTTTTCTGACTTCATTTGCTATTTTTCATGCATTTCATCATTTATTTTGAGCTAAAATGACCCTGAATTGAAAAGCACTATAAATGAACTTTGAAATGGTTGAAAGTTGGCATGGTACCATCATTTCACCCACATAGCATGTGCTAAAAAGTTGAGAGGGTTACGACAAAAACTGGATGCACTTCGCGTACAAAATGGGCAATCTCTTTCGAAGTATCAGGGTTTCACACAAAAATACGTCTGTTACAAAAGGATTTCAATTTTTTAAACATATTTGAACTCAAGATTTTTTCTGCATTCAATATGCACCATTTTAAGCCACATCATCCATTTTCAACCCTTTTGTGACTTCATTTGCTATTTTTCATGCATTTCATCATTTATTTTGAGTTAAAATGACCCTGAATTGAAAAGCACTACAAATGAAGTTTTAAATGGTTGAAAGTTGACATGGTACCATCATTTCACCCACATAGCATGTGCTAAAAAGTTGAGAGGGTTACGACAAAAAATGGATGCACTTCGTGTACAAAATGGACAATCTCTTTCGAAGTATCAGGGTTTCGGACGAAGTACATCTGATACAAAAGGATTTCAATTTCTTAAACATATTTGAACTCAAGATTTTTTTGCATTCAATATGCAACATTCAAAGCCACATCATCCCTTTTCAACCCTTTTCTGACTTCATTTGCTATTTTTCATGCATTTCATCATTTATTTTGAGGTAAAATGACCTTGAATTGAATAGCACTGCAAATGAACTCTGAAATGGTTGAAATTAGCATTGTACCATCATTTTACCCACATAGCATGTGCTAAAAAGTTGAGAGGGTTACGGCAAAAGCTGGATGCACTTCGTGTACAAAATGGACAATATTTTTCGAAGTATCAGGGTTTTAGACGAAAAGACGTCTATTACAAAAGGCATTTCATTTCTTGTTATGTAACTGCAGTGATATTCTAGATCAAAGCCATCATCAGAATAGTTGTGGAGAGAAAGTCTTCAATTTTTCTTCGCGAGTGTCCCTTGCTTATTGTGCTGTAACCATGGATAATCTTCATCGTTCAACAGGGTTCTTGGGTCAGCCTTCACTTTGAAGGGAGGAATTTCATGAAACTTTTCATGATCTGTAGACATGTCAGTCTTGCCCTCTACTCCCATGATGTCTCTTTTCCTTGAAAGAACTATGTGGCGTTTTGGCTCATCGTATGTTGTATTCGCTTCCTTATCTTTTCTTTTTCTCGGTTTGGTAGACATGTCCTTCACATAGAAAACCTGCGCCATATCGTTGGTTAGGAAGAATGGTTCGCCTATGTATCCAAGGTTGTTCAGAACGGACGTTTCAACCGTGGCATTATAGGAGCATACCACATCACCTTGGCGGGAACCCTCTTCCTGGTGCGTTGGCCCTCAACATCACCAGGGTCATCTCGTCTGATCTTATACCGCAATGCACCGCATAACGGGCATGCGTTCAAATCCTCGTACGCACCACGGTAGAGGATGCCGTCATTAGGTCATGCATGTATCTTTTGCACCTCCAATCCTAGAGGGCATAGAACCTTCTTTGCTTCGTACGTACTGTCGGGCGATTCGTTATCCTTTGGAAGCTTCTTCTTCATTATTTTCAATAGCAAACCAAATCCCTTGTCAGATACACCATTGTCCGCCTTCCATTGCAGCAATTCCACTGTGGTACCGAGCTTTGTGTTTTCATCTTCGCAATTTGGGTACAACCCTTTTTTGTGATCCTCTAACATGCGATCGAACTTCAACTTCTCCCTTTCACTTTCGCATTCTCTCTTTGCATCAACAATGACCCGGCGAAGAACATCATCGGGCACATCGTTTGGTTCCTCTTGATCCTCAGCTTCCCCATTTGCAGCATCACCGTATTCAGGGGGCGGGTAGTTGTCATCATCCTCTTCTTCTTCTTTGTCTTCCATCATAACCCCTCTTTCTCCGTGCTTGGTCCAAACATTATAGTGTGGCATGAAACCCTTCTCATGCAGGTGGAAGTGAAGGGTTTTAGAGTTGGAGTAATCCTTCGTATTCCGACAGACAGTACATGGACAATACATAAAACCATTTTGCTTGTTTGCCTTAGCCGCTTCGTGAAAATTATGCAGGACCTTAATATACTCGGAGGTGCGTCGGTCACCGTACATCCATTGCTGGTTCATCTGCATGCGTTATATAATTAAGTGTATCAAAAACCATTACATAACATCATGAGTAGAGAAGTGACCAAATTAATAGAATTCATCATCACATTAAAGCCAAAGTACAGTAGTGACCAAAATAAACACATAAAGTTCATACATAGTTCTCATTGAACAACATATAACTCTCTAGAGCATCTAATTAAAACATACATTGAAACTAGGTAATAAAATTAAATGCAACAACAAATGAGATCATAATCGCAACTAAGGTACCAATTGATCCAACAGCATAATGATACCAAGCCTCGGTATGAATGGCATGTTTTCTAATCTTTCTAATCTTCAAGCCCATTGCATCCATCTTGATCTTGTGATCGTCGATGACATCGGCAACATGCAACTCCAATTTCATCTTCTCCTCTTCAACTCTTTTTATTTTTTCTTTCAAGTAATTGTTTTCTTTTTCAACCAAATTTAACTTCTCGACAAGAATTTCTATGTTGGTTGGAATTTCCAGTTCACATAACTCCTTGATAAAAACATCTATGTCACGTTGGTCAGCATAATTTTCATAAACACTAAATGAAACAAATAGTTATAAAAGATAATATACCACATCCGAATCATAGACAGGACGAGGGCCGACGGGGGCGGATACCAAAACCATGGCACTATATAATAACAAACAATAATAAAAGTAAGAAAATTGTACAAGCATCTATCTAAATCATACAAGTAAGAATTTTTTTTCTTTTACAAAGAAGATAAGAGAAAGAGGCTCACCACGGTGGTGCCGATGACGAGATCGGCACGGGCGATCGACGGAGGTGAGGACGGGGACGGGACAGGACAGACCGCCAAACCTAGAAAAATCTTGAGGAAAATGGAGTTGGAGGTCGAGCTTGGAGAGGACAAAGCTTAAGTGTGGCTCGGGCATTTCATAGAACACCTCATATGCATAGGAGGTGAGAGCTAGAGCAACACCCACCCACACGCTGGTGTACAAAAATCAGAGTGACTGAGCAGGGGTGGGGCGGGGCGGGGGTATATATAGGCTTATATCTTTTGTCCCGATTGGTGGCAAGAACCGGGACAGAAGATAAATTTTTGGTCCCGGTTCCATATATTAACCGGGACTAAAGGTGCTGGTCTAGGTGCGAGGCCCATTGGTCCCGGTTCTTGGCTGGAACTGGGACCAAAAGTGTCAGAAGAACCGGGACCAAAGACCTCCGAGGCCCTGCTGGTGCCCTGGCCTCACGAACCGGGACTGATGGCCCCTTTAGTCCTAGTTCTTAGGTGAACCAGGATTGTTGCCCTTATCATAGCCTCAACCAAAGCCCTGTTTTGTACTAGTGCGTGTTGGTGAATGCTACCTCTTGAGCTTGCATTGGTTTTCCCTTGAAGAGGAAAGGGTGATGCAGCGAAGTAGATAAGTATTTCCCTCGGTTGTTGAGAACCAAGGTATCAATCTAGTAGGAGGAACAAGCAAGTCACCAATGGATGCACCTACAGAAACAATCAAACTCTTGCACCCAACGCCATAAAGGGGTTGTCAATCCCTTCACGGTTATTTGCAAGGATTAGATCTGATAGAGATAGATGTAGACGAGAACGGAAAGTAAAAGGTAAATAAATTGCAGCAAGTATTTTTTGGTATTTTTGGTTTATAGATCTAAAAGTATATTTTGGAAAGTAGACCCGGGGGCCATAGGTTTCACTAGAGGCTTCTCTCGTGAAGGCAAATATCATGGTGGGTAAACAAATTACTGTCAAGCAATTGATAGAAAAGCGAATGATCATGTAGTTATACAAGGCAATGATCATGCATATAGGCATCACGTCCATGTCAAGTAGACCAAAACGATTGTGCATCTACTACTATTACTCCACACATCGACCGACTCCTGCCTGCATCTATGAAAGCACATTTGCTCCCTTGGTGGTTTTTGTAATTAGTAACAACATATAAGTCATTGAACTAATGTTTCCACCAAGTATATTTCAGGAAAAGTTTAATGATAGGGATGGCAAAAGGATTGTGGAATTACCCCAAGATGCAAGGAAATAGGTTGGCCAAGCTTCAAGCAAGAGGACTCTACATTTTACATTTGTGAGAAATCACTTTGAATCCATAGGAAAGCCAATACTATTAAAATGGGATAAGGTTTTGTTGGTGAACAAAATGCTCATACGTGCACAAGTGATAGTCACCAAAAACATCCACAAGCTCTCCCACCAAAGTCTGTCTATAGCCAAACATTCAAAATCAGTGCAACCAACATTCCTATCCCGGTGCCACCGATTCCAAAACCTAGACAGACTCAGCCAAATCCTAGCCACTTCGGTGCAACCGATTCCATATCAGTGCCACCGAGTTTAGGTTGCCAACTTCCTGTTATGCAAATTCACATTTTCGGTACCACCGAGATTGTTGGGTCGGAGTCATCGAGATTGGAAATCTGACCGTTGGTGACCTTATCAATGCAACCGAGTTTCGTATATCGGTCTCACCGAGATTCAAAAGTTGCAACCTTTTGATCACTTCGGTACCACCGAGATTAACACATCGGTGTCATCGAGTTGGTCATTTTGTTTGTAACGGTTGAATTTTGGGGATGCCTATATATACCCCTCCACCACCACCTACTCGAGAGAGAAGCACTCAGAACTATTCCATACTTATCTTATCAGATTTTCTGACAGAGAACCACCTACCCTTGTGTTGAGATCAAGATCTTCCACTCCAACCATATGGATCTTTATTTCTAGCTTCCCCAAGTTGCTTTCCACCAATCCCATCTCTTCCACCAAGCCAAATCTGTGAGAGAGTGATTGTGTGTTGAGGAGTTTATCATCTTGAAGCACAAGAGCAAGGAGTTCATCGTCATTACCTAGCCTATTACCTTTTGGAGGGTGGTGCCTCCTAGATTGGTTAGGTGTCGCTTGGAAGCCTCGTACTTCGTGTTGTGGAGTGAACCAAGAAGTTTGTAAGGGCAAGGAGATCGCCTACTTCGTGAAGATCTACCCATAGTGAGGCTAGTCCTTCATGGACGGAAGCCATATGGAATAGTCAAGGTTGCTACTTCGTGGACCCTTATGGGTGGAGCACTCCGTGGACTCTCACGACCGTTACCCTTCGTGGGTTGAAGACTCCATAAACATGGATGTACGATAGCGCCACCTATCGGAACCACAGGAAAAATCATCATTTCTTCAATTGCGTTTGATCTTCCTACCCTACCCCTTTTACTCATGCTTGTTTTTATTTTATGCTGCTATACTCTTAGACTTGCATGTGTAGGGTGAAATTGACTTGCCATGAATGCTAAAACTGCAAACACTAAAATTTGGAAAAGGCAAAACTTTTATTTGGTCAAGTAGTCTAATCACCCCCTCTAGACATACTTTCGGTCCTACAACTGGTATCGGACATTTGGTCTCCATTACATTGGTGTCACAACCTAGGAGATTATGGCGTCTAGTGAGGGTAATTATCACCATAGAGGTCTGTACTTTGATGGTACTAATTTTGCTAGTAGGAAGCACAAAATGAAAATGCATATTCTTGGTCATAACCCCGTCATTTGGGTTGTTGTTCGTGTTGGCTTGCAAGGTGAATTCTTTGGTGATGGAAGAGAACCGGATCGTGAAGCAACCACAGATGAATTGAAGATGTTGCAACTCAATGCTCAAGCATGCGACATTCTATTCAACTGCCTATGCCCCAAAGAGTTCAACAAAATCAGCCGTCTTGAGAATGCAAAAGAGATTTGGGATACTTTGGTTGATATGCATGAAGGAACCAATTCCGTGAGAGAATCCAAGTTAGATGTTCTTCAAAGTCAGCTTGACAAGTTCAAGATGAAGGATGGTGAAGGAGTCGCAGAGATATACTCTAGGCTAGCTCTCATCACCAATGAGATTGCCGGCTTAGGAAGCGATGAAATGACCCACAAATTCATCATCAAGAACATACTCCGAGCTTTGTATGAGAGATATGACACCGTGTGCACATTAATCCAAATGATGCCCAACTACAAACATCTCAAGCCCACAGAAGTCACTGGAAGGATTGTTGCTCATGAGATGACACTCAAAGACAAAGAAGAGCTCCGCAACAAGTCTAGTGGTGTTTACAAGGCCACAAGTGATGCTCCCGCAACTTCAAGTGACAACCTTGTCACCAATGAAGAAATAAGCCTCATGGTCAAGAAATTCAACAAGTTCTACAATAATAGAGGTAAAGAAATAAACTCCAACTCAAGATATGATGAGAAGTGTTCGTCAAGTCGTGACCGCAATTGCTACAATTGTGGGAAGCCTGGACACTAGTCCAATGAGTGCACGGCTCTCTACAAATGAATAGAAGAGTCACCTAGAAGACGAAGCTCAAGGAATGAATCACCTCAAAGAGAGAGAAGGAGTAGAGATGATCGTTATGAACGAAGACCCTCAAGGAGAAGTAGGGATTCAGAGAAGAAGGGCAAGTACACCAAGAGCTACACAAGAAGAAAACATCAAGCTCATGTTGGTGAATGGGTTTCCGGCTCCAACTCCGACAACAACTCCGAGATAAGATATAACTCCGACTCCGACTATAGTCAAGATGATGGTGTTTCCGAAATTGCTCTAGTGACTACCAACTCCTTTGATCTATTTGATTCACCAAACGAAGGGAGTGGAAGTTGCTTCATGGCTAAAGTCCCCAAGGTATCACACCCCAAATATCTTTATTTCAATAGTGATGAAGATGATTTGCTTTGTGATGATGACTTGCCATGTGACAAAACTAGTGATGTTGATCAAAATGAACTTGATATTTCTCATACTAGTCAAGATAGGTTGATTAACGATGATAACATGAAAATAGAAGAACTAACTAAAGAACTTAACACTCTTAAGTTAGCCCATGAATCTACTCTCGAAGATCATAGAGAGCTTGTAAGAACTCATGAGAAGCTATGCTTCGAGAAGCTCAATTTGGAGCAAGAACATGAATTTCTTAAAGCTATCAATGATGATCTCCTAAATAATACTTCATATTATCTTGCCAAATGACTACTCTTATCTACATTCATGCCATAAGTTAATCTAAGCAAACTAGTAACAAATGCAAGAAAGGTTCTTCATCTAGTAGCAACAATAAAAATGCTAAACCCAATGATGTTGCTCCTAGTAGTTCTATTGATTCCACTAATTATGATTCTCTTAGACAAGTTACACTTGAGGAAGAAAATGCTTTATTGAATGGAATTATAGAAGGTATCTACAAGAGTCTTGCCGGGTGTAAGCAATTTGAGGAAATTGTACGCAAGGACGGAGGATACCGGAAGAATCTTGGTGTTGGCTACTTCAACGCCCAAGTTTGTTCCTCAAAAGGAGAAGTACGAAAATACTCTTCCCAAGGGGACAAACACACAATATGACCTTCCACCACAAGACCACAAGCTCAATGGCAAGAATAAGCTTCAAGAGGACATTGACTCATATGAAGATGAATCCCTAGCTATGGTGGAATGGGTTCCCAAGGCTACTTCAAGCTCAACGTCTACAAAGGCTACTACAACACCAAGGATACCCATCAACTTGATGTGGGTCCCCAAGAAGAAGAACTAGAAAGTTCCTGAGGGGTGACTCCACTAATGAAATTCACTCACATTCATTATTGGCAAGATCTATTTGCAATCAATATCAACCCTATGCAATAGTTCAAGGAGTCACACATTCCCTCAAAGGTAAGCAAGGGACAAGGTAATCAACAAATCAATGGACATCATCACACATTCTTTGCACTACATGTCCATAGATATCCTTGTATTTGTCTCTTGTGTGTTGGGACTAACCCATGTAGGTGAGAAGAGTAAGGAAACAACAAGGATGCTCCCAACTCTTGGTGATCTTCATCAACTTTGAGCATCCACCACTACCTCACCAACATGAAGTCTTCATCGAAAAACCCAAGGTTAGTTTATCCCTCTTATGGGGTATGTCACATCAAGGGGGAGATTTACTCTAAGACTTGAGTCAAAGCATCTCTTAGTATGTGACAATATTAAATGCTTTATGTAAAAGTGGTAACCCCAATTGTGCTTAAACGATGAGTATGACCTATGATCAAGTATTCTAACTTGGCTCCTAAGTCAAATACTCATACATAGATGACTTCATCATCGCCCAAGTGCTTGTTAGATGCTAGAGTGTTTGTGCATGTTTGTCATGATTTCATTTGACATCTTATTGTGTGAGCATGTTGGTCTGCATTTATTTTCTCATTCGAGGACATCCAATTGTTGCTATTTGGTCTTTGATTTATATTTTTCCAATTGGATGGACAAGAATGCCTAGGACCACTCTTTATCTATCTATGCTTTCTCACCTCATACTCTATTCATGCTGCATCAAAAAATTTGAACAAGTGCTTTTCGATCCCTCTGTGTGGAGCACTCGGAGTTCCGTATCGACAAGGACTAATCATTAAAACCTCCCAAGTGCATCTCGGTGGAACCAACCCCAAAATATCGGTCTTACCGAATGCCTAGGGTTGATCTGGTTTTGTATCTCGGTACTACCGATTCCATATTCTCGATAACACCGAGTTTCCCTATCAACTGACAGTTGAGGAACTCGGTGACACCGATAATATAGAATCGGTGTCTTTGATAGTGGCGGGTATATATACTGTGGACCCCGACGCTTTGAAATTCATCCTCAAACAATCGCACCTCAGAACGATAAGCTTCCGTTCTCGAGACCCCTAGTCATCGCCCTTGTCCCTTGTGCTCCTCCGCTGTTGGGAATCGCCGAGGTCAACAAAATCTTCTCCATCGTCGCCGCCGTAGAGGATCCGTCACTGAGTTAGGGTATGGATTCGACCTCCTTTGTGCTCCCCGTCTAATTCTCGTGCATTGGATTTGTTTTTCTCTATGGGCCACCTATTGCACATCTTCCTATCCACAGGAAATTCCTATAGTCTAGCAAATGATCGATTTACTAGGGTTTGCCTTCCGCCCGATGGAACTTGGTGGAACCGAAGCAAAAAAATCGGTCACCGATTTGTCTTTCTGTGTTACTGAGAACTGTCTCGGTGAAACCGATTACTTCTTTTCAGTCTCAACAACAAGAGTGCCAAGTTTCTGTTAATGGGATAGTCAGTCTTGGTAGCACCGAAAACTTTGCTTCGGCTGTACCGATTTTCATGTGACAGAACGCAAAACCTTGGAAATCTTTTGTTCAATCTTTCAAAAACCAGCCTCATTTTTTGATGACTCATCTTCTTCTGCTCTTCTATACTCTATTCACAGTGTCAGTATATCAGATGCTGAGGACAGCCAGAATTTTCCAGAGCAGGGTGTTGACATGAGTTTAGGCACTAGCCCTGAGCCTAGTACATCTTCAGATCAAAGCACCCCCAGCTCTCATGGGTTGCCCGAAGCTACTACAAGGACCAGGAAGAAGCTGAATTCAGATGAGGAGGATTCAGACTTTGTCCCTGAGGAGATTCTTGCCAAGAAGCAAGAGAAGGCTTCTAAGAAGTCTCCTACTGAAGCCACTTCTTCCAGGAGAGTTGTTAGCAAAGTCTATGATAGCTTTGAAGCTATGAGAGCACCTGAGAGTGCTAGGGAAAAAATGACTCTTCACCTTGAGTCACCCACAATGAAGTCTATGCCTAAGAAGGCAGGGGAGAAGAAGAGAGCCAGAAACAGGGTTATTCATGTTGTTGGCAGGAAGACCTTCATGTTTGTAGATCCAGAGGAGGCTGCTGGTGCTGCTGCTGAGGAAGAGGAGGAAGAACATGTTGAGAAGTCCCCTCCCAAGAAGAAAAAGATTCTTAAGGCTGACGCTATGCCAAAGACTGGTGCATCTAAAAGCACCAAGTCAGCACCCAAGAAGCCTGTTGTTTTGAAGCCTAAGAGGACATCCAGGCAAATTCCAGCTTCTGAAAAGAACAAGGGAACCACCTCCAGATTTGAGGATGAAGATGCTATGACTGCTTTGATGAAGCTTAGGCCACACCTTACAGTACATAATGCCAGCTACCCACTTGCTGAGGATATGAAGAAGAGGAAGGATTCTGGTTTGTGGACTTGGAGAGTTGCTGATCCATATGCCCAGAGGAAGAATTCATATGTGGACTATAGATTCTACACCAAATAGCAACATGATTTCTATGAGACTGTGCTTCTTGACAAGAGACCAGCTGTGAGTGATATGAGGTATGTGGACTGGAAATTCATCGAGGAAAATAAAGAATATTTTCCAAGTGTCCAAGATAATTTCCACTACATTGGTCTGGATGAGTTCATTGGCAAAGAACTTACTGCTTGGAATGGTGAGATGATCATGCAATTCTACTCCACTGCACATTTCTACGGAGATGGTTGGATTGCATGGATGACTTAAGGAGCAAGGTATGAGTCTACTGTTGATGAGTGGACTGCTATTCTAGGAGTCCCAGAGATACAGGATGGTGAATTGGATGTATACTCAGAATCCAAGGAGAGCCACAATGCTATGGCAAATATGTACAATGAGATCCCTGCTGCTAACATGAAGTCTCACAGGCTAGGATCCATCTACTTTCAGGCTGGCCTCCGTACCATGAACACCATTCTGAGGCATACTTTGATGCCCAAATCATGAGATGACAAGATGATCAGAGGCTACTCCATCAACATGCTGATCCATCTTGACAAACACACAAGGATTAGAGTTATGGACTTAATTGTTGAGACAATTAAGAGGGTTGCTGCTGACCAGAAGCGCTCTTGCTGCTATGCACCCTATATCCAGATGCTCATAAATTCCAAGTTGGATAACCACATATTTGCTCTGGACAAACCCCACTTGCCACTACAGCCAGATCTCGAGGACAATGTCGTGGAGATGAACCCAGATCACCCCACTTCAGCTGCAGCTCAGGCAGAGGCAGCTAGAGCCACTAGTGCTCAAGTTCCTAGATTCAGAAGTGAGCAAATGGATCTTTTAATCTCATCAGTTCAGGGCATGCAAAAGGACATTAAGGGGATTCTGGACAACCAGAACAATCTTGTGAGCATATTTGAAACAAGGATCAAGACTCTTAATGATAAGGTGGACAGGGTGACTAAGACAACCATAGAGCTTTAGAAGGAAGTTGACTCAGTGCACATCCCTCGGGTTTCTTCTTCTTCTTCTTCTTCTTCTGATGATGATGATGATGATAACGACGAGGAGGATGGATCACCTCTCAGGCTGAGCACACAATTCACTACTCAGGCTAGATCAACCACAGTGGCTGCTCCAGACTTGAGTCCCTCTTTATTAGCTCTTGCTGCTGTCACCTCAGCTCCTGCTCCATCAGCTCCAGTTCCTCCAACTGCAACTCCAACTCCATCCACGACATCAACAGAAATCTTTGCCGACGCTGTTCTCTCGACTCCTTCATCAACAACCGGAGGAGAGCAGCCCAAGAACGGTTAGATATATGCCTTTGAACTTTTTGGTAACTTGTTACCAAAGGGGGAGAAGTGTATATAGATCTTTAGGCTTGGAGTGAGAGAGCGTTTTGGTGTTTATTGCTTTTTCAAAAGACAATTCTTTTGGTTGCTTGTGGTACACGTTTGATGATGTTTGATCATACGCTTTAATGTGTGATGTTACTATTTCCTATCATCTTAATGCTTATGTGATGATCATTCATCTTTGCTTGATTGTGTTGTGCTATGATGTTCATTCTAATTATTCTCGCACACCACCAAGTTGTATGTGACATGTAAGAAGTGACACAATGTACCTAATCGATTGTGCATTTGCATTCAAACACAAATTTAAAATAATGCACAAATTTAGGCGGAGCTCTTGCTTATCACATACTTCTCAAAGCGACGATTATATTCATTGATTATATCTTTGTCGAAGCTTTGATCTATATGTTGTCATCAATTACCAAAAAGGGGGAGATTGAACGCACATTTGCTCCCTTGGTGGTTTTGGTAATTAATAACAACATATAAGTCATTGAACTAATATTTCCACCAAGTATATTTCAGGAAAAGTTCAATGATAGGGATGTCAAAAGGATTGTGGAATTACCCCAAGATGCAAGGAAATAGGTTGGCCAAGCTTCAAGCAAGAGGACTCTACATTTTACATTTGTGAGAAATCAATTTGAGTCCATAGGAAAGCCAATACTATTAAAAGGGGGTAAGGTTTTGTTGCTGAACAAAATGCTCATACGTGCACAAGTGATAGTCACCAAAAACATCCACAAGCTCTCCCATCAAAGTCTGTCTATAGCCAAACATTCAAAATCGATGCAACCAACATTCCTATCTTGATGCCACCGATTCCAGAACCTAGACATACTTAGCCAAACCTAGCCACTTCGATGCAACCGATTCCATACCGGTTCCACCGAGTTTAGGTTGCCAACTTTCTGTTACGCTATTTCACATTTTCGGTACCACTGAGATTGTTGGGTCGAAATCACCGATATTGGAAATCTGACCGTTGGTCACCTTATCGGTGCAACCGACTTTCATATATTGGTCACCCCAAGATTCAAAAGTTGCCACCTTTTGATCACTTCGGTACCACCGAGATTAACACATCGGTGTCACCGAGTTGGTCATTTTGTGTGTAATGGTTGGATTTTTGGGGATGTCTATATATGCCCCTCCACCACCACCTACTCGAGAGAGAAGCACTCAGAACTACTCCATACCTATCCTATCAGATTTTCTAAGAGAGAACCACCTACCCTTGTATTGAGATCAAGATCTTCCACTCCAACCATATGGATCTTGATTTCTAGCATCCCCAAGTTGCTTTCCACCAATCCCATCTCTTCCACCAAGCCAAATCTGTGAGAGAGTGATTGTGTGTTGAGGAGTCTATCATCTTGAAGCACAAGAGCAAGGAGTTCATCGTCATTATCGAGCCTATTACCCTTTCGAGGGTGGTGCCTCCTAGATTTGTTAGGTGTCGCTTGGGATCCTCCTAGTTTTTGTTGTGGAGTGAACCAAGAAGTTTGTAAGGGCAAGGAGATCGCCTACTTCCTAAAGATCTACCCATAGTGAGGCTAGTCCTTTGTGGACGGAAGCCATATGGAATAGTCAAGGTTGCTACTTCGTGGACCCTTATGGTTGGAGCCCTCCGTGGACTCTCGTGAACGTTACCCTCCGTGGGTTGAAGACTCCATAAACGTGGATGTACGATAGCGCCACCTATCGGAACCACGGGAAAAATCATCGTGTCAACAATTGCGTTTGATCTTCCTAACCTATCCCTTTTACTCATGCTTGTTGTTATTTTCCGCTGCTATACTCTTAGACTTGCATGTGTAGGGTGAAATTGACTTGCCATGAATGCTAAAACTGCAAATACTAAAATTTGGAAAAGGCAAAACTTTTGTTTGGTCAAGTAGTCTAATCAGCCCCCTCTAGACATACTTTCGGTCCTACAATCTAGAGTATTAAGTTCATGAAGAACAGAGTAACACATTAAGAAAAATGACATGATGTAGAGGGATAAACTCAAGAAATATGATGAAAACCCCATCTTGTTACCCTTGATGGCAACAATACAATACATGCCTCACTACCCCTACTATGTCACTAGGTGAGGACACCGCAAGATTGAACCCAAAACCAAGCACATCTCCCATTGCAAGAATTACCAATCTAGTTGGCCAAACCAAACGAATAACTCGAAGAGACTTGCAAGGATATGAAATCATGCAAATAAGAATTCAGAGGAGATTCAAATAAGATTCATGGATAACGGAACATAAACTCATAATTCATAGGATCTTGACAAAAACACCACAAAAGAGGATTACATCGGATAGATCTCGATGAAGATCATGGAGAACATGGTATTGAAGATCAAGAGAGTGAAGAAGCCATCTAGCTACTAGCTATGGACCCGTAGGTCTGTGGTGGACTACTCGCGCATCATCGGAGGGGCAATGGAGTTGATCTAGATGCCCTCCGTGATCGAAACCCCCTCCTGCAGATTACCGAAAAAGGCTCCAAGATTGGATCTCTTGGGAACGGAGGCTTTTGGCAGCGGAAAAGTATTTGCATGGGTCTTTTTGATGTTGGGTGAATATTTGGGTATTTATAGGCCAAAGATTAGGGTTAGGAGACCTGCCAGGAGACGACAAGCTCGCTAGGCGCGGCCAGGGGGCCCGCGCCTAGCAGGTTTGTGGCCTCCTGGCACATCCCCTGGCATGCACTCCTAGCCTAGATGATTTGTTTCCTTGCAGAAAAATTCCTTCCGAAGGTTTTATTCCGTTTGGACTCCGTTTAATATTTAATATCTGCAAAACTCAAAAACAAGGAAAAAACAGAAACTACACTAGGCTCTAGATTAATAGGTTAGTCCCAAAACTAATATAAAATAGCATATTCATGCATATAAAACATCCAAAACAGATAATATAATAGCATGCCATCATCAAAAATTATAGATACATTGGAGACGTATCAGTGAACCTTGTTAACAAATCTTGGTTTCTTGCCTCGTGTGATCGCTTTGCCCTCGGTGAGTTGACCGTACGCCTTAGACTCGAATTGATTGTAGAAAATGGTATCATGAGGAAGGTTCAGTGAAGAGGTCGCAATTCGTTGATGGAAAAGCAGTGGGGAAGCATGTTGTGGTAGATTGTTTTCAACGGATCGGGAGTGTTGGATCGTGGATAGTCGACGAGAACAAATATGACAAGATGTCACGGAATGTGTGCAAGCGGCTGCATCATCACAAGGTAATTGCATGATACTTCGGTGATTTGGGCAAGACATGGTGTGCGGCGGTAACCAGATCAAATTGGTGCGGCGATGACGCGTACCGATATGGACTTGTAGTTGGGGTTGATCCAAAGTGTGCGCATGGTTCCCATGTTTCAAATGATTCAAAGTCAAGTGTCTCCAGAAGTCCATCAATACAAAGTTTGCTCATGTGCTTTACACCATATGACCTAAGCAGTAGTGTCACAAGTATGGGGTACTATCATTATTCACTTTGCATCTTTTAAAATCAATATTTATGACCATGTCTATCACTATTATCGAGATTCAGTAAGAATAAATCGTTAACATGGGGTGCATGACCATAAAAGATAATAATCATATAAATAGAAGAACCATTATACTCATATTTAAATGAATAACCGTCTCACAATAAACAAGACCCAAATATAATGTTCATGCTTAACGCATGCACCAAATAATAATTCGTGAGGATAAAACTAATCCCAAAGGTATACGTAGAGGGAGCGTGCCGACGACGATCACATCAACCTTGGAGCCATTTTCAACCCGTATCGTCACCTCATCCTTAGCTAGTCTTCGTTTATTTTGCAGCTCCTATTTTGAGTTACCAATATTAGCAACTTCACCAATATCAAATATCGAAACGCTACTACGAGCACTAGTAAGGTACACACCAATAAGATGTATATTAAATATACCTTTGTTGATATTGTTAGCCTAAATACTTGGGGGAAGTTACGCTTCTGGTGGCCATTCCCCGTGCAATAGAAACACTCAGTGTCAAGTTTAGGTTCACCCTTGGGCTTCTTCACAGGAGTAGCAAGTTGCTTGCCATTCTTCTTGAACTTTCCTTTAATCCCCTTTGTCTTCTTAAAACTGGTGGTCTTTTTTACCATCAAAGGTTGATGCTCTTTCTTAGTTTCTACTTCCACACTTTTAAGAATCATGAAAAACTCAGGTGTAAGTGCATTTCTTGTCCCTATGTGTTTTGATGTTGACGACAATGCAGTTTGCGGACTAATCATGTGCCCTAGCTCTCAGGTTATCCTCGTACACTACTAGGGAAAACCCTAGCAGTAGCGTGGGATTTTTGTCTAGCAGTAGCGCGACGGCTCGCGCTACTTCTAGGGTGCTACAACTAATATGTGGCAGTAGTGCCGATCTGACCCGCACTATTGCTAATAGGTTTATCAATAGCGTTCTTCCAGGGCGCGCTACTGATTATTAGTAGCAGAGCTCTCTTCTGTCCGCTACTACCATTGGTGCAACAACATGCTATACAAATGGTTTTTAACCCCTTTCCACGATGAATGTATAAATCGTCGCCTAGCTTGTGTGGGCGATAGGGGGGTCCATCCCACATGACACATGAAAATCTTTGGTGATGGTGCCAACTATAATCGTGTGCTATGCAGGAACATATCGCACACACTATATTATGGGCATGCGTGTGGGATCACAGATCAATCACACATGTCTATCATGAGTCAAACAGATCTAATTACTCATGGAAAATAAACGATGTTTGACCACTAACCATTTGTAAAACAATACCTAATCCACATGGGCCATCGTAGAAACTGTGTGTGATACCTGCATCATCGCACATGAGTTTTCTCTGGAAAGCATGTGCCATGCATGATATCATTGCACAGGTTTTTCGAACAATCTACGTGTGGGATCGTGTTTGCATCGGGCATGGTTTCATTTGTCTCACGTGTGAGATAAGGTGCTATCGCAAATGATTGAGGAGATCCTACACACACATAAAAGTGATGCAACTCGTATGTGATTTCTTATGTATCACCAACATTTCAGTTTATATCTCGTGTGATTTTCATGTAGATCACATGCGGTTGCGCTATGAGTTGCGTGCGCTTTCTGTTGTGGATCATAAATGCTTATCACCAACGTTTCAGTTTATATCTCGTGTGATTTTCATGTAGATCACATGCGGTTGCGCTATGAGTTGCGTGCGCTTTCTGTTGTGGATCATACATGCTTAGTTGCTTGAACCTATGCACTGAAACGACCAGGTTATTGTAAAATAATCCATTTGAATCGCCGCGCGAATAGCAAATTAGTCGCAATATGCAATCGAACAAATAGTATCCACAAGAAGAACATTCATCATAATTCGCCACAATATGCAATTGAACAAATAGTGTCCACAGGAAGAACATTCATCAAGATATGCAATTGAACAAATGCTAGCTAAATTTCACAGATGTATGACCGACATATGAAGTACATAATCATATGAAATACGAAGACATTGTCACATGGAAAACAAATAAACAATGCATCCGTGCGTATATGTTTAGTTGATAACACTATATAATGCATAATTATTATTGGTAGATATGAATGTTGAAATCTTCTAGTCTGGACTGGGTTTGATATAGTGTTTCACAAAGAAGGTGCTGATAAATTTCCCAACAGACAACAAGTCATCTGTGGCGAGCAGTGCAGAGGTCATTGGTACGAAGATCAACTGTATGATTTTTATATCAGAATGTGGCATACGTATGGAATACAAGATAAATTAAGAAACATACTTACTGGTTCTATTTTGTAAGTGTTGATACCAGATTCAACATGTCTGCATATGTTCATCATGTGTGCGCAAACATAGTATCCACATAGGTTGGTCCCTTCTTGTTGTTGAGGACACTAAAAGTTTTTGTGGAGTATTAGTCATGTATTAACCATGTTAGGAACAACCTAACCGGTGTAAGTTATTTATTTTTTCTTTGGATAGAAATAGAAAGAGGTTTACTAAGAAACCTGAACATCTGACTAGCATTTTCTAAAAATAACGGATTTCATTGTCTTACCAGAGAAACGATCACGTGATGCAGAGGTAATTGGCGGTCGAACCGTATCCCTCCTAAAGTAATGTTCTTTCACAATACACTTCAAATTAAGATGAAATTTCACATACTCAATTCTTTAACAAGATATGAACACAACGTATTAACATAAAAGAATTCAATACATATCCATGAATCCAGGTAGTAAACCGTGTTGCGTCTTGGAACAATAACCACCAAGATCTAGTGATGGCTATAGTTTAAGAATACCATGAACTTTCGAACTATTCCAAAAACTGAAAGACAATCAATGTATGTGTGGTTGTATATATATTTAAATTACCATTCATGATATGGGCACATGAAGAATTCTCCTTCCCGTAACTTCCACAAGATATTGGCGACATGTTCAATGGAAGCCTTGCATGTATGATTATTACGCAACAAAATGCCGTTTGCTAAATCAGGATCTATGAAATATGATGCACCCTTAATGATCTTTGCGTCGTCAACCCCCTGAGAGGAATACAATAGAGTTAGTTTTTTTCATTTACAACCTTGTATGAAGAACTTGATCACAATTTGTGAAGTACTTACAACATCAAGCATTTGACAAGAGTGGCAACAAGCTCATCGAAGATGAAGATGAGATGAAAGTCCTAGAATTCTAAACTGATGGTACCTGCAAGGTGAGATAAATGCCTACTATCATAGTGCACTTCCATAATGTTATGATCTTCTCCTTCTAACATTTTATCCATGCAATATTTATGTAACTTGTGACAATTGGAACTGCACTCCTCAAAGTATTCGCCAATAAGAAATGGTTGGCCATGCCTGTACTTGTGTGCTTCAAATGGGTATGCTTTCTTACTAGAAAGTATCTTATCAACTTCTGCATCGGGCATGGCATCAGAACTGGGATTACCCGTCCCTTCATAAAACATGTTGTTAATTTGATTATGGGCGATGAGTATTTATAATAGGAGGCTATTGGTCCCATCCCTCCTTGGTTCTGGATCCCCATGTGCCTATGTGCAACCGTGCCTTCTTTCCTCTTGTTAGCTGAAGCACTTCTTGTTTGACGTCCGGTTACGTGTAAGTCGTGTTGATGAGAAGCCGGTGAAGGTACAATGGATTGCTGAACGGAAGGTGCTACTATGACGGACTACTAAGCTGTAGTAGCAAAGGCGACTTACAGTTGACTAGCCGTTGAAGCTATGACGGGGTTTTGAGGAGCTAGTGCCAACGTGTTAGTGTGTTGCGACACATCAGTATGCTTATCAGGCAGCTGTGAACCGCTGGACTGATGATCAGGTGATTCGGGACTTTCAAATTTCTTAGTAGGCGGTTCCGGACTTTCAGACTGCTTAGTTGGCGGTTACGTACTTTCAGACTACTTAGCACACAGTTCCACCGGGTTTTTCTACCGAGCATGCAGTGCCGACGTGTCTGCACTTTCTTCTTCAGTGGCCGACATCTGAACCGAAGATGCGCTCCAGCAGTTGTAGGCCTTGCCATAGGCTTCTCAAGAGCGGACGATGACCTAGAGTGTACGGCAGGAAGTCGGGTGGGATTATTATAGGTTGATGCCTCGAGCATCGGATTATGTCTAGTATGTTCATCGGAGGAGTCACACAAGATTTTTTGTGGGAGAAGAGAGTCACCGGTTCAAGGGCGACATTGGTTGCTTTCTATGGGGCTGGAGGGATCTCATCCAGGAAGTCTATTTATTTAAGTGGCCACTGGGAATGATTTAATCGTGTTTTTCCATGGTCCTCTACTCATCAGGGTCCCCTAGGACGTTCTTGAGGGCAAAATTACTGAATCCAGGCTTTATTTCACTCACGTAGCACTTCACACAATCCGGCCTCAATGGCACATTGCCCAACAAGAGTCCCTCGTTAGAGTTAGGGTTGTAAATCCATGTTGTTTCACATTTTAAAGTACCTTCATAATGTGTAAGCATGACCTTCACTCCCCCGTTATTCATACAGATCAGATATAGCACCATCATTTCCAGCTGCAGCCTTAGTGTCGTTGGGTTAGCTGTTGCACAACTACTCTTGCGCAATGTTGCCATACAAAAGGTGTCAGCATCCATGCCCACGTCCCCTTGTGTCTCCTGGCTATCTATCGGCATTAGTGTCTTTTGCTGCATAAATGATTCCTCGACTTTATTTTGAATTTCAGGATACATGTCCCGCTTAAACCTTTTGTACAATTGATTCCGCTTACTTTCACTCCTAGATTTTTTCATGTTGAGCTTCTCTTCTTTGCTTAGCGAGAAATCCCTCTTGTTTGGGACATTGACCCCAATACCCATTGCACGGCCAGAGGGCTCTTTGCTAGTCAGAACCTCAGATAGAATGTCACATGGCCATGGTTTCCTTTAGGCCCTTCCAGGGTTTTTGGAAGCCTCAAGCATCACATTGTACAGTTCTTCGTCTGTTGAGTTTTCAATGTAATAAGAACCATCTTCATGCCTCTTTGCACATGCCCGCAAGTAGTCCCTAGCGTGAATGCCCCTAATTTCACTAAAGGCCGGTTTACCATCACTAGCTACTCCTTCTTTGTCCTCCTGATCCCATATCGGTGACATGACGTAGTATCTTGCCACACCCATATGGTGGGGGTGTGTGTTGCTTAATAAAATCTTCACTGGCCTCACTCTTTTAAATTTTGTACAGTCTTCCTTTGTAACTTGGGGGTATGAGGGGATTGTGTCCTTGCCTTGACTCAAGTATTTCTTGTACAACACATGCTTCTAGTTTCTCAAAGCATCCCCGACCTTCTTCAGTACAGCGTGTTCCACCTGCTCTCTCTACTCCTCAGAAACGTTGAAGTGCTCTATGATCTCCCGGACTATCCTGTGTTGTGTTTCTGTATCAGCCTTCTGAAACCCCGGCATGCCATGCCAACAAATCCACATACACTACTGAACCTCGTGTGTGCTTTATATGGTTTAGTTGGAGCCCAATACTTCAAATCAACGTGAGCTACTTCGCATACACCTTTAGGCTGGTGTGTGGGCTTTCTTGGAGCGTTCTTCCGACCCCTGGCAGCAAGGGTAATTGTGGCAGCTCTATCCCATTCATCATTTCTTGATCCACGATCATCTGTTGCACACATGTTGGCTTCAGACTCAGATGAAGATACATCAGCAGAAGTATGAGTGTTGTCGTTGCTAACCGTCGTCTACAAGGGGCGCGTGTGAAATTCAGAAAAGGGGTATAAGCATGAATTAAAGGCAACACCTTGGCAGCAAGCTCTCTAAATATGACATGTGATAATTTGGAAATGTATGGCTAATCTGTTCATTTTGTGTGACTCATGCGCACATGATATGTAACTTGAAAATAACTAATTGAAACAAATACATCTTATATGTTGTTAGAAGGTAGATGATGAATGTAAATACAGTCTCCATTATTTTATAACCAATTTGGGGAAAAATGAATCATCATTATATGACATGTTTGATTTTTTCGCGCATTTTTGGGCTCGTTTGCTATATTTAAGTCATGTTTAGCATTTATGGGGCAATTAGTGCATATAAATCAAATCCCAAGTGTAACTACGCGTGTTGACGAGAGGGATAAGGACTGTCGTTTGATCTTGGTGCATCCTACTGTTGGAAATATGCCCTAGAGGCAATAATAAAATGGTTATTATTGTATTTCCTAGTTCATGATAATTGTCTATTATTCATGCTATAATAATGTTAACCGGAAACCGTAATACATGTGTGAATACATAGACCACAACGTGTCCCTAGTGAGCCTCTAGTTGGCAAGCTCGTTGATCAATAGATGGTCACGGTTTCATGACCATGGACATTGGATGTCGTTGATAACGGGATCACATCATTAGGAGAATGATGTGATGGACAAGACCCAATCCTAAGCATAGCACAAGATCGTGTAGTTCGTTTGCTAAAGCTTTTCAATGTCAAGTGTCATTTCCTTAGACCATGAGATTGTGTAAATCCCGGATATCGTAGGAATGCTTTGGGTGTGCCAAACGTCACAACGTAACTGGGTGGCTATAAAGGTACGCTACGGGTATCTCCGAAAGTGTCTGTTGAGTTGACACGAATCGAGACTGGGATTTGTCACTCCGTGTGACGGAGAGGTATCTCTGGGCCCACTCGGTAAGACATCATCATTATGAGCTCAATGTGACTAAGGAGTTAGTCACGGGATGATGTATTACGGAACGAGTAAAGAGACTTGCCGGTAACGAGATTGAACAAGGTATGGGGATACCGACGATCGAATCTCGGGCAAGTTCCATACCGATAGACAAAGGGAATTGTATACGGGATTGATTGAATCCTTGACATCGTGGTTCATCCGATGAGATCATCGTGGAGTACGTGGGAGCCAACATGGGTATCCAGATCCCGCTATTGGTTATTGACCGGAGAGGTGTCTCGATCATGTCTACGTGTCTCCCAAACCCGTAGGGTCTGCACACTTAAGGTTCGATGACGCTAGCGTTATAGGGAAATAGTGTACGTGGTTACCGAAGGTTGTTCGGAGTCCTGGACGAGATCCCGGACGTCACGAGGAGTCCCGGAATTGTCCGGAGACGAAGATTGATATATAGGAAGTGAGGTTTTGGTTACCGGAAGTGTTCCGGGTGTCTCCGGTAGTGTATCGGGACCACCGGAAGGGTTCCGGGGGTCCACCAAGTGGGCCCACCTGCCCCGGAATGTTCCATGGGCTAAGAGTGGGAGGGAACCAGCCCCTAGGTGGGCTGGTGCGCCTCCCACCCCATCCCAAGGCGCAGCAAGGGTGGAGGGGGCAAACCCTAGGCTTAGATGGGCCTTAAGGCCCACCCTAGGGCGCTTCCACCTCTCCTTGCCCTGGCCGCCGGCCAGATGGGCTTCTGGAGGCTGCCGCCACCCCTAGGGTGGAACCCTAGGGCGCAGCACCTCTCCTCCCCTCCTCCTATATATAGTGGAGGTATTTGGGGCTGCACAACACACGAGTTCATCTCCTCCCTGGTGCAGCCCTACTCCTCCCTCTCCTCGTTTCTCCGTAGTGCTTAGCGAAGCTCTGTCGGAGTACCACGCAGCTCCACCATCACCACGCCGTCGTGCTGCCGGAGCTCTCCCTCAACCTCTCCTCCCTCCTTGCTAGATCAAGGCGTAGGAGACGTTACCGGGCTGCACGTGTGTTGAACGCGGAGGTGCCGTCCGTTCGGCACTTGATCGGATCTACCGCGATCTGAATCGCTGCGAGTACGACTCCATCAACCGCGTTCTAGCAACGCTTCTGCTTAGAGATCTTCAAAGGTATGAAGATCCAATCTCTCCCCACTCGTTTGCTGGTTTCTCCATAGATAGATCTTGGTGACACGTAGGAAAATTTTGATTTACTACTACGTCTCCCAACAGTGGCATCATGAGCTAGGTCTATGCGTAGAATCTATGCACGAGTAGAACACAAAGCAGTTGTGGGCGTCGATTTTGTTAATATGCTTGCCATTACTAGTATTATCTTGATTCGACGGTATTGTGGGATGAAGCGGCCCGTACCAACCTTACACGTACGCTTACGTGAGACCGGTTCCACCGCCTGACATGCACTAGTTGCATAAGGTGGCTAGCGGGTGTCTGTCTCTCCCACCTTAGTCGGATTGGATTCGATGAAAAGGGTCCTTATGAAGGGTAAATAGCAATTGACATATCACGTTGTGGTTTTGGCGTAGGTAAGAAACGTTCTTGCTAGAATCCTATAGCAATCACGTAAAAACTTGCAACTACAAATTAGAGGACGTCTAACTTGTTTTTGCAGCATATGCCTTGTGATGTGATATGGCCAGAAGGATGTGATGTGATGCATTGTGATGTATGAGATTGATCATGTTCTTGTAATAGGGTTCACGACTTGCATGTCGATGACTATGACAACCGGCAGGAGCCATAGGAGTTGTCTTATATTATTCTATGACCTGCATGTCAATCATAAACGCCATGTAATTACTTTACTTTATTGCTAAGCGTTAGCCATAGTAGTAGAAGTAATAGTTGGAGAGACAACTTCATGAAGACACAATGATGGAGATCATGATGATGGAGATCACGGTGTCGTGCCGGTGACAATGATGATCATCGTGCCCCGAAGATGGAGATCATAGGAGCAAGATGATATTGGCCATATCATGTCACTATATTGATTGCATGTGATGTTTATCATGTTTACATCTTATTTGCTTAGAACGACGGTAGTAAATAAGATGATCTCTCAATAAAATTTCAAGAGAAGTGTTCACCCTAACTGTGCACCGTTGCTAAGGATCGTTGTTCCGAAGCACCACGTGATGATCGGGTGTGATAGGTTCTAACGTTCGCATACAACGGGTGTAAGCCAGATTTACACACGCGAAACACTTAGGTTGACTTGACGAGCCTAGCATGTACAGACATGGCCTCGGAACACGGAAGACCGAAAGGTCGAACATGAGTCGTATAGAAGATACGATCAACATGGAGATGTTCACCATGGATGACTAGTCCGTCTCACGTGATGATCGGACACGGGCTAGTTGATATGGATCATGTGTCACTTAGATGACTAGAGAGATGTGTATCTGAGTGGGAGTTCATTGAATAATTTGATTATGTGAACTCAATTATCATGAACTTAGTCTAAAAATTGCCTTTAATATCTATATTGTAGATCCAATGGCCAACGCAAATGTCAACCTCAATTTCAACGCGTTCCTAGAGAAAACCAAGCTGAAAGATGATGGAAGCAACTATGCGGACTGGGTCCGTGGCTTGAGGATCATCCTCATAGCTTCCAAGAGATTGTATGTCCTTGATGCACCGCTAGGTGACCCACCCATTCTCCCAGCGGACCAAGACGTTACGAACGCTTGGCAGTCGCGCTGCGATGATTACTCCCTTGTTCAGTGCGGCATGCTTTATAGTTTAGAATCGGTGCTCCAAAAGCGTTTTGAGCAACACGGAGCATATGAGATGTTCCAAGAGCTGAAACTGGTTTTCCAAGCTCATGCCCGAGTCGAGAGATATGACATCTTCGACAAGTTCTTCAGCTGTAAGATGGAGGAGAACAGTTCTGTTAGTGAGCACATCCTCAAGATGTCTGGGCTTCACAACCGCTTGACTCAGCTGGGAGTTAATCTCCCGGATGACTCAGTCATTGACAGAATCCTCCAGTCTCTTCCACCTAGCTACAAGAGCTTTGTGATGAACTACAACATGCAGGGTATGGAGAAGTCCATTCCCGAGTTGTACTCGATGCTGAAATCAGCGGAGGTCGAGATCAAAAAGGAGCATCAAGTGTTGATGGTAAACAAGACCACTAGTTTCAAGAAAGGCAAGGGTAAGAAGAACTTCAAGAAGGACGGCAAAGCTGTTGCCGCGCCCGGTAAGCAAGTTGCCAGGAAGAAGAAGAACAAGAATGGACCCAAGCCTGAGACTGAGTGTTTCTATTGTAAGGGTACCGGTCACTGGAAGCGGAACTGCCCCAAGTATTTAGCGGATAAGAAGGACAGCAACATTAAAGGTATATGTGATATACTTGTTATTGATGTGTACTTGACCAGCGCTCGTAGTAGCTCCTGGGTATTTGATACCGGTGCAGTTGCTCACATTTGTAACTCCAAGCAGGAGCTGCGGAATAAGAGGAGGCTGGCCAAGGACGAGGTGACGATGCGCGTCGGGATTGGTTCCAAGGTCGATGTGATCGCCGTCGGCACGCTACCTCTACATCTACCTTTGGGATTAGTTTTAAACCTTAATAATTGTTATTTAGTACCAGCTTTGAGCATGAACATTGTATCTGGATCTTGCTTGATGCGAGATGGCTACTCATTTAAATCCGAGAATAATGGTTGTTCTATTTATATGAGAGAAATGTTTTATGCTCATGCCCCGCTGGTCAATGGTTTATTTTTGATGAATCTCGAACGTGATGTTACACATATCCATAGTGTGAGTACCAAAAAGTGTAAAGTTGATAATGATAGTCCCACTTACATGTGGCACTGCCGTCTTGGCCATATTGATGTCAAACGTATGAAAAAGCTCCATGCTGATGGACTTTTGGAGTCACTTGATTTCGAATCATTTGACACATGCGAACCATGCCTCATGGGCAAGATGACCAAGACTCCATTCTCCAGAACAATGGAGCGAGCAACTGACTTGTTGGAGATAATACATACCGATGTATGCGGTCCAATGAGTGTCGAGGCTTGCGGTGGCTACCGTTATGTTCTCACCCTCACTGATGACTTGAGCAGATATGGGTATGTCTACTTAATGAAACACAAGTCTGAAACCTTTGAAAGGTTCAAGGAATTTCAGAATGAGGTAGAGAATCAACGTGACAGGAAAATAAAATGCCTACGATCTGATCGTGGCGGAGAATATTTAAGTCACGAGTTTGGCACACACCTTAGGAAATGTGGAATTGTTTCACAACTCATGCCGCCCGGCACACCTCAGCGAAATGGTGTGTCTGAACGTCGTAATCGCACTCTATTGGATATGGTGCGATCTATGATGTCTCTTACCGACTTACCGCTATCATTTTGGGGATATGCATTAGAGACTGCTGCATTCACTTTAAATAGGGCACCGTCTAAATCCGTTGAGACGACACCGTATGAATTATGGTTTGGAAAGAAACCTAAGCTGTCGTTTCTAAAAGTTTGGGGATGCGATGCTTATGTGAAGAAACTTCAACCTGAGAAGCTCGAACCCAAAGCGGAAAAGTGCGTCTTCATAGGATATCCCAAAGAGACTATTGGGTATACCTTCTACCTACGATCCGAGGGCAAAGTCTTTGTTGCCAAGAATGGATCCTTTCTCGAGAAAGAGTTTCTCTCGAAAGAAGTAAGTGGGAGGAAAATAGAACTTGATGAGGTAATTGTACCTCCACTCGACCCGGAGAGTAGCGCAGCACAGGAAGTTGTTTCTGTGGAGCCTACACCGGCTAGAGAGGAAGTTAATGATGATGATCATGAAGCTTTAGATCAAGTTGCTACTCGAAGGTCCACTAGGACACGTTCTGCACCAGAGTGGTACGGCAATCCTGTCCTAGAGATCATGTTGTTGGACAACGGTGAACCTTCGAACTATGAAGAAGCAATGGCGGGCCCGGATTCCAACAAATGGCTTGAGGCCATGAAATCCGAGATAGGATCCATGTATGAGAACAAAGTATGGACTTTGGTGGACTTGCCTAATGATAAGCGAGCCATTGAAAACAAATGGATCTTTAAAAAGAAGACTGACGCAGACGGTAATGTGACCGCCTATAAAGCTCGGCTTGTCGCTAAAGGTTATCGACAAGTTCAAGGAGTTGACCACGATGAGACTTTCTCACCCGTAGCGATGCTGAAGTCAGTCCGAATCATGTTAGCAGTTGCCGCATTTTATGATTATGAGATCTGGCAAATGGACGTCAAAACGGCATTCCTTAATGGCTTCCTGAAGGAAGAACTGTATATGATGCAGCCGGAAGGTTTTGTCGGTCCTAAAGATGCTAACAAGGTATGCAAGCTCCAGCGCTCCATCTATGGGCTGGTGCAAGCATCTTGGAGTTGGAACATTCGCTTTAATGAGGTGATTAAAGCGTTTGGGTTTGTACAGGTTTATGGAGAACCCTGTATTTACAAGAAAATGAGTGGGATCTCTATAGCATTTCTTATATTGTATGTGGATGACATGCTGATAATGGGAAATAATATAGAACTCTTGGAAAGTATAAAGGCCTACTTGAATAAGTGTTTTCAATGAAGGACCTTGGAGAAGCTGCTTACATATTAGGTATTAAGATCTATAGAG
The DNA here is from genome assembly GCA_022496015.1 of Hordeum marinum. Classification (NCBI taxonomy): domain Eukaryota; kingdom Viridiplantae; phylum Streptophyta; class Magnoliopsida; order Poales; family Poaceae; genus Hordeum; species Hordeum marinum. The sequence continues at coordinate 118,086,019 of CM039678.1, forward strand.
ATAGATCGAAACGCCTCATTGGTCTTTCACAAAGCACATGCCTTGAAAAGATATTGAAGAAGTTCAACATGGATCAGTCCAAGAAGGGGTTCTTGCCTGTGTTGCAAGGTGTGAGATTGAGTACGACTCAATGCCCGACCACGGCAAAGGATAGAGAAGAGATGAGTGTCATCCCCTATGCTTCAGCCATAGGTTCTATCATGTATGCCATGCTGTGTACCAGGCCTGATGTGAACCTTGCCATAAGTTTGGTAGGGACGTACCAAAGTGATCCCGGAGCGGAACACTGGACAGCGGTCAAGAATATCCTGAAGTACCTGAAAAGGACAAAGGACATGTTTCTCGTTTATGGAGGTGCCGAAGAGCTCGTCGTAAAGGGTTACGTCGATGCTAGCTTCGACACAGATCCGGACGACTCCAAGTCGCAAACCGGATACGTGTATATTTTGAATGGAGGGGCAGTGAGCTGGAGCAGCAGCAAGCAAAGCGTCATGGCAGCATCTACATGTGAAACGGAGTACATAGCTGCTTCGGAAGCAGCAAAGGAGGGAGTCTGGATGAAGGAGTTCATCACCGACCTAGGAGTGATTCCGAATGCGTCGGGCCCGATGACTCTACTCTGTGACAACACTGGAGCTATTGCCCTTGCGAAGGAGCCCAGGTTTCACAAGAAGACAAGACACATCAAGCGCCATTTCAACTCCATCCGTGATTACATTCAGGAGGGAGACATAGATATTTGTAAAGTGCATACGGATCTGAATGTCGCAGATCCGTTGACTAAACCTCTCTCACGAGCAAAACATGATCAACACCAGAATGCTATGGGTGTTCGATTCATCACAATGTAACTAGATTATTGACTCTAGTGCAAGTGGGAGACTGTTGGAAATATGACCTAGAGGCAATAATAAAATGGTTATGATTGTATTTCCTAGTTCATGATAATTGTCTATTATTCATGCTATAATTGTGTTAACCGGAAACCGTAATACATGTGTGAATACATAGACCACAACGTGTCCCTAGTGAGCCTCTAGTTGGCTAGCTCGTTGATCAATAGATGGTCACGGTTTCATGACCATGGACATTGGATGTCGTTGATAACGGGATCACATCATTAGGAGAATGATGTGATGGACAAGACCCAATCCTAAGCATAGCACAAGATCGTGTAGTTCGTTTGCTAAAGCTTTTCAATGTCAAGTGTCATTTCCTTAGACCATGAGATTGTGTAACTCCCGGATATCGTAGGAATGCTTTGGGTGTGCCAAACGTCACAACGTAACTGGGTGGCTATAAAGGTACGCTACGGGTATCTCCGAAAGTATCTGTTGGGTTTACACGAATCGAGACTGGGATTTGTCACTCCGTGTGACGGAGAGGTATCTCTGGGCCCACTCGGTAAGACATCATCATTATGAGCTCAATGTGACTAAGGAGTTAGTCACGGGATGATGTATTACGGAACGAGTAAAGAGACTTGCCGGTAACGAGATTGAACAAGGTATGGGGATACCGACGATCGAATCTCGGGCAAGTTCCATACCGATAGACAAAGGGAATTGTATACGGGATTGATTGAATCCTTGACATCGTGGTTCATCCGATGAGATCATCGTGGAGTACGTGGGAGCCAACATGGGTATCCAGATCCCGCTGTTGGTTATTGACCGGAGAGGTGTCTCGGTCATGTCTACGTGTCTCCCGAACCCGTAGGGTCTACACACTTAAGGTTCGATGACGCTAGGGTTATAGGGAAATAGTGTACGTGGTTACCGAAGGTTGTTCGGAGTCCCGGATGAGATCCCGGACGTCACGAGGAGTTCCGAAATGGTCCGGAGACGAAGATTGATATATAGGATGTGAGGTTTTGGTTACCGGAAGTGTTCCGGGTGTCTCCGGTAGTGTACCAGGACCACCAGAAGGGTTCCGGGGCTCCACCAAGTGGGCCCACCTGCCCCGGAAGGTTCCATGGGCTAAGAGTGGGAGGGAACCAGCCCCTAGGTGGGCTGGTGCGCATCCCACCCCAGCCCAAGGCGCAGCAAGGGTGGAGGGGGCAAACCCTAGACCTAGGCTTAGATGGGCCTTAAGGCCCACCCTAGGGCGCCTCCACCTCTCCTTGCCTTGGCCGCCGGCCAGATGGGCTTCTGGAGGCTGCCGCCACCCCTAGGGTGGAACCCTAGGGCGCAGCACCTCTCCTCCCCTCCTCCTATATAGAGTGGAGGTATTTGGGGCTGCACAACACACGAGTTCATCTCCTCCCTGGTGCAGCCCTACTCCTCCCTCTCCTCGTTTCTCCGTAGTGCTTAGCGAAGCTCTATCGGAGTACCACGCAGCTCCGCCGTCACCACGCCGTCATGCTGCCGGAGCTCTCCCTCAACCTCTCCTCCCTCCTTGCTGGATCAAGGCGTAGGAGACATCACCGGGCTGCACGTGTGTTGAACGCGGAGGTGCCGTCCGTTCGGCACTTGATCGGATCTACCGCGATCTGAATCGCTGCGAGTACGACTCCATCAACCGCGTTCTAGCAACGCTTCCGCTTAGCGATCTTCAAAGGTATGAAGATGTTGGAAATATGCCCTAGAGGCAATAATAAATTAGTTATTATCATATTTCCTTGTTCATGATAATCGTTTATTATCCATGCTATAATTGTATTGATCGGAGACTTAAATGCATGTGTGGATACATAGACAAAACCATGTCCCTAGTATGCCTCTAATGGACTAGCTCGTTGATCAAAGGATGGTTAAGGTTTCCTAGCCATGGACATGAGATGTCATTTGATAACAGGATCACATCATTAGGAGAATGATGTGATGGATAAGACCCAAACTACAAATAAGCATATGATCGTGTCAGTTTATTGCTACTGTTTTCTGCATGTCAAGTATATGTTCCTATGACCATGAGATCATGCAACTCACGGATATCGGAGGAGTGCCTTGTGTGTATCAAACGGCGCAACGTAAATGGGTGACTATAAAGGTGCTCTACAGGTATCTCCGATGGTGTCTGTTGAGTTGGCATGGATCGAGACTGGGATTTGTTACTCCGTGTAACGGAGAGGTATCTCGGGGCCCACTCGGTAATGCAACATCACAATAAGCCTTGCAAGCAATGTGACTAATTGTTAGTTCCGGGATCTTGTATTATGGAACGAGTAAAGAGACTTGCCGGTAACAAGGTTGAACTAGGTATGGAGATACCGACGATCGAATCTCGGGCAAGTAACATACCGAAGAACAAAGGGAACGATATACGGGATTAACTGAATCCTTTACATAGAGGTTCGACCGATAAAGATCTTCGTAGAATATGTAGGAACCAATGTGGACGTCCAGGTCCCGCCATTGGTTATTGACCGTAGAGGTGTCTCGGTCATGTCTACATAGTTCTCGAACCCGCAGGGTCTGCACACTTAAGGTTCGGTGACGTTTCGGTAGTGTAGAGTTATGTATGGTGGTGACCGAAGGTTCTTCGGAGTCCCGGATGAGATCCCGGACGTCATTAGGAGCTCCGGAATGGTCCGGAGGTAAAGACTCATATATAGGAAGTCCCAGTTTGGTTTCCGGAAAAGTTTCGGGCTCATCGGTAGTGTACCGGGAGTATCGGTATTGTACCGGGAGTGCCGGTAGTGTACCGGAGGACCTCCGGGAGGGGTATTTCGACCCCAAGAGGTCCATGGTCTGTGGGAGAATAATAACCAGCCCTTAGTGGGCTGGGAAAACAGCCACAAAGGCCCATGGCGCAGGAGAAAAAGTCCTAAAGCAAAAAGTGGAAAATCAGCCAATAGGAGGCAATCCTACTCCAACTAGGATTGGAGGTGAAGTAGGATTGCTCCCACCTCCTATTTCGGCCAACCCAAAGGCCTTGGATGCCTCTCCTCTACTCTCCTCCTATATATACTAGTGGATTGGGTGGTTTTTGGACAGAATTTCCGGCCACGTGCTACCCGTTTCACCGGTGCACAGTTTCTCCTCTAGATCGGTTTTCCGCAGCGCTTAGGCGAAGCCCTGCCGGAATCACTCCACCACCATCACCGGAGTGCCGTCACGCTGCCGGTGAACTCTCTCTCCTCTCCACCTCCTCTTGCTGGATCGAGACGGTGGAGATCGTCATCAAGCTGCACGTGTGCTGAACGCGGAGGTGCCGTCCGTTCGGCGCTAGATCGGAAGGACCGTGATCGAGATCGCGAGACAGTTCGTGATGAGATCGCGGAACGGATCGTGATGAGTTCGCGGGACAGATTGTGATCAAGATCGTGAGACAGATCGTGATGAGATCGCAGGACGGATCGTGATGAGTTCACGGGACGGATCGTGATTGGATCCCGGGACGGATCGTGATGAGATCGCGGGACGCTCAGCGATTTGGATCGCGAAGATGTTCGACTACACCAACCGCGTTTCTTAACGCTTCCCGCTTAGCGATCTACAAGGGTATGTAGATCCACTCTCCCTCTCGTAGATTCTCATCACCATGGATAGGTTTGCGTGTGCGTAGGAAATTTTTTGTTTCCAGTGCGACGTTCCCCAACAGAAGATCCGATCTCTCCCCGCTCGTTTGCTGGTTTCTCCATAGATAGATCTTGGTGACACGTAGGAAAATTTTGATTTACTACTACGTCTCCCAACACCTACGGGGTAGACGTATGATCCATTTGCTTTGAGTTTTGGCCAATCAGAATGCACAACTCACTTTGCACGCATTAGGTGTCATCGACCATGGTTTGGGAAGCACGTTGCATGAATGATCCGTGGGCTATTTGTTTATACACAATAATCATATTTTCAATTCAAATGAATATGTGACATCATCATTTTGCCTCGAATTATTTTCATCGGCACACAATCACGTTTTAACCCTTGTATTGATTTTGGTCGCATTTCATGACTCGTTTGCTAATTTTAAGACATTTTTAGCAACATAAGGCTTGTTAGTAATTTAATTGGAGGAAATGCTGATGTACTCTGAAAATCACAAAAATGGGTGTGTCACCATGGCATGATGTGAATAGCCTGTGAAATTTTTTTGGTAATGTATGGCGGAAGTTGTGATGATAATCCGTTTGGAAACGAAGGCATCTCACAAGAAGGATCATAGTTTCCAAAAGTAGAGTTGACATTTTGGACTCCAATCAGTGTCGACTTCAATGTTTCGCCTCAATTTTCCCATGGTACGCAAACACCATTGTACTCCTATTATGGATCTTATGGTGGAGTTCAGGGCTCGTTTGTTATATCTAAGTCATCTTTTTGCATTAACCATGCATTTAGTGCATATAAATAAAATCACAACATGAACTACATGTGGATGCATGCAAAGAAGCTCTTATAGTTCATTTGTGTGTCGCTTTGCACTGTTTTCTACTAGTAGAAAATAGGGCTTTGATACGGGCCAAAATATTGAATTAGTCCCGGTTCATGAGGCCAGGGCACCGGCCAGGCCTCGGCAGGAACCAGTCCCAGTTCGTCTGACCCCTTTACTCCCGGTTCCAAACACGAACTGGGATTAAAGGGCCTCGCTCCTGGCCCAGACATTTTAGTCCCAGTTGGTGGATGGAACCGAGAATATAGGGAAGTATTTTGTGCCGGTTCTAGCTACAAACCAGGACTAAAGAGATTCCTATATATATGCTTGCCCCTACCCGCTGATTCCTCTATTTTTTGGTCGGCCGGCGCGTGGGAGGTGTGTGCTGCTCTGCTCACCTCCTATGCACACGAGGTGTTCGATGAAATGCCAGAGCCACGCTTAAGGTTTCTGCTCTCCAATATCGACCTCCACCTCCATTTTCCCCAATATTTGTCTAGGTTTGGTGATCTGTCACCTCCCGTCCCCGTCCTCACCGTCGTCGATAACCCGCGCCGATCTCGTTGCCGGCACCATCGTGGTGAGCCTCTTGTTCTTATCTTCTTTTTTAAAGAAAAAAAATTCTTACTTGTATGATTTAGATAGATACTTGTATAATTTTCTTACTTGTATGTTGTTCTATAAGAACTATGTAAGAACTTTATGTATTTATTTTTTCAATAATAAACTTTGATCACTAGTGTACTTTGGTATTAATGTGTTGACGAACTTGTATTAATTTGGTCACTTCTCTATTCATGATGTTCTGTAATGGTTATGATACATTTAATATAATGCACACAAATGAACCGACAATGGATGCACGATAACTGATGCACCGTCGGGTATATTGAGGGCCTGCATAAATTTCTCAAAGTGACCGAGGCAAACAAGCAGAATTGTTTTATGTATTGTCCATGTACTGCCTGTGAGAATACGAAGGATTACTCCAACTCTTAAACCCTTCACTCCCACCTGCTTGAGAAGGGTTTCATGCCACACTATAATGTTTGGACCAAGCACGGAAAAACAGGGGTTATGATGGAAGATAACAAAGAAGAAGATGATGATGATAACTATCATCCTATGTACCCTGAATACAGTGATACTGCAACGAGGGAGGCTGAAGATCAAGAGGCACCAGGTGGCCCCGATGATGATCTTTGCCTGGTCATTGTTGATGCACAGAGAGAATGCGAAAGTTAAAGGGATAAGTTGAAGTTCGATCGCATGTTAGAGGATCACAAAAAGGTTTGTATCCAAATTAAGAAGATGTCAACACAAAGCTTGGTACCACACTGGAATTGCTGTAATGGAAGGCAAAGAATTGTTTATCTGACAAGGGATTTGAAAGTTACTGAAAATAATGAAGAATAAGCTTTCAAAGGATAACGAATTGCCTGACACTACATACAAAGCAAAGAAGGTTCTCTGCCCTCTAGGATTAGAGGTGCATAAGATAAATGCATGCCCTAGTGACTACATCCTCTACCGATATGCAGTGCATTACGGTATAAGATCAGATGAGATGACCCTGGTGATTTTGAGGGCGATGTGGTATGATCCTATAATACCACGGTTAAAACGTCTATTTAGAAACAAAGAGCATGCCAAGTTGTTGCAATGGCACAAAAAAGACCGTAAAAAAATGGGAACTTGAGAGCACCTGCTGACGGGTCGAAGTGGAGAAAAATCGAGAGAAAGTGGGGGGACTTTGCAGGTGACACAAGGAATGTATGGTTTGGTTTAAGTGCAGATGGTATTAATCCTTTTGGGGAGCAGAGAAGCAATCATAGCACCTGGCCCGTGACTCTATGTATCTATAACCTTCCTCCTTAGTTGTGCATGAAGCGGAAGTTCATTATGAATCCAGTGATCATCCAATGCCCTAAGAAACCCGACAACGACATTGATGTGTACCTAAGGCCATTAGTTGAAGAACTTTTACACCTATGGAATGGAAAAGGAGTACATGTGTGGGATGAGCATGAACAAGAAGAATTTGACCTACAAGTGTTGCTGTTTGTAACCATTAATGATTGTCCTGCTCTTAGTAACCTTTCAGGACAGACAACAAGGGATAAATTGCATGCACACACTGTTTAGAGGATACCCAAAGTACATATTTGGACAAATGCAAGAAGAATGTGTACCTAGGTCATCATTGATTCCTTCCGACCAAGCATGCCTTAAGAAAGAAAGGCAAGCATTTGAAAGGTGAGGCATATCACCAAAGGAAGCCCGTCCTCCATACTGTGATGATATATTTGATATGGTCAAGGATTTATAAGTAATCTTTAGAAAGGGTCCTGGCGGACAATCTGTTCCGACTGACGTTGAGGGACATGCACCCATGTGGGAGAAGAAATCTATATTTTGGGACCTACCCTATTGGAAAGACCTAGAGGTGTGCTCTGCAATCGACGTGATGTACGTGACGAAGAATCTTTGCATGGACCTTCTAGGCTTCTTGGGCGTGTATGGGATGAAAAAAGATACACCGGAGGCACGGGAGGACCAGCAATGTGTGCAGGAAAACGACGACATGCATCCAAAGTAGTATCAAGGTGTTGCGAGATATGCTCTTACCAAAGAAGAGAAGGAAATCTTCTTTGAATGCCTACTCAGTATGAAGGTCCTGTCTAGCTTCTCGTCGAATATAAATGGAATAATAAACATGGCAGAGAAAAAAATTCCAGATACTAAAGTCTCAAGACTACCAGGTCATTATGACGCAATTGCTTCCGGTTGCATTGAGTGGCTGTTATCGGAAAAGGTTTGATTAGCCATTGTGAAGCTATGTGCATCCTCAATTCAGTCTCCCGGAAGGTAATCGATCCACAAATCCTACCAATATTACGGAATGATTTGGTGCAATGTATTGTCAGCTTCGAGCTATTCAATATCATGACTCACGTCCTAGTTCATCTAGTTGACGAGATTGCCACTCAAGATCATTTTAGCTCAAAATAAATCATGAAATGCATAAAAATAGCAAATGAAGTCAGAAAAGGGTTGAAAAGTGATGATGTGGCTTTGAATGGTGCATATTGAATGCAGAAAAAGTCTTGAGTTAAAATATGTTAAAAAATGAAATCGCTTTGTAATAGACGAGTGTTCGTCCGAAACCCTAATACTTCGAAAGAGATTGTCCAGTTTGTACACGAAGTGCATCCAGTATTTCCTGTAACCCTCTCAACTTTTTAGCACATGCTATGTGGGTGAAATTATGATACCATGCCAACTTTCAACCATTTCAGACTTCATTTGTAGTGCTTTTCAATTTCAAGGTCATTTTAAAATAAATCATGAAATGCATGAAAAATGGCAAATGAAGTCAGAAAAGGGTTGAATAGTGATGATGTGGCTTTGAATGGGGCATATTCAATGCAAAAAAAATTGAGTTAAAATATGTTAAAATTTTGAAATCCCTTTGTAATAGACGAGTTCTCGTCCGAAACCGTGATACTTCGAAAGAGATTGTCCAGTTTGTTCATGAAGTGCATCCAATTTTTCCTGTAACCCTCTCAACTTTTTATCACATGCTATGTTGGTAAAATTATTATACCATGCCAACTTTCAACCATTTCAGAGTTCATTTGTAGGTATTTTCAATTTCAGGGTCATTTAGCTCAAAGAATGAACTAATAGCAAAAAGAATGAACTAAAAAGCTTTTATAAAACTACAATAGAAAAAAGAATAAACTAAAAAGATTTTATAAAACTCTAAGAGCAAAAATAATGAACTAAAAAGCTTTTATAAAACTCTAATAGCAAAAAGAATGAACGAAAAAGAATCAATTGAATATAATATTCTTCATCAGCAAAAAGAATCAACTAAAAAGAATCAAAATAATATTAACTAAAATTATCAAAGTATTTATTTGTTAAACACTTTAGTAGTAAAAAGAATTTTCATAAAGTATATTTTGTTACAAGATTTAATAGAAAACTAAAAAGCTTTCATAAAACTCTAATAGCAAAAGGAATCAACTAAAAAGAATCAATAAAAAGTAAAACTTATGCAACTAAAATTATATAAAATTTATCCAACTAAAAATATATAACTAAAATAAACATTAAAATTTTAAAAACATAATATATGCAAAAAAGGACCCGCCTACTCGGAACCACGACGTGCATAGGATTAGAAAGCCTAGAAATGGGCCAGGATGCAAGCCTGCAGTGCTAGTAGGCCCATGAGGGCGTTAATAGGCATGTACTGCCTGCATTAGAGAGGAGCTTGAGAGGTCAGTGGCAGCAGTGCTTATAAACCACTCCGAACCCCTCTCGACTAGCAAGGGGGGACTAAATTTTGGCTATGGGAAGCACATACCTTTAGTCCCAGTTGGTGGCGCCAACTGGGACTAATGCCCCTCTTTAGTCCCGGTTGGTGACACCAACAGGGACTAAAGATCTCTTCTTCCCGCCCTTTGGGCTGCTAAAAATTTACCTTTAGTCCTGGTTGGTTGCCACCAACCGGGACTAAAAGGGGGCTATATAAGCGGGACTTAGAAGTTTTTCCAATCCCTCATCAGTTTCTTCCCTCCTCTCCCTTGAAGGTGCCGACGACGACCTCAACACCGCCAGGCTGTCGGATTTTGCCGTTGCCCTTGCCGATGCCGTCCCCGATGCCCTACCATTGCCGGTGCCAGACGTCCTCGCACACCCTCCTCCCCGTCGCGGTGTTCCCCCGAGCTAGCTCGTTCCTCGTCATCGGCCTCTAGCTCCATCACCGCGCCCCCAGTGAGCTCCCCCCTTTCCCAAGACCTCCGCCGCTACCCCTGCCTTGTGCTGCCGCCGCCACAACCCCTGCGTTGTGCTGCCGTCGCCCCTGCCCTGCATTACTTACATACAAAAACAGATAAAAAATTCAAGTGAATAGTGCTCAAGTTAAATAACATAGACATTATATAAAATTGTATTTCTTAGGTTGCAATATGGCATGTCATGTTATGAGTTTTTAAATATTCACATTACATATCATAATTTACAACTATAAACTACTCTACATTCGGAAATGAAATATGAAAAAAGTGTTAATTGCATTTTCTTATGTTTGACAACTGCTTGGGCTTATTAGGGACCATGAGCCATAAGATCTGCAAGGTCTGCCAAAATTCATGTATGGACAGTCTTGGAATTTTGGCAGTTCGGGGTATTTTTGAGAAAGGGATTTCAAAAATCAGTGGTAACGGACTTTAACTTGAATTTATATTGAATTCTGATCATTTGTTCACTATTTTACTGACTTTATTGTTGATTATTAACTTAGTGTGTTCCATGCAACATAAGGGAGTACTTCAATAATTCATTTGGTAATGTGTTGTACTATGAGGATGATGAGGAGCGCGAATTTGAATTGGATCTGCGCAAAGGAAAGAATAAGATCATCATATATGGTGAAGGATGGAAGCAGTACATTGCAGTGAAAAAATTTAAAGGAGGAGAACTCATAGCTTTTTTCCTTAATAGGAGACGTGAATAGGTTAAGGACATTATATGTCCAAAGCGATGATGATGACGATGACCAAGATAACATCGTCAGCCAAGATGACCAAGATGACATCGTCAGCCAAGATGACCAAGATGACATCAACAGCCAAGATGAAGATGAGGACATGCAAGATGAAGATGAGGATAACCAATATAAAGAGGTGGACATCGAAGATGAAGATGATGGTCCTATCCTTTCTGCACTTTTTTCTCAAAGGATGAAGAAGCTTACTCGGGATGATAAAGCTAGTGTGAAAGAAATGTTACCATCCTCTTCGGCATTCTTGGGGAAGTCCTTTGTGCACCATCTAACAAAAACAAACATGGTCAAAAAAGTTATGGTGAGATGTTTTATACTCTTTCATCTCTTTTTGATCATAACCTAGTATGGTGAGATGTCTAACATTTTGTGCTCTCTATTTTCTCTTCATGATGGGTTCTTCAAAAGTTACCTTTGAAGGTGTTTTCCTGAGTGAACATCCCCGCCGTCGCACGGCTCGAGCAATCCATGGACCAAGAGGGCCTATCATGAACGTCCAATACAAGGCAAAACCCGACAGGCGCATATCATTCCACAAGGCCGGCTGGCAGGAGTTCATCAAAGGAAAGAGAGAACTAAGGGTGGACACCTTGGTGGTAATAACTATAAGGAAGAACCGCAAGGACTCTCAGATGATGGTTGTTGTTGATCATGTTTAGAACTAAGTCATGAATATATCAGCTGGAGAACTGTTAGTTAATTAATTGGTATGTTAAGATGAATGTTATACATTGATGTTCATTTCCTAAGTTGAACAACTTTCAAGTGATACTGATGGTTCTTTCTATATATTGATCATGATGATGTTGTGTAATGGTTCTTTCATTGCTATATGTAGTAGCTAGCATCGAGTTGAATGAAAAGCATAAAATAAAAATGGTAAACACAAAAATAAAAGGGGGAAACACATTATCAAAACCCCTAAACCCTTCAAAACCCCTAAAAGTAGCTGCTACAAATAAAAGGGGTTAACCCCTCCTTTAAAAAAACAGAGCCTGGCAGCTGCTGACACGTGGCTACCTTTTAGTCCCGGTCGGTGTTACCAACCGGGACTAAAGGTCGTCCTGCCAAGCACCCCACGGCGGCCACATGGATCTCCTTTAGTTCTGGTTCATAAGCCAACCGGGACTAAAAGTGATTGGCATTAGTCCCGATCGTTTTGTCCCGGTTGCAGAACCAGGACTAAAGGCCCTCTAAAACCGGGACCGATGCCCTATTTTCTACTAGTGTTCATCATTTTCCAAGGAATGAGAAGAATTTTCAAACATTTTGGATGGGAGATGTGTCCACCTACACAAGGCATGTTGGTAATTTAATTACAGGAAATGCATATGGGCTCAGAAAATCACGGAAATCGGTGTGTCACTGGTTTTTGGTTGCACCGAATGAAAACTTGGTGGTACCAAGATGCTAGGGGTTTGTTTGGGTTTCTATATAGGGTAAAACTCGATGGATTTGAATGGGAAATATTGGTGTTATAGAATTTTGACTTTTGGCTTTGGACATAAGGGTTATGTCGTAAAGTGAGTGAGTATTTTTGGTGGCTACCTCTAAGCACTTGAGCAACCAATCATAGATACCTCGTCCCTTTTAATAGTATTGGCTTTCCTATGGACTCAAAAATTATTACTCAAAAAATGTAAAATGCAGATTCCTCAATCTTGAAGCATGGACAATCATATTCCTTCCTTTCCTTGGGGAGGTTCTCCACATAGACCTTTAGCAAACCCATCATTGAACTTTTTCCTGAGATACACTTGGTGGAAACATTAGTCCAATGAAATATATGTTATTATTAATTACCAAAACCACCTAGGGAGAAGTTGTGCTTTCAAAGGTTACAATTTCCATTAAACAAAGGTATGGAACACTTCCCTGGGAAGAGAATTAAACCACCTTATGAATTTATTATGAGAGATACTTATGGGTGGAGTGTCAAAGATGACAAGATTTGGAACGATGCATTATGCCTAGCTAGGGGCAGAAAAAATAGTGCTTGTTGAGAGGCAACCCAATAGTTATCTTATATATTTTATTTTTTTACTTCCTGTTTGTTTTTGTTAACATGATTATTTCTACTGTATTCATTGTGTTTTTATGTCTAAATTAGTGTTTGTGCCAAGTAAGGACTTTGGGATGACCTGGATGATGAGTAGAATTGATATGGTGCAAAAATAGAAACTTTAGTGTCCAATGTATAATTTCTATGATTTTATATAAAAATTACCTAGGTCTCCTAATTTTTCAGAATGTTTGGAGTTATATAAGTATATTTTCTTTACAGATCATTACAGACTATTTTGTTTTCGACAGATTCTGTCTTTGCTTGCATAGTTTGCTTGTTTTGATGATGCTATGGATTATATCAGGGGGTATAATCCATGGAGAAGTTAGAATACAGTACCTTATGAAGTAATTAAATAATAATCAATTTATAACAGTATGTAAAGTATTTCATAGGTTTATTATACTAACGGATCTCATGAAAATTTCTGTTGAGCTTTGTGTGCTGAAGTTTTCAAGTTTTGAGTGCTATCACTATGGATGAAGGAATAAGACGCGACAAGAGACTAAGCTTGGGGATGCCTAAGGAATCCCAAGTCAAATTCTAGGAAAACTCAAGCGTCTAAGATTGGGGATGCCCCAAAAGGCATCCCGTCTTTCGTCTCAACCCATCAGTATGTCACTTGGAGCTATATTTTTATTCATCAAATGATATGAGTTTTGCATGGAGCATTGCTTGTTTTAGTTTTCCACAATCTTTGATTGTGCGACACACCCACTTTAGACAGATACAAAATCACCATGATTTACTATAATACTCTTTGTGCTTCACTTTTATCTTTTGAGCTAAGCAGTTGCTCTAGTGCTTCACCTATATCTTTTAGAGCACGATGGCTTGATTTAAAACCAATAATTGCACTCTCATTCTTCACTTATATATGTTTGAGAGTTAATACAAATTTATGGTAATTTGTATGGGTTATAAGACTAGTCCAAAAATAATATGTATTCAAGGAGTGCATAATCCAAACCTTCATGTAGCCATGAGTGCTTCATTATTAATTAGTAAGAGTATCATGAATTAGAGGTTGTTAACTTGTTGTTCATCTAAATATTTTTACGGCATGGTGATGATGTGCGAGCATTCTTATTCATGCTTGAGATCCTAGTGTTGTTTAATTCCTCCCAACCTGCTCCCTAGGGGCATGCGAGTAGTACTTTAATCCGAGAAAGTTAATAAAATCTTGCAATAAGTATGTGAGTTCTTTATGACTAATGTGAATCCATGGATATACACACTTTCACCACCTCATATTTGCTAGCCTCTTCAGTACCGTGCATTGCCCATTCTCACCTCGAGGATCGGTGCAACCTTCATCAGTGCATCCAAACCCAGTGACATGATACGCTCTGTTGCACATATGCCACCTTATATCTTCCTAAAAACAGCTACCATACCTACCTATCATGGTATTTCCCTAGCCATTCTGTCGTGGATTTGTTACGGCAGATGTCCGGGTGAACGGACTTAGGTTCAGGGCAGAAGCGCAACTATGTGGCGGCTTGAAGGGGTTGGTCGGAATCGAGAGACGTGAAGTTTACCCAGGTTCGGCCTCTCCGATGGAGGTAAAAGCCTACATCCTGCTTGTCTTGTATTGATGATGAAGGAGATCTCTCGGTTATAAGGGTGTTGTTTGCTACCTCTAATCACGAGAGCCTCTAATCTGTCTATCTCTAATCTCTTGTGTCTGCCTAAACTTGTGGACTTGTGAACCTCTCCCTCTAGGGGTGCTCTACCCCTCCTTATATAGGAGGAGAGGGTAGGTTTACAAATAGAGTCCTACTACGAGTAGGAGTAGGACTAGTCTCTCTAGAATCCTATTCCGGGTCTTGTAACCTTCGGTAGGGAGTCTTTCTCTCTTTGAGCCTTCTCTTGTGCCTGGCGCCGGCTTACACGCCGGGTCTTGGGCCTGGTCGTCCTGTGATCCGCCTGCCGGGTCATTAATTAAATGTCATGTCCTTTCCGGGTCTCCTCTGAGTCGCCAGGCCGGGTCATACCGCGGGGTATATCCCCGACACATTCCGACATATATTGCCATGCAACTTCCACGATTACATTACATGACTTGTACTTTCATTGTCATATTGCTTTGCATGATCTTATAAGCCGACATAGTATTTGTGGCAAAGCCACTGTTCATCATTTTTTGATACATGTTATGCTTGATCATTGCACATCCTGGTACACTGCCAGAGGCATTCATATAGAGTCACACTTTAGTTTTTCATAATGAGTTCTAAGTAAATAAAAGTGTGATAATCACCAATATTAGGGCAAAGTCTTAATGAGGAAAGGATGTTGGGGACAATGACTCCCCCACAAGTCGGGATGAGACTTCAAACGAAAAAAGAAAAAATAAAGAAAGAAAGAAAGAAAGAAAGAAAGAAAAAATAAAGAAAATGAAAAAAGGGAAAAAGGAAAAAAGGAACAATCTTGAATATTGGTGAGACCAAGTACATCACAAAGAGATTTAGGTATTGTTGAAACACTAGTACCAAGGTCATACAAAGCATTGCATTCATATTTTTTAAGCTTTATTTTGATAGTGGTTCTCATTCATCATGCAACTTTCTAGGAATAAAAACTTCTAGCTCAAGTTTATCATCATAAGCTTTTATCATTCCTTCTACTATATGCTGAGTAAAAGCTTTATTTTGTTAATAAGAATTGGGTGATCTCATAATGGATTGGATCAAGGAAATACATTCTACCAAAGAACAACTTTCATAATAAAAGTCCTTGTAATCCAAGATAGTGGGCACATCACTAGTTAAAGTTTTGACCTCTCCAAACCCACTTTTATGGTTTGAGCATTAGAATCTTCACCCTCTAAATAAATGGAATGCCTTCTAGCTAAAGTTGACTCATCTCCAGTCCCTTTATCTTCTACTTTCAGATTAGTCGACAAAGATTCAATAGGAGAAGTACCAAGCATTTTAAAAGCCTTTTCTAAGAATTCTCGCTTAGCTTTCAACTTAATGGTCCTCTCATTCCTTTCATCAATAAATATTTGGATAGTTTTAGTAGTGTCATTAAAATAATGCTTTGGTGAAATTTTTTTATTTTAAAGAGTTTCCACATCAAGATCAATTCTATCCATGTTCTTAGCCAAGCCATCAACTTTATGCAACTTTTCTTCTACCATAGTATTGAAAATCTTTTGAGGAACAATAAATTATTTAATGGTGTTCACAAGATCAGTAGGTAGCCTATTATTATTTATATAAGAACATCCATCATAATTACCATAATTATTAGAGGAATTACTAGAGTATGGTCTAGCATTCAAATTTCCTCCATAAGCATTGTTGTTGAAATTGTTTCGCGAGACCAAATTTTACATCAATAGCATCATTATTTTGCTAAATCAAGGTAGACAGAAGCATATCACTGGGAACAAGATGAGCATATTTACTAGCAACCAGATTCATAAGAGTGTCCACTTTTTCACTCAAAGTAGCGATTTGCTCAACAGAATTTACCTCCTTACCAGTTAGAGCTCTTACGGTATGCCATTGAGAGTAGTTTGTCATGATGTTGTACAGAAGTTTGGTGTCCTCTCCTAATGTCACCTCCATGAAGGTACCACCTGCATCAGAATCTAGAACATTTCTAGACACAAAGTTTAGTCCAGCATAGAAAATTTGTATAATCATCCATATGTTTAAATCATGAGTGGGGCACTTTAAATCATGAATTTCGTTCTCTCCAAAATTCATAATTTGATTTCTAATGGAGATGATCTTAGCAAGAATAAAATACTTGGCAATAAAAGTATCTTTACAGTTATCCCATGTTCCAAAAGTCTTACGTGGTAAAGATGAAAACCAAGCCTTAGATTTATCTCGTAGTTAAAAAGGAATTTTTTACTTAACCACATCATTATGCATATCCTTTTTATTTTGAATATCACATAATTCAACAAAAGTATTAAGATGAGAAGCGAGATCCTCATTAGGACTTCTCGAAAATTGTTGTTTTATCAACATTAATATCATAAAACTCCCACTAGTGGTAGGTGGTATTTTTTGCCCAATAAATGAGCCCCTCGTCGTGACTTTTCCTTTTCCAGGGATTACGATATTTCTTAGGTAATGTAGTCCTCCTTCTTATTTTGACATATGCTTCATCATCACCATCGTCATCTTCCCTCATCGGGTCGCCATACTGGTCTTACTCTTCCTCATTGGCAACCCCATTCATTCCAACGATGCTCATATTTCCTCTCCTCACGACAAAACAACTAAGATTGCTTGAGTTGGTTATGAAGAAGCATTGTGTCACATGCTTAGCGTGTACTCATGGCTCATTTTTGGTGGTGACATTCACGATAACGATATATTTGCGTCAGGTATAGACTTGGTAGTGGAATACTAGTTTTCTTTTTGCATGTTCTTAGCCCATCTGACATGAAACATCATCACATTATGCAGTCCAGGGTAGTCTAGCTCCCAGATTTCTTCGACCCTTCCATAGTATCTTTCAGTTACGTCGTCGGCCATGTCTTCCATCATAACCCCTAAATACTGGTAATCACTATTTATATCTAGAGCATTCGTGTAGAACGTGTCACTACTAGGAGAATGCTTATAGATACAACTTTAGCAGTAGCGCGGGTTAAATGGACAATGCTACTGCTAATTATTAGTAGCCCGTGCGGCGGCAGGTGCTATAGGTATGCAGTTAGCAGTAGTGCTGGCCATTCACCATGCGCTACTGCTAACTGGTCCCATCCCGACCGACGGGGGTGACCGGTAGTAGTAGCGTTTGCCAGAGAGCAATGCTATGATAACCCACAAGTATAGGGGATTAGTTGTAGCCTCTTTCGATAAGTAAGAGTGTCGAACCCAATGAGGAGCTAAAGGTAGAACAAATATTCCCTCAAGTTCTATCTACCACCGATACAACTCTGCACGTTGGGCAGACTCACCATGAAATGTCCAGACCGTATAATTAGGCGTAAAACCCCACTTCTGCAGGTGTTTGATCATTTCAAACTCTGACTTCTTCTGACAGTTGTCGCAATCGACACAAGGGCACCAGGTTGTTTTCTGTCCATTTGCAAATGCGACTCTCACAAACTCCTTGGTTTTTTGTTAACCATTCACGGGTCATGTCTTTCTGACTAGTGTGAACGGTGTACATCCACCCACGATCACTCATCTTGCCTAGGTACTGGACACACACAAAATATATAAATAATTCAGCAAACCATATTCATCAGCTAATAGAGTTTGTCAGTTTCATTACATCGATGCAACCTAGACGCTAGTAGGTAAAGATAGGTCCTAATCCCACCCGAGTATGTGTAGATTGGGTTCGTTGTCCCATGCTCCGCTCCAGATCTGACGCACAATTTCGGCAGCACCTCCCCGCTGTTCTCTTGATACACGTATCGGCAATAAGCAGAGAGGATGTGTACCCGGATAACAACAGGGAGGCACTGACAAAATTCTACATTGGATCTAGAGCAGAGCATATCGGAAAACGAACCCAATCTACAAATACTCAGGCTGTCCATGGATAACGTTGGACAATTCAAAAGAATCATGGTTATAAATATGCTAATGAATGCATATTTATAGATGTAACCCTTTCGAACGGGAGACGCATAGTGGTCACGCATACTGATGATTGAAGACACCTATAGCTAGTAAGTTTCATCGGCATGAAGATCGAAACAGAGGAAATGAAGGGGGGCAGGAGGAGATGTCATTTGTGCTCACCCACGAATGCAGGGGCAGATCTCGTCGAATGCACGGGGAGGTCGTCAAACACCAGACCCTCGCAGCGACGAAACAACTGCACATTTAAATCCACCTGATCAACATAAATGTTATGTTCTCTATAACAAAATTGAAAAATATATGACGCTCGACCCAGTTACGTCGGCGCCAACGCACCCCTCCTCCTCCACCTCCTCCTCTTCTTCTTATTCTCCTTCTTCTTTTTCTCCTTTTCTTCTCCTCCTCCTCCTTTTCTTCTTCTTTTTCTTCTTCTCCTTCCTCTTCTTCTTCTTCTTCATCTTCTTCTCCTCCTCTTCTTCTTCTCTCTTCTTCTAATTAACTATAATTGTAGAAAACTTACACTTGGGTGCAGTTTGTACGGGCCATTGGGGGCTGGAGTTCGGCGACGGAGTGGATGCGGATCCCTGAGCCCGAGTCCGCCAAGATGTAGACCACCAGGTGCGGGTGCGGCCTGAGGAGGTGCGTGCTTCGGCAGGAGGATCTGCGGCGGGGAGAGAGAACAACACTGCCCTACTGCGGGGAGGACGATCGGCAGGGAGAGCAGCGGAGACCTGAAGGCGCGGCGGGGGAGTTGAGGAAGATGGCGGATTCGGCCCGTGCGACGCCACGGGAGGGGGGGAACGTGAGCGGCGTGGAGGAGGCAGTTAGGGTGCACGGCGGTCGGTGGCTCCGAGGCTGGGCACGAGGTGAGAGGGAGAGGAGACCGAGGTGAAGGAGGGCGGCGACCGGCGGTGGCCATCGGTGGGCGTGGGCGCGGGCGGCGGGCAACCGCGGGTGGGGGCGGTGGGGGTGGGGGTGGGGGGCGCGTGCGGCGGCCGACGATGTGGGGGCGGCAAGGATAGGGGGCGACGGGGATGTGGGGCGGTGGGGATGTGGGGTGGCGGGGATGAGGGGCGGTGGGGATGGGGGCGGCGGGGATGGGGGGTGGTAGCCGGCGCGGGCGACGGGGGTGGGGGGTGGCGGGGATGGGGGCGACGGCCGGCGGTGGGTGCGGGCGGCGAGGGTGGGGCGGCGGGGAGGAGAGAGGGAGAGAAAGAGAGAGGGGGGGCGGGGGCGTTAGCCGTTAGTTATCCCCCTCTTTGCCGTCCGCTAGCGGACGGCAAAGGAGGTTTGTCATCCTCTAGCGGACGGCAAAGAGGGGGGCCAACCTCCTTTGCCGCCCGCTAGCAGACGACAAAGTAGTGGCTGATGGCAAAGCCACCCTTTTGCCGTTTGCCACTACTTTGCCGTCTGCTTTTTGCTAGCTGATGGCAAAGCCACTCTTTGCCGTCCGCTAGCAGACGGCAAAGAGGTGGCAGACGGCAAATCTTCTGATTCCAGTAGTGTAGGAGTGGAGGAGGAGGACTCCTCCCTCCTGGTTCAGCCGACCCAAGGGCTGGCTCCTTGGGAGCCAAGCCTCCTCCTCCTCTCCTCCTATATATACTGGAGGGTTTTAGGGTTTTGGCACAAGACTTTCAGTCACGTGCTACCCGTTCCTCTAGTGCAAAGTTTCTCCTCTAGATAGGTTTTCTACAGTGCTTAGGCGAAGCCCTGCCGGAATTGCTCCACCACCATCGCCGCGGCGCCGTCACGCTACCAAATAACTCTTCTACCTCTCCGCTCCCTCTTGCTGGATCAACAAGGCGGAGATCATCATCGAGCTGTACGTGTGCTAAACGCGGAGGTGCCGTCCATTCGGCGCTAGATAGGAAGGACCGTCATCAAGATTGCGAGATGGATCGTGATGAGATCGCGGGATGGATCGTGATGAGTTCGCGGGACATATTGTGATTGGATCGCGGGACGGATCATGATGAGATCACGAGACGCTCACCGATTTGGATCGCGAAGACGTTTGACTACACCAACCGCGTTTCTTAACGCTTCCCACTTAGCGATCTACAAGGGTATGTAGATCTACTCTCCCTCTCGTAGATGCTCATCACCATGGATAGATCTTGCGTGCGCATAGGAAATTTTTTGTTTCCCATGCAACGTTCGCCAACAGTGGCATCATGACCTAGGTCTATGTGTAGATGAGATCTCGAGTAGAACACAAAGAGATTGTGGGCATTGATGCTTAGATTTCTTCCTCCCTTGGTCGTGTTTTGGTTCGGCATTATTGTGGCATGAAGCGGCCCAGACCAACCTTCGTCATACGCTTACGAGAGACCGGTTCCATCGACTGACGTGTAACCTCGTTGCACAAAGATGGCTGGTAGGTGTCTGTTTCTCCTACTTTAGTTGGATCGGATTTGACAAAGGCGGTCCTTGAGAAGGTTCAAAAGCAACTTATGTATCACCGTTGTGGTTCTTGCGTAGGTGAGAATTGTTCTTGCTAGATACCCGTAGCAGCCACGTAAAACATGCAACAACAATTAGAGGACGTCTAACTTGTTTTTGCAGGGTATGTTGTGATCTGATATGGTCAATCACATGATGAGATGATCATGCATTGTATAGATTATCACGACTTGCATCTCGATGAGTACGACAATCGACAGGAGCCATAGGGTTGTCTTTAATTATTGTATGACATGTGTGTCAATCATTAAGCGCTATGTAATGCTTTACTTTATCGCTAAACGGTAGCAATAGTAGTACAAGCATGATGGGCGCGACAACCCCGATGGCAACACATTGATGGAGATCAAGATGATGGAGATCATGGTGTCGTGCCGGTGACGATGGAGATCATGCCGGTGCTTTCAAGATGGAGATCAAAAGCACAAGTTCATGGCCATATCATGTAACTTATGATTTGCATGTGATGTTAATCCTTTTGTGCACCTTGTTTTGCTTAGGACGAAGGTATCATTATAAGGTGATCCCTCACTTAATTTCAAGATAAATTGTGTTCTCCCCGAGTGTGCACCGTTGCGAAAGTTCGTCGTGTCGAGACACCATGTGATGATCAGGTGTGATAGACTCTACGTTCACGTACAACGGGTGCAAGCCAGTGTTGCACATGTAGAACACTCGGGTTAAAGTTGACGAGCCTAGCATGTACAGACCTGGCCTCGGAACACAAGAGACCGAAAGGTCGAACATGACTCATATAGTAGATATGATCAACATGATGATGTTCACCATTGAAACCACCTCAACTCACGTGATGATCGGACTTGAGTTGGTGAATTTGGATCATGTATCACTCGAATGGCCAAAGGGATGTCAATTTCAGTGGGAGTTCTTCAGTAATATGATTAATTGAACTCATTATCATGAACATAGTCAGTAGTGTCTTTGCAAATTATGTTGTAGATTACTTGCTCGCGCTGTAGGTCCCATGAATTTTTATATGTTCCTAGAGAAATAGAGTTGAAAGATGATGCTAGAAATATTGCGGACTACGTCCGTGATCTGAGGATTGTCCTCATTGCTGCACAGAAGGCTTATGTCCTTAATGCACTGCTCGGTGCACCAACCCCTCTAGCGTCGTCTGTAGATGTCTTGAACATCTGACAGGCACGTTCTGATGACTACTTGATAGTTTAGTGCGTCATGCATTATGGCTTAGAATTGAGGCTCCGAAACGTTTTGAATATCACGGAATATATGAGATGTTCTAAGAGCTGAAATTAGGATCTCAGGCTCGTGCCCGTGTTGCGAGATATGAGATCTCCAACAAGATTCTTTGCCTGCAAGATGAAGGAGAATAGCTCAACCGTTAAGCATGTGCTCAGATTGTCTGGGTGCTACAATCGCTTGAATCGAGTGGGAGTTGATCTTCCAGATAAGATAGTGATTGATATAGTTCTCCAAGTCACTGTCACTAAGCTACTAGAACTTGGTGATGAACTATAAAATGCTAGGGATAGAAATAATGATCCCTGAGCCATTTCGCAATGTTTCACACCGCGAAGGTAGAAATCAAGAAGGAGTGTCAAGTGTTGATGGTTAGTCAAACCACTAGTTTCGAGAAGGGCAGGAGCAAGGAGGGAAACTTCAAGGATAGCAAGTCAGTTGCTGCTCCAGTGAAGCAACCCAAAGTTGAACCCAAACCCGAGACTAAGTGCTTTGATTATGAGGAGAAGCGGTCGTTGAAGCGGAACAACCCTAGATACTTGGTAGATAAGAAGGCTGGCAACGTCGACAGAAGTATATTTGATATACGTGTTATTGATGTGTACCTTGCTAGTACTCCTAGTAGCACCTAGGTATTGGATACCGGTTCGGTTGCTAAATGTTAGTAACTCAAAATAAAAGCTACAGAATACACGGAGAACTAGCTAAGGGTGAGGTGACGATGTGTGTTGGAAATGTCTCCAAGGTTGATGTGATCAACATCGCACGCTCTCTCTACCTTCACGATTAGTGAAGAACCTATATAAATGTTATTTGGTGTTTTGCGTTGAGCATGAATGTGATTAGATCTTGTTTGCACAGTTATTCAGTTAAGTTAGAGAATAATGGTTATTCTGTTTACGTGAATGATACCTTCAATGGTCATGCACCCAGTGAGAATGGTTTGTTGAATCTTGATCGTAGTAATAGACATGTTCATAACATTGATGCCAAAAGATACAAAGTTAATAATGATAGTACCACATACTTGTGGCACTGCCACTAAATGTCATATTGGTATAAAGCGCATGAAGAAACTCCATGCTTATGGATCTTTGGACTCATTCGATTTCGAATCGGTTGAGACATGTGAACCATGCCTCTTGGGCAACATCACTAAGGACCCCGTTTTCCAGATGGATGGAGCGGGCAAGTGATTTATTGGAAATGATACATGTTGATGTATGCAATCCAATGAGTCTTGTAGCGTGTGGTGGATATCGTTATTTTCTTACCTTCACTGATGATTTGAGTAGATATAGTGTATATTTACTTAATGAAACACAAGTCTGAATCTTTTGAAAGGTTTAAGCAAATTCAGAGTGAAGTTTAAGATCATCGTGACAAGAAGATGAAAATGTCAGTGATATGATTGTGGAGGTGAATATCTGAGTTACGAGTTTGGCATACAACTTTAGACAATGTGAAAGTTGTTTCACAACTCATGCCACCTGGAACACCATAGTGTGATGGTGTGTCCGAACGTCATAGTCATGCTCTATTGGATATGGAGCGTGCTATGATGTCTCTTATCGTTTTGCTACTATAATTTTGGGGTTATGCATTAGAGACAACTACATTCACTTTAAATAGGGCACCATCTAAATCCGTTGAGATGACACCATATGGTTTGATAGAAACCTAAGCTGTCATTTCTTAATGTTTGGGGCTGCAACACTTATGTGAAAAAGGTTTTGACCTAATGAGCTCGAACCCAAAGCGGACAAATGCATCTTCATAGAATACCCTAAGAACAGTTGGGTAAACCTTCTATCTCGGATCCAAGCATAAATTGTTTGTTGCTAAAACTAGGTCCTTGAGGTTGTTTGGAGTTATGTATGGTGGTGACCAAAGGTTGTTTGGAGTCCTAGATGAGATCCCGGACATCATGAGGAGCTCCGAAATGGTCCGGAGGTAAAGATTCATGCATAGTAAGTCCTATTTTGTTTACCAGAAAAGTTTCGGGCTCATCGGTAGTGTACCGGGAGTGCCGATAGTGTACCGGGGGACCATCGGGAGAGGTATTTCGACCCAAGAGGCTTCATGGGATGTGGGAGGACTAATACCATCCCTTAGTGGGCTGGCCAAAGTCACACACAATGCCCATGTGGCTGGGGAAGAAATTCCGAAGGAGAAAAGGCGGAAAAAGTCAAAAAGGTGGAAATAAGGAAGGAGTCCTAGTCCTTCTAGGAGTGGAGGAGGAGGATTCCTCCTGTCCCACTTCGACCGAAGCCTAGAGGCGCAGGCCCTTGTGCCAAGCCTCCTCCTCCTCTCCTCCTATATATACTAGAGGGTTTTAGGGTTTTGACACAAGATTTTCAGCCATGCGCAACCCTACCCTCTAGTTCGTAGTTTCTCCTCTAGATCGGTTTCAGCTGTGCTTAGGCGAAGCCCTGCTGAGATTACTCCACCACCATCACCGCAGCGCCGTCACGCTTCTGGAGAACTCGTCTACCTCTCCTCTCCCTCTTGCTGGATCAAGAAGGCGGAGATTGACATCAAGCTATACGTGTGCTGAACGCGGAGGTGCCGTCCGTTTGGCGCTAGATCGGAAGGACCGTGATCAAGATTGGATCATGGTGAGTTCGCGGGACGGATCGTGGTGAGTTCGCGGGAAGGATCGTGATTGGATCGTGGGACGTATCGTGATGAGATCGCGAGACGCTTGGCAATTTGGATCGCGAAGACATTCGACTACACCAACCGCGTTTCTTAACGCTTCCCGCTTAGCGATCTACAAGGGTATGTAGATCCACTCTCCCTCTCGTAGATGCTCATCACCCTGGATAGATCCTGCCTGTGCATAGGAATTTTTTTGTTTCCCATGCAATGTTCCCCAACAGTGGCATCATGAGCTAGGTCTATGTGTAGATGAGATCTCAAGTAGAACACAAAGAGTTTGTGGGTGTTGATGCTTAGATTGCTTCCTCCCTTGGTCGTGTTTTGGTTCAACGGTATTTTGGGATGAAGCGGCCTGGACCAACCTTACTCGTACGCTTACGAGAGACCGGATCCCTATCGACTGAGGTGTGACTTCATTGCACAAAGATGGCTGGTGGGTGTCTGTTTCTACTACTTTAGTTGGATCGGATTCCACTAAGGCGGTCCTTGAGAAGGTTGAAAAGGAACTTATGTATCACCGTTGTGTTTTATGTGTAGGTGAGAATTGTTCTTGCCAGATACCCGTAGCAGCCACGTTTAATGCAACAACAATTAGAGGATGTCTAACTTGTTTTTGCAGGGTATGTTGTGATGTGATATGGCCAATTACATGATGAGATATATGTGATGTATGAGATGATCATGTGTTGTATAGAATATCACGACTTGCATGTCCATGAGTACGACAACCGGCAGGAGCCATAGGGTTGTCTTTAACTATTGTATGACCTGCGTGTCAATCATTAAGCACTATGTAATGCTTTACTTTATCGCTAAACGGTAGCAATAGTAGTAGAAGCATGGTGGGCGCGACAACCCCGATGGTGACACATTGATGGAGATCAAGACGATGGAGATCATTTTCACATACCTAACTAGATGTCATAGGATAGCATGTGTGTGCATCATGTTTCAATTTTGCCTCAGCATGAAATGGGGGCTAAAAGAAATGCCAAGCTCATATTAGAATCAAATTAATTCAAAGTTGTGAAAACTCAACAAATTCTATATGCCCTTACAAAATATTCCCTATGTCTGAAAATTATGGACGTGATTATAACAGGGGCCATTTTAAATATTTGAAAAACTATAGCAATATAAAAATAAATGATAAAGGCTCTGAAAATGCCAAATAAAGCATTATCATTATTTCATATTTCAAAATATCCTGAAACTTTTTATTGGAGTTTGAAATATTCAAACTTGATATTACAAAATATTTGGGATATTTTATAAAAATATTTATACCTGAAAAGAAAATAAAACAAATGTCAGAATTAGAAAACAGAAAGTAAAAGAATAAAAAGTAGAAAGGAAACCTACCTAGGCCCAGGCCAGGCCGACCCACCTGGCCCAGGGAGGTTGCCGTCCTCCTGGTGGACAGGAGGACGGGCATGTGGCCGGAGCGCGCGTGCGGGCGTGCCTCCACGCCGGCAGCTACGTGCCTGCCTCCCTCTCGCCAGCGCGACGGGGATAAGCTCAGAGAGCCATCCCCATCGCCCTCTCCCTCTCGCTCTAGCTCGCCTCTCTTCCTCTCCCCCTCTGTCGCCATGGCCGCCGAAGCTCCACCGCGTAGAGCCGTCGCTTCAGCCGCTTCCCTGCCTTGCTAGGTAGCTCTAGAGCTCCGCCTTGTTGCCCTCTTCCTTCTCGCCAAGTCACGCATCGCCGGGAGCTCCCCATCGCCGCATCGCCATCGTCTTCAACCTCCAACCGCCGGTGAAGAAGTGAAGCTCGCAGTTGCTCCAGGCCTTCCCAGAGCCCGCTCCCGACGCTGCTGCAACAGCCGTGAGCCTGTGGTCCTTTTTCCCCCTTTTCCCCCTTCGATAGGTCGTTCTAGCGCCGGATCCTCTCGGGTCCGAGAGCTCCTCACCACCGGCGAGAATGTGCCGTCGCTGCAGCGGCCCAAGCTCGTAACTGAGCATGTAGTCATGCTTAGGATGATCCCAGGCAGCTCTAGGAACCCTCTGGTGGCTCGTTCGAGCTCCGGCTCGACGAGCCCGTGCTCGCCTGAGCTCCGGCAGCCGCCATGCTAATCACCGGCGCCGATTCCGGCCATCCCAGCCCCTAGGAGGTGTCGAGCTCGACGCGCGCGAGCAAGCAGAGTAGATTGGTGCCCTCTGTTGTCCGTTTGGTCGCTGGAGGAGGAATCCCGACCCCCTCCGCCGTCCCTGACGTCGCCAGCGGCTCAACGCCGGCGAGACAACCAGTTTGACCACCAGGGGTTTGACCCCTGGGTCACTAGCAAGTGGGGTCGGGCCCTGTTAGTCAAATCCCGATTAGCAATTTAATTAATTAATATAATTAACCTAATTACTCACTCACCAGTCGGCCCAGTGTTGATTAAGTAATTAGGATTAGTTTTAATCCTATAATTAAGTGATTGAGTCACTGACATGAGGGCCCCACCCTGTCAGGTTTGACCTGGCCTGGTCAGCTGACGTGGTGACACCATGATGACATCAGGCTGATGAAATAAAAGGAATTTCTAGTTTTAAAATAATTCCAGAAAATGTTTAAAACTTCAAAACTTAATATAAATTAATTTGTAACTCAGATGAAAATAATTTATATATGAAAATTTATCAGAAAATCTAGTGAATCTAATGGTGCTATTATCATGCATGTTAGAGAAACCTATGTAGAAGAACATTGACATTTGCTAATAGGTTAATATATGGAATTTGAAATGAAGAACGATTTTGAACCTATATTCAAACTCGCCTCAAATTAACTTGGACATTAGCTGCATCAGATAATCCATACATGTTGCCATGTCATGATCATGCATCATAGTGTTGCACTTGCGTGTATTGATCGCTATTTATCTACATTACGGTAGGCCCTGCTTCCGAGGATACCCACGAGTAATCCAACGAAGGAGAGAACCTTCCCGCTACCCAGCAAGGCAAGCAACCCCCTTGATCATTCCGATAATATCCCACTCTCTTGCACCTGCTCTTGTTTATTGCATTAGGACAAACGTTCACTTGTCACTTCAAATTAACTTGGACATTAGTTGCATCAGATCATCCATACATGCTGCCATGTCATGATCATACATCATATTGTTGCACTTGCGTGTATTGATTTCTATTTATCTGCATTGCGGTAGACCCTGCTTCTGAGGATACCCCCGAGTATTCCAACGAAGGAAAGAATCTTCCCGCTACCCAGCAAGGCAAGCATCCCCCTTGATCATTCCAATAATATCCCACTCTCTCGCTCCTACTCTTGTTTATTGCATTAGAACAAATGATCACTTGTCTGTCATACACGGTAGATGAAACTATTCTTTTGCATGACCTGTCATTGTCACAGTAAATAGCTAAACCTTGCAACCTAGCATACCTAGTAGATGCTTGTGCCATGATGTGCTTAGCTTACTTTGCCTGCTATGCTTGCTATGCCTAGGGTTGTGTCTGGTCTGTTTCATTTGGGTGATGAACTAGAGTGAAACCATGTTGTTCTGATGTGATAAGCTTACGATGAACTCGATTTGGTAAAGGTAGCGGTGAGAGGCTATGTAGGAGTAGGTAGCGGGTTGTGTCATTGTGACCGTTCTTAGGAACTGAGTTCCGTGTTTGTGATCCAAGACTAGATACTACCACATGTTGGGATACTTAATTGACCCTCTCGACTTATCAATCGCTTAGTCCATAGTCCAGGAGTTGAAAGTAGTTTCTGGTGTTTATAGCATGCTGGAGGCCGTGCATAGCGCTGACCCTAGGGGTGGGTTACGATGCGGTAGGCAGTGGCACGGTGTACCAAGGGTTGCCCGAATGGTGGGCTTGGCAACCCTGCACACATCGTTTGGGGCCGTAGTGGAAACTTTGGCTGGTCTTCCGTGCGGGTTCAGTCTCAAATAGGCGATATCCTGGACTAGAGGTCTTATGTGATTGACGATCGTGGCCGACTCCCTCGCTGGGCTCCCGCTTGAAGGTTGCCCAGTTGCATGGTTTTATGAGCACACAACGATAAGTGGCGAGGGTGTGTGTGAAGAAGTACACCCCTGCAGGGTATGAAACTATTCGCATAGCCGCGTCCTCAGATATGGACTACTTGGAAAGCTTATGCTATTCATAGATAATCAAATTGATACTCATAAAAATATCAAGACAAGTGTGAGTATCGTGGATGGCACTCTTCTAGGAGAGGGAAGTGAATCCATGGTGGTGTATTATGATGGAGTTAGTGGACTCGTGTGTGATATCTAAAATGTAAACAAGGAGTTAAAATTGTGTAGTGTAGGTTAGCCATGAGTCAAAGCTAGCATGGCTGCATAAACTCCACCACCCCCCTTTGTTGATACATGAGCATGAATAGACTAGGTCTGCTTTAAAGACTTGCTGAGTACGTTTGTACTCATGTTTGCTTAGTAAATGTTGTATATGAGACCCAGGACCCATCAGGTGGGTTCTTTCTACATGTCGACGATGCCGAATAGCCGGTGCCTTTTTACCCTATGCCCTCTGGCAGGCTGTAGATAGTCAGGCCATGTGCCTTTTTACCCGTTCATCTGTCTGTACTCAGACAGTTTATGCTTCCGCTTGGTTTGTAAGAACTTGTTTGTATGACTTGAGTGTCGGGTCATGTGACCCCTATCTATAAGAACATATTATGCAAGGCTCGTCTGAGCCCCTTAAATAAAAGTTGTTGTATGGTTATGTTGTGATGCCATCGTTGTATCTATGCATATCGGGCATGTCGTGCGTACGTGTGACGTGCAACGGTATGTATGGGATCCGACACCTAGTCGTGTGTCTTTAGTAGTACTCTTTACGGGAAACTGTCTCTTTGTGCTTCCACCGAGCCATGGTAGCTTGTTACTGCGCCGGACACACTGATTGACCGGCATGTATCCTTGTTTGCTGTTGTGTCTATCCCTTCGAGGAAATGTCTCGTAGTGTAATGGAGTCCATGTAGCCTGCTATGACTCGTCTACGTGATGTGATGGCATTTATGTCTCACGGCGTAATGGAGTCCTTGTAGCTTGCTATGACTCCTCTACACACGCTTGAGGCCGACACCTGCAATGCTGGGTTACGTATGTGCCACTTGGGTTCTATGACTAGTCATATCGGCCCAGGTTCTCTGTCGTTTGATTGCCAGCGACATGTTCACATACGTGAGCCAAAAGACGCAAACGGTCCTGGCGAAGGTAAGGCTGCAGTCATGGAGCTTACCGTGCATGAGGCCGCAAAGTGATGTGATATGTTACAGTCTGGATTCATATGACTTAGGATCGGGGTCCCGACAGCGTTGGTATCAGAGCCTGACTGACTGTAGGATTACCAAGCCAAACCGGTCAAAGTTGAGTCTAGAAACACTATAGAAAAGTAGGGGAATTGATTGTGGAAGGGAACGTAAGGCTCTTTTTACTCCTCTTCCCAAGTTATTCTATTCTGAGTCATTCTCATCCTTTCTACGGGGATAAGAACTAGGCTTCTCATCTATTGCTTAGGATGACAAGTTACTAACCATGGACCACTAGCTAGCTTGTCTACAAGAGAATGTCGGTACTAAAGTATTGTTGGTGTGACAAACAGATGGAGAATAGATTTGAGTCTAGGAAGTCGAGTGGTTATGCTTTTCCAATCCTTTACAGTTGTCTCAAAATCCTTTTTGAGCAATTACAACCCTTATGTTGTCCAATTTCTGCTAGAGTCTCTAATGTCTTTGCATCATTCTCTGTTTCAGATGCCTCCTCATCCTTCCTGTCAGGTGGTCTGTCTGACCAGGTGCATCGATGTACCGGGTCACACGGCCATGTTGGTTAGAGTTATGATGGAGGCTGGTTACCGTTGGTACCCAGAGTACACAATGGAGGAACAGTATCGAGATTTCAACCAGAGCCAGTATTTGTGTACTATTAAGATATATCCTTCATATCCTGGAGCTGTAGAGCCGCTTCACTGGACTTATGGACTAGGTGTCACCATAGATATGGTGGTTTAGGAGGCCGCCTACACCATGCTGACTATCATGAGGTTTCACCATGGTCTGCTTCAGAACACAGAGTTCTGTTATGTTCCTGCTTCTATCGGAGGAGAGGATGGTTATCTTAGCACATCCTACTATGATCATTCCCATGAGGATCCTAGACAGCAGATGACCGCTCAAATGTTGGAGAACAGGGATCGTGATGCACGTGGCCTTCGCATGGAGCTTTATGCTACCCGTGCACGTCTTTGGACAGCCCTGACGTAGTTGGCACCTGTCGTGCAAACAGGCTATGGAGATTTGGAGATGCTAAACCCATCGCAAACTCATCTGCCAGCATGCGTAGACTGGCCCGATGTTGGAGGCATCACCCCTCTTTGAGGACCGTTGTTGCCGCCAGCAAGGGGACCAAGGCCACATCCGCGTCCTTACGGTTTCCAGGGATCACAGGCTAGAGTGTTTCCAGCTCCTCAAGTTTAGCTCCCGAGTCACGGGGGTAACCTGTATGAGGCATTCTATGACGATGCTTGAGTACGTGGATGTTAGTACTAGTATGTTAGTAGTCGTATCGACACAGTCATGCGTGTCTTGTGGGATATGATTGAGGTTGAGAGTTGAGTTCCGGAGGTGTAGATAGATAATGTATAGGAAGCTAGTAATGCCTCCGATGAGTTGTGTCATCTCTCTGTAGTTTGTTTTCAGTTTGGGCTTGTACTAAACTATGTCATGGTGTGTATGAATCATGGTGTTCATATGGTAGTTGTTATTACCATGTTGTTTGGGTGTTTACCCTGCATGCCATGTTGTCCAGTACATTCCTTATCTCATGTCTTAGAGTTGTTGTCCTCTATGGTTAAGCTATGGGTTTGTTTTCCCAGGATGGTGGCAACTAGGAATAACCACGTGCCTGCCCCTGAGCAGGGCGAGGGAAGCCAGCCAAGGCAAGGGACCTGCCACATGCGCCTTCTTTGGCAGAAGTGATGCTTGAAGCTGAAAGGAACAAGAGAGAGACCAACAGGCTGTTGGAACGAATTGAGAAGAACACAGCGTGTGCTCCCTGCAATGATCACAATGATGGCATGTAACTCGGTGATTTCATCAAGCTGTGCCCACCTAAGTATCATCATTCGGTCGACCCACTCAACGCGGATGACTGGCTGTCCAGCATGTTTCGCAAGATCCGGGCTACCAATGTGTCCGAGGCCAACAAGGTGACCTTTGCTACTTACTTTCTGGAAGGAACCGCCAATCTGTGGTGGGAAAATTATGAAGCCATGCGTCCCGCAAGCCCCACACCAACTTGGGCAGAATTCAGCGCGGCATTCCGTACCCATCGCATCCCCGAAGGGCTGATGGATCGCAAGAGAGAGGAATTTTGTGCTTTCACCCAGGGCAGACTGCCCGTGGATGTCTATAGCCGTGAGTTCGGCAATCTTGCTCGCTATGCTCCGGAGGAAGTTTCAACTGATGCCAAGAAACAATCTAGGTTCCGCAAGGAACTTAACCCTGAGCTCCGTCGAGATCTGCGCCTGCATGAGTGCACAAACTTCCAGGCTCTCGTCAAAAAGACTATCAATGGCGAATCTGGACAGACTGACTATGAGGCCATGAGGAAGCACAACCGTGACTTCAGCCCCGCATCTGGCTCGGGTTCCAACAAACGCCGGGTCTGGGTGCCCAACGCAGCTCTGCCGCCAAGATACACCGCGAGGCCATCCTTCCAGGCGCCTCTCCCAGGTCAGCCCAACCCTCCAGCCAGGCCATTTGGAGGTCCGCCTGTCAATGTTGCTCCCTGTGCCACCGTGGTTTGTTACAAATGTGGAGAACCAGTACACTACTCTCTTGATTGTCCTTAGAGCAATGCTAAGCCTGCTAGACGTGTGAAGTCGGGAAAAGCCTTCTATGTGAAGCTAGCTCCTGCTCGTGGATGAGTGAATTATGTCTCTGCTGAGGAAGCCATTGAGGATCCTAATGTTATCCTAGGTACGTTCCTTGTCAATAGTCATCCCGCATTTGTTCTATTTGATACTGGGGCATCTCATTTTTTCATCTCAGAAAGTTATGCACAGTTGCATAACATGTCTTTTTGTGATATGCCTACTCCTTTAGTAGTTCAGGCTCCTGGTTTGAAGTGGCAAACTTCTAGAGTGAGCCATGATAATGAGATTCTGGTGGATAGGCTAGTATTCCTAGCATCTTTGGTAGCCCTCGAGTCTTCGGACATCAATATCATTCTAGGCATGGATTGGATGAAAGCCCACTATGATAAGATTGATACTCATACTAGGAATGTTCAACTTACACATCCATCGAGTGACATAGTTAATGTCTCCACTCGAACAGCCAAGCGCCAACTCTATTCCCTCAATGCTAGCCCTCTTCCAGAGTTAGAAGATATTCCGGTAGTCCATGACTTTTCGGATGTCTTTCCAGAAGAACTGCCAGGAATTCCTCCTGTCAAAGATGTTGAGTTTGTGATAGAGCTCATTCCAAGGACTGTCCCAATAGCGAGAAGACCCTATAAGATAGCACCCTTAGAACTAGCCGAACTTAAGACCAGCTCGATGAGGCTTTGAATAAAGGTTTCATCCGTCCTAGTTCTTCTCCTTGGGCTTGTCCCGTCCTCTTCGTCAAGAAGAAGGATGGATCGGATCGGATGGTTGTGGATTATCGGCCAGTGACTGGTCACCATAAAGAACAAGTATCCGCACCCCAGGATCAACGATTTGTATGATCAACTCGCTAGATCCTTTGTCTTTTCCAAGATGGATTTGAGGTTGGGATACCACCAAATCAGAATTAGGAACGGGGACATTCCAAAAACGGATTTGGTTACTCGTTGTGGCCAATACGAGTACACCCTTATGTCCTTCGGTTTAACCAATGCTCCAGACACCTTATCTCGCTTGATGAATTTGATCTTCATGGAGTATTTAGATAAATTCATCGTGGTTTACCTCGACGACATACTCATCTACTCGAAGAACGAACAGGAACATGCCGAGCATCTAACACTGGTATTGATGAAACTTCGAGAGCACCGTCTGTATGCCAAATTATCCAAGTGTGAATTTTGGTTGCCAGAAGTGACCTATTTGGGCCACGCGATCTCTGGTAAAGGTATTGTTGTCAATCTCGAGAGAGTTCAGGTCGTCCTTGATTGGACTCAACCTGAATCGGTTAAGCAAGTTCGGAGTTTCCTTGGCTTAGCGAGCTACTGTCGCCGCTTTGTCGAGAATTTCTCCAAGGTTGCAAAACCTCTGACTGAACTCCTCAAGAAAGATAAAGGTTCAAGTGGACTCCACAATGCGAGCACAGTTTTCAGGAGTTGAAAAGACGACTGACCTCTGCTTCCGTTCTGGTGCCACCAGACTTCTCGAAGGACTTTGTTGTCTATTGTGATGCCTCGCGACAAGGATTAGGTTGCATTCTTATGCAAGATCGTCATGTGATTGCATACGCATCTCGACAGTTGCGTCCACATGACGATAATTATCAAACACATGATCTTGAGCTTACAGTTGTGGTCCATACACTGAAAACCTGGCGACATTACCTTCTGGGTAATCGTTGCGAAATTTACACTGATCACCAAAGTCTGAAATATATTTTCACCCAGCCGGGGTTGAATCTCAGGCAAAGACGGTGGGTTGAGTTGATTACAGATTATGACTTAGGGATAACTTACACCCCGGGGAAAGCCAATGTCATGGTTGATGCACTAAGTCGTAAGTCTTATTATAACAACCTGATGTTACAACAAGGTCAACCACTTCTCCATGAGGAATTTCGGAAGTTAAACCTTCACATTGTTCCTCAAGGATTCCTATCCAACTTGGTAGCGAACCTAATCAACTAAATTACAGGAAGAAAATGAGACACTTTGGAAAGGCGCTCAAGGATCAAATAGTAGCTGTCTAGAAATATGATAAGGGTATATCCCGGATCAAGGAGAATATTGCTAGCGGAAACGCTAAAGATTTCTCCAAGGACGATGAAGGTGTTGTGTTCTTCCAGAACCGGTTGGTGGTTCCCAAGAGCACACGATTAAGACAGCTGATCCTTAAGGAGGCTCATGATTCTCCTCTCTCAATTCATCTGGGTAGTAATAAGATGTATCAGGACCTACGCCAGAGGTTCTAGTGGATTAGGATGAAGAGAGAAATTGCCCAGTTCGTTGCTAATTGCGACGTTTGTCATTGCGTGAAAGCAGAACATCAAAGGCCTGCTGGCACCCTTCAACCTTTAGCTATTCCCGAATGGAAATGGGATAAGGTCGGTATGGATTTCATTACCGGATTTCCCCGGACCAAGAGAGGGAATAATGCTATCTTTGTGGTCATTGAGCGCCTTTCCAAAGTGTCTCATTTTCTTCCTGTTCGGGAGAGTATAACCGCTAGCCAGCTAGCGGAGTTATATGTTTCTCGAATAGTCTCTCTTCATGGTGTTCCATTGGAGATTAACTCAGACTGTGGAGGTATCTTTACTTCCCGATTCTGGGAAAGTTTTCAAACCTCTATGGGGACTCATCTATCCTTTAGCACTGCTTTCCACCCGCAATCAAGTGGTCAAGTTGAGCGAGTCAATCAAATTCTCGAAGACATGCTCCGAGCTTGTGTTATATCCTTCGATATGAATTGGGAGAAATGTCTTCCATTTGCCGAATTTGCATATAACAATAGTTATCAAACAAGCTCGGGCAAAGCCCCTTTTGAAGTTCTCTATGGACAAAGGTGTCGAACACCTCTTAACTGGTTAGGAAATGGAGAGAGGCAACTCTTTGGCCCGGATATGATCCAGGATACAGAGGAGCAAGTTCGCATTATTCCTGAAAAGTTGAAAACAGCCCAATCTCGTCAAAAGAGCCAACATGATCACCATCATAAGGCTGTGACCTATGAAGTTGACGAGAAAGCTTACCATTGGGTTACACCTCCGAAGGGTACCCATCAATTCGGTATCAAGGGCAAGTTGGCTCCTCGTTACATTGGACCTTTTCACATTCTTGCTAAACGAGGAGAGGTTGCCTACCAATTGGAACTTCCACCACATCTTTCCAAGGTTCATGATGTCTTCCACGTCTCGCAACTCAGGCGTTGCTTCTCGGACACTGTCCATGAGGTAGACCACGAAGCGCTTGATCTCCAAGATAACCTTACATATCGAGAATACCCTGTTCGTATTATTGATCAAGCTGAGCATACCACTCGGCGACGGAACATCAAGTTTCTCAAGGTTCAGTGGTCGCACCATTCTGAAAAGGAGGCCACATGAGAAAGAGAAGATCGTCTTCGACTAGAGTACCCCGCGCTCTTCCCGACGACTTCAAAATCTCGGGATGTGATTTTTTTGAGTGGGGGTGAGTTGTCACATCCCTAACTAGATGTCATAGGATAGCATGCGTGGGCATCATGTTCCAATTTTGCATCAACATGAAATGGGGGCTAAAAGAAAGCCCAAGCTCATATTTGAATCAAATTAATTCAAAGTTTGAAAACACAACAAATTCCATATGCCCTTACAAAATGTTCCCTGTGCCTGATAATTATGGACATGATTATAACAGGGGTCATTTTAAATATTTGAACAACTATAGGAATATAAAAATAAATGATAAAGCCTCTGAAAATGCCAAATAAAGCATTACCATTATTTCATGTTTCAAAATATCCTGAAACTTTTTATTGGAGTTTGAAATATTCAAACTTGATATTACAAAATATTTGGGATATTTTATAAAAATATTTGTACCTGAAAAGAAAAGAAAAGAAATGTCAGAATTAGAAAACAGAAAGTAAAAGAAAAAAGGGGAAAGGAAACCTACCTAGGCCCAGGCCAGGCCGGCCCACCTGGCCCAGGGAGGTTGTCATCCTCCTGGCGGCCAGGAGGACGGGCACGTGGCCGGAGCACGCGCGCGGGCATGCCTCCACGCCGGTAGCTGCCTACCTGCCTCCCCCTCGCCAGCGCGACGGGGATAAGCTTAGAGTCGTCCCCATCACCCTCTCCCACTCGCTCTCGCTCGCCTCTCTTCCTCTCCCCCTCTGTCGCCATGGCCGTCGAAGCTCCGCCACGTAGCGCCGTCGCTCCAGCCGCTCCCCTGCGTCGCTAGGTAGCTCCAGAGCTCCACCTTGTCGCCCTCTTCCTTCTTGCCAAGCCGCGCATCGCCGGGACCTCCCCATCGCCACATCATCGTCTTCTTCAACCTCCGGCCACCGGCGAAGAAGTGAAGCTCGCAGTTGCTCCCAGCCTTCCACAAGCCCGCTCTTGACGCCGCTGGAACCGTCGTGAGCCCGTGGTCCTTTTTCCCCTTTTCCCCCTTCGATAGGTCGTTCTAGCGATGGATCCTCTCGGGTCTGAGAGCTCCTCGCCGCCAGCGAGGACGTGGCCATCGCTGCAGTAGCCCAAGCTCGCAACTGAGCATGTAGTCGTGCTTAGGATGATCCCAGGCAGCTCTAGGAACCCTCAGGTGGCTCGTTCGAGCTCCGGATCGATGAGCCGTGCTTGCCCAAGCTCTGGCAGTCACCGTGCTCATCGCCGACGCCGATTCCGGCCATCCCAGCCCCTGGGAGGTGTTGGGCTCGATGCGCGTGAGCGAGCAGAGTAGATCGGTGCCCTCCATTGTTCGTTTGGTCACCGGAGGAGGAATCCCGACCCCCTCCGCCGTCCCTGACTCGCTGGCGGCTCAACACGAGTGAGTTAACCAGTTTGAGTACCAGGGGTTTGACCCCTGGGTCACTGGCAAGTGGGGTCAGGCCGTGTTAGTCAAATCCCGATTAGCAATTTAATTAATTAATATAATTAACCTAATTACTCACTCACCAGTCGGCCCAGTGTTGATTAAGTAATTAGGATTAGTTTTAATCCTATAATTAAGTGATTGAGTCACTGACATGAGGGCCCCACCCTGTCAGGTTTGACCTGGCCTGGTCAGCTGACGTGGTGACACCATGATGACATCAGGCTGATGAAATAAAAGGAATTTCTAGTTTTAAAATAATTCCAGAAAATGTTTAAAACTTCAAAACTTAATATAAATTAATTTGTAACTCAGATGAAAATAATTTATATATGAAAATTTATCAGAAAATCTAGTGAATCTAATGGTGCTATTATCATGCATGTTAGAGAAACCTATGTAGAAGAACATTGACATTTGCTAATAGGTTAATATATGGAATTTGAAATGAAGAACGATTTTGAACCTATATTCAAACTCGCCTCAAATTAACTTGGACATTAGCTGCATCAGATAATCCATACATGTTGCCATGTCATGATCATGCATCATAGTGTTGCACTTGCGTGTATTGATCGCTATTTATCTACATTACGGTAGGCCCTGCTTCCGAGGATACCCACGAGTAATCCAACGAAGGAGAGAACCTTCCCGCTACCCAGCAAGGCAAGCAACCCCCTTGATCATTCCGATAATATCCCACTCTCTTGCACCTGCTCTTGTTTATTGCATTAGGACAAACGTTCACTTGTCGGTCATACACAGCAGATGAACCTATTATTTTACATGACATGTCATGGTCACAGTAAATAGCTAAACCTTGCAACCTAGCATACCTGGTAGATGCTTTTGCCATGATGTGCTTAGCTTACTTTGCCTGCTATGCTTGCTATGCCTAGGGTTGTGTCAGGTCTGTTTCATCTAGGTGATAAACTGGAGTGAAACCATGTTGTTTTGATGTGATCAGCTTACGATGAACTCGATTTGGTAA
The DNA here is from genome assembly GCA_022496015.1 of Hordeum marinum. Lineage (NCBI taxonomy): Eukaryota > Viridiplantae > Streptophyta > Magnoliopsida > Poales > Poaceae > Hordeum > Hordeum marinum. Next base: position 118,124,596 of record CM039678.1, read on the forward strand.
AGGTAGCGATGAGAGGCTATGTAGGAGTACATAGCGGGTTGTCTCATTGGGACCGTTGTTAGGAACTGAGTTCTGTGTTTGTGATCCAAGACTAGATACTACCACACGTTGGGATACTTAGTTGACCCTCTCGACTTATCTGTCGCTTAGTCCTTAGTCTAGGAGTTGCAAGTAGTTTCTGGTGTTTATAGCATGTTGGAGGCCGTGCGTAGCGCTAACCTTAGGGGTGGGTTACGACGGTGAGCTTGGGAACACTGCGCACATCGTTTGGGGCCGTAGCGGAAACTTTGGCCGGACTTTCGTGTGGGTTTAGTCTCAACTAGGTGAAACCATGGACTAGAGGTCTTATGTGATTGACGGTCATGGCTGACTCCCTCGCTAGGCTTCTGCTTGAAGGTTGCCGAGGTGCATGGTTTTATAACCACACAGTGATAAGTGGCGAGAGCATGTGTGAAGAAGTACACCCCTGTAGGGTATGAAACTATTCGAATAGCCACGTCCTCGGATATGGACTACTTGGAAATCTTATGCTATTCATAGATAATCAAATGGATACTCATAAAAATATCAAGACAAGTGTGAGTACCGTGGATGGCACTCTTCCAGGAGAGGGAAGTGAATCCATGGTGGTGTATTATCATGGAGTTAGTGGACTCGTGTGCGATATCTAAAATTTAAACAAAGACTTAAAATTATGCAATGTAGGTTAGCCATGAGTCAAAGCTGGCGTTGCTGCATAAACTCCACCCCCCCTTTGTTGATACATGAGCATTAATAGACTAGGTCTGCTTTAAAGACTTGCTGAGTACATTTGTACTCATGTTTGTTTAATAAATGTTGCAGATGAGACCCAGGACCCATCAGGTGGGTTCTTTCTAGATGTCGATGATGCCGAATGGCTAGTGTCCCAGCTATGACCCTATGTCCTGTGGCGGGCTGTAGATAGTCAGACCATTTGCCTTTTTATCCTTTCATCTGTCTGTACTCAGACAGTTTATGCTTCTGCTTGGTTTGTAAGAACTTGTTTGTATGACTTGAGTTTTGGGTCATGTGACCCCTATCTGTAAGAACATATTATGCAATGCTCATTTGAGCCCCTTAAATAAAAGTTGTTGTATGGTTATGTTGTGATGCCATGGTTGTATCTATGCATATCGGGCATGTCGTGCGTACGTGTGACGTGCAACGGTATGTGTGGGATCCGACACCTAGTCGTGTGCCTTTAGTAGTACTCTTTACGGGAAACTGCCTCTTTGTGCTTCCATCGAGCCATGGTAGCTTGCTACTGCTCCGGACACATTGATTGACCGGCATGTATCCTTCTTTGCTACTGTGTCTGTCCCTTCAGGGAAATGTCTCGCAGTGTAATGGAGTCCCTGTAGCCTTCTACGACTCGTCTACATGCAGTGATGGAATTTATGTCTCATGGCGTAATGGAGTCCTTATAGCTTGCTATGACTCTTCTACACACGCTTGAGGCCGACACCTGCATTGCTGGGTCACGTATGCCTGTTTCCGCACAGATGTGCCACTTGGGTTCTATGACTAGTCATGTAGGCCCGGGTTCTCTGTCGTTTGATTGCCAGGGACATGTTCACATACATGAGCCAAAAGACGCAAATGGTCCCGGCTAAGGTAAGGCTGCAGCTGTGGAGCTTACCTTGCATGAGGCCGCAAAGTGATGTGATATGTTATAGTCTGGATTCATATGACTTAGGATCGGGGTCCCGACAATCATGGTGTCGTGCCGGTGACAATGGAGATCATGCCGGTGCTTTCAAGATGGAGATGAAAAGCACAAGTTCATGGCCATATCATGTCACTTATGATTTGCATGTGATGTTAATCCTTTTATGCACCTTGTTTTGCTTAGGACAACGGTAGCATTATAAGGTGATCCCTCACTTAATTTCAAGATACATTGTGTTCTCCCCGAGTGTGCACCGTTGTGAAAGTTCGTCGTGTCGAGACACCATGTGATGATCGGCTATGATAGACTCTACGTTCACATACAATGGGTGCAAGCGAGTGTTGCACATGCACAACACTCGGGTTAAACTTGACGAGCCTAGCATGTATAGACATGGCCTCGCAGTACAAGAGACCGAAAGGTCGAACATGAGTCATATAGTAGATATGATCAACATGATGATGTTCACCATTGAAACCACCTCAACTCACAAGATGATCGGACTTGAGTTGGTGAATTTGGATCATGTATCACTCGCGTGACCGGAGGGATGTCAATTTGAGTGGGAGTTCTTCAGTAATATGATTAATTGAACTCATTATCATGAAAATAGTCAGTACTGTCTTTGCAAATTATGTTGTAGATTACCTGCTCGTGTTGTAGCTCCCTTGAATTTTTATATGTTCCTAGAGAAATAGAGTTGAAAGATGATGGTAGGAATATTGCGGATTGGGTCCGTGATCCGAGGATTGTCCTCATTGCTGCACAGAAGGCTTATGTCCTTAATGCACCGCTCGGTGCGCCACCCCCTCTAGCATCATCTCTAGATGTTGTGAACATCTGACAGGCATGTTCTGATAACTACTTGATAGTTTAGTGCATCATGCATTACTTCTTAGAATTGAGGCTCCAAAACGTTTTGAACGTCATGGAACACATGAGATGTTCTAAGAGCTAAAATTGGGATCTCAGGCTCGTGCCCGTGTTGTGAGATATGAGATCTCCAACAAGATTCTTTGCCTGCAAGATGAAGGAGAATAGCTCAATCGTCCAGCATGTGCTCAGATTGTCTAGGGGCTACAATCACTTGAATCGAGTGGGAGTTGATCTTCCAGATAAGATAGTGATTGATATAGTTCTCCAAGTCACTGTCACTAAGCTACTAGAACTTGGTGATAAACTATAAAATGCCAGGGATGGAAAAATGATCCCTGAGTTGTTCGCGATGTTTGACAGCGTGAAGGTAGAAATCAAAAAGCATCATCAAGTGTTTATGGTTAGTAAAACCACTAGTTTTGAGAAGGGCAAGGGCAAGAAGGGAAACTTCATGGATGGCAAGTCAGTTGCTGCTCCAGTGAAGCAATCCAAAGTTTAACCCAATCCCAAGAGTAAGTGCTTCTATTATGAGGAGTGGTCGTTGAAGCGGAACAAACCCTAGAGACTTGGTAGATAAGAAGGCTGGCAACATCAACAGAAGTATAATTGATATACGTGTTTTTAATGTGTACCTTACTAGTATTCCTAGTAGCACCTGGGTATTGGATAGCGGTTCGGTTGCTAAATGCTAGTAACTCGAAATAAAAGCTACGGAATAAACGGAGACTACCTAAGTGTGAGGTGATGATGTGTGTTGGAAATGTTTCCTAGGTTGATGTGATCAACATCGCACGCTCTCTCTACCTTCGGGATTAGTGGCAAACCTAAATAAATGTTATTTGGTGTTTGTGTTAAGCATGAACATGATTGGATCGTGTTTATTGAAACACGGTTATTCATTTCAGTTAGAGAATAATGGTTATTATATTTACATGAATAATACCTTCAATGGTCATGCACCAAGTGAGAATGGTTTGTTGAATCTTGATCGTAGTAATACACATGTTCATAACATTAATGCCAAAAGATACAAAGTTAATAATGATAGTACAACATACTTGTGGCACTGCCGCTAAATGTCATATTGGTATAAATCGCATGAAGAAACTCCATGTTGATGGATCTTTGGACTCATTCGGTTTCGAATCGGTTGAGACATGCGGACATGCCTCTTGGGCAAGATGGCTACAGTCCCCGTTTTCAGTATGATGGAGCGGGCTAGTAACTTATTGGAAATAATACATGTTGATGTATGCAATCCAATGAGTGTTGTAGTGTGCAGTAGATATCGTTATTTTCCTTACCTTCACTGATGATTTGAGTATAAATGAGTATATTTTCTTAATGAAACACAAGTCTGAAATGTTTGAAAAGTTCAAACAAATTCAGAGTGAAGTTTAAGATCATCGTGACAAGAATATAAAAATAGCTACGATATGATCGTGGAGGTGAATATCTAAGTTACGAGTTTGGCCTACAACTTTAGACAATGTGAAAGTTGTTTCACAACTCATGCCACCTGGAACACCATAGTGTGATGGTGTGTCCGAACGTCATAGTCGTGCTATATTGGATATGGTGCGTACTATGATGCCTCTTATCGTTTTGCCACTTTTGTTTTGGGGTTATGCATTCGAGACAACTACATTCAGTTTAAATTGGGCACCATCTAAATCCGTTGAGATGACACTGTGGTTTGATAGAAACCTAAACTGTCCTTTCTAAATGTTTGGGGCTGCGACCCTTATGTGAAAAAAGGTTTTCACCTAATGAGATCGAACCCAAAGCGGACAAATTCATCTTCATAGAATACCCTAAAAACAGTTGGGTGAACCTTCTATGTTAGATCCAAGCATAAAGTATTTGTTGCTAAAACTAGGCCCTTTCTCGAGAAAAAATTTCTCTCGAAATAATTGAGTGGGAGGAAGATAGAACTTGTTGAGGTTGTTTAACCTTTGTTAAACCAGAGAGTAGCGCAAAGCAGAAAGATGTTTTTGTGGAGCTTACGTCAGTTGAAGAGGAAATTAATTATGATGATCATGAAGCTTTGGATCAGGTTACTACCAAACCTCGTAGGTTGACAAGGACGCGTACTGCTCCTAAGTGGTACAACAACCCTGTCTTGGAGGTCATGTTGTCGGACAACAATGAACCTGCGAGCTATGGTGAAGCGATGATGGGCCCGGATTCCAAAAAAGGGTTAGAGGCCATGAAATCCGAGAAAGGATTCATGTATGAAAAGCAAGTATAGACTTTGGTAGACTTGCTCGTTGAACGGTAGGTCATTGAGTACAAATGGACCTTTAAGATGAAGACATACGTTGATGGTGAATGTCACCATTTATAAAGCTCGACTTGTCGCAAAGAAGTTTCCGCCAAGTTCAAGGAGTTGACTACAATGAGACTTTCTCACTCGTAGCGATGCTAAAGTCTGTTGGAATTATGTTAGCAGTTGCTGCATTTTCAATTATGAAATTTGGCAGATGGATGTCAAAAACATCATTTCCTTCCTTGAGGAAAGTTTGCATGAAATACAACCAGAAGGTTTTGTCAGTCCTAAGGATGCTAAAAGGTGTGCAAGCTCCAGTGATCCTTCTATGGACTGCAGCAAGCATCTCGGAGTTGGAATGTACGCTTTGCTGAGGTGATCAAAGTTTTTGAGTCTATACAAAGTTTACGAGAAACTTGTATTTACAATAAAGTGAGTGGGAGCACTATAGAACTTTTGATAAGCATATGTGGTTGACATATTATTGATCGAAAATGATGTAGAATTTCTGGAAAGCATAAATGGTTGTTTGAAAAGAGTTTTTCAAAGGAAGACCTGGTAAAGCTACTTAATTGTCGGGCATCGAGATCTATAGATATAGATTAAGACGTCTGATAAGACTTTCAACGAGTACATACCTTGACAAGATTTTGAAATAGTTCAAAATGGATCAGTCAGAGAAAGAGTTCTTGCCTGATTTGTAAGGTGTGAAGTTGAGTGAGACTCAAAGCTTGACAACGGCAGAAGAAAGAGAAAGGATGAACGTCGTCCCCTATGCCTTAGCCATGGGCTCTGTATAGTATGCCATGTTGTGTACCGCACTTGTGTGTGCCTTGCCATGAGTCTGTCAAGGGGTACAAGAGTGATCCATGAGTAGATCACTAGATAGCAGTCAAGATTATCCTTAGTAACTAAGATACTAAGGAAATTGTTTCTCGATTATGGAGGTGAGAAAGATTTTGTCGTAAAGAGTTACATCAATGCAACATTTGACACCAATTCGGATGACTCTTAGTAGCAATCCGGATACATGTAGTAGAGAAGCCATTTGGAATAGCTCCAAGTGGAGTGTGGTAGCAGTGTTTACAGTTTAACATAGAGATTTGCAAAGTACATACGGATCTGAATGTTGCAGAACCGTTGAGTATAAGACCTCTCTCACCTGCAAAGCATGATCGAGCCCCAGAACTCATTGGGTGTTAGATTCTTAACAATATAAATCACATGGTGATGTGAACTAGATTAATGACTCTAGTGCAAATGAGAGACTATTGGAAATATGCCCTAGAGGCAATAATAAATTGGTCATTATCATATTTCCTTCTTCATGATAATCGTTTATTATCCATGCTATAATTGTGTTGATTGGAAACTCAGATACATGTGCGGATACATAGACAATACCATGTCCCTAGTATGCCTCTAATAGACTAGCTCGTTGATCAAAGATGGCTATGGATCCCTAGTCATGGACATGAGATGTCATTTGATAATGGGATCACGTGATTACGAGAATGATGTGATGGACAAGACCCAAACTACAAACGTAGCATATGATCGTGTTAGTTTATTGCTACTGTTTTCTGCATGTCAAGTATATGTTCCTATGACCATGAGATCACAAATCACTGACACCGGATGAGTACGTTGTGTGTATCAAACGTCGCAACATAACTGGGTGGCTATAAAGGTGCTCTATAGGTATCTCCGAGGGTGTCTATTGGGTTGGCATGGATCAACACTGGGATTTGTTACTCCGTGCGACGGAGAGGTATCTCAGGGCCCACTCGGTAATACAACATCACAACAAGCCTTGCAAGCAATGTGACTAAGTGTTAGTCACGGGATCTTGTATTACAGAAACGAGTAAAGAGACTTGCCGGTGACAAGGTTAAACTAGGTATGGAGATACTGACGATCGAATCTCGGGCAAGTAAGACCGAAGGTGGTTCGGAGTCTCGGATGAGATCCTGGACATCACGAGGAGCTCCGGAATGATCCGGAGGTACAAGTTTTTAGCTCATCGGTAGTGTACCGGGAGTGGTGGTAATGTATTGGGGGACCATCAGGAGAGGTATTTCGACCCAAGAGGTTTCATGGGCTGTGGGAGGACTAATACCATCCCTTAGTGGGCTGGCTAAAGTCCCACACAAGGCCCATGCGGCTGGGGAAGAAATTCTAAAGGAGAAAAGGTGGAAAAAGGCAAAAAGGTGGAAATAAGGAAGGAGTCCTAATCCTACTAGGAGTGGAGGAGGAGGATTCCTCCTCTCCCACTTTGGCCGAAGCCTAGAGTGGTTGGCCCTTGCGCTAAGACTCCTCCTCCTCTCCTCCTATATATACTAGAGGGTTTTAGGGTTTTGACACAAGATTTTCAGCGACGTGCAACCCTACCCTCTAGTTCGTAGTTTCTCCTCTAGATTCGTTTCAGCTGTGCTTAGGTGAAGCCCTGCTGAGATAACTCCACCACCATCGCTGCAGCGCCGTCACACTGCCGGAGAACTCGTCTAACTCTCTGGTCCCTCTTGTCGGATCAAGAAGGCGAAGATCGTCATCAAGATGTACGTGTGCTAAACGCGGAGGTGCCGTCTGTTCGGCGCTCGATCGGAAGGATCGTGATCAAGATCGCGAGACGGATCGTGATGAGATGGCGGGACAGGTCATGATGAGTTCGTGGGATAGATCATGATTGGATCGCAGAATGGATCGTGATGAGATAGCGGGACGCTCGGCGATTTGGATCGCGAAGATGTTCGACTACACCAACCGCGTTTCTTAACACTTCCCTCCTAGCGATCTACAAGGGTATGTAGATCCGCTCTCCCTCTCATAGATGCTCATCACCATGGATAGATCTTGCATGTGCATAGGAATTTTTTTCCCATGCAACGTTCCCCAACACCACGATCATATGTTATGTTTATAGTTTGGGTCATGTCCATTACATCATTCTCCCAATGATGTGATATCGTTATCAAATGACATCCCATGTCAATGGCTAGGAACTCTTGACCATCTATGATCAATGAGTAGTCCACTAGAGGCACACTAGGGACAAAGTGCAGTTTATATATGCACACATGCAATGTGTTTCCAATCAATACAATTTTAGCATGGATAATAAACGATTATCATGAACATGGAAATACAATAATAACCATTTTATTATTGCCTCTAGGGCATAGTTCCAATAATTCAAGATGTATTAGTTATAATATTCGATGATGCATTAACTAGATAATTCGAGATGATGTATTAGTTATATTATATTCGAGTTCATTATAAATGTATTAGTGTATTATATTCGAGTTCATTATTCGAGATAATGTATGAGTGATAAAAAATTTAGTTACAAAAATCAGGTACTTTTGGTCTATCGTTGCTCCTTGTGTGACTTTCATGTGTGTTCTTGATGGAGGAATCCCGACTGTTGTCGTGGGGGACACTTTTTCCTCTTCTCTTCTTGCGATATATACCTTGGTATAATGCGCAAGGAGAGGAGAGGAAATGCGTCCATCACCTACGGTCGAACTATTACTGTGAGAGAGTGTCCACCAACATATATACACCACCATATCAGTGTGAGAGAGTGCGCACCAACACACCATGAGATATGCGAGTTATTTAAGGAAAGCCTCGACAGACCGAAAAAGCAACCGATATTGAATTAGGTCTATTTGGACATGTGTCTATGTTATTGCAGGGCACACCTTCTAGTGCCTATGTTTTGCTGGAATGTTGATTCATTTCCATTCTGGGAAATTTCAGGCGCTCAATATGTCTTATTTTAATAATGGGCATGTTGAATTTTTGAATCATGAACACATGAAATGTCTCATGATGATAGGATTCCATAGTGTGATTACTGCGGCGATGATCGGGGTTTGTGCGACCAGCCTCACCTGCAAGACGACACGTTCTTCACCATCAAGCTTGACGAGACCTTCGATGTTTGTACGGTATGCAAAGATGAAAAGTTTTTTTTTCGTAATTAAGCATGACTTCTGGTTCTTTGCCTCAATGTGTAAGTTTTGTTTTATACAACTAGACTAGTTCATCCCCTACCAAGCAAGACAATATGTCTTGGAGAGGCTCGGTTTCGAAGACCACGAGAGTATGGAGACGAGGAGAGCTAACCTGAGGACTAAACATGGTCACACATTTCTAGTCAAAGTAATGAATGCAATTAGTAACATATAATTAGGGTGCTCAAACTGGGAAGCTCTTTGCAAGGCATATGGATATTAGGAGGATATGGAAATAACCTCCGTTCTTCGTCCTGAAGATCATACTGAAGGCAACATCGATATTTGTGTGCATGTCGATATGCTTCCTGTTTTACCTCCATGTGAGTTTTTCAACCATGCATATTTTTTAAGTAATTTGCATTCTATATTTAAAAATAGTTGTTTTTCATCCATACTAAATTTACAGCTTATTTCGTTTCTTCAAGTGAAACATGGAAATTAATTAACACGACACACTACACTTATGGATCACATCTAACTTGGGAGGATAAGGATGTTCTTGTCACCTTTGTTATTGGTGTCCTGTTTGGTAGGGACAACTTCCCGTATAATATGGGACCTGGCCCAAATTTTACATTTTACATGCCACTAGTGCATAGGTTGAGGGTGGATGACATTCACGGAAATATCTTGGTAAGAGTTTCTAATTAAGTACACTATTATTGCATAAATAGTGTTGATTACATTGCTACCTAGGCTACTATTATGTTCTTCAACAGAAACTGCCAAATGATGTTGTGCCTGCGTTCGTGCATGGCGAAGGTTATATGACAATTAAAAGCCCTACAAGGGCTGAGTTCTCTTTTCCATACCCGACTGAGCACAAACAACAAAGACGACTCCAAATTGAAGCATGGGAGAAATAAAGAAGGATCGCAGGCCACAAGTTGGAGACCGTTGGATCTGTTTGCTTCGTCATGGAGACATAGGTTTTATTCTGTTTTATGAAATTTTACCTAGGAGGGAGGACTAGGTCCTATGAGAGAGGAGTTTTTCTGGTTTATATTAACTTGGCATGATCGATTACGCTGATTATTATTATGATATTTTTCTGTTTTATGTTATTCGTGTGAGACATGATTACTTGCATCCATCCACTTTAATCTAAATGTTGTTCCTAATACAATAATTAATGATGTTGTATATTAATATGTATAATCGTGTGTAAATACAACATGAACGTTAAAAAAAGAAATATGTGCATTTAATAGTAGCGCGGGTTTAAAAAGCACGCTACCGCTAACTCAGTTAGCAGTAGCGCCTCCTAACCGGCGCTAATGCTAACTCACTTAGCAGTAGCGCCTCCTAACTCAGTTAGCAGTAGCACCGGTTAGGAGGCGCTACTGCTAATCTTTAGCTGTACTGTTGGGCAAACGGCGCTACTGCTAAGAGTTAGCTATAGCGCCATACTAGTAGTGCTGGCACCCGCACTACTACTAGTCCTATTTCAGTGCTACTACTAGCCTTTCTCCTAGTAGCGTGGATTCGTGGACATTGTATGCCTAATAAGTCACGAGTTTGACCGACGGGCCATGTGCTAAGCCGTATATGAGCATTCCGTCTGGACAACCCTCTTTTGATGGACTAGCCAGAATTTGCTCTTTGAACCAACGCAAGAAGGTGGAGTTGTGCTCTCTAATAACTTCATCGTCCATCTTGCGCAGCCCTCGGCCATGGTGGTTCTTTGTGATGATCTCTCTGTGCAGTGTCATGAAATCTTCCAGCACATATAGGTGTTGTAGCACTACTGAGTTTGCTATTTTGAAGTCGTTGCGTCAACCCCACATGCAATTCCCTCTATCCGTTTGTTGTGACCTTCTCCTTCGAGCCTCTCAAGGTGCTTGTTGATGGGTAAACTAACAACAGGGTCTCCGACGCCTAGATATTTATCAGACAACAAGATGCACACTTGGGTCAGATAGTCGTGGGTGATGCTTCAATCCGGATGGGACATGTTACGAATGAATCCTTTGATGACCCCATTCATCCTCTCGAATGACATCATGTTGTGCAAGAATGTTAGCCCGAGGTTGATGATGTCATCAACAATGTGAACACAAAGATGCACCATGATATCAATGAACGTGGGCGGGAAGTATATCTCAAGCTCATTTAGTATGATAACAATATCTTCCTATAGCCTTTGGAGCTGCTTCACTTTGATCGACTTTCGAGAGATAACGTCGAAAAAGTGTCATAGGTCAGTAGGCGTATCAAGGACATGCGTGTGCATTATCCCTCTAAGTGCAACCGGGAGTATCTACGTCACCATCACGTGACAGTCATGATACTTCATCCTGCTGAACCTTTTTTTCTTAGTGTCTAGATATCTGCTTATCTTCCCACAGTATCCAACACTAACTTTGATTCTTGCAAGACACTTGCAGAATTGATCGACCTCATTCAGATATAAGGTGAACTAAGAAGGGGGTATTGTTCTTCCTTCTTGTTGAATTTTCCCCTGCCTTCCATATCCCTCTCCTCCGATGACTTTTTACAGGACATTTGGAGGTCTTTCCTAATATTCAAAAATTCGAAGTTTTTTCATGCCTTCGGGACATCCTTGGTATTCTTCGGCATGTTAACCAATGTTCCAAGCAAGCTATCAAGGATATTGTTCTTGATATCCATTTGATCAAGGCTATGAGATGTGTTGAGATTGGTCCAGTACTCCATGTCCCAAAAAACAAACCTCATTTTACATACCTTCAGCAGCGACTCTGACGCCTTTTTCTTCTTTCCGAACAATGGGCATTCTTCTAAGTTCTTCAACAACTCATAGATTTGGATGCGGTTCCGCTTATGTGGAGGTCCTCGCTGCTCAACCGTACCATTGAACAGATCTCGAAGATTTCTCCACGGGTCATCCTTCTCAAGCCATTTTTGATGCTCTGTGTACATGATTTTTGAAAACCGCCATCTTTTGGTAGATACTAAGACGTTGTATCTTCCATGCGCCTAGTTCATCCACAATATTCTTGGCACACCTAGCCCTCTACATATTCACAACCGAGATAGTCGTGCACCGTCGTGATCAGTGCCACTCTCATGTCGAAATATTCTCATGCACTGGCGTCCCATGTCTTGGCTGGCGTTATCCATAACGTGTGTAGCTAGACCGAGATACAGATTAATATCAATTTCCGGTTGTCTTGGCCCTTGAATCAAAATACTCATGTGTATGTACTCATGTGTTGTATATCCATTCAAACACGGGCCATGTGCTATAGTTGGTGTTCTGGTTGCCAAACGGATACATGCCATCAGTACTTGCACCAAGCATAATGTTCATTGGATCATCTGTGAAATATCCATATTTGGCGCTTAATGCTCTCCATTAGCAAGCATATGCGAGGTGTCTCAGCACGGCGTTATCTCCATCGTCTAGCTTCACCCTCTCCGTGTGCCAGTGCATGAGCTGTGCTTAGGATATACAAAATACCGATGCAGACGGGGAGTATCGAAAAGTACCATACAACTTTCTGAGAAGCTTTCTCTCTGGCCTTCTTGTATCGAGAAGCATTGCACTTTGGACATTTGATTTTTTTCGTGCACTCCTTCCAATAAATGATGCAATCATTGATGTACGTGTAGTATCTAATGTGCGGTAGATCAAGAGGGCACATGATTTTCTTGGCCTCCTCGACACTAGTAGGACACAGGTTCCCTGTGGAAAGAACTTTTTGTAGATACTTCAAATGATCATTGAGGATGCATCGGTCCATTTTTTCTTGGCCTTCGTATTTTGAAGTTAGAGCATGAAACTCAAGAGGGTCACCTGAGAATCGCAACCATCATACAATGGAGTCTTCGAGTCAAGCTCTAGTTGCGCCAGCTTGGCCTCCTCTCTAGAAGTAGCTCGGTCCCTAGTCATCTTCTAGAGAAGCAAGTCTCGAACATGAGGGTGCCACACGACTAGACTTAGTAGCGATGAAGATTGTGGCATGTCCATGTCTTCTCCGCCATGTCCAGCCTCTTCTTCGCCATGTCTGGCCTCTTCTCCGCCATGTCTGGCCTCTTCTCCAACGTAATTATTGACGCCTCTTCTACGGGTCCATTAGTCATCTCTTTGTATGGTCTCATGTCGTTATTGGCTGCACCGCCGATGTCATCATCATCATCTTCACTTATCCATAGAGCATATTCATCCCTGAAACCATACATGAGCAGGTACGCCTGCAAACGTCCACCCTCAAAGGAGTCGAGCCAGACTCTTTCTTTGCATATTTGACACGTACATAAAATATCCTATAGTTTTTTCATACACACCATCCACCACGGATCGGAAGTATCTATCCACCATCCTTCCACTTACCTTCATGGTCTCCTGCGTGCTACAAGAAACATAATTATAAACATGCATGCATGCATGCTTCAAACTCATACCAAAATTCGGCATGACCTTCCCTAAAAATAGGACATACTGAGTTTGCCTGAAATTCACTGAAACAGGAATGAATCCACATTTCTGCAAAACACAGGAAACTCATGGCACACATAATTCGGCAAATATACCCATATCAACTCCTGTCAAGCACAGTTCAGTCATATCGCACACACACAAATTTCATTCTTTCACAACAATACATTTTACTCACGTATCTAGATAGTGAGCACAGTGACACTAGTAGAAAACATGCCATTAGTCCTGGTTGGGAAGGGCCTTTAGTCCCAGTTCCCCAACCAGGACTAAAGCACAGAGACTAAAGGGTACAGACCTTTAATCCCGGTTGGCTATGAACCGGGACTAAATCCTGGCCACGTGGGTGGCAGAGCGCGCTAGGGCATTGGCACCTTTGGTCCCGATTGGTAACACCATCCGGGACTAAAGGTTTAGGCGTTTTGAGGTTTAGGTGTTTAATATTTATTATTTATTTTTCCTTTTCATTTTGTGTTTTCCATTTAATTCTTTTTCATTTCAAACATAGTTTACGCTACTACATACTGTACACGTTACGCATATATAATAGAATTTCTCGTAGAACCGATCATATATCATAAAATTTCTCGTATAACCAATCATGTATCATAGAATTTTCTCGTACGACCACATGCATACATACATACATACATATATATATATATATATATATATATAATTTCTCGTACAATTTGCAGATCATTCGGGGATCGGGTAATGGTATTCTCCGTCGGGAGATATGACCTGCTGAAGGAAAAAATCCCGCAATTTCCTCTTGAATTGCTCTTATGCGGTCCATTGGTAGGAGTTGATCCCGCATTTGTGTCATCTATATATAAAGAAGGAGATCAATATGAATATGCATGTTAGTTGTGTGTATATGTATTAGATCATGACAAAAAAAATATGAATGGTGTTTACATACCAAAGATCTCTTGCACTCTTGTTGCTTTCGGTCATAAAGCGAATGTTCTTGCAAACATAATATGCACATAGTTCAGTCCCCTGTGCCTGCCTCATGCACTTTACAATAATAGAATTCAATTAGATAATAATGAATCATGACAATGGTATTGAAACTAGAATTAAAGAGATGTGTGGACGTAGCTAGTACTACTTAATTAACCTGGGCTTTCGCCATGTCAACTGTGGTTTCCATACTTAATTAAGGAGTTATTAATTACTTGATATCGGGAAATGAACTAATAAATAAGCCGACATAGTGTGTCAATGATTGAAATTACCTTCCGAGCAATGAATGCAAGCTTATGTAATCTTCAGGGTCTTTACTTAGTGAGTCCAGTACTTCAAAACTTACATCGTCAATTCTAACGATTAGAAGGATCCGATGGGAGCTGCGCACATGATTTGTATAAGCGGGCATCCATATAACTCATCAACTACACTTAGCATAGAGTATATGTATATATATGTGTATATATATACATATATATATAATATCTATATATATAAGCAAAAATAGAATTTGTAGTACAAGACAATAACACTCACTAGAAGTTCCAAGGTAAAAGTATTTCAGCTTTCTACTTTAGGGCCTTCAAAAACATTAGAAGCATTTTCTTCATGTCTTTAGGGTCCCTTCTCAACACTTCTTCATTAACGGTACTTAGGTCAATGAACCCAGTGCCATAGACTCCAACTCTTTTCAATTCAAAAATCTTCATTTTGGTTAATACCACACAAAAGAATATAGTGAATATAATAACATGCAATGAACGAGCTGAGCTAGAGACTTAAATTACAGAAAGAAATCACTTACAGACAATAGCAACTGACGATAGACTTGTCGAGTGCTTTTTGATTGAATAACTGAAAATATTCTTCATTTTCAATCCACAAAGCATTTTCATGGATGTAATGCTCTTTCTCGACTTTCACCATGAGGCTAGATCGCCCGACCTTTACTTCCCTCATGTACTAGTCATGCAAGTTCTGCATTTGCATTATTAGAAGCTTCTCGTCATCAAAGGTTTCCCGGGGACATATTTCCTTGCTATTTCCTTCAGATCCAACGGTGGAAATTCCTCGATCTATATGAGTTGTTCAATGGTGATACTGAGAAATCTAGCATTCTCTCTATCAGCGTCGGTTATTACCACCTTATTGGCACTCACCTTGAGCGGGCTGATCGATTGGACTGGTTGTTCTTCGAGCTGGGGAACAGTTTTCCCGCATTTACTGCTACCACTCGATGTCTTCCGTCTATTGCGGGATTCAAAGGACTTGATGATACAGCTTTCAGAGTCTGATACCGGCCTTTTCTCCATCGGTTTAGCTGCATCAATAAAGTATTGTACGACCTCGTCGGGTACTTTATCCTTTTGCGAATGGGGCGGTTTTGGTCCAAAATGGCTGTTCAATTCGATAGCCACTTCTTCATCGTTTTCCTCATCAGTCTTCTTGTAAGCTAACTTCTTTTTGGCAACATGCTTGGGTTTCTTCTTTTGTGTTCTCTTCCTCTTTGGAGACGACGGATATCGATATAGCGGACTCTTTGCGGTAGGCTCTGTCTCGGGGTGGGATGGACTATGCTGACGTGGCGCAGCTTGATATCACGGACTCGCCATGCGCTTCGCCTTGGGGTGGGATGGATTCGGCTGGTGCGGCGGAGATGGATATGGAGGACTAACCTTGCGCTCCGTCTCGGGGAGGGTTGGAGTCTGCTGATGCGACGGACTTGGAGGAGGAGTCGGTGGCCTTGGCACCGAGTTTGCAAACCCAATGCATTCCTTTTTCTATAAAATGACACAACGCCTGGCTTCTCCCAGTGTCCGCTCCCCTTCACCTCCAAGGTAGTCAAAATCTAGTGATTCATATGCGAACACAACTTGATCCACCCCGACACGAGCATAGCCACGTGCGTGTAAATTTACTTCAAGTCCACTCGGTAAAGCAAAGTGGTCTGCTGCCTTCATGGATATGTTCTTTAGTTTCACGTGTAGCTCACAAGGTGTCGACTCTAGGATATCATCCACGGGGTAGCGAGCTGGCAGTGCATCATCGGTCGGGACCTCCATGGAACCCACGCTGCTTTTTGGCATAGATGATGGAATGGTACCATCCAATGCTGGATCTGGTTGCTGCTGTTGCTGCTGAGACGCGCCTTGCTGGCTAAGTTTGTTGATTTGCTCGTACTGCATGTTGCACTTGCGTTCCAAGTCATGGATCCGATCTACTTCATGCTTCTCCTTTCTGTCAAAACTTCTGTACCTATCCTTCCAATCCGCAAACCCCAGAAACCAAAGAACCATGCCTTTGCCTCATGTTCGTCCCGGGTGTTCAGGATTCTTGAGGGCATGCGAAAGCTCTTCGTTCTCTCTCTTCGGCTGGTTCACACCCGCTCGAGCTTATTGTATTGCTTTAAGTATCTCGATCGTGGCATCTTTAAGACTTGCCTGTTCAAGAACTTGCCCTGTCTTTGGGTCCAACTTTCCTCCATGTGCATAAAACCAAGTCCTCCACCTCTCGTGCCAAGTATCTGTTACTCGAGTGACCCCTGTAGCCCTCATGCTTCGCTCAGATTCATCCCACTTAGGCAACCCAGACATGTAGGCGCTTGGCCCCAGATGATGGTGCCACGTTTTTTTGTTCCGTAATACAAGATCTCGTGGCTAACACTTTAGTCACATTGCTTGACCGTTTGTTTATTCTCAACCATTTCTTAGATTCTTCTAATACCTTGAACTTCACAAATTCGTCCGAGTCATCTACTAAATTCACATATTATCCTTTGAATTTTGGAGTCTTCTTTCCTCCTTCCAAGTAATTGTTCCATAATCTTTTCTTCCAAGACTGTAATTCTGTGGCCATCTTCTTAAGAGCACACTTCTTGAATTTCTCCTGTTGGACGTCTGTGAGACCCTCTGCTAGGGTGAAATGTTTCATGAGCCCCTTTCAAAGCAGATCTTTTGCTCTTTGGCTGACAAAATGAAGTTCGTGATCCTTTGGCTGATTCCATTTTTGCGTCGTGATCCGGATTTGGTCCCTAACGATAACTCCGCATTGACGTATAAATTTGTTTGCATTCTCTTTAGGAGCAATCGGTTTGCCATCTGCACTGCTTTGATCGATGATATACTTCTCGCCTTGTTTCAAATTTCTTGTAGGGCCAAGTTTAACCCTTGTAGAAGATTTGCTTGATCCAGAGGGCTAAAAGGAAGAAAGATTCATTAATATATACAAAACAATCAATACATCTGATGATCACCAGAGGGAAAATTAATACCTTGCCGGACTCTGTTAAATGGACAAAAATTTCTTCGCCATCATCATTGCCAGCTGGTTCGCCTTCGTCTCTTGGTGGTTCTTCCTCAATTCCCTCACTGGATGGGTTAAGGTATTGTGATCCATCATCTACTTTATTCTCTTCGTTTCTGGAGCGTATCAGGTCGTACATGGCATCATGGACCATAGCTTAACTAATCCTGAACAAATATATAACAATTAGAATGTTGGAAATATTCCGTAGAGGCAATAAATAAAGTGTTTATTATTATATTTCCTTGTTCATGATAATCGTTTATTATCCATGCTATAATTGTATTGATTGGAAACACATTACATGTATGGGTAAATAGACAACACTTTGTCCCTAGTATGCCTCTAGTAAACTAGCTCGTTGGTCAAAGATGGTCAAGGTTTCCTAACCATTGACATGTGATGTCATTTGATAACGAGATCACATCATTAGGAGAATGATGTGATGGACAAGACCCAATCTACAAACATAGCATATGATCGTGTCAGTTTATTGGTATTGTTTTCTGCATGTCAAGTATATGTTCCTATGACCATGAGATCAAGCAACTCACGGACACCGGAAGAGTGCCTTGTGTGTATCAAACATCACACTGTAACTGGGTGACTATAAAGGTGCTCTACAGGTATCTCCGAGGGTGTCTCTTGGGTTGGCATGGATTAAGACTGGGATTTGTTACTCCATGTGACGGAGAGGTATCTCAGGGCCCACTCGGTAATACAACATCACAATAAGCCTTGCAAGCAATGTGACTAAGTGTTAGTCACAGGATCCTGTATTATGGAATGAGTAAAGAGACTTTCCGGTAACAAGGTTGAACTAGGTATGGAGATACCGACGATCGAATCTCGGGCAAGTAATATACCGAAGAACAAAGGGAACATCATACGGGATTAACTGAATCGTTGACATAGAGGTTCGACCGATAAAGATCTTCATAGAATATGTAGGAACCAATATGGGCATCCAGGTCCCTCTATTGGTTATTGACCATAGAGGTGTCTCGGTCATGTCTACATAGTTCTCGAACCCGCAGGGTCTGCACACTTAAGGTTCGGTGACGTTTAGGTAGTATAGAGTTATGTATGGTGGAGACCAAAGGTTGTTTGGAGTCCCGGATGAGATCTCGGACATCACAAGGAGCTCCGGAATGGTCTGCAGGTAAAGATTGATATATAGGAAGTCCTAGTTTGGTCGTTGGAAAAGTTTCGGGCTCATCGGTAGTGTATCGGGAGTGCCGGTAGTGTACCCGGAGACTATCAGGAGGGGTATTTCAACCCAAGAGGCTACATCAGCTGTGGCAGAGTGAATACCAGCCCTTAGTGGGCTGGTGGAAGTTCCACACAAGGCCCATGCGGCTGGGAGAGAAAACCCAAAGAGAAAAAGGTGGAAAAAAGGCAAAATAGGGAGGAATCCTAGTCCTACTAGGATTGGAGGAGGAGTCCTCCTCTCCTCCTTGATTCAGCCGAACCAAGGGCTGGCCCCTTGAGGGACAAGCCTCCTCCTCTCTTCCTCCTATATATACTAGAGGTTTTAGGGGTTTTGGCACTAGAGTTTCAGCCACGTGCTACCCGTTCCTCCAGTGCATAGTTTCTCGTCTAGATCGGATTTCTGTAGTGCTTAGGCGAAGCCCTGTCGGAATAGCTCCACCACCATCGCCGGAGCGCCGTCACACTACCGGAGAACTCTTCTACCTCTCTGCTCCCTCTTGGTGTATTAAGAAGGCGGAGATCCTCATCGAGCTGTATGTGTGCTGAATGCGGAGGTGCCGTCCGTTCGGCGCTAGATCGGAAGGATCGTGATCGGAAGGAAGGATCGTGTGCTTCCTCCCTTGGTCGTGTTTTGGTTCAGCGGTATTGTGGGATGAAGCGGCCCGAACCAACATTACTCGTACGCTTACGAGAGACTGGTTCCCTCAACTGCAACTTGTTGCAAAAGATGGTTAGCGGGTGCCAGTTTCTCGTACTTTAGTTGGATCGGATTCGACAAAGGCGGTCCTTGAGAAGGTTGAAAAGTAACTTATGTATCACCGTTGTGGTTTATGCGTAGGTGTGAATTGTTCTTGCAAGATACCCGTAGCAGCCACGTAAAACATGCAACAACAATTAGAGGACGTCTAACTTGTTTTTGCAGAGTATGTTGTGATGTGATATGGCCAATTATATGATGAGATATATGTGATGTATGAGATGATCATGTTTTGTATAGAATATCATGACTTGCGTGTCGATGAGTACGACAACCGGCAGGAGCCATAGGATTGTCTTTAATTATTGTATGACCTACGTGTCAATCATTAAGCGCTATGTAATGCTTTACTTTATCGCTAAACGGTAGCAATAGTAGTAGAAGCATGGTGGGCTCGACAACCCTGATGGCGGCACATTGATGGAGACCAAGATGATGAAGATCATGGTGTCATCTCGGTGACGATGGAGATCATGTCACTAGTAGAAAACAGACCTTTCGTCCTGAGCTTTAGTCTCGGTCTGGTCACGAACCGGTACTAAAGATGGTATTAGTCCCGGTTCGTGTCGGCTACAACGGCTAGGAGCAGGGCGACCTTTAGTATCGGCTCGTGAGGGACCTTTAGTACTGGTTCGTCTCACTAGCCGGTACTAAAGGGGCCGTGGCAGGGTTTTGGTCATACATGGGCCCCGCTTGCAGCTTTAGTACCGGCTGGTGACACCAACCGGTACTAAAGGGCAACCTTTAGTACCCGCTGGTGACACCAGCCGGTACTAAAGACTTCCTACATATACATCCGTCCGCAGCCGATCGAAAGAGCTCTGTTTTCTCCCCTGTTCTTCTTCTTGCTCGAAGCTCATCCTCCATTTTGCCAAGGATTTGTCAAGCTTTAAAGGCACCCCATCTATCGAAGTGTTCATAAAGGTTAGCAACTTTGCTCCTTCATCTCTTGCTAGATTAGCTTGTGGTATGCTCAAAGATATGTGATATGTGATTTGTGGGAGTTTATTTGATTTATATTCAATCTGAGCTCAAATTAACTTGTTAGGTTGCATATGTATAGGTGTGGTTTATTTGGTGTGCCTTCCCATGTTCTTCTTCTTGCTCGAAGCTCATCCTCCATTTTGCCAAGGATTTGTCAAGATTTAAAGGCACCCCATCTATCCAAGTTTTCATAAAGGTTAGCAACTTTGCTCCTTCATCTCTTGCTAGATTAGCTTGTGGCATGCTCAAAGATATGTGATATGTTATTTGTGGGAGTTTATTTGATTTATATCCAATTTGAGCTCAAATTAACTTGTTAGGTTGCATATGTGTAGGTGTGGTTTATTTGGTGTGCCTTCCCACCATCCCCGGCCGTCCTAACCACCGTCCATTATCCGCACCGTCTCGTCGCGGTACCGGCCACCTTGGTGAGCCTCTTGTTCTTCTTAAAATCTTTAAAAAAATTACTTGTATGATTTAGATAGCTGCGTGTACGATTTACTTACTTGTATTATTGTTAGTTATTCTATAGTGTAATGGTTATGGTATCCGCCCAGGTCGGCCCTCGTCCAGTCTATGATTCAAATGTGGTATGTCGTTAATTATCTTTTATAACTATTTCACACATCATCTAATGTCTATGACAATTAATTATGCCACCAAATTGACGTAGATATTTTTATCTATAGGAAGTAGTTGAACCAGAAATTCCAACCGACTATGCAATTCTGCTCGAGAAATTAACGCAAGCTGAAAAAGAAATTGATCATTTGAAAGAAAAATTGAAAAGAACTGAAGATGAGAAGATGGGATTGGATTTGCATGTTGTCGATATCGTCGATGATCACAAGAACAAGATGGTTGGAATGCGCTTGAAGCTTAGAAAGATTAGAAAATATGCCATTGATAAAGAGGCTTGGTATCATTATGTTGTTCGCTCAATTGTTACTTTAGTTGTGATTATGACCACATTTGTTGTTGTATTCACATGTTTTAGATAGTTGGTGTTGTTTTATGAGATGTATATGTATGAACTATAAGTATCCATTATTTCCAGTAATAACATTTGGTCAATGCTAGCTCTACATTTGGTTGTAATGTGATGATGAAGTTGTATTAATTTGGTCACTTCGATGTTGTGTAGTGAACATGAGCCGGCAATGGACGTACGATGATTTTATTCGTGTGGCTGAGACAAATAAGCAAAATGGTTTCATGTGTTGTCCATGTTGTGACTGTAAGAATGATAGGAATTACTCTACCTCAAAAACCCTTCACTACCACCTGCTGAAGTCCGGTTTCATGTCCGGCTATAGCTGTTGGACCAAGCACGGAGAAAGATGGGTTATCATGGAAGACAATGAAGAAGAAGAGGATGATGACAACTATCCTTTCGCTCAAACAACAATGGGGGAAGCTGAAGAAGAGGCGTCAATGGGGAAAGCTGAATAAGAGGCATCAGATGAGCCCACTGATGATTTGGGTCAGGTCATTGCTGATGCAAAGAGAAACTTCGAAAATGATAAGGAGAGGTTGAAGTTGAAACGCATGTTAGAGGATCACAAGAAATTATTGTATCCAAATTGTGAAGATGACCATAAAAAGCTGGGTACCACGCTGGAATTGCTGCAATGGAAGGCGAAGAATGGTGTAACTGATAAGGGATTTCAAGAATTGTTGATAATGATAAAGAAGATGCTTCCAAAGGATAACGAATTGCCTTAGAGTACGTACAAAGCAAAGAAGGTTGTCTTCCCTCTAGGATTAGAGGTGCAGAAGATACATGCATGCCCTAATGACTGCATCCTCTACCGCGGTGAGGAGTACGAGAATTTGGATGCATGCCCGGTATGCGGTGCACTGCGCTATAAGATCCCCCACGATGACCCTGGTGATGTGGAGGGCAAATGCCACAAGAAGAGGGTTCCTTCCAAGATGATGTGGTATGCTCCTATAATACCACGGTTGAAACGTTTGTTCCAAAACAAAGAGCATGCCAAGTTGTTGTGATGGCACAAAGAAGAACGTAAGAAAGACGGGATGTTGAAAGCACCCGCTGATGGGTCGCAGTGGAGAAAAATCGAGAGGGAGTTTGAGGACTTAGCAGCTAACACAACGAACTTATGGTTTGGTCTTAGTACAGATGGCATGAATCCTTTTGGCGAGCAGAGCTCCAGTCACAGCACCTGGCCCGTGACTCTATGTATCTACAACCTTCCTCCTTGGTTGTGCATGAAGCGGAAGTTCATTATGATGCCAGTGCTCATTCAAGGCCCTAAGCAACTTGGCACCGACATTGATGTCTACCTAAGGCCACTAGTTGATGAACTTCTACAGTTGTGGAAAAAACCAGGTGTGCGTGTGTGGGATGCGCACACACAGAAGGAAATTGACCTACGAGCATTGCTGTTTGTAATCATCAATGATTGGCCTGTTCTTAGTAACCTTTCAGGACATACAAACAAGGGATACAATGCATGCACGCACTATTTAGATGATACTGAAAGTATATATTTGGATAAATGTAAGAAGAATGTGTACCTGGGACATCGTCGATTTCTACCGATCAAGCATATCTTAAGAAAGGCAGGCAACCATTTCAAGGGTGAGCCAGATAACTGGAAGAAGCCTGGCCTCCGTACTGGTGAATATATATTTGATATGGTCAAGGATTTACACGTAATCTTTGAAAAGGGTCCTGGCGGACAATCTGTTCCGAATGACGCCAACGGACACGCACCCATGTGGAAGAAGAAATCTATATTTTGGGAACTTGAATATTGGAAAGCCCTAGAGGTCCACAATGCAATCGACGTGATGCATGCGATGAAGAATCTTTGTGTGAACTTGCTAGGCTTCTTGGGCGTGTATGGAAAGATAAAAGATACACCGGAGGCACGGGAGGACAAGCAAAGAATTAATGAAAAAGACGGCATGCCTCCAAAGCAGTATCAAGGTCCTGCCAGCTACGCTCTTACGAAAGAAGAGAAGGAAATATTTTTTGAATGCCTGCTCAGTATGAAGGTCCCGTGTGGCTTCTCATCGAATATAAAGGGAATAATAAATATGGCAGAGAAAAAATTTCAAAATCTAAAGTCTCATGACTGCCACGTGATTATGACGCAATTACTTCCAGTTGCACTTATTGGGCTTCTACCGGAAAATGTTCGATTAGCCATTGTGAAGCTATGCGCATTCCTCAATGCAATTTCTCAGAAGGTAATCGATCCAGAAATCCTACCAAGGTTACAGAATGACCTGGTCCAATGTCTTGTCAGCTTCGAGTTGGTGTTCCCTCCATCCTTCTTCAATATTATGACACACGTTCTAGTGCACCTAGTCGAAGAGATTAACATTCAGGGTCCCATATTTCTACACAATATGTTCCCCTTCGAAAGGTTCATGGGAGTCTTAAAGAAATATGTTCATAACCGTGCTAGACCAGAAGGAAGCATCGCCAAGGGATATGGAACAGAGGAGGTTATTGAGTTTTGTGTTGACTTTTTTCCTGACATTAAGCTGATTGGTCTTCCTGAATCGCGGCATGAGGGGAGACTCGGTGGAAAAGGCACATTAGGAAAGAAAGAAGCAATAAATATGGATGGGCATTCTTTCACTCAAGCACACTACATGGTTCTAAAAAATTCCTCCTTGGTGACTCCATATATGGAGGAACACAAGGATATTGTATGGTCCAAGAACCCGGAGCAGTCTGACCCCTGGATTGAACGTAAACACATGGAGACTTTTGCCAGTTGGTTGCAAACAAAGCTCATCAATGACAATGATGTTCCAGATGAACTGTACTGGTTGGCCAAGACACCAAGTTCGACTGTAACGACTTTCAAAGGGTACGAGATAAATGGGAATACATTTTACACGATCGCCCAAGATAAGAAGAGCACCAACCAAAACAGTGTTTTCCGCTATGATGCAACCAACTTTGAAGACACATATTATGGTTACATACAGGAGATATGGGAACTTGACTATGGACCTGATCTTAAGGTCCCTTTGTTTCGGTGCGAATGGGTCAAATATACTCGAGGCGGGGTATAGGTAGACCCGCAGTACGGAATGATAACAGTGGATCTCAACAATCTTGGATACACAGACGACTCATTCGTCCTAGCCAATGATGTGGCTCAGGTTTTCTATGTGAAGGACATGTCTAGCAAACCGAGGAGAAAAAAAGATAAGGAAGCGAATACATCACACGATGAGCCAAAGCGCCACATAGTTCATTCAAGGAAAAGAAACATTGTGGGAGTGGAGGACAAGTGAGACATCTCCGAAATTATGAAAAGTTTCATGAAATCCCTCCCTTCAGAGTGAAGACTAACCCAAGCATCCTGCTAAATGATGAAGATTATCCATGGTTACGGCGCAATCATAAGAAAGGGACAAACACGCAGAAAAAGTCTTACACCGCAAGATCCCACTCTGGGATGTGACCGGCTTCACCGTCATCACTTTCTATATATTTATGTGAAGGACATGCATGCATTTCCTAGCTAGCATGGTATATTTTTGTAACAGTTTGTACACAAAGTGCATCCAGTTTTTGCCATATGGAGTTAAAATAAGTTATTAAAAATGAAATCCCTTTGTAATAGATGATTTTTCATATGAAACCCTCATACTTCTTATGAGATTGTCCAATTTGTACACGAAGTGCATCCAGTTTTTGCCGTAACCCTCTCAACTCTCTAGAAGGTTCTATGTGGGTGAAATTATGCTGTCATGACAAGTTACAACCTTTTCAGAGTTCATTTGTACTGCTTTTCAAATTCAGGGTCATTTAGCTCAAAATAAATCATTAAATGCCTGAAAAATATCAAATGAAGTCAGAAAGGGTTGAAAATTGATTATGTGCCTTTGAATGGTGCATATTGAACACACAAAAAGTATGGAGTTAAAATAAGTTATTAAAAATTAAATCCCTTTGTAATAGATGAGTTTTCGTGTGAAACCCTCATACTTCTTATGAGATTGTCCAATTTGTACACGAAGTGCATCCAGTTTTTGCCGTAACCCTCTCAACACTCTAGAAGTTGCTATGTGGGTGAAATTATGATGTCATGCCAAGTTACAACCTTTTCAAAGTTCATTTGTACTGCTTTTCAAATTCAGGGTCCTAGCTCAATATAAATCATTAAATGCCTGAAAAATATAAAATGAAGTCAGAAAGGGTTGAAAATTGATGATGTGCCTTTGAATGGTGCATATTGAACACACAAAAAGTATGGAGTTAAAATAAGTTATTAAAAATGAAATCCCTATGTAATAGATGAGTTTTCGTCTGAAACCCTCACACTTCTTATGAGATTATCCAATTTGTACAGGAAGTGCATCCAGTTTTTGCCATAACCTTCTCAACTCTCTAGAAGTTGCTATGTGGGTGAAATTATGATGTCATGCCAAGTTACAACCTTTTCAGAGTTCATTTGTACTGCTTTTCAAATTCAGGGTCATTTAGCTCAAAATAAATCATTAAATGCCTAAAAAATATCAAATGAAGTCAAAAAGGGTTGAAAATTGATGATGTACCTTTGAATGGTGCATACTGAACACACAAAAAGTATGGAATTAAAATAAGTTATTAAAAATGAAATCCCTTTGTAATAGATGAGTTTTCGTTCGAAACCCTCATACTTCTTATGAGATTGTCCAATTTGTACACGAAGTGCATCCAGTTTTTGTCGTAACCCTCTCAACTCTCTAGAAGTTGCTATGTGGGTGAAATTATGATGTCATGCCAAGTTACAACCTTTTCAAAGTTCATTTGTACTGCTTTTCAAACTCAGGGTCATTTAGCTCAAAATAAATCATTAAATGCCTGAAAAATATAAAATGAAGTTAGAAAGGGTTGAAAATTGATGATGTGCCTTTGAATGGTGCATATTGAACACACAAAAAGTATGGAGTTAAAATAAGTTATTAAAAATGAAATCCCTTTGTAATAGATGAGTTTTCGTGCGAAACCCTCATACTTCTATGAGATTGTCCAATTTGTACATGAAGTGCATCTAGTTTTTGCCGTAACCCTTTCAACTCTCTAGAATTTGCTATGTGGGTGAAATTATGATGTCATGCCAAGTTACAACCTTTTCAGAGTTCATTTGTATTGCTTTTCAAATTCAGGGTCATTTAGCTCAAAATAAATCATTAAATGCCTGAAAAATGTCAAATGTAGTCAAAAAGAGTTGAAAATTGATAATGTGCCTTTGAATGGTGCATATTGAACACACAAAAAGTATGGAGTTAAAATAAGTTATTAAAAATGAAATCCCTTTGTAATAGATGAGTTTTCGTCCAAAACCCTCATACTTCTTATGAGATTGTCCAATTTGTACACGAAGTGCATCCAGCTTTTGTCGTAACCCTCTCAACTCTGTAGAAGTTTCTATGTGGGTGAAAATGATGTTGTCATGCCAAGTTACAACCTTTTCAGAGTTCATTTCTACTACTTTTCAAATTCAGGGTCATTTAGCTCAAAATAAATCATTAAATGCTTGAAAAATGTCAAATGAAGTCAAAAAGGGTTGAAAATTGATGATGTGCCTTTGAATGGTGCATATTAAACACACAAAAAGTACGGAGTTAAAATAAGTTATTAAAAATGAAATCCCTTTCTAATAGATGAGTTTTCGTCCGAAACCCTCATACTTCTTATGAGATTGTCCAATTTGTACACGAAGTGCAACCAGTTTTTGCCGCAACCCTCTCAACTCTCTAGAAGTTGCTATGTGGGTGAAATTATGATGTCATGCCAAGTTACAACCTTTTCAGAGTTCATTTGTACTGCTTTTCAAATTCAGGGTCATTTAGCTCAAAATAAATCATTAAATGCCTGAAAAATATCAAATGAAGTCAGAAAGGGTTGAATATGTATGATGTGCCTTTGAATGGTGCATATTGAACACACAAAATGTATGGAGTTAAAATAAGCTTTTAAAAATGAAATCCCTTTGTAATAGACGAGTTTTCGTCCGAAACCCTCATACTTCTTATGAGATTGTCCAATTTGTACACGAAGTGCATCCAGTTTTTGCCGTAACCCTCTCAACTCTCTAGAAGTTGCTATGTGGGTGAAATTATGATGCCATGCCAAGTTACAACATTTTTAGAGTTTATTTGTACTGCTTTTCAAACTCGAGATATGAATATTTGAAATGGCATTTAATCAAATTATCTTATACAGCAGTTGAAGTTGTTCAAACATGCATGGAAATGCCATAAACAGATTCTTTATATTTTTCTGATATTTTTTCATATGTTATTTATTTCCATTCGAGTCCTACGTTTTTTCTATGATTTTTTAAAGTTTAGGGGGTTTTTCTGAAAATAATAACTAATTAAGAAACACTTTTAGTACCGGTATGTGGCACGCACCGATACTAAAGGGTCTTTAGTACCGGTGCTAGCCACGCACCGGTACTAAAGGTCCACCGCCCCCGCGCTCTTTTGGCAGGACCTTTAGTACTGGTGCGTGGCTAGCACCGGTACTAAAGGGTCTTTAGTACCGGTGCGAGCCACGCGCCGGTACTAAAGGTCCACCGCCCCCGCGCTATGTTGGGAGGACCTTTAGTACCGGTGCATGGCTAGCACCGGTACTAAAGACCCTTTAGTACCAGTGCATGCCACGCACCGGTACTAAAGGTCTGTCTGGTATAAAAGGAGGACTTCGTCGTCCCAGGCCGAGCAACGCACCGGGAGAGCTCAACTTGCGCCGCAAGGCTGCCAAAATCGCCATTGCCGTCGCCCTCGCCGCCGTCGCTCTTTCCGCCATCGCCCTCATCGCCGTCGGTCTCGCCGTCGCCGCCGTCGCCGCCGTCGCCCTTGCCGCCGTTGCCCTCGCCGCCGTCGCCCTCGTCACCGTCGCCCTCGCCGTCGTCGCACCACCACCGCGCCATTGTCGTCGCCCTCACCACCGCCGTCGCCCTCGCCATTGTCGGTCGCGCCACCGTCGCCCTCACCACCGCCGCCCTCGCCGCCGTCACCCTCGCCTACCCGGACGCCGCCCCTCGCCGCCGTCGCCCTCACCACCGTCGTCGTCGCCCTCGCCACCGTCGCCCTCGCCGCGGTCGCCGTCGCCTACCCGGACGCCGCCCCTCGTCGCCGGTCCCGTCGCCGCCGGCCCGCTCACTCCGGCCGCCGCTCCGTGATCCCGTTGTCGCCACCCCGAGCCCATCGCCGACGCCACCTCTGGGTCAGGAGGCTAGGTGAGATCTCCCGGCCGATCCCTCTCCCCGACGATCGCCCCAATGATCGCCGGCCTAGTGTGTAGATGCTAGGGTATCTAGGGTCCCTCGACGTCGAACCCCGACACCCCGACACGACACCCCCGACACTCGACCCCGACCATGACACAACACCACTATTTAGTTAGTTACTTAGTTAGGTTGTCAGGTTATTAGGATATGTGTTAGTTTATGTTTTGTTTAGGTTTAATTTAGTTTATGTTTAGTTTAGTTTTAGGTTTAATTTAGTTTGGGTCATAATGCGTGTGTGACTTTCGGTCTGTCGTCGATCCTAATTTAGTTTAGGGTTTCAATCCCGACAGTTGTCGTGGGGGCGCTTCCTCTTTCTCCTCTTCTTTGCGATATACTCATCGATATATTGTGCACGAAGAGGAGAGGGGAAGCATCCATCACCGCTGGTCGAACCTATTACTACGAGAGAGTGTCCACCAACATATATACACCACCGTATCAATGTGAGAGAGTGCGCACCAACACACCATGAGATATGTGAGAGTTATTTAAGGGAAGTCTTGACAGACCGATAGTCACACACGCATTAGGATCCAAAGCGTGTCGTAATTCTTGATTTTGCTAGATGCTAAGTGTTAATTTTGCTAAGTGTTAATTTTGTTAAGTGTTAATTTTGCTAAGTTTTATTTAATTTGTTTTCATAATTAAGTGTTTCTTCTCGACGTTGATGATGCCGATCCCGCATCCTCGTTGTCGAGTCGCCGGAGGAGGTCACTTGCTTGAGCCGAGGGGCCCTGTCAGGGACTGGGTCCGTCGGGCTGGTACTGGGAGGTGCTGCCTTCCGGGCGGCGCAGCTTGGTGAGGAGCCAGCCCGTCGTCGACCCGAAGGTTCTGTGGTGGCGGCCGCATGGGCCACAGACGATCGAGAGGCTTGAGTCCCCCGCGGAGGTGATACAGTACCATGTCAGCAAGGAGAACGAGCACATCCGATGCTACATGGCAGCTTTGGAGTCCAGGTCCGACAATACCTGGCAGATTCTTTAGGGATCTCACTGGAGCTATGTTCCTGTGATGGTTCCTTCTCTTTGGGCGTCCACCGCCTGCCCCGATATCCGCCAGGCGCTAGGGTTCTAGCTAGATCGATATATTAGCTAGCTACTATTATGATGTATTATTATTATGTATTAGCTAGATCGATGGAGATTAGCCGATGTATTGAAAATTATCCAAGATTATGCAGATGAGATCTTTTCTAAGAACTATACTATATATGTATTCGATGATGCATTATTAATTAACTATCTGTTATTTTGCTTCTTGAATGCATGCTAATTTAAATACTAATTTGTTTTATCTATATTATTATGGACTAGTTATTAAGCTATGGACAATACCGGTAGAGCTCATGAAGAGGACATCTTTGACATGATATGCTCCTACGGAAACCAAGCAGACCTTCGAGGTGAATCACATGATCATGATGATGGCTCACAATATCTGAACGATCACGGTGATGGATGTGAGACCCAGGAAGAACAACTTACGTTCCAAAATCCGGAACAACCAACAATGTGTATTACATGTGTATTAATTGATTTGTATATATATATATATATATTAACAAATCTTTCTTATTTTAATTATCAGCCCTCCGTATCGAGCCAATCTAGTAGAAATGTACGAGGCGCTGCCAAAATATTGGATGGCAACGTAAAGCTCAATCTTGATGCTTTCAAACATAATGGCGAACCGACTCACCCTGAAGCCAATGCCAAGACATTTGTGCATCGATGCGGAGTGGTAGTTAGGGATGGAGTCCCGATCACAATGCATGAATGGATTCAGCCAAAGGAACCAAAACCAGGAGTGAATTATGTCGATACAAGAATTAAAGATGCCCTTTGGCGAGAGCTCATGGAGCATTTCACCCTACGAGATTCTCTCTCGGAGCGTCAAAGGAACAAAGTCAAGGAGTTTGCTCTCCATAAGATGGCCGGTGCGCTCCAGACTTGGAAGAAAAGATTATGGACCGAGTACAACACTAGAGGCAAGAAGGCGCCCAAATTCAAAGGAATATATGAGAAGGTAAGGGATCATGTGGACGCATTTCTCGAGTACAAGACATCGATGGCTGCTATGGAGAAGTCGGCAAAGAATAAGATAAAAGCTGAGAAAAAAAGGTATCACCATAAACTAGGGGCAGGATACAAGTGAGCCATTCCTAAGTGGGATGCATTAGAGAATAAGATGCTTGCTGAAGGGATCACTCCAGTAACCTTCAACTGGCCCAAGAGGTGCAGGAATTGGTTTTTTTCGCATGGGGGAAAGTTGGACCCAGCCACAGGGAAGATTATTGCACTGGCCAGTCTGAAGCATGCATCAGATGAGTTGATTCAAGCAATAAAAGATGCCCAAGAAGGACAGTTTCACCCCGATAGAGAGAACGACGAGCTTACACGCGCCCTCGGGAATGCCGAACACGGAGGATGAACACGAGGCATGGGCGTTGTTCCGTGGTACGAGGGGTTTGCGGGATGGCAGGACAGTTATAAAAGCCATTCGAGAAAAAAGAAGGTGGAAGCAGACCGACTTTCGAAGTTGGAACAGAAGTACGAGCAGCAGCAGCTGCAGATACAGGTCCTGACCCAGCAAAGGGAAACTCCGCAGCAGGAGGCAGGGGAAGAACCCGTCCCATCTACAATGCCGAAAAGCAGCGTGGGTTCCACGGGGGCACTGCTGGGTCACACCCCCGTGGATGATATCACCGAGAAGACATCTTGTGAGCTAATCCAGAAAATGAAGAACATACCCGTGCAGGTCGCGACGGGCTATGCTTTACCAAATACACCTGATGTTCTCTGGTAATGCGATCCGGTTCCAGCTGGGTATGCTCGTGTCGCGGTGGACGCAATAGAGCCGGGATATGATGAACTATTGCTTGACATCCCTGGAGGTGAGGGGGAGTCCACATTGGCAGAAGCCGGTCGTGGTCTCATTATATGGAGTAAGGACTACATCGTCTTTCCACAGTCGGCGCTAAGGCCACCGGCTCCTCCTATTATCGATGTCCAGCGCGAGGGATCCCAACCAGAGGCATCGCAGCGCCAGCAGTCCTCCCCACCTCGCCAGCAGTCCTCCCCACCTTGCCAGCAGTCACCTTGGCAGCAGTCCTCCCCACCTCGAGCTCCCCCACAGTCGTCCCCACCTCGAGAGGCGTCCCACCTCGCCAGCAGTCCTCCCCACCTCGCCATGAGCAGTCCTCCCAACCTCGGTACGGAGCACAATGCGAGTCCATATCATCATCGATATCGATCTCCGTCGCGTGAGCCGACTCCACCCCGGCAGCAGTCCCGCCAGCAGGGCTCCTAAAAGAGGAAGGCCACCAGCAGTCCTCTTCGAAAGAAAGCAAAGAAGAAACCCAAGCCTCCGGCCAAAAGGAAGTTGCCTTATGACATGACATCGGAGGAAAATAAAATTGAATGCGATCTCCAAGTGAAAGCCTTTTTTGCGAAGAAGACCATGCCGCCAAAGGAGGTAATACCCAGGGAAGTCCAAGAGCACTTTATGGAACACTTTATTGATCGACCCCCGGCATATGTCGAGCGTATGCCGACAGACTATGAGTGAAAAATTCAGAAGGCAAGTGAGCAAAGAAGTCGGCCCAGCCCAAGGAAGAAGTCGGGAAGTACGGCATCAACTAGCGGGAAAACAGATCCCCAGCTTGGAGAACAATCCAAGCAATCGATCTCTTCGCTCAAGGTGAGTACCAATCCAAGCAAGCAACCGATCCAACCAGTCGACATGCAAGGCAACCCAATTGACCTCGAAGTACTAAAGGCTGCAGGTCTCACTCTTGACCAAATCCTTGGCACCGTGGAAATCCACGGGTACGATGCAACTGAGTACGCAATGCAATATGTCATCGAAAAACCACTTGTCACACCCGAGCAGTACAAGGAACTACCAAATGCGATGCGACGGTTGCATGATTGGTACATGCATGAAGCAAAGCGAGGGGAGACGGCGATCATGGTCAAAGTAAGGAAATAGCATTACGTCAATGCATGTGACATATGTCTTGAATTCTCAGAACTTTTCCAGTTATACCACATGGACTCTATGGACAAAACTCTCATCAGTTGCTATTGTCTATAAGTGATTTATATCTTTAGTAATTTAAGTCTTTAGCTAAGATATCATTCATTGGCTTATCCTCACTATATATGTTCTTTTCTACGCTATTATGCAGATTAAAGATGTGGGAATTGAAACAAGAGGGAATCGATGACATTGGGTTCATCGACCCAAGTACCGTTAATGGTCATGTGGTAAAACATTATGCCAAGGACACAGAAGATCCCTTGGAAAATTTTCTAGAGGCACTAATGAATACCAAATCTACTATAATATTTCCTTACAACATGGGGTGAGTGTTTACTCTCTTGTATACTACAAATTCTATTTTTGCTTACTAGCTCGCTGTCAAGTGTAGTTGATGAGTTATATGCGCATACCTGCTTAATTATATAAACTTCCGCGTAGAGACCACTATATCCTCCTATATATTATGCTCACGGATGGACTTGTTCAAGTGTACGACTCACTAGATACACCAGAACAATCATACGTGGACTTGTATTTTATGATAGAACGGTACTTTCAATCTTTATCGACCTCAGTTTCTTTCATTATTTCCTGATATAAAAAGTAATTATAATAACTCTTTCGTTCTTTTTCTTTGCCGGGTAGTGTTTGAAAAAAGATGATAGAAAAAAACCATCACGGTCGTCAATGGAAACCGAAGCTGAAGTGGAAAAAGATGCAGGTAATTAAGTAGTACTACTAGGTCCGCGCATCTCATTAATTCTATTTTCAATACCATTATCATGCTCGATTATTAATTATCTTATTCAATTCTATTCTGTTGCAAAGTGCGCGAAGCAGCCACAGGGGACAAATTTATGTGGATATTTCCTCTGCGAGAACATTCGCATCCAGACCTAAAGTCATATACGTCGCAGAGGAGCACGTGAAAGACAACTCCAGGTTTGGCAGATGATGTCGAAGCTCTCACTCGAGAAATGCTTTGTAGCACTTCAAGAGGAATTTGCGGCATTTCTTCTTCAACATGTCATTCATGTAAACGGAGAGCACTATTCCTTACCGCCGCCTCAATAATGCCAGCAAATTAGTAGTATATATATTGTGTATGATATATTGTATATTATATTACATATATATATATATGCATGAACTTGTGTACTGTTTATAGTATGTAGCACCGTAAAATAAATTTGAAATGAATTGAAAACGCAAAAAATAGAGAGGGAAATTAAAACCTAATTAAAAGCTAAAACCAAAAAAACAGAAGACTTAGTACCGGTTGGTATCACCAACCGGTACTAAAGGTCTTCCACCACCAGTCACGCAGGCAACCACGTGGAGGGCCTTTAGTACCGGTTCGTCGTCCAACCGGTACTAAAGGTCTAGACCTTTAGTCCTGACCCGTTAGTACCGGTTGGGGAACCTGTACTAAAGGTCCATCCGGCCCGAGACTATAGGCATGTTCTGCACTAGTGTGTCGGTGCTTTCAAGATGGAGATCGAAAGCACAAGTTCTTGGCCATATCATGTCACTTATGATTTGCATGTGATTTTAATCCTTTTATGCACCTTGTTTTCCTTAGGACGACGGTAGCATTATAAGGTGATCCCTGACTTAATTTCAAGATAAATTGTGCTCTCCCCGAGTGTGCACCGTTGCAAAAGTTCATCGTGTCGAGACACCACGTGATGATCGGGTGTGATAGACTCTATGTTCACATACAACGGGTGCAACCCAGTGTTGCACATGCAGAACACTCGGGTTAAACTTGACGAGCCTAGCATGTACAGACATGGCCTCGGAACACAAGAGAACGAAAGGTCGAACATGAGTCATATAGTAGATATGATCAACATGATGATGTTCACCATTGAAACTACCTTAACTCACGTGATGATCGGACTTGAGTTGGTGAATTTGGATCATGTATCACTCGAATGACCGGAGGGATGTCAATTTGAGTGGGAGTTCTTAACTAATATGATTAATTGAACTTATTATCATGAACATAATCAGTAATGTCTTTGCAAAATTATGTTGTAGACTACTAGCTCATGCTGTAGCTCCCTTGAATTTGTATATGTTCCTAGAGAAATAGAGTTGAAAGATGATGGTAGCAATGTTGTGGACTGGCTTCGTGATTTGAGGATTGTCCTCATTGCTGCACAGATGGCTTATGTCCTTAATGCACCGCTCGGTGCACCAACCCCTCTAGCGACATATATAGACGTTGTGAACATCTGACAGGCATGTTCTGATCACTACTTGATAGTTTAGTGCGTCATGCATTATGGATTAGAATTGAGACTTCGAAACGTTTTCAATGTCACGGAACATATGAGATGTTCTAAGAGCTGAAATTAGGATCTCAGGCTTGTGCCCGTGTTGCAAGATATGAGATCTCCAACAAGATTCTTTGCCTACAAGATAAAGGAGAATAGCTCAATCGTTGAGCATGTACTCAGATTGTCTGGGTGCTACAATCACTTAAATCGAGTGGGAGTTGATCTTCCAGATAAGATAGTGATTGATATAGTTCTCCAAGTCATTGTCACTAAGCTACTAGAACTTGGTGATGAACTATAAAATGCCAGGGATAGAAATAATGATCCCTGAGCTGTTTGCGATGTTTGACACCGTGAAGGTAGAAATCAAGAAGGAGCGTCAAGTGTTGATGGTTAGTCAAACCACTAGTTTTCAGAAGGGCAGGAGCAAGGAGGGAAACTTCATGGATGGCAAGTCGGTTGCTGCTCCAATGAAGCAGCCCAAAATTGAACCCAAACCTGAGACTAAGTGCTTCGATTATGAGGAGAGCGGTCGCTGAAGTGGAACAACCCTAGATACTTGGTAGATAAGAAGGCTAGCAACATCGACAGAAGTATATTTGATATACGTGTTATTGATGTGTACCTTGCGAGTACTCCTAGTAGCACCTGGGTATTGGATACCTGTTCGGTTGCTAAATGTTAGTAACTCGAAATAAAAGCTACGGAATAAACGGAGAACTAGCTAAGGGTGAGGTGACGATGTCTGTTGGAAATGTTTCCAAGGTTGATGTGGTCAACATTGCACGCTCTCTCTATCTTCGGGATTAGTGACGAACCTAAATAAATGTTATTTGGTGTTTTGTGTTGAGCATGAACGTGATTAGATCGTGTTTATTGCAACACGGTTATTCATTTAAGTTAGATAATAATGGTTATTCTGTTTAAATGAATAATACCTTCAATGGTCATGCACCCAGTGAGAATGGTTTGTTGAATCTTGATCGTAGTAATACACATGTTCATAACATTGATGCCAAAAGTTACAAAGTTAATAATAATAGTACCACATACTTGTGGCAATGCTGCTAAATGTCATATTGGTATAAAACGCATGAAGAAACTCCATGTTGATGGATCTTTGGACTCATTCGATTTCGAATCGGTTGAGACATGCGAACCATGCCTCTTGGTCAAGATGACTAAGGACCCCATTTTCTTGTTTGATGGAGTGGGCAAGTGATTTATTGGAAATGATACATGTTGATGTATGCAATCCAATGAGTCTTATAGCGTGCGGTGGATATCGTTATTTTCTTACCTTCACTAATGATTTGAGTAGATATAGTGTATATTTACTTAATGAAACACAAGTCTGAATCATTGGAAAGGTTCAAACAAATTCAGAGTGAATTTTAAGATCATCATGGCAAGAATAAATGTGTGTGATATGATCGTGGAGGTGAATATCTGAGTTACGAGTTTGGCATAAAACTTTAGACAATGTGAAAGTTGTTTCACAACACATGCCACCTGGAACACCATAGCGTGGTGGTGTGTTCGAACGTCATAGTCATGCTCTATTGGATATGGTGTGTGCTATGATGTCTCTTCTCATTTTGCTACTATAATTTTGGGGTTATGCATTAGAAACAACTACATTCACTTTAAATAGGGCACCATCTAAATCCGTTGAGATGACACCATATGGTTTGATAGAAACCTAAGCTGTTATTTCTTAAAGTTTGGGGCTGCAACACTTATGTGAAAAAGGTTTTCAACTAATGAGCTCAAACCCAAAGCGGACAAATGCATCTTCATAGAATACCCTAGGAACAGTTGGGTAAACCTTCAATCTCAGATCCAAGCATAAATTGTTTGTTGTTAAAATTGGGTCCTTTCTCGAGAAAGAGTTTCTCTCGAATGAATTGAGTGGGAGGAAGATACAACTTGATGAGGTTGTTGAACCTTTGTTCAACCAGAGAGTAGCGCAGCGTAGGAAGATGTTTCTGTGAAGCTTATCTTAGTTGAAGAGGAAGTTAATGATGATGATCATGAAGCTTCGGATCAAGTTACTATCGAACCTCGTAGGTCGACAAGGATGTGTACTGCTCCTGAGTGGTACGACAACCCTGTCTTGGAGGTCATGTTGTTGGACAACGATGAACCTACGAGCTGTGGAGAAGCGATGATGGGCCTGGATTCCGACAAATGGTTAGAG
Organism: Hordeum marinum; assembly: GCA_022496015.1. Classification (NCBI taxonomy): domain Eukaryota; kingdom Viridiplantae; phylum Streptophyta; class Magnoliopsida; order Poales; family Poaceae; genus Hordeum; species Hordeum marinum. The sequence goes on from CM039678.1 coordinate 118,161,912, forward strand.
GCCATGAAATCCGAGAAAGGATCCATGTATGAAAACCACGTCTAGAGTTTAGTAGACTTGCTCGTTGGACGGTAGGTCGTTGAGTACAAATGGATGTTTAAAATGAAGACGGACGCTCATGGTAAATGTCACCATTTGTAAAGCTCGACTTGTTGCAAAGAAGATTACGACAAGTTCAAGGGGTTGACTGCTATGAGACTTTCTCACACATACCGATGGTAAAGTCTGTTGGAATTATGTTAGCAGTTGCTGCATTTTTCAATTATGAAATCTGGCAGATGGATGTCAAAACATCATTTCCTTAACGGCTTACATGAGGAAAGGTTGTATGTGATACAACCAGAAGGTTTTGTCAGTCCTAAGGATGCTAAAAGGTGTGCAAGCTTTAGTGATGCTTCTATGAACTGAAGCAAGCATCTCAGAGTTGGAATATACACTTGGATGAGGTGAACAAAGTTTTTGAGTCTATACAAAGTTTATGAGAAACTTGTATTTACAATAAAGTGAGTGGGAGCACTATAGAGTTTCTGGTAAGCATATGTGGTTGACATATTTTTGATCAGAAATGATGTAGAATTTCTGGAAAGCATAAACGGTTGTTTGAAAAGAGTTTTTCAAAGGAAGGCCTGGATAAAGCTACCTAATTTTTGAGCATCAAGATCTATAGAGATAGATCAAGATGCTGGATGAGACTTTGAATGAGTACATACCTTGACAAGATTTTGAAAGAGTTCAAAATGGATTAGTCAGAGAGAAGTGTTCTCGCCTGCTTTGTAAGGTGTGAAGTTGAGTGAGACTCAAAGCTCGACCACGCCAGAAGAAAGAGAAAGGACGAATGGCATCCCCTATGCCTTAGCCATAGGCTCTGTATAGTATGCCATGCTGTGTACCGCACCTGTGTGTGCGTTGCCATGAGTCCGTCAAGGGGTACAAGAGTGATCCAGGAGTGGATCACTGGACAGCGGTCAAGATCATCCTTAGTAACTAAAAGATGAAGGAAATGTTTCTCGATTATGGAGGTAAGAAAGAGTTCATCGTAAAGAATTACGTCGATGCAAGCTTTGACACCAATCTAGGTGACTCTTAGTAGCAATCCGGATACGTATAGTAGAGCAGCCATTTGGAATAGCTCCAAGTGGAGTGTGGTAGCAGTGTTTACGGTTTGACATAGAGATTTGCAAAGTACACACGGATCTGAATGTTGCAGACCCGTTGACTATAAGACCTCTCTCACATGTGAAGCATGATCGAACCCCAGAACTCATTGGGTGTTAGATTCATAACAATGTGAATCACATGGTGATGTGAACTAGATTATTGACTCTAGTGCAAGTGGGGGACTATTGGAAATATGCCCTAGAGGCAATAAATAAAGTGTTTATTATTATATTTCCTTGTTCATGATAATCGTTTATTATCCATGCTATAATTGTATTGATTGGAAACACATTACATGTGTGGGTAAATAGACAACACTTTGTCCCTAGTATGCCTCTAGTGAACTAGATTGTTGGTCAAAGATGGTCAAGGTTTCCTAGCCATTGACATGTGATGTAATTTCATAACGAGATCACATCATTAGGAGAATGATGTGATGGACAAGACCCAAACTACAAACATAGCATATGATCGTGTTAGTTTATTGCTACTGTTTTCTGCATGTCAAGTATATGTTCCTATGACCCTGAGATCATGCAACTCATGGACACCGGAAGAGTGCTTTGTGTGTATCGAACGTCGCAACGTAACTGGGTGACTATAAAGGTGCTCTACAGGTATCTCCGAGGGTGTCTGTTGGGTTGGCATGGATCAAGACTGGGATTTGTTACTCCGTGTGACGGAGAGGTATCTCAGGACCCACTCGGTAATACAACATCACAATAAGCCTTGCAAGCAATGTGACTAAGTGTTAGTCACGGGATCTTGTATTACAGAACGAGTAAAGAGACTTTCCTGTAACAAGGTTGAACTAGGTATGGAGATACCGACGATCGAATCTCGGGCAAGTAACAAACCGAAGAACAAAGGGAACATCATACGGGATTAACTGCCTCCTTGACATAGAGGTTCGACCGATAAAGATCTTCATAGAATATGTAGGAACCAATATGGGCATCTAGGTCCCTCTAATGGTTATTGACCGTAGAGGTGTCTCGGTCATGTCTACATAGTTCTCGAACCCGCAGGGTCTGCACACTTAAGGTTCGGTGACGGTTCGGTAGTATAGAGTTATGTATGGTGGTGACCGAAGGTTGTTCAGAGTCCCATATGAGGTCCCATACATCACTAGGAGGTTCGGAATGGTCCGGAGGTAAATATTGATATATAGGAAGTCCTATTTTGGTCGCCAGAAAAGTTTTGGGCTCATCGGTAGTGTATCGAGAGTGTCGGTAGTGTACCCGGAGACCATCGGGAGGGGTATTTCGACCCAAGAGGCTACATGGGCTGTGGGATAGTGAATACCAGCCCTTAGTGGGCTGGTGTAAGTCCCACACAAGGCCCATGCGGCTGGGAGATAAAACCCAAAGAGAAAAAGCTGGAAAAAAGACAAAATAGGGAGGAATCCTAGTCCTACTAGGATTGGAGGAGGAGTCCTCCTCTCCTCCTTGATTCGGCCGAACCAAGGGCTGGACCCTTGAGGGCCAAGCCTCCTCCTCTATTAATCATATATATACTAGAGGTTTTAGGGTTTTTGGCACTAGATTTTCAGCCACGTGTTACCCGTTCCTCTAGTGCATAGTTTCTCCTCTAGATCGGATTTCTGCAGTGCTTAGGCGAAGCCCTACCGGAATAGCTCCACCACCATCACCGGAGCACCGTCACGCTTCCGGAGAACTCTTCTACCTATCCGCTACCTCTTGCTGGATCAAGAAGGCGGAGATCGTCATCGAGCTGTACGTGTGCTGAACGCGGAGGTGTCGTCCGTTCGGCGCTAGATCGGAAGGACCGTGATCAAGATCGCGAGACGGATCATGATGAGTTTGTTGGAAATATGCCCTAGAGGCAATAAATAAAGTGTTTATTATTGTATTTCCTTGTTCATGATAATCGTTTATTATCCATGCTATAATTGTATTAATTGGTAACATGGATACATGTGTGGATACATAGACAAACACAATGTCCCAAGTATGCCTCTAGTGAACTAGCTCGTTGATCGAAAGATGGTTAAGGTTTCCTAGCCATTGACATGTGATGTCATTTGATAATGAGATCACATCATTAGGAGAATGATGTGATGGACAAGACCCAAACTACAAACATAGCATATGATCGTGTTAGTTTATTGCTACTGTTTTCTGCATGTCGAGTATATGTTCCTATGACCATGAGATCATGCTACTCACAGATATCGGAGGAGTACCTTGTGTGTATCAAACGTTGCAACGTAACTGGGTGAAAATAAAGGTGCTCTACAGGTGTCTCCGAGGGTGTCTGTTGAGTTGGCATGGATCAAGACTGGGATTTGTTACTCCGTGTGACGGAGAGGTATCTCAGGGCCCACTCGGTAATACAACATCACAATAAGCCTTGCGAGCAATGTGACTAAGTGTTAGTTGCGAGATCTTATATTACGGAATGAGTAAAGAGACTTGCCAGTAACAAGGTTGAACTAGGTATGGAGACACCGATGATCGAATCTCGGGCAAGTAACATACCGAAGAACAAAGGGAACATCATACGGGATTAACTAAATCGTTGACATAGAGGTTCGACCGATGAAGATCTTCATAGAATATGTAGGAACCAATGTGGACATCCAAGTCATGCCATTGGTTATTGACCGTAGAGGTGTCTCAGTCATGTCTACATAGTTCTCGAACCCGTAGGGTCTGCACACTTAAGGTTTGGTGACGTTTCGGTAATATAGAGTTATGTATGGTGGTGACTGAAGGTTTTTAGGAGTCCCGGATGAGATCCCAGATGTCACGAGGAGCTCCGTAATGGTCTGGAGGTAAAGATTCATGTATAGGAAGTCCTGTTTTGGTCGTCGGAAAAGTTTCGGGCTCATCGGTAGTGTACCGGGAGGCCTCCGGGAGGGGTATTTCGACCCAATAGACTTCATGGGCTGTGGAAGAGTGAATATCAGCCCTTAGTGGGCTGGTGGAAACTCCCACACAAGGCCCATGTGGGTGGAGGAAAAAAACAATAGGAAAAGGTGGGAAAAAAAGGCAAAAAGGAGCAATCCTAGTCCTACTAGGATTGGAGGAGGAATCCTCCTCTCCTAGTAGGTTCGGCCGAACCAGCTAGCCTTGGAGGCCAAGGCTGCCTCCTCTCCTCCTCTCCTCCTATATCTACTAGAGGGTTTTGGGTTTTTGCACGAGATTTTCAGCCACGTGCTACCCGTTCCTCCAGTGCATAGTTTCTCCTCTAGATCGGTTTTCCACAGTGCTTAGGCGAAGCCCTGCCGGAATTGCTCCACCACCATCGCCTGAGCGCCGTCTGTCTGCCGGAGAACTCTTCTTCCTCTCCACTCCTTCTTGTTGGATCAACACGATGGAGATCGTCATCAAGCTGTATGTGTGCTGAACGCAGAGGTGCCGTCCGTTCGGTGCTAGATCGGAAGGATCGTGATCAAGTTCATGGGATGGATCTTTATCGGATCACGGGACGGATCGTGATTGGATCGCGGGACAGATCGTGATTGGATCGCGGGACGCACGGCGATTTGGATCGCGAAGACGTTCGACTACACCAACCGCGTTTCTTAACGCTTCCCGCTTAGCGATCTACAAGGGTATGTAGATCCACTCTCCCTCTCGTAGATGCTCATCACCATGGATAGATCTGCATGTGCGTAGGAAATTTTTTGTTTCCCATGCTACGTTCCCCTACAGTGGTATCATGAGCTAGGTCTATGTGTTGATGAGATCTCGAGTAGAACACAAAAGGTTTGTGGGCGTTAATGCTTAGATTGCTTCCTCCCTTAGTCGGATTTTGGTTCAGCGGTATTGTGATCTAAAGCGGCCCGGACCAACATTACTCGTACGCTTACAAGAAACCGGTTCCCTCAACGCAACTTGTTGCCTAGATGGCTTGCGGGTGGCAGTTTCTCTCACTTTAGTTGGATCGGATTCGACAAAGGCGGTCCTTGAGAAGGTTGAAAAGCAAATTATGTATCATCGTTGTGGTTTATGCGTAGGTGAGAATCGTTCTTGCCACAAACCCATAGTAGCCACATAAAACATGCAACAACAATTAGAGGACGTCTAACTTGTTTTTGCATGGTATGTTGTGATGTGATATGGCCAATTATATGATGTGATATATGTGATGTATGAGATGATCATGTGATGTATAGAATTTCATGACTTGCATGTCGATGAGTGCGGCAACCGACAGGAGCCATAGGGTTGTCTTTAATTATTGTATGACCTGCATGTCAATCATTAAGCGCTATGTACTACTCTACTTTATCGCTAAACGGTAGCAATTGTAGTAGAAGCATGCAGGGCGTGACAACCTCGATGGCTATATCATGTCACTTATTAATTGCATGTGATGATGACGATGACGATGACGATGACGATGAAGTTCATGTCGGTGCTTTCAAGATGGAGATCTAAAGCACAAGTTCATGGCCATATCATGTCACTTATGAATTGCATGTGATGTTAATCCTTTTATGCACCTTGTTTTTCTTAGTACGATGGTAGCATTATAAGGTGATCCCTCACTTAAATTTCAAGATAAAATTGTGTTCTCCCCGAGTGTGCACCGTTGCGAAAGTTCGTCGTGTTGAGAAACCACGTGATGATCAGGTGTGATAGACTCTATGTTCACATACAACGGGTGCAAGCCAGTGTTGCATGCGTAGAACACTCGGGTTAAACTTGACGAGCCTAGCATGTACAGACATGGCCTCGGAACACAACATACCGAAAGGTCGAACATGAGTCATATAGTAGATATGATCAACATAATGATGTTCACCATTGAAGCCACCTCAACTCACATGATGATCGGACTTAGGTTGGTGGATTTGGATCATGTGACACTCAGATGACCTGAGGGATGTCAATTTGAGTGGGAGCTTTAGTAATTTGATTAACTAAACTCATTATCTTGAACAATAGTCTAAGTGAACTTTGCATATTTATGTTGTAGATCAATGGCTCGCGCAGTAGCACCCCTGAATTTTAATGCATTCCTAGAGAAAGCTAAACTGAAAGATGATGGAAGTAACTTTGTTGACTGGGCCCGTAATCTGAGGATTATCCTCACGGCTTCCCAGAAATCATATGTCCTTGATGCACCGCTTGGTGACCAACCAGAAGACATGACCTCCAAAGACATTAAGAACGCTTGGGAGGCACGTCCTGGAGATTACTCAATAGTTTAGTGTGCAATATTGTATGGCTTAGAACCGGAACTTCGAAGACGTTTTGAAAGTCATGGAGCATATGAGATGTTCCAGGAGTTGCAGTTTATCTTTCAGAAGAACGCCCGGATCGAGAGGTATGAAACCTCCGATAAGTTCTATGCTTGAAAGAGGGAGGAGAAAGGGTCTATCAGTGAACATATACTCAGAATGTCTGGGTATTCAACTCGTCTAGCGGAGTTGGGAATTGCCCTTCCGCCAGAGGCGATCACTGCCAGAGTTCTTCAATCACTGCCACCTAGTTACAAGAGCTTTGTGATGAACTATAACATGCACGGGATGAACAAGTCAGTCGCCGAGCTGTTTGCGATGCTAAAAGTCGCTGAGTCTGAAATCCAGGAAGAACATCAAGTGTTGATGGTCGAAAAAACCACTAGTTTCAAGAAAAATGGCAAAGTCAAGGGCAAGGGCAAGAAGGGTAAAACCAAGAAGGATGGCAAAGCAGTTGCTACTCCTGTAAAGAAGCCCAAGCATGGACCCAAGCCAGAAACTGAGTGCTTTCATTGCAAGGGAACTGGTCACTGGAAGCGGAACTACCCCAAGTACCTGGCTGACAAGAAGGCGGCCAACGAGAAACAAGGTATATATGATATACATTTTATTGATGTGTACCTTACTAGCTCTTGTAGTAGTGCCTGGGTATTTGATACCGGTTTGGTTGCTCACATTTGCAACTCAAAGCAGGAACTACGGAATAAACGAAGGCTGGCAAAGGACGAAGTGACGATGCGCGTGGGAAATGGTTCCAAGGTTGATGTGATCGCTGTCGGCATGCTCTCTCTTTGATTACCATCGGGATTAGTGATGAACCTGAATAATTGTTATTTAGTGCCTGCGTTAAGCATGAACATTATATCTGGATCTTGTTTATTGCGAGACGGTTACTCATTTGAATCAGAGAATAAAGGTTGTTCTATTTGTATGAGTAATATCTTTTATGGTCATGCACCCAATGTTAGGGGTTTATTCATATTGAATCTCTATAGTGATGACACACATGTTCATAACATTGATGCCAAAAGATGTAGAGTTGATAATACCACTTTCTTGTGGCACTGCCGATTAGGTCATATTGGTGTAAAACACATGAGGAAGCTCCATGCTGATGGACTTTTGGAGTCACTTGATTTTGAATCGCTTGACACATGTGAACCATGCCTCATGGGAAAGATGACTAAAACGCCGTTCTCTAGAACAATGGAACGGGCAAGTGACTTATTGGAAATCATACATACTGATGTGTGCGGTCCGATGAATGTTACAGCGCGTGGTGGATATCGTTATTTTATCACCTTCACTGATGACTTAGGTAGATATGGGTATATTTACTTAATGAAACACAAGTCTGAAACGTTTAAAAAGTTCAAGCAATTTCAGAGTGAAGTTGAAAATCATCGTAACAAGAAGATTAACTTCCTACGATCTGATCGAGGAGGTGAATATCTGAGTTATGAGTTTGGCAGTCACTTAAGACAGTGTGGAATTGTTTCACAGTTGACACCGCCCGGAACACCACAGCGTAATGGTGTGTTCGAACGTCGTAATCGAACCTTATTAGATATGGTGCATTCTATGATGTCTCTTGTTGATTTGCCACTATCGTTTTGGGGTTATGCATTAGAGACAGCTGCATTCACTTTAAATAGGGCACCATCAAAATCCGTTGAGACGATGCCATATGAACTATGGTTTGGCAAGAGGCCAAATTTGTCATTTCTTAAAGTTTGGGGATGTGATGCTTATGTCAAAAAGCTTCAGCCTGAAAAGCTGGAACCCAAAGCGGAGAAATGCGTCTTCATAGGATACCCGAAAGAGATAGTCGGGTATACCTTCTATCTCAGATCCGATGGCAAAGTGTTTGTCGCTAAGAACAGAACTTTTCTTGAGAAAGAGTTTCTCTCGAAAGAATTGAGTGGGAGGAAAATAGAGCTTGATGAGGTTATTGAACCTTTACTTCAACCAGAAAGTAGTGTAACACAAAAAGATGTTTTTGTGGAACCTACGACGGTAGAAGAGGAAGTTAATGATGATGATCATGAAGATTCGGATCAAGTTGCTATTGAACCTCGTAGGTCGACAAGGCCACGTACTACCCCTGAGTGGTATGGCAACCCTGTCTTGGAGGTCATGTTGTTGGACAACAATGAACCTACGAGCTATGGAGGAGCAGTGATGGGCCCGGATTTCGAGAAATGGTTAGAGGACATGAAATCCAAGATGGGATCCATGTATGAAAACAAAGTATGGACTTTGGAAGTATTACCTAAAGGGCAAAAGGCCATTCAGAACAAATGGATCTTTAAGAAGAAGACAGACGCGGACGGTAATGTCACCGTCTATAAAGCTTGACTTGTGGCAAAGGGTTTTTCACAAGTTCGAGGAGTTGACTACGATGAGACTTTCTCACACATAGCGATGCTTAAGTCTGTCAGAATCATGTTAGCAATACCTGCTTATTTCGACTATGAAATTTGGCAGATGGATGTCAAAACAGCGTTCCTCAACGGTTTCCTTGTGGAAGAGTTGTATATGATGCAACCCGAAGGTTTTGTCGATCCAGAGAATGTTGACAAAGTTTGCAAACTCCAGCGATCCATTTATGGACTAGTGCAAGCATCTCGGAGTTGGAATAAGCACTTTGATGAGGTGATCAAAGCGTTTGAGTTTATACAAGTTTACGGAGAAGCTTGTATTTACAAGAAAGTGAGTGGGAGCTCTATAGCATTTCTAGTATTATATGTGGATGACATATTGCTGATTGGAAACAATATAGAAATGCTGGAAAACGTGAAGGAATATTTGAACAAGAGTTTTTCAATGAAGGGCCTAGGAGAAGCTGCTTTCATATTAGGCATTAAGATCTATAGAGATAGATCGAGACGCTTAATAGCACTTTCACAAAGCACATAACTTGACAAAGTTTTGAAGTAGTTCAAAATGGAACAGTCCAAGAAGGGGTTCTTGCCTGTGTTACAAGGTGTGAAGTTGAGTAAGACTCAATGCCCAACAACTGCAGAAGATAGAGAAAAGATGAGTGTCATCCCCTATGCTTCAGCCATAGGCTATATCATGTATGCAATGTTGTGCACAAGACCCGATGTCAGCCTTGCCATAAGTATGGCCGGAAGGTTTCAAAGTGATCCTGGAATGGAGCACTGGCAAGCGGTCAAGAATATCCTTAAGTACCTGAAAAGGACTAAGGAAATGTTTCTCGTTTATGGAGGTGATGAAGAGCTCGTCATAAAGGGTTACGTCGACGCAAGCTTTAACACTGATCCAGACGACTCTAAGTTGCAAACTGGATACGTATTTATTCTTAACGGTGGAGCGGTAAGCTGGTGCAGTTCCGAGCAAAGCGTGGTAGCTGATTCTACGTGCGAAGCGGAATACATCACAGCCTCGGAGGCGGTGAAGGAAGGTGTCCGGATGAAGCAGTTCATGACAGATCTTGGAGTAGTGCCCCGTGCACTGAATCCAATGAACCTGTTCTGTGACAACACTAGTGCCATTGCTCTGGCCAAGGAACCAAGGTTTCACAAGAGGACCGGACACACAAAGCGATGCTTCAACTCCATCCACGATTACATCGTGGAGAAAGACATAAATATTTGCGAAGTGCACACGGATCTGAATGTTGCAGAACCGTTGACTAAACCTCTTCCAAGGGCTAAACATGATCAACACCAGAACTGCATGGGTATTGATTCATTACAATGTAAATCACATAGTGATGTGAACTAGATTATTGACTCTAGTGCAAGTGGGAGACTGTTGAAAATATGCCCTAGAGGTAATAAATAAAGTGTTTATTATTGTATTTCCTTGTTCATGATAATTGTTTATTATCCATGCTATAATTGTATTAATTGGAAACATGGATACATGTGTGGATACATAGACAAACACAATGTCCCTAGTATGCCTCTAGTGAACTAGCTCGTTGATCGAAAGATGGTTAAGGTTTCCTAGCCATGGACATGAGATGTCATTTGATAACGGGATCACATCATTAGGAGAATGATGTGATGGACAAGAACCAAACTACAAACGTAGCTTATGATCGTGTCAATTTATTGCTACTATTTTCTGCATGTCAAGTATATGTTCCTATGACCATGAGATCATGCAACTCACAGATATCAGAGGAGTACCTTGTGTGTATCAAACGTCGCAACATAACTAGGTGACTATAAAGGTGCTCTACAGGTGTCTCCGAGGTTGTCTGTTGAGTTGGCATGGATCAAGACTGGGATTTGTTACTCCGTGTGACGGAGAGGTATCTGAGGGCCCACTCGATAATACAACATCACAATAAGCCTTGCAAGCAATGTGACTAAGTGTTAGTTGCGAGATCTTGTATTACAGAACGAGTAAAGAGACCTGCCAGTAACGAGGTTGAACTAGGTATGGAGATACCCACGATCGAATCTCGGGCAAGTAACATACCGAAGAACAAAGGGAACATCATACGAGATTAACTGAATCCTTGACATAGTGGTTCGACCGATGAAGATCTTCGTAGAATATGTAGGAACCAATGTGGACATCCAGGTCCCGCCATTGGTTATTGACCATAGAGGTGTCTCGGTCATGTCTACATAGTTCTCGAACCCGCAGGGTCTGCACACTTAAGGTTTGGTGACGTTTCGATAATATAGAGTTATGTATGGTGGTGACCCAAGGTTGTTCGGAGTCCTGTATGAGATCCCGGACGTCACGAGGAGCTCCGGAATGGTCCGGAGGTAAAGATTCATATATAGGAAGTCCTTTTTTGGTCGCCGGAAAAGTTTCGGGCTCATCAGTAGTGTACCGGGAGTGCCGGTAGTGTACCAGGAGGCCTCCGGGAGGGGTATTTCGACCCAAGAGACTTCATGGGCTGTGGGAGAGTGAATATCGGACCTTAGTGGGCTGGTGGAAACTCCCACACAAGGCCCATGTGGCTGGAGGAAAAACCCAATAGGAAAAGGTGGAAAAAAAGACAAAAATGAGCAATCCTAGTCCTACTAGGATTGGATGAGGAATCCTCCACTCCTAGTAGGTTCGGCCGAACCAGCTAGCCTTGGAGGCCAAGGCTGCCTCCTCTCCTCCTCTCCTCCTATATATACTAGAGGGTTTGGGGTTTTTGCACGAGATTTTCAGCCACGTGCTACCCGTTCCTCCAGTGCATAGTTTCTCCTCTAGATCGGTTTTCTGCAGTGCTTAGGCGAAGCCCTGCCGGAATTGCTCCACCACCATCGCCGGAGCGCCGTCAGGCTGCCGGAGAAATATTATTCCTCTCCACTCCTTCTTGCTGGATCAATATGGTGGAGATCGTCATCAAGCTGTACGTGTGCTGAACGCGGAGGTGCCATCCGTTCGGTGCTAGATCGGAAGGATCGTGATCAAGTTCATGGGACGGATCGTGATCAAGTTCGTGGGACGGATCGTGATCAGGTCGTGGGATGGATCGTGATTGGATCGCGGGACGGATCGTGATTGGATCGCGGGACGCACGGCGATTTGGATCGCGAAGACGTTCGACTACACCAACCGCGTTTCTTAACGCTTCCCGCTTAGCGATCTACAAGGGTATGTAGATCCACTCTCCCTCTCGTAGATGCTCATCACCATGGATAGATCTGTGTGTGCAGAGGAAAATTTTTGTTTCCCATGCTACGTTCCCCAATAGAGTTCGCGAGACAGATCATGATGAGTTCGAGGGACGGATCGTGATGAGTTTGCAGGACAGATCGTGATTGGATCGCGGGATGAATCATGGTGAGATCGCGGGACGCTCGGTGATTTGGATCGCGAAGACGTTCGACTACACCAACCGCGTTTCTTAACGCTTCCCACTTAGCGATCTACAAGGGTACGTAGATCCACTCTCCCTCTCGTAGATGCTCATCACCATGGATAGATCTTGCGTGTGCGTAGGAAATTTTTTATTTCCCATGCAACGTTCCCCAACATAGAATGCATTCAATAAGAAGAATAGGAGATATGCAAATCCATACAAGGCAATGCAACAATATGATCATATAATATCACTAATACATCATCAAATAATAGTATCACTAATACATCATCGAATACTATCACTAATACATCATCGAATAATATCAGTAGTACATCATCGAATAGTATCCACTAATACAGATATAGTTGGCATCTCGTGGCGTAGGCGGTGGATACCCAAAGAGAAGGAACTATGACAGGATCATAGCTCGGGTGAGATCCCTGAAGAACCTACCAGGTATTGGAGAACCTAGCATCCATCGTAGCCATGTAGCATCAGACGTGCTCGTCATCCTCCCTAACACGACGACCTACCACCTCCGTGGGGGCGGCTCCCTCTGCATCGAAAGTGGTCCATGCGACCACCACCAAATAACCTCCGGGTCGAAAACGGGACCCTCATTCCTCACCAAGCTCCGCGCCTCGGAAGGAAGCACCTCCCAATGCCAGCCCAGCAGAGCCCAGTCCTGGGCATGGCACCTCTCAAGTAGGTTGTTGCCACCGAGTCGATTACGAGGATGCTGGTTGGGCATCATTGACTCAACGGCTACACTATGCAACTAAACATTAAAACATCTAAACATTTAAACACATACATCTAAACATCTAAAATATGAATAAAATTCGAGGAGGCTAATCATCATCATCATCTAATTAACAATCATAATCATCATCATCTAATTAACAATCATCATTATCAAAAAATCATCATCTATCTGCCTAATATAAAATAGCTAATGCCTAATAGGAAGTCTCATTTACTAAGACATATTATTTACTCCTCACTGGCGATCATCGGGGACTCCTCCCACGTTCGTCGGGGACTCCTCACCGGCGATCATCCGAGACTCCTCCGGCTATCGGCGGGGACTCCTCCCGCGATCGTCGGGGACTCCTCTCAAACATGTATACATATATACCTCTCAAACATGGCGCCTCTCAAACAAACTCATACATGGTGCCTCTCAAACAAAAAATAAAAACATGCATCCATCTGCACACTACAAATAGCACAATAGCACTACAATAGCACTACAATAGCACTCAAACAAAAAATAAAAATATTACTAATTAAGGAAATCAGCGGCGGCGGTGGGTCCTCACCATCAAGTGATGGTCCAATGAGGAGCAGCAGCGGGTCTTCACTGGTGGGGCCCGGGTGGAGCTGGGTGCACACGGTAGGGTCATGGCTGTGGTGCAAGGCGGTGGACGGAGGGGCTCGGGCGGCAAAGGGGAGAGGCGGTGGGCGGAGGGGCTCGGGCGGCGGAGGGACGCCGACGCCGGGTACGAGAGGCTCGGATGGCATGAAGGAGGAGAGCGGCGGAGGCGCATGGATGGACGGCGACGTCGATCGAGGGCGTAGGCGGGCCAGCCTGGTGGTGCCGTTGAAGCAAGTGAAGACGGAGTGAATTTGGGGGAGGAAGGGGACGTTGCTATTTAGGTAGGACCTTAGTCCCGGTTGGTGGCTCCAACCGGGACTAAAGGGTCTTTAGTCCCAGTTGGTATCACCAACCGGGACTAAAGGTCCTCCCTCTAGTCCCGGTTTGTTATACCAATCGGGCCTAAAGAGGCCTTTTCGGCAGCCCAAATTCGCGCGGGAAGGGACCTTTAGTCCCGGTTGCTGGATCCAACTGGGACTAAACGTCTATTTCTTTTTTTTTCTTTTTTTCATTTATATTTGGAATACTGTTTTATATATGCAATAACTATTAGAATATTTATAGTTTTTTAATGAATCTTTTTGCTTTAAGTCAAAACAATTACAAACTTTCTGTTAGTGCCAGTAGTTTTCAAATTTAAATAGTTTAAATTTGTATTCTATTGAAATTTTTGTGAATCACTAGTTTGCGAATTAATTTAGTTTAGAAATAGATTTTTGAGTGATTGTTTTTGCTGTTGTTTATAATTAGTATGTTTTATCATTATGTTAAATTTTGGATTTTTTAGGGTACTTTAAATAGGTGTTTTAATCAAAACCAGATTTAGTTGAACTCTTTTTAGTTTTATACCTTCATTAGTTTTAATCAAAATCACTATTAATGAACTCTGAAAAGGTTGAAACTTGGCATGGTATCATCATTTCACCCACATAGCATGGGGTAAAAAGTTGAGAGGGTTATGGAAAAAACTGGATGCATTTCGTGTACAAACTCGACCATCTCCTTCGAAGTATGAGGGTTTCGGACGAAAACTCATATGTTACAAAGGCATTTCATTTTTTAACTTATTTCAGCTCCAGGCTTTTTGTGCATTCAATATGAACCATTCCAAGCCACATCCTGAAATTTCAACCCTTTCTAACTTCATTTGCTATTTTTCATGCATTTAATGAATTGTTCTGAGCTAAATTACCCTGACATGAAAAAGCACCACAAATGAACTCTGAAAATGTTGAAACTTGGCATGGTATCATCATTTCACCAACATAGCATGTGCTAAAAAGTTGAGAGGGTTACAAAAAAAACTGGATGCACTTCGTGTACAAACTAAACCATCTCCTTCGAAGTATGAGGGTTTCGGACGAAAACTCATATTTTACAAAGGCATTTCATTTTTTTAACTTATTTCAACTCCAGACTTTTTGTGCATTCAATGTGAACCATTCTAATCCACATCCTCAAATGTCAACCCTTTCTAACTTCATTTGCTATTTTTTATGCACTTAATGAATTGTTTTGAGCTAAATGACCCTGAAATTAAAAAGTACCACAAATGAACTTTGAAAAGGTTGAAACTTGGCATGGTATCATCATTTCACCCACATAGCATGTGCTAAAAAGTTGAGATGGTTACAACAAAAACTGGATGCACTTTGTGTACAAACTGAACCATCTCCTTCGAAGTATGAGGGTTCCGGACGAAAACTTCTATGTTACAAAGGCATTTCAGTTTTTAACTTATTTCAACTCCAGACTTTTTGTGCATTCAATATGAACCATTCTAGGTCACATCCTCAAATTTCAGCCCTTTCTAACTTCATTTGCTATTTTTCATGCATTTAATGAATTGTTTTGAGCTAAATGACCCTGAAATTAAAAAAGCACCACAAATGAACTCTGAAAAGCTTGAAACTTGGCATGGTATCATCATTTCACCCACATAGCATGTCCTAAAAAGTTGAGAGGTTTACAACAAAATCTGGATGCTCTTCGTGTACAAAACTGGACCATCCCGGCTACTCACTAGAGAACAAAAGTGATGACGGTGAAGCCAATCATATCCCAGAGTGGGATCTTGGGGTATAAAATTCTTATTCGCGTGTGTCCCTTGATTATTGCACCATAACCATGGACAATCTTCATCATTTAACATGCTATTTGTGTCAGTCTTCACTGCGAAGGGAGGAATTTCATCAAACTTTTCATAATCTTTTGACATATCTGTCTTGTCCTCCACTCCCATGATGTTTCTTTTCCCAGAAAGAACTATGTGGCACTTTGGATCATCATATGATGTATCCGCTTTCTTACTTTCCTTTTTCTTGGTTTGGTAGAAATGTCCTTCACATAGAAAACTTGCGCCACATCATTGGCAAGAACGAATGGTTTGTTTGTGTGCCCAAGATTGTTGAGATCCATAGTTGTCATTCTGTACTGCGGGTCTACCATTACCCCTCCTCCAGTCAGATTTCCCATTTGCATAGGAACAAAGGGACCTTCAAATAACCTCCACAGTCAAGTTCCCATATCTCCTCTATGTAACCATAATATGTGTCCTTTTCTTTGGTGTTTGCCGCATCGTCAAAGCGGACACCACTATTTTGGTTGGTGCTCTTTTTTTCTTGGGCGATCATGAAGAATATATTCCCATTTATCTCATACCCTTGGAAAGTCAATATAGTCGAAGATGGTCTCTTGGCCAACAAATACAAGTCATCTTCAACATTGTCGTCATTCATTAGATGTGTTTGCAACCAAACGCCTAAAGCCTCGATGTGTGTACGTTGAATCCAGGGGTCAGACTTCTCCGGGTTCTTCGAGCGTATAATATACATGTGTTCCTTGATATACGGGGTGACCAAGGTAGAATTATGTAGAACTATGTACTGTGCTTGCGTCCAAGAACATCCGTTCGTACATATTATTGATTTTGGTCCCAGCGTGGTTTTTCCACGCAGTCTCCCCTCATGCCACGATTGAGGAACACCAATCGGCTTAATGTCAGGAATGAATTCAACACAAAACTCAATAACCTCCTCTGTTTCATGTCCCTTGGAGATGCTTCCTTCTAGCCTAGCACGGTTACGAACATATTTCTTTAAGAGTCCCATGAATCTCTCAAAGGGGAACATATTGTGTAGAAATACATGACCTAGAATGGAAATATCTTCGACTAGGTGAACTAGGACGTGCGTCATAATATTGAAGAAGGATGGTGGGAGCACCAACTCACAACTGACAAGACATTGGACCAAATTATTCTATAAGCTTGGTAGGATTTCTGGATCGATTACCTTCTGAGAAATTGCATTGAGGAATGAACATAGCTTCACAATGGCTAATCGAACATTTTTTGGTAGAAGCCCCCTCAACGCAAACGGAAGCAATTGTGTCATGATCACGTGACAGCCATGAGACTTTAGGTTTTGGAAATTTTTTCTCTTCCATATTTATTATTCCCTTTATATTCGACGAGAAGCCAGATGGAACCTTCATACCGAGCAGGCATTCAAAGAAGAATTCCTTCTCTGCTTTGGTAAGAGCATAGCTGGCAGGACCTTGATACTGCTTTGGATGCATGTCGTCGTTTTCGTGCACACGTTGTTGGTCCTCCCGTGCCTCCAGTGTATCTTTTGTCTTCCCATACACGCCCAGGAAGCCTAGCAGGTTCACGCAAAGATTCTTCGTCACATGCATCACTTTGATAGTAGAATGGACCTCTAGGGCTTTCCAATATTCTAGCTCCCAAAATATAGATTTCTTCTTCCACATGGGTGCACGTCCCTCAGCGTCAGTCGGAACAGATTGTCTGCCAGGACCCTTTCCAAACATTACTTGTAAATCCTTGACCATATAAAGTATTTCATCACCAGTACGAAGGACGGGCTTCTTCCGGTGATCTGCCTAACCTTTGAAACGCCTGCCTTTCTTTCTTAAGGCATGCTTGGCAGGAAGAAATTGATGATGTCCCAGGTACACATTCTTCTTGCATTTGTCCAAATATATACTTTGGTTATCATCTAAACAGTGCATTCATGCATGGTATCCCTTGTTTGTCTGTCCTGAAAGGTTACTAAGAGCGGGTCAATCATTGATGGTTACAAAGAGCAACGCTCGCAAGTCAAATTCCCGCTGTTTGTGCTCATCCCACACACATACACCTTTTTTATTCCACAATTGTAAAAGTTCATCAACTAATGGCCTTAGGTACACATCAATGTCCCTGCCGGGTTGCTTAGGGCCTTGGATGAGCACTGGCATCATAATGAAATTTTGCTTCATGCACAACCAAGGAGGAAGGTTATAAATACATAGAGTCACAGCCCATGTGCTATGCTTGCTGCTCTGCTCCCCAAATGTATTAATGCCATCTGCACTTAAACCAAACCATAAGTTCCTTGGGTCATCTGCAAAGTCCAAAACTCTCTTGATTTTTCTCCACTACGACCCATCAGCGGGTACTCTCAACTACCCATCATTCTTATGGTCTTCTTTGTGCCATCACAATGACTTGGCATGCTCTTTGTTTTAAAACAAACGTTTCAACCATGATATTATAGGAGCATACCACATCACCTTGGCAGGAATCCTCTTCCTGGGGCACTCGCCCTGAACATTATCACCAGGGTTATCGCGGTCGATCTTATATCGCAATGCATTGCATACCGGGCATGCATTCAAATTCCTGTACTCACCGCGATAGACGAAGTAGTCATTAGGGTATGTATGTATCTTGTGCACCTCCAATCCTAGAGGGAACACAACCTTCTTTGCTTCGTATGTACTATTGGGTAATTTGTTGTCCTTTGGAAGCTTCTTCTTCATTATTTTCAGCAACTTTTCAAATGCCTTGTCAGCTACACCATTCTCTGCCATCCATTGCAGGAATTCGAGTGTGGTATCGAACTTTGTGTTGTCATCTTCGCAATTTGGGCACAACCCTTTTTTCTGATCCTCTAACATGTGCTGCAACTTCAACTTCTCATTTTCATTTTTGAAGTTTCTCTTTGCATCAGCAATGGCCCGACCAAGATCATCAGCCGGCTCATATGATGCATCAACTTCTTCTTCTTCATTCTCTTCCCCCATTGTAGTACCATCATATCCATGACACCCAGGATAGTAGTCGTCATCCTCTTCTTCTCCATTCTCTTCCATTGGAACCCCTCTTTCTCCGTGCTTGGTCCAACAATTATAGTCGGACATGAAACCGGACGTAAACAGGTGGACGTGAATCTGTTTTCAACTAGAGTAAGTCTTATCATTCTTACACACACCACATGGACAACACATAAAACCATCCCGCTTGTTTGCCTCTATCGCAAGCAAAAACTATGCACTCCATTAATGAACTGGGGAGAGCGTTGGTCAACATACATCCATTGTCGGTTCATCTTCATTACACAACACCGTGAAGACCAAATTAATACAAGTTCATACATAAAGTTCATCAACACTTATTCTCATAAAACAACATAAAACTATGTAGCTAAAACATTCTAAATGCAACAACAAATGCGATCAAAATCGGAACTAAGGTAAAAATTGATCCAACGGCATAATGATACCAAGCCTCTTTATTAATGTCATGTTTTCTAATCTTTCTAATCTTCAAGCGCATTGCATGCATCCTGATCTTGTGATCATCGACAACATCGGCAATGTACAACTCCAATTTCATCTTCTCTTCTTCAACTCTTTTCAATTTTCCTTTCAAATCCTCATTTTCTTTTTCAACTAAATTTAACTTCTCGACAATAGGGTCGGTTAGCATTTCCAGTTCAACTACCTCCTAGATAAAAATATCCATGTCAACTTGATGGGCATAATTATCATTAACACAAAATGCAACAACTAGTTATAACAGAGAATATACCACATCCAAATCATAAACCGGACGAGGGCCGACGAGTAAGGATATCATAACAATGGCACTATATATAACAACAATAATAAAACTAAGAAAACTATGCAAGTAACTATCTAAATCATACTAATACGATTTTATTTATAAAAATGATAAGAACACAAGAAGAGGCTCACCATGGTGGTGCCGGTGACGGGACGGTGCGGTCGATCAACGGTGGTTAGGACGGGGACGGGAAGGCACACTAAGTAAACCACACCTACACATATGCAAACTAAGGAGTTAATTTGAGATCAAATTGCATATAAATCAAAAAAAACTATCACATAATTGCACCCAAAATAAAACCCAAAAATCACTATACTTATAAAGCATTACACGAGCTGATCTAGCAAGAAGAGATGAAAGGATAAAGTTGCTAACCTTTGTGAACACTTGGATGGATTGGGGTGCCTCAAATCTTGATAAATCTTGGCAAAAATGGAGGGATGAGCTCGAGCTAGGGGAAGAAACAAAGTGGGGAGTTCGAATGGAGAAACTAGAGAAATGGAGTCGGGTTGGACGAAGGGTTTATATAGGGAAAGCTTTAGTCTTGGTTGGTTATACAAACCGGGACTAAATGGGATCGTCGGGGGGCAGGATGACACCAGCCTGCCACCACTCCTTTAGTCCTGGTTTGTGATACAAACTCGGGACTATATGTCCCAAATGAACCAGGACTAATGGTCTGACTGCTACTAGCCGTTGGAACCGGGACTAATGGCAACATTAGTCCCCGTTCAAAGCCAAACCGGTACTATAGGTAGAAACGGAAGGCCTGTTTTCTACTAGTGTGATGAGACAGTCTGGTGTCTCTTTTGGGATCGAAGTGGACAAATATAGTTAATGTCCCTTCAATAATGACGGAGGGTTGGCTAGCTTACTTCATTAAATGAGTAGATCTCCTTGGGGGAGGAGATGAATCTAACTAGTGGAGAGGGAGAGCTAGTGAGTAAATAGAGTGGAGGAGGGGCATGCAAGATATAGGTGAATGAAGTGGAGGAGGGGCATGCATGAAAAGTAAGGGAGGAAGATGATGCATCAATGAAGGGGCAAAGGAGAGAGATGAGGGTGGAGAAGCAATATAGAAGAGAGCAAGTGGAGGAATATCATATAAAGGAGAAGGAAGGGGGGACAGGGAGGAGAGGGGAAGAAAAAGGTGGCTGGTGCGGCTTAGTAGTAGCGTTGGCCCAAGAGCACACGCTACTACTAAATATTTACCTATAGCGTGGGGGCAGTGAGGGAGTCCTGGATTAGGGGGTCCTCGGATGGCCGACCTATTGTTTATGGGCCGAACTGTATGGGCCGCAAGGTGAGCATTGGACGATTAAAGACCACCAGCGCCAGATGGAAGCTTCGGGGAGCCATGACGTACTCTCCAAGTTATTAGTCGTAGTTAGGCATGTTTATCTCTTCGGCATGTAACCGACCATGTGTAAACCCTAGGCATCCTCGGTGTCTATATAAGCCAGAGGGTTTTAGGGTATAGACACAAAACAACTCATCTAGGGTTAGCTATTCGATCTCGAGGTACATCAACTCTATAACCCCCATATCATCAATACAACTAAGCAGGACATAGGGTATTACCTCCATAGGAGGGCCCGAACCTGGATAAATTTGTGTCCCCTTTGTCTCCTGTTACCATTGATTCTAGTCTCACAGTTTAGGACCCCTTACCCGAGATCCGCCGGTTTTGACACCGACATTGGTGCTCTCATTGAGAGTTCCTTTGTGAGCGCCAAAGGAATCGATGGCTCACCTCGTTACGAGCAATGAGATCTGCATCCAGGGGATTCTCACCCCGATCAGAGTCTCGCAAGCAATGACATCTTGTCACACGCCATCCCGAACAAGAATCAGGTTCGGAACCTTAGATTTCATGGCTGATTCCCAGGGAATACTTGTTCTAATGGAACCTTCGCCCCTTGGGGAAGAATTTGTAACTCCGGACGCCTTGACGTTGAAGACATCAGGTCTCGTGGCTAAAGAACACGGATCCGCTCTGGTGCGGCTCCAGAACCGTCACACCGCTCGATGAATCTACTCGTCTAAGCAACACGCATCCTACCATCGCCTCGTTCTTAAATGAGTTGTTCGATCGGATCGAAGCTATGTGTATATCAGATGACCAGCTCGAGAACAGACCCGATGATAGGGAAATTCATGTCCCCCTGGTCACCCACCTAGTCGCCACCATCGAGTGTCCAGCCGCGGATTCGTCCCAGCAGCCGGAGTTGAAAACAATCTACACCCTGATCTCTGATCTCCCAGACTCCATCGACGAGCCTGAGATCGGGAATCACCCTAAAGCTAGACCATCACCGGTCCAGGATTTACCACACGAGTCGGAATCCATAGTTCCAAACACTCAATGCGGCATGGAATCGAAATTTTTTCCCACCCATCGCCCAAGACGATCATCCCAGTATCGAACCAAAGCCCATGTCTTCGAACTTTCAGGACATTAAGCAATCACAAGGAGAATCAATCTATCACTTCTGGGCCAGTCTCCCACTCGCAAGAAGCAAAGAAAAAGGTCTTAGTGGCCAAGATATCATGGAAACTTTCATTCATAATTGCCATGATGAAGGGATTCTCAATGCCCTGGCCCGTGACACATTCATGACTTTTCGGAGTTATCCGAATTGGTACAAAAATATTGTGCCATGGAGAGCGTTTGGCAATCCGACCAACTGTTCTCGGAACCAATTTCCCCGAACACCCTAATGGAGCTCGGAAAAAGAGGATACGTCCAAAGCGGCCCGCTAGGTATGAACCCGTGCAAAACATAAACAAGCCCCTTTCAGGGGCCGGCACTGTCCTAGATGGACTACTGGATAAACCTTTCCACGCGGTTAAACACAAACCCAACTCACAGCCTTAGAGCTTGTTGGGTCGTCAGGCAAGTCATGAAAAGCGGCGAGGCCATCCTTGGACCACCTTCGTCGAGTAGGCGCTCCCCATCGCCACCCGGATACAATGCCGAAGTCCTGCTGGTCTATGAGACCTTCCCCTCGAGGAACGGGCGTAGAAGGGCTCTTAGGGAGCTCGAACAGGTTTACCATGTGGCAACCACTAGCCCATGGGAAGACATACCGATCACTTTCGAGGACACTGACCAGCCGGCCATTCTTCCCGGTCACTCACCGGCTGCGCTAGTCTTGAACCCCATCATTGCCGGATACAGGCTACATAAAGTGCTAATGGACGGCGACAGTGGTCTAAACCTTATGTATGAAGGCACCCCCGAAAAAATGTAGTTCGGCCGATCTCACATCGAACATAGCAACACAACTTTCCGAGGAATTATCCTAGGGAAGGAGGCACGTTGTTCCGGATGTATCGTCCTGGACGTAGTGTTCGGCACGCCCGAAAACTACCGATCCGAAGAACTTCACTTCCACATCGTCCCCTTCCCGAGTGGCTATCACGCCCTAGTGGGACGTGACGCCTTTACAATGTTCCAGGATATACCCCATTGCGGGTACATGAAACTTAAAATGCCAGGACCAAATGGAGTGATCACAATTGCCAGTGATCCCAACATAGCCCTTCGGGCCAAAAACAAAATGGCAGCACTCGCCCTCGAGGCATTAGCGGACACTTTCGCTGTCGAGGAACTGACCGCATTACGGTCCACGGTTAATAAAGATGACTTGATCCTTAGAAAAAAAGCCCAAGTCCATGTCCTTCAAACCCGTCGAAGAAATCATCAAGTTTCAAGTACATCCGATGGACCCCAATAAGACAACGTGCATCGGAGCTCAGCTTGATCCCCTTGTGGATGAGGCACTTTGGAATTTTCTTCGAGAAAATTGGGACATTTTCTCTTGCATCCTTGTGATATGCCTGGAATCCCACGACGGCTTGCCGAACACAGTCTGAATATTATTCCAGGCTTTAGGCCCGTTAAACAGACTTTGCGCCGCTTCTCTGAGCCCAAAAGGTAGGCTATGGGTGAAGCATTAGCCAAACTGCTCGAGGTCGGATTCATTTGGGATATTAAGCACCCCGAATGGCTGGCAAATCTGGTGAAGGTACCAAAGAAAGACAAGTCCTAGCGGATGTGTGTCAATTTCAAAGACCTGAACAAGGCCTTCCCTAAGGACCCTTTCCCATTACCACACATAGACCAGATTATTGACGCCACAGCTAGACATGATTCATTGTGTTTCCTCGACGCCTACTCCGGATACCATCAAATTAAAATGAAGGAATCCGACCAAGCGGCTACCGCATTCATCACTCCCTATGGGCCATTCTGCTTCAACAAGATGCCTTTCGGGCTAAAAACATTGGGGCCACATACCAGCGCATGATTTAGACCTGCCTCGTGACACAGGTCAGTAAGACTGTCGAGGCATACATGGATGGCATGGTAATTAAAACCAAACACGTCAGCCAGTTGATACACGACCTACGGCAAACCTTTGCCAGTCTACGTGAATATGATATACGACTCAACCTGGAAAAATGTGTTTTTGGATTCCATCTGGTAAGCTGCTTGGATTTATCGTCTCCCATAGAGGAATAGAAGCAAATCTAGCCAAGATCTGCACTCTATCGGAACTTGCAATCCCCACAGAGCTGAAGCATGTCCAGAGGCTAGCTGGGTGCGTCGCGGCGTTAAGCCCCTTTATCTCCCACCTAGGAGAGAAAGCTTTACCGCTCTATAAGCTGCTGAAACGGACCAACAAATTTGAGTGGACTGATGAAGTAGCGGCCGCGGGCAACCAATCCCATACTCACGGCACCAGGCACTGGTGAGCCCATGTTGTTATACATATCGGATACCAACAAAGTTGTCAGCTCGGTGCTCGTCGTTGAAAGAGATGAGGAGGGACACATATTCCAGACTCAGAAACCGGTCTATTATGTGTCAGAGGTGCTAACGCAGTGTAAGTCCTGATACCTGCACTACCAAAAGATAGCCTATACAGTATTCATGGCGACATGGAAACTCAGACACTAATTCCAGGAGTGTGCAGTAACAGTGGCATCTGAGGTCCCCCTGAATGATATAATCAACAACAGGGATGCCATAGGCTGCATAGCCAAGTGGGCATTAAGCTCCTTCCCTTTGAAATAACTTACAAGGCGTGCCGTACCATCAAATCTCAGGTATTGGTAGACTTTCTGGCTGAATATACAAAGGCCGAGCTCCCTAAGGAATACAGTTTCATACTCCCATTGGACAATGTACTTTGATGGATCCAAGACCTTGGCTGGACTGGGGGCTGGAGTTATCCTCACATCCCCCACAGGCGACAACGTTCGATACGTGCTAAAAAATCATGTATTACAACTCCAACAATGCAGCTGAATACGAAGCTCTCCTTCATGGTCTTCGGATGGCAGTATCAATGGGAATACAATGGCTAGACGTACGGGGAGACTCAGACTTGGCCATCTCTCGAATTAATGGCGAATTCGACGCCAAAAATCCAAAGATGGCGGCATATCAAAATGTCGTCCTCAAGATATCTGCTCGGCTCGAGGGGTTGGAATTTCAGCACGTTGCTCGCGACAACAACCAAGTCGCCGACATACTAGCCCGTATGGGAGCCAAGCGTGATCTCGTCCCCAGAAACACTTTTCTGGAGCAGCTCTTTAAGCCATCCGTATTGTGGCGGGATGATGACAATGGTGCTGGTACGAATACAACGGAAGAGGTTGTTCCGCCTATAGCCGAACCAGACGATGGCATCATCGGTGGCTCCATAATGAATAAAACGCCTTCGGCTCATGAGGTAATGGCAATAATAGCGCCATGGACAGATCCCTTCCTAGAGTACCTTCTTCAGAAGGAACTCCCTGATGACCAAACTGAGGCACGACACATAGTTCGGCGATCGAAGACCTACAAAGTACACGAGGGTGAGTTATATAAGAAAAGCACAACCGGAATATTAAAGCGGTGTATATCCTAGGAAGAAGGACAGGAGCTCCTCGCCGAAATCCATGCAGGCATGGGCGGTCATCACGCCACATCAAGATCTCTTGTCAGCAAGGCCTTCCGAGCTGGTTTCTTTTGGCCTACAGCTCGGATGGACGTCCAGTCACTTGTCCATCATTGCGTAGGGTGTCAACTCTTTGCAAATCAAAGTCACATGCCCCCAACAGCTCTTCGGACCATTCTGATCGCTTGGCCTTTTGCGGTCTAGGGGCTGGGCATGGTCGGACCCCTTAAAGGGGGTACAAAGAAAAATAAATACCTACTCGTCATGGTTGACAAGTTCACCAAATTGATAAAAGCAAAGCCTGTCAAATCGGCTAAATCCAGACCAGTGATCTGTTGGGGAACGTTGCATGGGAAACAAAACATTTTCCTATGCACACACAAGATCTATCCATGGTGATGAGCATCTACGAGAG
Organism: Hordeum marinum; assembly: GCA_022496015.1. Classification (NCBI taxonomy): domain Eukaryota; kingdom Viridiplantae; phylum Streptophyta; class Magnoliopsida; order Poales; family Poaceae; genus Hordeum; species Hordeum marinum. Next base: position 118,187,734 of record CM039678.1, read on the forward strand.
GGAGAGTGGATCTACATACCCTTGTAGATTGCTAAGAGGGAAGAGTTAAGAAATGCGGTTGATGTAGTCGAACGTCTTCGCGATCCAAATCGCCGAGCGTCCCACGACCCCATCACGATCCATCTCGCGATTCAATCACGATCCATCCCGCGATCCCATCATGATCCGTCCCGTTATCAAATCATCAATCGTCTCGCAATCTTGATCACGGTCCTTCCAATCTAGCGCCGAACAGACGCACCTCCGCGTTCAGCATATGTACGGCTCGATGACGATCTCCCCCTTCTTGATCCAACAAGAGGGAGCAGAGAGGTAGATGAGTTCTCCGGCAGCGTGATGGCATGGCGGCGATGGTGGTAGAACAATTCTAGCAGGGCTTCGCCTAAGTATCGCGATCTAGAGGAGCAACTACGATCTAGAGGAGAGGGGGCACGTGGCTGATTTCTATGTCTCAAAAACCTCAAAACCTCTAGTATATATAGGAGGAGGGAGGGAGGAGGCTTGGCGCTGAACGGGCCAGCCCTTGGCCTTGGCGCAAGGAGGAGAGGAGGAGTCCACCTCCAATCCTAGTAGGATTAGGACTCCTCCTTCCCACTTGGAAACTCTTTCCACCTTGGGTTTTTTCCTTCTCAAACCACTCCAGCCGCATGGTCCCTTAGGGGAGGCTTCGGCCAGCCCACCAGGGGCTGGTTTACCTCCTCCCACAGCCCATGTAGCCTCTTGGGTCGAGACACCCCTCCCAATGGTCCCCCGATACCCTCTCGGCACTCCCGGTACACTACCGATGAGCCCGAAACTTTTCTGGCTACCAAAACAAGACTTCCTATATATCAATATTTACCTCCGGACCATTCTTGAGCACCTCGTGACATCCGAGATCTCATTCGGGACTCCAAACAACCTTCGGTCACCACCATACATAACTCCATACTACCGAAATGTCAGCGAACCTTAAGTGTGCACACCCTATGGGTTCGAGAACTATGTAGACATGACTGAGATACCTCTATGGTCAATAACCAATAGCAGGACCTGGATGACCATATTGGTTCCTACATATTCTATGAAGATCTTTATCAGTTGAACCTCTATGTGAAGGATTCAGTTAATCCCATATGATGTTCCCTTTGTTCTTCAGTATGTTACTTGCCCGAGATTCGATCGTTGGTACCTCTATACCTAGTTCAATCTCGTTACCAGAAAGTCTCTTTACTCGTTTCGTAATACAAGATCCCGTGGCTAAAACTTTAGTCACATTTCTTGCAAGGCTTGTTGTGATGTTGTATTACCGAGTGGGCCCTGAGATACCTCTCCGTCACACAGAGTAACAAATCCCAGTCTTGATCCATGCCAACCCAACAGACACCCTCTGAGATACCTATAGAGCACCTTTATAGTCACCCAGTTATGTTGTGACGTTTGATACACACAAGGTACTCCTCCGGTGTCAGTGAGTTGCATGATCTCATGGTCATAGGAACACATACTTGACATGCAGAAAACAGTAGCAATAAACTGACACGATCATATGTTACATTTGTAGTTTGGGTCTTTTCCATCACATCTTTCTCCTAATGATGTGATCCCATTATCAAATGACATCTCATGTCTATGGCTAGGAAACCTTAACCATCTTTGATCAATGAGCTAGTCTATTAGAGGCATACTAGGGACATGGTGTTGTCTATGTATCCACACATGTATCTGAGTTCCGATCAATACAATTCTAGCATGCATAATAAACAATTATCATGAACAAGGAAACATGATAATAACTAATTTATTATTGCCTCTTGGGCATATTTCCAACAGTCTCCCACTTGCACTAGAGTCAATAATCTAGGTCATATCGCTATGTGATTTGTTACGAATCTCACACCCAATGAGTTCTTGGGTTCGATCATGTTTTGCATGTGAAAGAGCTTTTAGTCAACGGGTCTGCGACTTTCAGATATGTGTGTACTTTTTAATTCTATATGTGATACTATAGACACTACTACCACTCTCCGCTTGGAGCTATTCCAAATGGCTACTCCACTATACGTATCGGTGTTAAAGCTTGCATAGACGTAACTCTTTACGATGAGCTCTTTATCACCTCCATAATCGAGAAACATTTCCTTAGTACTTTAGTTACTAAGGATAATCTTGACCGTTGTCTAGTTATCCACTCCTGGATCACCCTTGTACCCCTTCAGAGACTCATGGCAAGGCACACACAGGTGCGGTACGCATCATGGCATACTATATAGAGCCTATGGATTAAGCATAGGGGACAACCTTCGTCCTTTCTCTTTCTTCTGCCATGATCGAGCTTTGAGTCTCACTCAACTCCACACCTTACAAATCAGGCAGGAACTCCTTCTTTGACTGATCCATTTTGAACTCTTTCAAAATCTTCTCTAGGTATGTACTCATTAAAAGTCTCACCAAGCATCTTGATCTATCTATATAGATCTTGATGCCCAACAATTGGGTAGCTTTATCTAGGTCTTCCTTTGAAAAACACTTCTTAAGCAACCATTTATGCTTTCTAGAAATTCTACATCATTTCCGATCAATATTATGTAAACCACATATACATATCAGAAATTCTATAGTGCTCCCACTCAATTTCTTGTAAATATAAGTTTCTCGTAAACTTTGTATAAACCCAAAAACTTTGATCACCTCATCAAAGCATATATTCCGACTCCGAGATGCTTGCTCTAGCCCATAAAAGGATCGCTGGAGCTTGCACAACTTTTAGCATCCTTAGAACTGACAAAACCTTCTGGTTGTATCTCATACAACCTTTCATCATGGAAGGAAATGATTGTAACATCCAAATTTTCTATTTGGAATGTTTTACAATTATTAGTTAACCATCTATGCATTATGATTGAAATGAATGTGGCAATTATATTTCATTTTCTTTATTTGACTTCTTTTCAATTTGGCATTTGAGTTTACTCAATACATGACAAAATACTTTGAAAAAAGAGTACGAGAGGAGGTCACATGACACCCCAAAGGTCAGAAGAAAATAGTGCCAATTTATTTGAAAGTCAAATGTGGTTTCGTTTTGGATTTCTTTAAATAATGTTTTTATAAAGTTTTTGTTTCGACTCTAAAGAAATGTTCACGCTTTAGGATTTATCTTTCTGATCGTTTTGGTAACTTTTTAACCGTAGGTCGAAACGAGGTGAAACAAGCGGCTAAACTTTCGTCTCGAATAGCCCTAACCAGAAAACCCATAGTTGCAGATTTTTGCAAGTTCAAATTTGAAATGATTTCAGATTTGAATTTAAATTTCATTAGGCCATATCTTTCAAACGGTATACCTGTTTGAAGTGGTTCTTTTTGCACCACGTCACACGAACTAAATCCCTTGCCATGACATTTTGCCACTATATATTCTACACCATTATTTTCGGTTCACCATAACTTTATTAGGATGCCTTGTAGGAACACAAGTGCACATCACGAATTTTTAACACTAGTCATACTTTGAAAATTTTCATGCTAATGACTTGTGTTGGATTTTTATTTGGCTTTTGCAAATATCTTGTTGCATGTATTTGAATTGTATAAATGCATGTTTATGTGTGTTTTATTTACTTTGCGATAGATTGTCCGGAGTGCAAAGCAGAGTACTATCATTCGCTAGAACATCACTCCCAGCACGAAGGCAAGTTACATTTTGATCATGTCAGTTTTTACCTATGTTTTATTTTTGCACTTAGTCCTTTGATGTAGGAATGCATGATAGGAGTTTATACTTGTTGGATTTTCTATCACCCAGTAGTTCATTTGAGGTAGGTCCGAACCATGCAAACTTTGTCGCCATTGTGTTATGTTACAATGCCTCGCCAAAGTAGACGTGGATTGGGGAGAGCTATCATTTTGAGTTGTGAGTGACAAAGTAGTAACTAGGACCAACTTTAATGAACTACCTGGGTGGAAACTGGTTTGTATGCTGGCGAAGTACAGTGGGACCATTCATGGGAATCCATGGGAGTGCACACTAGTTGTCCGTCCACCCAGGCTCAAAGGGATCAATCGTATTTTCATGTCTATAAGCTTCCGTGTGCAGCCGCAAGCCAATATGGGCTCTGGCTTAGTTGAGTAGGTGGTGTGACCTCTTCCGGGATAGGCTAGCAGATGTACATGATGTAGGTGTACCGGCCTATCCGTGGGTTAGGGGAAATGCTATCGAAAGACTATGTCTCAATCTTCCGATCAAGGAGGTGGTCGAGTCTTGTGGGGAAAAGTGCACAACCTCTGCAGAGTTAAAACCTAATCGATTAGCCGTGTCCCCGGTCATGGACAACTTGAGCTTTTAGTAGTGGAAATGTAGGGAGATCTCATCACTCTTAATTAATCAATTAGGTATGAAATTTTGGAATGGTTGAGATGGGCATCATCTCAGACTTATGATATTTATAGAAATAGAGCAATCAATTCTGATAGGGAAAAACTAGCTTTATGCAAAACTAAACTTAGAGCTTTCCACCAGCCAAATTACTTGTACTATGTAGGTTCATTACACTTTATGATGTGACTTGCAAGTACATTCCATGTACTGACCTACACAGCTCCAACTTATCATGTTGCAGATTTATCTAACGACGAATGAGGTGCAATAGGTCGTTGTTCTACACTCAGCTTGCTCGTGGAGTTGATGGACTTGTTGCACTTTTTGCTTCCGCATGTTTTTGTTTTACTTGGCCTTAGGCCACATTATTGTAATAAATATTCTTTGAGAATTCTCGATGTAATAAATGTGTGATTGAACTCTGTTGTAAATCCTCAAGTACTGTATGTGTCAGCATACTGATCCAGGGATGTCACTTAAGCACAGAGACTCCGATCCCTTGAGATCGGATCGCTACAAGATGGTATCAGAGCACACGTTGACTGTAGGATGCGACCCTAGAAAATGGAAAGCCATAGGATAATAAACCATATTTTACAACACTTTTAAACCCTTGTTTTGGTCTCATACTTTCCCATGCTTCACTACTAATTTCTCCTCTCTTTCAAACTATAGATGTCGATCGCCGTCGTTGAGTTTGCTCAGCCCGACGCAACCATGCCCTTTGGAAGACAGCTCGTGGATATCGCAGGACATCTGCGCATTGCCCTGCCTAGCTTCACCGGTACCTTCACGGCCACTCTACCTGAAGAGATGCGCTGGAAGATTGACGTCCACATTCCAGGGTGAACTTTTGGAAATGCCATTGAGCCGATCGACTTCTACATATAAGTAAGATCATGGGGCATTGGCAAAGGGATCGCTGCGCTCTTTGCACTTGGGCGAATCCGCCAGGACTACCGCGAGGATCTCAGGAAGACTAACTATGTCATGTACGTGCGCCGCGACCTGGATGGAGATGTGGTGCGCACCAGGGAGGAGGACACCATCAACTCACACATTGAGGACCTGGAGGAGCTCATCACCAGGATGAAGGAAGAGATGGACGACTACCTCGTCACCACCCACAACCTGACTACCCGCAAGGTCGAGCTGAAGAAGAGCTTCAGAATGCCTGCGCAGAGCATGAGGCGGAGCTTGATGCGCTGCAGGATAAGCTCGATGACTTGAAGCTTCAGCTGGAGGAAGCTGAGGAAGAGCTTGATAACGGGGAGAATCTCCAAGAGGATCACTCTTACGGGGACTACGTCAGTCAGGAGAAAGACTATGAGGGCGACGAGGAGGAGATTCAGAGTGATGCCGCTGGAGCCGACATCAACATGATAGATCTCTCTTCGGATGAGGAGTAGATTTAGACCACCATGAGAGGATTAGGATATCGTATTCGTTTAGTATTTGATTGATTTATTTGTGGGACCTTGTCAAATCTTGTGACATGGCTCACCTTAGATTTGTTTTGTGTGAACTCTTTGATTGAATTGAATTGGAGTGATTTGGATTTTTATTGACATCATTTGTATATGGGTAGTGTTTCTCCCTTAGGCCTAATTCTATCTATATCCCATCTATGCTGACCCAACAGATGCGACCAAGGCACGACCCTTCCGGGAGTGGCTCAGGGAATGATACCCCACCTGCCTTGGAACAATTGCTTCAGACCCAGAACCAGATGATACAGTTGATGATGCAGAATATGGCCCAGAACAACAACAACAACTCGCATCCACCTCCACCTCCACCACAAATTGACAACCTTACCCGCTTTTTGAGGCTGAAGCCTCCAATCTTCACAAGCAGCCCGGAGCCGATTGTCGCAGATGACTGGCTTCGCAACATGGGTAGGAAGCTAGCCATAGCAGGATGCACTGATCAGGAGAAGGTGAGATTTGCCTCTCACCAACTGGATGGACCAGCAGCTTCGTGGTGGGAGAACTACACCGCCACGTACCCCATGGAGAATGTGACTTGGGCTCAGTTCCAGCAAGCGTTACGCACTGCTCATGTTTCAGCAGGAGCTATGGCTCTCAAGAAGAGGGAGTTCCGCAACTTACACCAGGGAAGTCGCTCAGTGTCTGAGTATGTTGATGACTTCAGCAAGTTGTCCCGTTACGCCCCAGGTGATGTGGCAACCGATGCAGCCAAGCAAGAGAAGTTTCTGGAGGGACTGAATGATGAGCTGGGAATTTAGTTGATGGTAGCGACTTTTGACAACTATTAAGAGTTGGTGGACAAGGTGATCACTCTAGAGGGCAAGCATCAGCAGATGGAAAATCGCAAGAGGAAATATGGTCAAGGCAAGTTTCAGTCTGGAGCTCAGCAGAAGCCTCGCTCCGCCCCTTTCTCAGGATATACTGGTACAGGACACGGTAAGTTTGGAGGGCACAACCATCATAACCATGGTGGTCATTCTCAGCGTGGAGGCAATGGACACAACCACAATGGCCATCAAAATGGCAATGGGAATGGAGGAAACGGCAATCACCATCACCCTACCCCTGCTACACCAGTGAGGAAGGATCTGACTCACATCACCTGCTTCAAGTGCAAGAAGACGGGGCACTACTCCAATGAGTGTCCCGAGCTACAGAATGGGAATGGCAATGGAAGTTCTGGAGGCAAGAAGCCCAATCCTTTCACTAAGGGGCATGTGAATCATGTCAATGTGGAAGAAGTCTATGAACAACCGGATGCGGTGATTGGTAAGTTCTTGGTTAATTCATTTCCAGCACTTATTCTATTTGACACTGGTGCATCGCATTCATTCATATCGAGGGGATTTGTGGATAAACATAAGTTGCCTATCGTAGCTCTTAAGTCACCTATTCTAGTGAGTTCCCCAGGAGCAGAGTCTATGACTAGTCAGGCATGTTTTCAGTTGCCTTTGAACATAGGGGGCATGTTTTTCCCACAGATATGATCGTACTTGAGTCACAAGGGTTAGATGTAATCCTAGGTATGGATTGGATGTCCAAGTATCAGGGAAGCATTGATTGTGCTAGTAGGTCAATTTTTCTCACCACTCCAGAGCAGAAGAGGATCAAGTATGTATCTAGGCTTAAGCTTAAGAAGACTCAAGTGAACTCTCTTATGGGAGTTGTCCAGGAAGAAGTACCAGTGGTGAAGGATTATCCCGATGTATTTCCAGAGGAGTTACCCGGTATGCAACCCGATCGGGAGATTGACTTTCTCATTGAGTTACTGCCAAGCACCGGACCTATCTCCAAGAGGCCATACCGGATGCCCGCTAATGATCTAGTGGAAGTCAAGAAACAGATTGAGGAGTTACTAGAGAAGGGGTATATTCGCCCGAGTTCTTCACCTTGGGGAGCCCCAATACTCTTAGTGGAGAAGAAGGATGGAACCTTGAGGATGTGTGTGGATTATTGCTCTTTAAATGAGGTGACCATCAAGAACAAGTATCTCCTATCGATGATCAATGACTTGTTCAACCAGCTAGAAGGAGCTAGTGTTTTCTCCAAGATTGACCTTCGATTGGGTTATCATCAGTTGAAGATCCGTGAGAAAGATATACCTAAGACAGCTTTTACCACGAGGTATGGGCTTTATGAGTATACAGTCATGTCGTTTGGTTTGACTAATGCCACTGCCTATTTTATGAGCATGATGAACAAGGTATTCATGGAGTACTTGGATAAGTTTGTGGTGGTATTCATTGATGACATATTGGTTTTCTCCAAGAATGAGGAGGAGCATGCAAAGCATCTGCGCTTAGTTCTGGAGAAGCTCAGAGAACACCAACTTTATGCCAAGTTCAACAAGTGTGAGTTTTGGTTGAAGGAAGTAGGATTTCTCGGACATGTTGTGTCAGGAGAAGGAATTGTCGTGGACCCTACCAAGCTAGAAGCAGTCACAGACTGGAAGGCACCGACCTCAGTTAGCGAGATCCGCAGTTTCCTTGGACTTGCGGGATATTATCGGAGGTTCATTGAGAATTTCTCCAAGATTGCAAAGCCCATGACGGAGTTGTTGAAAAAGGACACCAAGTATATCTGGACTGAGGAATGTGAAGCCAGTTTCCAGGAGTTGAAGAAACGTTTGGTTACAGCTCTAGTGCTAATTTTGCCAAACATACACAAGGATTTTCAGGTGTATTGCGACACTTCACGCCAAGGACTTGGAGGCGTGCTTATGCAAGGAGGAAAGGTTGTAGCTTATGCTTCACGTCAACTTCGACCTCATGAGTTGAATTATGCCACGCATGATCTGGAGTTAGCAGTAGTGGTGCATGCACTCAAAACCTGGAGACATTTCCTTATCGGGAACCAATGTGATGTTTACACCGATCACAAGAGTTTGAAGTACATCTTCACACAGAAGGAGTTGAACCTTAGGCAAAGGAGATGGTTGGAGCTCATCAAGGATTATGACATGAATTTGCATTATCATCCATGAAAAGCCAACGTCGTGGCAGATTCTTTGAGCCGTAAGAGCTATGTCAACACTCTTGTCGCAGGAGGATTACCTCACGAGTTATGTGATGAACTTAGAGATCTCAAGTTGGAAATAGTTCCAAGAGGCTATGTTGTTGCACTCGAAGTTCAATCCACCTTGTTGGGAAAGATCAGAGAAGCTCAGAAGTTGGATCAAGGTATTGCTGAGATAAAGGAGAGGATCAGCAAAGGAAAGGCAGAAGGATTCCGTGAGGATGAGCATGGAACCATATGGTTTGAGCAGCGTATTTGTGTGCCCAATGATCCAGAGATCGGGAAGTTGATACTTCAGGAGGCTCATGATTCGCCTTACTCAATACATCCGGGAAACACCAAGATGTATTTGGACTTGAAGGAAAGTTTTTGGTGGACCGGTATGAAGAGGGAAATTGCTGAGTATGTAGCAGTATGTGATGTATGTCAGAGGGTAAAGGCAGAGCATCAGAAACCAGCAGGTTTACTTCAGCCATTGCTGATACCTGATTGGAAATGGGATAAACTTGGCATGGATTTCATCACGGGATTACCCAGGACCCGCTCAGGTTATGATTCCATTTGGGTAATAGTTGATCGCTTGACCAAGGTTGCTCACTTCATTCCCGTGAAGACTACCTATACAAGTGCCAAGCTGGCGAAGATATATATGACCAAGATTGTATGTCTGCATGGAGTTCCTAGGACCATTGTATCAGATAGAGGAACACAGTTTACTTCAAAGTTTTGGCATCAGCTACATGAAACTTTGGGTACCAGGCTGGAATTTAGTACAGCTTTCCATCCACAGACAGATGGGCAGACAAAGAGAGTAAATCAGATTCTGGAGGACATGTTGAGAGCTTGTGCGCTAGACTACGGGTCTAGTTGGGATGATAACTTACCTTATGCAGAGTTCTCATACAATAACAATTATCAAGCCAGTTTGCAGATGGCCCCTTTTGAGGCATTGTATGGGAGGAAGTGCAGAACACCATTGATGTGGGATGGAGTTGGTGATCGCAAATTGTTTGGATCGGATTTGATTCGAGATTCCGAGGAGAAGGTCAAGTTGATCCGTGATAGACTCAAGATAGGTCAGTCTAGACAGAAGAGTTATGCCAATGCTAAACGCAAGGAAGTGATTTACGAAGTGGGAGATTGAAAATATCTGCGAGTGTCTCCACTTTGAGGTATTAAGAGGTTTGGAGTCAAAGGAAAGTTAGCACCACGATTCTTGGGGCCATACAAAGTTCTGGAACGCAGAGGGGAAGTTGCATACAAGTTGGAACTACCAGAGGTTTTGTCAGGAGTTCATGATGTGTTTCATGTTTCCCAACTGAAGAAGTGTCATGCAGAGATGGCAGATATTCCTTTGAGAGATACAGTGCCAATAGAAGCAATTCAGTTGGATAACGATCTAACTTATGAGGAGAAGCCTGTTAAGATTCTTGAGACTGCCGAGAGGATCACTCGTACCAATGTCATCAAGTTCTCAAAGTTCAGTGGAGTCACCACACCGAGGAGGAAGCTACTTGGGAACGAGAAGAAGATCTCAAGCGTGACCATCCTCACCTTTTTGCTAGACAACCCAAATCTCGAGGACGAGATTCATCTTAAGGGGGGTAGGTTTGTAACATCCCAAATTTTCTATTTGGAATGTTTTACAATTATTAGTTAACCATCTATGCATTATGATTGAAATGAATGTGGCAATTATATTTCATTTTCTTTATTTGACTTCTTTTCAATATGGCATTTGAGTTTACTCAATACCTGACAAAACACTTTGAAAAAAAGTACGAGAGGAGGTAACATGACACCCCAAAGGTCAGAAGAAAATAGTGCCAATTTATTTGAAAGTCAAATTTGGTTTCGTTTTGGATTTCTTTAAATAATGTTTTTACAAAGTTTTATTTAGACTCTAAAGAAATGTTCACGCTTTAGGATTTATCTTTCTGATCATTTTGGTATATAATACCCTATATATATTTATTTATTTTTGCTCAGATCTAAAAAAAGAGAGAGGTTCGTTAAGAAATAAAAAGAAACACACGCACGCACCCAAGCTGAACGAGCCAGCCACCAGGCTGCTCGCTAGCCAGGCTGAGCGAGCCGCTCGCCCGAGCCATCCCAGCGCTGCTCGCCCCAGCGCACGCACGCATGCTCGCCTAATCTCTCTCCCTCGGTCAATGCCCTCTTTCCCTCTCGCACCTGATAGATGGGGCCCCAACCCCATCGTCCCCAACCTCCCGCTCGCACCCCACGGGATAATCCCAGCGCTCACAGCATCCGCAACAGCCGGCCAAAGCTCCAGGGATAATCCTTATCCCGCGACCCCAGCCCTCCTAGATGCGCCTATAAAAGGCCCTCGACGTCCTCTTTCCATTCAGCCAACCCGCTCCTCCTCTCGCTGCTCGTAGCCGCCGCAGTTGCCGTTCGCATCTCGCCGGAGCCGAGTCTGTTCGCCAGAGAAGTCCGACGCTGGTGAGTCTCCCGGCCCCTTCTTGCTTTGGGAATCGGATCCCCTCGCCGTTGCGCACCTCCCTGACATGTTTTTGCGCCCTAGGTTCGCCGGAGTCGCCACCCTGACGACCTGCGTCACCGGAGTTCACCAGGGCTCCGCCCTCGCTCTGCTCCCTACGATCGTCGCCACCGACCGCCGTCACCACCGTTTGGCCGCCCGCGTCAAGCCGTACCCGCCGGACGTCCTCGCCCGTGCCGGCGATCGCCGGAGCCGTTACCCCGTCGTCGTCGAGTTCACTGCCGACGACGCGTGCACGTGCTCTCTGTAAGCGCTCGCCTCCTCCGTACCTACGTAGATTAGATTAGTTTTTTTAGGTTGTTTTTTATTAGACCAAAGAGGTACCGGTTAACCGTGTTTTAATATAAACCGTGTAGTTTAATTAAACCAAACGCCGGTTTTTCTTTTTAGTTTTAGTCGAACCAGTGATTTGCCTAGTTTGCGAACATTCGTCGTGTAGCAGCCGCAGCGAACATAGCCAACCAATCAGAGCCGTTCACCTCGTGCTTTCGTCACGAACGTCCACACTTTAGAGTTTTCAGAAATTGTTCTATAGCACTTTTTTTAGATTTTATTCCAAACTTCAAACACCCTTAACTTTTTAACCGTAGGTCGAAACGAGGTGAAACAAGCGGCTAAACTTTCGTCTCGAATAGCCCTAAGCAGAAAACCCATAGTTGCAGATTTTTGCAAGTTCAAATTTGAAATGATTTCAGATTTGAATTTAAATTTCATTAGGCCATATCTTTCAAACGGTATACCTGTTTGAAGTGGTTCTTTTTGCACCACGTCACACGAACTAAATCCCTTGCCATGACATTTTGCCACTATATATTCTACACCATTATTTTCGGTTCACCATAACTTTATTAGGATGCCTTGTAGGAACACAAGTGCACATCACGAATTTTTAACACTAGTCATACTTTGAAAATTTTCATGCTAATGACTTGTGTTGGATTTTTATTTGGCTTTTGCAAATATCTTGTTGCATGTATTTGAATTGTATAAATGCATGTTTATGTGTGTTTTATTTACTTTGCGATAGATTGTCCGGAGTGCAAAGCAGAGTACTATCATTCGCTAGAACATCACTCCCAGCACGAAGGCAAGTTACATTTTGATCATGTCAGTTTTTACCTATGTTTTATTTTTGCACTTAGTCCTTTGATGTAGGAAGGCATGATAGGAGTTTATACTTGTTGGATTTTCTATCACCCAGTAGTTCATTTGAGGTAGGTCCGAACCATGCAAACTTTGTCGCCATTGTGTTATGTTACAATGCCTCGCCAAAGTAGACGTGGATTGGGGAGCGCTATCATTTTGAGTTGTGAGTGACAAAGTAGTAACTAGGACCAACTTTAATGAACTACCTGGGTGGAAACTGGTTTGTATGCTGGCGAAGTACAGTGGGACCATTCATGGGAATCCATGGGAGTGCACACTAGTGGTCCGTCCACCCAGGCTCAAAGGGATCAACCGTATTTTCATGTCTATAAGCTTCCGTGTGCAGCCGCAAGCCAATATGGGCTCTGGCTTAGTTGAGTAGGTGGTGTGACCTCTTCCGGGATAGGCTAGCAGATGTACATGATGTAGGTGTACCGGCCTATCCGTGGGTTAGGGGAAATGCTATCGAAAGACTATGTCTCAATCTTCCGATCAAGGAGGTGGTCGAGTCTTGTGGGGAAAAGTGCACAATCTCTGAAGAGTTAAAACCTAATCGATTAGCCGTGTCCCCAATCGTGGACAACTTGAGCTTTTAGTAGTGGAAATGTAGGGAGATCTCATCATTCTTAATTAATCAATTGGGTATGAAATTTTGGAATGGTTGAGATGGGCATCATCTCAGACTTATGATATTTGTAGAAATAGAGCAATCAATTCTGATAGGGAAAAGCTAGCTTTATGCAAAACTAAACTTAGAGCTTTCCACCAGCCAAATTGCATGTACTATGTAGGTTCATTACACTTTATGATGTGACTTGCCAGTACATTCCATGTACTGACCTACACAGCTGCAAATTATCATGTTGCGGGTTTATTTGACGACGAATGAGGTGCGATAGGTTCTTGTCCTACACTCAGCTTGCTCGTGGAGTTGATGGACTCGTTGCACTTTTTGCTTCCGCATGTTTTTGTTTTACTTGGCCGTAGGCCACATTATTGTAATAAATACTCTTTGAGGATTCTCGATGTAATAAATGTGTGATTGAACTCGATTGTAAATCCTCAAGTATTGTGTGTGTCAGCATACCGATCCAGGGATGACACTTAAGCATAGAGACTCTGATCCCTTGAGATCGGGTCGCTACAATGATGTTTTGAAATCCATCTGCCAGATTTCATAAATGAAAAATGCAACAATTGCTAACAAAATTCCAGCAGACTTTAGCATCGCTACTGGTGAGAAAGTCTCACCGCAGTCAACTCCTTGAAATTGGCGAAAACTCTTTTGCAACAAGTCGAGCTTTATAAATGGTGAATTTCACCATCAGCGTTTGTCTTTATCTTAAAGGTCCATTTGTACTAAATGACCTGCCGTCCAACGGGCAAGTCTACCTAAGTCCATACTTGGTTTTCATACATGGATCCTTTCTCGGATTTCATGGCCTTTAACCATTTGTCGGAATACGGGCCCATCATCGCTTCTCCATAGCTCATAGGTTCATCGTTGTCCAACAACATGACCTCTAAGACAGGGTTGTCGTACCACTCAGGAGCAGTACGCGTCCTTATCGACCTACGAGGTTCGATAGTAACTTGATCCAAAGTTTCATGATCATCAGCATTAACTTCCTATTCAACTAACGTAGGCTTCACAGAAACATCTTTCTGCATTGCGCTACTCTCTGGTTGAAACAAAGGTTCAACAACCTCATCAAGTTCTATCTTCCTCCCACTCAATTCTTTCGAGAGAAACACTTTCTCGAGAAAGGACTAGTTTTAGCAACAAACACTTTGCACTTGGATCTGAGATAGAAGGTATACCCAACTGTTCTTAGGGTATTCTATGAAGATGCATTTGTCCGCTTTGGGTTCGAGCTCATTAGGTGAAAAACTTTTTCACATAAGCATCGCAGCCCCAAACATTAAGAAAAGACAGCTTAGGTTTCGGCCAAACCAAAATTCATACGGTGTCATCTCAACGGACTTATATGGTGCCCCTTTTTAAAGTAAATGTAGTTGTCTCTAATGCATAACCCCAAAACGATAGTGGCAAATCGATAAGAGACATCATAGTTCGTACCATATCCAATAGAGCACAACTACGACGTTCGGACACACCATCACACTACGGTGTTCCGAGTGGCGTGAGTTGTGAAAAACTTTCACATTGTCTAAAGTTGTTTGCCAAACTCGTAACTCCGATATTCACCTCCACGAACATATCGTAGACATTTTTATCTTCTTGTCATGATGATCTTAAACTTCACTCTGAATTTGTTTGAACTTTTCAAACGTTTCAGACTTATATTTCATTAAGTAAATATACTCATATATACTCCAATTATCAGTGAAGGTAAGAAAATAACAATATCTACTGCATGCTACAATACTCATTGGACCGCATACGTCAACATGTATCATTTCCAATAAGTTACTAGCCCACTCCATCATACCGAAAACGGGGTCTTTAGTCATCTTGCCCATGAGGCATGGTCCGCATGTCTCAAACGATTCAAAATCGAATGAGTCCAAAGATCCATCAGCATGGAGTTTCTTCATGAGATTTATACGAATATGACATTTAGCGAGATTGCCACAAGTATGTGGTACTATAATTATTAACTTTGTATCTTTTGGCATGAATGTTATGAACATGTGTATTACTACGATGAAGATTCAACAAACCATTCTCATTGGGTGCATGACAATTGAAGGTATTATTCATGTAAACAGAATAACCATTATTCTCTAACTTAAATGAATAGCCGTGTTGCAATAAACACAATCTAATCATGTTCATGCTTAACGCAAACACCAAATAACATTTTTTTAGGTTCGTCACTAATCCCGGAGGTAGAGAGAGCGTGCGACGTTGATCACATCAACCTTGGAGACATTTCCAACACACATTGTCACCTCATCCTTAGCTAGTCTCCGTTTATTCCGTAGCATTTATTTCGAGTTACTAACATTTAGCAATCGAACCGATATCCAATACCCAGGTGCTACTAGGAGTACTAGTAAGGTACACATCAATAACACGTATATCAAATATACTTCTGTCAACGTTGCCAGCCTTCTTATATACCAAGTATCTAGGGTTGTTCTGCTTTAGCGACCGTTCTCCTCATAATAGAAGCACTTAGTCTTGGGTTTGGGTTCAACCTTGGGTTTCTTCACTGGAGCAACAACTGACTTGCCATCCATGAAGTTTCCCTCCTTGCCCTTGCCCTTCTTGAAACTAGTGGTTTCACTAACCATCATCACTTGATGCTCCTTCTTGATTTCTACCTTCACGGTGTCAAACATCGCGAATAGATCAAGGATCATTATTTCCATCCCTGGCATTTTATAGTTCATCACGAAGCTCTAGTAGCTTAGCGACGGTGACTTGGAGAACTATATAAATCACTATCTTATCTGGAAGATCAACTCCCACTCAATTTAAGCAATTGTAGTACCTAGACAATCTGAGCACATGCTCAACTATTGAGCTATTCTCCTTCATCTTGCAGGCAAAGAGTCTTGTTGGAGATCTCATATCTCACAATACGGGCACGAGCCTAAGATCCCAATTTCAGCTCTTAGAACATCTCATATGTTCCGTGATGTTAAAAACATTTTGGAGCCTCAATTCTAACCCGTAATGCATGATGCACCGAACTATCAAGTAGTCATTGGAACGTGCCTATCAGATGTTCACAACATCTACAGACCACACTAGAGGGGGTGGCGCACCGAGCGGTGCATTAAGGACATAAGCCTTCTGTGCAACAATGAGGAAAATCCTCAGATCATGGACCCAGTCCGCAATATTGCTACCATCATCTTTCAACTGTATTTCCCTAGGAGCATATAAAAATTCAAGGGAGCTACATCGTGAGCTAGTAATCTACAACATAATTTGCAAAGACACTACTGACTATGTTCTTGATAATGAGTTCAATTAATCATATTACCTAAGAACTCCCACTCAAATTGACATCCCTCTGGTCATCCGAGTGATACATGATCGAAATTCACCAACTCAAGTCCAATCATCACGTGAGTTGAGGTGGTTTCAATGGTGAACATCATCATGTTGATCATATCTACTATATGACTCATGTTCGACCTTTCGGTCTCTTGTGTTCCGAGGCCATGACTGTACATGCTAGCCTTGTCAAGTTTAACCCGAGTGTTCCGCATTGGCAACACTGGCTTGCACCCATTGTATGTGAACGTAGAGTCTATCACACCCGATCATTATGTGGTGTCTCAACACGACGAACTTTCACAATAGTGCACACTCGGGGAGAACACAATTTATCTTGAAATTTTAGTGAGGGATCACCTTATAATGCTACTGTCGTCCTAAGCAAAACAAGGTGCATAAAAGTATTAACATCACATGAAAATCATAAGTGACATGATATTGCCATGAACTTGTTCTTTTGATCTCCATCCTTAAAGCACCGACATGATCTCCATCGTCACCGGAATGACACCATGATCCCCATCATCTTGATCTCCATCAACGTGTCGCCATTGGGGTTGTCGCACCCACCATGCTTCTACTACTATTGCTATCGCTTAGCGATAAAGTAAAGCATTACACAGTGCTTAATGATTGACACGTAGGTCATACAATAATTAAAGACAACCCTATGGCTCCTGTGGGTTGCCGTACTCATCGACATGCAACTCGTGATATTCTATACAATACATGATCATCTCATACATCACATATATCTCATCATGTAATTGGTCATATCACATCACAACATACCCTGCAAAAACAGGTTAGATGTCCTCTAATTGTTGTTGCAAGTTTTACATGGCTGCGATGGGAACCTAGCAAGAACAATTCTAACCTACACAAAAACCACAACGGTGATGCATAAGTTTCTTTTCAACCTTCTCAAGGACCGCCTTTCTCGAATCCGATCCAACTAAAGTAGGAGAAATAGACACCCGCCAGCCATCTTTGTGCAACGAAGTTACACGTTAGTCGATGGAACCCATCTCTCGTAAGCGTACGAGTAAGGTTGGTCCGGGCCTCTACATCCCACAATACCGCTGAACCAAAACACGACCAAGGGAGGAAGTAATCTAAGCATCAACGCCCACAAACTCCTTTGTGTTCTACTCGAGATCTCATCTACACATAGACCTAGCTCATGATGCCACTGTTGGGGAACGTTGCATGGGAAACAAAAAATTTCCTATGAATGTGCAAGATCTATGCATGGTGATGACCATCTACGAGAGGGAGAGTGGATCTACATACCCTTGTAGATCGCCAAGCAGGAAGCGTTAAGAAATGCGGTTGATGTAGTCGAACGTCTTCGCAATCCATATCTCCGAGCGTCCCGCGATCCCATCACGATCCATCTCGCGATTCAATCACGATCCGTCCCGCGATCCCATCACGATATGTCCCGCGATCAAATCATGAATCGTCTCGTGATCTTGATCACGGTCCTTCCGATCTAGCGTCGAACGGACGGCACCTCCGCGTTCAGCACATGTACGGCTCGATGACGATCTCTGCCTTCTTATTCCAGCAATAGGGAGTGGAGAGGTAGATGAGTTCTCCGGCAGCGCGACGGCGTGGCGGCGATGGTTGTGGAACAATTCCAGCAGGGCTTCGTAAGCACCGCTGAAACGATCTAGAGGAGAAACTACGATCTAGAGGAGAGGGTAGCACGTGGCTGATTTCTATGTCTCAAAACCCTCAAAACCTCTAGTATATATAGGAAGAGGGAAGGAGGAGGCTTGGCGCCCAAGGGGCCAGCCCTTATCCTTGGCGCAAGGAGGAGAGGAGGAGTCCTCCTCCAATCCTAGTAGGATTAGTACTCCTCCTTCCCACTTGGAAACTCTTTCCACCTTGTTTTTTTTTCCTTCTCAAACCACTCCAGCCACATGGGCCCTTAGGGGACGCTTCGGCCAGCCCATCGGGAGCTGTTTTACCTCCTCCCACAGCCCATGTAGCCTCTTGGGTCGAGACACCCCTCCCGATGGTCCCTCGGTAAACTACCGATGAGCCCGAATCTTTTCCAACGACCAAAACAGGACTTCCTATATATCGGTCTTTACCTCTGGACCATTTCGGAGCTCCTCGTGACATCCAGGATCTCATTCGGGACTCCGAACAACCTTCGGTCACCACCATACATCACTCTATACTACCGAAACGTCACCAAACCTTAAGTGTGCGGACCCTATAGGCTCAAGAACTATGTAGACATGACCGAGACACCTCTACGGTCAATAACCAATAGCGGGACCTGGATGCCCATATTGGTTCCTACATATTCTACAAAGATATTTATCGGTTGAACCTCTATGTCAAGGATTCAGTTAATCCCGTATGGTGTTCCCTTTGTTCTTCGGTATGTTACTTGCCCGAGATTCGATCATTGGTACCTCTATACCTAGTTCAATCTCATTACTGGCAAGTCTCTTTACTCGTTCCATAATACAAGATCCCATGGCTAACACTTTAGTCACATTGCTTGCAAGGCTTGTTGTCATATTGTATTTCCGAGTGGGCCATGAGATACCTCTCCGCCACACGGAGTAACAAATCCCAGTCTTGATCCATGCCAACCCAACAGACACCCTTGGAGATACCTGTAGAGGACCTTTATAGTCACCCAGTTATTTTGCGATGTTTGATACACACAAGGTACTCCTCGGTTTTAGTGAGTTGCATGATCTCATGGTCATAGGAACAGATACTTGACATTCAGAAAACGATAGCAATAAACTGACACGATCATATGCTACGTTTGTAGTTTGGGTCTTGTCCATCACATCATTCTCCTAATGATGTGATCCCGTTATCAAATGACATCTCATGTATATGGCTAGGAAACCTTAACCATCTTTGATCAACGAGCTAGTCTATTAGAGGCATACTAGGGACATGGTGTTGTCTATGTATCCACACATGTATCGAAGTTTCCGATCAATACAAATCTAGCATGGATAATAAACGATTATCATGAACAAGGAAATATGATAATAACAAATTTATTATTGCCTCTATGTCTTATTTCCAACATGATCGACTTCATATCTAGCGTAGTACACCATTACGGTGTCCCGCATAGTATAATATTGGATAATGGATGCAACTTCATGGCCCAAGAGGTGAAGGACTGGTGCGCAAAAATGGGCATAAAACTCGGTTACGCATTAGTCTATTATCCGCAAGCCAATGGACATGTCGAGCGAGCAAATGGTCTCATTATGAGCGGCATTAAGCCACGTTTGGTCCGATCTCTTCACGAGTCCAACTCTCATTGGGTGGAGGAACTCGACTCCGTTTTATGGGGCCTGCGCACCACCTTGAATAGGTCAACGGGTTACACACCATTCTTTATAGTCTATGGGGCAGAGGTAGTCCTCCGCTGCGACATTATTCACGATGCACCAAGGGTGCGCATGTATGAGGAAAAGGAGGCCGAGTTGGATCGGCAAGTCGACCTAGACGCCTTGGAGGGAGAGCGCGATATATCTCGGGCTCGCTCCACTTTTTACCAACAGCAAGCTTGACATTACCAAAGTAGGGAGGTTAGGGCAAAAGCATACAACATGGGTGAACTCATCCTACGGCTCCCGGAGAAGCAGAAGCATAAACTCAAGCCCAAATGGGAGGGTCCTTTCATCATCGACGAAGTATTCGCGGGAGGTTCCTATCGTCTTTGGAGTCCATCCGACAACCGCCTTGAACCAAACCCATGGAACGCAGCTCGTCTTCAGCGCTTCTACGGATAAACCGGTGTCGTCTAACTCCCCTATATTTTTCTGTTTTTCCTCTTATCCTTTCTGCCTTCTTCTTCTTCCCTTCCCATTTTGCTGTTTGATCGGGTCAATTTCTTTTCTTTCCCTATATCCGATTGAACCAATCTTGTACTAAAGATTATCGGCATACACCATAAAGTGTTAAATACGAACACAGCATGTGGGGGCTTCTTCTAGCAGCCAATGTTTTTATATTACAAGTATTTGCTCACACTTATCGTGCGCACATGTTTCTTTTGTCACATTCAAGCCATCATATGCATCAATTCTAACTAAGACTTTGCCAAGCTGGGTTGCCTTGCTCTTGTGATTACCCTCTACGTTCCCGATTGTTCGTCTAGAGGGTAAAGGGAGCACCTCTGCGATTGTTATGACCAGGTCATCTGGACACGTACCTCAGACGGGTGAAGATAAATTCTAGCTATCTTATGTAGACAATTGGTTGGCCGTGACGGAAACACCTTATATGGCTTCGGTCGTTATCACCGTTGTTTGGGTCTTTTCTTCCCAAAGCACAATTGGCCGCATACTAAAAGCATGCGGACTTCGATCTATGATCTTCGTAGAGCCCTGACAAAAGGTATCGATAGAGGTACTATTTTCCTCGAAAGATGTTTTTATGCTAAGTAGTAATATATCATATCTTTCTATGTGCTTTCTATCTGTTTGCACCGCATGGACGGATTGTTTGGTTCCCCGAATATAGTTCGCTCTTTTGGAGTGGCAAATAAGGAGGAACACTCCCGAGCTCTTCGCACGGGGGGGGGAAGCCGATGGCTGGTTAAGACAAAGTTTACAACATAGATTGTTTATACACAAGTACACATAAATTACATGTTCGGCTACTGATCGAGATTATCGATTATGGTGTCAAGGGGGCAGTCCTCTTGTGAAAGACGAGCGGTAGGCATCACTTGGTCATACACCAGGTGTAGTGGCACTTATTTTCCGTCCGATCCCATGGGACCAACCCGCGCCATATGCTCGGGTTTAAGTCCGGAGAAACGGGCCTTGATCATTTCCCATGCTTCCCATGCTCCCTCATGGCAAGCTGAAGTCTTCCACAGCTCGAACCTATTCCGAGCCCCCTTGAATCGATACACGAGTTCGGTTAGCCCTTCAGGTGGCTGTTCAGCAGGCCATATCGCCTTTACCATGCCTTTCATTGCTTTCTACACACGCCCATGGAGAGCGGCCAGCTCTTTCAGCAGGTTCCCCTGGTATCATCCGAACTCCTCTTCAGGATGCCCGGACAGGAGGCCTGTACATGAGGCAACAGAATACCTACCTTTATTTCCTACATCAGAAATATTTTCTGATAATAGAATCACACTTAACGAACATGCCCCTTTGGAGCTTTTGGTTTTCCCCTTGAGCTTGGGCCAATTGAATCTTCAAATTCTTAATTTCTTTGACCTGCTTTTTAACAACAAGGAAGCCAGCCTCGTGCTGGGACTCGGCATACCATTGAGAGTCTCGGGCTTCCTCCAACCACATTTCCATGTGCCCTATTGATTTGGCTGCTACATGGAATCCGTACGTCAGGCAGGATAATACATTATGATTAATAATAAAGGTACACTCACCATGGGCCTCTCGGGTGAAGCTCTTTACTTGTTCCAGTTCGGCCTTCACGGATTGCACTTCCGTGCGGCTCTCCTCGAGCTCCTTAGCCAATTGCTCAGCATGTTGCTTTGAAGCCTGCGTCAGCATTCAAGCAGTGCGGAGATCCTTAACTCGTTTGTTTCAAACCGAATTAAGGCACAGGGGCTACTAGGATTACATGAGTGTTCGGATTCTATAAAAACTGATCACTTACCTGCATGCTAGTTGCTATCAACTTCATAGTTTCACCGAATCAAGCTCGGGCAGCACCAATGTGCCCATCCGCTGAGCGTAGGGCGCCGAACTCTTGTTCGGAGAATATTGGGTGCCACATGGCTTCCCATCGTTGCC
Organism: Hordeum marinum; assembly: GCA_022496015.1. Lineage (NCBI taxonomy): Eukaryota > Viridiplantae > Streptophyta > Magnoliopsida > Poales > Poaceae > Hordeum > Hordeum marinum. The sequence continues at coordinate 118,210,013 of CM039678.1, forward strand.
AGTGATTCATGGCACTCCCCACCTCCGATTTGGTTACAGAGAGACCATCACCAGAATCGGCAGGCGCCAGATTGGCCTTGGGGGCTTTTTGTAGCAGAAGCTGCATGAGCTATGGCTCGGGAATTTCGGGCGTCTCCGAACACCCGGGTAACCTCTTTAGCAGGAGAGGACTGGGCATTTCACCTAAATATTTTAATGAAACAAATTGTTGTAAGACTCTATTGATTGCGACAATAAGCGTATAACCGAACAATGTACCTTTGGGAAGAGCGGCCAGGTGGATTCGTCTCCATAATCGGCTCTTTGGCATGATCCCTATTAGCCTCCGACTTGACTACGGCTTCAGCTGCCGGTGTATGGCGCGTGGATCGACGATGTTTGGGAGTCAGGGCCGGCACATCTGGGGCGTTGTTGGTAGCTGGCCTCTTGCGGGACGAGCTTTTCTTCTTGCTCATTGCAAGGATGGAGAATGACCTGGGGTAATCAACTATGATAGCCACAGGGGATTGGACGATGCTATCTTGGAAGTAGACTCCATCGTCAAAGTCAAGAAGAAGATCCGGGTCCTCGTTGAAACTCGGATCGTTGTCGCGTGAATGGTTCTTGGGCTGAGGAGCCTGACAGTTAACTGTCTCGATGAAACTCCTCCATTCATGTTCACGCAAGGCTTCGGTTAAATAAAGTGTAAAATGGAAACCCCGAACTATGTTCATGTTAGAGAAAGAAAGACTTAACCTTTTGATGGGACCGTGGGCCGAATATCCTTCCTTAGTTGCCCGCCGAACAAAGTTCTATTACGCTCCTTTGTATAGGTCGGCCAGTGCGGCGGCCAACACCGTCGGATTGGCGGGCCCTAGTCTTCGAGAGCGCTTGGTGTCACTCGTCCCGTTATATTGCCACAAGGGGTGTACCCTCTGTTAAAGGGGCTGCACACACCGGGAGATGACAGCGGCCATGACATCAATCATGGTCAGTTGGTGGTGGGCGAGCATCCGCACCTGAGTTGATAGGCGCCGCACTTTAGCGTTCCCCCTGGGATGAGCTCCTCGGTCGCCAGTTGTATATCTTCTTCAAGAGGGCATCGGAGTATTCGGGAAGACCTGTCCGAGTTGGCTCAAAAAGGGGGACGTCTTCAATATAAAACCACTCCGAAGTCCACTCTTCGGATTTCTTCGGTGTGCCCACCAGATATCTCGTCCCCGATATGCGGCACACTTCGGCTCCGCGAACCTCCAAAATTGTCTTGTCACAAGTTCGGGGGACGAGACATAAGTATTTTCTCCATAAATCAAAGTGCGCTTCGCACCCAAGAACATCTCGCAGAGAGCGACGAAGCCCGAGATGTGTAAAATGGACCCTGGAGTAAGGTGGTGGAGTTGGATCCCATAGAACTCTAGCAACCCCCTCATAAACGGATGGATTGGAAACCCAAGGCCTTGGAGGAGAAAGGGGACGAAGCATACGTGTTCCCCCTTGTTAGGATTGGGGAAACACTCGACAAAAACTTTGTCATTGTAAGAAAGCAGACATGCACGGGTCGCCGCCAGATCTGAAGCAGGGAGATACCCCTAGGTTTCCAGATTGCGGAGCCACATGAGTGTGATGGAGCAGCTGGTCCAGTCCCCTGGGCGTGAGCCGTAGGGGCGCGCGGACGAGCTGGGGGTGTTAGGCATGTTTTCCGTGAAGCTTCCTCTTGAGGTTTCTTTTGCTCGGGTAGGAGAGAATGTGGTATGAGCCACAATTTTGTTTAACTAAATGGGTGGTGCTTCCGCTACGGAGGGGTAAGATTGTAAAAATCACTGACCGCTCGCCTCCCCATGACGCGCGAAAATCGAGGAACATGCGTGATTATTATAATGGACATGCACCCATGATGCTTAGGATCTTATCGAAGACTGGTCGGTTACCGAACAAAGAGGGATGATGGACTCGCCTCGCAAGCTGAAGATGACAACATGAGGAGATTGACCGGATATATGTCGGTGTCTAAGGCTAGTCCGGGGGCTATTGAGGGAGTCTTGGATTAGGGGGTCCTCGGATGGCCGAACTATTTTTTATGGGCCGGATTGTATGGGCCGCAAGGTGAGCATCGGACGATTAAAGACCACCGGCGCCAGATGGAAGCTTTGAGGAGCCATGACGTACTCTCCAAGTTATTAGTCGTAGTTTGGCATGTTTATCTCTTCGGCATGTAACCGACCATATATAAACCCTAGGCATCCGCGACGTCTATATAAGCCAAAGGGTTTTAGGGTATAGACACATAACAACTCATCTAGGGTTAGCTATTCGATCTCGAGGTAGATCAACTCTGTAACCCCCATATCATGAATACAACTAAGCCTGACGTAGGGTATTACCTCCATAGGAGGGCACGAACCTGGGTAAATCTGTGTCCCCTTTGTCTCCTATTACCGTCGATTCTAGTCTCACAGTTTGGGACCCCTTACCCGAGATCCGCCGATTTTGACACCGACAGGCAGCACCCCACACTACTGCTAAGTGGGGCCCACCAGCTGCCCTCCTCTAACTTTGGTGGCAGCGATGGGTGCATAGCCAGCGCTATTGCTAATAGTTTACCTATAGCATCAGGTTCATGAGCCATGCTACTATATATTATGGTTTGACCCCGGGAGGACTCCGGGGCCCACATAGCAGCATCGCTGGGTGGATTCTCCGACACTACTCTATAGCATACTTGTAGCATGGGTTTGTATCCCTCGCTACTATTAACTAACAGCGGCATCGACCATAGACCCCACGTACTACTAATTGTGTACTTATAGGAATTTCCTAGTGATCCGAGGAAGTTCTTGTTGATAACGGGAAAGAATAATTCTTACACTTCCTAGCAACATGTGATAGTCAAACCTTTGCTTGTATGGATAATATGGCAAATTAGGAGTGGTGTGGTACCTGACAAGGTGATAGATCCGGTGGAGATCACAAAGGATTTTACAACTATTATAAATCACTCGATCTCTCAAGGAAGCACATCTTGGAGGAAATTATAAAAGGAAAAGTGTGTGTTCATGAGGAGACACGAGGTTCGGTGGTGCGACATGCGATAACGTCGGACCCTTTGTCGCTGCCACCTACGGGCTCGACTGCACTGTCGATCAACGGGTCGTCTTCCATACAAGATGGTAATGTTGATGTTGGAATGGTCTTTGATGGGAGGATGGTTCGCCTATCTTTGTTACAAATTGACTAATCTTTCATTTCGTCAATGAGGCTCTTGAGGTTGGGATACATGCACTGATGCAAGACATGGCTCTTGCTATTCAACATACGATCGAGCAGTGGTCGCCCAATCTGATTCCTTAGAAGCTCTTTCAATCCTTTCATGTGATACCTTGTCTCGTTTGGCATATGAGCACTTGGTAACTGAGATCAAGTCGTTGATGGATGACGAAGAGTTTGTTCCACATAAAATTACAAAAACCCAAAATAGGATAGTACTCCCACTAGTAGAAAACCGACCTTTTGTCTGCATCATTAGTCCCGGTTCGCTTTTGAGCCGGCACTAATGTGATCATTAGTGTCGGTTCGTGACGGGGATCATTAGTGCTGGTTCATTACGGATCTTTAGTATCGGTTGGTAGCTCCAACTAACACTAAAGGTGTGGTGGTAGGCTGGCGTTAGCCTGTGGCCCCACGGGAACCTTTAGTCCCGGTTGGTGGCTCCAACCGCGACTATGGGCTAACCTTTAGTCACAGTTGGAGCCACCAACCGGGACTAAAGGTTGGTCATGGCTGTGGTGGGAGTTTAGTTCCACCTTGCCAAGCGAGGGGCGCTCGAACCAGTTTATAAGCTCACCCCTCTCTGTCTTGTTGAGTTCCTCCCAAATTTAAAATAGATGCCCTTATATGGGGAAATTTGACCTCAAATCAAACTGAATTCCAGTCCGATTTCAGGTCAAATTTTCCCTACATAAGCGCATGTATGTTCATGTTTGCTACTTATTATGTTATTTCAATTTTTTAAACATATTTTAACTCAATACTTTTTATGCATTCAATATGCACGATTCAAAGCCACATCATCACTTTTCAACCCTTTTCTGACCTCATTTGCTATTTTTCATGCATTTACTGATTTTTCAACAAATGACCTTGAAATTGAAAAGCACTTCAAATGAACTCTGAAAAGGTTTAAAGTTGGCATGGTACCATCATTTCACCCACATAGCATGTTATAAAAAGTTGAGAGGGTTACGGTAAAAACTGGATGCACTTCGTGTACAAAATGGACCATCTCTTTCGAAGTATCAGGGTTCCGGATGACTCGCTTGTTACAAAGGCATTTCATTTTTTAACTTATTTGAACTCCATACTTTTTGTGTGTTAAAAATGCAGCATTCAAAGCCACATCATCAATTTTCAACCCTTTCTGACTTCATTTGCTATTTTTCATTCACTTACTGATTTTATTTCAGCAAAATAACCCTGAAATTGAACAGCACTTCAAATGAACTATGAAAGGTTGAAAGTTGGTACGGTATCATCATTTCACCCACATAGCATGTTATAAAAAGTTGAGGGGGTTACGGCAAAAACAGGATGCACTTCGTGTACAAAATGGACAATCTCTTTCGAAGTATCACGGTTTCGGACGAAAACTCGCTTGTTACAAAGGCATTTCATTTTTTAAATTATTTGAACTCCATACTTTTCGTGTGTTCAAAATGCAGCATTCAAAGCCACATCATCAATTTTCAACCCTTTCTGACTTCATTTGGTATTTTTCATGCACTTACTGATTTTATTTCAGCAAAATAACCCTGAAATTGAAAAGCACTTCAAATGAACTCTAAAAATGTTGAAAGTTGGCATGGTATCATCATTTCACCCACATAGCATGTTATAAAAAGTTGAGAGGGTTACGACAAAAACAGGATGCACTTCGTGTACAAAATGGACAATCTCTTTCGAAGTATCAGGGTTTCGGACGAAAACTCGCTTGTTACAAAGGCATTTCATTTTTAACTTATTTGAAATCCATACTTTTTGTGTGTTCAAAATGCAGCATTCAAAGCCACATCATCAATTTTCAACCCTTTCTGACTTCATTTGCTATTTTTCATGCACTTACTGATTTTTTTTCCAGCAAAATAACCCTGAAATTGAAAAGCACTTCAAATGAACACTGAAAAGGTTGAAAGTTGGCATGGTATCATCATTTCACCCACATAGCATGTTATAAAAAGTTGAGAGGGTTACGACAAAAACTGGATGCACTTCGTGTACAAAAAGGACAATCTCTTTCGAAGTATCAGGGTTTCGGACGAAAACTCGCCTATTACGAAGGCATTTCATTTTTTAACTTATTTGAACTCCATGCTTTTTGTGTGTTCAAAATGCAACATTCAAAGCCACATCATCAATTTTCAACCCATTCTGACTTCATTTGCTATTTTTCATTCACTTATTGATTTTATTTCAGCAAAATAACCCTGAAATTGAAAAGCACTTCAAATGAACTCTGAAAGGTTGAAAGTTGGCATGGTATCATCATTTCACCCACATAGCATGTTATAAAAAGTTGAGGGGGTTACGGCAAAAACAGGATGCACTTCGTGTATAAAATGGACAATCTCTTTCGAAGTATGAGGGTTTCGAACGAAAACTCGCTTGTTACAAAGGCATTTCATTTTTTAAATTATTTGAACTCCATACTTTTTGTGTGTTCAAAATGCAAAATTCAAAGCCACATCATCAATTTTCAACCCTTTCTGACTTCATTTGGTATTTTTCATGCACTTACTGATTTTATTTCAGCAAAATAACCCTGAAATTGAAAAGCGCTTCAAATGAACTCTGAAAAGGTTGAAAGTTGGCATGGTATCATCATTTCACCCACATAGCATGTTATAAAAAGTTGAGAGGGTTACGACAAAAACAGGATGCACTTCGTGTACAAAATGGACAATCTCTTTCGAAGTATCAGGGTTTCGGACAAAAACTTGCCTATTACAAAGGCATTTCATTTTTAACTTATCTGAAATCCATACTTTTTGTGTGTTCAAAATGCAGCATTCAAAGCCACATCATCAATTTTCAACCCTTTCTGACTTCATTTGCTATTTTTCATGCACTTACTGATTTTTTTTCCAGCAAAATAACCCTGAAATTGAAAAGCACTTCAAATGAACACTGAAAAGGTTGAAAGTTGGCATGGTATCATCATTTCACCCACATAGCATGTTATAAAAAGTTGAGAGGGTTACGGCAAAAACAGGATGCACTTCGTGTACAAAAAGGACAATCTCTTTCGAAGTATCAGGGTTTCGGACGAAAACTCGCCTGTTACGAAGGCATTTCATTTTTTAACTTATTTGAACTCCATGCTTTTTGTGTGTTCAAAATGCAGCATTCAAATCCACATCATCAATTTTCAACCCTTTCTGGCTTCATTTGTTATTTTTCATGCACCTACTAATTTTATTTTAGCAAAATGACCCTAAAATTGAAAAGCACTTCAAATGAACTCTGAAAAGGATGAAAGTTGGCATGGTATTATCATTTCACCACATAGCATGTTATAAAAAGTTGAGAGGGTTACGGCAAAAACTGGATGCACTTCATGTACAAAATGGACAATCTCTTTCGAAGTATCAGGGTTTCGCACGAAAACTCTTGTGTTACAAAGGGATTTCATTTGTTTGAACTTATTTGAACTCTATACTTTTTGTGTCTTCAAAATGCACCATTCAAAGCCACATCATCAATTTTCAACCCTTTCTGACTTCATTTGCTATTTTTCATGCATTTACTGAGTTTTTTTCTGCAAAATGACCCTGAAATTGAAAAGCAGTTCAAATGAACTCTCAAAAGGTTGAAAGTTGGCATGGTATCATCATTTCACCCACATAGCATGTTATAAAAAGTTGAGAGTGTTACGGCAAAAACTGGATGCACTTCGTGTACAAAATGGATAATCTTTTCGACGTATCACGGTTTTGGACGAAAACTCACCTGTTACAAAGGAATTTCATTTTGTTAACTTATTTGAACTCCATACCTTTTTGTATGTTCAAAATGCACCATTCAAATCCACATCATCAATTTTCAACCCTTTCTGACTTTATTTGCTATTTTTCACTAAAATAACCCTGAAATTGAAAAGCACTTCAAATGAACTTTTAATAGGTTGAAAGTTGGCATGGTATCATCATTTGACCCACATATCATGTTATAAAAAGTTGAGAGGGTTACGGCAAAAACTGGATGCACTTCGTGTACAAAATGAACAATCTCTTTCGAAGTATCAGGGTTTCGGACGAAAACTCGCGTGCTACAAAGGCATTTCATTTTTGTTAGTTATTTGATTTGCATATTTTTTGTGTGTTCAAAATGAACCGTTCAAAGCCACATCATCACTTTTCAACCCTTTCTGACTTCATTTGCTATTTTTCATGCACTTACTGATTTTTTCCAGCAAAATAACCCTGAAATTGAAAAGCACTTCAAATGAACTCTGAAAAGGTTGAAAGTTTGCATGGTATCATGATTTCACCCACATAGCATGTGCTAAAAAGTCGAGAGGGTTATGGCAAAAACTGGATGCACTTCGTGTACAAAATGGACAACCTCTTTCGAAGTATCAGGTTTTTGGATGAAAACTCGCCTGTTAGAAAGGCATTTCATTTTTTACATAACCTAAGAATTACCAAATTGGATATAATGATAAAACACAATAATATTTAATAGTCGAAAAAAGAATCACTGGAAAATCTATTTTTAAAAGTAAAGTTATTCACAAACTAGTGATTCGCACAAATTTCAAATAATTCAAATTTAAACTATTCGAATTTGAAAACTACTAGCACTAACAGAAATTTATAATTTTTATGACCAAACTCAAAAAGTTTCACTCATTAACTCTCAATAAAGCACAAAAAAATCAGAAACAATAGAAAATAAATAAAGCAAAAAACAAAAAAAACTAATTAAAAAATAGGCCGCCTACTGGGCCTCCACGGCCTGCATACGACTAGAAACCCAACTTGGGCCAGGATGCAGGCCCGCAAGGCCCAGTAGGCCCAACAGGGCCGCACAGGTTCAATAGGCCCACATAGGCCTGCTTAGAGAGGAGCTCGAGGGAGCAGCCGCAGCGTGGCTTATAAACCAGTGCGGCTGCCCCTCGCTTGGCGAGGTGGGACTAAACTTCCCATTCACTGCGCCTGCACGAGCACCACCTTTAGTCGTGGTTGATGGCTCCATCTGCGACTAAATACCCCCCTTTAAACGCGATTGGAGCCACCAACCGCGACTAAAAGGTTTTGCTTCCCGCCGCCCGCGCCCACTGGAATTCACCTTTAGTCGCGGTTGGTGGCTCCAACCGCAACTAAAGGGGGGCCTTTAGTCGCGGTTGGAGCCACCAACCGCGACTAAAGGTCCTCATGTATAAGCAGGAGTTGAACTTTTTTCATTTTCCCTCTGCTTTCTTCGTCTCTTCGACCACAGAGATCGCCGCCCACGCATGCCCGACGTCGTCGTCGCCCACGCCATCGCCGCCCACGTCGTCGCTGCCTCCGACACGGCGCCCACGCCGTTGCCACCCCAGACACACCGACCCTCGTCGCGCGCCGCCCGACCCCGCCTCCTCGAGCTCGCGCGCCATCGCCGTCGCCGTCGTCGTCGCCTCGCCAGCCGTCGCCCCGCTGTGAGCCCCTAACTCGCCTCTGGATTTTTTTCTTAATAACTAGATGAATTTTAGATATATTAGATGTTAATTAGATGTATATATTTTGTTAATTAGATGAATTTTGAATGTTAATTAGATGTTAGATGAATTAGATGTTAGATGTATATTAGATGTATATTAGTTGATTTTTGAATGTTAATTATATGTTAATTAATTAGATGTTAGATGAATTAGATTTATATTAGATGTTAGATGTATATTAGATGTTAATTAGATGTATATTAGATGAATTTTGAATGTTAATTAGATGTTAGATGAATTTTGAATGTTACTTAATTGTTAGAGGAATTTTTTTCATAAGAATTTTTTTCTCGGAGTCAACGATGCCTGGCCCCCATCCTCATCGTCGACTCGTTCGCGACGACGTCCTACTTCAGAGGGGCAACATTCGGGACTGGGCCCCGCCTGGCTGGCACTAGGAGGTGCTACCTTCAGGGGCGCGTAGCTTGGTGAGGAACCCGGGCCCCATCGTCGACACGGAGCTTCTTTGGTGCCATTCGCGTGGGCCACTTTCGGTGTGGAGGCAGCCGGCCCCGCCGGAGGTGGTACATCTCCGTGTCAAGGAGGAGGACGAGCACGTCTGTCAGTACATCGATGCATTGGACGTCAGGTTCTCCAATACCTAGCAGGTTCTTTAGGGATCTCACCCGAGCTATGATCCTGTCATAGTTCCTTCTCTTTGGGTGTCCACCGCCTGCCGCGCGAGACGTCAACTGGATCTATAGTAATGATATTATATAATCAATAATATTCAAGATGTATTAGTAATAATATTTTAGATGTATTCGATATTATATTCGATAATATTCGAGACAATTTATTCGAGATTATATTCGATGATGCATATTATGTACTATGATTTAATTTTATTTATTGATTGCATGCATTCTAATTTGAATACTAAATTGTTTTATCTTTCTTCTCGGTTAGTTAAATATAAGCTATGGACAATACCGGCAGAGAAGGAGAAGAGGCTCTGTTCAACATCATACGCTCCACGAGCCCACAACATGAACATGAAGATGATGACGGCTCGCAATATCTGAACAATTCCGGTGAGGGTTGTATGTTTGATGTAGACAAAATAATAGATGAATTCGACAACGATGTTGATGAAGAAAAGGTTCTTCAAATAACAAAGACCGGCGAGGTATATTTATTATATAAGCCATCCGGTGATCATTACATGTCTTAATTAAGTTGTATATGTATTAACGAATTGATCTTTCTTCTTTTAGGCCTCCGGATCGAGCAAATCTTCTACAAGCGATAGGTTAAGTGAGGCCCGGCCAGAAAGTTGGACGTTGGAGTAAAGTTGAGCATCAATTCCATCAATACATCAACTCGCGAACCGCTTGAGCCTAAGAAAAATGCGACCAAGTTCAAGAATCAATGCGGAGTTATTGTCAAGGACCTAATCCCGATCTCCACACAAGAATGGAAAAAGCTAGCAAAGGGAGATCGACAAGGAGTTACTTTTGTCGATGAAAAAGCAAAGATGTGCTTTGGACCGAGCTGCTGTCACATTTCACACTACCAGAAAACTTGACAGATGCAGATCTGAATAAAGTCAGAAACTATGCTCTTAAAAAGATGGCGGTCGCATTCAACACCTTCAAGAAAAATGCATGGGCTACGTATGTCAAAGCAAACAAGACGACTCCCAAATTCGAGGGAGCACTGGTGAAAGCAAAAGACCACTCGGACAATTTCGTGAAGTTCAAGGAATCGGAAGTAGCTAAGGAACGGTCGAGAAAGAACAAGATTAATGCTGCGAAAAAGGAGTGGCACCATACTCCGGGGGCAAGTGGCCACCGGACGGCCCTGCCTAAGTGGGATAAATCCGAAAAAGATATGATTAGTGCAGAGGTCACTCCAATTACAGTGACCTGGCCCCCGAGGTGCAGGACATGGTTTTACGCGCATGGGGGGAAGTTGGACCCAAAGACAGGGGATATTATGGTGAAGGAAAGTCTTCAAAAAGTGACAGATGAAATTCTGATGAAAATAGAAGAAGCTCGAACGAGGGTGTTCACGCCCAACAAAGAGGACGACGAGCTTACACGCGCGCTGAAGAATCCTGAACACCCGAGAAGAACATGAGGCATGGGCGTTGTTCTGTGGTTTGAGGGGTTTGCGGGTTGGAACGACGACCATAGAAGCCGTGCGAGAAACAACATGCAGGAGGAGCGGAAGAAGAAGGAGGAAGCACTCCGCCTTGAAGGCCTCGAATCAAAGCACCTGGAGTTGGAATCCAGAGTTAGGCGGCAACAGGAGCAGATCGACTTACTCAGCTAGGAAAGGGCGTCTCAGGAGCAACATGAGCAGATCGATCCAGCATTGGATACCACCATGCCATCTATGTCGAGAAGCAGCATGGGTTCTGCCCCGACCGATATCGATGACGATGCACTGCTAGCTAGGTACCCTGTGGATGATATCAAAGACAGGACTAACTGTGAGCTACACATGAAAGTGAAGAACTTATCCATGAAGGTGGCGGACGGATATGCTTTAGCAAATCCCCCAGAAGCAACCTTCCATTGCAATCCCATTCCAGCTGGCTATGCTCGTGTCGGGGTTGATGAAGTGATGTCAGCATATCACGAGCTACAACTTGACATTCCTGGAGGTGACGAGGAGAGAACACCGGTAGAGGCCATACATCGTATCATTCTATGGAAAAAGGATTGCATCGTCTTTCCAAGCCCACCTCCTCCTCCTCCTCCAAGTCCGCCACCGCGTCAGCCGACTCCTCCTCCAGGTCCGGCATGGCGTCTCAACGTGCTTCGTCGACTCAGCGTGCTACGTCGCCGAAGCAACAATGGAAGAGAGAGGCCACAGCTACGAGGACTAGCGATACAACAGGCAAGAAATTCAAATATGGTCCAAGCAGACTGAAGCCTCTTCCGAAGTTGCCTTACCACCTGACCGATGAGGAACTTCACAGCGCAGTGGATGCCAAATTGAAGGTCCATTTTGGACCGAAACCGCCCCAGCCACCAAAGGAGAAAGTACCTGAGCATGTCTCACAACACTTCATTGATATGGCTCAACTAGCTCAGAAGGACAGCTACTATGTTTGGTCTATCAAGAAGTCATATCTTGTAGGAAAAAAGGAGTCGAGCTCGAGCTCGAGCCAAGGAGTTGGCAAAAAAGCAGGAAAACTATCCCCTAGCTGGGAGAACAGGCAGTGCAATCGACCCCCTCCCCCGCTCATTGTACAAACACCTGTGAGTACCGCCGGTCAGCCAGAAGAAGTAACCGAAGACCATATTAGGATGGCTAAAGAGGCCGGTGTCACTGTTGAACAACTCCTAGGCCTTGAGGAAATTCCCGTGCTTAAAGAGACAGAAGTAAAATATCAATATGCCCACGGCAAACCTCTGGTCAAGCCTGAAGATGTCAAGCTTCTACCAACGAGAATGTATGAATTGAATACGTGGTACATGCAAATAACAACAAATACCAATGAAGAGTCCCTCATGATGAGAGTCCAAGAGAGGCATTACTTCCATAAAATGGATGTGTGGATTCAATATGCAAAGTTGTTCCGGTTATTCAATCAAGACACACTCAACAAATCTTTAGTCAGTTGCTATTGTCTGTAAGTGATTTCTCTCTATAATTTAAAGTCTCTAGCTAGTTGTGCTCTCGTTCATTACCTGAAATTATTCTCACTATATTCGTTTCTGTGGTACTGTGCAGAATGAAGATGCAAGAAATGAAACAAGCTGGACGCTATGGCGTTGGGTTCATTGACCCAAATACGATTAATCAAAAGATATGGGAAACTTCATATATGAGAAAAGAAATAGAGAAAAAATGCTAAATTTTTTGATCCATCTAAACACCCAACCAGAAATACTACTTCCATACAACTTCGGGTGAGTGTTACTATATATATATATATATATATATATATATATATATATATATATATATATATATATATATATATCTTGTATTATAAATTCTATTTTTTGCTTACTAGATGTTAATAAGTGTTGTTGATGAGTTATGCAGTTACCACTGGATCTTGTTAATCATTCAAGTTGACAAGGGACAAGTTGAAGTACTCGACTCGCTATTAAAGGATGCATCCGAATACGGAATCGTGAGGGGGCTGCTTGACAGGTAATTTCAATCATTATCGCACTATGTCAGCCTCTATAATTACTTCATTTCCTGATATCAACTAGTTAATAACTCATTTATTCATTTTCTTTGCCGGCGGGCGGGGCTTGGGCCAAGTTCATCAAACAGGTCCCAGGCGACTGGGCACCACAACTGAAATGGATGCGATCCAAGGTAATTAAGTACTACTAGCTAGCTAGCTACGTCCATGCATCTCTTTAATTGTAGTTTCAATACCATTATCATGCTTGATTAATTATTACCTGATTGAATTTTATTCTCGTAAAGTGCATGGTGCAAGAGCAGGGGACTAGTTTATGGGAATACTACGTTTGCGAGTACATTCGCATGATCACATCTGAAAAGGAGCAGAAACGAAAGAAATCTTTGGGTACGTTTGCCAGAACACTATCCATATATTTTTTATCATGATCTAGTTAATATATATACACAACTAATATATTCATCTTGATCTCCATCTTGTAGCTGATGGAGGTGCGGGGCCAGCTCATACCAGAGGCTCGGGTACGAGCAAATCAAGAGAAATTATCTGGATTTCTGCTCAACCAGGTCATAGATCCCAAAGGAAGAATAACATTACAAGATCTACAGGAACGACGATTAGCTGGATTTCTGCGAAGCCTGCATATATATATATATGTAATGATCCTCAAAATGTAGAAGAAATTTTATATATATATATATATATATATATATATAATCGCGGTTCAACGAGAAATTCTATTTATATTTATATATATGCGCATGCACAACGTGTGTTCAATATGTACGTAGTAGCGTAATATATGTTTGAAATGAAAATTAATTAAATGGAAAACACAAAATTAAAAGGAAAATTAAACCATAATTAATTCATAAACCCCTAAAGAATTAAAAGGAAAAATAAAACTAAATTAAAAAAGCTAAATACTTTTAGTCCCGGTTGGTGTTACCAATCGGGATTAAAGGTCCTCAAGCCCACGACACCGTTAACGCCATGTAAAGGGCCTTTGGTGCCGGGCCGTGTTGAACCGACACTAAGGGGAGGGAGGGATAGGCTTTAGTCCCCACCCTTTAGTGCCGGTTCGAGAACCGACACTAAATGCCCTTACCAACCGCGACAATAGGCCGGTTCTTCTGCACTAGTGTCCCTCCGTTCCATAATATAGCGTATATAGATTTTCTGAAAAGTCAAACGTTACAAACTTTGACCAAGTTCATAGAGAAAACTATCTATATTTATAATACCAAATATATACAATATGAAAGTACATCTTGCGATGAATCTAATGATATGTATTTGGCATTCTAGATTTATATTATTTTTTTACAAACTTGGTCAAAGTTCATAATTTGACTTTTCAAAAAAATGCATTACATTATGAAACAGAGGGAGTAGATTGTATGGCTAATTATAGCCGCACTGAGTTGTGTACGTCCGTGTGGATGAGTAGATGTCTTTGTATTGTGAGGACTTATGGTCACTAGATTGTAACCCTACGAATGATGAATAAAACTTCCTTTTGATGCGCCAAAAAAAAGATGCTCATTAGGATACTATACTTGTGCCTTGAGCAACCACTCTTTACGCCAGGCATTCCCGCTCCATCAACCGCTTTCACAAAAGGTCAGCAAGAATAATAATCGTTTTCATAGAAAAACTCCTCACGCGAAGACGATATCTAACCGAGTTGACAACAGAAAGAAAGAAAAATCGCAAGAGAAACATCAAGCTGACAAGGTGGCCCTCCCTCCGTCTTTCGACTGTAGGGCACAGCTGTCCATGAGAGTGCGCGAAAAGCTCTGCCCTACTATTCACCTACAGTGCTCACACGCCATGGCTAGGGCGCTAGGCCAATGAGCATGAGAAAACGCCGCCGGTATAGCACCTCCCACGGCAAGAGGCGACACACGCCACGACGCCCCGCACAGAGAGCCCCTGCACCCACGAATCCATCAGTCACCCCTCCTGTTTCCTCCACGACCCGTCCCACCCCACGTCCCCATCAATCGACACCACCCCACAGGCCAAAGATTAGTAGATTAATCAGCGACCTGACGCCTCAACCGGCCGATTAACTAAGCTAACCACCCGCAACTGTTCACGGCCACTATGATGCCCCGATCGAGCCGGCCCGGCCACCAGGGCCAAACTGACGTGAGAAAAACGCAAGAAAAAGCACCCAGATTGGAGTAGGATAGGATAGGGAGTAGTGCTAGCTGCGGTGCCGAGTGCGGACCCTGCCACATGCACGGCAGTCCCGCGCCGGAACAGGGAATCTATACCGGCGGCCGCCGCACGCGCGCGAGCCTGCCACGGCCAGTACTGTTCCGATCCCCTCCCCTCCTCCGCCATCCAGTACTGCCGCTACCTTTCCTTTCCTTATCGGGACCGCTTTTAATTCGCCACCACCCGTCGCCGTCGTAGAGGAGGGCCAGCCAGCCGTGCCGACTTGCCGTGCGGCGGATATTTTCCGGCCGGGGTTAGTACTTTTTTTTAATATACTATATAAACAACGACCGGTGCGGTGCGGCGCGGCCAGGTGGAGCGTGCGGGGGCACGGGCTCGATCCCCCCCCCCCCCCCCCCCCCGATTTGTTTAACCGCCTGCTTACTGTTCGGGCTCGCCCCGCCGGCCAATGGTAGCGCACCGTACGCCGCGGCCCCGGGGAGGCAGGCGAGCGAGCCAGACCTCCCCTTTCCCGTCGCTCCCCCTCCTCCTCCTCCCATTGGCGAGGCGCCGTTTATATACTAGGCGCACACACACGGGCGCACATACCACGGCGCGGCAGAGAGGGTAAAAATCTGGCCAGTACCACTCGTTTGTTTGTTCTGCGGGTGAGCAGGAGGAGGGAGGCCGGCGGCGAGCAGTTGAGGTTTTCGGGCCGAGATGGCGCGGGAGAGGCGGGCGATACGGCGGATAGAGAGCGCGGCGGCGCGGCAGGTGACCTTCTCCAAGCGGAGGCGCGGGCTGTTCAAGAAGGCCGAGGAGCTGGCCGTGCTCTGCGACGCCGACGTCGCGCTCGTCGTCTTCTCCTCCACCGGCAAGCTCTCCCAGTTCGCCAGCTCCAGGCACGTACCCTCGCCTCTCTTTCTTCCCCGCCCTCTCATCCCCATCTCCATTCGCACATACGCATACATGTGTTCTTCTACCTTCTCTATTCCCGCTTTTATTTTCATTAGATCTGCCTCCTCTTCTCGTGTCCCTGGATCGATGCGGACTCTGAATCATCGCTCTAGCGCTAGGGTTTCCCGCATCAACAGCTACACATCCGGCCATCCAAATGCGCTCCATGATTTCCTCCTCCACCGCTAGCCAGGGTTCGGATTCGGTTGCGATATCATCATACGATGTTACGATACCACCATTCCACTCACGGAACAAGATCCTCACGGCATCCGTCCTTCGAGCCTATTCGGGGTGGATTTCATGGGTCATGCCCGGCCCCGTCCTCCAGGGAAGAATGGGGAATTTTTTCACTGTAGTTCTGGCACAGTACCAGATCGATCTCCAGATCTTTGCTCGATCCGTTGGCGCGTCTTATGCGGGGGAACACGCTAGCGTCCTCTGGTCTCTCGCGTGTTCTTTCGCCTTCTTTTAGTAAAATACTATAAGCCGGAAGCCAAGCCTATCCGTGTCTCTCCGGAATCTGGATCGGCGCGTGGAGGGGAGCAAAAGGCCGTGTCCCTGCTGCTCGTGCACGCCCGTACGTACCGTGATTTCATGTGGTGGCGGCATGTCGTATGCATATCCCATACCTACGTGCAAAGAGCTTCCTCTGGGCTGAGGTCTCGTGCTCTGTGCAGCCGGTAGATAGAGTACTACTACTACTCCCCTAGCACTACCAGTACTAGGAGTAGTGTTTTTTTTAGGCTATACTAGGCTGTTGCTATTGGGTTACATTTATGGGATTTGGGCGCTTACCACTATTGTCTGTTCCTATACCAGAGAAAAATAACATTTCAAGTACTGCCAGCATCGTGGCTCTGATGCATGTGTTGCGTAATCATAACCCAGGGAAAGGATTGTTATATCAGTCCCCTTGTGTACCGGCAGGTAGTCCTAATCTTTTCTCTTGGTGCAAGAAAGCAGGTTCACTATAATAATATAATTGTATGTACTTTCTGTAATTTTTCCTTATGGCCTGCACAATGCAAGATGCTTAGAGAGATGCTTGTGAAAATGATCTGATTTTACTTAAGCATTAGTTCTTATTTCTATAACTAAGACACTTAGGCACCTCTATCTATATATGTAGAAACAAGCACCGGTGCGTAAGCAAAAACCGGTTTATTTTTACAAGTTGTGTAATTCTTTTGCGTCATTCATGTTGGAGCCGAATGCACTGTTGGGATTTGTTTGAGTGAGAGGTGACATTTGCCACTTGGCATGGTTTTCTCGAGAAAAAGGGGAGTTACATTTAACATTTAAGTACACAAGCATTGATGGAAGTGCTTATGGAACCATTCCTATTCCTTTGCCAAACTTTGACATGCTAATGGAAAGTACTTACAATTTTTAATAGTCTACCCATAACTAGTCAAAGAAGAGAGGCATACACATTTTCTTATAATGATTTTCCGTTAATTACATCATCCTCTTATAGTTTTTTATGTCTGCTAGTTCGCTTGGTTCTGTCTGCACGATTGCACTAATGAAATTGGGTGGCTGTGCTCCTGTTATCAATAAAAATTCTGCTATGCAATATGTTACCCAACATGAATTTGGGAAGATCTCTGTACCAAACAAAACCCTAACCGAATCATGTATGCATAGAACGATAACATTCTTTGAGTTTGTTGCGGCTGCACCATGCACCTTATCGAAATGCTTGGAAGAGGAATGTTTCTTGGTTAACGTGTTGGTATTTAGTTTAAATTTGACTTAATACAAAAATTGTGCCAAAAATACTATTCTAGAAAAGTGCCCCTAATTAAACACTTCACAATCAAGACTCCTATAGATATAATCAGTTTTTTTTACTTAGTATCTTTCTGATGACATTGCTTTCTAAGAAGTAACAAAGGCTCCTTTTTGTGCCGGGAAAAAGTAACTCTGCTAACATATATAAAGGCACATGTATGTATGGCCATGTATTTCACTTTAATACAGGCAATCCCATCTCTAGCTTTAAGCATATTAGATGCTATTGCATCACTTTATGCATGGTCGGGTAGCCTCTAATTAGTTTATTGTTGTTCTTCGCTTGAGAATACAGATTCATGTTTCAGATAGAACCATTCAAACTCCATCCGTTTGTACAAGATGTTACACAGTTCCAAATAGCTTGAACATAACCCTTTTTAAGAAGATAAAGTAATACGTATCATGGATACTTCTTATATCATATTATAATATGACCTTTGGAATGTTGGACAACCCTAGCTTCAAAAGAGGATAAGAATTCAGTGCTGTATATATACAATAAATAAATTGATAACTCTTTAAAATCCTCATTTCTATGCATGTGATATGTGAGATAGATTATACTCCCTCCATTCCTAAATATAAGTCTTTCTAGAGATTCCATTATGGACTACATACGGAGCAAAATGAGTGAATCTACATTCTAAAGTATGTCTATATACATCCGTATGTATTTCGTAGTGGATTCCCTAAAAAGACTTATATTTAGGAACGGAGGGAGTATGTGATATCTATACAAGAGAAAAATGAGTTTGTCAGTTTTGAACTAGTGGATAATATTATTTCAGTTGGTACTTCTGGACAATTCACTACTATATGTATGTGTGTGTGATTTGCAGGTTATTATCTTCCTCTTATGTACACATGGTACTGCACAAAGTTAATATGATATGCCCCTGATCAGTTAATACTACATTATATACTGGTGTACCTTCAAACACTTTTCTACAGAAGCTTGCTTGCATTACTAATTTTTATATACATTATTAATTTCCTGATAAACTGTATCTTTGTGTAAATTCTGATGTGATTTTGGTTTGGTGAACAGTATGAACGAGATCATTGACAAGTATAGTACTCACTCAAAGAACCTGGGGAAATCTGATCAGCAGCCGGCTATTGATTTAAATGTATGTATAGCACTCTATTTCTTTGTAAAAAGAAGTGCAAAAAGATATGTAATTAAATTAATTAGGAATTATTAAAGGGAAATATTTGTGTGGAGAACCTAGTGAGCCCACATACATTTACATTTTTTTCCCAAAGAGTAGTATGAACTTGATACTCCCTCGGAGGGAGTATACTTCTTTCTATAGTTACCTAATTAAAAATGTCCTTTGTCAATCATTTGTAAATGTTAAATGGTAATGCCTCTGATCCATATTAATTGTTGCAGACTTAGTACAACTTTGTATTAAATTTGCAAAAATTAATATGAATCAGAGGGAGTACTAATATAAAAAATCTTGCACTGGCACCTAGTTTCTTGGAGCACACTAAAAGGAGAGATATGTGCATGGATGGTGTGGAGAAGTATATGCTGATAGACCAGCTCATGGTGTTATGGCCCATTTTCCTGCCTTGGGTCCTATTTTCTGGCCCACTAGCCAGTTCCTAGCCTGGAACTGTACTTTTTCAAAATTTCTTGTTTCATTTCTTTATTGTTTTAAAACGTTTGTGAAATAAACATTTTCATTATTTAATTATTAATTCCATGATCCTCCTATTTAACATTGCACATATCACATAAGAATACACATTTATTTTCTTTTTTTACATACATATTTGTACTATTCCTACTGAAGATGATGACAGTTACAGATGTATTATCTTTTCAGTTAGAGCACTGCAAGTATGACAGTTTGAATGAACAACTCGCAGAAGCAAGTCTTCGACTTAGGTTATGTTCTGTACCATCTTTGCTTTGTGTGATTTACTAAAAGTTCTTAACTACAAAGCGGCCGTAATATTAACGATCAAGGCCATGATCTATATTATAGACACATGAGAGGTGAGGAACTTGACGGACTGAGTGTCGGTGAGTTGCAACAGATGGAAAAGAATCTCGAAACAGGATTGCAGAGGGTGCTTTGTACAAAGGTAGGGTGACCTCTCTTTCTCTTTAAGCTTGGTTTTGGTTCTCTGCAGACACTATGCCAATTGTTTCACACGATATATATTTGTGCAGGACCGGCAATTCATGCAACAAATCAGTGACCTCCAGCAAAAGGTAAGGAATAATATCTGTCTATTGTTTGATTAGACTCCGGTTTTAGCCAAAGAGTGCGGAGCACCCCAGTCCCTTTTTTGGAGCCCATGTGTCGGGCAAATTATCAAACTAATGGCTTGTGCGGGATATAATTTAATATTAGATATACATGCCTACTCCCACTTGCTTGGGACAAAGGGCGTTGTATGTAACTGACTCAACTGGGTTTTGTTGTAATTGCCTGAATTATTGCAGCCAGGTAGGAAATTAGTTGTTGGAAAATCTTGTGTGTTTTTAAGAAATTAAGGATATGACTGAAACAGTTTGGAATACCTTAAGCTAGTTTAGTAATAATATTGAGCATTATATATGTTGCCTAACTCTCAAGTAACCTTAATTTATATACACGCCACATGACGGGTTATTGTTAACAGAGCCCATTAGTAGTTGAATTAAATTTGTTAATTCCAATTCTCATGATTCATAGTGACATACCCTTGCAGTATATTGAGAGATGGAGAATGATATGAATATGCATGTGTGAGAATGCCAATGGTGCTCGAGCACCTTGGATCTTTTTTTTCAGAATACAATTTTCTACAACATGAAAAAATAAAAGAAAATGTGAACACTCGTACACACATATATCCCATATATATGTGCAAAATTTCAGAATAAAATACTTTCACATGTAGCATATAAAAAGTACAACCATGTATTTCTAATATGGGCTGATTTTTTTTGTTTGTCCGGATTCTTTTTGTACAGCCTAAAAATCACAACATTTTCAGATGATTTTTCACAATTTCGTGTTGAACACATAAGTTTCCATGATTTTTATTATTATTTTGAAACATTGAAATATTCCTTTTGAACTTTTTCAAATACCAAGCTGTCACCAAAAGTCCGCACTCGTAGTAGATCTTTTTTCCAGAACGGGTTAGTAGTAGATATGTGCATGCCATGTGCCGCAAGTCAATGCCTAAAATTGGCACACTACTTGCTAAACAAGAGGTAAATCGACAAGTAGACCAATTTGTTTGCCCATGTTTTTGCGAGTTGTTCAACATTTTTGCGGGGAGATTTTCTTGCCCATGTTTTTTTGTGGGGAGATTTTCTTGCTCATGTTGAATGGAATGTTACCAGCAATATATCCCTTTATGTGTGGTTTATTATTATTATTATTATTATTATTATTATTTAAGTTTAAGAAATTATTTCTTTTGCCACCAGCAGTCAATGGAGTTGCTTGCTGATTGCATTATTCTTTTATGAACTATCAGCAGCACAAAATTGACCAGATTATGTTTCTTGGTTTTGAGAACATTTTCGGTGTACTTCTACAAGGTGAAAATTTGATAGTGTATTTTCTCCTTTTCCTTGTAGGGAACACAGCTGGCAGAGGAAAATATGCGCTTGAAAAACCAAGTAATAAGATTTTAGATGCATTCGTAGTCCTGCACTTAATCAATCTTTATAAGAAGTGCAGCTTCAACAAAGGAAAAAAAAAGTTGGGGTGACGGAGCACACATTTACATTATGTTCGTGTGCTTGGATGTAGATGCATGAGGTGCCAACTGCTAGCACGGTGGCCGTTACCGATGCTGAAAATGTTGTCCCTGACGATGTTCATTCATCTGACTCTGTGATGACGGCAGTACATTCGGCAAGCTCACAGGACAATGACGACGGTTCTGATATATCCCTGAAACTAGCGTGAGTTTCGTCCAGAAACCCATGTCCGTCTTGTCAGAAATTTTAATTCAATGCTCACTATCCTGATCCTGTCCGTATGCTAGTCCCAGAATGCGTTCACAGAATCTGCCACATTATAAAATATACTAATATATAGTTACTATTTTGTAGTTAGATCGGATATATAATTGGAGATGAATCTAACAACTAATTTCAATGTTTATTTCATCTGACTGATTTACCAACAGTTTGTATCATCAATTCTGAAATGTGGCAGATTCTTCTTCACTCAACAGGTTACCTTGGAAGTAAGGACCGTGGGGAGACCTGACCACCATGAGCCCCTGAGGGAGTTGCCTTGGTAGAGAGAAGATGTCCAATGCTATGGAGACTCACTCCAGATAGGCTGACTGGAATGATACCATAGTAGAAGCCAGATCAGTTTAACCCGATCAAGTTGTCAGTCGTTTTATGTCTGCAATGTGCACGGCGCAGTTGTCAACCTTTGCCTGGGTATTAAGTCACTGAACTTGTAGCGTATCTTTGCTCTCTTAGGGACATGTATCATTCGTCCAACTATGTATGCACCTGCCGCGGCTATGTGTACTTATTTTATGGTGAAGTGTATGGGCGCCGTTCCCGCTGCTCATCAATAAGCGTGTTAGATAGTAATTTTGCAATTCGGTGAGACAGATAAAAAACCTTCAAAAAAATACCAGCTTTTTGGTGAGACAGATAAAAAACCTTCAAAAAAATATCAAATACGTGTGGCATCGCCCGGGATTGAACCGGAGACCTTCAGTGTGTTAGACTGATGTGATAGCCAGCTACACCACAACACCATAATTATTTGTATTATGGTAACTGTATATTTAAATCTCATTGACAGATTATAATGAATATAAAAATTGACACATGATTGTCGAGTTTCTTTGTTGCCGTCTTCTGCCTTGTGAGTGGGAGAACTTGGATGCTTTCAAAATCTGAGATGTTTCGTTTTTGGACCATGGGCAGAATAATAACAACCAACCCACCCACCGCTCCCGTGTCATCCCCGTGGGCGACGTGGAGGGCAACCCTAGCAGCCGCCACTGCTGGGAGTTCCCTTCTCCACCCCCTCCTCCCACGCCGTCACCACAGGGTGCGACCAGGCGAAGCCCGGCAAACCACCAGTAGATAACGACCCATTTGTTTCGGTTCCAGAGGCCCATTAGTTCCGGTTCTGGAACGGGACTAAAGGATCGGGACAAAAGCCACAAACCTTTAGTCTCGGTTCGCTTACAAACCGGAACAGAAGGGGCTTCATGTGGCTTCTATGGAGAGCCCAGGCAGGAGGACCTTTAGTCTCGGTTGGTAACACCAACCGGGACCAAAAGGCATCCACGCGTCAGCATCTGACAGTTGCTAGGTTTTTTTTGAAGGGGGTAGGGGTTTTCGGAGGGTTAATTTAGGGGTTTCATATTGTGTTAGCTAGCTAATTAATGGAGAGAAGTGTCTTTTTTTCTTCGTGCTTGGTTGACGCTAGCTACTATAGAGAGAACTCGACATGCTAGCTAGTAAATAAATGAAAGAACCATTAAGTACACAAGATCGTCATGAACATATACAGAGAGAAGTGATCGACCTCTCTTTTTCTGAGAGATTGGTCGAACAACATATTTTCGTATATCTATCCGACGCTACTAGATACATATATACAATATAAGATCTCTTATAATTTCTAAGATCCAATCACAAATTCACATAGTATTCTCCATCTTCAGGTATGACGCGGTCAAGAAAGAATCTCGTCAATTCCTCTTGAATTGCTCGTATGCGACCATGTGGTAGGAGTTCATCCCGCATATACCACATCTAATTTAAAGATGGGGGTCAATACATGCATATATATGAATAAAAATCAAAACAATTGATGGTAATATATAAAATAAAATTGTGAATATTATTTACGTATTTCAAATTGTTTGTCAGAGAAGCCCTGCCCAGAGGTCGATTGGCGAATGAGCTTGCATACGTAGTATCCACATAAAACAGTCCCTTCTTTCTGGTACAAGCACTTTACGAGAATAGAGTTCAATCAAACTGGTAAGCAAGCATGGTAATGATATATTGATGAAATTTTGAATCAATTAGAAATGTGCGGAACTAGCTAATACTACTTACTTTGGGATGCGTAAATCGCAACTCTTTGTTTAGACCGGGAACCTTTCGGGTGAACTTCTTCCAAACCCTGTCACGCAAAGAAAATAATTACTTGATATCAGGAAATTAACGAAAGTTGCATGCCGATACGGTCCCGGTATTGACTGAACTTACTTCTTGAGCATTGCAGTCATGTCCGCATAATTCTCGGAATCTTTACGTCTCGAGTCTAAGATAGTTACTAATGCCCCGTCAAGCTTAATGGATAACAGAATAAAATGGTAACTGCGCACGCATATATAACTCATCAATTACATTACTTAACCTCGAGTAAGCGAAACCGAGTATACAGAGAAGACAACAACACTCACTTGAAGTTGTAAGGAAAGAGTATTTCCTTTTTGTTTTGATGTGCAAGGAACGACTTTAGCAAGTTCTCCTCGGTCACTGCGGGTTCTTTTCGTATCGACCATTCATTTACGGCATCTGGGCTAATGAACCCAACGTCGAAGATTCCTGCTTTTTTGCATTCGACGATCTTCAATCTGCATAATATAGTGTTGATAATTATATATATATATATACACACACACACACACACATGCAATGAACGAGCTGAGCTAGAGATTTAACTATAGAAATAATACTTACAGACAGTAGGCAGTCATGAGTTGTTTGTCGAGGGCCCGTTGATTGTATAACTAAAATAACTCCTCAAATTGAATAGGCATCACGGGAAGTCCAATGAATTCGTGCTCTGGTTTCACTGCCACATACATAGTGTCTCTCCCAGACTCCCTGCAGGTTTTCACGTACCACTCATGCAATTTGTATATCATCGTTGTTAGAGGAGGAGGATCAGGTTTGATGAGAGGCTTCCCGTGCACGTATTCGTGTTCTTCTTTGGTTACCTCAACCATTTCAAAAAGTACATCATCCCCCAAGTAATCACCAAGTTTGGTACCGGACAGTATCACCGGATGATTAGCAATGGCGCTAGACACCTTGAGCGGAGGGCACGATTGCTTCTCCTGTTCGCCGAGCTAGGGAATTGTTTTCCCACTTTGTCGTTCTTTGACTCTGGCAGCACTAGAGGTACTTCCCGACCGCTGTGCTTCATTATATGTCTTTATAATACAGCGGTCATAGTTTGATGGCAACAGAGGCAGTGATGGTCGCTTCAGGGCATCCAGAGTGCGCTTCACTTTCACCGGATCTACCATTTCCTTCGGAGGTGGATGTTTCCGTGCAAAATGGGCCTTCACTTCGGCTTCACTGATCTCAACGCTTTCTTCGTCAGTCCTCTCATATGATAACTTTGTAACAGGCTTGAGGCTTGGACCAAATTTGTATTTTTTTCCTGCCTATTGTACTGCTGGCCATCGGAGCGGTGGCGGCGTCTCTCTTCCGTCGTGGCCGACGCGCCGGAGGAGGCCTAGTGTCCTGACGTGCCGGAGGATGAGGATGAGGATGAGGAGGCTGAGTGTCCTGACGCGCCGGAGGAGTAGGAGGAGGTGGAGTGGCCTCACGCGCCAGAGGAGGTGGAGTGCTCCGACGCGCTGGAGTAGATGAAGGAGGAGGCAGAGTGCCGTCACGCGTCGGAGGAGCCGGAGAAGGAGGAGGAGTGCCCTGATCACTCGCTAGAGGAGGAGGAGGAGGAGGAGGAGGCGGAGTGCCCTGACTCGCCAAAGGAGGAGGAGGAGGCGGAGGCGTCCAGTTTGGAAGCTTGATGTACTCCTTCGGTCATAGACATGTACTCCTCACAGCATGAACCAGCTTATTCTCCCCTTCACCTGTAGGGTGGTCAAGGTCCAGGTCATCAAATCCCTCCATTACTTCATACACCATCACAACAGCATAGCCATGTGGAATCGGAAGGCAGTGAAAAGTTTCGTTGGGTTGAGGAGGTGCAACAGAGCCGAGAGCCGCCTTGAAAGTGAGGTTCCATAATTTCGTCCAAAGATCGCAATGTTGAACCTCCGTAATAGTATCCACGGGGTAGCTAGGAGCCGTGAAGTCAGGCGGAATGAGATCCGTGGAAGCCACGCTACTTCTTCGCTGAGATGGCGGGGTAGCTTCTAGGGTAGCTTCGTGCCGCTGAGATGGTTGGCCGGCAGCTTGCTGGCTCTCAGCTTCCTCTAGCTTTTCTATTCTTGCATTGAGCTTCTGCATTTCGCTCAGCTCCGCTTTCCTCTTTCTCTGTCGGCTTCCGTAACCGCCTACGTCAGGAAACCCAACCTTCCACGGAACAGAGCCTGGTGTGCCTCGTGTTCGTCCAGGGTGCTCAACATTCCCTAGGGCCTCAGTCACCTCATCCTTCTCTCTGTCGGGAATGAATGTCCCTTCCTGCGCTACGGTGATATACTTCTGAAGCTTCGTGACGGGTATTGCAAGTTGCTCGTTCGTCCAACGACACTTCCCTGTTTCAGGGTCCAAAGTTCCCCCAACCCCGAAGAACCAAGTCCTTGAACGGTCTGGCTAGTTATATGTCTGTGGTTGGACCCCTTTAGCAAGCAGGTCATTCTCAGCTTTGCCCCACAACGGCCGAGCTTTGAGGTAGCCACCTGACCCCATGTGATGGTGATACTGCTTCTTTGCAGCATTGTTCTTGTTTGTCTCTGATATTTTCTTACTCTTCTCCGATGTCTTGCAGGCCACAAATGCAGGCCAGTGATCTCTTATCTTCTCAAATCGGCCGATGAATTCTGGAGTCTTCCCTTTGTCGACAAACTTTGATTTCAACTCATTCTTCCACCTCCTGAACAAATCTGCCATCTTCTTAAGAGCACACGCCTTGACCAGTGGCTCTATAACTGGCTTATTCAGATCCTCCTCTAGCGGTAGGGTGAAATTTGCCTTCAGCACGGCCCAAAGATCATCTTTCTGTCTATCGGTGACATAATCACCTTCATGGGCATCGTCCTTAGGCTTATTCCATTGCTTGATGCTGATCGGGATGTTGTCCCTAACAATAGCTCCGCACTAAGCAGCAAATGCGTCCTTGGTTCGCTTTGGTTCAATTGGTAGGCCATCGTCCGCGAGTGCTGTGATTGTGAACCTTTCTTCCTTGCCCAACCTTTTCTTCGGGCCTCGTCTCGTTACCGAAGTTTGGCTCGATCCGGAGGGCTATATAAAAGAAGAAATAAGAGTTAATATATACCAAAACAACTAATGCATCAATTAGCTAGTCAGCACATGCTTATTAATATATATACCTCACCGGACTTTGCAACATCTCCCTCCTCCGTTCGGTCACTAGAGCCGTCACCATGGTCTCCTTCTTCCTCCGACAATCGGTGACCAGAGCCATCATGATCATGTCCTTCCTTCTCCATTGTTCGATCACCGGAGTAGCAATCCTCTCCTTCAAGACCATCGGTGTCGTTGAGAAACGACAAGACAACATCAACACCGCCTCGGATTATGTCCCCCAACAACTGTTCTTGTTCCAAGTCTCTTTGATCCATAGTTTCTGCAAATATTAAAACATGTCAATTAATATACTTCTCTACAATTTGGAGTGGCCTCGAGAACGCTTCCAGGGTTAGGGTGGCCCACGATGCTTCTAGGGTTTGGTTGGGCGAGAGGGCCGGGATTCTCTTAACCTTTTAGGGATTTAACAAAATGGCGCCATTCTGGATGTGCAGAAAATGGTCCATATTTTTCCCGATCTCATCTACCCTTCTATATATCACGTTGTCTAGTGTCAAAGGATTCAAGATAACCATGGCTTCATCATTAGTCAGAAGTAACAGGCGCATAATGGTACGAAGCTCTCCAAAATTGTTTTGGAACGGAGCCCCAGATAGGATAATTAGCTTTTTGGTCCGAAGTTCAGCAAGAGCCTTCCCAATATCGCTATTTGGAAGGCCGTTGCTGAAATTCGTACCAAAAAGCGAATTATTCTATCCGGAACTCCGTTCCAAAAGAACTTTGAAGAGCTTCGTAGCATCATACGCCGGTTACTTCCGGTTGATGATGAAGCCATGTATTTCTTCAATACTTTGACACACAACATGACATATAGAAGAATATATATAGATGGGATCAGAAAAAAATTGGATCAACTTGTGCACATCCATAATGGGGGCATTCCTGATAAATTTATATTACCGGAGTTTTCTATATTAACATTTTACCTTAGTAACTTAGAAAAAAAATGTTATCGGGGATGGGGTATATCGACAACGCTTTTTTTCTAGGGTTTGGGTGGCCTCGAGAGTTGGTATCCCGGTATATCGAGAGGGGCCGAGGGTGAACATTTTACCTTAGTAACTTAGAAAAAAATGTTATTGGGGAGGGGGTATATCGACCTCCCCTCATGTCGAAGGTATTAGGGAGGGGGTACATCGACAACGCTTTTTTTCTAGGGTTTGGGTGGCCTTGAGAGTTGGTCGCCCGGTATATCGAGAGGGGGGTGAACATTTTACCTTAGTAACTTAGAAAAAAATGTTATCGGGGAGGGGGTATATCGATCCCCCCTCATGTCGAAGTTATCGGGGAGGGGGTATATCGACAACGATTTTTTCTAGGGTTTGGGTGGCCTCGAGAGTTGGTCGTCCGGTATATCGAGAGGGGGGTGAACATTTTACCTTAGCAACTTAGAAAAAATGTTATCGGGGAGGGGGTATATCGACCCCCGCCCCCCTCATGTCAAAGTTATCGGGGAGGGGGTACATTGGAAAGCTCTTAGGGAGCCAATGCCAACGTGATGATAGGGGGCCGGGGTGGGCGGTTTTCTTTTCCTTCTTCATTTTTCCTTTTTTTCCTTATATGTTTGTTTTCGTTTTCACTCTACATTTTCGTACATGGCTCGGGGCAGCATGCGGTGACGGGGAGCATGAGACCATGGGAAAGGGGGGCTCACTGGGGGGGTCGGCGATGGCTGGACGCTAGCGATGAGGACGGCGGGCTCGAGGCGGTGACGGGGTCGAGGGTGGCGGGCTCAGGAAGGCGACAGGGTCAACGGGGACGAGGACGGCGGGCTCGGGGCGACACGCGGCGACGGGGACGGCGGGCTCGGGGCGGCAACGGGCGGTGACGAGGAAGGCGTGCTCGGGGCGGCGGGCACGGGGCGGCAACGAGGACAGCGGGCTCGGGGCGGCGACGGGGTTGAGGACGGCGGGCTCGGGGCAATGGCAGATGAAAACTGAAATTTTCTAAGTGTTTACTTATAAAGAAGAAGCATTGGTCCCGGTTCGTGGCACCATCCGGGACCAAAGGTCTCTTTTCGTGAGCCCAAAGGGTAGGAGGCAGAGACCTTTGGTCCCGGTTGGTGGCACCAACCGGGACTAAAGGTGGGTATTAGTCCCGGTTGGTGCCACCAACCGGGACCCAAGGTCCCTTTTCGTCATCCCAAAGGGCGGGAAGCAGAGACCTTTGGTCCCGGTTGGTGGCACCAACTAGGACTAAAGGTGGGTATTGGTCCCGGTTGGTCCCACAAACCGGGACCAATGTGTGGCATTATTTATTTTTTCCAATATTTTTGTTTTGTTTTTTTCTTTATTTTTTTTAAAATTCCAGTATTTTTCTTCTGTTATTTTAGTTCATTCTTTAGAACAAAAAATACTTTGATAATTTTAGTTGCATAATTCCCATTATTTCTGTTTTGTTTTTTGCTTTTTTATTTTTGTTTTGTTTTTTGCTTTATTTATTTCCAGTGTGTTTTATCATTATATTCTTTTTGCTATTAATGTTTTGAACAAAAAATACTTTGATAATTTTAGTTGCATAATTTTTATATAATTATAGTTTCAAAAATACTAGAGGTTTATAAAAGCTTTTTAGTTGATTCTTTTTTGAACTCCACTCCCACGATGTTAAAGAAAGTAAAAAGCACTTTAAATGAACTCTGAAATGGTTGAAAGTTGGCATGGTATCATCATTTCACCCACATAGCGTGTTATAAAAAGTTGAGAGGGTTATGGCAAAAACTGGATGCACTTCGTGCACAAAATGGACAATCTCTTTCGAAGTATCACGGTTTCGAGCGAAAACTCATATGTTACAAAGGGATTTCATTTTTTGAACTTATTTGAACTCCATACTTTTTGTGTGTTCAAAATGCACCATTCAAAGCCACATCATCAATTTTCAACCCTTTCTGACTTCATTTGGTATTTTTCATGCACTTACTGATTTTTTGAGCTAAATAACCCTAATATTGAAAAGCACTTCAAATGAACTCTCAAAAGGTTGAAAGTTGGCATGGTATCATCATTTCAACCACATAGCATGTTATAAAAAGTTGAGAGGGTTACGGCAAAAACTGGATGCACTTCATGTACAAAACGGACAATCTCTTCCGAAGTATCAGGGTTTCAGACGAAAACTCATGTGTTACAAATGGCATTTCATTTCTTCACATGTAACTGCAATGATATAGTTGTGGAGAGAAAGTCTTCACTTTTTCTTTGCTTGTGTCCTTTGCTTATTGTGCCATAACCATGGATAATCTTCATCGTTTAACAAGGTGCTTGGGTCAGCCTTGACTTTGAAGGGAGGAATTTTATGAAACTTTTCATAATCTTCAGACATGTCTGTCTTGCCCTCCAATCCCACGATGTCTCTTTTCCTAAAAGAACTATGTGGTGCTTTGTCTCATCGTATGATGTATTCGCTTCCTTATCTTTTCTTTTTCTCGGTTTGGTAGACATGTCCTTCACATAGAAAACCTGCGCCACATCATTGGCTAGGACGAATGGTTCGTCTGTGTACCCTAGATTATTCAGATCCACTATTGTCATTTTGTACTGTGGATCTTCCTGTACCCCGCCTCTTAACAGATTGACCCATTTGCTCTGAAACAAAGGGACCTTGAAATCATGTCCATACTCAAGTTCCCATATGTCCACTATGTAACCATAATATGTGTCCTTTCCCCTCTTGATTGCTGCATCAAGGCAGACACCGCTGTTTTGGTTGGTGCTCTTTTGATCCTGGGCGATCGTGTAAAATGTATTCCCATTTATCTCGTACCCTTTGTAAGTCATTACAATCAAAGATGGTCCCCTGGCCAACGAGTACAGCTCATCAGAAACACTGTTGTCACACATGAGACGTGTTTGCAACCAACTGCCGAAAGTCCTGATGTGTTCACATGTAATCCAGTCGTCACACTGCTCCGGGTGTTTGGAGCGCAGAATATTCTTGTGTTCATCGACATATGGGGTCACCAAGGTAGAATTCTGTAGAACTGTGTAGTGTGCTTGAGACCAAGAATGCCCGTCCCTACATATTATTGAGTCTGCTCCTAGCGTGCCTTTTCCAGTCAGTCTCCCCTCATACCGCGATTGAGGGAGACCAATCTTCTTAAGGTAAGGAATGAAGTCAACACGAAACCCAATGACATCCTATGTTTGATGGCCCATGGAGATGCTTCCTTCTGGCCTAGCGCGGTTATGAACATATTTCTTTAAGACTCCCATGAGCTTCTCAAAGGGGAACATATTGTGTAGAAATACAGGGCCCAGAACGACAATCTCATCGACTAGATGAACTAGGACGTGCATCATGATATTGAACAAGGACGGTGGGAACACTAGCTCGAAACTAATAAGACATTGCACCAAATCACTCCTTAACCTTGGCAGCATTTCTGGATCGATCACCTTTTGAGAGATTGCATTGAGAAATGCACATAGCTTCACAATGGCTAATCGAGCGTTTTTCGGTAGAAGCTCCCTCAATGAAACCGGAAGCAGTTGCGTCATAATCACGTGGAAGTGATGAGACTTTAGGTTCTGGAACTTTTTCTCTGCCATATTTATTATTCCCTTTATATTCAACGAGAAGCCAGGCGGGACCTTCATGCTGAGCAGGCATTCAAAGAAGATTTCCTTCTCTTCTTTGTAAGAGCGTACCTGGCAGGACCTTCATACTGCTCTGGATGCATGCCGTATTTTTCATGCACACGTTACTGTTCCTCGCGTGCCTTCGGTGTATCTTTTTTCTTCCCATACACTCCCAAGAAGCCTAGCAGGTTCATGCAAAGATTCTTTGTCACGTGCATCACGTCGATTGCAGAGCGGACCTCTAGGTCTTTTGAATAGGGTAGGTCCCAAAATATAGATTTCTTCTTCCACATGGGTGCGCGCCCCTGAGCGTCATTCGGAATAGATAGTCCACCGGGACCCTTTCCACATATTACTTTAAATCATCGACCATAGCAAGTATGTGATCACCAGTACGGAGAGCGGGCTTCTTCTGGTGATCTGCCTCACCTTTGAAATGATTTTCTTTCTTTCGACATTAATGGTTGGTCGGAAGAAATCGACGATGCCCCAGGTACACATTCTTCCTGCATTTGTCCAAATATATACTGTCGGTGTCATCTAAGCAGTGTGTGCATGCGTGGTATCCCTTGTTTGTCTGTCCTGAAAGGTTACTGAGAGCAAGCCAATCATTGATGGTTACAAACAACAACACATGTAGGTCAAATTCCTCCTGTTCGTTCTCATCCCACACATGTACACCTCTTGCATTCCATAGTTGTAAAAGTTCATCAACTAATGGCCTTAGGTACACATCAATGTCATTACCGGGTTGCTTAGGGCCTTGAATGAGCACTGGCATCATAATGAACTTCCGCTTCATGCACAACCAAGGAGGAAGGTTATACATGCATAGAGTCACATGACATGTGATATGCTTGCTGCTCTGATCCCCAAAAGGATTAATGCCATCTGCACTTAAACCGAACCGTATGTTCCTTGGATCACCTGTAAAGTCGCTCAACTTTCTCTCAATGTTTCTCCACTACGACCCGTCAGCGGGTGCTCTCAACTTCCTGTCTTTCTTACGGTCCTCTTTGTGCCATCGCATTGACTTGGCATGCTCTTTGTTTCTGAACCGACGTTTCTGAACCGACGTTTCAAATCCTCGTATGCACCGCGGTAGAGGATGCAGTCATTAGGGCATGAATGTATCTTCTGCACCTCCAATCCTAGAGGGCATACAACCTTCTTTGTTGCGTACGTACTGTCGGGCAATTCGTTATCCTTTGGAAGCTTCTTCTTCAATATTTTCAGTACCTTCTCAAATCCTTTGTCAGGTACACCATTCTCTGTCTTCCACTGTAGCAATTCTAGTATGGTACCGAGCTTTGTGTTGCCATCTTCGCAACTAGGGTATAACCCTTTATTGTGATCCTCTAGCATGCGATCGAACTTCAACTTCTCCTTTTCACTTTCGCATTGTCTCTTTGCATCAAGAATGACCTGGCGAAGATCATCATCGAGTAGATCGTCTGGTTCCTCTTGATCTTCACCTTCCCTCATTGCATCATCACTGTATTCAGGAGGCACATAGTTGTCATCATCCTATTCTTCTTCGTTGTCTTCCATCATAACCCCTCTTTCTCCGTGCTTGGTCTAAGCATTGTAGTGTGGCATAAAACCCTTCTCAAGAAGGTGGAAGTGAAGGGTTTTAGAGTTGGAGAAAGCCTTCATATTCTCACAGACAGTACATGGACAATGAATAAAACCATTCTGCTTGTTTGCCTCAGCCACTTCGAGAAAATTTTGCAGGCCCTTAATATACTCGAAGGTGCATCGGTCATCATACATCCATTGCCGGTTCATCTGCGTGCGTTATATAATAAAGTGTATTAAAAACCATTACAACATATCATGAATATATAAGTGACCAAATTAATAGAAATTCATCATCACATTAAAGCCAAAGTACAATAGTGACCAAAATAAATACATACAGTTCATACATAGTTGTCATTATTGAACAACATATAGCTCTCTAGAGCATCTAATTAAAACATACATTGAAACTATGTAAAAAATTTAAATGCAACAACAAATGCAATCATAACCACTACTAAGGTACCAATTGATCCAACGGCATAATGATACCAAGCCTCAGTATGAATGGCATATTTTCTAATCTTTCTAATCTTCAAGCGCATTGCATCCATCTTGGTCTTATGATCGTTGATGACATCGGCAATATGCAACTCCAACTTCATCTTCTCTTCTTAAACTCTTTGTAATTTTTCTTGCAAGTCATTTTTTTCTTTTTCAACAAAATTTAACTTCTTGACAAGAGTTGCTATGTGGGTTGGAATTTCTGGTTCAACTACCTCCTCCTAGATTAAAAAATCTATGTCACGTTGGTCGGCATAATTGTCATAAACACTAAATAAAACAAATAGTTATAAAAGATAATATATACCACATCCGAATCATAGACAGGACGAGGGCCGATGGAGGCGGATACAAAAACCATAGCACTATATAATAACAAACAATAATAAAAGTAAGAAAATTACACAAGTATATATCTAAATCATACAAGTAAAAACTTTTTTATTTTAGAAAGAAGATAAGAAGAAGAGGCTAACCATGATGGTGCCGACACCGAGATGGACGCGGGCGATCGACGACAGTGAGGACGGGGACGGGACAGGACAGACCGCCAAACCTAGACAAATCTTGAGGAAAATGGAGCTTGGACAAGGAGCTTCGAGAGGAGAAAGCTTAAGTGTGGCTTGGGCATTTCATCAAACACCTCATGTGCATAGGAGGCGAGCTAGAGCACCACAAAGCTCCCCTCGTCGGCCAGAAAAACAGAGCAATGTGGAGTGCTCTGCTCGCTGGCGAGGGGGTATATATAGGCATCTCATTGGTCCCGGTTCATGGCTGGAACCGGGACTAAAGGACCCCCTTTGGTCCCGGTTCAAGCCACAAACCAGGACCAATGGTTGTGGGCTAGGAGCAAGGCACATTGGTCCTAGTTCGTGTTTGAAACCGGGACCAAAGGGTCCAGACGAACTAGGACCAATGCCCACGTGGCCCGGCCGCCCCCTGGCCTCACGAACCAGGACCGTTGCCCCCATTGGTCCCAGTTCGTGAATGAACCCGGACTAATGGGCTGGCCCGGCCTGGACCAAAGCCCTGTTTTCTACTAGTGAACACAGGCGAAAGCGGGATTTCTCGCCCCCTCGCGCATGGCTCTGGTGTGGGCCAGATGCGATGGTCCAGGGCGCTGCGCGTGGGTGGGGTGCGGCGGCATGGTGGCTCACTTCCTGGCAGCGGTGGCTGTTGGGCTCGACGACACGTTGGGCTGCCTGGAAGGTGGAGCGCGCCTGGGCTGCAGCGACCGGATCTGGCCGACATGTGACGCTGGCTAGTGGCTATTGTGCCACGTTCTGGCGATGGTGGCCAACGATAGCGGTGGTTCCCTGCTCCAAGTGCGGCTGCTCTTGGCCATGACGGGGCGTGGTGGCGGGGCAAGCTTGTGATGGTTGCGGCAGTGCGGCGACCGTGGTCCATCACGCGATGCAGGGGGTGGTGGCCATATCCTTCTTCAAGATCCAAGCCGATGGTGTGTAGGGCTGGGCGGGTGCCGGTGGTGCTGGCCGCACGTGCCACGAGGAAGGTGAGGATCTGGGGTTCGTGCTTGGGCAGGCATGATCTGGGCTCGAGGCGGATCGGAAATGTGCTTCGGGTAGGTGAGGTGGGGCTCGGCTTGGGATGTGCCCGTAGCTTCTTGCGAGCACGGTGGTCGTTGGTAGTGGTCGGGGACATTGCTTCTCTGTTGGGGCAGATCGGCATGATGACCATGGGCATGGTGTCATGTGAGCTTGTTCGCCGACGACTGTCGGTAGGCACGGGATTGTGTCTCCTACGGTCCACCAGGTCTGACTGGGGACGCGGGTGTTGACACCAACTACTGTGGAGGCATTGACCCAGATCCTGCATCTGATGCTGGGCTAGGAGTGAAAGGAGACCCCTTTTACACTTCCTTCCATGGTTGATGCATTGTGATGTGGACGGGTTGTGGTGTCTCGGACGTGGATGCCAGGGTGACGGCTCCGGACGGCGGTCCGCATGGTTGGCTCTCCGGCGGGCACCATGTCGGTGGTGGTGGCTTTCCCTCTTGGTCATGTGGACGGCGAGAGGTGTAGCGGCGGGTGGCTCGGGCATGCCCTCGACCTTTGGCAGTGGATACGCCTCGATTCGGACCGAGGGAACTACACACGTCGCGCTTGTCCTAGTGACCTTGTGATGGCATGGAGGAGCTGTTGGAAATATGCCCTATAGGCAATAAATAAAGTGTTTATTATTATATTTCCTTATTCAGGATAATCGTTTATTGTCCATGCTATAATTGTCTTGATTGGAAACTAAATACATGTGTGGACATATAGACAAACACCATGTCCCTAGTATGCCTCTAGCAGGCTAGCTCGTTGATAAAATATGGTTAAGGTTTCCTGGCCATGGACATAAGATGTCATTTGATATCGGGATGACATGATTGGGAGAATGATGTGATGGACAAGACCCATACTATGAGCATAGCATATGATCGTGTCAGTTTATTGCTACAGTTTTTTTTGCATGTCAAGTATATGTTCCTATGACCATGAGATCATGCAACTCACTAACACCGGAGGAGTGCCTTGTGTGTATCAAACGTCACAACGTAACTGCGTGACTATAAAGGTACTCTACAGGTATCTCCGAAGGTGTCTGTTGAGTTGGCATGGATCAATACTGGGATTTGTTACTCCGTGTGACGAAGAGGTATCTCAGGGCCCACTCGGTAATACAACATCACAACAATCCTTGCAAGCAATGTGACTAAGTGTTAGTCGCAGGATCTTGTATTACGGAACGAGTAAAGAGACTTGCCGGTAACGAGGTTGAACTAGGTATAGAGATATCGGTGATCGAATCTCGGCAAGTAACATACCGAAGGACAAAGGGAACATCATACGGGATAACTGAATCCTTGACATCATGGTTCGACCAATAAAGATCTTCGTAGAACATGGAGGAGCCAATATGGTCATCCAGGTCCCGCTATTGGTTATTGACCGTAGAAGTGTCTCGGTCATGTCTACATGGTTCTCGACCCCGTAGGGTCTGCACACTTAAGGTTCGGTGACGATTCAGTATAGATGAGTTATGTGTGTTGGTGACCGAAGGTTGTTCGGAGTCCTGGTTGAGATCCTGGACATCATGAGGGGTTCCAGAATGGTCCGCAGGTAAAGATTCATATATGGGAAGTTGGTGTTTGAGTTCTGGAAAAGTTCCGTGACTTGCAAGTGGTGTGACGGAGTGCCGGAAGTGTTCCTGGGGTCCATTGAGTGGGCCCATCTACTCCAAAGGGCCACATGGGCTGTGAGAGGGTGCGAACCAGCCCCTGGTGGGCTGGCCGCACCTCCCACCTCAAGGCCCATGCGGCTAGAGGCTTGGGCGGGGCCAAAACAGTGGGCTAGCCACCCTGGCCGCCGCCCCACCTCCCTTGGCCGCCGCACCAAACCCTAGGGGAAACCCTAGGGCGGCCAGCCCCTCCTCTACCCTTATATATATGAGAGGGGAGGGAGGGCTGCAAACACAAGTCACGGCGCATCCCTTCCTCCCTCCCCGATTACCCCTCCTCTAGTAGATTGGTTTGGCACCACTTAGCGAAGCTTTGCCGGATCAGTTCCACCACCACCGCTGACACGCCGTTGTGCTGCCGGTGAATCCATCTACCTCTCTGCTCCCTCTTTCTGGATCAAGAAGGCGGAGATCTTCATCGGGCTGCACGTGTGCTGAACACGGAGGTGTCGTCCGTTTGGTACTTGATCGGGAGTTCGTGGGACGGCTTGCGATTTGGATCATGGAGACGTGCCACTACATCAACCGTATTATTTAATGCTTCCGCTTAGCGATCTACAAGGGTATGTAGATCCAATCTCTCCTCTCATAGATGCTCATCTCCTAGATTGATCTTGGTGAAGCATAGGAATTTTTTTGTTTCCCATGCAATGTTCCCCAATAGTGGCATCATGAGCTAGGTCTATGCGTAGATGAGATCTTGAGTAGAACACAAAGAGTTTGTGGGTGTTGATATTCAGATTGCTTCCTTCCTTAGTCTTTTCTTGGTTCAACGGTATTGTGGGATGAAGCCGCTCGGACCGACTTTACTCGTACGCTTATGAGATACCGTGTTCCATCGACTGACATGTGACTTCATCGCATAAACATGGATTGCGGGTGTCTATCTCTCCCACTTTAGTTGGATCGGATTTGATTAAGGCGGTCCTTGTATAAGGTTGAAAAGCAATCTTCATATCACCGTTGTGGTTTTGCATAGGTAAGAATCGTTCTTGCTAGATACCCATAGCAGCCACGTAAAACATGCAACAACAATTAGAGGACCTCTAACTTGTTTTTGTAGGGTATGTTGTGATGTGATATGGCCAATTGCATGATGTGATATATGTGATGTATGAGATGATCATGTTTTTGTATAGAATATCATGACTTGCATGTCGATGAGTATGGCAACCGGCAGGAGCCATAGGATTGTGTTTGATTATTGTATGACCTGCGTGTCAATATTTAAGCGCTATGTAATGCATTACTTTATCGCTAAGCGGTAGCAATAGTAGTAGAAGAATGGTGGGCGTGACAACCCCACTGGCGACACAATGATGGAGATCATGGTGTTATGTCGGTGACGACGGAGATCATGCCAGTGCTTTGGAGATGGAGATCAAAAGCAAAAGATCATGGCCATATCATGTCACTTATGATTTGCATGTGATGTTAATCTTTTTATGCACCTTGTTTTGCTTAGAACGATGGTAGAATTATAAGGTGATTGCTCACTTAAATTTCAAGATGAATTGTGTACTCCCCGAGTGTGCACCGTTGCGAAAGTTCGTCGTGTTGAGACACCACGTGATGATCGGGTGTGATAGACTCTACGTTCACATACAACAGGTGTAAGCCAGTGTTGCACATGCGAAACACTCAGGTTAAACTTGACGATCCTAGCATGTACAAACATGGCCTCGGAACACAAGAGACCAAAAGGTCGAGCATGAGTCATATAGTAGATATGATCAACATGATGATGTTCACCATTGAAACCACCTTAACTCACGTGATGATCGGACTTGAGTTGGTGAATGTGATCATGTATCACTCAGATGACCTGAGGGATGTCAATTTGAGTGGGATCTTTAGTAATTTGATTAACTAATCTTATTATCATGAACAATAGTCTTAGTAACCTTTGCTTATTTATGTTCTAGATCAATGGCTCGCGCAGTAGCACCCCTAAATTTTAATGCATTCCTAGAGAAAGCTAAGTTGAAAGATGATGGAAGTAACTTTGTGGAATGGGCCCGTAATCTGAGGATTATCCTCATGGATTCCTAGAAGGCATATGTCCTTGATGCACCGCTTGGTAACCAACACGCATACATGTCGTCCGAAGACGCTAAGAACGCTTGGGAGGCACGTTCTGGAGATTAACCAATAGTTCAGTGTGCAATTTTGTATGGCTTAGAACT
The DNA here is from genome assembly GCA_022496015.1 of Hordeum marinum. NCBI lineage: Eukaryota > Viridiplantae > Streptophyta > Magnoliopsida > Poales > Poaceae > Hordeum > Hordeum marinum. The sequence goes on from CM039678.1 coordinate 118,249,143, forward strand.
GGGACTTCAAAGATGTTTTGAACGTCATGGTGCATATGGGGGGTTCCAGGAGTTGGAGTTTATCTTTAAGAAGAATGCCCGGATCGAGAGGTATGAGACCTTCGATAAGTTCTATGCTTGCAAGATGGAGGAGAACGGGTCTATCAATGAACATATACTCAGAATGTCTGGGTATTCGACCCGTCTGGAAGAGTTAGGGATGCCCCTTCCGCCGGAGGTGATCACTGACAAAGTTCTTCAATCATTGCCACCTAGCTACAAGAGCTTCGTGATGACCAAGTCAGTCGCTGAGCTGTTTGCGATGTTGAAAGTCACTGAATATGAAATCCAGAAAGAACATCAAGTGTTGATGGTCAATAAAACCACTAGTTTCAAGAAACATGGCAAGGGCAAGAAGGGTAACTCCAAGAAGGGTGGCAAACCAGTTGCTCCTCCCGTGAAGAAACCTAAGGCTGGACCCAAGCCAGAAATTGAGTGCTTTCATTGCAAGGGAACTAGTCACTGGAAGCGGAACTACCCCAAGTACCTGGCCAACAAGAAGGCGGCCAACACCAAACAAGGTATATATGATATACATGTTATTGATATGTACCTTACTAGCTCTCATTGTAGTGCTTGGGTATTTGATACTGGTTCGGTTGGTCACATTTGCAACTCAAAGCAGGACCTACGGAATAGATGGAGGATGGCTAAGGATGAAGTGATGATGCGCATGGGAAATGGTTCCAAGGTTGATGTGATCGCCGTCGACATGCTCGCTCTTCGACTACCATCGGGATTAGTGATGAACCTGAATAATTGTTATTTAGTGCCTATGTTAAGCATGAAAATTATATCTGGATCTTGTTTATTGCGAGACCGTTACTCATTTAAATCAAAGAATAATGGTTGTTCTATTTATATGAGTAATATCTTTTATGGTCATGCACCCAATGTGAGGGGTTTATTCTTATTGAATCTCGATAGTGATGATACACATGTTGATAGCATTAATGCCAAAAGATGTAGAGTTGATAATGATAGTACCACTTTCTTGTGGCACTGTCGTTTGGGTCATATTGGTGTAAAACGCATGAGGAAGCTCCATGCCGATGGACTTTTGGAGTCACTTGATTTTGAATCACTTGACACATGTGAACCATGCCTCATGGGCAAGACAACTAAAATGCCGTTCTCTGGAACAATGGGACGGGTGAGTGATTTGTTGGAAATCATACATACTGATGTATGCGGCCCTATGAACATTGAGGCACGCGGTGGATACCATTATTTTCTCACCTTCACTGATGGCTTGAGTAGATATGGGTATATTTACTTAATGAAACACAAGTCTGAAACGTTTGAAAAGTTCAAGCAATTTTAGAGTGAAGTTGAGAGTCATCGTAACAAGAAGATGAAATTCCTAAGATCTGATCGAGGAGGAGAATATCTGAGTTATGAGTTTGGCAGTCACTTAAGACAGTGTGGAATTGTTTCACAATTGACACTGCCTGGAACACCACAGCGTAATGGTGTGTCCGAACGTCGTAATCAAACCTTATTAGATATGGTGCGTTCTATGATGTCTCTGGCCGATTTGCCACTTTTGTTTTGGGGTTATGCATTAGAGACAGCTGCATTCACTTTAAATAGGGCACCATCAAAATCCATTGAGACGACGCCATATGAACTGTGGTTTGGCAAGAAGCCAAAGTTGTCGTTTCTTAAAGTTTGGGGATGTGATGCTTATGTTAAAAAGCTTCAGCCTAAAAAGCTGGAACCCAAAGCGAAGAAATGCGACTTCATAGGATACCCAAAAGAGACAGTTGGGTATGCCTTCTATCTCAGATCCAAAGGCAAAGTGTTTGTCGCAAAGAACAGAACATTTCTTGAGAAAGAGTTTCTCTCGAAAGAATTGAGTGGGAGGAAAGTAGAACTTGATGAGGTTGTTGAACCTTCACTTCAACCAGAGAGTAGCGCAGCACAGAAAGATGTTTGTGTGGAGCCAACAACGGTTGAAGAGGAAGTTAATGATGATTATCATGAAACTTCAGATCAAGTTGCTATTGAATCTCGTAGGTCGACAAGGATGCGTACTGCTCCTGAGTGGTACGACAACCCTGTCTTGGAGGTCATGTCGTTAGACAACAATGAACCTACGAGCTATGGAGGAGCAATGATGGCCTGGGATTCCGAGAAATGGTTAGAGGCCATGAAATCCGAGATGGGATTCATGTATGAAAACAAAGTATGGACTTTGGAAGTATTACCTAAAGGGCGAAAGGCCATTCAGAATAAATGGATCTTTAAGAAGAAGACGGACGTGGACGGTAATATCACTATCTATAAAGCTCAACTTGTGGCAAAGGTTTTTTCACAAGTTCAAAGAGTTGACTATGATGAGACCTTCTCACCCATAGTGATGCCGAAGTCCGTCAGAATCATGTTAGCAATAGTTGCACATTTCGACTATGAAATTTGGCAGATGGATGTCAAAACAACGTTTCTTAACGGTTTCCTTGAGGAAGAGTTGTATATGATGTAACCAGAAGGTTTTGTCGATCCAGAGAATGCTAACAAAGTTTGCAAACTCTAGCGATCCATTTATGGACTGGTGCAAGCATCTCGGAGTTGGAATAAGCACTTTGATGAGGTGATCAAAGCGTTTGGGTTTATACAAGTTTATGGAGAAGCTTGTATTTACAAGAAAGTTACTGGGAGCTCTGTAGTGTTTCTAATATTATATGTGGATGACATATTGCTGATTGGAAACAATATAGAAATGCTGGAAAGCATGAAGGAATATTTGAGCAAGAGTTTTTCAATGAAGGACCTAGGAGAAGCCGCTTTCATATTAGGCATTAAGATCTATAGGGATAGATCGAGACGCTTGATAGCACTTTCACAAAGCACATACCTTGATAAAGTTTTGAAGAAGTTCAAAATGGATTAGTCTAAGAAAGGGTTCTTACCTGTGTTACAAGGTGTGAAGTTGAGTAAGACTCAATGCCCAGTGACTCTAGAAGATAGAGAAAAGATGAGTGTCGTACCCTACGTTTCAGCCATAGGCTCTATCTTGTATGCAATGCTATGCAGAAGACCCAATGTCAGCCTTGCCATAAGTATGGACGGAAGGTTTCAAAGTGATCCTGGACTGGAGCACTGGACGACGGTCAAGAATATCCTTAAGTACTTAAAAAGGACTAAGGAAATGTTTCTCGTTTATGGAGGTGATCAAGAGCTCGTCGTAAAGGGTTACGTCGATGTAAGCTTTGACACTGATCCGGATGACTCCAAGTCGCAAACCGGATGCGTATTTATTCTCAATGGAGGAGCGGTAAGCTGGTGCAGTTCCAAGCAAAGCGTGGTAGCCGATTCTACATGCGAAGCGGAGTACATCACAGCCTCAGAGGCAGCGAAGGAAGGTGTCTGGAGGAAGCAGTTCATGATAGATCTTGGAGTAGTGCCCAGTGCACTGAATCCGATGACTCTGTTCTGTGACAACACTAGTGCCATTGCTCTGGCCAAGGAGCCAAGGTTTCACAAGAGGACCAAACACATATAGCGATGCTTCAATTCCATCCGCGATTACGTCAAGTTGAAGGACATAAATATTTGCAAAGTGCACACAGATCTGAATGTTGCAGACCCGTTGACTAAACCTCTTCCAAGCGCTAAACATGACCAAAACCAGAAGTGCATGGGTGTTCGATTCATTACAATGTAAATCACATAGTGATGTGAACTAGATTACTGACTATAGTGCAAGTGGGAGACTGTTGGAAATATGCCCTAGAGGCAATAAATAAAGTTTTTATTATTATATTTCTCTTTTCATGATAATCGTTTATTATCCATGCTATAATTGTGTTGATTGGAAACTAAATACATGTGTGGACATATAGACAAACACTATGTCCCTAGTATGCCTCTAGCAGGCTAGCTCGTTGATCAAAGATGGTTAAGGTTTCCTGGCCATGGACATGAGATGTCATTTGATACGAGGATCACATCATTGAGAGAATCATGTGATGGACAAGACCCAAACTATAAACGTAGCATATGATCGTGTTAGTTTATTGCTACAGTTTTGTCTACATGTCAAGTATATGTTCCTATGACCATGAGATCATGCAACTTACTGAGATCGGAGGAGTGCCTTATGTGTATCAAATGTCGCAATGCAACTGGGTGACTATAAAGTTACTCTACAGGTATCTCCGAAGGTGTCTGTTGAGTTGGCATGGATCAATACTGGGATTTTTTACTCCATGTGACGGAGAGGTATCTTAGGGCCCACTCGATAATACAACATCACAACAAGCCTTGCAAGCAATGTGACTAAGTGTAAGTCGCGGGATCTTGTATTACGAAACGAGTAAAGAGACTTGCCGGTAACGAGGTTGAACTAGGTATAGAGATATCGACGATCGAATCTCGGGCAAGTAACATACAGAAGGACAAAGGGAACATCATACGGGATTAACTGAATCCTTGACATAGTGGTTTGACCGATAAAGATCTTCGTAGAACATGTAGGAGCCAATATGGGCATCCAGGTCTTGCTATTGGTTATTGACCATAGAGGTGTCTCGGTCATGTCTACATGGTTCTCGAACCCGCAGGGTCTGCACACTTAAGGTTCGATGACGTTTCGGTATAGATGAGTTATGTGTGTTGGTGACCGAAGGTTGTTTGGAGTACCGGATGAGATCTTGGATGTCACGAGGGGTTCCGAAATGGTCTGGAGGTAAAGATTCATATATGGGAAGTTGGTCTTTGAGTTCCGAAAAAGTTCCGTGACCTGGAAGTTGCGTGATGGAGTGCCGTAAGTGTTCCTGGGGTCCACCGGGTGGGCCCATCTACTCCAAAGGGCTACGTGGGATGTGACAGGGTGTGAACTAGCCCCTGGTGGGCTGGCCGCACGTCCCACCTCAAGGCCCATGCAGCTAGGGGCTTGGGCTGGGCCAAAAGGGTGGGCTAGCCACCAAACTTGGTCGCCAAGCCACACCGGCCATCGCCCCACCTCCCTTGGCCGCTGCACCAAACCCTAGGAGAAACCCTAGGGCATCCAGCCCCTCATCTCCCCCTATATATATATGAGAGGGGAGGGAGGGTTGCAAACACAAGTCACAACACAGACCTTCCTCCCTCCCCGATTACCCCTCCTCTAGTAGATTGGTTTGGCATCGCTTAGTGAAGCTCTACCGGATCAGCTCCACCACTACCGCCACCACGCCGTGGTGTTGCCGGTGAACCCATCTACCTCTCTGCTCCCTCTTGCTGGATCAAGAAGGCGGAGATCTTCATCGAGCTGCATGTGTGTTGAATGGGGAGGTGCCATCCGTTCGGTACTTGATCGGGAGTTCATGGGATGGCTTGCGATTTGGATCGCGGAGACGTACCACTACATAAACCGCGTTCTTTAACGCTTCCTCTTAGCGATCTACAAGGGTACGTAGATTCAATCTCTCCTCTCATAGATGCTCATCTCCTAGATTGATCTTGGTGAAGCATAGCAATTTTTTGTTTCCCATGCAACGTTCCCCAATAGGAGCTACCAAGAGAAAGCTCTACGCTTAGGTGCTGACGGCGGCGCCGCTCGCGGGCATCGCTTTCTTCCTGAACACATTGTTGTGGTGCTCCTTTTGGTGTCAGGATTCTAGGTGAAAATCCTTGTCTGCTCTAGACTCGGTAGCGGTGATGCTTGGAGTCATTCTCCCTCCCGAGGGCGTTGTCGTGGGACTTAGGTGTTATAGGGCATAGCGTGGCATTGTACTCTTTTTCCTATGTTTTATGTCAGTAGCGTAGTCGCGTGCGTTTTGCATGGTCCGGTTATCTTAAGATTGACATTCTATGAGGGCTACCTCACCATCTTCTATCGTTCGACCGTGTACTTTGTTCCGTTGTTGCTTTACTTATAAAGTGGGGCGAAAGCCTGTTTTGAGATGTTCCGTTTAGATTAAAATTCCCTACTTGCGAGAGTGAGTAGAAGCAATCAACTTGGGAAATAAGCGGGAAACATTTTGATCAAGCAATCAGTGGGAGAATAAAAGATAAAAGAGAGATGGAAGGCCTCTCCACCCGATGGCGAGGAAAAAAATCTACTTTAGGCTATACTCTCCCAAAAATCCCCAAAGGGAGCGACACTAAACTACCGTCGTCACTGAATCCAACCACCGAAGGCCAGAATCTAGGTCTGACCATGAAGAACCAGTCCAAGCATATCCATGCATTGTCTTGAACAGGGTAACAAAATAAAAATATCACCATTGCCAGGTATAACCAACGCAGTTCAGACCTAGATTTTCACTCCTGAAGCTAGAGACCGGGTGCTTGAGTAGCACCATCATTAACGTCAGTTATGTTTTGCCTCCACAACTTTTCCTTCCCCTCTTGATCTAGAGCCATGGTCGACGAACCTACAACCGTCGTGGCTCCATCGCTGCCGTGACCATTGTAGTCATGGCTGCCACGGCGTGGCCCGAAGAAACCGGAGAAGGAGGTCACCTGTAGAGCAGAGGGAGGTCGAGATGACGAAGCGAGTCAACTGGAGTAGGAGGGGCAAAGAAAAAGAATACATCACCGCCTCTGCTGCGAACACTGAGGCCAAAGCCGCCAAGGCGCATGACGATGCGGCCTACAACCTCCAGCTCCTCCAAGACCACCGGCATACGGAGGAGCAACTCGATGCCAGTAGGGCGATCACGCCGGACGCGGACGTGGCGGAGCACACGGCCCTAGTCGAGCCCTACCGCTCCTCCCACGGGATCCACCTACAAGGAGTTCGACGAGGCGGCGGACGAGGTGTGGGAGAAGAGTGATAAGGAAGAGGACATCGTCGGGTCCGCCAATGCTGTGCTTCGCCGCCACGACCACGGCGTCTGCACATTGGCGGTGGCAAGGAAGAATAGTGCATGGTAGGTCGCCGCTTCTAGGGCCCCAGGAAGGCCATCACTCTTCCCCTCTTCCTGAAGCCAATCTTGGCGGGCTGATAATCGTCGGCTGATTAGCCGCTTAAGATGCAGTGACGGAGGCTATGGTGACAGAGCTGGAAAGCATTGAGACAGAACTAAAGACGAAGGCAAGTGTCGAAGCTTCAATTCTTGGGGTCAAAAATTTGTATGTGAAAGATCAGACTCCATATATGAAACTGTAAAATGAAAAATAAATTTTCATGGAAGAAACTTGCAAAGACATTCACCATACATAGTTGATCATCATATACATCATATATAGTTTTTCATCAAACTACATCATAGTACTACGTAGGAGGGAGGATTTGCGTGCCGTGCAGCATACCCGAGCCTATGCTACCAAAATCGACAGGTGCAGTGACAACACGGAGGAGGAGTCGGAGGAGCTCAGTCCTCGTCAGAGTCGAGGTTGATTCATATCTTGGCCTTCTTAGCCTTCATGACGCGCAGGTATGCCTCCTTCGACGCGTGCGCTTGTGATGCCGCAGGATCTCCTCAATCTTGAGCTCGTGGTGGATGCCCACGTCGACCTCCTCTAGCTCCCTCACCGACTGCTCCATGAGGGCGCACATGGGGTGGTGCTCCTGCCCCAGGGGCAGGAAGTCTTCGGGGCCAATGAAGCCTCAACGCAGGGGTCCATGTTGGCCTCCCGCTTGACGGCGAGCAGCCCGAGCTCCTCCGGCTCTCTCTTGACCGTAGTAATCCGCGAGCTTGAGGCGCTCATGGAAGAGCTCTCAATGACAGAGGAGCCGAAGGAGGCGCAACATCAGACCGCGAGCTCACGCTCGTACTCGTCGAGCTCGCGGCATTCGAAAGCCGATGGCGGACGACTACCATAGTTGAGCCACCTCTACACCCCCGCTTGCGTGCGGCGACAGCGGTGCTCTGCGTCACCCCCACCATTTTCGTGGACATCCATGGTTGGGACGAGCCGCTAGGGGTTTTTAGGCTCGTCGGTGGCGACAAATTGGGGCGGGGTGGGAGAGGAATCGTGACTGAGTGATGGCGGAGGCAGATAGGGTTTGACCTGTATCCGAGCGGTGGAACCATATAAATAGCGGTGGAGGGGGTCTTTTCCGAGCCATGGTAAAAAATTACTGGCCGTATCCAAGATACGGTGTCTATTCTGGCTAGAAAAATAGGCCAAACCTATATACTCGTCGGAATTATACGGGTTCGGTCCTTTTATGGGGTCTATTAGAGATGCTCTTAGTGTGTTAGACTAATGTAGTTAAATTTCATTAATAAATTATAATACATGTCAATAACTAACACATGCTCAATTTGTCGAGTTTCTTTGTGACAGTCTTCTGCCTTGTGAATGAAACTTGGATGCTTTCAATATCTACACATGTGCAAGATGTTCCGTTTAGATTGAAGCTCGCCAGTTGCGATAACGAGTAGAAGTAATCGACTTGGAAGCATGCAGCCATTCGTGCCACTGGACTAGCTGACTAGACCGTGGGTTGTGTTTTTTTCCAATAAAAGGTGAATTTTATTGACATAAAATGGAGCATTAAGGAGATACAAATACAATGAATACATACATAATTTTTACATATATGGAATACACACAGCCAACACCAATACACACACGAAAAACACGCCAACAAATAGAAAAGTCATGTAAGACCAAAGCTATGTGTAGGCGATCAAAAAATGAAAACACCTCAAACTGATTAGATCTGCGATCGATAAACTTCGACAATGACCATATCCGCACCAATCATCTCACAACAACACATGGACGACAAGATTCTTCAAGAACAACGCCTTCAGAAAGGGAGCAATGTTAAACCGCCGCCACCACTGGATCCAACCACCCCTACTAGAATCTAGGTTTTCACCATGAAAAACCAGTCCGAACATATCTGAGCAATGCCTTTAAAAAGGTAACGACATAAAAATATCATCATTTCCAGGTATAACCAACCATTTGAGACCTAGGTTTTCACCCCAAAAATCAAGACCAGGTGCTCAAGTAGCACCACCATGAACGTTAGTTATGTTGTGCCTCCACCACTTTTCCTTGTCCCTCCTGACCTAGAGCCATGGTCGACAAATCCACCCCCGCCTTCGCCCCGCCCCCGCCAAGATCATCCCCGTCATGACAGCCCGTTCGTGGCCCCGAATAAGCCGAAGAAGAATTAGAGGGAGGAGATTAGAACCACACTAGTCTTCTAATTATGAGTATTAGAGGATTTAGGTTTAGCTCTAATTGATCAACTAGGACCAACTAGAACTAGACTAAAGAACTAAAGGAGGCTCAAAAAACACGTGTAGAGAAAAGGTGCAAAAGCCTCTAGTATATATAGGTCGAGAGGATAGGAGGGGCACCACAAGGGGGAGCTTTTTCTTCCCCTTTTCTGGACAAGGAGGGTGACCCCCCCTCCAATTCGCCCTCCCCTCTGTCCTTACAATGAGGAGAAGGGGGTGTGAGGGAGTCCGGGACTAAGGGGTCCTCCAGCCGTCGGCTCATCTCTCATGAGCCGGTTTGGTGGGGCGCTCTATGCCTGTTATTGGAAGGACGAACTATGTGATGACCCCATGGTCAAGAAGGAAAGATCCGAAGACTTGGTGTGTATTCCAACTCTTGAAGATAAGGTCGACACATCTATCCTCAGTTGGCAGCTGATCATGTGTAACCCTAGGTACCCCTGGTGTCTATATAAACCGGAGGGTTTCATTCATAGAGGCAAGTTGACTCATCTAGGGTTTTAGCTGATATGATCTCGAGGTAGATCAACTCTATAATTATCATTCACATCAATACAATCAAGCAGGACGTAGGGTTTTACCTCCTCAAGAGGGCCCGAACCTAGGTAAACATTGTCTCCTTTGTCCCTTGTTACCCATCGATCCAAGGTCCACAACTCGAGACCCCCTACCCGAGATCCGCCAGTTTTGACACCGACATTGGTGCTCTCATTTAGAGGTCCACTGTGGGATCGCTAGAAGGTTGATGGCTCGCCTAATCATTAGCGATCAAGTCTGCAATGGGGGCACCTTCGTCCCTTGGCATATTTTCGCATTCGGCGGCATCATACTACGTACTGACCCAACCGACCATCTTGGCCAGATCGGAAGCTTCGCCCTTGGTTAAGAGATCAGGTTCGGGAATATAGAATTCTCCGCCACTCTCTGGGCAATCTGTTCCCTACTGGGCTCTCGGTCTAGTTTGAAGAGCTTGGAAGTCCCAAAGGTTTAACTTTGGGTCCCTTGCTCGGCCCCGCTCTCGGGTCCATCGCCCCTAGAGACCCGACCTTGTGCTCGGATCCGGTTATAGTGCTTGAGCACTAGGGTTCGGCTCTCGTGAACATACATCCTGCATGGGTACTTTGGAGGTCAACTCCAAAAGCCATCAGAAGATTGATCCGGTCAACCTCTCACTATTAAACGAGATGCTTGACCAGATCCAGTCGATGGAAATCATGGACGGCCTAGCCTCGACCTATCCTCAGATCGGTCTGAGGGCAGATCACGAGGAATTTCACAACCCACCCACCACCCACTTGGTAGCCACTGTCGAAGACTTATCCGATATGCTAGACTATGCCTATGAGGGGTCAAAGGACATGGATGAAGAGGTCGGCGCCCTGACCCCTATGAATACTGGATGGTGGACAACCACCTCCTCCTACGACGTCTAAATGGTGAACACCCCTACTGACGGGGACGACCACACCCCTAAGAAGAATAGCGACAAATTGGGCGAGGAGCCGTCAAAACGCCAGAAACAACACAAGTGATCGAAGGCGAACAAGGGAAGGGGAGTCATCATGGGCACCGAGGAAAACGACACACTAGAAGACCTAAATGACCTCGAAGCCCCCGAGCAACCACACAAGGACCCGGATAGGCCTGAGGGTCAGCAAAACCTCGAGGACCTCAACGATTACGAGGAATGATGACCCACAAGTATAGGGGATCTATCGTAGTCCTTTCGATAAATAAGAGTGTCAAACCCAACTAGGAGCAGAAGGAAATGACAAGCAGTTTTTAGTAAGGTATCCTCTGGAAGCACCGAAATTATCGGTAACAAATAGCTTTGTGATAAGATAATTGGTAATGGGTAATAAGTAACAAGTGTAGCAAAGGTGCAGCAAGGCAGACAAATCCTTTTGTAGCAATGGACAGGACTAGACAAACTCTTATATAAAGTGAAGCGCTCCCGAGGACACATGGGAATTTCTGTCAAGCTAGTTTTCATCATGGTCATTTGATTCTTGTTCGTTACTTTGATAATTTGATATGTGGGTGGACAGGTGCTTGGGTGATGCCCTTACTTGTAAAAACCTCCCACTTATGATTAACCTCTCTCGCAAGTATCCGCAACTACGAAAGAAGAATTAAGATAAATCTAACCATAGCATCAAACGTATGGATCCAAATCAGCCCCTTACGAAGAAATGCATAAACCAGGGTTTAAGCTTCTGTCACTCTAGCAACCCATCATCTACTTATTAATTCCCAATGCCTTCCCCTAGGCCCAAATAATGGTGAAGTGTTATGTAGTCGATGTTCACATAACACCACTAGAGGAGAGACAACATACATCTCATCAAAATATTGAATGAATACCAAATTCACATGATTACTTATAACAAGACTTATCCCATGTCCTCAGGAACAAACGTAACTACTCACAAAGCATGTTCATGTTCATAATCATAGGAGTATTAATTATCATAAAGGATCTGAACATATGATCTTCCACCAACTAAACCAACTAGCATCAACTACAAGGAGTAATCAACACTATTAGAAACCCACAGGTACCAATCCAAGGTTTGAAACAAAGATTGGATACAAGAGATGAACTAGGGTTTGGAGAGGAGATGGTTCTGATGAAGATGTTGATGGAGATTGACCCACTCTCGATGAGAGGATCGTTGGTGATGACGATGGCTTTGATTTCCCTCATCGGGAGGGAAGTTTCCCCGACAAAACAGCTCCACCGGAGCTCTAAATTGGTTCTGTCAAGTTTCGCCTCGAGACGGTAGCACTTCGTCCTAAAAGATCTCTTATGATTTTTTCCAGGTCAAAACCCTTCATATAGCAGAAGATGGGCGTCGGAGATCTGCCAGGTGGGTCACAAGCCACCTATGCGCGCCTAGGGGGTGGCCGCGCCTGGTGGGCTTGTGACCTCCTGGTGGGGCCCCTTTGGTATTTGTTTCACCCAATTTTTTTATACATTCCAAAACAATTCTCCTTAACTTTTCAGGACTTTTGGAGTTGTGCAGAATAGGTCTCTCAGATTTGCTCCTTTTCCAGTCCAGAATTCCAGCTGCCGGCATTCTCCCTCTTCATGTAAAACTTGTAAAATAAGAGAGAAAAGGCATACGTACTGTACCATAACGTGTAATAACAGCCCATAATGCAATAAATGTCAATATAAAAGCATGATGCAAAATGGACGTATAAACTCCCCTAAGCTTAGACCTCGCTTGTGCTCAAGCAAAAGCCGATATCGATAAATATGTCTACAAGTTTCGAGATCGAGGTGTCGATAAAATGAAATACGAACATGAGGGCATCATGATCATATTTAGAACAACAATACCTATTGATATACAATTTCTTATGCTGGATTAACAATTCATTCACAGGGTAAAATTATGAACGAAGAACTTTATTGACAACCAACAAACTATGCTCTCAATCATTGAAGCAATTTGCAATTTATCATAACATCGGAAAGAGTCAATATAAGAGCTTGTCAGGCAAATCCACAAACTCAATCATCTTTTAGTCTTTCACAATTGCTAACACTCATGCGGTACTCATGAGATCAAAGCTTCAATTGGACAGAGAGAATGATAGGGGCTTAGTGTTTTGCCTCCCAACTACTCACGTCAAGTGTGATATCAATAATAATAAATCATGATCACCCACCTCCTTGTGGATATATGTGTTTAGATCATTCCCCAACACATAATGCTTGCCAAGTGAAAAAGGCAAAATATAGGAAGCAGTGAAGATCACCATGACTCTTGCATAAAGGTAAGTATTTATAAAGTAAACGTAACAGATAGGCCCTTCGTGGAGGGAAGCAGAGGTTGTCATACGCTTTTTGTTTTTGGATGTGCAAGCCTTTAATGCAAAGGAACACCATGTTGTATTGCCCTTTGTGATAGAAACCTTTATTATGCAGTCTGTTGCTTTTATTTCTTTACTATCACAAGTTTAGGAGCAATTATCATCGCTTTATGCACCGATGACAACTTACTTGAAGGATCTTACTCAATCCATAGGTAGGTATGGTGGACTCTCATGGCAAAACTCGGTTGACGGTATATGGATGCACAAGTAGTATCTCTACTTGGTGCGTAAGTTTTGGCTAATATGAAGTGGAAGCAAGCATTACATGTTGGAGGATCTATAACAATATAACTTTTGTTCGGAAATAAGCAAACATAACCCATTATGTTGTCTTCCTTGTCCAACATCAACTTCTTAGCATATAATATTTTAATGAGTGCTCACAATCATAAAATATGTCCAAGATAATATATTTATATGTGAACCTCTCTTTGTTTATTACTTCCTTTTAATTTCCCCAATGACCAATCACTATGTTTGTCAACTCCCAACAAATTTCAACCGACACACTTCTTATATGTGAAGTCATCACTACCCATAAGATCATCATATATACTCTTTGCTTTTATTCTATTATTCTTTTATTTCTTATTTATTTGTCTCAAGATTATAGCAAGCAAGCAAAGCCCTCACATCAAAAATACTATTTATTATATAACTCTTGGACTCGATTACATAAGGGAACAAAAAGGAAAAACTCAAAGCTAGATCATACTAAAATTTTATTCTACTAGATCAAGATATAACCAAAAGGATCGAACTAAGAAAAACAAGAAAACGAAAAGGTGTGATGGTGATACGATACCGGGGCACCTCTTGTCCTTCATCTTCTAAGGCATAGGCACACCATTGTAAAAAGATGAACGAGTCTCTGGAATCCTCAAATCTGCAGCCAAACTCATTCTCTTAAATCTATATTTATACTCACAATTTTGGTTTTGCATATCATAGATCTGGGCTTGGAGACGCTCGATTTTCTCGTAAAGCTTGAAGATGTGCTGCCTGATGTCCTTGGTGTTCAGCTTGTATTTATGGGTAAACTCCGAGATCATCATATGATTGGCATTGCGTCCACGTTCCACCATCCCTTGGCACTTGAAGACTTGCTGCTCAATTGCTTCGAGCCTTGTTTCCACGCTTCCAGTCTTGTTTGGCCCTTCAACGTCACGGATGTGCAGCACCCCCTCACCCATCTCAATGGTTTGCGGGTGTCGCAGCACCTCCGCAAGATAGGGTTTGATGACCTTCTCGAAGAACTTATACTTCAGAACATTTGGGGACGTCATGACGATCAAAATCTGCCTGAAGAACAACAACAAAAGAAAACAGAGGATTTTTCCATGGTACGATGGTCAAAAACCTTAGGAGATTATATAATGAATTTTTACCGACTCAAAGGAGTATACGACAAGAAAATGGAGTTCAGAGGGTGCACGAGGTGGTCATAAGCCACCTAGGCGCGGCCAGGGGGTGGCCGCACCTGGCAAGCTTGTCACCTCCTCGTGCATCTTTCAGACTACTTTAATTGTTCCTAATTTATTCAATATTCCAAAACTGAGAAAAAATGCTATTGCGAAAGTCTTGGAGTCGGTTTTCTTACCGTACCACATACCTATTCCTTTTCGGAGTTTGAAACGTTCCGGTAGGTCTCCCTAATATACTCCTCCGAAGTTATGGTATTGATAATATTGGTTTCAACATTTATGGGAGTACCTGAGATATAATGTTTGATTATTTGCCCATTTAGCACCTTCGGATTTGTGCCTTCGGCGTTGATGATCTTGATGGCACCAGAACGATATCCTTCCTCGACAATGCAGGGCCCTTCCCATTTAGAGAGAAGTTTTCCTGCAAAAAATCTTAAACGAGAATTGTATACAAGACATGGTCACCTACATTGAACTCACGCTTCTGTATCCTTTTATCATGCCATCTCTTAACCTTTTCTTTAAACAACTTGGGATTCTCATAGGCATGGGTTCTCCATTCATCAAGTGAGCTAATGTAAAATAACCTCTTCTCACCAGCAAGTTTGAAATCACAATTGAGCTCTATGATTGCCCAATAAGCTTTATGATCTAGTTCTAGAGGTAAGTGACAACTTTACCACCATAAACCATTTTATACACAGACATACCCATAGGGTTTTATAAGCAGTTCTATAAGCCGATAATGCATCGTCAAGTTTCTTAGACCAATTCTTTATACATCTATTAATAGCCTTTTGCAAGATCAATTTAATTTCCCTATTTCTTAATTCTACTTGACCACTAGACTGAAGATGATAAGGAGATGCAATTCTATGATTAACGTCATACTTAGCAAGCAATTTACGGAAAGCACCATGAATAAAGTGTGAACCACCACCAGTCATTAAATATCTAGGACTCCAAATCTAGGGAAAATAACTTCTTTCAGCATTTTAATAGAGGTGTTACGATCAACACTACTAGTTGGAATAGCTTCTACCCACTTAGTAACATAATCAACAACAACTAGAATATGAGTATACTCGTTAGACTTTGGAAAAGGCCCCATATAATCGAAACCCCAAACATCAAATGGCTCAATAACAAGAGAGTAATTCATAGGCATTTCCTAATGTCTACTAATATTGCCAATTCTTTGACATTCATCACATGACAAGACAAACTTACGAGCATTCTTGAAGAGAGTAGGCCAATAAAACCCAGACTGTAATACCTTGTGTGCAGTCCTATCTCCAGCGTGGTGTCCTCTGTAGCCCTTGGAATGACACTTCTGTAGGATCTGTTCCTAGTCATGCTCAAGTACACAACGTAGAATAACACCATCTACTCCTTCTTTATAAAGGTGAGGATCATCCCAAAAGTAATGTCTTAAATCATAGAAGAACCTTTTCTTTTGTTGGTATGTGAAACTAGGCGGTATAAATTTAGTGGAGCATTACACGAAGCATTTATGACATCTAATTGTTCATTAGGAAAGCTATCGTCAATAGGTAGTGGGTCATCAAAAACATTTTCTAACCAAGACAAGTTATCCGCTACAGGGTTATCAGTACCCTTTCTATCAACAATATGCAAATAAAATTCTTGTAGCAAAAGAACCCATCTGATAAGTCTAGGTTTGGCATCTTTATTTTCCATAAGATATTTAATAGCAACATGATCAATGTGAATAGTTACTTTGGAATGAACAATATAAGGTCTGAACTTATCACAAGCGAACACAACTGCTAAAAATTCCTTTTTAGTGGTAGCAAAGTTTCTTTGAGCGTTTTCCAATGTTTTACTAGCATATTGTATAACATTAAATTTCTCATCAACTCTTTGTCCAACAACACCAAGGGCATAATCACTAGCATCACACATAATTTCAAAGGGTAGGTTCCAATCAGGTGGTTGAACAAGAGGTGCAGAAATCAAGGCATTCTTAAGAATTTCAAATGATTCTACACAATCATTATCAAAAACAAATGAACATCTTTTTGCAAAAGATTAGTGAGAGGCCTAGAAATCTTAGAGAAATATTTAATAAACCTCCTATAGAAACCAACATGACCAAGGAAACTTCTTATACCTTTGATATCTGTAGGACATGACATTTTTTCAATAGCATCAACTTTGGCTTTGTCAACTTCAATACCTCTTTTTGGAGTTTTTGTGTCCCAAGACAATACCTTCATTGACCATAAAGTGACACTTCTCCCAATTCAAGACAAGATTAGTTTCTTCGTATCTCTGCAAAATTCGATAAAGATTTCTCAAACAATCATCAAAAGAAGTTCCGTAAACGAAAAAATCATCCATGAAAACATCCACAATCCTTTCACAAAAATCAGAGAATATAGCAGTCATACATCTTTGAAAGGTAGCAGGTGTATTGCAAAAACCAAAAGGCATACGTCTATAACAAAAGGTACCGAAAGGGAAAGTAAAAGTGGTCTTCTCTTGGTCCTCTTTTGACACAGGTATTTGAGAGAAGCTAGAATAACCGTCTAGAAAGCAAAAATGTGTGTGTTTGGATAGTCTTTCTAGCATTTGATCAATAAAAGTTAGAGGGTAATGATCTTTCCTAGTAGCTTTATTTAATTTCCTAAAATCAATTACCATTCTATACCCTGTAACAATTGTTTGTGGGATCAATTCGTTTTTATCATTAGAAACTACGGTAATACCTCCTTGCTTAGGGACACAATAAATGAGACTAACCCATCTACTATCAGCAATAGGATAAATAATACCTGCCTCGAGAAGCTTTAATATTTCATTTATTACCACTTCTTTAATTTTAGGATTTAACCGTCGTTGGTGATCAACAACTGGTTTAGCATCAGGATCCATATTAATTTTATGATGACATGGAGTGGGACTAATGCCCTTAAGATCAAAAAGAGTATATCCAATAGCAGCACAATGCTTCCTCAGAGTTTTCAATAATCTCTTTTCTTCATGCTCTGAAAGGTTAGCACTAATAATAACAGGATATATCTTCTTTTCATCAAGATAAGCATATTTCAGAGTATCCGGTAATGGTTTAAGCTCAAACACGGGATCACCATTGGATGGAGGAGGATCCCCAAGTATTTCAACATGCAAGTTATGTTTCAAAATAGGGTGATAATCAAAGAAAATCTTATCTATTTCATTCCTTTCATTCATATGCATATCTTTTTCATGGTCTAGCAGATATTGTTCTAAGGGGTCGTTAGGAGGCACAAAAATAGAAGCAAGACCAATAATTTCATGCTTACTTGGCAATTCTTTATCATGGGATTGTCTACGAAATTTAGAGAAATTAAACTCATGAGACGCATCCCCAAAACTTACAGTAATAGTTTCCTTCTCACAATCTATCTTGGCATTAATAGTATTCAAGAAAGATCTACCAAATATAATAGGAAAAAAACATCTTGTTGGGAACCAAGGACAAGAAAATCAGTAGGATGTTTTATTTTTCCATGCAACACTTCAGCATCTCTAATAGTCCCAACTGGTGCTATAATATCTCTATTAGCAAGCTTAATTGTAACATCAATTTACTCTAACTCAGCTAGTGCAATATCATTCATAATTTCTTTCTATAAGGTAAAGGAAATTACACTCACACTAGGACCCACATCACATAAGCCATGATAACAAAGATCTCCTATTTTAATGGAAACAACAGGCATGCCAACAATAGGTCTATGTTTATCTTTGGCATCAGGTCTAGGAATTCTAGCAGCTTCATCACAAAATTGAATAACATGTCCATCAATATTATCAACGAAGAGATCTTTAACCATAACAATACTAGGCTCAACTTTAATTTGTTCAGGAGGTGTAGGTGTTCTAACATAGCTCTTATGAACTACCGTTGAATTCTTAGCATGTTCCTTTATTGTCACAGGGAAAGGTGGTTTCTCAATATAAGCAACAAGAATAACAGGATCAACATTATAAGTAATAGTTTCTTCTTCAACTTTAATAGGTTCAACTACTTTTACTTCAATGGGAGGATGATATTTAAAACAATTCTCCTTAGGGATATCAACATGAGCAGCAAAACATTCACAGAAAGAAGCTACTATCTCAGAGTTAAGACCATATTTAGTGCTAAATTCACAAAAAACATTGGTGTCTACGAAGGATTTAACACAATCAAACTTAAGGTTTATACCTGACTCCTTACCTTCATCGAGTTCCCAATCTTCAGAGTTGCATTTAATTATTTCCAATAAATCCTATTTGAAGTCAATATCTTTCTTCATATAGGAACCAATACAAGAAGTATCGAGAATGGATTGATCATTATGAGGTAGCCGAGCATAAAAATCCGGAATAATAATTTCTCTTGAGAGCTCATGATTGGGGCATGAATATAACATTGACTTAATCGTCCCCCAAGATTGAGAGATTCTTTCTCCTTCACAAGGCCAAAAATTATAGATATAATTCCGATCACGATGAACTAGATACATAGCATAGAACTTCTGATGAAATTCCATTTTCAATTGGTTGTAGCTCGATGATCCAATATCATCACATAGCCTATACCATGTCAATGCCTTCTCCTTCAAAGATAAAGGAAAGACCTTCTTCTTGATGTGATCCTCGGGCATACCTGCAAGCTTAAATAAGCCACAAATTTCATCCACATAGATTAGATCCAGATCAGGATGTAGCGTTCCATCTCCTGCATAAGGATTAGCTAGCAGTTTCTCTATCATACCCGAAGGCATTTCATAATGAATATTTTTAGTAGGTCCATTAGGTTGAGGGGCAACTCTTTGTGCTTCCGGTCGAGGTTAAGATACCCCGAACAAAACCCTCAAAGGATTACTTTCCATAGTAACAAGTGACAGTAGATTTTAGCACACTATATAAATGTTTCCTTACCAAATTCCACTTACCAAAGGCGCTTCACTCCCCGGCAATGGCACCAGAAAAGAGTCTTGATGACCCACAAGTATAGGGGATCTATCGTAGTCCTTTCGATAATTAAGAGTGTCGAACCCAACGAGGAGCAGAAGGAAATGACATGCGGTTTTCAGTAAGGTATTCTCTGCAAGCACTGAAATTATCGGTAATAGATAGTTTTGTGATAACATAATTGGCAACGAGTAACAAGTAACAAGTGTAGAAAAGTTGCAGCAAGGTAGCCCAATCCTTTTGTAGCAAAGGACATGCCTGTACAAACTCTTATATAAAGTGAAGTGCTCCCGAGGACACGTGGGAATTTTCATCAAGCTAGTTTTCATCATCCTCATTTGATTCGCGTCCGTCACTTTGATAATTTGATATGTCGGTGGACTGATTCTTGGGTGCTTCCCTTACTTGGACAAACCTCCCAGTTATGATTAACCTCTCTCGCAAGCATCCGCAACTACGAAAGAAGAATTAAGATAAATCTAACGATAGCATGAAACATATGGATCCAAATCAGCCCCTTACGAAGCAACGCATAAACTAGGGTTTAAGCTTCTGTCACTCTAGCAACCCATCATATAATATTACTTCCCAATGCATTCCCCTAGGCCCAAATAATGGTGAAGTGTTATGTAGTCGACGTTCACATAACACCACTAGAGGAAAGACAACATACATCTCACCAAAATATCGAACAAATACCAAATTCACATGATTACTTATACACTACTAGGAGAAACCTCATAGGCAGGAGCCTACTAGTAGCGCTAGAAAAATACAAAGGCTGCTGCTAAGTACCAATAGCGTTGTATTCAGGCAGCGCTACAAGTAAGGGCTTAGCAGTAGTGCTGGAATCTAGAAAAGCACTGCTATTAAGGGGGCCCCGACGGTCCCACTGACAGTATGTATAGTGGTAGCGCTTTCCTGAAAGCGCTACTGCTAAGCCTCCTATCAGTACCGCATGTTACCAACCAGCACTACTACTAAGTGGGCCGTGCACTTCTCCTCTTCGCCCCGCACAACCCCTCTCTCTCACTCTCTCCCTCTCTCCCTCCTCACTCCCTCCCCTCCCTGCGCCGCCTCTGCCGCCCCTCACTCCCTCCCTCTCCACTCTGCGCCACCGCATTGCCCCTCACTCCCTCCCTCTCCCTACACCACCGCCGCCGCCCCTCACTCCCTCCCTCTCGCCATCCACACTCTCTCTCTCCACTCTGCATCGCCACCGCCGCAGGTCCTCCCCGGCGACCTCGCCCCGACCCCAACCCCGACCTCGACCTCGGCCCCGACCCCGACCTCGACCCCGACACCGACCCCGACCTCTGGTGAGACATCCCCACGCCTATAGGGTTCTTGCTAGGTACTAGATGATGCCCCGAACGTTTTTGCGGAAATATTTGCAATATATATATATTGCATTTTATTATTTTCTATATATTTGCTTGATGAGGTGTCATACTTGCATGTTGATAAAAATAGGTTGGTGGGCGCTAGCTAAATTCAAATGAGATGATTGCTGTACAAATGATAACTACAAAGTAAAACATTAAACGATAAGAAAATTCTCATAGGATTTTGTCTCGACATCGATGATGCACATCCCGCATCCTCATCGTCGAGTGGTTGACGAGAGCCTTCTTGATAGGCGCCATGTCCGGGACTGGGCTCCGCCGGGCTGGCACTGGGAGGTGCTACCTTCCCGGGCTTGGAGCTTGGTGAGGAATCCAGGTCTCGCTGTCAACCAGGAGCTTCTATGGTGGCGGTCACATGGGCCACTTTCGGTGCAGAGGGAGTGGGCCCTCGCGGAGGTGGTACATCTCCATGTCAGGGAGGAGGACGAGCATGTCTGTCGCTACATGGTGGCGTTCGACGCCAGGTTCAACAATACCTGGCAGATTCTTCAGGGATCTCACCCGAGTTATGATCTCGTGATGGTTGCTTATCTTTTGGTGTCCACCACCCGCGACTCAGGAATTGCTAGTGACTTAGATTATTCGAGAGTATTCGATCTGTATTAGTGATCTTATATGATAATATGTGAGATGTATTAGTTAATATTTTATGATGCATTAACTGGATTATTCGGGATGATGTATTAGTGATATTATATTCGAGTTCATTATAAATGTATTTGTGATATTTTATCGGTATAATGCGTGTGTGAGTTTTGGTCTGTCGTTGCTCCTTGTGTGACTTTCATGTGTGTTCTTAATGGAGGAATCCCGACTATTGTCGTGGTGGGCGCCTCCTCTTCTTCTCTTCTTTGCAATATATTCAAGCGTGTGCCATAATTTTTGAATCGTGAACACAGGAAATGTCGTCGTCATCGGACGATGATAGGATCCAAGCATGTGAACTTCTCGGTGAAGATAAGGGTCTTTGCAATCAGCCTGGGCTGAGAGATGGCATGCTCTTCACCATGAAGCTTTACGAGGACTTTGATGTTTCTATGGTACGCAACAATGGCAAGTGTTTTTTCGTAATTGAGTATGACTTCTGTTTCTTTGCTAGAACGTGTAATGTATGTTCTACAAAATTCGACTAGTTCATCCCCTGTCATGCAAGATGGTATTTCTTGGAGAGGCTCGGCTTCAAAGAGCACGAGAGTTTCGAGACGAGGATAGCCAACCTGAGGACTAAAGATGGTCACACATTTCTAGTGTAAGTAATGAATGCACTTCATAATACAGAATTAGGGTGCTCAAATTGGGAAGCTCTTTGCAAGGCATATGGATTTTAGGAGGATATGGAAATAACCTTCGATCTTAGTCCTAAAGATCATATTGAAGGTAACATTGACATTTGGGTGGATGTCGATATGCTTCCTGTTTTAACTCCGTATGAGTTTGTCAACCATGCATATTTGTCAAGTAATTTTCATTCTATATTTAGAAATATTTGGTGTTCATCCATACTAAATTTGTTCATTTATAATTTACAGCTTATTTCGTTTCTTCGAGTGAAACACTGTACATAATTGATACAACACACTACACTTATGGATCTAATCTAACTTCGGAGGAGAAGGATGATCTTATCAACTTTGTTACTGGTGTCCTAGTTGGTAGGGAGATCTTCCCGTATAATTCCGGAACTTGCCGAAATTATACATTGTACAGGACACTAGTGCATAGGTTGAGGGAGGATGACATTCACCGAAATATCTTGGTAAGAGTTGCTAATAAAGTACACTATTATTGCGTAAATGGTATTGATTACATTGCTAACTAGGCTACTATTATGTTCTTCAATAGAAACTACGAAATGAAGTTGTGCCTCCATTGATGCAACCTGAAGGTAATATCATAATTAAAAGCCCTATGAGGACCGAGTTCTCTTTTGCATACTCGACTGAGTGCAAACCACCAAGACGGCTCCAAATTGAAGCATGGGGACAAATAAAGAAGGATCGCAAGCCACAAGTTGGAGACCGTTGGATCTCTTTGCTTCATCATGGAGACATAGGTGTTATTTTTTTTAATGTAATTTGACCTAGGAGGGAGGACTAGGTCCTATGAGAGAAAAGCTTAGTTAAATTGTATGATCAATTAGGATGATCACCATTATGATGTTTTCTTCTAATTCAACATGATCACTTGCATCCATGCACTTTAATATGAATGTAGTTGTTCGAACTATAATTATTGATGTTGTCATAAGATGAAACTACTGTATAGAGCATGGACAAATACGTGGAGGGGAATGTAATCCTAGAAAGCAGGAATATTAGCAGTAGCGTTGGTCTGCATCTAGCGGCAGCGTTGGTTTACCAGTAGTGCCGTTTCTCTTACAACGCTACTGCTAACCCTACTTACTAGTAGCGCTGGTTATCTAGCGCTACTGCTACAACATAGTAGTAGCACGGCCACCAGAGCTGCTACTAAGGGTAATTCCAACGCTACTACTAAGCTTTCTCCTAGTAGTGATAACAAGACTTATCCCATGTCCTCAGGAACAAACATAACTACTCACAAAGCATGTTCATATTCATAATCAGATGAGTATTAATTATCATAAAGTATCTGAACATATGATGTTACACCAAGTAAACCAACTAGCATCAACTACAAGGAGTAATCAACACTACTAGCAAGCCACAGGTACCAATCTGAGGTTTGAAACAAAGATGAGATACAAGAGATGAACTAGGGTTTGGAGAGGAGATGGTGCTAATAAAGATGTTGATGGAGATTGACCCCCTCTTGATGAGAGGATCGTTTGTGATGACGATGGCTTCGATTTCCTCCTCCGGGAGGGAAGTTTCCCCGGCAGAACAGCTCCGCCGGAGCTCTAGATTGGTTCTGCTCAAGTTCCGCCTCGAGACGGCGGTCCTTCATCCCGAAAGCTCTCTTATGATTTTTTTTAAAGGTTAAAACCCTTCATATAGCAAAAGATGGGCATCGGGGACCTGCTAGGTGTGTGACAAGCCATCTAGGCGCGGCCAGGGGGTGGCCGCGCCTGGCAGGCTTGTGACCTCCTAGTGGGCCCCCTCTGGTATTTGTTTCGCCCAATATTTTTATATACATTCCAAAACAATTCTCTATAACTTGTAAGGGCTTTTGGAGTTATGCAGAATAGGTCTATCAGATTTGCTCCTTTCCTAGTCCGGAATTCTAGCTGTCGGCATTCTCCCTCTTCATGTAAACCTTGTAAAATAAGAGAGAAAAGGCATACGTATCATAACATAACGTGTAATAACAACCCATAATGCAATAAATATCAATATAAAAGCATGATGCAAAAATGGGCCTATCAAGGACGACAACTACCTCCCCCCAGTTGAGGAGAATGACAACCTCTAAGACAAAGACTTCATCGTCCCCGAAGACCCTCAGCATCAGGAACATTTCAGGCGACAACTCATAGCCACCGCACGAAGCCTAGAAGCAAAGCAGTAGCAGCTCAAAGCCAAACAGGATACCCTCTATGATAGATGGACAAAGGTCCTGACAGCCAAAGAAGGGTACGACACTGAGCAACTGGATCAAAACAAGAGCTACCCGTGTCGGCATCTATTGCCGCGATTCGATGACGAGGCCTTTGAGCCCGTATCTTCCAGGCACGCTCAGCACGACTAGCCGGACAGCCCCATCGAGGTCGGGACAGAACGGTTGTAGAAGTCGAGTACATGCCTGTGGTACTATGCAGGAGCGAAAAGGCACCGGTGCAGTTTAAGGATCAACTTGACTTATGGCAGGACCTAGACTAACGAACAGGTCACACTAGATGCATTTCCGGATCTAGAGGGTACTCCCCCGCTAGACGGGATGAACACCAACCTTGGCTTAACCACAACAATAGAGATTGGGCGCCATAACGGGCCCGAACAATAGTCGATTTCCGGCATAACGTATCCAAGGTCAGAGGTGCTTCTCACACACTATGCTTCATGATGAGGTTATGCAGCATCAATTCCCCGAACGGTTTAAATCCGTAAATATAGAACAATATGACTGGACAACAGACCCCACTGTGTGGATTGAAGACTTCCATCTCCACATTCATATGTCTAGGGGAAATGATCTTCGCGCCATCAAGTACTTACCACTAAAGCTTAAAGGACCAGCTCAGCACTGGTTAAACAGTCTCCCTGAAAAATCCATTGGGAGCTGTGAAGAGCTCGGGGATGCCTTCCAATCTAATTTCCAGGGAACTTATGTCCGGCCCCCGGACTCCTCCGACTTGAGCAACATCGTCTAAAAGGCTGGCGAATCGGCCATGCAATTTTGGAATCGGTTCCTAATTAATAAGAACCAGATCATTGATTGTTCAGACACAGAGGCAGTAGCCTCTTTC
Source organism: Hordeum marinum (assembly GCA_022496015.1). Classification (NCBI taxonomy): domain Eukaryota; kingdom Viridiplantae; phylum Streptophyta; class Magnoliopsida; order Poales; family Poaceae; genus Hordeum; species Hordeum marinum. The sequence goes on from CM039678.1 coordinate 118,274,386, forward strand.
AAACATAGCATCCGAGACAAATGGCTGGCTCCTTAGCTCGGGCAAGACAGGCCAACAACAATGTCCGCCCTTACTTCAGTCATGACTCGCTCTTGCGTGCGCGAGGACAATTGGCTATCTCGTCTTGGCCACAATCCCGAAGAGCCCGATACCTCCGAAGTTCGGGATGGAAACGGGAAACCACGACGTAACAAGAACAAACATCGTCACAACAATGGGGATTCTGAGGACACGACATTTAATGCCGGTTTCCGCAGCTCAAATTCCAGATAGCGGAAGAAACCCTCCAAAGGAAATAGGGATGGACCTACCGCATTGGAAAAAATCATGGAAAGGCCTTGCCAGATCCACAACACTCAAGACAAGCACACCACCCACACCAACTGCAACTATTGGTTATTTAGGCATAGTCGGCAAACTTGCAGCCGAGGAGCAAGGCAAGGGCCCACATAACGAGGATGACGAAGAGCCTCGAGGTCCGAATAATGGAGGACGGAAGCAATTCCCTCCCGAGGTGAAAACTATGATCATGATATACGTCACACATATACCAAAAAAGGAGAGGAAGCACGCCCTTCGAGAGGTTTACGCTGTAGATCTTGTAGCCCCGAAATTCAACCCATGGTCGGCTTGCTCGATCACCTTCGACCGTATTGATCATCTGACCAGTATCCATCATGGAGGTTAGGCAACCCACGTCGTAGATACCATCATCGATGGGTACCACCTCACTAGAATCCTCAAGGATAAAGGAAGTAGCCTTAACCTGCTTTACTCAGATACAGTGAAAAAATGGGCATAGATCCATCAAGGCTCAAACCGAGCAACACTATCTTTAAAGGAGTAATCCCAGGTGTCGAGTGCTCCTTCTTGACCGTGCCTTGGTTTTCCCTTGAAGAGGAAAGGGCTATGCAGCAAAGTAGATAAGTATTTCCCTCAGTTGTTGAGAACCAAGGTATCAATCCAGTAGGAGGAACAATCAAGTCACCAATGGATGCGCCTACAAAAACAATCAAACTCTTGCACCCAACGCTACAAAGGGGTTGTCAATCCCTTCACGGTTATTTGCAAGGATTAGATCTGATAGAGATAGCATAATAGATTTCAGAAAGTAAAATGTAAAAAATTTCCGCAAGGTATTTTTGGTATTTTTGGTTTTTATATCTAAAAATATATTATGGAAAGTAGACCCGGGGGCCATAGGTTTCACTAAGGCTTCTCTCTTGAAGGAAAATAACATGGTGGGTGAACAAATTACTATCGAGCAATTGATAGAAAAGAGAATAATTATGAAGATATCCAAGGCAATTATTATGCATATAGGCATCACGTCCGTGTCATGTAGTCCGAAACGATTCTGCATCTACTACTATTACTCCACACATCGACCGACTCCGGCCTGCATCTAGAGTATTAAGTTCATGAAGACCAGAGTGATGCATTAGGTAAGATGACATGATGTAGAGGGATAAACTCAAGCAATATGATGAAAACCCCATCTTGTAACCCTTGATGGCAACAATACAATACGTGCCTCACTACCCCTACTTTGTCACTGGGTGAGGACACCTCAAGATTGAACCCAAAACTAAGCACTTCTCCCATTGCAAGAATTACCAATCTAGTTGGCCAAACCAACCAATAACTTGAACAGACTTGCAAAGATATGAAATCATGCATGTAAGAACTCAAAAAAGAATCAATACTCATGGATAATCTGAATATAAACCCACAATTCATTGGATCTTGACAAACACACCGCAAAACAGTATTACATCGGATAGATCTCCATGAAGATCATGAAGAACATAGTAGTAAGCACAAAGAGAGAGAAGAAGCCATCTAGCTACTCGCTATGGACCCGTAGGTCTATGGTGGACTACTCACGCATCATTGGAGGGGCAATGGAGTTGATGTAGATGCCCTCCGTGATCGAATCCCCCTCCGGCATATTACCGGAAAAGGTTCCAAGATTGGATCTCTCAGGAACGGAGGCTTCTGGTGGCGAAAAAGTATTTGCGTGGCTCGTTTTGGTATTGGGGGAATATTTGGGTATTTATAGGATGAAGATTAGGGCGAGGAGACTTACCAGGAGGTGGCAAGCCTACTATGCGCGGCCAGGGGGGTGGCTGTGCCCCTGGCATGTGACCTCTTGGCAGAGTCCTTGCCTTGCACTCCAAGCCTGGTAGATCTCTTTTGTTCCAGAAAAAATCATTCAAAAGGTTTTATTCCGTTTGGACTCCGTTTAATATTCCATATATACAATACTCAGTAACAAGGAAAAAAACAGAAACTGGCACTGGGCTCTAGATTAATAAATTAGTGCCAAAATAATATAAAATAGCATATTAATGCATATAAAACATCCACAATAGATAATATAATAGCATGACACTATAAAAAATATAGATACCTTGGACACGTATCAACATCCCCAAGCTTAATTCCTGCTCGTCCTCGAGTAGCTAAATGATAAAAATAGAATTTTTGATGTGGAGTGCTACCTAACATATTTATCCATGTAATATTCTCTATTGTGACATGAATATTCAGATCCGTAATGACTCAAAACATAAGCTTAATTTTTACATAAAAATACTAATATTTCAAGAATACTAGCAAAGCAAAAGAAAGTTATCCCTACAATATCATATAGTCTGGCTATGCTCCATCTTCCCCAGACAAAGTATTTATCCATGCACAACCCCGATGAAAAGTCAAACAATTGTTTCACACTTTTATTTTCTCAAAGTTTTTCAACTCTCACGTAATACATGAGCGTGAGCCATGGATATAACACTATAGGTGGAATAGAATATGGTGGAGGTTGTGAAGGAAAAGGAGAAGATAGTCTCACATCAACTAGGCGTATCAACGGGCTATGGAGATGCCCATTAATAGATATCAATGTGAGTTAGTAGGGATTGCCATGCAACAGATGCACTAGAGCTATAAGTGTATGAAAGCTCAAAAGGAAACTAAGTGGGTGTGCATCCAACTTTCTTGCTCATGAAGACCTAAGGCAATTTGAAGAAGCCCATCATTGGAATATACAAGACAAGTTATATAACGAAAACTTCCCACTAGTATATGAAAGTGACAAAATACATACTCTCTATCATGAAGATCATGGTGCTACTTTGGAGCACAAATGTGGAAAAAATAGTAACATTGTCCCTTCTCTCTTTTCTCTCATTTTTTTATATTTTGGTGGGAATCTAAGGCCCTTTTTTTTATTTGGGCTTTGCTGGCCTCTTTTATTTTTCATAAAGTCCGGAGTCTCATCCCCACTTGTGAGGGAATCATTGCTTCCATCATCCTTTCCTCACATGGGACAATTATCTAATAATGATGGTCATCACACTTTTATTTACTTACAACTCAAGAGTTACAAATGAAAATGATGGTGCGTGTCATAATGAACGGAATGGTGCAAGTTTCATGGCAATATATCTCGAAATGGCTATGGAAATGCCATAATAGGTAGGTATGGTGGCTGTTTTGAGGAAAGATATATGGTGGCTGTTTTGAGGAAGGTGGGTTTATCGCACCGATGAAAGTTGCGCGGTACTAGAGAGGCTAGCAAAGGTGGAAGGGTGAGAGTGGGTATAATCCATGGACTCACATTAGTCATAAAGAACTCACATACTTATTGCAAAATTCTATTAGTCATCGAAGCAAAGCATTATACGTACGCCCCTAGGGGAGAGGTTGGTAGGAGTAAACCATCACGCGCTCCCGACCCTCACACAAGGGTCGACAATCTATAAATAAATCATGCTCCGACTTCCTTACATAATGGTTCACCATACATGCATGCTACAGGAATCACAAACCTTTACACAAGTATTTTTACCAATTCACAATTACTTCCTAACATGAATCTTAACATTACCATCTTTATATCTCAAAACTTTATGCAAGGAATCAAACTTCATATAATACTCAATGCAGTTAATATGGAAGTTTTTATTTTATCCCTCTTGGATGTCTATCATATTAGGACTAAATTCATAACATAAACCAATTACCATTCTGTTTAAAGACTCTTAAAATAATATAAGTGAGGTATGAGAGTTCAATTATTTCTATAAAAGCAAACACCACCATGCTCGAAAAAGGTATAAGTGAAGCACTAGAGCAAAATTGCCTCTCAAAAGATATAAGTGAAGCACATAGAATATTCTAATAAATTCAGGATTAATGTGTGTCTCTCTCAAAATATGTGTTAATAAAGGAGGATTGTGGTAAACTAGAAAGCAAAGACGCATATCATACAAGACGCTCCAAGCAAAACACATATCATGTGGTGAATAAAAATATAGGCTCAAGTAAATTTACCGATGGATTGACGACGAAAGAGGGGATGCCTTCCGGGGCATCCCCAAGCTTAGGATCTTTGGAATCCTTGAATATGGCTTGGGGTTCCTTGGGCATCCCCAAGCTTAGGCTCTTGCCACTCCTTATTCCATAGTCCATCAAATCTTTAGCCAAAGTTTGAAAACTTCACAACACAAAACTTAACAGAAAACTCATGAGATCCGTTACTATAAGAAAACAAATCACCACTTTATGTACTGTTATGAACTTATTCTTTTTTATATTGGTGTAATACCTACTGTATTCTGATTTATCCATGGTTCAAACCCCCCGCTACAACCCATAGATACATCAAAATAGGTACACAACAGAAAGAAAACACAATCTGTCAAAAAACAGAACACTCTATAGCAATCTGAAAACTTCGTATACTTATGTAACTCAAAACATTCTTAAAAATCATGAAAACCTGGGACATTTGTATATAAATCTTGTGTAAAATTTTCAGACTCGTCTGACGCTCTGAAAAATTTATAAAATTCCTGGACTGAGCACAAAAGTTTCTGTTTTTCAGCAAGATCAAATCAAAAACCACCATAGACCATCCCAAAGGTCTTACTTGGCTCAAACACTAATTAAAACACCAAAACACAATTACTACTGAAGTAGTAATGTGGGAAACACTCAGAAACAGAAGAAAAACAAAACATCAAAATAAAATTGGGTTGCCTCCCAACAAGCGCTATTGTTTAACGCTCCTAGCTAGGCAAACCACAATAGATCTAGGTATTATCATATTTGGTATGCAATCCAAAAGTAGCTCTCATAATAGACTCATAAGGCAATATCATTTTATTTCTAGGATAGTGTTACATGCCTTTCCTTGTTGGAAATTGGAATCTAACATTTCCTTCTTTCATGTCAATAATTGCACCAATCATTCTAAGGAAAGGTCTACCAAGAATAATATGACATGTAGGATTGCAATCTATATCAAGAACAATCAAATCTACGGGAACATAATTCCTATTTGCAACAATAATAACATCATTAATCCTTCCCATAGGTTTCTTAATAGTGGAATCCACAAGATGCAAATTCAAAGAGAAATCATCAAGATCATGGTAGCCTAGCACATCACATAAAGTTTTCGGAATCGTGGAAACACTAGCACCCAAATCACACAAAGCATGGCACTCATAATTTTTAATTTTAATCTTAATAGTAGGTTCCCACTCATGATGAAGTTTTCTAGGGATAGAAACTTCCAACTCAAGTTTTTCTTCAAAAGATTTCGTCATAGCATCAACAATATGTTTAGTAAAAGCCTTATTTTTATTATAAGCGTGTGGAGAATTCAACATGGACTACAAAAAGCAAATACAATAAATCAAAGAGCATATATCATAATTGAAGACCTTGAAATGCAAAAAAGTGGGTTCATTACTATTTAAAGTTTTGACCTCTTCAATCCCACTTTTGTCAATTTTAGCATTAAGATCTAAAAACTATGAATATTTGGGATGACTTTTAACTAAATTTGACTTATTTCCTGCCCCATATTTATCAAGATTTATATTGGAAAACCAAGATTCAATACGAGTCACATCAGTCACTTTGAGATTTTCATCATTATTATCACGAGAACAAACTTTTTCAAGCCATTCACGCTTAGCACGTATTCTAGCGGTTCTTTACTTACACTCATCAATAGAGATTCTCATAGATTTTAAAGACTCATTAATATCATGCTTGTGTGGAGTAGATATAACTTCCAAAGAATCAATCTCAAGAGAAATTCTATCAACGTTCCTAGCCAAATCATCAATCTTGACCAATTTTTCTTCAGTCGAAGCATTGAAAACCTTTTGAGAATTAATAAATTCTGTAATAATGTTTTCAAAATCACAGGGCATATTATTATAATTTCCATAATAATTGTTGTAGTATTTACCATAATTCTCAGAGTAATTACTAGGAAACGGCCTAGGATTGAAATTACCTCTATAAGAGTTATTACCAACAAAATTCCTACCAACAAAATTCAGATCCATAGATTCATTATTATTTCCATTCAAAGAGGACAAAGTCATATCATTAGGATCAACAGGAGAACTCTTACTAGCAAACAATTTCATCAATTCATCTATCTTTTCACTCAAAATATTTATTTGTTCAATAGCGTGCACCTTTTTACTAGTAGGAGATCTTTTGGTATGCCATTGAGAGTAATTTGCCAAAATATTATCTAGGAGTTTAGTAGCTTCTCCTAATGTGATTTCCATAAAAGTACCACCCACGGTTGAATCTATAAGATTCGTAGATGCAAAATTCAATCCCGCATAAAAAAATCGTATAATCATCCATAAGCTCAAACCATGTGCGGGGCAATTTCTAATCATTAATTTCATACTCTCCCAAGATTGTGCAACATGCTCATGATCAAGTTGCTTAAAATTCATTATATCGTCCTAAGGGAGATGATCTTAGCGGGCGGAAAGTACTTGGAAATAAAAGCATCTTTACACTTATTCCATGAATCAATACTATTTTTAGGCAAAGATGAAAACCAAGTTTAGCACGATCTCGTAGTGAGAGCTGAAATAGCTTCAATTTAACAATATCATTATCCACATCTTTATTCTTTTGCATATCACACAACTTAATGAAAGTATTTAGATGGGATGCGACATCTTCACTTGGAAGGCCAGAAAATTGTTCTTTCATAACAAGATTAAGCAAAGCAACATCAATTTCATAAGATTCCGCACTAGTGGTGGGAGAAATGGGAGTACTAATAAAATCATTATTATTAGTATTGGAAAAATCACAAAACTTGATATTCTCAAACATCATGACAAAGCAAGCAATCAAGCACACAAGCAAACAAAAGGCAAACGAAAAGGCGAATGGAAGAAGGGCGAATAAAAAGGCAAATCTTTTTGGTATTTTCTGAAAATCGTTTTCGAAGTGGGGTAGAGGAAAACGAGAGGCAAATGGAAAATAAAGTAAATGCAAGAGATGAGTTTCTGATGGGTACTTGGTAGGCTTGATGTGTATCCTCCCCGGTAGCGACGCCAGAAATCCTTCTTGCTACCTCTTGCGCGTGCATTGGTTTTCCCTTGAAGGGGAAAGGGTGATGCAGCACAGTAGATAAGTATTTCCCTTAGTATTTGAGAACCAAGGTACCAATCCTGTAGAAGGAACAAGCAAGTCACCAATGGATGCACTTACACAAACAATCAAACTCTTGCACCCAACGCTATAAAGGGGTTGTCGATCCCTTCACGGTTATTTGCAAGGATTAGATCTTATAGAGATAGATGTAATAGATTGCGGAAAGTAAAAACTAAATAAATTGCAGCAAGTTATTTTTGGTATTTTTGGTTTACAGATCTGAAAATATATTATGGAAAGTAGACTCGAGGGCCATAGGTTTCAATAGAGGCTTCTCTCTTGTAGGAAAATAACACGATGGGTGAACAAATTACTATCAAGCAATTGATAGAAAAGCGAATAATTATTAAGATATACAAGGCAATGATTTTGCATATAGGCATCACGTCCGTGTCAAGTAGACCGAAACAATTCTGCATCTACCACTATTACTCCACACATTGACCGACCCATGCCTGCATCTAGAGTATTAAGTTCATGAAGAACAAAGTAACGCATTAGGTAAGATGACATGATGTAGAGGGATAAACTCAAGCAATATGATGAAAACCCCATGTTGTTACCCTTGATGGTAACAATACAATACATGCCTCGCTACCCCCCCTTGGTCACTGGGTGAAGACAGCGCAAGATTGAACCCAAAACTAAGCACTTCTCCCATTGCAAGAATTACCAATCTAGTTGGCCAAACCAAACCAATAACTCGAAGAGACTTTCAAAGATATGAGATCATGCATATAAGAATTCAGAAAATAATCAAATAATGTTCATGGATAATCTGAACATAAACCCACAATTCATCGAATCTCGACAAACACACCGCAAAAGAGAATTACCTCGGATAGATCTCCATGAAGACCATGAAGAACATGGTATTGAAGCACAAAGAGAGAGAAGAAGCCATCTAGCTACTATCTATGGACCCGTAGGTCTATAGTGGACTACTCATGCATCATCGAGGGGGGGGGGGGAATGGAGTTGATGTAGATGCCCTTCGTGATTGAATCCCCCTCCGAGAGATTACAGGAAAAGGCTCCAAGATTGGATCTCTCGAGAACGGAGGCTTCGGGCAACGGAAAATTATTTGCGTAGCTCTTTTCGGTATTGGGGGAATATTTGGGTATTTATAGGACGAATATTAGGGCTAGGAGACCTGCCAGGAGGTGGCAAGCCTGCCAGGCGCGACCAGGGGGGTGGCCGCGCCCCTGGCTTGTGACCTCCTGGCAGAGTCCCTGCCTTGCACTCCAAGCCTAGTAGATCTCTTTCATTCCAGAAAATATCATTCCTAAGATTTTATTCCATTTGGACTCCATTTAATATTCCATATATGAATACTCGAAAACAAGGAAAAAACAGAAACTGGCACTAGGCTCTAGATTAATAAGTTAGTCCCAAAAATAATATAAAATAGCATATTAATGCATATAAAACATCCAAAACAGATAATATAATAGCATGACACAATCAAAAATAATAGATATGTTGGAGACGTATCATCGAGGTCCACTGCTCAGGCACGGTAACTTTGGAAGTTGTGTTCGATTGGCCTGACAACTTCTGCAGCAAAGACTTTATCTTTGACATTGTCCCTTTTCATGTCGGCTATCATGCACTACTCGGTCGTACATCATTAGCCCGCTTTAACAATGTTCCCCACTATGCATATCTGAAGCTCAAGATGCCCGGACCGAAGGGGGTCATCACCGTCAACGCCAATACAGAGCGCTCCCTCCGAACTGAGGAACACACGACAGCCTTGGCAGCCGAATGCCAGTACGACAACGAAACACAGAGGCCCCAATTAGCCAACAAGGCACGACAGGCGAGCAAGCGAGCCCGAGCTAAACTTGGTGTCCTGGAGCCATCCCCTACTCAACACAGAGAGGGATACACTCCCCACAACACGGCCGACTACCCGTAAGGTATGTTCTTAGCAGGCACAATTCTGCACTCAAAATACCATGGGCAGCTGTGGGAACCCACTTACAAACACCAGTTGTTCAGCTAGACCGAACTACAGTCAAAATGTGTCTTCAAAAATAAAAAAGCAGGTACCATCCAAGACCTCTCAAGCGGAAAGCCTACCCATATCACGACGACTTCTCAAGACCCCCCCTCCAAGGTCCGTTCGCCAACAATAATTACCTTTAAAGGATCACCCCTTCCCCTTTTTCTGAGATCAAGGGAGCAGAGGCACATCAGGGCACATGGATGACGTCAATCCACCCATCGAAGACCCTGGGTGAACCACTCCCCAGTAAAGTTTGTTTTTAAAGCAAAAATACCTGTAATAGTTGCCTCGACATTATGAATTATAAGAATTCGGCACAAATAAAGATTATCTTTTGCGCTCCTTTTTACAATATTTTTGTGTTACATAAATTGTTCTCTACTCACCAGCACCAAATGCTAAATTGTTCGGTGCCTGTTAGGTGCTACCGGCTAATAAACCGGGGGCTTGACTATAAATCTCGCCCCAAGCATCACCCTGTCACTATTTTTTTGTGTGTTCGACGTCTCGGATATTGCGTTATATGAATTGGTTCCAAATAATTTCTTGGGTCAATGGTTGGGTTGCCCGGCTCCTGTGTTTGCCCTCTTACATTATGCTAGTTCGTCTAAAAGGATAAAGGGACAACCACTGCGATTATATTTCCAGCTCTCATGGCCAAATGCCTCAATGGAGAAAGCCGAAAACTGGCAGTCATAATAAGCGAGAACCGACCTACGATCATAGCTTAAGTGTCAAAGAAAGAATTTATGGAGGTCATTCCGTGTTATACGAGGGGTTTATACCTTCACAAACCGTGTGATAATGGTTTCAAAGCTCGGCCAATCCGACTATCACAAAGTACTGGGAGCTAGTCACCAGCCCTCGCAGTCAAGCTCATACGGCTAAGTGAAAGCACTAAAGCCACATAGTATGATTGCCTCGTTCGCCTCAGACACTACAAACTCCGGGCACCGATATATCGGCTAAGGGTCACAGTGAGGAGGTAAAAACACCTCTTGTATTATCTACATGGGGGCTGAATCTAACGACTGGCAACTTTCGGCTCAAACGGCCAAACAGGAGTCAAAATAATACAAAGTATGATACATTGGGCACACGCGTTATAAAGAAAAACTGTCATACGACCCATGGTAGTGCGTTTACTCATAAATTACATCTTTTGAGCATTGGGTCTCTATCGCCCGACCACCCTCCATCGTAGTGGGGAAGTAAAGCTCGGGGCGCCTATGCTCCTTCCCAGGAGGCGGTGTCGCAGTAGCCATCTTGAAGGCTTCACCCTTGGCCAATGCACAATGGTCCTCACAAAGGCCATCCGAGCTCCCTCAATGCATGCAGAGTGCTTCAGGACTTCAATCTGGGGTGCGGCACCGGAAAGCTTCTACACCAAGCCAAAGTAGCTACTCGTCAGTGGCTCTGCATGCCATAGCCGGACGTAGAGGTCCCTCATGGTTGGCTCTGCCATCCTATGCAACTCCATTAGCTGCGTCATTTGATAGCTGAGAAGGGGACGAGGCTCGGGGGTTTGAAATTGCACCTAGAACAGCCTCTGTTCAACATCCCCATCTTGAGTCGCAAAAATGCCTAGCCGCGTCCACTGCACTCCTCAGGAGATCCGTAAAGGTGCCTGAGAAATGCCACACCCGTGTGAGAAAGGAAAACCTATTACCACGAAAGCCATAGTGTAGTAAGTATGGCTTACAATCTGCGATCATCCTGACTTGGCAAAGTTCTTCTTCAAAGAACCCCCTATCTACACGCTTCGCATTGAGCTCGGAGGATAGAGAGGGTAGCTCGGCCACTTGGTCCTTGGTATGTTTCTCAAGGGCCTCGCACTTAGTGCTTGCATCCTGGAGCTCCCGCTGCACCTCGTCCACTGGAGCTTCATGCTTGCCGCTATCGATCTTGAGCGATCTCAGTTCAGCAGTCGCTCGTTCAGCCACCATCTTCTGGTCTGCGGCCTCCTTCTTGGCCTTCTTCAGCTCGGCCTTGAGGATTTCAACCTCTGCATTTATGGTTGTATATGTAATGGGAAGAAAGATCTCAAGAACAAAAGCCTGAAAACCGCAATTAATGAGGAAAACAAGGGTCTTGGTAGTATAATTCAAACTTACTTTGCATTTTGTCAAACTGTTTGTTCAGGTGGTTAACCTCCTCATCAGATCTCTTCGACTTCCGGTTCAACTCGGCCAGTTCCACGGTGTTGGTGGACACCGTCGAAGACGAGTCCTACAAAACCACTTCTATGAAACAAACTTCCGAGTTGTTGATTTTAGACCCTCCACTAAATATCCCCGAAACTGTTAGAATATGGGGGCCCATGAATTCCTTTCGCATTTATTCGTGATTTTAGGTTCTTTGACCCCCGGGCGAGTTTTCCAAACTCACCCATGGCTCAGGGGCTACTATACATACAAGGAATGTATAACCTGACAAATACATTTTTTCTTGCGAAAATAACATTACATGGCTTACGTGGAAGCTCGCCAAGAGACCGTTGATGGACCCTTCATCCCGTTATCAACAGGCTGAATGCCTTGCAAAATAGCACCCATAAGGGTGTGGTGACCTTCGGCAATGAAGGAGCTAGACAAAGCCTCCTTCGTCAAGGCTGGCCAACCAGTTGCGGCCCGCTCTGCCATGGGCGATGCTGGTGGTGGCACTTCTGCTCTCCCTTCGTGGGAAGGCAGGGTCGACGATGTTGGAGGCATGGAGGTCTCTAGAGCTGTCTTTGGAGGGAGCTTGGTTGGATCATGCTCCCCCTCTTTGCTCGCCAGGAGGGTTTCGGCCTCCTGGTCTTTGGTGGTCTATGTATGAAACTCGGCCATGACCTCATCACCCCTAGTGTTCGGCCCAGGAGGGGTCTGGCGGGATAACACCTCCATAGCCTCCTATGCGATCTAAGGGAGTCTAGTGCGTGACGCAGTCCCGCTCTCCACCGGCTCGGTGGGCAGAGAATCCCCCTCCGAGACCGAATAGGTTGGGAGATCACGTGTCGGGCTACAATATGGAAGGCGTTCAATGCGGTTAGTAGCAAAACTCTGTATAAGTATACCAGAAAGTTTCGGATTCAGTACCTCTGGGTTGAGGGCTTGACCTCGGGGTTCATTCGGTGAACCCTTTTGAAGGCCTCGGATTCTTCATCGGAATCTGGGCAATCATCAGGTAGGACCACTTTGGTCCTGCAGTGCCTCTTTGGGGTGGGAGGAGGCAGATCCTCCTCGACATCATCCGACGCTACCCTCTTCCTTGTTTGGGACAGTCAATCTCCCCATCCTCTTCACTCTCTTCCTCGTGAGCGGAAGAGGCCTGGGTTTTCCCGGACTTAGTATCCGAAGGACCTCTTGGGTGAAGGTCCTCTCGGGCATCTTTCTTTTCGCTTTCTTCTTCTTCTTCTTCTTCTCTGACGCCAAGTATGGCGCCACGACCAGCATCGCCATCAAAAGGGCCGACCCAGGGTTTTCGGGCAGGGAGGCAGGGTCCTTAATCTTCAAGGCCATGTCTAGCCCATTCTGTAAAGACAGGGATGAAGGGGTTATGCTCCTTACTAAAAGGTAGGGCTCGAAAATAAAAATGGAAGCTTTGTCGTACCTTTGTATGAGGGGTTTCGATGTCTAGGCTTATGTCTTCCTCGTCGGCCAGCCACTCCTTATCGGGCTTGAACAACACCTTCCACAACTTCTCGTGGGTAGTATGATAGAAGTGGCGCACCGTGGTTGGGTCTTCAAGCTTGTAAGACCACATTGGAGTGTCTCGGTGCTGACGAGGGAGGAGGCAGCGGCGAAGCATGACCTGGACCACATTCGTCAGCTCTATTTTCACCTCTACAGTCTGTGAGATGCACTTCTATAGCGACTTCACCTTCGTGGACGATCCCCACTTGAGGCCTTTGTTGACCAACGAGGTTAGCGTCGCGGGGGGTCCAGACCTGAATTCGGAGGGTGCCGTCAAGTCTGCGCCTCGTGGTTCGGTGATGTAGAACCATTCTTTTTGCCAAACGTTGACAATGTTGATGAAGGTACCTTCCAGCGAATTGATGTCCTGAAGTTTGCTGATCACAGGCCCTCCGCAATCGTCATGTTGGCCGCTGATTATATTCGGCTTGACATTCAAGATCTTCAGACATATGCTGAAGTGCGTCTGGACCCGCAGGAAGGCCTTGCAAACGATGATGAAGACCGAAATATGCATGAAGGAGTTCGGGGGGAGATCGTGAAAACCTAACCCGTAGGAGAACATTAAGCCCCTGACGAAGGGCTTAAGTGAAAAGCCCAGTCCCCGGATAAAATGGGGGATGAAGACCACCCTCTCGTCTGGCTTCGATGTTGGCACCACCTGGCCCACCTTTGGAGCACGGTGGGTGATATTGGGCGAGAGGTAGCCAGCAAGTTTCAACTCCCACATGTCGTTGGCGGTGATGTAGGAAGCATCCCACTTGTCTTGGGAACCCGAGACGACCATGGCTGAGCTTGGGAAGAGTGGCTTGGAGAAGACGGGAGAAGAAATGGATCCGAGCGCTTGGATCTTGGACAAGAGTAGAGATTGAATCTCGGATGCATGTGGAGGCTTTGGGTTTTTTTCTCCCTTTTATGGGATGTCGTAATACCAAGGGCCCCTTTACTGCGTCGCAGGCCTTGTCACTTCCCAAAATGATCGTGTCATTATATGCGCTCGGGATAACCCAGATCATTATTCGTATCCCATAAAAAATGGAGCACGATCTTCACATTGATGAGACGTGCCAATGGAAAGGCGGCCTCGAACCGCGAATCGACTTTTCATAGCTGGTTGTGTGGTCATGGCCAGTCGTGACCTTTCGTTAGAAAGGTTGTCAGATGAGGTACTATCACACTCAGGCGTTTTGCCTATGAGGATAATCAATGTATGTTGTTCTGAAAATAGGGTGTCATCAGCAACCAATCTAGAACCAGCCGAACATAAGGGGGAAAAGGGAACTCATTCCGCAAGCCGAGACTTTCGATGTGTGAAGCTGCTGGATGTCATGAACCCCAGCGTTGGAGGATAGTTCAGGGCCTATTGAGAGAGTCTGGGACTAAGGTGTCCTCGGGACGTCAGCTCACTTCTCATGGGCCGGCTTGGTGGGCCTCTGTATGGTTGTTATTGGAAGGCCGGACTATGTGACGACCCCATGTTCAAGAAGGAAAGCTTCGAAGACTTGGCGTGTCTTCGAACTCTTGAAGATAAGATCAACGCATCTATCCATGGTTGGCAGCTGGTCATGTGTAACCCGAGGTACACCTGGTGTCTATATAAACCCGAGGGTTTCATTCATAGAGGTAAGTTGACTCATCTAGGGTTTTAGTTCATATGATCTCGAGGTAGATCAACTCTGTAATTCTCATTCACATCAATACAATCAAGCATGACGTAGGTTTTTATCTCCTTAAGAGGGCCCAAACCTAGGTAAACATCGTCTCCTTTGTCCCCTGTTACCCACCGATCCAAGGTCCAAAGCTCGGGATCCCCTACCTGAGATCCGCCGGTTTTAACACCGACGGGGCACCTCCCTATTGGGCCCTTGTAGCCCAATACTCCTTCCACCACTTGGCCTTTTAAGGCCCGTTATTATTTAATTAAATATAAAAGCCTCCTAACAATTAGTAGATCCTTTTATTATTAATTTGACATCTCCAAAAACATTTTTCACCTATATAATCAGTAATAACCATTATTACCCGATAGTCTCCGAAATCCTTCCGGTGACCCTGGAACGCTTCTCGTTCCTCTAGAAACTAATTTGAATACTAACGAAACTATTTCACAAATATATCCTCATTACTCCCTTCCTACTAACAATCAATAGATCGTGATTATCTTAAGCTTGTGACTCTATAGGTTCAGTAAACATATACATGAATAAAACTGCTATGTTCAATGACCGATAGCAGAACCGCGAATGTCCATATCAATCCCCGTGAGCACACTGATGTTATTTGAGCGAACCATTATTCATGATGTGATTTGCTTTGCTTCACTATACTTTAAAAAACCAAGGTTTATCGGTATCCTCTTGAGTCATGCACATGCTCACTATACCGTTCTCCTCGTTACCATTTTGTTCCTTCTTTCTCGTTGAAGTGTTCCAGCATCCCCATGACATAGTCACCTATGTCTGGCCAGATGATGATGGATGCCATCACACTGAGAGGGACCTACGAATATATGTCCATCATCGGAGGAGAAAATCCCACTCTTGAGTTATCTAGCCCTTTGCCAAAGTTTCTAATGAGCCTGTAAGTTGTTGTGATGATCACCCTATTATAGACACTACTGGAATCAGACAATTTGCCGTCTGCTGGTGGACGACAATGAGAACCTTTACCATCAGCTAGCTCGAAGCGGACGGCAAAGAGATGGCGGACGGCAAAGAGGTGCTTTCCCATCTGCCAGCTCTTTGTCGTCCGCTAGCGAACGGCAAAGAAACTTTGCCGTCAGCTAGCAGAAGGCAAAGTGCTGGGGTGGGGTCCAGTTGACGGCACAACTGCAACGGCCCACCACCCCACCTTTTTGCCGGCCGCTAGCGGACAACAAAGGGTATACCTAACCTAACGTTAACGGTGCACCCCATGCCCGTCGCCCCCATCGTCTTCCCCCCACCCCCCGCGCCCGCCCGCCCGCATGCCCCTCTCCTGCTGTCGCCCCGCCGGCCGCCCCCGCCCCCACCCCTCCGCCGTCGGCCGCCCCGCCCCCGCCCTCGCCCTGCCGACGCCCCTCCGCCCGCCGCCCGCCCCGCCCCCGCCCGCGCCCCTCCACCACCGGCCGCCTCGCTCGCGCCCCTCCGCCGTCGGACGCCCCGCCCCTGCCCTCGCCAGCGCCCCTCCGCCTGCCGGACACCCCGCCCTTGCCCCCGCTAGCGCCCCCTCTGCCCTGCCGGCCACCCGCGCCCACCCGCCCGTAGGCCTGCCTACCCCGCCGCCCGCCCGCGCCCCCCTGCCCGCCGATGCCCCATAGCCGGCCTCCACCTACCCCACTCCGGTGAGCCCCCTCCCCCTCTCTACTTTTATTTTTTTAATATTCTAGTTAGTAATTTAGTTAGTTAGTAGTTGTAGTTAATTAGTTTAGTTAGTAATTTAGTTAGTTAGTTGTAGTTAATAGTTTAGTTTAGTTAGTAATTTAGTAATGTAGTTAGGTTAGTTAGTTAGTAATTTAGTTTAGTAAGAAGAAGAGGAGGAGAAGGAGAAGAAGAAGAAGAAGAAGAAGAGGAAGGAGAAGAAGAAAAAGAAGAAGAAAAGGAGGAGGAGGAGGAGGAGGAGAAGAAAAGAAGAAAAAGAAGAAGCAGAAGAAGAAGAGGAGGAGGAGGGGTGCGTCGGCGCCGACGTAACCCCGACACCCCGACATGGACCTCCGACCACGACACAACACCCCGACCCCGACATGACAAGCCCGACACCCCGACCCCGACACGACACCCCCAACATGCCGACCCCACCTCATATATTTGTGAATTATGAGTTAGCTAGGTCATATATTTTTTGATTTTGTTATACAGAACATCATATTTATGTTCATCAGGTGGATTTAAATGTGCAGTTGTTTCATCGCTGCGAGGGTCTGGTGTTCGACAACCTCCCCATGCGTTCGACGAGCTTCACCCCTGCATTCGTGGGTGAGTAAAAATTACATCTCCTCCTGCACCCTTCATTTCCTCTGTTCCGGTCTTCGTGTAAATGAAACTTGCTAGCTATAGGTGTCTTGAATCATCAGTATGCGTAACCACTATGCGCCTCCCGTTCGAAAGGGTTACATCTATAAATATGCATTCATTAGCATATTTATAACCGTGATTCTTTCGAATTGTCCAACGTTATCCATGGACAACCCGAGTATGTGTAGATTGGGTTCGTTTTCCTGTATGCTCTGCTCCGGATCCGATGCACAATTTCGTCAGTGCCTCCCTATTGTTGTCCGGGTACACATCCTCTCTGCTTATTGCCGAGACGTGTATCAGGAGAACAACGGGGAGGTGCTGCCAAAATTATGCGTTGGATCCGGAGCGGAGCATGGGAAAACGAACCCAATCTACACATACTCGGGTGGGATTAGGACCTATCTTTACCTACTAGCGTCTAGGGTTGCATCGACGTAATGAAACTGACAAACTCTATTAACTGATGAATATGGTTTGCTGAATTATGTATATATTTTGTGTGTGTCTAGTCGCTAGGCAGGATGAGTGATCGTGGGTGGATGTACACCGGTCACACTAGTCAGAAAGACATGACCCGTGAATGGTTAACAAAAACCAAGGAGTTTGTGAGAGTCACATTTGCAAATGGACAGAAAACAACCTGGTGCCCTTGTGTCGATTGCGACAACTATAAGAAGAAGTCAGAGTTTGAAATGAACAAACACCTACAGAATTGGGGTTTTACGCCTAATTATACAGACTGGACATTTCATGGTGAGTCTGCCCAACATGCCAGAGCTGAGGTGCTTTGTCGTCGCGCTGACGAGCATGGTACCGGGATCGAAGACATGGTGCAAGACTTTGATGATGCTCGGGATTTGCATGATGAGATGGAGGAATCTGCAATGGCCTTTTATGAAATGTTGGAGTCTTCAAAACGTCCTCTCCACGAGCACACTGAGCTTTGTCAGCTGGATGCCATCGCGCAAGTATGGCTCTAAAGGCTTAGTTCAACCTGGGCAGAGAATGCTATGACGCGATTATGACGATATTTGGACGCTTTCTACCCAAAGGCCATGTATTGCCACCAAACCTGTACTAGTCGGACAAAATCCTGCGTGCGCTTATGATGCCCTATGAGAAGATAGATGCCTGTGAGAATGGATGTGCCTTATTTAGGCTTCAGTATGTGGGCTTGAACTATTGCCCCATTTGCAATGCTTCTAGGTATGTTCTGGTAGACAACGGTATGGGTGAGAAGAGTCAGACCAAAATCCCCATTAATGTTCTTTGGTATCTGCCAATCATACCAAGACTTCAACGACTTTTCATGGTCGAAGAGACGGCTAGACAGATGACGTGGCATAAATTGGGAAAAAGAACAAAACTGGATGTAGATGGGAATCCGATGTTGGGACACACTTTGGACGCTTTTGCGTGGAAGCACTTCGATGCATTACATAAGGATAAACGGCAGAACCAAGGCATCCTCGAGTTGCCATCAACACGGATGGGTTCAATGTGTATGATATGATGGCAGCACAATACAGTTGTTGGCCTGTATTTGTCATTCCACTCAATCTCCCCCCAGAGAGATTATGAAAAGAAAGAACATTTTCCTGACCCTAATAATTCCAGGGCCCAAATATCCGGGGAAGAATATGAATGTGTACATGCAACCGCTTAAGGATGAATTGCAAGAAGCCTAGGATAATGGGATCAAGACATACGACGCCGCTACAAAAAAGAACTTCAAAATGCATGTGTGGTACATGTACTCAATGCATGACTTGCCGACATATGCGCTATTCGTTGGCTGGTGTGTGCATGGAAGGTTTCCGTGCCCCACATGCAAGGCAGCTCTTCAGTTCCGCTGGCTGGAGGCGGGTTGCAAGTTTTCTTGCTTCGACATGCATAGACAGTTCCTGAATCCTGACCATAAGTTCATAAAAGACAAGAAGAATTTCATCAAAGGTAGAGTTGTCAAAAACATTGCACCACCTGCATTGATAGGCCAACAGATATTGGATCAGATAAACGCTCTCGAGCCGGATCCAAATCATCCAGGGTATTTCAAAGGGTATAATATGGAACACGCCTGGACTTACAAGATATGTTTGTGGGATCTGCCTTACTTCAAAACCTCCTTTGCCCACACAACATCGACGTGATGCACACTGAAAAGAATGCCGCGGAGGCCCTTTTTGGTACATTGTTCGACATAGAGGGGAAGTCGAAGGATAATCCTAAGGCTAGAGTCGACCAGGAGGCTCTATGTGATAGACCGTTACAAAACAATCGACAACCGAAAGGAAACAAGAACTGGAGGAAGCCAAATGCATGGTTCAATCTTGGAAGGCCAGCTATGAGGGAAATGACCTTGTGGGTGAAAATGCAGTTGATGTTCCCCGATGGGTATGCAACGAATCTAAAGAGGGGAGAGAGTCTTGAAAAATTGAAAATATTTGGTCTCAAGAGTCATGATTGGCACATATGGCTTGAGCGGGTAATGCCGGTGATGTTGCGTGGCTTTATCCCTGAGGATGAATGGCTAGTACTGGCAGAGCTGAGCTATTTCTTCCGTGCTCTTTGTGTGAAAGAACTATCGCCTGACATGCTAGACGAACTGGAAGAGTTGGCGCCAGAGTTGATCTGTAAGTTAGAAAAGATCTTTCCACCAGGCTTCTTTAATCCACTGCAGCATTTGATTTTGCATCTCCCGACCGAGGCAAGATTGGGGGGGCCCGTGCAAAATCGTTGGTGCTTCTCAACTGAGTGGATGCAGAAGACGCTTTGAGCAAATTGTAAAAATAAATGTAGAGTTGAATCATCGATGGCCGAGGCATTTATTACTGAGGAGGCGGCAAACTTTGTGATAGCACAGTACACAGCCTAGAATCGTCATTTGCATAATCCGAAGCCTCGGTACAATGATGGCGATCGTGAAAAAGGTCGATCCAACCTCAGCCTATTCAAAGGGAAGCTCGCACCAGTCGGTGCTTCGAAATCAATAGGGTTGGATGTCGAAGAATGGCGGACCATTTCATTGTATACCCTCAACAACCTAACAGAAGTGCGGCCGTACATCGAGTAAGTTCTCGATACATTGTTTCGCAACTTCTAATTCCTTTGAAATGCTCTTATTCCCGGATATGTGATACAGTCGATACGTCGCCAAATTCTCGGCTGGAGCGGTGATCCAAAAGGATTCCATCGAAGAGTATGAGCTTCTGGCAAATCATGCAGACGACTATCCCGGTTTCATCTCTTGGATCAAGCAAACGGTAATTTCCATTAATTAGACGATTTCATTTCTTCGCCTAGTTTGCGGCTAATGCAACAATCCTTTGGTATTAAACTTGTAGGCTAATGCAGAGTCTATGGACTCCAAATTGAGACAAGTCGCTAATGGTTTTGACTTTAAGGTCCGTTCATTTGACAAATACGACATCAATGGGTATCACTTTCGTACTTTTGGCAAAGAGCTATCTATGGCCGACCGAAAGACTACAAATTGTTGTGTATCCGTTGTCGGCGAAGGAGGGGTCGATTATTATGGAAGAGTTGAAGCAATTTATGAACTTACATTCTTTGGTGAAAACTCACCAAACGTCATAGTCTTCAAATGTTATTGGTTCCAGCCAAAGGAGACTAGAAGGACTCATGAACATATTGGGCTAGTCGAAATCAAACAAAGCACCCATTTGGATGTTCCCGATGTCTATATTACGGCTCAACAGGCGACCCAAGTTTTGTATCTACCATGGGCCTGCCAAACGGATCCAAATTTGGAAGGTTGGGATGTCGTTTATAATGTACTGCCACATTTTAGACCACCTCCCCTTAATGAAGATGATTATGAACCTCACATTAACCCAGACACATATGAAGGAGAATTCTTCCAAGAAACACGTGTTTCCAAAAAAACTCTTCAAGAACCGCTCTACTTCACCCAAGAACATTGAGGTCGACGGCGACAGTGAACCCAACTTCACCCCTGAGGAGGAACTAGAAGAGACGGAAGAAGAAGAGGTTACTGCTGCAGATGACCTGACAATGCTTGACCGATTACATAGAGGCCTTCCACATGTTGATGCATTTATTGATGATGCTGATGAGCATGTCATTACTGATAGTGATGATGATTATGCATTTATTGATCCCGGAGCATATATAGACGATGAAGATTAATATTAGTAATGTGAGGTATTCAATTATTATTATGTACATATATATGTTATTACGTATTCAATTTTTTTATGTTGAACTAATTTCGTTCACTCTTTGTTATTACGTATTCAATGATCTATAATTAGTTTAGCTAGTTCATTTATGACATAATATGCTCACTTAGGTAAGAAAAATGGCAAAATAACCTTGGTTTAGCTCCAAAATGACCTATACTTAGCTTATTTTCCTCAGAAATACATAATAACCTTACTTAGCTCCAAAATGATATATTCTACCTAGGATAGCTATAAAATGACCTATACTTAGCATTTTTTCCTCAAAAATGACTTGATATGATTAGTTAGCTAGAAAATGACATTACTACCTTGGAGAAGAGAAGAGGAGAGGAGAAAAACAAAGAGAAGATAAATTCTTCTTCTTTTTCTTCTTCCTTTTCTTCTTTTTCTTCTACCTAGTCTTCTTCTTCTTCTAACTCTCATCTTTCCTGCTTTGCAGATTTGCTATAGATGAGGAAGCTTGCATTGATGGAGTGTACTCTGCTACTTTTGCTTCCTTTGTGTTTATTGGATTTGTTGAAAACTTTTGTTTGGATACGTATGTTGGACACTTGTCTTCGATATGTATGTTGGATATGTTGTTCGAAACTTTTATATGTTGTTCAAACTTATTTGGTATGCTTGTTGGAACTTGTTGAATGATATGTATGTTTTGGATAGGTATGTTGGATATGTATATGTTGGCTATATATGAATATTCTGTCAAATTGACCGATTTTAAGAAAAACAAAAAAATAGGGGCTATATGGCCACTTTGCCGTCTGCCAGCAGACGGCAAAGTGGCCACGTGTCAGCTACTTGTGCAAACTGGGGCTGGCCTAGGTGGGTTCTTTGTCATCCGCTGGCAGACGGCAAAGACCTAAGGTCTTTGCCGTCATCCAGCGGACGGCAAAGCATGCCGTTTAGCCCCTAACGGAGCTAAGTGGCCATGTGTGCCGTCTAGGACCTTTGCCGACCGCTCGCGGACGACAAGGATTCAAAGGCCTTTGCCGTCCGCCAGCGGACGGCAAGGAGACCTTTGCCGTGGCTCATTCAGCCGGACGGTTTGCCGTCCGCTGGCGGACGGCAAAGCCTTTGCCGTCTGGGATTCATGCCTTTGCCGTCCGGCATGGCGGAAGACAAAGTATCTGTTTCCTGTAGTGAGATGACGTTTGAGAAACCCCAAAGTCGTTCATATAGTGAGAAGAAACTATGATACTCTCATGGTTTGAGGAACTTAGGCATATGTTTAATCTCCGTGTTATAACAGATGACTTGTGACGATATGCTCCCAAAGTATAACATGTCAATTAAATATAATGTTTCTTCTAACATCATATTTTTTAGGACTATCATTATACTTAATAATATCCTAAGATCCAAAAAATATGATCACTGTCAACACTTGAGCTAGTCTTAGAGGTGAGAATAGGAATACTATTTTACCATTTATGATTCCACACGTGCATATGAATTTTCTAATGAATCACACATTCCAGGGTCATAGCATTTATAGCATAGAATATAAACTCGTAATTATAAATATGGAAATGTAATAATAAAATATTAATGCATCTAGGGCATATTTTGAACAGTATCCCGCTTGCACTAGAGTCAATAATCTAGTTGTGTAGCTTCTTTAACACCTATGGCTACCCAGTTTTGATCATTATTTGCACATGGTAGAGCCTTCATCATCGGGTGTGACTCATTCAAATCCATGTGAACCTTGAGAACTTTCACAAAACCTTTGGTGACATTGATAAGCCACAAGTGTAGGCGATCGTTTGTAGCCTTTTTCAATGAGTACGAGTGTCGAACCCAATGAGAAGCTAAAGGTAGAATTAGTACTCTCTCAAGTTCTATCGGCCACCGATACAACTCTACGCACGCTAACGCTTACTTTACCTAGAACAAGTATGAAACTACTTTGCGAGAATAAAACTAGAAGTACTTTCTAGGTGTAAAGATAGTTTGGCAAGATAATAAAGAACGCGGAAACAAAAGTTAGGTGTTGTTTTAATAAGAGAACAATAAAATTAAATACAGTGAGTCTGGAGAAGTGCTGATAGGATTTGAGAGATTGACCTAGGCAATTGATAATGAGATCGGTAATCATTATTGCAGTTTTATATGAGGGAGAGGCATGAGGTAACATACTTTCTGTACTTGGATCATATGCACTTTTGATTGGAACTCTAGCAAGCATCCGTAACTACTAAAGATCATTAATGTAAAACCCAACCATAACATTAAATATCAAGTTCCATTTACTACCATAAGTAAACAACCGCCTTACTCGGGCGTAAGCTTTTGTCACTCTAGACACCCACTATAAGCGAATCATGAACATATTGCAACACCCTCTGGCGTGAATCTTTCACGTGTGCGCCTCACAAAAAGAACCTTAGGACAACACCAATATAACCACATAACTCAAATCAATCTAGATCATCAATCAACCCATAGGACAAAATGGATCTACTCAAACATCATAGGATAGCAAGAAATCATTGGATAATAATATGTGTCATAAAACACCATGTTCAAGTAGGGGGTACAGCAAAATATGGGAGAGTAGACCGTTGTAGATAGATCGAGGAAGGTGATGGTGGTGGTGATGATGGCGGCGAAGTTGTTGGTGTAGATTGCCGTCATGATGGTTGCCCCGATGGCGCTCCGGTGCCACCGGGAGAGAGGGGAGAGAGCCCCCATACTTCTTCTTCTTCCTTGGCCTCCTCCCCAGGTGGGAGGAGGGTTTCCCCTCTAGTACATGGCTTCCATGGCTCCCGGAGGGCAGGAGCCCCTTCGATATTGGATCTCTCTCTATGTTTCTCTCCTATTTTCGTGACTATTTTCTGACCCCTTCACCGTTTCTTAAATATTCGGAGATCCCTAACTCCGATCAGGCTGAAATTTTGAGGGAATATTTATCATGAAAATATCTTTATCGTGCCAGAAGGAGAGCCTGAACTGAATTAAGGGTTGGCCACTAGCCACCAGGGCACCCCCAGGCCGCGCCTTGTTGCGTTGATTCTTCTACCAAAATTCACATATATTCCAAAAATCTTCATAACTTTTTATCGCGTTTGGACTTCGTTTGATATGGAATTTCTACAAAACAAAAAACACAAAAAAACAGGAACTAGCACTAGGCACTTGGTCAATAGGTTAGTGCTCAAAAATAATATAAATTGGTAAATAATTAGTCAAAAGTATCCTAGAATGATAATATAATAGCATGAAACAATAAAAAATTATAGATACATTGGAGATGCATCACACATACTGTTGGATAATGTGATAATTGCGCTCGATGTATGGTCTTCATGGGAGATCTTGGTTGCTTTGCTTGAGCAATGGTGCCACTATTATCGCAATAGTGCCATTGGGTTCATCATAGTTGGGACCACATCAACTTCTTCAAGAAACTTCTAGATCTAGACCGCCTCCTTTGAAACTTTTGAAGCCACAATATATTCTACTACCATCGTAGAATCCACAATAGTGTTTTTCTTTAAATTCTTCGAAACCATTGCCCCACCATTGAGGGTGAAAACATAGCTGGATTGAGATTTACAATCATCTATATTAGACATGAAGCTAGCATCCATGTATCCATTTATCACGAGCTCTTCATCTCCTCCGTAGACAAGGAGCATGTCCTTTGTCCTTCTGTGGTACTTCAGAATATTTGTAATAGTTGCCCAATGATCCAATCCATGATCACTTTGGTACCTACTACTAACACTTAGCGCATAAGAAATGTCTGGTCTTGTACATATCATAGGATACATGACGGATCCAATTGCCGAGGTATATGGGACTCCTTTCATTTTCACACGGCCATCAATTGTCTTAGGACATTTATTCTTGCTAAGTGTTGTGCCATGTGACATTGGGATTAATCCCTTTTAGCATTCTCCATTTGAAACCTCTTTAAAACCTTAATGTACGTACTCTGGGTCAGTTCAATTCGACATCATGATCTATCTCTATAGTTATTTATGCCTATTACATAAGCTGCTTCACCTAAGCCTTTCATTGAAAATACACTCGTTAATGAGTCTTTTATTGTCCTAAGAAACTATACATCATTCCCAATCAACAATATGTCATTTACATATAAGACTAGAAATGTTATAAAGCTCCCACTAAACTTCTTGTATACACAAGCTTCTTCATCATTTTTAATGAAGCCAAACTCTTTAACCACTTCATCAAAATGTTGATTCCAGCTCCTTGATGCTTGCTTCAAACCATAGATAGATCTTTGAAGCTTGTATACCTTTACATAATTGAAAGTGCGTTATATCAACTAGAGGGGGGGTGATTAGGCAATTTTTACAAATTCATCACTGAGGAATTTCAACTTGAGGAATTTGAAATCTGGTGAATAACTAGTAGCAGAATAAGTACTCAAGTGCATGAGAAACATAGTAGTAGCATAGTCATCATGATGAAATAAAGCATGCACAGATTACACGTAGCATGATACAAGATGGGCAGGTGAGGAACAAGCTAACTTGAAGAATTTGAGGTGAGGAAATTGAGAAAGTCTTCAGTCAAATTCTTCAAATAGTAACGATCAATTTCATCAACAAGTATACGAGGAAATTAAAGGGTTGAGGAAATAGAACCAGATAGCTCGGTGAAGACAATGGTTTGATGACCCAGTTCCAACTGCTGTGATAGTCATACGTCTGGTTTGGAGCAGCCTGATATTTAAACTAGAGGACACACAGTCCCAGGACAAAAAGTCCTTACCATATTCTCCTTGGGCTAAGGACACACAGTCCTCGCCCAACACTCGTGGTAAGTCTTCAGGGTAGACTTCCAAAACCCTCACAAACTGGTCACTCGACGATCCACAATTGACTACTGGATGCTCTAGACCAAGGTCGCTTTGTGATCCTAAATTGACTGCAGGATGCACTAGACAATGACGCCTAACCATCTGGAAGATAAAAATTCTTCAAAGGTAACAAACGTCGGTTCCACACAGGAACAATCTCTTCAATGATGCTCAATCACTTTGTGTTTGGTGGTTTGGCTTTGGGTTTTTCCTCACTGATGATTTTCTCTCAAAGTCCTTGGAGGATGGGTTGCTCTCAAATGACAAGTCTCACTCTCTCGGAGTAGCCAACCAACTAGTGGTTATGGGGGTGGCCATTTATAGCCAGGGTGCAACCTGACATGATTAGACATAAATGCCCCCAATGATATGAACTTATGTGGATAGGATGATTGGGAACAGCCGGCGCTAAGCACACCAATGGTCGGATTTTCGAACTATGAAAGTCCTCAGGCTTATCATATTACTCACTTGTAGGCAATTCGCATTGGCAAAATCCTAACTCGTCAGTCAGACCAATTCCCTCAGAGACTAGAAGAACTTCGTCTTTGTCACTGAAGAACTTGACTGAACCATAAGAGATTTCCAAAAGGCTTCACTCAAAGGATTGGATAGGTCGAGGCTTTTGAGTTGAGCATCAGTTGGAAATTATCCTTAGTATTACCTTGGCCCCCTTTAACAGTACAGTGTTTCGTATGACTCAAAGAAAGAAATGGAACTATGAAAACAAAAGTCTTCAGACTTCATAGTCCTTGTTCATATATTCAAGGTCACACCAACTTCTTCATTTTCAAAGTCTTCGGGGAATAGCAAAGTCTTCACCAAAGTCTTCAGTTCAAGACATACATTTTTAGGGGTCGATATCTCTGAATATATCAAACTCCTCATTGACTTATAGAGCCTATGTACACTTACAAATGCATTAGTCTCTTAACCTATAAGTCTTCAATACACCAAAATCACTAAGGGGCACTAGATGCACTTAAAATCTCCTCCTTTTTGGTGATTCGTGACAAATAGGTTAAGTTTTCAACGGGGATTAAAAATATGAAGTGTGAGTACTGAGTTTGAGGAATTTGATTGCAAGATATAGAAGAACTCCCCCTGAAGATGTGCATATTTGAGGAATTCGCTTTGGCCTGTAAATGCACATGGCAGGTTCAAAACATGGAGAACTCCACCTATATCTTGTAATTCATACATGCATTTAACATATGATATGAAGAATTTGAAATGCATGATGAAAATGGTGTCTGACGAAATTCAACATGTATGCATTAAGGTAATTGAGGAAATAGCATGCGGAAAGCAGTTCAAAAGAGTCAGACCACCATCGGACTTAAGTTTACAACTCAACCAACAACAGCTTCAGAAGAGCGAGAGTTGTAACTTAAACAAAAAACAGCCCATATATAGAGACCCGCTTGAATACTAACTCAAATTTTCTCCCCTTTGTCATCGAAGACCAAAAGGGACGAAAACTGAGCACTAACGCCCCTGAAGAATATCATCTTGAGGGTGATCGAGGAGTGCCAGTGTTGTCGGGGTCGTTTGTCGATGCAGGGCCCATGATAGTGTCGTCAATTTCCTCAGCCTCATCTGCCTCGCGCGATGAAGAATATGATCTTGTAACCAGCTGAGGAACTTGAACTTTCTTGAATTTCTTCTGACGAGGACGAGCCCAGTCAAGGTTTTGATAAAAATTCATCTCCTTCAGTTCTTTAGGAGTCTTGAGGTGATACAGAATAGCAGTTGAAGAACTCATGAAGGTAGTATTGGTTCTTCCTCACAGTGTTGTGTGTGAAAGTCATGTCTCGAAGAAGTGGACCAAACTTACGTTTTCCCCACTTGTGTATGCGATCAACCTTCTGATGAAGACTTAGAAGGAGCTCACGATCAACCATCACATGAGGGGCAGTTTCTTGAGGCTTTTGTGCTAAGGCTTTTGCAAGAGAGTCTTAGGTAGCAGAGTCATCATTGTTAGAGTTAGATGCATCTTTGTGAAACTGACCATCGAGTGGACTAGTACCTTCATCAATGACAGTCTTGCCTTTTCCCTCAACTGAAGAAAATGTGTGCTTGAGGACTTAGATAGGAGGCAGAAAGCCGAAGTGATTCTGAAAGTCAGCCTTGAAGGTAAATGAAGACCTTGATCTGATGAATTTCATGATCCATGGAGCGTAAGGCTTCAATTAAAATGGGGCTGAAGCTGCATTGGCCAAAGTCCTCACAAAGAAATCATGGTAGTTGATGGGAATCCCATGAATGATGTTGAATGCATATTCTTCATGATTCCCTCCACTTCTTCTTCTTTAGAATTGTGACCCTTCTAAGGACTGAGGGTTTTGGTCATAATGCGATAGATGGTCCTGGGAACATAGAGCAAATCCTTCACTAGGAAGGTAGTCCTTAGAGGTTTTCCAAGAGCCAATGGCTTCATCGGCACTTGCATCATGTGATTGGGCAATGTAGGTTCATCAAACAGGCATCTTGCTCCTTCTGAGGGAATTCGGATTGGCATAGCTCGAAGCAATTCTGAGGTTGGGGCAGTGTAGTGAGTTGATCCTATCATCCAGTCAAGAACCCAAGAATTGACATCAGAAGCATCACCTGTGATGTGCAAGGTGGCATAGAATTGAAGAATTAGCTCTTCATTCCGATCACATATGTCCACGCAGAATGGAAGAATTCCAGCATCGTGAAGAATTGCGAGCACTCGTGTGAAGCATGAGATAGTTTCCATATCCGCATGAGGGATTTGTTGGTGCTCTGAGACTTTCTCCTTGTCAAAAAACACTGATGCATAGTAATTCATCTATGTGGGTGTCGAGAATCTGGTACGACCGGCCCATGTTGAATCATATGGGTTCGGCCCAGTGAAGAATATGTGCTCGTTGAAGAAATTTGTCTTGATGAATTTGGGGCGCTTTGAGCTTCTGAATGGCATCTTAGGATTTGGCTGAAGGTTTGGCTTGAAGCGTCCCACAATTTCCTTGGGCATGGGTTGAACTTTTTCAGACTGATGAATTTGAACAACAGTTGTCTCATTTGCAGTAGTAGCAGCAATTTCTTTAGCCGATGCAGCTGGAATATCCTCAGGGATTGAAGTGATAGGTGTGGCCAAGTCATCAGATCCTGTATGAATTTCTTCATTCTGGGCTGCAAACCGAGGAACTAGGGTGAGGGGAGTGGTCATTGGTGAATTTGGGTGTGCAGCTTCCCAATATTCATCATTGATATGAGGAGTTGTGTTTCTAATGTCCACATCCTCTTCAATTTCTTCAACGCCGGCCTCTTCAGCAGTCAACTGAGGTTGGGGCAATGATACCAAGGGGGTTGAAGCATTTTCTTCCACTTCAATTTCTTCATCAATCTGCTCTGAGGAAGCAGCAGACTGATCCTTTTCATCTTGTTCATCATTTGGGATGACATAGTCAACACCAAATGTTACTAACTCATAGGCTGGCATGGAGGTGATAGAGGTTACATCAATTGGATTAGTTGAAGAACTGGGCAGTGTCTTCAACTTCTTCACTTCGCAGGAATCTAAAGTTGATGCTTTTATCTTTTGTCCAACCTTCTTCTCTATAGCCTTTATTTTCTTCCCTTCTGAAGCAGAAAGAAGGTTGATATTCTTCACCCTTGAACATTTTGCAATTTTAGCAGAGGGTGATGGGGTAGCAGTTTCTGCAGGCACGACTGATGTAGTTGTACTTTTGGTCTAGATTTCATCACGCACAACAAAAGCTTCAGCTAGCCTCGCAAATTCTTCACGCACAACAGTGGAGGTTTCCCTGATAGGTTCTTCAGCAGCGTGAATTTCTTCAGCTGCGCTGGGAGTTTCTTCAGCACGCTGAGCAGATTTTTTAGCCTAAGGAATTTTTGGTTGCGATTTTGTTGCAACCCTCTTGTTGTGTTCATTGATGGCTCTTGTAGGCACTTTGATGAAGCAGACCTTCGCTCCTTTCCAATCAGCATAGTATCGACTGAATTCATCACTCAATCCCGTAATATCAGATTGTATAGTCACAAGTTGCTTTGGAGAAAGCTTCAGAACATTGTTCTTCAAGAAATGTTCCTTCCTGTACTGTGCCTTCTTCATTTATTGATCCTTCTCATACTTCCACTTTTCTTCAACTATGAAGACAGTGAGGACATGGCTTGGACTAGGAGGTAGATTCAAATCATCAATCGGTGTATTTGGGTCCTGGTGCCAAATGTTAATGAAGTTGAGCATAGTCTTTGGGTCCATCATCAAAGTAATTTCAGTGCCCTTAGCTTGAGCAACTCTTTCTTGCTTGTTTTTGATGATTTCATCAAGTTTCTCATCATTAGCTTCATCACCTGAAGAATTTGATGGAACCTGGAACACAACTTTGTTGGAGTGAGGACTTGGTCGAGCTCCTCGTCCAACAGTAGCTTTCATCTTCAGCAAAGAAGGACTGGTTGAGGAATGTGCTTGGGCTGATGAACTTATAGAAACCCCTGAGGCAATTGAGAAGCCAGTAGTCCTTTGACATGTTGCAAGATGCACATGTGTTGAGGACTTTGTGGCAGCAGCTGATGATTGCAACTACTGAAGGCATTGTAGTGGCCTTAGAAGAACTTGCATGAGGATTCTGTAGTGAGGACTTTGAAGTTCAGGATTTTGGCTTCACTGTAGACTTCTTCACGATTGATTTCCTCGGAGCACTAGCAGAGGCTCCGGCAGAGGCAGCAACAGCAAAATCTTCATTGAATTGCTTCCCAACTGCTTTGGCAGTTCTCTGAAGTTTTCGTTGATGCTTTGCCCATCCAGCTAGAAAGTCTTCACCACAAACTACGTGATACATCTTCATCGTATCTATAATTTTTGATTGTTTCAAGCCAATATTCTACACCTTTTATATACTTTTGGCAACTTTTTATACTATTTTTGGGACAAGCATATTGATCCAGTGCCTAATGTGATTTCCTGTTTGTTGCATGTTTTTTGTTTCACAGAAAAAACATATCAAACCAAGTCCAAACTCGATAAAAACTTACAAAGATTTTTTTTGTAATATATGTGATTTTTGGGAAAAGGAATCAATGTGAGACGATGCCCGAGGAGGTCACAAACCTGCCAGGCGCGACATACCCCCCTGGCCGCGCCTTGGGCCCTTGTGACCAGCCTTTAGGTCGGTTGGAGCTGTCCTTTGGCCGCACAAAAGCTAATTTTTGGAGAAATATCCCATCAAATTTCAGCTCGATCGGAATTATGGACCTCCATATATTTAAGAAACGGTGAAAGGCCAGAATCTAAGAGTGCAGAAACAGAAGGAAATAGAGAGAGAGATCCAATCTCGGAGGGGCTCTCGCACCTCCGCGGCCATGGAGGCCATGAACCAGAGGGGAAACCCTTTTCCCATCTAGGGGAAAGGTCAAGGAAGAATAATAAGGAGGGGAGCTCTCTCTCCCTCTCTCCCGGTGGCACCGGAACTCTGCTGGGGCCATCATCGTGACGATGATCTACTCCATCAACTTTGTCATCTTCACCAACACCTCCATTACCTTCCCCCATCTATGTATAGCAGTCCACTCCCTCGCAACCCACTGTACCCTCTACTTGAACATGGTGCTTTATGCTTCATATTATTATCCAATGATGTGTTGCCATCCTATGATGTCTGGGTAGATTT
Organism: Hordeum marinum; assembly: GCA_022496015.1. NCBI lineage: Eukaryota > Viridiplantae > Streptophyta > Magnoliopsida > Poales > Poaceae > Hordeum > Hordeum marinum. Next base: position 118,306,283 of record CM039678.1, read on the forward strand.
TTGTTATCCTATGGGTTGATTGATGATCATGATTGGTTTGAGTTGCATGTATTATTATTGGTGATGTCCTGTGGTGCTCTCCGTGTCACGCAAGCGTGAGGGATCCTCGCTGTAGGGTGTATCAATGTGTTCATTATTTGCCTATGGTGGGTTGCGTGAGTGACAGAAGCATAAACCCGAGTAGGTGGGTTGTTGCATATGGGAGTAAAGAGGACTTGATACCTTATAATGCTATGGTTGGGTTTTACCTTAGTGATCTTTAGTAGTTGCGAATGCTTGCTAGAGTTCCAGTCATAAGTGCATATGATCCAATTAGAGAAAGTATGTTAGGTTATGCCTCTCCCTCATATAAAATTGCAATAATGATGACCAATCTAGTTATCGATTGCCTAGGGACAATTCCGCACCTCCTACCACCACTTTTTCCACACTCGTTAAACTAACTTAGTTATTTATTCATCTTATCATCCCCTATATTTTATTTACGTGCTCTTTATTATCTTGCAAACCTATCCTATCACACGTACAAAGTACTTCAAGTTTTATACTTGTTCTAGGTAAAGCGAACATTAAGCATGCGTAGAGTTGTATCGGTGGTCGATAGAACTTCAGGGAATATTTGTTCTACCTTTAGCTCCTCATTGGGTTATAAACTCTTACTTATCGATAAAGGCTACAATTGATCCCCTACACTTGTGGGTTATCAAGACTTTTTTCTGGCGCCGTTGCCGGGGAGCAATAGCGTGGGGTGAATATTCTCGTGTGTGCTTGTTTGATTTATCACTAAGTAATTTTTATTTTTCTGTCATTAACTTGTCTTATATCTTTAGATATGGGTAGGAAACATATAACACCAAAAAAATAAGTTGTACTTGCTGCTCCAAAAGTTGAGGAACCACTAGTGTTCCATACCACCGAAGAATATTACTTGGGTCATCTTCGATCCACTTGTGCTCGTGCTGAAAACCCAACTAGCTTAGTTCAGGGAAAATCATTAAAGGATCATGCTCATTATGTGCAGCACCGCATATCTCAAAAAGGAAAACTATTGTGGCATCAAATTAATACTTTGCGTTGCTATGCTTGGTATCTATGTGCAATTTATGATTTTACTTGTTGTTCTACAGAAGCTAATAAAATACCTTCCCTATCAATGTGTGTTTAGTGATAATGAAATATTATCCTCTTATGCCAAGGAGTCCTATTGCTATAATGATGTTGAACAAATTGAACAATTTGTTGCTTTTAAGGGTGCCTATGAAATTGCGTCTTTAATTGAAAACTATGATGCTACTCTTTACAATTCTGAAAATTTTGCCATACTTAAATATTGCTATGAAAACTATGCTTATAATGCTTATGTTAAAGAGTTTATTGAAAGAATGACCGCTGCCTTGGAAGAGACGAATATTTTGCAGGAATCTATGGAAGAGGAAGTTGCCAAAATTGTAAGCTCATTAGATGAAAAAGATGATGAGGAGAACGAAGAACCAAAGGAGGAAGAGCGGATTAGCTACCCGTGCCCACCTTCTAATGAGAGTAACTCTTCAACTCATACATTGTTTAATTTCCCTTCATTCTTACTGAAGGATGAATGCTATGTTGATTGCAATGATCCCTTGGATTCTTTTGAAATATCCCTTTTGATGAACTTGATGCTTGTTATTCTTGTGGCCATGATGCCAATATGAATTATGCTTATGAAGATGAACTTGCTATAGTTCCTTATATTAAGCATGAAATTGTTGCTATTGCACCCACACATGATAGTCCTATTATATTTTTGAATTCTCCCAACTACACTATATTGGAGAAGTTTGCACTTATTAAGGATTGTATTGATGGGTTGCATTCTACTATTGCACATGATGATTATGATAAATATAATATGCATGTTCTTATTGCTCCTACTTGCAATTATTATGAGAGAGGAACTACATCTCCCCCTCTCTATGTTTCCAATATGATAAAATTGCAAGAAACTGTTTATATTGTGCATTGGACTTTACTTTGTGTGCATGAATTGTTCTTTTATGACATGCCGATGCATAGGAAGAGAGTTAGACTTCGTTGTTGCATGATATATGGTACTTTGTGCTCACTACTTAATTACAAATCATTGTTAATTAAAATTAGCTTTGATATACCTTGGGACCCGGGTGGGTCCATTACTTGAGCACTATATGCCTAGCTTAATGGCTTTAAAGAAAGCGCTGCCAGGGAGACAACCCAGAAGTTTTAGAGAGTCATTTTATTCTGTTGTATGCTTTTATATAGCTTACAAAAATAAAATAAAGTGGGGAACTTAAAACCTTTTCAAAAATAAAAGTGAAAGTGAGAAAGACGAGCAACATTGAAGTGGGGGCTAGCCTTGAACTTTGCTCATTCCCATGGAAACTTTGTACAATCCATTGTATTATAGAAATAATGTGCCAAGATTTGCCTTTAGGATGATTAGATTGCTTGTTTGGTGTGTGCAGTGCAAAAACAGAAACTTTGAATGTAGTGTGTGAATTTACATTTTTTTACTACAATGTCAAAAGCTTCTGAAATTTTTACACAGTACTGGTATCCAATTCTTTTGTTGTTTCCTAATTTTTCAGAATTTTTATACTTACAGAAGTATGGTGAATGTTCAGATTACTAATGATTGTCATGTTTTTGATAGATTTTGTTTTTGATGCATTGTTTTACTTGTTTTGATGAAACTACGGATTGTATCAGTGGTATAAGCCATGGAAAAGTTATACTCCCTTCGTTCCTAAATATAGGGTGTATATTTTTTGGCACGAAATTTAAAGAACACACATGGAGGATAAATTTCACAAGTTTTGGGTGAGATTACATGTGACTAATAAACATCAAAAAATAGAGGAGCTTGCGTGATATAAGGAAATCTAATCAAATCCCTAAAACAAATATCCAAACGAGTGGTGCAACATAATACACCTTATATTTCATATTTTTTCTCAAAAATCTATACACCTTATATCAAGGAACGGAGGGAGTATTACAGTAGCTAAAATGCAAAAACAAAATATGAATTGGTTGGCAACAATACTTAAAGTGGTGATTTGTTTTATTATACTAACGTATCTCACGAGGGTTTTGTTAAGTTTTGTGTGATTGAAGTTTTCATGTTCTGGGTGAGATCACGATGGATGAAGGAATAAGGAGTTGAAAGAGACTAAGCTTGGGGATGCCCGAGGCACCCCAAGGTAATATTCAAGGACTCCCAAGAAACTAAGCTTGAGGTTGCCCCGGAAGGCATCCCCTCTTTCTTCTAACAACCATCAGTAATTTTACTTGGAGCTATATTTTTATTCGTCATATGATATGCGTAAATCTTGGAGCGTCGTGTGCTTTTTATTTTTATTTTCATAATGCGCCATGCTGGTATGAGAAAGTCCTTGGTTGATTTATAGAAGGCTCTTTGCACCTCACTTATATCTTTTGAGTATGGCTTTATGGAATGCTTCATGTGCTTCACTTATATCATTTGAAGTTTGCATTGCGGGTTTCTCACACATAGAAAACCGCCATTTGTAGAATGCTCTTTTGATTCACTTATATTTGTTAGAGCATGGGCATATCTTTTTTAGAAAGAATTAAACTTTCATGCTTCACTTATATCTATTTAGAGAGTTAATAGGAGTTGGTCATTCACATGGTTAGTCATAAAATTCTACATAAAACTTGTAGATCACTCAATATGATGTGTTCGATTCCTTACAATAGTTTTGCGATATAAAGATGGTGATATTAGAGTCATGCTAGTGAGTAACTGTGGATTGGTATAAATACTTGTGTAAAGGTTTATGATTCCCGTAGCATGCACGTATGGTGAACTTTTATGTAAGGAAGTTGGTGCATGATTTGTTTATTGATTGTCAACCTTTGTGTGAGGGTCGGGAGCGCGTGATGGTTAACTCCTACCAAGCTCTCCCCTAGGAGCATGTTTATAATAGTTTGCTTCAATGAATAATAGACTTTTGCAATAAGTATGTGAGTTCTTTATGACTAATGTGAGTAGATGGATTATCCGCACTCTCACCCTTCCATCTTTGCTAGCCTTTCTAGTACCGCGCAACTTTCACCGGTGCACTAAACCCAGCATATATCCTCCCTCAAAACAACCACCATACCTACCTATTATGGCATTTCCACCATTCCATGCAACTTCCACCATTCCGTTTATTATGACACGCACCATCATTTTAATATTGCTTTGCATGATTGTAAGATGGCTAGCATGCTGTTTTCATGGCTTGTCCATTTTTTGATGTCATTTGCTATGCTAGATCATTGCATATTGCTACTTCTCAAGCATGTGTTGGTTTCCCGTAAAGATGAATGATTTGATGCAGCAAAGTAGATAAGTATTTCCCTCAGTTTTTGAGAACCATGGTATCAATCCAGTAGGAGATACAAGCGAATCACCAATAGATGTACCTGCACAAAGAATCAAACTCTTGCACTCAACGCTATAAAGGGGTTGTCAATCCCTTCATGGTTACTTGCAAGGATGAGATCTAATAGAGATAGATATAATAGGATGCTTGAACGGAAAGAAAAACTAAAAGTAAAAATCATGCAGAAAGTATTTTTGGTATTTTTGGTTTTAGATCTGAAAATATAATATGTAAAATAGACCCGGGGGCCATAGGTTTCACTAGATGGCTTCTCTCATGATGGCAAGTATTACAGTGGGTGAACAAACTACTGTCGAACAATTGATAGAAAAGAGAATACTTATGACGATATCCAAGGCAATGATTATGCATATAGGCACCACGTCCATGACAAGTAGACCGAAACGATTATGCATCTACTACTATTACTCCACCCATCGACCGACTCCTGCCTGCATCTAGAGTATTAAGTTCATGAAGAGCAAAGTAACGCTTTAAGTAAGATGACATGATGTAGAGGGATAAACTCAAGCAATATGGTGAAAACCCCATCCTTCTACCCTTGATGGCAACAATACAATACGTGCCTCTCTACCCCTACTTTGTCACTGAGTGAGGACACCGCAAGATTGAACCCAAAACTAAGCACTTCTCATATTGTAAGAATTACCAATCTAGCTGGCCGAACCAAACCAATAACTCGAAGAGACTTGCAAAGATATGAAATCATGCATCAAAGAATTCAGGAAAGACCCAAATAATATTCATGGATAATCTGAACATAAACCCACAATTCATCGGATCTCGACAAACACACCGAAAAAGAGTATTACACCGGATAAATCTCCATGAAGATCATGAAGAACATGGTATTGAGAAGCAAAGAGAGAGAAGAAGCCATCTAGCTACTAGCTATGGACCCGTAGGTTTGTGCTGATCTACTCACGCATCATCGGAGGGGCAATGGAGTTGATGTAGATGCCCTCCGTGATCGAATCCCCTCCGACAGATTACCAGAAAAGGCTCCAAGATTGGATCTCTCGGGAACGGAGGCTTCCGGTGATAGAAAAGTGTTTTCGTGGCTCTATTTTTGATAATGATGGAATATTTGGGAATTTATAGGCCGAAGATTAGGGTTAGGGGAGCTTCCGTGGGCCCACAAGCCTGCCTCGTGCGGCCACCCCCTGGCCGCGCCTCTAGGGCTTGTGGTCCCATGGTGGCTCCTTTGCCTTGGTTCTCAAGTCTCGTAGTTTCTTTTCGTTCCAGAAAAAACATTCCGAAGGTTTTATTCCGTTTGGACTCTGTTTAATATTCCTTATCTACGAAGCTCAAAAACAGGAAAAACAGAAACTGGCACTAGGCTCTAGATTAATAGGTTAGTCCCAAAAATAATATAAAATAACATATTAATGAATATAAAACATCCAAAACAGATAATATAATACCATGGAACCATCAAAAATTATAGATACGTTGGAGACGTATCAGCATCCCCAAGCTTAATTCCTGCTCATCCTCGAGTAGGTAAATGATAAATACAGAATTTTTGATGTGAAATGCTACCTAACATATTTATCCATGTAATATTCTTTATTGTGGCATAAATATTCAGATCCGTAAGATTCAAAACAATAGTCTAATATTGACATAAAAACATTAATACTTCGAGCACACCAACAAGGTAGTCGTGTCCTTTCTAAATAACATGGCCTTAGAATGTCATCCCTACAAAATCATATGGTCTGGCTATGCTCCATCTTCCCCATACAAATTATCTAAATCATGCACAACCTCGATGAACAAGTCAATCAATTGTTTCACACTTTTGGTGTTCTTAAACCTTTTCAACTCTCACGCAATACATGAGCGTGAGCCATGGATATAGCATTATAGGTGGAATAGAATATGAAGGAGGTGCAAAGGGAAAAAGGAGAAGATAGTCTCACATCAACTAGGCGTATCAACGGGCTATGGAGATGCCTGTCAATATATATCAATGTGAGTGAGTAGGGATTGCCATGCAACAAATGTACTTAGAGCTATAAGCGTATGAAAGCTCAAAAATAAATTTAAGTGGTCGTGCAAGATGAATATCCACTAGTTATATGAAAGTGATAAAATAGGAGACTCTCTTTCATGAAGATCATGGTGCTACTTTGAAGCACAAGTGTGGAAAAAGGTAGTAGCAATTGTCCCTTATCTCTTTATCTCATTTTTTTATTTTTTATTTTTTTGGTGGGCTTCTTTGGCCTCTTTTATTTTTTGTAAAGTCCGGATACTCATCCCAACTTGTGAGGGAGTCATAGCCTCCATCATCCTTTTCTCTCATGGGACAATGTCCTATTAATGAAAAATCATCACACTTTTATTTACTTATAACTCAAAGAAATAAAAATTACAACTCGATTCCTCTGACAAGATATAACTCTATATGCAATATGAAGTGATAATGCAAGTCATAGAAAAAACTACATGGTGGAAGTTGCATGGCAATATATCTTGGAATGGCTATGGAAATGCCATAACAGGTAGGTATGGTGGCTGTTTTGAGTAATATATGGTGGCTGTTTTCAGGAAGGAAGGTTTGGTGTACCGGCGAAAGTTGCACGATACTAGAGAGGCTAGCAAAGATGGAAGGGTGAGAGTGCGTATAATCCATGGACTCAACATTAGTCATAAAGAACTCACATACTTATTGCAAAAGTCTATTAGTTATCAAAGAAAGCATTATAGGCATGCTCCTAGGGGAGAGGTTGGTAGGATTTAACCATCGTGCGCTCCTGACCCTCACACAAAGGTCGATAATCATTCAACAAATCATGCTCCGACTTCGTTCATAACAGTTCACCATCGTGCATGCTACGGGAATCACAAGCTTGAACACACATATCTTTTCAATTCACAACTACTCACTAGCATGACTCTCATATTACCGTCCTTATTATCTCAAAACTATATGCAAGGAATCAAACTTCTCATAGTTTTTAATGCACTTAATATGAAAGTTTTTATTATATCCCCTCTTGGATGCCCATTATATTTGGACTAAATTCATAACCTAAACAAATTACCATGCTATTTTAAGAAACTCTCAAAATAAAATAAGTGAGAAATGAGAGTTCAATAATTTCTATAAAATATAACACCACCATGCTCTATAAAGATATAAGTGAAGCACTAGAGAAACATTGCCTAGCTCAAAAGATATAAGTGAAGCACATAGAGTATTCTAACAAATTCACGATTCAGCGTGTGTCTCCCAAAAGGTGTATGAAACAATGATGATTGTGGCAAACTAACAAGAAAAGACTCATATCTTACAAGACGGTCCAAGCAAAACACATATCATGTGGTGAATAAAAGTATAGCCTCAAGTAAATTTACCGATGGATTGAAGACGAAAGAGGGGATGCCTTCTGGGGCATCCCCAAGCTTAGGCTTTTTGGTATACTTGAATATGACTTGGGGTTACTTGGGAATCCCCAAGCTTAGGCTCTTGACACTCTTTATTCCATAGTCCATCAAATCTTCACCAAAACTTGAAAACTTCACGACACAAAACTCAACAGAAAACTCATGAGATCCATTAGTATAAGAAAAATAAATCACCACCTTAGGTACTGTTGTGAACTCCTTATTTAGTTGTATTTGTGTAATATGTACTTTATTATAACTTTTCCATGACTCGTACCCCCCGATACGACCCATAGATGCATCAAAATAAGCAAACAACAAAAAAAAACAGAATCTGTCAAAAATAGAACGGTCTGTAGCAATCTATAAACCTGGAATACTTCTGGAACTCTACAAATTCTGAAAAATTATTAAAATGAAGGAAATTTTTATATAAATCTTGTGTAAAAATTTCAAATCAATTTGATGCTCTGAAAAAATGAAAAATCCTTGACGGAGCGCAAAAGTTTCTATTTTCAGCAAGATCAATTCAACAACTACCATAGATCACCCCAAAGGTTTTACTTGGCTCAAACACTAAATTAAACACAAAAACACAATTAATATAGAAGTAATAATGTCCCAAACACACCAAAACATAAACAAAAATAAAAAATAAAATTGGGCTGCCTCCCAACAAGCGTTATTGTTTGACGCCCCTAGCTAGGCACAACGATTACAATGATGCTCACATAAAAAGTAGTAGTTGAGATATGCAAAAGAGCATCATGAATAGAATTAAAAACACGTTTAAGTCTAACCCACTTCCTATGCATAGTGATTTTGTGAGAAAACAATTTATTGGAACAAGAATTAACTAGCATAGGAAGGCAAAACAAGCATAACTTCAAAACTTTGAACACATAGAGAGGAAACTTGATATTATTGCAATTCCTACAAGCATATGTTCCTCCATCATAATATATTTCATTATAATCATGAAGGAATTCAACAATATAACTATCATATAAAATTTCCTCTTCGTGATCCACATGCATGCAAAGTTGATCCAAACCCACCTTTATCAAAAAATTCATAAGATTGAACACTCTCCAAAATAGTGGGATCAATAATGCCTAAATCTTACACTCTTACAAACCCACTTTCAATATCATATTCATCATTAGTATTAAATAAATTATCAAGATCATAAGAAGCATTATCACCCCAATCATGATCATTGCAATAGGTAGTGGTCATGGCAAACTCATCAAATATAGCATCCCCAAGCTTGTAGTTTTGCATATCATTAACATAATTAGCATTAATAAAATTTATAAAAATATCATTTCAATCATGCTTTTCATTCAAGAAAACATCGTCAATCACTTCATCACAATTTTCAGATTCACGAATATCAAGCAAAACTTCATAGAGATAATCAAGTACACTCAAATCACTAGCAATTGGTTCATCATAATTTGGTCTTTTGAAAATATTAGCAAGTGGATGAGGATACATAAAAATAGATTTTTAGCAAGCAAAGATGCAAGAAAATATGAAGCGCATGGAAACACAACCAAACAAACGAGATCCGGCGAGAAAAAGACAAACAACAAAGAGGCCGAATAAAACGACAAATTGGGGAAGTGGAGGAGAGTAAAACGAGAGGAAAAAGGCAAATAATGTAAATGAAAGAGGTGAGTTTGTGATGGTACTTGGTAGGGTTGATGTATATCTCCATGCAACCAAACCATAAATTGGCAAGTTGAAGAGAAAGTTCTTATCTTAACTTGCTATGTATCTCCCTAACAACGGCGCCAGAAATCCTTCTTGCTACTTCCCGAGCATGTGTTGGTTTCCCATGAAGAGGAAAAGTTTGATCTAGAAAAGTAGATAAGTATTTCCCTTAGTTTTTGAGAACCAAGGTATCAATCCAGTAGGAGATACAAGCGAATCAACAATAGATGTATCTGCACAAAGAATCAAACTCTTGCACCCAACGCTATAAAGGGGTTGTCAATCCCTTCACGGTTACTTGCAAGGATGAGATCTAATAGAGATAGATATAATAGGATGCTTGAATGGAAAGTAAAACTAAAAGTAAAAAATAATTCAGCAAGTATTTTTGGTATTTTTGGTTTTAGATCTGAAAACATATTATGGAAAATAGACCCGGGGGCCATAGGTTTCACTAGATGGCTTCTCTCATGATGGCAAGTATTACAATGGGTGAACAAATTACTGTCAAGCAATTGATAAAAAACCGAATAATTATGAAGATATCCAAGGCAATGATTATGCATATAGGCATCACGTCCGTGACAAGTAGACCGAAACGATTCTGTATCTACTCCTATTACTCCACACATCGACCGACTCTTGCCTGTATATAGAGTATTAAGTTCATGAAGAACAGAGTAACGCATTAAGTATGATGACATGATGTAGAGGGATAAACTCAAGAAATATGATGAAAACCACATATTTTTACCCTTGATCGCACCAATACAATATGTGCCTCGCTACCCCTACTTTGTCACTGGGTGAGGACACCGCAAGATTGAACCCAAAACTAAGCACTTCTCCTATTGCAAAAATTACCAAGCTAGTTGGCGAAACCAAACCAATAACTCGAAGATACTTGCAAAGATATGAAATCATGCATAAATTCAGGATAGACTGAAATAATATTCATGGATAATCTGAACATAAACCCACAATTCATCGGATCTCGACAAACACACCGCAAAAGAGTATTACATCGGATAGATCTCCATGAAGATCATGAAGAACATGGTATTGAGAAGCAAAGAGATAGAAGAAGCCATCTAGCTACTAGCTATGGACCCATAGGTCTATGGTGAACTCCTCACGCATCATCGGAGGGGCAATGGAGTTGATGTAGATGCCCTCCGTGATCGAATCCCCCTCCGGCAAATTACTAGAAAAGGCTCCAAGATTGGATCTCTCAGGAACGGAGGCTTCTAGCGGCAGAAAAGTGTTTTCGTGGCTCTATTTTTGATAATGATGGAATATTTGGGAATTTATAGGTCGAAGATTAGGGTTAGGGGAGCAGCCTTGGGCCCACAAGCCTGCCCGGTGTGGCCACCCCCTGGCCGCGCCCCTAGGGATTGTAGCCCCATGGTGGCTTTTCTGCCTTGGTTCTCAAGTCTCGTAGTTTCCTTTCGTTCCAGAAAAAATCATTCCGAAGGTTTTATTCCGTTTCAACTCCATTTAATATTCCTTATCTGCGAAACTCAAAAACAAGGGGAAAACATAAACTGGCACTAGGCTCTAGATTAATAGGTTAGTCCCAAATAATATAAAATAGAATATTAATGCATATAAAACATCCAAAAAAGATAATATAATAGCATGTAACAATAAAAAATATAGATACGTTGGAGACGTATAACATATACCGGTACACCACCGGAGTCATTCATATAGAGTCATATTTTGTTCTAGCTATCAAGTTATAATTATTGAGTTGTAAGTAAATTAAAGTGTGATGACCATCATCATTAGAGCATTTTCCCATGTGAGGAAAGGACGGATGGAAACTATGATTACCTCACAAGTTGGGATGAGACTCCGAACTTTATGAAAAATAAAAGAGGCCAGCGAAGCCCAAATAATAAAAAAGAGGCCTTAGATTCCCACCAAAAAGAAAAAAAAGAAAAAAAGAAAAAAGAAGAAGAAAGAAAAAAAGGAGAGAAAAAGAGAAAAGAGAGAATGCTACTATGCTTTTTCCACACTTGTGATTCAAAGTAGCACCATGATCTTCATGATAGAGATTCTCCTATTTTGTCATTTTCATATACTAGTGGGATTTTTTCGTTATATAACTTGGCTTGTATATTCCAATGATGGGCTTCCTCAAATTGCCCTAGGTCTTCATGAGCAAGCAAGTTGGATGCACACCCACTTAGTTTCTTTTTGAGCTTTCATACACTTATAGCTCTAGTGCATCCGTTGCATGGCAATCCCTACTTACTCACATTAATAGCTATTAATGGGCATCTCCATAGCCCGTTGATATGCCTAGTTCATGTGAGACTATCTTCTCCTTTTTCTTCACAACCTCCACCATATTCTATTCCACCTATAGTGCTAAATCCATGGCTCATGCTCACGTATTGCATGAGAGTTGAAAAAGTTTGAGAACATAAAAGGTGTGAAACAAGTGCTTGACTTGTCATCGGGGTTGTGCATGATATAAATACTTTGTGTGGGGAAGATAGAGCATAGCCAGACTATATGATATTGTAGGGATAACTTTCATTTGCCATTATATTTTCAAGAGATACCATTGCGTTATTAGTATGCTTGAAGTATTATGGTCTAAGTGTCAAATGATAGACTATTGATTTGAATCACTCGTGTCTTAATATTCATGCCATGATTAGATTATATGAACAAGATTATGCTAGGTAGCATATAACATCAAAAATATTTTTTTATCATTTACCTAGTCGAGAACGAGCAGGAATTAAGCTTGGGGATGCAGATACATCTCCGTCGTATCTATAATTCTTGATTGTTTCATGCCAATATTCTACAAATTTCATATAATTTTGGCAACTTTTTATACTATTTTTGGGACTAACATATTGATCCAGTGCCCAGTGTGAGTTCCTGTTTGTTGCATGTTTTTTGTTATGCAGAAAGTCCATATGAAACAAAGTACAAACATGATCAAAACTTATGGAGATTTTTTTGGAATATATGTGATTTTGGGGACAAGGAATCAGCGCGAGACGATGCCCGAGGAGGTCACAAGCCTGCCAGGCGTGACCTACCCCCTTGGCAGCGCCTTGGGCCCTTGTAACCAGCCCTTAGGTTGGTTGGATCTGTCCTTTAGCTGCACGAAAGCTTTTTTTTTATAAATATCCCCTCAAAATTTCATCCCAATCGGAGTTACGTATCTCCAGATATTAAAGAAACGGTCAAAGGCCAGAATCTGAGAGCGAGGAAAATGAAGGAAACGGAGAGAGAGAGAGAGAGATCCAATCTTGGAGGCGCTCTCTCCCCTCCGCCTCCATGGAGACCATGGACTAGAGGGTAAAACCTTGTACCATCTAGGGGGAGGTCAAGGAAAAAATAATAAGGAGGGGTCTCTCTCCCCCTCTCTCTCGGTGGCATTCGAACGCCGCCGGGGCCATCGCCGTAACGGCGATCTACTCCAACAACTCCATCATCTTCACCAACACCTCCATCACCTCCCCCCATCTATGTACAGAAGTCCACTCTCCCACAACCCGCTCTACCCTCTACTAGAATATGGTGCTTTATGCTTCATATTATTATCCAATGATGTGTTGCCATCCTATTATGTCTGGGTAGATTTTTGTTGTACTATGGGTTGATTGATGATCATGATTATTTTGAGTTGCATGTTTTATTATTCGTGCTATCCTATGGTGCTCTCCATGTCACGCAAGCGTGAGGGATCCTTGCTGTAGGGTGTAGCAATGTGTTCATGATTTTCCTATGGTGGGTTGCGTGAGTGATAGAAGCATAAACCCGAGTAGGTGGGTTGATGCATATGGGAGTAAAGAGGACTTGATACCTTATAATGCTATGGTTGGGTTTTACCTTAATGTTCTTTAATAGATGTGGATGCTTGCTAGATTTCCAATCATAAGTGCATATGATCCAAGTAGAGAAAGTATGTTAGCTTATGCCTCTCCCTCATATAAAATTGCAATAATGATGACCGGTCCAGTTATCGATTGCCTAGGGACAATTCCACAACTCCTACCACCACTTTTTCTACACTCGTTGAACTATCTGAGTTGTTTCTTTATGTTTTCAGCCCCTAGATTTTATTTACGTGCTCTTTATTATCTTGCAAACCTATCCTATCACACCTACAAAGTACTTCTAGTTTCATACTTGTTCTAGGTAAAGTGAATGTTAAGCGTGCATAGAGTTGTATCGGTGGTGGATAGAACTTGAGGGAATATTTTGTTGGAAATATGCCTGAGAGGCAATAATAAATTGGTTATTATCGTATTTCCTTGTTCATGATAATCATTTATTATCCATGCTATAATTGTATTAATCGGAAACTCAGATACATGTGTGGATACATAGACAACATCATGTCCCTAGTATGCCTCTAATAGACTAGCTCGTTGATCAAAGATGGCTATGGTTTCCTAGTCATGGACATGAGATGAGATTTGATAACGGGATCACATCACTAGGAGAATGATGTGATGGACAAGACCCAAACAACAAACGTAGCTTATGATCGTGTCAGTTTATTGCTACTGTTTTCTGCATGTCAAGTATTTGTTCCTATGACCATGAGATCATGCAACTCACTGACATCGGAGGAGTGCCTTGTGTGTATCAAACATCGCAATGTAACTAGGTGACTATAAAGGTGCTCTACAGGTATCTCCAAGGGTGTCTGTCGGGTTGGCATGGATCAAGACTGGGATTTGTTACTCCGTGTGACGGAGAGGTATCTCAGGGGCCACTCGGTAATACAACATCACAATAAGCCTTGCAAGCAATGTGACTAAGTGTTAGCCACGGGATCTTGTAGTACGGAACGAGTAAAGAGACTTGCTGGTAACGAGGTTGAACTAGGTATGGAGATGTCGACGATCGAATCTTGGGAAAGTAACATACCGAAGAACAAAGGGAGCATCATACGGGATTAACTGAATCCTTGACATAGAGGTTCGACCGATAAAGATCTTCGTAGAATATGTAGGAACCAATATGGGCATCCAGGTCCCGCTATTGGTTATTGACCGTAGAGGTGTCTCGGTCATGTCTGCATAGTTCTCGAACCCGCAGGGTCTGCACACTTAAGGTTCGGTGATGTTTCGGTAGTATAGAGTTATGTATGGTGGCGAATGAAGGTTGTTTAGAGTCCTAGATGAGATCCAGGGCATCACGAGGAGCTCCAGAATGGTCCAGAGGTAAATATTGATATATAGGAAGTCCTGTTTTGGTCATCGGAAAAGTTTCGGGCTCATCGGTAGTGTATCGAGAGTGCCTGTAGTGTACCGGGGGGCCATCGGGAGAGGTATTTCGAGCCAAGAGGCTACATGGGCTATGGGAGGAGGTAAACCAGCCCCTGGTGGGCTGGCCAAAGCCTCCTCTAAGGGCCCATGCGGCTGGAGTGGTTTGAGAAGGAAAAATGCAAAGGTGGAGAGGTGGAAAGAGTTTCCAAGTGGAAAGGAGGAATCCTACTCCTAATAGGATTGGAGTAGGACTCCTCCACCTCCAATTTCGATCAAACCTTAAGGGTTTGAGGCTGCCTCCTCCCCTCCCTCCCTCCTATATATACTAGAGGATTTAGAGGAAAAATCTAACCCTAATAGCCACGTGCTACCTCTCCTCTAGATCGTAGTTTCTCCTTTAGATCGGTTTTCGGCGGTGCTTAGGCGAAGCCCTGCTGGAATTCCTCCACCACCATCGCCGCAACGTCGTCGCGCTGCCGAAGAAATCGTCTACCTCTCTGCTCCCTCTTGCTGTATCAAGAAGGCAGAGATCGTCATCGAGCTGTACGTGTGCTGAATGCGGAGGTGCCGTCCGTTCGGTGCTAGATCGGAAGGACCGTGATCAAGATCGCGAGACGGATCGTGATGATATCGCGAGATGGATCGTGATGAGTTTGCGGGACGGATCGTGATGAGTTTGCGGGACGGATCGTGATGAGATCACGGGATGCTCGACGATTTGGATCGCGAAGATGTTCGACTACACCAACCGCGTTTCTTAACGCTTCCCGCTTAGCGATCTACAAGGGTATGTAGATCCACTCTCCCTCTCGTAGATGCTCATCACCGTGGATAGATCTTGCATGTGCGTAGGATTTTTTTCCCATGCAACGTTCTCCAATATATTTTTTCTACCTTTAGCTCCTCGTTGGTTTCGACACTCTTACTTATCGAGAAAGGCTACAATTGATCCCCTACACTTATGGGTTATCACTACCCTAGTGGGATCAACTTCTTGATGATCAGCAGGAGGTGCTCTTATGCAAGGAGGTTTAAGTGCAAATTTCTTCATGTACTTGGGAGTGATATAACGATAGTCTCTCCACTCCTTCATCCACCTCCTTTCAATCCTCTGAATCCTGATTTTCCTCTTCTCCTTTGATTATGTTCCATGAATGTCTTCATCAAGAGTACAGTAACCAGCATACAAATCCTCAGGTATTTAAAAAGCAGGATTTTGTTCAGCTGTCTTTCCACCCTTCTGAGGTCTTTTACCATCTGCCATTTTCTTCACTTGATGACTTTGAACTCTTGATGATTTTGAAGATGTATATAGTTTTTCCTCAAGGAATGTTGCAAATGAGTTAAGTTGATGAGAACCTAGTGATTCATCAGCAGACATTTTGTACCTGTGAATAGAGTATAGGTGCAAGGAATTTGAGGAGGTCATATGTGTTCTTAGAATTTTTTCAAAATACATCAAGTTGAGGATTTTGACCATAGATGTCTTGAGGAAGTTCACTAAGTGTTCTTATCTTAGGTTCCAGAGTTGTGCAAATTTTAGGATCCACACAATTGAGGAATCTTGAAGAAAATCATTAACTTAGGAAAAACATCAAGGTAATGAAGTATGTAAGGTGCTTAAGAAAATGATTCTTGAGGAATAAACACCTTTGAGGATTTTGTGGAAAATATGAAGATCAAACAAGGGTAGTAAAATTAGATTTTATTTACCCTGATGAAGAACACGACGAATAGTGAGATGAAATTGGGGAAGTTCTTCCATCCAGATCTCCCACGCCCTAGCTTGGCATAGGGAGACAACTACAATGGTGGCAGGCTGAAGACTTCAACAGCCGATGCGAGTACGACAACAGTGAGGTCGAGGCAGTGAAGCTCTTTCTTTCCAGCAACGATGATTTTAGCGGCGGCACTAGGTTTGAGCTCGGGAGAGTGAGGGAAGTGAGGAGTAACTATTGCATAGTTAAAGGGAAGGGGTATTTATAGTGGAGGTGAAAACCAATCGGCTCAAAGATTTTGGACCAGGTTGCCCCTGACCCTTTCTCTCCACGCGACATGTGTTACCCACGTTCTGAGTAATGGAGATAGTGGGGGATCATGGGTTATCCTGTCATGGGAATCAGACCGGTTTGAGCGGGAAGTACCAAAAAATTTGATTGTGAAAATTATAAAGTTTCCGTTCTCAAATTCTTCAGCTGTCAAGGACACGGTGAAGTATTTGAACGAGTTTCAAAGTAGAATGCATAAGAAGAATTTGAGAGTAGTCTGGGTTGACATTAGCATAGAGGGGGTAGGGTCCGATCACATTCACTTAGATGAAAATCAACTTGAAGAATTAGCAATAAGTGAATGCTGTTGAGGACATTCAAAACTCATATATATATATATATATATATATATAGTCAATGAAGAACATCACTTTCATAGTTTGAAGAATTTGAAAATTTGAGGATTTTGCAAACTTGAGGAATTTGAAAATTTTCAAGAATTTGCAAAATGGCGAAAAACTCAACTTTGAAGAATTTCAACAATTGTTGGTGGCGTGACCCACCATATAAGAATGATGATTTCAAACACCGCGTACAATTGTCGTAGGGTTCTGGGAATCAAATTCTTCATTAATTTCTTCACACTTAGAGGGTTATTCTTCATTGATTGAAGAAAAATGTTACTTCGTGTGTTGCACATCTAAGTCATCAATTTTGCATAAGTGTTAGGATGTGTGTATTTTTCAAAGAACATTTGAAGATTCTAAGATATTTAGCTCACACCGCAACTTGCATAATGTCTTTTTATCCAAGGGCTTAGTGAATATATCAGCTAGTTGTTCTTCAGTGGGGATGTGGTCGATGGAGATGTCACCCTTGAGTACATGATCTCAAAGAAAATGATGACGAATTGGATGTGCTTGGTCTTTGAGTGCTGAAGTGGGTTCTAAGCAATCTTGATAGCACTCTCATTGTCGCAGTAGAGAGGCACATTCTTCACCTTGATGTCATAGTCCTTGAGGGTTTGCTTCATCCACAACAATTGAGCGCAACATAAACCAGCAGCAATGTACTCAGCTTCAGCGGTAGATAGTGATACGTAGTTCTACTTCTTCGAGGATCAACAGACTAAGGATCATCCGAGGAAATGACATGTGCCAGAGGTTGACTTGTGATCCCCATGATCTCCAACATAGTCAGCATCTGAGTATTCGACGAGGTGAAGATTTGAGCCCTTGGGATACCATAATCCAAGCGTTGGTGTGTGAGCTAAGTATCGAAGAATATGTTTCACAGCCTTATTGTGTGATTCCTTCGGTGTTGCTTTGAATCGGGCACACATGCAAACACTCAGCATAATATCATGCCTAGATGCACATAGATACAATAAATAGCCAATCATGGAGCGATATAACTTCTGATTGAAATCTTTACCATTTTCGTCAGTGCATAGGTGGCCTTTTGAAGGCGTTGGAGTTTTGACACCTTTCTAGTCTTGCATGTTGAATTTCTTCAGAACATCCTTGAGGTATTTCTCTTGAGAGATGAAGATGCCATTGTCTTGCTGATGAATTTGAAGACCTAAGAAGAATTTCAACTCTCCCATTATAGACATTTGATATTTTTCACTCATCATATAGGCAAATTCATCACTGTAACGTTTGTCAGTATAGCCAAAGATAATATCGTCTACATATATTTGGCATATTAACACTTCATTGTCATAGGATTTAGTGAAAAGAGTTGGGTCAAGTGAACCGGGTTTGAAGCCTTTCTTCATGAGGAATTCCTTCAGAGTGTCGTACCATGTCCGAGGGGCCTGCTTGAGGCCATAGATGGCCTTGTTGAGTCTGAAGACTTTGTTAGGATGCTTAGGGTCTTCAAAACCTGGGGGTTGAGCAACATATACTTCTTCCTCAAGCTTACCATTGAGGAATGCACTTTTCACATCCATTTGATATAAGATGATATCATGATGGTTAGCATAAACAAGCAATATGCAAATAGCTTCAAGTCTAGCAACAGGTGCAAAAATTTCATCAAAGTCAATTCCTTCAACCCGTGTGTAGACTTGAGCTACAAGACGAGCTTTATTTATTACCACAAGGCCAATTTCATATTGCTTGTTGCGGTAGATCCACTTGGTACCTATGATGTTGTGCTTGCGAGGATCTGGTCGCTTGAAAAGTTCCCATATGTTGTTTAGCTTTAAGTTGATGTAATTCCTCTTGCATAGCATGAATCCACTCAGGCTCCTTGAATGCTTCATCAATTTTGGTGGGCTCTATGATAGAGACAAAAGCAAAGTGTCCACAAAAGTTAGTAAAATGTGAAGCTTTTGAGCGTGTGAGGGGACCTAGTGCATTGATATTGTTGATGATTTTCTCATTGATATTGACCTACTGCAACTCTTGGATGAGCAGGTTGACGTGGCTGAGGATTTTCTTCAGCACCATTTTCTTCAGGTGTATCAGCATGAATGTCTTCATTGGTTGGAATGACTTCATTGGTAGGTTGAGGTTATTTAGTGGGTATGACATCTTCAGTAGCCTTCAGCTTAATGGATACCTCAGGAGACTTTTCATCTAGCACAGGAGGCAGGTGCTTTCTTTGCGAGCCATCAGTTTCATCGAACCACACATCTATAGTTTCAACAACCTTTTGGTGGTAGGTGTTGAAGACTTTGTAGGTGTGCGAGTCCTTTCCTTAACCAAGTATAAAACCTTCATGTGCTTTCGATGGAAATTTAGAACTATGGTGTGGATCTCTAATCCAGCATTTTGCACCGAAGAATTTGAGATAACTTACATTGGGTTTCTTTCCAGTCATAAGTTCATATGAAGTCTTCTTGAAGAATTTGTGAAGATATACCCGGTTGATGATGTGGAAAGATGTATCAATTGCCTCAGGCAGAAGCGACGAGGAGTCTTGTATTCCTCAAGCATGGTGCGAGCCATCTCAACAAGAGTCATGATCTTACGCTCCACAACACCGTTCTGGTGAGGAGTATATGGGGCAGATAATTCATGAGTAATACCAAGTTCATCAAGATATTCATCAAGATTGGTGTTCTTGAACTCAGTCCCATTATCACTCCTGATATGCTTGATCTTGATGCCGAAGACATCCTGCACTTCATTTTTGTATAGAATAATATGCACCCAAGTGTAATGGGAGTAATCATCAACAATTACAAAGTCATTCAAACTCAAAGAATTTGTTAGTGAGGAATAATGAGTGGAGCCAAAGAGGTCCATATGAAGCAATTCAAAAGGTCGAGTCGTGGTCATGATTGTCTTCGAGGGATACTTGGATCTGGTCATCTTCCCAGACTCACATGCACCACAGAGGTGATCCTTGAGGAATTTGACACCTTCAATGCCAATGACATGCTTTTTCTTCACGAGCGTGTGCAAGTTCCTCATACGAGTGTGTCCAAGTCGTCGACGCCACAGCCAGCCTTCTGAGGACTTTGCAAGTAGGCATGTGGCAGGCTAAGGACCTGTAGAGAAATCAACAATATACAAGTCTCCTCTCCCAAAGCCTTCTAAGACTTTGGAATGGTCAGATTCCGTGATGACAACACAATGATATTTTCCAAAGATGATAATCATATCAAGATCACAAAGCATTGAGACAAACATGAGGTTGAATCCGAGGGATTCAACAAGCATCACCTTATCCATGCATCGGTCCTTTGATATTGCAACTATACCTAGACCCAATACCTTGCTTTTTTCCTTTGTCAGCATAGGTGATATGCTTCAGATGAGATGGGGCAAGTGTTAAAGTCATCAGTAAATTCTTGTCACCAATCATGTGATTGGTGCATCCACTGTCGAGGACCCACTTAGTAGCTTTTGGAGGTTCATCCTGCAGATGAATTGGTACAACTTACGAACTCATATGCTTCAGAGTGAAGAATATGACATCAAATTCATCAGATAGAATTTCATCACACAATATGATAAGTAAAGTTGTGTGAGGACGTGAGAAATGAGGAATTCATTTCTCCATGATTAGCTTGTGTCCTTTCAAGCATTTCCTCGGGTCTCCAGCAAATTCATCATACGTTCAAGTTCATCTGGAGACTTGACCCTGCATAAGAGATTAGTTCAATTTCTTCACCACCCACATCTGGAGTGGTGGCAAAGAGTTCATCATTCTGCGAGAACCATATGAGAAGAGAGGCAATGAAGCTAGTGCGCTTCGTTTCACAGGACGAGGGTTAGAGTACTCATATGAATAAGCAGAGAAATTCTTTGAGGACTTATGAACATAGTGATTTGAATAATAATGCACATATTCAGAACTCTTAGATTTTCCTTGCAAAACAGATGCATTAGCATGAGAATTATAGTTTTCACCATTTGAGGAATTTGGTCCAAGTGAAGAGTTTGGTTCATATGAGGAATTTGATCTGAGGTTCCTTTTCTTCATAAGTGGCCTTGTTAGGACATTCACTTGAAAATTTTGTAAGCAGCTCTTAGGAATCCAGATTTTCTTCATAGGTGAACCGTTCCTATAGTTACTTCCAAAAAATCTGGCAAATACTTCACCTTTATGATTTTTTAATAATTTGTAGTTGGAGTCAAGTGACTCGTCAGAGGAATATGAAGTTCCACAAGTAAAACCAGATAAAGTGGATGGATCTACAAGGGGTCCTTTTGCAGCAACCCATGAGGTTTTGGCGTACTACTCAGGTGTCCAGTACGATCCATCAACATTGAGTTTCCTCTCAAATGCAATACCCTCTTTCCTAGGGTTCCTATTCAGAATCTTCTTTTTGAGCACATCTCAAAGGGGTTGATGCTGTTTGAGAGTTGTGTACATGCCTGGCACATACAATTCCTTCAACCCTGCATTTTCGTCAGAGATACTTGTGGTATCCTCAGATGAGGAATTTGTGACCATGGGGACAGTTGAAGAATTTGCAGGAATAGAAGCATTTGAACATTCAGGTGAAGAATTAGCAGTTTCACGTTTGATGCATTTCAAACAAGTTGGAACAAATTCTTCCTGAGCGGTACTGATCTGTTGAGCCAGTAAGGAATCGTTTTCCCTTTGGAGATCCCCATGAGACACACTTAGTTTCTCAAGATCTTGCTTTCTTTGAAGAAATTCACAAGAAAGCTTCTCATGAGCAACTAAGAGAGCATTATGATGAATCTGAAGGTTATCATTCTTTGTCTGAAGACTTTTGAGATCATCGGACAGAGTTTGAGTCCGATCCACTTCCTCATTCAATAGATCATCGCTTTTGTCTAACATTTTCTGATGTTTTTCAAGCGAACTTTGTTGCTTAGTGGCAATATTAGCAAGTTTGGCATAGCTAGGTTTTACATATTCATCAGATTCACCTTCACTTGATTTAGAAGTGGAGTGATTCTTGTGTATCTTGGAACCTTTTGCCATAAGACAAAGTGAAGAAGATGAAGTAGGATCTGCTTCCTGGGTTTGAAGAATTTCTTGCGTTCAATGAACATGGGATCTTGACGAGTGCGATAGCCTTCATTGATGTCCATGATCCTATCCCAGATGAGCTTGGCGTTTTGGAGATGATAGATGCCTTTGAACATGAGGCTCGGTAGGCTTGAGCAAATGATGTTCCTCGCCTGAGCATCAAGTTGAGTGTACTTGCGAATTTCCTCAGCATTTGCCATCCTGCAGAGTTAAGTCGGACAAGTTCAGTAACATTCCATAGATCACTGTTCATTGATATGAGATGCTTCTTCATCAGAACTTTCCACCTAGGATATTCAATGTCATCAAGATTGGGACATTCTGTGACTGATTTGATGCCTTTCATCATGAAGTAGTAAGTAGGAGCATATTCATCATTTCTGACGTCAGAGTCATTGGAGTAGCCATTTTCTTCATTCTTGAATATGGACTTGCCGACGAAAGCAGTAGCGAGAGCAAGATTGGCAACACCAGATTCAGACTCCACCTCAGATTCTTCCTCTTCTTCATATTCTTCTTTAGAGTCCGTTTCCTTGCCGAGGAAAGCCCAAGCCTTTCTAGAACCATTCTTCTTGTGCGTTGAGGACTTTGAAGATGAGGACTTTGCAGGTGAGGACTTTGAAGATTTTTTCGTTTTCTTTGAGTCATCAGAACTGTCGTCCTTGTACTTTTTCTTCGTTGATTCTTTTTCCCACAGAGGTCAATCAGAGATAAAGTGACCAGATTTCTTGCATTTGTGACACATTCTCTTCTTGTAGTCGCTTGAGGAATCTGATTTCTTCAAGCCACTTCTTGATTACTTTCCAAATCGGCCTCTCCATGAGAACTTCTGGAATTTCCTCACGAGCATTGCGAGCTCCCGTCTCAGTTCTTCAGGATCACCAAGGCTACTATCAGAATCTTCGCCTTCGGATGAGGAAATTTATTTTTCCTTCAGAGCACGAGATCTTCCATAGCTTGGCCCGTAGAGGTCTCTCTTCTCAGCTTGTTGGAATTCATGAGTATTGAGTCTCTCAGGTATATCAGCAGGATCAAGTGACTTGTAGTCTCCATGCTCTTGAATCATCAAAGCCAGTGTGTCGAAAGAGGAATCAAAAGATCTTAGCAGTTTCTTCACCACCTCGTGGTCGGTGATGTCAATCGCACCCAGTGCTTGAAGCACATTGGAGATATCAGTGAGACGATCAAAAGTTTGCTGGACATTTTCATTCTCGAGTCTTTTGAAGAGATTGAAGAGATTGTGAAGAATGTCAACACGGGAATCACGTTGAGTGGAAACACGTTCGTTGACTTTGGGCAGCATATCCCAAATAAGCTTAGCAGACTCCAAAGCACTCACTCTACCATACTGACCTTTGCTCAGATGGCCACATATGATTTTCTTCGCTTGTGAATCGAGTTGCTTGAATTTCTTCATATCAGCAGCAGTAATAGTCAGAGAGGTGCGGGGAACACCATTTTCCACAACGTACCAGATATCGTTGTCAATAGCTTCAAGATGCATGCGCATCTTGTTCTTCTAGTAGGGGTAATCCATCCCGTCGAAGGTAGGACAACCTGCGGAAACCATGATCATACCTGCAGTCGACATAACTAGAACTCCAGGTGGTTAAACCAAAATCACACAAAACAAGGGAGTACCTTGCTGTGATACCAATTGAAAGTGTGTTATATCGACTCGAGGGGGGGTGAATAGGAAATTTTTACAAATTCATCACTAAGGAATTTCGACGAGAGCAATTTGAAATGTGATGAATAACTAGCAGCAGAATAAGTACTCAAGTGCATGAGAAACATAATAGTAGCATAGTCATCATGATGAATAAAGCATGCATAGATTACAGGTAGCGTGATACAGGATGAGCAGGTGAGGAACGAGGTAACTTGAAGAATTAGAGGTGAGGAAATTGAGGAAGTCTTCAGTCAATTTCTTCAAACAGTGATGATCAATTTCATCAACAAGTATACGAGGAAATGAAAGGGTTCAGGAAATAGAACCAAATAGCTCGATGAAGACAATGGTTTGATGACCCAGTTCCAACTGCTGTGATAGTCGTACGTCTGGTTTGGAGCGGCCTGGTATATAAACCAGAGGAAACACGATCCTAGGACACATAGCCCTTACCGTATTCTCCTTGAGCTAAGGACACATAGTCCTCGCACAACACTCGTGGTAAGTCTTCAGGGTAGACTTCCAAAACCCTCACAAACTGGTTACCCGGCAATCCACAATTGACTGTTGGATGCTCTACCAAGGTCACTTTGTGATCCTAAATTGACTACAAGATGCACTAGACCATGACGCCTAACCGTCTGGAAGATACACAGTCTTCAAAGGTACCAAGCATTGGTTCCACACAGGAACAATCTCCTCAGTGATGCTCAATCACGTTGGGTTTGTTGGTTTGGATTTGGGTTTTTCCTAAGTGATGATTTTCTCTCAAAGTCCTCGGAGGATGGGTTACTCTCAAATGACAAGTGTCGGTTCTCTCTCGGAGCAGCCAACAAACTAGTGGTTATGGGGGGTGGCTATTTATAGCCAGGGTGCAACCTAACATGATAGGACATAAATGCCCCCAATGATATGACCGTTATGTGGATAGGATGATTGTGGACACCTGGGGCTAAGCACATCATCAGTCGGATTTTCGAACTATGAAACTCCTCAGGCTTATCATATTCCTCACTTGTAGGCAATTCACATTGGCAAAATCCTAACTCCTCAGTCAGACCAATTTCCTCAGATACCAGAAGAACTTTGTCTCTGTCACTAAAGAACTTGACTGAACCGTAAGAGATTTCCAAAAGGCTTCACTCGAAGGATTGGATAGGTTGAGGCTTTTGAGTTGAGCATCAGTTGGAAATTATCCTTAGTATTACCTCGCCCCCTTTAACAGTACCGTCTTTCCTATGACTCAAAGAAAGAAAATGAAACTATGAAAACAAAAGTCTTCATGCTTCATAGTCCTCGTTCATATCTTCAAGTTCACACTAACTTCTTCATTTTCAAAGTCTTCAGGGAATAGCAAAGTCTTCAGCAAAGTCTTCACCAAAGTCTTCAGTTGAAGACATACATTAATAGGGGTCGATAATCTCCGAATATATCAAACTCCTCATTAACTTATAGAGCATGTGTACACTTACAAACGCACTAGTCTCTTTACCTATAAGTCTTCAATACACCAAAATCACTAAGGGGCACTAGATGCACCTACAATCATCCTTAGGATCGACAAAACCTTGTGGTTCTATCATATATACATGCTCTTGGAGATTTCCATTTAAGAAAGCAATTTTAACATCCACCTGCCATATCTCGTAGTAAAAATATGCAGAAATTGCCATCATAATCCGCATAGACTTCGGCATGGCTACTGGTGAGAAGTTTCATCATAATCAACTCCCTCTATTTGTGAATACCCTTTCGCAACTAGCCCTACTTTATAGAAAGTAGGATTACCACCTACGTCTATTCTTCTTTCGAAGATCCATTTACATTTTATGGGTTTCACACCCTTTGGAGGATCAACCAAGTTCCAAACTTGATTCTTGTACATGGACTCCATTTT
Organism: Hordeum marinum; assembly: GCA_022496015.1. NCBI lineage: Eukaryota > Viridiplantae > Streptophyta > Magnoliopsida > Poales > Poaceae > Hordeum > Hordeum marinum. The sequence continues at coordinate 118,332,097 of CM039678.1, forward strand.
GGATTACATGGCCTTAGGCCATTCATTTGAGCTAGGTGCCTCCATTGCTTATCTATAGTGTGCATGTTCATCTTCTTCTAAGATGAATATTTCACTGTGAAACCACTCAGGAGGTTCGGTAACTCTTCCTGACCTATGCAGTTCATTTACAGTCCTAACTGGAGTTTCTATAGGTGGTGTAAGTAACCTTTAGCTCAGTTGTGTGGACAATTTTTGAAAGAATTTCTGGTTTGTTGGTCCTATTTACTATTTTAGGAGATTAAATACTATCGTTAGCTATATCCTCCCACTCAATTCTGTAGCGAGAAACTCCTTCTCAAGAATGTGTCCATTCTTTGCAACAAACACTTTATTTTTAGAATTTTGGTAGAAGGAATACCTAATTGTCTCTTTTGATAATCTACAAAGTAACATTTGTTTGCCTTGGGATCAAGCTTATTTGGCTGTAAACATTTTACATAAGCTTCACAACCCAAAATCTTGACATGTGACAAATTGGGTGTCTTCCCATTCCATAACTCATATGGTGTCACCTCAACAGACTTAGATTGTGATTTTTTAGTGTATATGTTGATGTTTCAAGTGCATATCCTTAAAATTCTAAAGGCGGATCGAAATGGCATCATTGACCTTTCCATGTCTAACAAGGTTCGGTTACACCTCTCAGATACTCCAATTCTCTATGCGGATCTGGGAGTAGTAAGTTGTTAAACGATTCCATGATCACTTAGATATTTGCTAAATACATGACTTAGATATCCACCATGATCTGATCATAGAAATTTTATCTTTCTACCAAGATGATTCTCAACTTTGTTATGAAATACTTTGACCTTTTCAAATGTTTTAGACATATGTTTTATCAAGTAAATATACCCATATATAATTAAATCATCAATGAAGTTTACGAAGTTTCAGTATCAAACATGCCCCGGTGTGCTCATTGGTCTGCATACATTGTATGTATTATTTCCAACAATTCACGCACCCATTTAGGATGACCAGTCAATAGTGTTTTGGTCATTTTACCCATCAGAAGAGCTTCACATGTGTCAAATGATTCAAAATTAAATGATGTTAACACTTCCATCTTTATGACACTTTTGCATATGTTAATTTTCAATATGACCAAGCCGGCAGTGCCACATGTTGTGGTATTATTAGTCTTCTTAAGAAGTTTAACATGGGCGCAGTCCTTGCATCGGTTTATGGATTATGTTATATTATGAGTCCTTGCATTACTAATGACATTAATTCATTCTACTTCAGAATACCATCTCTTTTTTCTAGTTTATATTTCTGTTCTAGCTTATTTTATTTTTATATACCGTTGAAAAACTAACTGACATGGAAAGCAAAATGTTGCTCATTTAAGGATTGGATCCGCAAGTCAAACTTTTTTTAACAGAAACTTATGTGCTCCAAAATAGTGAGACATTTATTTATTTATTTATTTTTGAAATCTTGCTTATTGTCCATTTTATCTGGGTAAACCTACTTCCTGGAATGTTGTCTATCATAGATAATTTTCCAGGGAGGAGGTAGTGGCAGTGGCGTCACAGTTATGCTGGCAAGAGTGCAATTGCGAGAATTTGCACTTTAATACAATTATTATCCATTAGTGTTTTCGTTTATTAGAGTACTACTCCTGGAATTATGTCTATTATGGATAATTGATGTTTTAGTATTGTTTATATATTTTCTTTATATTATAGGATGTTGTTTTTGATTCGTTCTATTGTACTACTCCCTCGAATTAATTGATGCACCATCTATACAATGTCCATTTGACATTGTATAGAAACTGTGTCAATTAATTTGGATCAAAGGGAGTGCTTTTTTTGTTTCTTCTGGTCATTATGTTCAAATATTGTTACACCTCATATGTGTTTGCTAGTTGTATGGATTCCAACAAAAATACGAAATATGGCCCATAATTACTAACCAAACAATACTAGGAGAAAAAATTGTATTTGATGCCTCTAAAAAGGTGGCCCAGAAAAATTCAAGAAATTAAACTATACGTGACGCCTTAAATCCACCATTGGGTTTTCATCCAACAGCTAACGTTTTTCTACTGCTAATGTGTAGTTGGTTTGAGAGAAAGGTGTACTAATGTGCTAAGGCCCAACTCATGAGCCTACTAGAAACCTAAGATGACGCAGATAAAACATGACAGAAAAGAAGCAGGACAAAAAAGGGTAGCATAATGTTACTAAAGTTAGTTTGTGATATTAAGAAACTTCTGGATGATAGAGGAGTTTGGCGAGAAGGTATACAACTAAAGAATCATATTGTTAGTTATTAGTAAAATCTATTCACTGCAGATTTCATTCAAGCCACTCAGGATGTTCTATATCTTGTGTGAAGAAGAGTGGCGACAGAGATGAATAATGCCCTTATCACCCCTAACTGTTGCTGATGTTCAGAAGGCACTTTGTGATATTGGCAATTTAAAATCCCAAGGGCCAGATGGCCTTCATACTATTTTCTATAAAATATTTTGGTCTATGCTTGGGGATGATTTGGTTGATGAAGTCTTGAAAGCGGTGAATAATTGCACAATTCCCAAGGGATGGAATGATACCGTGATTGTGATGATTCCAAAGGTCAATTCACATGACAAGGTAACTCAATTTTGACCTATTAGCCTATATAATGTGGTTTACAAGTGTTAGAGCATATTTCTCCATGTTTGGTCTTGCTAATTAATGACAATCGCTATGTACTAATGGTTGTTTTGAGTTTTATTTTGAGGGTTTGTCCATAGGCATTTCTTGAAGTCCATTTGTTGGTTTCAAGGAAGTTATGTGATGACCAAGGTGGTATTCAAGGATTTACCCAAAGATAGGTCATGTGAGTGTTGATCTTATTCAAGCATGTCTTGATAAGAAGATTGTGGGAACATTCATGTCTATCTTCAAGACATCTGTTTATGAAGAGAGAAGATAAGATAGAAGGTTGATCGACTAAATACAAAGAGTGAATCAAGTTGATCAACACACAAAGCGTACATAATGTACTAAGAGGTATCAAGTGATCCCATGGAATGGTAAGCATTGTCCATTACACTTTGTGTACTAATCCATGGTCTAGGTGAGAGTTCTGTGTCGGGTTAGGTATGTGTCCATGGGATTGTGTCAAGAGGAATATCTCATACAACCCATGGATGATGACATCAAGTGGTAATCGTCATCAAGTTTTCTGTGTGCAAGTTCAAGTGGAGCATCACGAAGAGATCATGCTTGAAGCTTGTCCTTCTCAAGTTTTTTTGTCTCGTTGGGCTGTTTTGACCGTGCTAAGCGGTAGTACCGCTCCCACAAGCGGTAGTACCGCTTGTGCATGACTTGTGGGCATAACTATTGGATTCATAGGGCATATTTAGGGGGGCCTTCTTCCCCAATGGTTCCCATCTCTTGAGCTCGTGTTGTTACCCCATTGTTGACCTTCTTCGAGCTTGCTAACTCTCAATCCCTCCAACGATTCTTGCTAGTTCTTGAGCGAAAAGAGAGAGGAGATCTAGATCCACATTTCCACCAATCACTTTCTCCTCTATGTGAGGGGAACCCCTTGGATCTAGATCTTGGAGTTGTTTGTGAGGTCCTTGTTCTTCCTCTCATATTCCTCCATAGCTTTTGTTGTTGTGGTGGGATTTGGGAGTGAGGGACTTGGCCACTTCATGTGTTCTTTTCATTGCATTAGTTGCATCAGTTTGACTTCTCCACAGTGATACGTGGAAGTGAAAAGTTGAGAAGCTTATTAATCTTGGGTGCTTGGTACCCAAGAGCTTGTTCTTGTTTAGTGCTTTGGCGCCCTAGAAGGTTGGTGGTACCTCGAAGATCAATCATTGTGGTGTAAAGCTTCGGGCAATAGTTAGGGTATCCAATTAGGTTATGGAGATTTCCCCGAGCATTTGATGTCACCTCGGAGCCACAATGCATTGTGGTGAAGCTTTGGTGTTGTTGGAAGCCTCCAATTCAGTTGTGGAGATTGCTCCAACCTTATTTGTACAGGTTCGGTGATCGCCCTTAAAGGCCCCTTAGTGGAATCACAGCATCTTGCACTATGGGAGGGCATGAGGAGATTACTGTGGCCCTAGTGGCTTCTTGGGGAGAATTCTAAGTCCACACCACTCCAGACGGAGATTAGCATCTGCAAGGGTGTGAACTTTGGGATGCATCGTTGTTTCCACATGCCTCGGTTATCTCTTACCCGAGCCCTTTACTTATGCACTTTTCTTTGTGATAGCCATATTGATTCGTGTTATATATCTTGCTATCACTTAGTTGTTCATCTTGCTTAGCATAAGTTGTTGGTGCACATAGGTGAGCCTATTTCTTTTAGGTTTTCTGCTTCACTAATTAAAAGTTTGTTTTATTCTGCATTTGTTCAAGCCTAAACCATAATTATCTTAAAGCGCCTATTCACCCCCATCTAGGAGACATCCACGTCCTTTCAATTGGTATCAGAGCTAGGTCTCTCATTATTATGCTTTACCGCCTAGAGAGTAAGGATGTCAACTAGGGAATTAGGATTCTGTGACTCTCTTAGTTTTGATGGCACAAATTTTGATGTTTGGCTAATTCTCATGCTTAATATCTTTAGGGTCATGGACCCAAATTTAGAGCGAATTGTAGATATGGGTTTTTTCTCCTCGAAAGGATTCTCAAAACCCATCTTTAGAGGATGACAAAAACTCTTATCTCAATTCTCAAGCTTCTAATGTGCTTTTCGATGCTTTGAGCAATGTAGTCATTTTTTAACTCATGTCGTTCCGGGATGCTGATGAGTTGTGGATAAAGTTTTAAGATAAATATCATGTGTCCAAGTTTTGTAGGGATGATTGCTCTGCCTCCACCTCCGGCCGTGTTGTCTTCTCAACTTGTTCTACTTCACCTACATGTGGATTTCAATGATGACAGTGTGTAGGATCGAGAGAGGGATGTCTAGAGGGGGGTGAATAGACTACTAGCAGAAATTTAAAACCTAACCTTTTCCCAAGTTAATTGGTTGGCATATTTTAACTATTTTAGCAAGTCTAACAGACTACACATGCATGTCTACAAATATGGCAGCAGAAAGTAAAGACATTGCACATGTAAGTAAAGAGATGGGATATGAAGATCAAACACAATAGGAGATGCAAGGATTTTTCCCGTGGTTTTGATAAGTGGTGCTATCGTACTCCACGTTCATGGAGTCTTCAACCCATGGAGAGTAATGGTCGCGAGAGTCCACGGAGGGCTCTACCCATGAAGGGTTCCATGAAGAAGCAACCTTGACTATTCCATGCGGCTTCCGTCCACAAAGGACTAGCCTCACTATGGGTAGATCTTCATGAAGTAGGCGATCTCCTTGCCCTGACAAACATCTTGGCTCACTCCACTACACGAAGTAGGAGGCTCCCAAGAGACACCTAAACAATCTAGGAGGCACCACCCTCCAAAAGGTAATTGGCTCGGTAATGACGATGAACTCCTTGCTCTTGTGCTTCAAGATGATAGACTCCTCAACACAATCTCTCTCACACAGATTTGGCTTGGTAGAAGAGATGGGACTGGTGGAAAGCAACTTGGGGAGGCTAGAAATCAAGATCCATATGGTTGGAGTGGAAGATCTTGACCTCAACACAAGGCTAGGTGATTCTCTCTCAGAAAACTAAGTAGGATAGGTATGGAATAGTTTTGAGTGCTTCTCTTTCAAGTGGGTGGTGGTGAAGGGGCATATATAGGCATCCCCAAAAAACCAACCATTACACACAATAAGTCAGACTCGGTGACACCAATGTGTAAATCTTGGTGGTATCGAAGTGACAAAAAGTGGCAACTTTTGAATCTCGGATGGACCGATATACAATTCTCGGTTGCACCGACAGTGTGACCAACGGTCAGATTTACTAGACACGGTGATGCCAATTCACCATTCTCGGTCGGACCAAAAATGAGAACTTGCATAACAGGAAGTTGGCAACCCAACTCAGTGGCACTGAGTGTAGTGTCGGCTGCACCGAAGTGTTACCGTTTGGTTGAGTCTCTCTAGAGTTTGGAACTCGGTCGCATCAGGATAGGAATGTTGGTTGCGCCGATTTGGCATATTTGGTTTGGGATAGACTTTGGTGGGAGAGTTTGTGGATGTGTTGGTGACTGTCACTTGTGAACGTTTGAGCATATTGTTCACCATCAAAACTTTACCCCCTTTTGATAGTATTGGCTTTCCTATAGACTCAAGGTGATTTCTCACAAATGTAAAATGTAGAGTCCTCTTGCTTGAAGCTTGGACAACCTATTTACTTGCATCTTGGGGTAATTCCACGACCTCCTCAACCCTTTTTGCCAACTCAATTCTTCATGGACTAATATCTGAAATATACTAGATAGAGCTGTTAGTCCAAGAGACAATGTATGTTGTCATGAATTATCGAAACCACCAAGGGAGCATGTTGTGCTTTGAATCTCCCCATTTTTGGTAATTGATGACAACATACAATCAAAGCTTCAATTAACGATCTGCATGAATGCAGTGAAGACTTTGAGAAACACATGACTAAGATTTCCTCCCACTAGATGTGTGCAGTCCTTTAAAGGATAGTTGCTTTGGAATGCATGGACACACATGTGAATGAAAGAGATATGGGAGTCATGTGTATCTTCCCTATATGCATTAATATATGTGAATGAAATGTATATCCTTGATCAAGACTTCATTCTTGCAAGCAATATGTGCAAGAAGCACGAGATCATGTTGATCAAATATATGATGCATATACTTACCTTGAGTTCTTGAGCATTCTAGTGGTAGAGACACACTTGAGAAAACAATGTTAGGAAACACAAGAGTATTCTACTAAACAAAAGCAACAGAACTCAAAGGATACACTCCACATCTTGGTTATAATCTATTATATCTTTTCTCCCCTTTGATATAAATATGGTAGTACATCCTCTCTGTTGGGGAACGTTGCACGGGAAACAAAAAATTTCCTACGCACACGCAAGATCTATCCATGGTGATGAGCATCTACGAGAGGGAGAGTGGATCTACATACCCTTGTAGATCGCTAAGCGGGAAGCGTTAAGAAACGCGGTTGGTGTAGTCGAACGTCTTCGCGATCCAAATAGCCGAGCGTCCCGCGATCTCATCATGATCCATCCCGCGATCCAATCACGATCCGTCCTGCGAACTCATCACGATCCGTCCCGCGATGTCGTCACGGTCCTTCCGGTCTAGCGCCGAACGGACGACACCTCCGCATTCAGCACACATATAGCTTGATGAAGATCTCCGCCTTCTTGATCTAGCAAGAGGTATCGGATAGGTAGAAGAGTTCTTTGGCAGCGTGACGGCGCTGCAGCGATGGTGGTGGAGCTATTTCGGCAGGGCTTCGCCTAAGCACTGCAAAAAAACGATCTAGAGGAGAAACTATGCACTAGAGGAACGGGTAGCACGTGGCTGAAATTTCTGTGCCGAAACCCTAAAGTCCTCTAGTATATATAGGAGGAGAGGAGGAGGAGGTTTGGATGCCAAAAAGCCAGCCCTTGGGTCGGCCAAAGTGGGGAGGAGAGGAGGACTCCTCCTCCAATCCTAGTAGGACTAGGATTCCTCCTTTTTTTTGCCTTTTTCCACCTTTTTCCCTTTGGGCTTTTCTCCTAGCCGCATGGGCCTTGTGTGGGACTTCCACCAGCCCAAAAAAGGCTGGTATTTACTCTCCCACCGCCCATGAAGACTCTTGGGTCGAAATACCCCTCCCGGTGGTCTCCCGGTACACTACCGGCACTCCCGGTACATTACCGATTAGCCCGAAACTTTTCCGGTGACCAAAATGGGACTTCCTATATATCAATCTTTACCTCCGGACCATTCTGGAGCTCCTCGTGACATCCTGGATCTCATCCGGGACTCCGAACAACCTTCAGTCACCACCATACATAACTCTATACTACCAAAACGTCACCGAACCTTAAGTGTGCACACCCTGCGGGTTCGAGAACTATGTAGACATGACCGAGACACCTCTACTGTCAATAACCAATAGCGGGACCTGGATGCCCATATTGGTTCCTACATATTCTACAAAGATCTTTATCGGTCGAACCTCTATGTCAAGGATTCAGTTAATCCCTTATGATGTTCCCTTTGTTCTTCGGTATGTTTACTTGCCCGAGATTTGATCGTCGGTATCTCCATACCTAATTCAACCTCGTTACCGGCAAGTCTCTTTACTCGTTCCGTAATACAAGATCCCATGACTAACACTTAGTCACATTGCTTGCAGGGCTTGTTGTGATGTTGTATTACCGAGTGGGCCCTGAGATACCTCTCCGTCACACGGAGTAACAAATCCCAGTCTTGATCCATGCCAACCCAACAGACACCCTCAGAGATACCTGTAGAGTACCTTTATAGTCAGCCAGTTACATTGCGACGTTTGATACACACAAGGCACTCCTCCGGTGTCAGTGAGTTGCATGATCTCATGGTCATAGGAACAGATACTTGACATGCAGAAAACAGTAGCATTAAACTGACATGATCATATGCTATGTTTGTAGTTTGGGTCTTGTCCATCCCATCATTCTCCTAATGATGTGATCCTGTTATCAAATGACATCTCATGTCAATGGCTAGGAAACCTTAACCATCTTTGATCAACGAGCTAGTCTATTAGAGGCATACTAGGGACATGGTTTTGTCTATGTATCCACACATGCATCTAAGTCTTCGATCAATACAATTATAGCATGGATAATAAACGATTATCATGAATAAGGAAATATGATAATAACTAATTTATTATTGCCTCTAGGGCATATTTCCAACACTCTCCCCCTGAATCTCAGCATGTAGATATTGGGATTGGATAGGGTGAGAAAAGTAATCCTTTGTTCACTTGAGACGTTTCTCCAACAGTGGTTTTCTACCCCTACATTGTTGTTCTTCTCCTTGATCATATAAGTGTGAAATTTTGAATTTTCTTCTCCCCCTAAATCATATCTCCCCCTTTGCATAAGCATGTGACTCTCCCTTTAGCATGAAGCTTTGATATTCTCCCCCTTTGGCATAAAATACCAAAAAGGTTAAACTCTTGGGAGTAGTGACAGCGATCATTGACAAGGAAGGGATCATGGAGATCAAGGGTCATTGAAAGTAGGGTTCAATGAAAGTCTAAGGTAATCATTGAATGTAATTTCTCTCCCTTTGGGAAATTTGAGTTTTCTTCCCCTTTGAGCTAGGGATCCTTGAATAAAGAATTTCTCCCCCGAAGAGTTGTTTGTTCTTCTCCCCCTTAACTAATATTTTTAATAGATAAGGGATCATGGAAGAAACAAGATAATCATAAGAGCTGGAAACAAATAAACCATATCAAGAAAACATCTGAACACAAAGAAAATTGGTGACTCCAAGATGGATAAGTCGGTGATACCGAGACTGTGTAATGCAGCTTATCTACAAGTTCGGTAGAGCCGAATTATCTAAGTTTCTGCTTTCAGAGAGATAAATAAAACTGTTCCAAAAGGAAAATGCGAAAAATTTAGAGAGGTCATCAAATAGATAAGATTCGAGTGGTTACGAAGGATCATGCAATAAGAGAGCAAACACAACAAGATTCTTAACTAAATGATGGGCGATGACTGGGTCACCTATTTTAGAGTATATTGACTTAGGAGCCAAGCAAGAATACTTGATCATAGGTCATCCTCATCCTTTAAGCTCAAAATGGGTTTACCATTTTTCGATTAAGAATTTTTATGTCTTCATATCACTTGAGTTGCTTTAGCCCATGACTTAGAGTAAAGCCTTTTCAAGGATATGAGTACATACCTTTGAGTGATGTTGGTGACGCTGTTCCTAGGTGAACTTGTTTAGTATGCTCGAGGTTGATGAAGATCATCTTGAGTTTGGAGCAATCCTTCTTGTTCTAGAACTCTCATCACCTACAAAGGTTAGTCATGCAAGGAAGAACAATGGATATATCCTATTGACACCACTTGTAGGTTTTGCAACTAAGATCATGTATATGTCAAGGATATGTTTTTGTTGTCTTCTTCCTTCCATCATCTGGATACTTGGTAATGACAAGATTGATTATGATTGTAGTTGATGGCAATCTGTTGGAATGAAGTTCTTCCAAGTTCCTACAAAAGGTTAGATACAATACAAGGGAGCATATATTTCCATTGCATATGATGATGAGTTATGAGAACATGGAGATAATAGTAAAGCTCATGCCCTTGCTGGCAATCGAGTCAGTCTAGCTCAAGTTTGAAGCATCAATTATGTTCAACTCACTCCTCAGATGACAAAATGTCTTCTCATCAAGTGGCTTGGTGAAGATATCGGCCAATTGTTTGTTAGTACGATCATGATTAAGATTGATATCTCCTTTGGCAACATGATCACGAATGAAATGATGTTGAACATGAATATGCTTGGTTCGAGAATGTTGCACAGGATCATGTCCAATTTTAATGGCACATTCATTGTCACAAAGTAATGGAACATTTTTAACATGAATACCATAATCCTTAAGCATTTGTGTCATCCATAGTAATTGCGCACAACAAGATCCAACAGCAATATACTCAATTTCGGTAGTAGATAGAGATCCTAAGTTTTGTTTCTTGGAGGACCAAGACATAAGAGATCTAGATAAAAATTGACGAGTAACAGGATGGATTTTCTATCAACCTTGTCACCGGCATAATCCGAATCGGAATGGCCAACAATATTAAAAGAAGATCCCTTGGGATACCAAATGCCAAAGTTTGGTGTTTGTATAAAGTATCTCACAATACGTTTCACAGCCAAAAGATGACACTCTTTAGGTGTGGCTTGATATCTAGCACACATGCAACCACTAAGCATGATATTAGGACGAGATGCACATAGATATAACAGTGAACCAATCATAGATCGATAAACCTTTTGATCAACCGGTTCATCCTCCCTAGTAAGGATCAACATGTCCACTAGTGGTCATAGGAGTTTTCATACCTTTGCAATCTTGCATGTTGAACTTCTTGATCAAGTCCTTGGTATACTTAGTTTGAGAGATGAAAGTTCATTCTCTTGATTGCTTGATTTGAAATCCAAGAAAGAATTTCAGCTCACACATCATAGACATCTCATACTTCTCGAACATCAACCTTCCAAATCTTTCACTAAATTGAGGGTTAGTGGAACCAAAGATAATATCATCCACATAGATTTGGCATACAAATAATTCTCCATTAACTCTCTTAGTGAACAAGGTTGCATCAATTTTACCAATTTCAAAACCTTTTTCAATGAGAAACTTCGTTAAGCATTTATACCAAGCACGAGGGGCTTGCATAAGACCATAAAGAGCTTTGCGAAGCTTGTAAACATGATTAGGTTTCGTAGGATTGACAAAACAAGGTGGTTGCTTAACATAAACTTCTTCCTCTATTTCACCATTTAAAAAGGCACTTTTGATGTCTATTTGGTAAAGTGTGATATCATGGTGATTAGCATAAGCAAGAAGAATACAAATAGCTTCAAGTCTAGCAACGGGGCATAAGTCTCACCGTAGTCCATACCTTCGACTTGCGTATATCCTTGGGCTACGAGACGAGCCTTGTTGCGTATGAATTGACCATCTTCGTCTTGTTTGTTCAGAAATACCCATTTGGTTCCGATGCTGTTGTGTTCACCTTCGGGTTTCTCCACGAGTGTCCACACTTATTTCCTCTCAAATTTGTGTAGCTCTTCATGCATTGCGTTCACCCAATCCGCATCTTCAAGAGCATGTTCTACCTTTAAAGGCTCAATGCTGGAGATGAAAGAATAATGCTCACAAAAGTTAGCTAGACAGGGTTTAGAGCGAGTGATTCTCCCTGCTTGTATATCACCAAAGATTTGGTTTAGGGCATGGTTCTTGGTCACTTGAGCTCGAACACGGGTCAACTTTCGATTGTTGGATGGTGGAGCTTCTTCTTCATCATCATCATCTCGTTCATCTTCGTTGTTGTTGGAGGTGTCGTTCCATTGAGGTGGTGGTGAAGGTGGTTGTGGTGGATCTTCATGATGTACTTCCTCTTCTTCATCATCTTGTCATGTACCACTTGTGGATGCCTCCATGTCGTGTTGATGTTCACCTTGACGTGAAGTGGGGGCTTCCACTTGAGTTGATGAAGTACTCTCCTTCACCTCCATAGGACGAATCTTGCCAATGGGTAGATCTAGAATGCCTTCCAAAGGATCCTTATCACCTACATCATTTGGCAATTGTTCGAATTGCGAACCATTAGATTCATCAAACTTCACATCTATCACCTCTTCAACTTTTCGAGTGAAGTTGTTGTAGACACGGTAAGTGTGAGAGTTCGATCCGTAACTAAGTAGGAATCCTTCATGAGATTTAGGAGCAAATTTAGTACAAAGATGCTTATCAAGAATGTAGCACTTTTAGCCAAATACCCAAAAGTATCCGACTTGGGGTTTGTTACCGGTGAGTAGCTCGTATTCCATTTTACCAAGCAGCTTGTGCAAGTAAAGTCGGTTTGTGGCATGACATGCTGTTTCAACGGCTTTTGCCCAAAAGTGTCTTGGCGTCTTGTACTCGCCAAGCATCGTTCTTGCCATCTCAATAAGCATACGGTTCTTCCTCTCAATAACTCCATTTTGTTGAGGTCTGTATATAACCGAGAACTCATGTGAGACACCTTCTTCGACAAGAAAGGTATCCATATGGGTGTTCTTGAACTCCGATCCGTTATCGCTCTGAACCTTCTTGATCTTCACTTCAAACTGATTTTGCGCTTTGCGAGCGAAGTTCATGAAGATCTTCTGAACCTGCGACTTATCATTAAGAAATAATACCCATGTAAATCTAGAAAAATCATCAACTATAACTAGACCATAGGAATTTCCACCGAGACTCTTATAAGCATTGGGACCAAAAAGATCCATGTGAAGTAACTCGAGTGGTCTCCTAGTAGTCATGATATTCTTAACGGGATGACTTCCACCTACTTGCTTTCCAGCTTGACAAGCACTACAAATTCTATCTTTGTCAAAGATAACATCTGAAACTCCAAGTATATGATCACCTTTGATTAGCTTATCTAGATTTCGCATGCCTACATGTCCAAGTCTTCTATGCCAAAGCCAACCTTTAGAAGATTTTGCAATTAGACAAGTGCGAGGCTTGGATATTTTAGTGAAATCAACAATGTATAGATCACCTCTACGGAAACCGGTAAAGACCATTTTATGATTATCTTGGCGAAACACTCGGCAATCAACTTTCTTAAATAAAATATTGATACCAAAGTCGGCGAGTCTAGAAATGGAAAGAAGATTATAGCCAAGGGATTCAACAAGCATGACATTTTGAACAGAGCTATCATGAGATATGGCCACTTACCTAACTCTTAGAGTTGTCTCCAAAGGTCACAAACCATCGAGGACCTTAATTAGGCGTGATCTCTTGGAACATGTCTCTATCACTAGTCATATGATCCATACATCCACTATCAAGAATCCACTCTTTTCCTCCGGACATGTAGTCTCTAAAGTTTTCCATAAGACTCGGATTCTTCATGATCTTCTCATACTCGATGTCGAACAACTCATCTTCTTCATAGTAGCCATGTTCCACATTGTTAGCATCAAGTGGTAAATCCTCGTCATAAAGAACAAGGGATTCATTAAAATAGTGATCATGACAATGTTCAAGTTTATGAATGTGAATGGCTTCAAAGATAATGTTGTTGATAGTGGTGAAATCTCCTTTAGCACGCATAAGATCACGGAGCTCAAATAGACATTTATCAAAGTTTGGATCACTAGGCTTCATTTTGTGAAAAGCAAAAGTTTTATGAAGAATTTCATCAAGATTTCCTAAGGAAAGATTTGGATATCGTTTCTCCAAATTAGTCCATAAGGTATAGGCACATGCAAAGTTCTTCATTTGAGAAAGCCTGAATCTTTGTAATCCTCTAACAATAAGATTGACAATTCTTAGGTTACCAAGCATGTTAATTTCCTCTATGTGTGTGGTATGCAATTCATCAATGGGGAGCACATAGGGTTTTTCAATGTATTCAGTCAAATGGAATCTATCTAATAGATCAATCATGGCATTCTTCCATTGACTATAGTACTCTTCATCAAGAATGGCACTCTACAACTCAAACTCTCTACTCTAGACACATCCATCTTCCTCCATGGTGATTAAACCGAAGCAATGGAGACCAAAGCTCTGATACCACTTGTAGGATCGAGAGAGGGATGTCTAGAGGGGGGGTGAATAGACTACTAGCAGAAATTTAAAACTTAACCTTTTCCCAAGTTAATTGGTTGGCAGATTTTAACTATTTTAGCAAGTCTAGCAAGTCTAACAGCCCTAGACATGCATGTCTACAAATATGGCAGCGGAAAGTAAATACACTGCACATGTAAGTAAAGAGATGTATAGGAAGATCAAACGCAATAGGAGACGCAAGGATTTTTCCCGTGGTTCTGATAGGTGGTGCTATCGTACGTCCACGTTCATGGAGTCTTCAACCCACAGAGGGTAACGGTCGCGAGAGTCCATATAGGGCTCTACCCACGAAGGGTTCCACGAAGAAGCAACCTTGACTATTTCATGCGGCTTTCGTCCATGAAGGACTAGCCTCACTATGGGTAGATCTTCACGAAGTAGGTGATCTCCTTGCCCTTGAAAACTTCTTGGTTCACTCTACAACACGAAGTAGGAGGCTCCCAAGTGACACCTAACCAATCTAGGAGGCACCACCCTCCAAAAGATAATAGGCTTGGTAATGACGATGAACTCCTTGCTCTTGTGCTTCAAGATGATAGACTCCTCAACACATAATCTCTATCACACAGATTTGGCTTGGTAGGAGAGATGGAACTAGTTGAAAGCAACTTGGGGAGGCTAGAAATCAATATCCATCTGGTTGGAGTGGAAGATCTTGACCTCAACACAAGGGTAGGTGGTTCTCTCTCAGAAAACTGAGTAGGATAGGTATGGAATAGTTCTGAGTGCTTCTCTTTTGAGTGGGTGGTGGTGAAGGGGTATATATAGACATGCCCAAAAATCCAACTGTTACACACAATAAGTCAGACTCGGTTACACCAATGTGTAAATCTCGGTGGTACCAAAGTGACAAAAAGTGGCAACTTTTTAATCTCGGATGGACCGATATACAATTCTCAGTTGCACTGACAGGGTGACCAACAGTCAGATTTACCAGACTCGGTGACGCCGATTCACCATTCTCGGTCGAACCGAAAATGAGAACTTGTGTAACAGGAAGTTGGCAACCCAACTCGATGGCACCGAGTGCAGTGTCGGCTACACCAAAGTGTTAGTGTTTGGCTGAGTCTGTCTAGGGTTTGGAACTTGGTGGCATCGGGATAGGAATGTTGGTCGCACCAATTTGGCATCTTTGGTTTGGGACAGACTTTGGTGGGAGAGTTTGTGGATGTTTTGGTGACTGTCACTTGTGCACGTTTGAGCATATTGTTCACCATCAAAACGTTACCCCCTTTTGATAGTATTGGATTTACTATAGACTCAAGGTGATTTCTCACAAATGTAAAATGTAGAGCCCACTTGCTTGAAGCTTGGCCAACCTATTTGCTTACATCTTGGGGTAATTCCACGATCTCCTCAACCCCTTTTGCCAATTCAATTCTTCATGGACTAATATCTGAAATATACTAGATAGAGGTGTTAGTCCAAGAGACAATGTATGTTGTCATGAATTATCAAAACCACCAAGGGAGCATGTTGATTCCTTAAAATTTAATTGTGGAATGATTTTTAAAGCTCTTCATAAGAATAAAATTGCTTATTCCAATTTCATGGAAATCATGTCTATTGCCATTGACGTCAAGAAATACATCGAGGAGTTGCAAGATCATCTTGAGGACCATGAGTTCACCATTGAGGAAATGGAAGGTCATGAGCATGAGTATGGAAATGAGATAGCGGATCTTTCTCAAGCCCTTGAGGAAGAACAAACCATCAAGGAATCTCGTGAGGAGTCTTTTGCTCTAGAATTATCTAGAATGAAGGAATCTCATGGTAGAGATCTTGTGGTGGTTAATGATTTTAAAATTAAAAATTATAAGCTTGGAGTTTCACATGCTAGAATCCTTGGGGACTTTGAGCACCTCAAAAATGGCTCTAAGTCCATTAAGAGTTCGCTCATCGAACTCACTTTGTCTCATGCTGAACTTGAAGCTTCATATTTAAAAGTGCTTGCCAAGTTGCATTCTCCTCTTGTTGTTAATGACGATACTTGTTCTACTAACTCTATTTCTGGCGAAGCAGCCATATTAAAGGAGAATTTTGAGCTAAGGGCTCAACTTGAGTTACTATCTGGCAATTATGGGGAACTGGAAGAAAGTCATGAAAAGCTCTCGATCTCTCATGGTGATCTTCGTGTATCCCATAATGTGCTAAAGTTAGCTCATGAGGCTATTACTACCAAGGTAACAACAAGTGAGCCTCATGTGGTTATTAGCACTACTTCTTGTCAAAATGCTACATTGGCATGTGCTAGTCCTCGTAATTCATCTACTCATAATGTTGCTACATCTTGTGATGATCTACTTTCCTTGCCTTTTTTGCTCTAACGATGAAGCTTATACTTCCTCTATTACTTGTGTTGATACTAACCATGTAGAGGAAATCAAAGAGTTCAAGGTCCAAGTCACTTCTTGGAAGAAAGAATAGGAAAGAGTCAAGAAGGGAAGTCCATACTCAACAATATATTTAGTGTGCAAAAATATCCCAATGACAAAGCTGGAATTGGATTCAAATCCAATAAGAATTATAAGTCCAATATTAACAAGAAGAAGGGCCTAGAACAAGTCAAGAATTCGTCCAAGATTGTTTGATTCAAGTGCAAAATTGAAGGGCATCATGTTAGATCTTTCCCATTGAAGAAGAAGGCCATTAGTGACAAGCAAAAAGGGAAGAGGCCACAATTTCAATCTCATTCTCAACCACAAGTTTAAGAAAGGACACTTCCCAATAAGACTCAAGTCAACACTCCTCAAGTTGAGAAATCAATTGAGAAGAAAGTAAAGAGTAGATGTTGCTACTTATGTCGTGAGAAGGGTCACCTTGCTTCTTCATGCATGAATGGTAACTTATCCAACCCAATTATTATTGATGATATATATTCTCTTGGGAATGATAAGGTTGGCAATGTGTTTTCCAAGTTTGTTGGTACTCAAAATGGTGTCAAGAAAAGAACCACTTCGGTTGCCAAGCCTATTGTGACAAACCTCTTAGGACCAAACTTGGTTGGGGACCAACAAGCTCAAAATTTATCAATAGATGTTTATGGAGGCCTTTGGAGACTTGGATACATCATGAAGAATTAAGGGATCTTCATCATTCATATTATCTCAAGCCAAGTCATTTGGATTATCGAGTTTCTATCTTATATCCGATGTGCCTCCCTACGAAAATGTGTACTTTAATTGTTTACATTGATAGTTACTTGCCCCTTTGCATGTTGTGGCTTTTTACCTTGCATGTGTTTGTATATGTTTTGCTTCCTAATTGTTTATCTTGAGTAATCAAGTATGTATGGTGGGTTGCACATCATGTATGTATGAGTCTTGTGTTGAGCCTTTTTGCATCTTGTCGTATCTTAGTTGGCTCCTTTGGGAGATTAATGGATTATCCCATTTTTGGGTGGAGTGATGTGTTTTGTGCACTTCACGATCCTAAAGTGTTTACATGAGGAATACCACTTAGTATAGATATTACAAGATTATCTAGCTTCTATGTGGTATGTCTTCTCATGGGAAATTCAAATTCTAAATGGTCCATTAATTATCCTTTGTTGGATTTCATTTGCCACTTGTTAATTATTTTGGGTTATGACATTATGGGGGAGTAATATGTTATGTGCATATTACAAGCCTATAAAATGTTTACGTTTGAGGTATTGCCACTTAGAATTGATATTGTAAATTATCTTTTTCCTAGGTGGGATGTTAGCTCTACAAGTGTCATTTGCTTATGATTTAGGTTTGAAGATGATGTTGTATATCTTTGCAATCTAACAATGGGAATTATTTCGGATTACTTCTTGTCCTTTGACAATTGGTATTCTTTTATATGGTAGAAATTGCTACTCATATTTACATTGGATTTTTTTTATTTGTTTGTCTTCCTTGCCTCATGTGGATCTTTTTGAACATGTCTAGTGTTTCTATAGATATAGTTAAAGTTATGATCCCATCTTGTGCATCTTGTATTCAAATTCTATATAATGCACATCTCTTGGGAGAGAAATCATATTTTCTTTAGAACAATTTCTTTATGCTTTTATCATAAAACCTTTTGATCCTTATCAAGTGTGCGTTGGTGCAAGTCGAGCCTTTTTCTTTTTGGTGCCTTGTGTCATCATGAAATATTTTCTAGGGTTTTGTTTGTTTGGAACCTAGCTCTCTTTTGGGAACTTGATACCTCTTGTTTATTTTCTTTCAATTGGTGTCTTGCTTCCTTTTATTTTGCATGTGTCAATGGATGTCTCATTCCTTGATGTATCCTTTTATTGGTATCCTTCAAGTGATAATTTCTTCATTTGGTATCTTAGTTTCACTTGGTGCCTTTCTTTTGGTATCTTATCAACTATGTGTTGATTTGGTTCTTTAAAGTCTTGAGCATGCATATTTACTAGATGTACTTATTTTGGCATGCTTTCATTCTTTAAACCAATATATAGGGGAAACTCCACCATGTCACAAATTAGCCAAAGTCTGCATGAAATTAAATTTCACATGTATATGCACATCTTTAGGTGGAGTTTGTCCTATGTATTGTTGGTCCACTAACTCTTTGGCCCAATGGGTTTGGGTACCACTTTGTTTTTAATGTTGTTCTAGGAACAATTTGAGATACATTGGAAGCTCGTCTCACTTACAAGGAAGGTGCTCACACCATGTGATTATTGGAGCCTAGCTAGGATGATCAAAGAATCATTATCTACTACATCCACTAGTAGAAAATGGCCCATTTGACCCGGTTCTAGAGGCCCGTTAGTCTCGGTTCTGGAACCGGGACTAAAGGGTCGGTACTAAAGTCCTAAACCTTTAGTCTCGATTCGCTTACGAACCGGGACAGAAGGGGCTCCACGTGGCCTCTGTTGGGAGCTCAGGCAGGAGGACCTTTAGTCCCGGTTGGTAACTCCAACTGGAACTAAAAGTTGTTGGGTTTTTTTTGAAAGGGGGGTGTTTAGGGGTTTTTGGAGGGTTAATTTAAGGGTTTCATATTGTGTTAGCTAGCTAATTAATAGAGAGAACTGTCCTCTCTTTCTCCGTGCTTGGTCGACGCTGCTAGCTACTATACATATAAAGAGAACTCGACACTAGCTAATAAGCATATGAAGGAAACCATTAATTACACAAGATCTAACAACTCATCATCATCATCTTAATCATGCAAAGTTAAAGTCTCATAAAAAAGATAAAATAACATAGTCCTCCCTCATAGGATCTACTCCTCCCTCCTAGGTAAAATGGCATAAAAAGAATAACACCTATGTCTCCATGATGAAGCAAAGAGATGCAATGGTCTCTAACTTGTGGCTTGTGATCCCTCTTTATTTGGCCCCATGCTTCAGTTTGGAGCCTTTTTGGTGGTTTGCGCTCAGTTGAGTATGCAAAAGATAACTCGGGATGGAAGGGGCTTTTATTGTTATATTACCTTCGGGTTGCATCAATGGTGGCACAACTTTATTTGGCAATTTCTGTTGAAGAACACAATAGTAGCCTAGTTAGCAATGTAATCAGTACCATTTACGCAACAGTACTAGTATACTTAATTAGCAACTCTTGCCAAGATATTTCGGCGAATGTCATCCGCCCTCAACCTATGCCCTAGTGTCGTGTACAATGTATAATTTGGGCCAGTTCCCAAATTATACGGGAAGATGTCCCTACCAGCTATGTTACCAATAACAAAATAGATAAGATCACCCTTCTCCTCCCAAGTTAGATGTGATCCATAAGTGTAGTGTGTCATGTCGATTATGTTCTATATTTCACTCCAAGAAACGAAATAAGCTGTAAATTAAAAATTTAAAAAATTAGTACGGATTAACACAAAGTATTTATGTATATAGAATGCAAATTACTTGACAAATATGCATGGTTGACAAACTCACATGGAGGTAAAACAGGAAGCATATCGACATCCACCCAAATTTTGATGTTTCCTTTAATATGATCTTCAGGACGAAGATCGAAGGTTATTTCCATATCCTCCTGAAATCCATATGCCTTGCAAAGAGCTTCCCAATTTGAGCACCCTAATTCTGTGTTATTAAGTGCATTAATTACTTTCACAAGAAATGTGTGACCATGTTTAGTCCTTAGGTTGGCTGTCCTCGTCTCGAAACTCTCATGCTCTTCGAAACCGAGCCCCTTCAAGAAATACCGTCTTGCATGACAGGGAACGAACTAGTCGAATTGTATAAAACAGAAATTACACGTTGAAGGAAAAAAACAAAATCCATGCTTAATTAAAAAAACAGTTATTATCGTTGCGTACCGTAGAAATATCAAAGTCTTCGTAAAGCTTTATGGTGAAGAACCTGTCGTCTCGTAGCCCAGGCTGGTCACAAAGACTCTTATCTTCACCGCATAATTCACACGCTTGGATTCTATCGTCGTTTGATGATGATGATATTTCCTGTGTTCATAATTCAAAAATTACGACACGCTTTGGATCCTAATGCGTGTGTGACGTTTGGTTCGTTGAGGCTTTCCTTAAATAACTCTCATATCTCATGGTGTGTTGGTGTACTCTCTCACACATTATTATGATGGTGTATATATGTTGGTGTGTACTCTCTCACAGTAATAATTCGACCGCCGGTGTTGGACGCCCCCCTCTTCTCTTCTTGCGCATTATACGGACGAGTATATCACAAAGAAGAGAAAAAAGAGGAGGCGCCCCCCACGACAACAGTCAGGATTCCTTCATCAAGAACACACATGAAAGTCACACAAGGAGCAACGACAGACCGAAAGTCAGACACGCGTTATAGCAATAATATATCACTAATACATTTATAATGAACTCGAATATAATCTATAACTATACTAATTTGGTACTCTTAAGAAATTCCAGCGTTAATTAGAAATTAGGAACCGTTAATCTGGTGGGACCGAATTATAAAGGTTGAGATTAACTAGCTTAAAATGGAAACAAAAAAGATATAAACCAGTTAGATAGAAAAACAATGTCATCACGTGTAGTTGAGTAAATAGAAGCCAAAAGAAAAAAATAGACCAAAAGTGATACAATTAGCTTCCTTCCTTTAATAAAAGATACCAAAAGATATTAAAATCCATCTAATCTCTCCTCACGGTTGTTGATAGAAGTTAAAATAAAAAAAAATGCTTGGAAAGGCCCACATGCTTTCACGTACAGGAGGAGGAATAGAAGGCAAAGAGAAAATAATGTGGCTTCTTGGTATAGAAGGAATATAGATCCAATCTCTCACAAGGAAAAAAAGTATCCAGTTGCCAAGCGGGAGGCGCTCCTCTCCTTTCTCAAGCCTTCTCCCGACCATGGCGACGTCTTTTGATCTGTCGAGCATCACTTATTATTCTCACCTTCAGTGTGCCCATAATATTGCTCTTTCTCTTTCTCCCCAACAACCACCAGGCCATCTACGCCCAGTTATGCCCTAATGCCGTGTAGAAGAATCGAGTACTATATGTGTTTCATTGCTGTGCGTTTTAAATCTCCGATTATCTTCATGGTACATCTGATTATCCGTGTCAGAATTTTGTGATGGTAAAATGTCTAGGATTTGAACATTTTCCATACATTGAACCTCTAGATTGTATATTTTGTGTTGTTATTAGATCAGGTAGTTAGATTGGCCTTACGTAACTCCAAGTAGAATTTGAGCTACACAGGTTTCTTACTTCACATGGTTCCCTGATGTATGACAAAAGGGCTCCATATGTTGGTATTTAAATAGACCAAAAAGATGAATGTTTTCTTGCATATTGCTGGACTGGGGAACCACGTTTCCCTTTTGCAGCGTTGAATTTTCTTTTGATGATATTGCATCTTTTCATCGGTTCCCTATACAACTTCAGCAAGTAGCATCTGCTCTCTGGTGTTGTGTTATCAAGCTATATTATTCCACATTGTTGGTTAGACGCTGGATAAATCCATGCCAGCACAAACAATTTATTGCACTACAAGAGATACAAGTGAAATTTGAAGGCATGGACGTTAGTTTCTCTGATAAATTTGTTTGTCAGAGAGAATGGTGTGTACTCAGCAGTAACAAGAAGTGATCATCTGGTCTGAGAGAGATATCATGAGTATGTGGTATGGACTACTCTAGGAGCGAATAAAGCACATTGACTATTTCTGTTCAAAGTGAAAATACTTCAGAACGGGTCATAAACTGTACCTGAAAATTTTAAGGATTCGAGGTAATGTTATTTCTTTGCACTTTCTAATATGCTGCTATATATTTATGATTATGGATTTTTTTTCCTTTACTATATATGATCAGCAGGCAGAATATTGGGAGCAATTATGTTCACAAGGATTTGTACATTCATTTGCTTTCAAATGTTTCTTCAGACTGTAATCTTTATGATGTGCCATAGACTACATGTGGTCACACTTCATAGCTATATTCCGTAATTAGTACAACGATAGGTAAAAAAGAGCACTACTAATATATATTTATGGAATTTTGTGGCCGGATTCTCTACGAAGAGTGCAAACGAAGCACCACAACGAATTATGTTTGCCAGGATTTTTACAACCTTTTTCTTGAAATGGTTGCTAAGACACGTGCCTTGAAATGGTTCTTAATTAAGGCATGTGTCTTTATGATGATTCATAGAGTGCACGAGGATGTTTTCGCATTATTGCTTATCACCAATTCTATGATCACCCAATTACACGGGAGTAGTCATTTTGATCATATCACAAGTTGTTACTGTGATCTATATAAAATAATAGAAGGGGCAAACATGCACAACAGAAATTGAATTATCACACAGCTAGCAACATAATTGTAACTTATATTGTACCACCTTTTCAGCAATATACTGCTGCTATCTTAATGATAAATGTAAGTTATTCTTTCCTGTACGTTATATATGCTTGGTTGGATGCTACTATAATAATTCGTTTGTGCTAGATGAGTTTTGTTCAGGTACAAATGATATAGACCAGTGCATATTTTAATAAAAAAAGGTGAATTATACATACTTCAGGCTAGCTCTTAGAAAGACATTGAAAATATCACAGATTTGTGCACGGGTAAGGTAAGTCCAGATTTGAATCGATCTATTTCATAATTTGGTTGCGGAATTTCTCAAACTGACATGTTATGATGTTCATGTTTTTTCATATTAGCTTTATTTAGCCTGAGCATGTTAGTATAAGTCCGTCAAGATTTCATTGGTGGCTAAATCGAAGTATTGACAGTAAAACTATGAAAGGAGACATATTGGATATCCATAAATCCAGACAGGGCCCAATGCAGCCTGATAAAAAATAGAGAACAAAAACAGTATTTGGAAACCTCAAAAAAGGAAACAATTATAGATGTACGTATACATGTGTAGTAGGAGCGTACAAACTTTTACCAATATACCTTTTTATCTGTAGAATACACAAAAGAAAGATAATATACATAGTAACACTATTCGTCCCCCACGGTGCAGAATAAACTATTTTGCATCCGAGATAATATTATGACAGCTTCGTAAGAAATTACGTTTGATATAAAAATAGTTACATTAGAGTGACCTTTTTCCCTTTTTGGAACCACAATTTGTCCCTTTTATGTAGCTTACAAATCGACGAATTTGTAATAATGTTTTTAACAGATATATAGAAACATCAATATAATTCGATGGAGTTTCTGTACAAACTCTTTAAAAGTGCATGCTTGTGTTTGAATTTTACTTTCTCAATTCTAATAGTGTTTTACAGTATACTTAGACATAGACCGTGCGTATGCACGGGTTGACGACTAGTATCACTAATACATCATCTCGAATAATCTAGTTATTAATGCATCATCAAATATTAACTAATACATCTCGAATATTATCATATAAGATCACTAATATTTCCTTCGATTGATTTTAAATATTTAAAATCGATCGAAGAAAACTACCAGGAAACTGATCAACACACATATCACTATTACTCAATATGCAACGGGTTGACTTGAGGTCTGTCGAGTCTTTCCTTCGTAAACTCTTATCTCGCTTATATGGTGGGCACTCCCTCTGATATTGCGACCGTTGGTGATGGTGGCTCCTCCATTCGTCCCGGAATGCATTACACCAGAATGTCTAGCACACGGAAACGAAGGAGAAGCGACCCCCACGACAACAGTCGGGATTCTTCCTCTCTCATATATATATATGTATATATATATATATGTATATATATATATATGTATATATATATATATGTATATATATATGGTGGACACTTTCCCTCACTGAAAGACACACAAGGAGCCGAAACAGACCTAAAGTCAACCCGTTTCATATATCGAGCAATGACATAGAAAAAATTCCCTATGTTTTGCCGGAATGACTCGCAAATCACAAGCACTGGATATTAACTAATACATCATCCCGAACAATCCAGTTAATGCATCATCAAATATTAACTAATACATCTCAAATATTATCATATAAGATCACTAATACAGATCGAATATCATAGAATCCAATGTGGAGGACGGTGAACTAGGTTCACTAGCGGTCTCTGAGTCGTCTGCGGTGGACACCCAAAGATAAGGAACCATCATGGGATCATAACTCGGGTGAGATCCCTGAAGAATCTGTCAGGTATTGTTGAACCTGGCGTCCAACACCGCCATGTAGCGACGGACGTGCTCGTCCTCCTCCCTGACACGGCGGTGTACCATCTCCGCGGGGGGGCGCTCCCTCCGCACCAAAAGTGGCCCACGTGACCACCACCATAGAAGCTCCGGGGCGACAACGAGACCTGGATTCCTCACCAACCTTCGAGCCCAGGAAGGTAGCACCTCCTAGTGCCAACTCGGTGGAGCCCAGTCCCGAACATGGCACCTATCAAGCAGGCTCTCGCGGACCACTCGACGACGAGGATGTGGGCCGGGCATCGTCGACGTCGAGACAAATTCCTATGAGAACGTTTTCTTATCGTTTAATCACTATTTTTTCATAAAACCAAGAATTTTCTGTAATCTAACATACACATACTAATTTTTCCTAAGACTCCTAATAATTAAACAAAACATAAAACAACTAAAACATAAACATGCATCATATAAAAATCAACATATATTTAAAAAATCCCATAGAGTAGGGGAGGCGGCGGCTCACAGCGGGGGCGGCGATGGGGAGGCGACGGGGCAGCGATAGGGGCGGGGCGGCGACAGAGAGGCGACGGGGACGGGGCGGTGACGGGGACAGCGGGGGAAGCGATGGGGGAGGGGCGGCGGGGGCGGTGACGGCGGCGATAGGGGAGGGCGGCGACGGGGGCGGTGACGGGGGCGGCGGGGGCGGTGACGGGGGCGGGGCGGCGACGGGGCCGACGGGGAGGCGACGGGGACGGGGAGGGCGATGAAACCTACGAAATTTGCTAAGTGCTCCTTATATAGAAGAAGCATTGGTCCTGGTTCGTGGCACCAACCGGGACCAATGCTGACCTTTAGTCCCGGTTGGCGCCACCAACCGGGACCAAAGGTCTCTTTTCGTTAGCCCAAAGGGTGGGAAACAGGGACCTTTTGGTCCCGGTTGGTGGCACCAACCGGGATGAAAGGGGCATTGGTCCTGGTGGTAGCCACCAACCAGGACCAAAGGTTCGTTTTCGTCAGCCTAAAGGGCGGGAAGCAGAGACCTTTGGTCCCGGTTGGTTCCACCAACCGCGACCAAAGGAAGGCATTGGTCCCGGCTAGTGGAACCAACCGGGACCAATGGCCTTGCACAGCGGTGTGGTGGGAGTTTAGTCCCGCCTCGCCAAGTGAAGGTTGCTCGAACCTGTTTATAAGCCTCACCGCGGCTGCTACATTGAGCTCCTCTCAAAGTGAAAATAGATGCCCTTATACGGAAAATTTGACCTAAGTTTCAAATGCTAGTATGTGCTTACTAGCACTTTGAATTTAGGTTGATTTTTTCCTATAAGCGCATATATTTTCACTTTTTTGCATATTAGAAGTTCTTAACAAAAAATAATTTATTAATATTCTTTTTTCTATTAAAGTTTTTCTTCATTCAATATGCACCATTCAAAGCCACATCATCCCTTTTCAACCCTTTTCAGACTTCATTTGCTATTTTTCATGCATTTCATCATTTATTTTGAGCTAAAATGACCCTAAATTGAAAATCACTTTGAATGAACTCTGAAAAGGTTGAAATTTGGCATGGTATCATCATTTCCCCCACATAGCATGTGTTAAAAAGTTGAGAGGGTTACGGCAAAAACTGGATGCATTTCATGTACAAAATGGACACTCTCTTTCGGAGTATCATGGTTTCGGACGAAATCTCATCTATTACAACGGGATTTCATTTTTTTGAACTTATTTGAACTCCATACTTTTTGTGTGTTCAAAATGCACCATTCAAAGCCACATCATCAATTTTCAACCCTTTCTGACTTCATTTGGTATTTTTCATGCACTTACTGATTTTTTTGAGCTAAATAACCCTGAAATTGAAAAGCACTTCAAATGAACTCTGAAAAGGTTGAAAGTTGGCATGGTATCATCATTTCACCCACATAGCATGTTATAAAAAGTTGAGAGGGTTACGGCAAAAACTGGATGCACTTCGTGTACAAAACGGACAATCTCTTTCGAAGTATAAGGGTTTTGGACGAAAACTCATGTGTTAGAAAAGGCATTTCATTTCTTCACATGTAATTGAAATGTTACTGAGAGCAGGCCAATCGTTGAATGTTACAAACAACAATGCATGTAAGTCAAATTCCTCCCCTTCGTTCTCATCCCACACACGCACACCTCTTCCATTCCATAGCTGTAAAAGTTCATCAACTAATGGCCTTAGGTACACATCAATGTCATTGCCGGGTTGCTTAGGGACTTGGATGAGCATTGGCATCATAATGAACTTCTGCTTAATGCACAACCAAGGAGGAAGGTTATACATACATAGAGTCACAGGCCATGTGCTATGCTTGCTGCTCTGATCCCCAAAAGGATTAACGCTATCTGCACTTAAACCAAACCATACGTTCCTTGGGTCACCTGTAAAGTCGCTCCACTTTCTCTCGATCTTTCTCCACCGCGACCCGTCAACGGGTGCTCTCAACTTCCCGTCTTTCTTATGGTCCTCTTTGTGCCATCGCATCGACTTGGCATGCTCTTTGTTTCTAAACAGACGTTTCAACCGTGGTATTATAGGAGCATACCACATCACTTTGGTAGGAACCCTCTTCCTTTGGCGCTCGCTGTCAACATCACCAGGGTCATCTCGTCTGATCTTATATCGCAATGCACCGCATACTGAGCATGCTTTCAAATCCTCATACGCACCGCGGTAGAGGATGCAGTCATTAGGGCATGCATGTATCATCTGCACCTCCAATCCTAGAGGGCATACAACCTTCTTTGCTGCGTAAGTACTGTCGGGCAATTAATTATCCTTTGGAAGCTTGTTCTTCAATAATTTTAGTAGATTCTCAAATCCTTTGCCAGGTACACCATTCTCTGCCTTCCACTGCAGCAATTCTAGTGTGGTACCGAGCTTTGTGTTGCCATCTTCGCAATTGGGGTACAACCCTTTTTTGTGATCCTCTAGCATGCGATCGAACTTCAACTTCTCCTTTTCACTTTCGCATTGTCTCTTTGCATCAACAATGACCCGGCAAAGATCAGCATCGGGCACATCATCTGGTTCCTCCTGATCTTCATCTTCCCCGTTGCAGCATCACCGTATTCAGGAGGCACATAGTTGTCATCATCCTCTTCTTCTTCGTTGTCTTCCATCATAACCCCTCTTTCTCCGTGCTTGGTCTAAACATTATAGTGTGGCATAAAACCATTCTCAAGCAGGTGGAAGTGAAGGGTTTTAGAGTTGGAGAAAGCCTTCGTATTCTCATAGACAGTACATGGACAATGAATAAAACAATTCTGCTTGTTTGCCTCGGCCGCTTCGAGAAAATTATGCAGGCCCTTAATATACTCGAAGGTGCGTCGGTCACCGTACATCCATTGCCGGTTCATCTGCGTGCGTTATATAATAAAATGTATTAAAAACCATTACAACATGAATACAAAAGTGACCAAATTGATAGAAATTCATCATCACATTAAAGCCAAAGTACAATAGTGACCAAAATAAATACAATAATAAAAGTAAGAAAATTACACCAGTATCTATCTAAATCATACAAGTAAAAACTTTTTTATTTTAGAAAGAAGATAAGAAGAAGAGGCTAACCGCGATGGTGTCGGCACTAAGATGGGCGCGGGCGATCGACGGTAGTGAGGACGCGGACGGGACAGGACGGACCGCAAAACCTAGACAAATCTTGAGTAAAATGGAGCTTCGAAAAGGAACTTCGAGAGGAGAAAGCTTAAATGTGGCTTGGGCATTTCATCAAACACCTCATGTGCATAGGAGGTGAGCTAGAGCACCACAAATCTCTTCCCTCGCCGGCCAAAAAAACAGAGCAGTGTGGAGTGCTCTGCCCGCCGGCGAGGGGGTATATATAGGCATCTCATTGGTCCTGGTTCGTGGATGGAACCGGGACTAAAGGACCCCCTTCGGTACCGGTTCCAGACACGAACCGGGACCAATGGTTGTGGGCTAGGAGCAAGGCACAATGGTCCTGGTTCGTGTCTGGAACCGGGACCAAAGGTGTCCGACGAACCGGGACCAATGCCCCACGTGACCCAGCTGCCCCATGGCCTCACGAACCGGGACCATTGCCCCCATTGGTCCCGGTTCGTGACTGAATCGAGACTAATGGGCTGGCCTGCCTTGGACCAAAGCTCTGTTTTCTACTAGTGATCATTCCAATGCTATCCTGGTAACAAGTATCTAATTCACGCATACATTTCTTGCATTCAACCTTGTGTAGGTTGCATCATGGCATGAATTTATTGATTTGTTCTTGTGATGCTTGTTTCCTTTCTCAGGGCATACAACAATGGTCTACTATTGCTACTTTTGATGTCTTTGATGCTCGTGTGTGGTTGGAGTTCATTTATATACACTAAGATAATATTAAGTCATATGCTATACCTTTCAAGCAACGGTCTTGTTGGTATATTTATGACTTCCTTTTGAATATCTTGTTCCTCCCATGTGTAATTATTTCGCATGTACATCCTTCTTTGTGGATATATATCATCATGATTGTCTTCTACTTAGAATCTTTTACACATGACAAAAATTACATCTCTAGTTGATATCCTATTCTTTCACGTCCACCGTAGCATATCCCTTTTTATTTCCTTGGTGGTTTCGTGAAAGGATTTATCTTGAGTGTGGATCGTATATCCTTGTATCTTAATGCACTCTTTGGTGATGAAGATCATTTTCCTTATGCTTGTCTTGGCGAGGGTTTTACCATTTTGATTGGTATCCCTTGTCTTGAGAAAGCTATTATTTCATATCTTCACCATCGGTTGTCACAAGATTTGGATTTTAATTTTCTTATCAGTAAGCTTGTGAACCCATTTTCTAGTAGTGTGTGTGGGGGAAGGATATGTCTTGCACTTTGTGCCTCATTTCATCAAGACTATGTTGATTCTTAATACTCATCCTTATATTAGCCTTATCAAGTTCTTTGCCAAGACTCACACAGATCATTTTTGTTGAGCCTATTCTTAAGTTGGCTCGTTCATGTTGCTCAACCATATGTTTGTTGCAAGTGTTATGCATTATTTCATATCTATGCTCACTTGCACATGTTATGTGTTTTTATTGATTTTGGGGGGAGTGATGATCCTATTTTGTGCACTTGTATCTAAATACAAAAATTTTAAATAGTGCACAAATCATGAGGAGATTCTCTAGTTGCTTTTAAAACACTCCTTTGACCATATCATAGTATCTTTTATTAATGTGGCTCGTTGGATCACATGATTGTTTGGTCCAATAGGTATCTTTTGATTGCTTGCTTCACTCTTTGGTATGTCTTTATGCCATACAATCCTTTTTGCAATCTTTGGATCCTCAATATAGTTTGTCTTCCTCTAACTACTTATCACTGTATATGTGTATTTCATTGCACTCATATTTTGAGAAATAAACACTTTTTGGAGGAACGCCTATTATATTGGCTTTTTAAGTTTTTCGTCCATTTTGGCAATCGATGCCAATGGGGGAGAAGTTTAGAGAGTTTAGTTCAGAGAAGGTTAGAGAGTTTTGCTTTTCTTGCTTAAGCATTTGCATCTCATACCCATCCATTATTGCTTTGCATGCGTGTGTGCTTCATTGTGCTTATTTCCTTATATAAACTCTCTTGAAAGTGATTGTCATCCATTACCAAAATGGGGGAGATTGTTAGAGCATATTGCTCCTTGTGTGGTTTTTGTAATTGATGACAATCCCTATGGACTATTGGTTGCTTTGAGTTTTATTTCAAGGATTTGTCCATAGGCATTTCTTGAAGTCCATTTGTTGGTTTCAAGGATATTATGTGATGATGAAGGTGTTATTCAAGGATTTACCAAAGATTGGTCATGTGAGTGTTGAGCTTATTGCAAGCATGTCTTGAAGAAGAAAATTGTGGGAACATTCATGTTTATCTTCAAGACATCATCCTTATGAAGAGAGAAGATAAGATAAAAGGTTGATCAAGACTAAATACAAAGGGTGAATCAAGTTGATCAACACACAAAGCGTATATAATGTACCAAGAGGTATCAAGTGATTCAATGGTATGGTAAGCATTGTCCATTACACTTTGTGTACTAACCCATAGTCTATGTGATAGTTCTGTGTGGGGTTACATATGTGTCCATGGGATTGCGTCAAAAGAAATATCTCATATAGCCCATGGAGGATGACATCAAGTGGTGATTGACATGAAGTTTGCGGTGTGCAAGTTCAAGTGGAGCATCATGAATAGATCATCCTTGAAGCTTGTTGTCCTTTGTGGTGACTATGGACTTGTGAACATGTGCCGAAGAGTGGCTCACCCATAGTAGAGTATGAGTAGCAACCTACTAGTCTTCACCGAGCCAACGCAATCAAGAAAGGTGGTCCATCTTGAGGAGGACAAGATCGTCATCATCTAGCTCAAGTGGATAATGTGCAAGGTAAAGGTTTTCCCTTGATAGGTTTTCTATTTTACCGGTCTCATGGTGGTAGTTGGGAGACCGGATTATAGGATCGATTGCCGTACTATCAAGGGGGGATCTCAAGTGAGTAGCTTGATCATATCGTTCGTTGAGAGCTCAAACCATTTGCATCCTTGCATCATCTTTCTTGGTCCTTGTTTGGCTTTTCGCTTTGGGAGTTTTGGAGCTAATGGTCTTCGTCGTGATAAGCTCAAGCTCATCAAAAACGGTTTTCATATGTATCATATTTGTGTTTTCGGTGTTGGAGATTTTGCTGGATAATTCTTGGGAAGGTCATCTTCCTTATCCTATTGACATTTAGTATCCATTGCTTGATAGTAATTGTCATCATCTATCCAACAAGCTTGAGTTTGCTCATTTCGGAGTGTGTATGCGGAAATTATGGCGGTTTTGGTTTTGCTTGGGATGGAGTACTACTTTAAGCAATAGTAGAGAGCGCTAGTACCCCTCGAGCGGTAGTACCTCTCCCCCGAGCAGTATTACCTCTTAGGCGGTACTTCTGCCGACCATTACCGCTTCCACTCCCCCTTATTTTATGCTTCTGGTGCCCAATCTGCTTGAGCGGTAGTCAAGCGGTACTACCTCTCCACCGAGTGGTAGTACCTCTAAAGTGGTACTACCTCTCCCCTGAGTGGTAGTAACTCTCAAGTGGTACTACCTCTCCCTCGAGCGATACTACCTCTCTGGCAGAATTACCACTCATGTTTTTCTATCTCGTTGGGCTGTTTTGACTACGCTAAGTGGTAGTACCGCTCCCCCAAGCGGTAGTACCGCTTGAGCAAGACTTGTGGGCATAACCGTTGTATTCAGAGGGGCCTTCTTCCCCGATGGTTCCCATCTCTTGAGCTCGTGTTCTTCCCCCATTGTCGATCTTCTTCGAGCTTGCTAACTCTCAATCCCTCCAATATTCTTGCTAGTTCTTGAGGGAAAAGAGAGAGAGTATCAAGATCCACATTTCCACCAACCAATTTCTCCTCTATGTCAGGGGAACCCTTTGGATCTAGATCTTGGAGTTCTTTGTGAGCTCCTTGTTCTTGCGCTCATATTCCTCCATAGCTTTTGTTGTTGTTGTGGAGTTTGGGAGTGAGGGACTTCACGTCTTTATGTGTTCTTGCCATTGCATTACTTGCGTCAGTTTGAGTTCTCCACGGAGATATGTGGAAGTGAAAAGTTGAGAAGCTTATTACTCTTGGGTGATGGTACCCTAGAGCCTTTTCCTCTTGGGTGCTTTGGTGCCCTAGACGGTTGGTGGTGCCTCAGAGCTCAATCATTGTGGTGTAAAGCTCTGGACAAGCGTCGGGGTCTCCAATTAGGTTGTGGAGATTACCCCGAGCATTTGAGGTCACCTTGGAACAACAATCCATTGTGGTGAAGCTTCGTGGTGTCGTTGGGAGCCTCCAATTAAGTTGTCGATATTGTGCCAACCTTGTTTGTACGTGTTCGGTGACCGCCATTAATAGTCCCTTAGTGGAATCATGACATCTTACATTGTGCGAGGGCATGAGGATATTACATCGACCCTAGTGGCTTCTTGGGGAGCATTGTGCCTCCGCACCACTCCAAACGGATATTAGCATCCGCAAGGGTGTGAACTTCGGGATACATCATCGTCTCTGTGTGCCTCGGTTATCTCTTACGGTCTTACCTGATCCCTTTACTTATGTACTTTACTTTGTGATAGCCATACTTATTCGTGTTATATATCTTGCTATCACTTAGTTGTTCATCTTTCTTACCATAATTTGTTGGTGTACATAGGTGAGCCTATTTGTTTTTGGTTTTGTGCTTGACTATTTAAACGCTAGTTTTATTTCGCATTTGTTCAAGCCTAAGCCATAATTATTTTAATGTGCCTATTCACCCCCCTCTAGGTGACATCCACGTCCTTTAAACAAGATTATCTCCAAAATGTTAGCGGCGCGTTTAAAGATTCTTTTGCCCGATATTATTAGCCCGACTCTGAGTGCTTTTGTGCTTGGAAGAATGATTAGACAATGTTCTTGTGGCCTATGAGAGTTTTCATACTATTAAAAATAAGAGAGAGTGAAAGAAGGGCTCATGCACTATCAAATTTGATATGCATAAGGGTTATGATCGGGTTGAGTGGCCTTTTTTGAAGGGAAATATGTTGAAACTTGGGTTCCTAGAGAGATGGGTCAATCTTATTATGCAGTGTGTCTCCATTGTCGAATACAAGGCCCAGATTAATAATGAAGAGAGTGAGAGATTGAAGCCTACAAGAGGCTTAAGACACGGATATTCGTTATCCCCTGATAATCCCCAAGTGTAAGGAATCATCGTAGCAATTTTCAAAGGTGAAAGTGATAAGTATGCAGTGTCGAACCCACAAGGAGCTAAAGGTAAGATCAATATTCTCTCAAGTCCTATCTGTCATCGATACGACTCTACGTACACCGAACGTTTGCTTCCATCTAGAAACGAGAAATAAAACTACGTTTTGGGTATGAAGACGATAGCTTTGCATTATATAGAAGAACTAAAATATAAAAATAAGTGTTGTTATCATAATATTACAATATATTACAAATAGCGAGTGTGGAATAATGATGGGTCCGTGTGCAGAATTATCTTAGGCAATTGTTAACAAGATCGAAAATCATTATTGCAATTTTATATGAGGGAGAGGCATAAGCTAACATATTTTCTCTACTTGGATCATATGCACTTATGATTGGAACTCTAGCAAACATTCGCAACTACTAAAGATCATTAAGGTAAAACCCAACCATCTATACTTCAACTAATTGGGCATTCTCAAGAAATTCCCACGTTAATCAGTAATTAAGAGTCGTTAATATGGTGAGACAGAATTATTACGGTGTAGATTGACTGAGGCAATTTTTTTGTTTTGCATGTAAACCTTTTACGGTTGGACTCTATTAGATGAAAAGTGAGATCAAGATGATTGGTTTTTGAGTGGAGTCCCAAGGGCACCGTCTAATTATCAATATCTGTCTATGCCCGACCTCATGTGCAAAAATAACTTTTTTTTCTACCCGACCTCTCTCTTCTATCTGTCTCCATGTTACAACGTTGTGGTTCTCCACGACTTCTATCTCTAGGCTAGGGGCTGCTGCCATGGCTAGCTTTCCTCCTTCGATTTTTTTGTTCTCTCACGATCTAATGGATTTTTCTTTGTTAGAGTTGAAGTGGACGATCTATAAGGAATAAGGATACTGTATATGTGCATGTAAGGTCAATCGAGCCAGCTTTCCTCCTACGCCTCTTTTCTCTCCCACAATCTCATGAGATTTTTTGTTGTGCATGTAAGGTCAACTGAGCCAGCTTTCCTCCTACGCCTATTTTCTCTCCTACAATCTAATGAGATTTTTTGTTTTTGTTTTTGGTCGATTTGAAGTTCACGTTCGGTCAGGAAGCTGTATCCAGGATGTTCCGGGCAATTGAGCCACCGTTCCTGCTCTTTTCTCTCCCACGTTCTAATGGTATTTTTTTAAGAGTTCAAGTGTACGTTAGATCAGAAGGATGTGTACGTGCATGTTCAGGACCTTCAGCTCAATCGATCAAGCTTTCTACGTGTACATCTCAGCGAGGGACTACATGCTAGCGCGTAGGGAAGGTAACAATGCAAATTGCGCCATCGCTGCCAGTGATGTGCAAGCAGTGCGACTTAGAGTATATTACCTTCACTGGTGCAGCAACCTACTAGGTTGTCGGTTACCGCGTTCCTTTAATCTAGATTGAGGCCGCCGCTACATCTTGGCTGGCGCAGGGGAACTTTATTCAGCTGTCATTGTTGTACTCTCCTGCAGCTCACCACCTAGGATTCGCCCGTAGGTCTATCCATGTGATGCTACAGAACCATGGTAGGCTGCTGGACTAGCTATTCACCGTCGTGACACCATGGGATGACTGTACGCCGACCTCTCCCATCGTCAGCGAGCGCGGCTGCATGATCTCAGCGTCAGGCGGCCACAAATTAAAACAGCATGCTTGGCTGCACAAGACGTACATGCTTGGGGTTATTCTGCTAAGACATATAAGTATATGATCTAGCTTCGGATGCAAGCTAATGGATCGATTCTGTTCAAGGCTAGCTAACTTTCAATCGTCCGAAAACACGTAATGAATTTCATGAGCAGCTCGGCTCATGCTTTTGTACGGCAGCAAAACGCACATGTGCCAACATGTCGATGACTACGCGTTCGTCTGCACTCCGGTGTCGGTCAGGTCCACTGGAAAGACAATACGCCGGCCTCGGCCTCGGGCATGCTCTCGGTGCACTGCATGCACCCATGCAAATTCAGAGTATGTTCTTTAATTTCTCATCTTTTTTTTTTAATTTTAATTTCTCATCTTCGATTCCTTTGTTGCCATATGTATAAATTTGCTAACTGCATGTATATGGGATATATATCCACAATAAGCAAAAGAATTGCTCGCATATAGGCTGCCACATGGGTAATAACATGAATGTTGATCTATCATGATCTATTTTTAATACCTTGATTTTGTTTTCAGAAGTTTTCAGAGTAGTTTCATCATTACAGACTAAAACAAATTTTTGTTGTTGTTGTGGCTGCTGGATTTCTCCATCATAGCAAGAAGAGGAAGTTAACAAGTGATCAAGTCAGGTTTATGCATTGATGCCTGTGACATGTGCAAACATTAATATTTTTTCTAATGGTTGATTGCATGTTTTTAAATGAAAAAAATTATGCAATGAAATTAGATGACCTAGCAAGCATAACTTACAGGACGATTGAAATCTTCTTTACATGCAAATGGTAGAGGAATAAAGTTGCCTATATCAACCAAATTACACATCAAAGTTTTTGATGACCATGTAGTTGATCTGCACAATTTGTTGTATACGCCTTCACTAATTAATTATATTGTAATCCTTATAGTTGATGTTTACTATTTTATTTAAAGGTATAATCAGATCCTTTGATGTACTTTAGGAATACATGAGGTGTTCGTGTCATATCTACCTAGGAAATAGAGAAAAGTAATACAGGTCAAAGCTTCTCTAATGTTGATCTATAGAATCATATATTTTTATAATTAATTATAATCCAACAATGTAATTATGCAATAAAATCTTCTACGCATAGCATAGGTAGTTAACTTAATTTAACCAGCGTCCTTCCATGTATGTCCATGCGACGATGTTGAAGGTTGTTGCTCGAGATTTTTACGTGGTGTAAAAATGTACGTAGTGGTTCTGTTCCGTAAGTTGTGTACTAATGAAAATTTGTGTATGGTTCATTATTCATACGTACATGCTTATTTCCAAATCTTACTTTTGTTAGTAAAAACTGGTGCACATTTTTTCACATACTTGATGTAAGAATTTTGACACATAACATAGTTGGCTGATGGTGATCGGCCACCATGATCTCACATTTCAATTATGGCTATATTGCGATACAAGTATAGTACTCGCATCCCGGTTCATATCTTTTCTTTTTCATATTAATCGAGTTTAGGTCACTTTGATAATTAGATTTATCAAATGAATCTACACATTGGTTAGTTTTATCACCTTACTAGAGTTATATTTTTTAATACATCTTTGGTTCTGCGAGGATGCGGTTATGTCAATAAACTTCCAAGCTATTAGTTACATCAACATGATTAAGCCTGGGTTTGCCATTTGCCTTGCCGGTTTTGGTCTATGTTGTTGTTATTTTACCCGCTTTTCGTACTTTCATTGTCAGTTTTCCATGGTCGGTTATAAAGTAACCACAAGACATCACTATTTATCAACTAAAAACTGAGCATAAAAGAATACATCAAAGATTCAAATTATTTGCATCCTTTTTATTGCAGAATTACGAAGGATCGATGGAATATTATTTATGTTTGCTACACATGATGAAATCTATTAGACAACATTAAAAATTTCAACAACGCTTCAATTTTCCAACATATTTCATGTTCCCAAAAACTCAAGTACAAACTATTTATGTATAATGCTAGCCCGTGCAATGAACGGGTTGGCGATTAGTAGCATTAAAGTATCAAGTCCCCTTTATTCCATACGCAACAACCCCGTTACTCGGGTTCATGCTTCTGTCACTCAAGCAACCCGCTATAAGCGAAACATGAACGTATTGCAACACCCTACAGTGGGAATCCTTCATGTGTGCGTGGCACGAAAGGCACCATAGGACAGCACCAAAATAAACATACAACTGAAACCAATCTATATCATCAATCAACACAAAGGACAAAAGAAATCTACTCAAAACATCATAGGATGGCAACACGTCATTGGATCATAATATGTGGCATAAAGCACCATGTTCAAGAAGGTGATTACAGCGGGGTGCGGGAGAGTGGACCGGTAAAAGGATATGAGGATGGTGATGAAGAAGGTGATGTTGATGAACACGATCACCGCGGTGATGGTTCCTCTGGTGGCACCCCAGCCTTGTGCTTCCTCCTCCATGGCCTCCCCCTCTGTGGGGAGAGGTTCTCCTTCCGGTCCTTGGCCTCCATGGTGTTGATGGCCCCTCCGGGACGATGAAGATGGCCTTCAGTGATGGTGACACCCTTCGGCAGGGTGCCGGAGAGGGCCAAGATTGGTTTTTCATGGCTCTGGAGGTGTGTGGCGGCGGAACTCCCGGTCTAGGTTTCTTTTCGGTGGTTTCTGGATTTATAGGAATTTTTGGCATCGATCTCACATCATGGGGGGGCACGAGGCGGTGACAAGCCTGCTAGGCGCGGCCACCCCTCCTGGCCGCATCTAGTAGGCTTGTCGCCTCCTCATGGCTCTTCTAGCCCAGCTCCAATGCTTCGGGGGTCTATTTTGGTCCACAAAAAATCATATTAAATTTTCAGCCCATTCCGAGAACTTTTATTTCTGCACAAAAAACGACACCATGGTAATTCTGCTGAAAACAGCGTCAGTCCGGGTGATTTTTTTTCAAAAATACGGCCGATTTTGTACCAAATTCGAAAACCGTGTGTCCAATTGAAAAAAAAGAAATGGTACCCCGTCGGCCTCTGGTGGGCCGAAGAGGTGTCCGTTGGCCAGCGGTAGGCCGAAGAGGGGCCCGTCGGCCACCCCTAGGCCGAAGAGAGGCTCGTCGGGCTCTGGCAGGCTGAAGAGTGGCCTGTCGGCCTCTGGCTAGCCGAAGAGGATTGGTCGGCCTGTAGGCGGCCGATGGGCCCCTGGATAAGGCCGACCACTCCTTTCTTTGTCCTCTGACCACTCCTTTCACCCTCCCCAGCTCCACCTCCCACTCCCGTTGCTCCCTGGTGCTTCTACCCCGCACCGATCTCTGCGCTCATCCACCCATTTTCCTATCCAACCCGCGTAAACAATAGATCAGGGTTCTCTCCATAGGCCTACAGTATTATTTTTGCGTCCAACACAATCAAATATCAACTTTCAACTCGGTTGTGGATTCAGTTCTTATTGGTCACCGTTTGTTTGCAGGTAAATGGCTTGCCCATTTTGTCGAGCTCTAGGTGGTCCTTGTTCTTCCTTTGATTCTTCTGCGTCTATATTCACTGTGGTGCTGGATCGTCGATGTTCAAGGCATGTTGTAAGATTCTGTATCTTGTTTATTTAACTATGGCATATGGTTGATGTTGTTTTGGTTGGAATGTATTTGAATGCCTTTATTTATATGATTATGATGCCTGCTTCCATTCTTGTTGTAGTATGTTTCGTGCAGTGTTAGATCACATCTTGCTTGGTACATTGAGGGGTGCATAGCTTTAGCTATTCGGAGGGGTGACACAGATATTGATCTTGCTCTTCACAACAGTGAGGGTAACTTATACCATGTTCTGTTTAGACATGGTCGGATGAGCAGTAAATTCCACGGTTCTTCGTGGGAGGAACTTGTGAATGATTATGGTCTCCGTCATCGTGACATGATGACTGTTAGGCTTGAGAACTATGGAACTATGATTGGTGTCAATTTTCATTGGGATGGTATTATGTTATTCCCTTTACCCTTTGCTGGTAAGTTATTTGTTTGACTTATTTTCAGTTTTGTTTCAGCTTATACATTTTGCTGTTCTGCTTAGTTTGTGAAATTATTTTTTTGTAGCTCTTGAGGATCCGAGTGAAACTCAGAGGGAACTTGTTCACAGCTGTTTTTATAGTCGTGGTGTCACTCCGAATTATCATCAAATGTATGTCATGTCACGATAGCTCTTTGATGACAACTACATATTGTGTACTCCTTTTGTTCATAGAATGGATTCCATGAATGTTATTTCTCAACATATGGTGAGATTTGGTTTCGGGTATTGTTTCTTTATTTGTTCTTTGCTCGAGCATACTGTTTTAAATTTGTAAGCTGAATATCATATAACTTGATGTTTCAGTCAGGTTATTCCTAGCATGGTTTCGGTAATTTTCTTCTAGCATCGTCTATTGAAGTCAAAAATTTGGTGCTCATAACCTTCAAAGAGCGTGATCAGGAGAAAGCTGACAGGTGGATTTTTTACCACCAGTGGGTCAACAGGCCCTCTTCGGCCGCCCGCAAGCCGACCGGTCCCCCTTCGGCCTCCCGCCGGTCGACAGGCCCCTCTTCGGCCCACCAGAGGCCGATGGGGTACCATTTGTAAATTTTTTTCAATTTGGGCATACGGTTTTCGAATTTGGTACAAAATAGGTCGTACTTTTGAAAAAAAATCAGTTCGGGTTAGTTCTAATAAAATCATACCAAAATCATATAGAATTGTTTTAAACATGGCATGAATACTTCATAAATTATAGATACGTTGGAGACGTATCAGCATCCCCAAGCTTAATTCATGCTCGTCTTCGAGTAGGTAAATGATAAAAGGAATAATTTATAAAGTGTGAATGCTCAACTATCATGATGAAGTAACAAGCTATTCACATGTAACAAGATAATTCCAAACACTTTTTCTAGCGTCATTATATATCGTAAACAGTAGCTCATCTCATAAAACTTCTCATGATGAAGTACCAAGCTATTCACATGTTAAAGTATAGACCATAATGTTCCTTGAAAGCTAACAAACCATGCTTTCAGTCACCAAGCAATTGCAATTCATCTTATTTTTAGGAAGGGTCTATGTAAGAGCTTTGATTTAGAAAATTTCACATACTCAACTATCATATAGTCTTCCATGATTGCTAACTCTCAAAGCATATTTTTAGAGCAAATGGCATCCGTCGAACACA
This sequence comes from Hordeum marinum, assembly GCA_022496015.1. Classification (NCBI taxonomy): domain Eukaryota; kingdom Viridiplantae; phylum Streptophyta; class Magnoliopsida; order Poales; family Poaceae; genus Hordeum; species Hordeum marinum. The sequence goes on from CM039678.1 coordinate 118,372,591, forward strand.
GAGAAAGATAAGGGCTTAGAGTTTCGCCTCCCAACTTATTTATCATATAGATAATTGTCAACAATAATAATTCATGATCAAATATATTTGCATGGACATATATGATTGGATCTTTCCCCACCACATGCTACTTGCCAAGAGAAAATGCGAAATATAGGAAGTGGTGAAGATCACCATGACTCTTGTATAAAGGTAAGTACTAGAAAGTAAAACATAGGCCCTTCGTAGAGGGAAGCATGGCTTGTCATGCGCTTTTTGTTGTTGGACATGCAAACTCTTAATGCAAAACAACGTCACATTGTATTGCCCTTTGTGATAGCAACCTTTATTATGCAGTCCGTCGCTTTTACTTTTTTACCATCGCAAGTTCGTACAACGTGTATTTTCTCTTACAATAAAAGATCTTACATATTTAGGAGCAATTTTTATTGCTTTTTGCACCGATGACAACTTACTTGAAGGATCTTATTCAATCCATAGGTAGGTATAGTGGACTCTCATGGAAAAATTGGTTTAAGGGTGTTTGGATGCACAAGTAGTATTTTTACTTGGTGCGGAAGTTTTGGCTAGTATGAGGTGGATGCAAGCACCACATGTTGGACGATCCAAAACAATATATCTACTATACAAATATACCCAAGCATAACTCATTACGTTGTCTTCCTTGTCCAAATTCAACTAATTTCATCTAATTTGAAAATAATTAATGGGTATTCACAATCATAAAAGATGTCCAAGATAGTATATTTATATGTGAAATCTCTCTTCCTTCAATATTCTTTCATGAATTGTTCAAGTGACCAACGCGGTGTTTGCTCACTTCCAATAAATTTCACCACCTATACTTATTGTGTGTAAAGTCATTACTCGCCATGGGATAAGTATATGAAGCATTTTTAATTTCAGATTTATGATACTCAATTCATTCAACCATTTACTCATAGGATATAAGTGAAGCACAAGAGTGAATGACAAACTACTCCAAAGAGATATAAGTGAAGATCAATGCATAGTCAATTAGTTAAATAGCCATGTGAGGACTCTCTCTTATTCAAAATTTCAGATTCAATTATTTTATTGAAATAGCAAAAAAATAAAAATGGCACTCCAATAATGGCATGCTCATGTGAACGAGTAAAAATTTAGGCTCAACATAGGCTAACCGATAATTGTTGATGAAGAGAAGTGGCATGCGTAGCATCCCCAAGCTTAGCTACTTGAGAGTTCTTGAAATATTTTCTTCGGGCGCCTTGGGCATCCCCAAGCTTGAGCTTTTTTATCTTTTCAATCCTCTCATATCCTAGTTTCACCTATTCTCAAAAACTTCATCCACACAAAACTCAAAAAGAACTCGTGAGATAGGTTAGTACACATAAGATCAAATCAACACTTCATGTACTGCCAAGACAAGTTGCACAATAATTTTCAAACATTAAGTACTGTATACTATCATTTCCACAATTTATATCTACCAATATAGGCTATGGAAATTATAGGATAAGTAGATAACAAAACTATGAAAGTAATCTGTGTAAACAGAACAATCTGTAGTAATTTATTAAACCAGTGTACCTATGTAACTCTAAAAATTATGAAAATTCAGGAAATTCTAAGGAATTTATATTAGAACACTCTGTAATAATTTCAGAAACTTTCCACATACCAGTAAAATATGAAAATTCAAACACTACAAAAAAAGTTTCTGTTTTTTACATAGCGCACATCAAACATGCAATGCAAGCATCCTAAGGAAATTCTTGGAACTTTTTATTGAAAAACAAGATTATAAATAACATCTTACAGACAAAAACAAAATAAAATGACGATCCAAGAAAAACTCATATTATGTGAAGAATAAAAATATAGCTCTAAGTAAGATATACCGATAATGTTGAGGACTAAAGAGGGGATGCCTTTGGGGGCATCCCCAAGCTTAGACGCTGGAGTGTTCCTTTAATATTACCTTGGGAGTGCCTTGGGCATCCCCAAGCTTGGGTTCTTGTCACTTCTTATTCCCCTAATATTGGTATCTCACCCAAAACTTGAAAACTTCAATCACACAAAACTTAATGGAACTTCTTGAGAAGGGTTAGTGTAATAAAGATAAATCATTCACTTAGGTACTGTCAATACAAGATTCATAATTTTTACCCCATTATACCTACTATATTATATCATTCCCATAATTTATATTACTCAATATAAGCCATAGGAACACTTGAAAAGCAAACAATGCATGCAAAATAGAATATGTCAAAAACAGAACAGTCTGTAAAGATCTGAATTATCACAAAACTTTACCAACTCCAAAAATTCTGAAAAATCCGGACGTATCACAGAATTCGCACAGAAATGTTGTGTAAAAATGTCAGAATTTTTTGCATCTCCAGAAAAATTGGATAATTCATATACTGGACGCAAAACTTTCTGTTTTTGCACAGAATCAAACAAGCAAGTATCCACACTATCCCAAAGGCTTTACTTGTGACTTTACTGAAATAAAAGGCACACAACATGATTACTATGGTAGCTTAATCATGTGAATACATCAAAATAGAAATTAAAAGTGTTGGGTTGTCTCCCAACAAGTGCTTTTATTTAATGCCTTTTTAGCTAGGCATGATATTTCAATGATACTCTTCCAAGCCAAATTCCGATGATCATTATATTCATACTCTAAAAATATAAGTGAGGCTCATAGAGAATTTTACAACTAATATATATTAACCAATATCCAAGCTCAGAATTTATAAGTGAAGCACACGAAGCATTCTATAAATCCATACTCAAAGGTTTAAGTGAAGCATAGAGAGCATTCTACAAATCCATCAAGGACTATCTCATACTAGAAGGGAGCATAAAGTAAAAGACAAACATTAAAGACACATATCATGTGAACAAAACAAGAACCGAGGCATACTGATAATTGTTGAAGAATAAAGATTGGTTGCCTTCCGGGAAATCCCCAAGCTTAGGTGCTTGAGTCTTCTTGAAATATTTAGTTGGGGTGCCTTCGGCATCCCCAAACTTGAAATCTTGTCTCTCCGTATTCGTCTTATATCGATACCTCCTCGATCTTCGAACACTTCATTCACACAAAACTTAACAAAACCCTCGTCAGATCCCTTAGTATAATACAACAAATTACTACTTTAAGTACTATTGTGAACTCATTCCAAATTCATATTAGCATTATATATATTGTAGTGCAACTTCACCATGGTTCATACCCCCCGATACAAGCCATAGATTCATCAAAATAAGAGAACAATGTATAGAAAACAGAATCTGTCAAAAATAGGACAGTCCGTAGTAATCTGGACACTTCGTATACTTGTGTAACTCACAAAATTCTGAAAATTTAGGACAAATTTTAAAAAATTTCATAGAAGTACTATGTGAAAATTTCAGAAACTTTTGACGTTCCAGTAAAAAATGTAAATTCAGGCACTACAGCCAAAGTTTCTGTTCTTGCACTGCACAGACCAAACAAGCAATCTAATCATCCTAAAAGCAAATCTAGGCACATTATTTTTATAATACAATGCATATATAAAAGGTGATAATTATTTTTCAGAAGCTTCCATGAAAAATTCTACATTGTTTCCATGAGCATGAACACAAGTGTTCAAGGTCGACCCTCACTTCTCCAATGCACAACCTTCCAATCACTTTTCTTTTTGAAAAACTTCGTAGGCAAAAGGGGCAAGTAACTCTTTTTGTATTTTTCATTATTATTTTTTGTTTGTTTCTCCCACAACTATAGAAAGTAAAAAGGACAAACAAAATCTATTAAGTGAAGAAAGCAAACAAGCATACACGATAATATCAACCCCATGCTATTGCTCCCCAGCAACGGCGCCAGAAAAGAGCTTGATCATCCCCAAGTGCAAGGAATCATCGTAGCAATTTCTAGAGGTGGAAGTGATAAGTATGGAGTGTCGAATCCACAAGGAGCTAAAGGTAAAATCAATATTCTCTCAAGTCCTATCTGCCACCGATACGACTCTACGTACACCGAATGTCGGGGGGATTACCCCCAGGTAGGCTCAAGGAGACGACTCAACATTTTAAAACACCGCGGGACCACCCACGGTATGCCAAGCCCAACGAACCAACAAGACATACAAGAAAATGACCACAGTTGGCACCCACCGACTGGCTACTCCCGGCTAGCTATGCCCGGCTGGCTACACCCGGCTGGCTATGCCCGGGTGGCTACAACCGACTGGATCCTCCTGGATGGCTACTCCCGGTTAGCTCCTCCCAGCTGGCTCCTCCCGGCTGGCTACTCCTGGCCTGATCCTCCTGGCAGGCTCCTCCAGGTTGGCTCCTCCTGGCCAGCTCCTCCCGGGTGGCTCCTCCGGGCCGGCTCCGCTCGGCTGGCTCCCTCTGTCCGGCTCCTCCTGGCCGGCTGCGGCTCAAAGAAGTCAGCTCCTGATGTCCCATCAGACACGCATGAACCAGATGGCCATTTCTCGTGGCGGTGCACTATTGGTGAGCAGTAGTGCACTGTACGCGCATCATGTAGTACTATCAACAGTGTAACTTGTCTCCTGGACAATGACTTATAAAGTGCTCCAAGGGACAAACATAGCTTAGTCCACAAGCTACATGTGGCTTGACATGTAAGGTACCCATGGTAGCTTAGACCTCAAGCTGCTTGGGATGTAAGCTACTCATTGTGGCTTACATCCCAAGCAACCCATCCATGCCTATATAAGAGGCCTCATGCCCACCACATGTGGGGGGCTGGCTTCCCTCACATGCTCTCCCGTACACACACCCTCACGTGAGGCAAGAAGCCTCATGGATCTCCTCTCCCATACAGATCCAGGAGCAACCATGTACTAGATGTACCACAGATATACAGATATGCAGGAGTAGGGGTATTATCTCTTCGGAGATCCCCGAACCTGGGTAAACCACTACGTGCTATTCACATACCCGTCCCGGATCATCCACGAGAGCCTTGCTCTCAACTCGATAAGACACCCCATGGCATCTGCCGTCCAGCGAGACCCCGGTGAGAAAACGATGACAGTTGGCGCCCACCGGCTGGCTATGCCCGGCTGGCTCCTCCCGGCTGGCTATGCCCGGCTAGCTACACCCGGCTAGCTCCTCCCGGCTGGCTCCCTCGGGCCGGCTCCGCTCGGTTGGTTTCCCCTGTCTGGCTCCTCCTGGCCGACTGTGGCCCGATGAAGTCAGCTGCCAACGTCCCATCGTACACGCGCGGAACAGACGGCCATTTCCCGTGGCGGTGCACTATTGGCGAGCAGTAGTGCACTGTACGTGCGTCATGCAGTACTATCTTGTTGGGGAACGTCGCTTGGGAAACAAAAAAATTCCTACGCACACGCAAACCTATCCATGGTGATGAGCATCTACGAGAGGGAGAGTGGATCTACGTACCCTTGTAGATCGCTAAGCGGGAAGCGTTAAGAAACGCGGTTGGTGTAGTCGAACTTCTTCGCGATCCAAATCGCCGAGCGTCCCGCGATCCAATCACGAACCGTCCCACGAACACATCATGATTCGTCCCGCGAACTCATCACGATCCGTCTCATGATCTTGATCACGATCCGTCCCGCGAACTCATCATGATCCGTTCCGTGATCACATCACGAACCGTCTCGCGACCTCGATCACGGTCCTTCCGATCTAGCGCCAAACGGACGGCACCTCCGCGTTCAGCACACGTGCAGCTTGATGACGATCTCCACCGTCTCGATCCAACGAGAGGAGGTGGAGAGGAGAGAGAGTTCACCGACAGCGTGATGGCGCTCTAGTGATGGTGGTGGAGCAATTCCGGCAGGGCTTCGCCTAAGCGCTGCAGAAAACCGATCTAGAGGAGAAACTATGCACCGGTGCAACGGGTAGCACGTGGCCGGAAATTCTGTCCAAAAACCACCCAATCCACTAGTATATATAGGACGAGAGGAGAGGAGAGGCATCCAAGGCCTTTGAGTCGGCCGAAATAGGAGGTGGGAAGCAATCCTACTTCACCTCCAATCCTAGTTGGAGTAGGATTGCCTCCTGTTGGCTAATTTTCCACTTTTTGCTTTAGGACTTTCTCTCCTGCGCCATGGGCCTTTGTGGCTGTTTTCCGAGCCCACTAAGGGCTGGTTACTATTCTCCCACAGCCCATGGACCTCTTGGGGTCGAAATACCCCTCCCGGAGGCCTCCCGGTACACTACCGGCACTCCCGGTACACTACCGGCACTCCCTGTACACTACCGATGAGCCCGAAACTTTTCCGGAAACCAAACTGGGACTTCCTATATACGAATCTTTACCTCCGGACCATTTTGGAGCTCCTCGTGATGTCCGGGATCTCATTCGAGACTCCAAACAAACTTCGTTCACCACCATACATAACTCTACACTACCGAAACGTCACCGAACCTTAAGTGTGCAGACCCTGCGGGTTCGAGAACTATGTAGACATGACCGAGACACCTCTACGGTCAATAACCAATGGCGGGACCTGGACGTCCACATTGGTTCCTACATATTCTATGAAGATCTTTACCGGTCGAACCTCTATGTCAAGGATTCAGTTAATCCCGTATAACGTTCCCTTTGTTCTTCGGTATGTTACTTGCCCGAGATTCGATCGTCGGTATCTCCATACCTAGTTCAACCTCGTTACCGGCAAGTCTCTTTACTCGTTCCGTAATACAAGATCCCGCAACTAACAATTAGTCACATTGCTTGCAAGGCTTATTGTGATGTTGCATTACCGAGTGGGCCCCGAGATACCTCTCTGTCACACGGAGTAACAAATCCCAGTCTCGATCCATGCCAACTCAACAGACACCATTGGAGATACCTGTAGAGCACCTTTATAGTCACCCAGTTACGTTGCGATGTTTGATACACACAAGGCACTCCTCCGATATCTGTGAGTTGCATGATCTCATGGTCATAGGAACACATACTTGACATGTAGAAAACAATAGCAATAAACTGACACGATCATATGCTACGTTTGTAGTTTGGGTCTTGTCCATCACATCATTCTCCTAATGATGTGACCCCGTTATCAATTGACATCTCATGTCCATGGCTAGGAAACCTTAACCATATGTTGATCAACGAGCTAGTCTATTAGAGGCATACTAGGGACATGGTTTTGTCTATGTATCCACACATGCATCTAAGTCTCCGATCAATACAATTATAGCATGGATAATAAACGATTATCATGAACAAGGAAATATGATAATAACTAATTTATTATTGCCTCTAGGGCATATTTCCAACATATCTATAGTGTAACATGTACCTTGGACACTGACTTATAAAGTGCTCCACGGGACAGACATAGCTTAGTCCACAAGCTACATGTGGCTTGACATGTAAGCTACCCATGGTAGCTTACACCTCAAGCTGCTTGGGATGTAAGCTACCCACTATGGCTTATATCCCAAGCTACCCATCCATGCCTATATAAGAGACCTCATGCCCACCATATGTGGGGGGCTGGCTTCCCTCACATGCTCTCACGTACACACACCCTCACATGAGGCAAGAAGCCTCATGGCTCTCCTCTCCCGTACAGCTCTAGGAGCAACCATGTACCAGATATAACACAGATATACAGATATGCAGGAGTAGGGGTATTATCTCTCCGGATAGCTCCGAACCTGGGTAAACCATTGTGTGCTATTACCATACCCGTCCCGGATCGTCCATGACAGCCTTGCTCTCACCTCGATAAGCCACCCCATGGCATCTGCCGTCCCACGAGACACCCCGTGAGAAAACGATGACAATTGACGCCCACCTTGGGGCCTGCTGCTGTTGGAACCGCGGTCCGGGTGGGAACCTTTTTTTGTCATCACCACCGTGGCGTCGTCACCATCTCTCCAGTAGTGCTCGGGGGACCGACATCGACACGCCCCCGGGGCGGCCACATAGGGCGACGCGTCCTCGTCACTGGCCTCGCCTTCTTCGCCACCACCATGACACCACCGCCGTCTCCTCGGCGGTGCTCGAAGGCTCGACATCAACATACCCCCGGGCGCCCGCGCCGACGCCAGTTGCGCCCTCACCGTCCCCCTGATAGTAGTTGTGGCTGCGGCGCGTGGACTTGCACCCAAAGGAGGCCAATGTTTTCCTCGTGCCCATCAATGCTTGCAGCAACTTCTCCACGCCAGCAGGAATCCCATCGTTGGTGCATGCGTAGGGCTCCTCCGTGTATGCACCTGCGCCTGCGTCTCCTACCTCCGCCTGCATGCACCCATGCCCGGGCTTCTCTGCCTTCACCTCCTCGCTTCTCAGTCGTGAACGATGCGCCGTGTCGGCTCCGCTCCCACGCGCACGAGCCGTCCCCAGTGCCGCTTCACCTGTGCGGCTACGCGCCCTGGCCTCCAAGCCCTCGGCGATCGCGCACCCATGCTCTGATCACGTCGCCGTCCCCCTGCCTGCCTCTCTGGCCCCTCCACTCAAGCGCTCCTCCACCCTGTTCCGGCGTCCTCGTGTGCGCCGGACCCGCTAGCGCCGGCTCCGCCTCGCTCCGCCTGCTCCGCTCCCGCGCACGTCGGCTCCATCCAGCCGCCTCGCATCGCCTGCTCTGTTCCCGCGTGCGTCGGCCCCGCCAGTGCCGGCTCCACCCTGCAGCCTTGCTCCGCCTCCTCCAGTTCCCGCCCGCTCTACGCCCGTGCCGGCCCGTTGGCTCCGCTCGTGCTTCGCCTTGCTACACCCGGCTGCGCCACCGCGTTGCTCGCGCGCGCCGGCTGCACTCTCCGACCGCTCCCCCATGTGCCCACTAGCTCGCCGCCCCGTCTTCCAGAGCTCCCACGCCGGTTGCGCCTCGCGCGTTTCCCTGCCAGCTGGAAAAAAACAGGATATGACCCTTGCGTCCGTCTGCCCGCATTCCCACTCGGACGGCCGACCTGCGTCACCGTTTGGCTGGCTGGCCTGCTCATCTACTTTGACACCGGGCCGGCTCCACCTTCCCACCCATTTCGACGTCCGGCCGGCGCACCCACCGATCGCCTGGGGCTCGATGGCTACACCCAGCGGGTGTGTCGATGCGCTTCGCTGGCAAAAAGCCCCGCCGGCTACCTTCGACAACAACTACCTTGCCTACGTGAAAACAATGAACCTCCTCGCCCGGAGGCTCGCAAGCTACTTCCGGCAGCGCCCTGCGCTCACCAGCCAACGGACCCCGCATTCGCCCTCGGCTGCACCCCACGCTCATTAGCCGGTACACCCCGTGTCCGCCCACAGCAGCGCCCCGCGCTCATCAGCCAGCGGATCCCGCATCCGCCCTCGGCAGCGCCCGCCCTCATCAGCCGGTGGACTCCACGTCTGCGCCTGGCAACGCCTCGCGCCCATCAGCCGGCGGACCCCAAGTCCGTGCCCGGCAACGCCTCGCGTGCATCAGCCGGACCACGTCGACAAAACCGCGATGGCCGACATTGACAAAATCGCCTTGCCGGCACCCAAAAGCAATGGGACATCTCCATGCGCATACCCTTGCACCATACACACAAAAGAGATAAGCCCAAGCGACCCTCGGGGCCATCTCCACATTTATTCTATGACCTTACTGTTCACCCCGGTGCCAGCTAGTCTCGGCCAGTTAATTTAGATCATGAGAATTGTGAGTTTTGCTTAAGCAAATGTATGGGTATGATACATGAATTTGGGGTAGAAAAATCTCAGGAATCCATTAGTGCTATTGGTATGGTCTTTTGAGAAAGTTTGACAAAATGTCATTTTGTCTCAAAGTGCCATTTTGTCATTTTTGTTATATTTAATCTGTGCATGCTATGATATTTGTGCCAACATGAATATGGTAGTCTTTGATGAGTAGAATGCCATGGTATTTATCTTTGTCATGATAAACTTGCAAATGAGTGGGAACCATGCTCTAAAGTAGTCACTACAATGTTACTGTTTTCAAACATGCTAAAAATTTCTAAGTCTGAGAATCTGGTAATATTTTTATGCCATGAAGAGTGGTTTCTATCTTGTGATATGTTGTGAATTAGCTCAAGCTCAGTGCTAGTGATTTGTAGTAGATGTTGTCTCCTATCATCCTGTTAATTTTCATGCCATGAGGTAGTCTCTATCACCATTAATTCCTACTGTCAATTTGCTATCAGCTTAACTCAGATTCCAGAAAACAGTTATTTTCACTAAGTCCCAGAAATCTGTTTCATCATGCCAACTTGTGAGCTCCATGCTTATTGATGTGTGCCTCCATTCCAGTTTGTGTATTTGGATAAGTTGATAAGCATGTTATGTAGTTTCTGTTAACGCCTTGTTTGTGGTTGTATGCTTCCTGTAGCTCAAGTTGTTGGTTGTGAGAGTTGCTATGTTGCTGTTTTGTGGCAGATTGTTTGCTTTAGTGTTTTGTGACTTGTGGGAGCTATACTCCATGGAATATCTTGATATTTTGCTCTATTGTGGTTGGTTTTTCATTGCCTAACCAGTGGCTACCTTGGAATGCCAAGGAATAGCCCAGGGCCTTCTTGTCTTGTGTTTTGCCTTCGTATCTTGTCGTGAGCGTAGCGTGAGAATCGTAACTCTGTTTCTTACGTTCTATATATGTATTTGTATCATTTTGGCATGATGCATCCATATTTGCCATGATAATGCATGTTTAAATAACCTAACATAAGGTTCTGTCTAGATTCATTAATAACCAATCCTTTGCATGTGAAACTAGACTAGTTAGGATTGCCATGCTAAATTCTTCACATAAACCATGCATCATTCTTGCTTGTGCATTGCACCTTGGTTGCTTGTTCATTCTTGCTGTTTCTTTTGGTTAGACGCAAACGTTGAACCTTAGTACGAAGATTCAGGGGAGTACAACTATGAGGATCCAGCTACTTGTCCCTCTAAAGAACCAACAGGCAAGATGATCGTACCCGGATCCACTTGGATGTCAAGCCTCCTATTTGCCATGATAGCCTCTAACCCCCTCCACATCCTAGAAAACGTTGTTTGGCTATGTTACCGCTGCTCAGCCCCTCTTATAGCATTCTTAGTTGCAGGTGCAGTTGTTTCCATGTGTTAACATGGATATCTGGCATATCACAATATTATCTATTATTTAATTTAATGCACTTATACATCTTGTATTGGTGGAAGGCTTGGCCATTTTCTAGGTGTTTTGTTCTGCTATTACCGCCATAGTTTCTTGTTACCGGTGTTATGTTTCCATACTTTGCGCTCCTGACATGATCGGGGTTGTTATAGGGACCCCTTTGTTTATTCGGTTAAGATTAAAAAAATTCTGGAAAGACCCAACTTTGGTACTACATTTGCTAAACAACTTGATAAAATTACATAGGGACTAGCTACCCCGTGGATTAATCAACAACCCGGGCTAGTGCTCCACATGAGTGTTGGTCCAAAATGGCAGTAGCCGGGGCCACCAACAGGTGTGTTAGCCAGAAACTTAGCCCATCCGTAGTGTCCTAAGAACGAGATACGCGGCTCTTATCGGATTCGTCGACACATCGGGAGGTCTTGTTGGACTTGTTTTACCTTTATCGAGTGTCTTGCGTGAGGTGCTCTGACTTTCTTCGGGTTTTCTCGAGGTGTTGGAATTCCTTTGGAGTTGCCTAGGATGATCACGAGATCCGTAGTTGAGGTTATTCCCGTGGAGTGTGGTTAATTTATGATGGACTAGTTGGAGCACCTCTGCAGGGTTAAAGCTTTCGGAAAGCCATGCCCACGGTTAAGTGGCAACTTGGATATTTGTTTAACACCCGGTTATAGTTAACTTGAAGTAAACTCTAATAAAATACACCAACTGTGTGAGTAACCGTGATCGTCTCTGCTCGTGAACATGATCCGAGAGAGAACACGGTGGGGTTATGATTGACGTAGGCAGGTGTTCAGGATCTCATAGAGGTCACTCTAGATTCGATCGCTTATCGTAGACCACATATTTACTTTCATGTTACGTAAGTTTAGCCACCATAAATGCTTAGTGCTGCGTCAAACTAAACACATACCCCTTCCCAACCTATAAGCTTGAATAGTCTCGGTACCCAGGCGCGAGATTGCTGACTCCTCGTGGCTCACAGATTACTACAACAATCCAGGTGTGAGTATAGATGAGATCGTGCCAGATGATATGATGCAGCTCTAGTGGGAGTATGACGAGGAGCGTGGCAGGATGTACGTGACTTATCCAGACGAGTAGAGGACCGTGGTCATGATCTTCGGGGCTAGCAAGCCAATGTCATTGCATCTTCATTTTATCGTTTGTTTTCGTCCGTAGCCAGGCCCTATCTTGGATTGATGCTTGAACTCTTTGATTTGGAATTTTAATTTAGCATGTGGCGAGTGTAAGCCAACTCATATACTCATCTCTTCCTAAATGTATGATATAATGATATTGTACTTGCGAACAACGAGATGCGCCTCTATCCCTATCGAGGCCCCCATGCCTTAATATGGATAGGCGCACATCTTGGGCGTGAAAAGTTGGTATTCAGAGCCATACGACCATAGGAGCCCTTTGCTTGATCGAACTTGGCCGAGTCGATTCTAGTAAAACTATTTTTGAGTCTAGTTATATCGGAGAGTAGGTTCCTTTTTACTCCTCTTCTATGCTCTTGTGAGGTATTCGACTTAGGAATTTCGATTCTACTCCTCTTCTCGCTCAAAATAATTAGGATCATGCGGGTATTTTGGAATCTATATGATACCGATGTGACGGAGTTCTGTCTTGGTGCCTTCTGTCTGACTTGATTTCATCTGGGGAGTTGAGCTCCATGGAATTTTTGGCACATCCTTATCATCCAGCTTCCTTGATATCTTAGGACGGAGAGTGTTCAGAATTACTTCAATACTTGTCGTGGTGAGATAAGGTCGGGGTCACCTAATACTGGGGAGGCGTCCGGGGTACCACCATGGTTTAGTATCGTTGTGCTTCCGAAGATTCGAGTTAGATGGATTTGTGAAGGCCTCTGGTTATGTGTTGAAGGATGGATACAGTTGGGGTGTAGGTTTGCTAGTTGAGTGAGATATTTCCTCCTTGTATCCCCACACCAGAGTGCATAACCAGAAAGTTTTCGGAAGTTCTTAGGTGGGAACTCTTGTAGTTATCTAGGATCATCTTCTTCATATGTATGTGGGCATATACATTTGTTACGAGCAACATTAGCTCAATACTTTTGTGTTATTGCAAGTGGCTTTTAGTATCTGATGATGTTACCGCAAAACCGAAGAAAGCATTCTTACTAATTTTTCAATAGGAAGGTTGTGTTGTTAGTTGTGCAATTATTTCAAGCATTTGATTCAGCTATTGAATTCATCTTTGTCAATGAGGTGCTGATATTTTTGTCCATCTTCAGGATGGCTCCACCAACTCACAGGAATCCGGGTCGTGGTGAAGGGCAGGCTAATGTTCCACCACCCCCGCCACCTCCTCCTCCTCCAGAAGCTTGGCAAGCTGTGATGGCCGCAACCAATGCGAACACTCAGATGTTGCTTAGGCTATTGCAAGAAAGAGATCAGGGTCAGCAAGGCTTTCAAGGGAATTTTCATAATCAACCTCAGTTTGCGATGCTCAATCAGTTCCTTGCCAACCAGCCCAAGTCTTTCACCTGTTGTGAGAAGCCTTTTGATGCTGATGATTGGCTCCGTGACATGAGTAAGCATTTTGAGTGTAGCAATGTCAGACCAGAGGACTTTGTCAGATTTGCATCGTTCCAACTCAAGGGTTAGGTAGCTGATTGGTGGCAGCAGTACAAGGATTCCAGGGTAATCGTCTTGTTACTTGGGACGATTTCTGTCGTGACTTGAGGGCCCATTACATTCCGACAAGCTTTGTCGAGGAGATGCGTGAGAAGTTCAGGCACCTGAAGTAGGGAAGCATGTCTGTCTATCAGTGCAACATCGAGTTCCAGAATTTGGCCCGCTATGCTAAGCAAGATGTTTCAGATGACAAGGCTATGATCTATCAGTTTAGAGGTGGTCTCAAGGATGAGCTTCTGGCAGGTCTAGTCCTTCAAGAGCCTCGTGAGTTATATCAGTTCTACAACATGGCTTTGAAGGTCGAGGCAACTCAGCTCAAGCTAGAGAACTCAAGGAAGCGTTCAAGGGATTCATATTCTTCTTCTTCTAGCTCTCAGATAGTTCCTAAGCAGCAGAAGTATTGGGTGCCAAATCCTCCTCCGTTTCGTCCTCCTCAGCAGCAGAAGCAATTCGGTCGTCGTGGTTCTTCCCACCCACCCAACCCAGGATATGAGGAGAGACCCTAGGCGTCCAAGGCAGCTTTTGTTCCTCCTCCAGGCAACTTCCGTCCGCTATCTGAGGTTACTTTTCACCAGTGTGGTCAGAAGGGTCACTACTCCAACAAGTGCAACCAAGCGGCGTCTTCCGGCTCCTCTTCAAGTCAGGCCTCCAAGCAATGCAATGGTGAGACACAGCCCCAAGAAAACAAGAGTGAATATGGTGAACGCGACAGAGGCAGAGGATTCCTCTCAAGTGATCATGAGTAATCTCGAAGTCAATTCTATTCCTACAAAAGTTTTGTTTGATACTGGTGCATCGCATTCATTCATATCTAGGGCTTTTGTTGCTAAGCATGAATTCTTCTTGAATGAGTTGCCTAAGCCTATGACTATAGCTTCTCTCGGGAAGATGATGAATTCCCATTTGGTTGTTCCGGATGTTTCTATCACGATGGGCAATTATTCTTTTCTGGCTTCTCCAATTGTTCTCAGAAATTCGACATTGATCTTATTCTGGGCATGGACTTCTTGGCTATGAACAAGGCTTATGTTGATTGCAAAGACAAAGAAGTCAAGTTGACTCATCCTTCAAAAGATGTGATTATTTCTGTAGCTCGCGATTACACAATTCGTCTCTTCGCTCTTAATGAGAAGGGTGAAATATCAGCGATTTCTCAAATTCACATGGTTTGTGAGTATGAAGATGTCTTTCCAGAAGAATTGCTAGGAATGGCTCCGCACCGGCCAGTCGAGTTCGTGATTGACTTCGAGCCTGGAACTGAACCGGTTTGCAAGCGCCCTTATAAACTTAGCCCCGAAGAGCTGAAAGAGCTGAAGAAGCAGCTAGATGAACAAGAACATGTGGGTCTGATCAGACCAAGTTCTTCTCCGTGGGGTTGTGGTGTTTTGTTTGTCAAGAAGAAATATGGCACGGACTGGCTTTGTGTCGATTACTGTCCATTGAACAAGAAGACAATCAGAAACAAGTACCCACTTCCCAACATCAATGATTTGTTTGAACAACTGAAAGGTGCCAAGGTTTTCTCGAAGCTTGATCTTCGCATGGGTTATCATCAGATTCTCATTTGTGAAGAACACATTCCAAAGACCACTTTCAGGACGAGTTTTGGCTCTTATGAGTACACCGTCATGTCGTTTGGTCTTGCAAATGCTCCTCCGACCTTCTCAAGAATGATGAACTTCATTTTCCCTCCTTTCAAGAATGAGTTCATCTTGGTCTATTTGGATGATATCCTTGTGTTCTCGGAGACAGAATAAGAGCATGTAGAGCATCTCAGGCTTGTGCTTGACAAGCTAAGAGAACATTGATTCTATGCTATGTTTTCCATGTGTGTGTTTTGGCTCAACGAAGTGGTGTACCTTGGGCATGTGATCTCTGCCGAGGGCATTAAAGTGCACCGTGAGAAAGTTGAGGCAACCTTGAAGTGGGAGCCTCCTCAAAATGCAAAGCAGCTTTGTAGCTTCCTTGGGCTTGCTACTTATTGCAGAAGATTCGTGGAAAACTTCTCTCAAATTGCTAAGCCTCTGTCTAATCTCCTCTAGAAGAATGTCAAGTATGTCTAGTCTCCTGAGTGTGATGTGGCGTTCAATACGCTCAAGCAGAGACTAACTTCAGCTCCAGTTCTTGTTCCTCCTGAGCAGTCAAAGACTTTCCAAGTTTTCTGTGATGCTTCTCTCCAAGGTCTTGGTGGTGTTCTCATGCAAGATAAGAAGATTGTTGCTTATACCTCGCGTCAGTTGAAGCCTACCGAGAAGAACTACCCCACTCATGATCTCGAGTTGGCGGCAGTTGTGCATGCTCTAATGACTTGGAGGCACTTGTTGTTGGGTAGACCAGTTGAGGTATACACAGATCATAAGAGCTTGAACTATTTTCACTCAACCCAATCTTAATCTTGGCAGTATCGTTGGGTGGAAATGCTTGAGGACTTCAATCCAAGCATTGAGTATACTCCTGGAAAAGCAAATGTCATTGCAGACGTGCTCAGCCGAAAGGCGTACTACAACAGTCTCATTTTGAAGCCTCTTCAACCCGAGCTTTGTGAAGCCTTCCGCAATCTCAACCTTCAAAAGATTCCGCAAGGATTTCTTGCCAATCTTCAAGTCTCTCCGACTCTGGAAGATCAAGTTCACCAAGCTCAACTTCTTGACGCTATGGTGAAGAAAGTGAAGAAAGGTGTGGCCAAGGGCATTCCGAAGTATAAGTGCTTTCGCTTTGATGACAAAGATACCTTGTTCTTTGAGGAATGCCTGGTGGTTCCTAAAGGTGATCTCAGGAAGATTGTCATGGACAAAGCACACAACTCTATTCTTTCCATTCATCCAGGCCGTTCCAAGATGTATTAGGATCTCAAGCAAACCTTCTGGTGGACTCGCATGAAACGTGAGATTTCTCAGTTCGTGAATGAGTGTGATGTTTGTCACAGAGTGAAGGCAGAACATCAACATCCAGCAGGTCTTCTTCAGCCTTTGCCTATCCTAGAGTGGAAATTCAATTATGTGGAGATGGATTTCGTTACTGGGTTTCCCAAGTCCAAGAGAGGCAACGATGCCATCTTTGTGGTTATCGACAAGCTGACCAAAGTTGCTCATTTCCTCCCAGTCAAAGAATCTATCTCGGTAGTTGAGCTTGCAGAGTTGTATACGTCAAGGATAGTTTCTTTGCATGGTATTCCTTAACTCATCTCATCTGACCGTGGAAGCCTCTTTACTTCCAAGTTTTGTGAGTCCTCCAAGACTGCTATGGGTACCAAGATCCATTTCAGCACTGCGTTCCATCCGCAGACAAGTGGTCAAGTTGAGAGAGTCAATCAAATCCTTGAAGATATGCTCAGAGCCTTTGTGATTTCGTGCGGCATGAAATGGGAAGACTGCCTTCCATATGCTGAATTCTCATACAACAATAGATTTCAGGCTAGCTCAAGGAAGGCCCCTTTCGAGATTCTCTACGACAGGAAGTGTCATACCCCACTTAACTGGTCTGAAACCAGTGAGCGTAAAATTTTGGGCAATGACATGATCACCGAAGCATAAGAGATGTGTCGTGTCATTCGTGAGAACCTCAAAGCAGCTCAATCCCGACAAAAGAGTTATTATGATAACAAACATCGGGATATCTCCTTCCAAGTTGATCATCTAGTCTATCTCAGAGTCTCTCCCATGAAGGGAACTCAGTGGTTTGGAATTAAAGGGAATCTAGCTCCTCGCTTTGTTGGTCCTTTCAAAGTTGTTGGAGAGAGAAGTGAACTTGCATATCAGCTAGAGCTTCCTACAAACTTCACAAATGTGCACCATGTCTTCCATGTATCTCAACTCCAGAGGAGCTTCAAGACTCCCGAGCGTACCATCGATCTCCAAGACATTGATCTCCAAGAAGACCAGATCCACATTATATTCTCGAAGAAACTGAGCGTAAGACTAGCAACAAGTCAATCAAGTTCCTCAAGGTGAAGTGGTCTCATCATTCTGACAAAGAAGCTACTTGACAAAGAACCTTCTCCGTTCCGAATTTCCAGAGTTCTTTTGTTCCTAGATCTCGGGTCGGGATCGTCTTGTAGTGTGGGAGAGTTGTGACAGCCCAAGTGTTGTCCCTACCTTTTATGGCATGTAACCTTTGTGAACCTTTTCATGTGGTGAATGTATTGAGTTTCTCCTTGCCATGTTTTGTCTCATGCATTCATGCATCATGCATCATATCATTCGTCTTCATGTCATGCTTTGTATGTGGTGTGCTTCTTGACCTTGTTGTGTTTGAGTGGTCTTGTGGATGTTTGTGCTAGAGTGGGCATCAACTTCTTCCCCTCTCTTTTATTTCAAAACAAACCATCCTATGCTCTTTCATTTCCATTGCCATTAATTAACAGAATTAATCTGCTTTATTAATTTGTTAAAAAAGTTCAAGTGGTAGTAAATATGATTTGGAGCTCATGTGTGTTGTCCTTTTGGTGATTTGGGGCTTTGTGATGTTGTGGTTTAATAACAAAGGTGCTGGTTTCTTAAAGAATTAATATTGCTTGCCTCAAAAACCATCTGGTCATTTTTATTAATTAGTGCATAATATATCATTGGCAAAGTAATTTTTGTTCATGTTAAAAACCTTTTATTTCCTCTGGGGGTTTTATTTGTTGTGTGGGTGTTTTATTTTTATACGAAAACCTGCTGGTTTTGTGTATCTGTGAGAGAGAGTTAGGAGTGGGCCGCCTTCCTTCCCCTCGCAGCACAGGAAGCCTCCCGCGCGGCCCAGCCCGCACACGGACGGCTACCTACCCCGTTAGCTTGCTTTCCGTCATGTTCAGAGAGGAGAGAGCGAGCGCGTTGCCACCGTCAGCTTCAGCTGTCGTCTGCCATCAGTCTAGTCCTATTTAGGCTCCCTCGGCATGCGTGCTTCCCCCTCTAGGGTTCCTCTTTCCCCCTCCAGCCTCCGCCGCTCCCATCTCCCTCTCCATTCCTCTCCTCGATCCCCTTCTTTCTCTATTAGGTAAGCGGTAGAGAGAGGTTCAGAGAGTGCACGTCATTCGTCTCGCCATCATCGCCTCCTGCGACCCCCTCATCCTCGTCGGAGATGGCGAGGAGTGCCCTGGTGTTGCCCGCGTCCGGTTCCCGGTGCTAGGAGGGCCGGGGAGCCGCCGCATCGTCCTTATTGCTGCGACTCTTCTTCCCCTGCTTCGAGCCCGCGTCACCGGTCTTCTTCCTCTTCGTCCAAGGACACTTCCTCCTCTTCGTCGCCTTTCGAATCGCCATCATCTCCCCCTCGGTGAGTGCCGCGATCCCCCCTACGTTGCAATGCCTAGCTCGCCGTACCTCCAGTCGCCGCCGTGCCCCGAGCCGAGCAGAAGCTCGAGCTCGAGCGCCTCCTTGCCGCCGCGTTTGGTAGCTGTAGGTGCGGGGATGGGTACGCCCAGGTTCCATCTTGCCCCGCTGGTGCTCTGCGTCGCTGGAGTTGCCTAGTGTCGCCGGAATTTCGTGCTACCATCGTAGCCTGTCGCCGGTGTGTTCGAGTTTCAGTTTCAGTTTCAGTTTCAGTTTCGAGTTTCAGCGAAGTCCTTCCTTTGTTCAGTCATCTTATCGTAGCACTGTGGTTTAGGTCCGGGGGTGAGTCGGCGAGGTCGCGGGTTCGATCCCGCTTCCCCCCTCTTTTTCCTTTTTCCCATTGGGTGAGTGTGGCATTTGTTGTTCGGATCTGGTGTGACAACCGGATCCCATGTACTGTGTTGTGTGTGCGTGTAGATCCTGTGTGGCTGTGTGTGGGTCTGTGTGTGGCTGTGTAGTGTGGTGTGTGTGCTTGGGTGTGTGTGTGTGTGGATCTGGTGTGGCACCAGATCCATAGTGTTGTGTGTGTGTGTGGATCTAGTGTGGCACCAAATCCATAGTGTAGTGTGTGTGCTGTGTTGTGTGTGTGTGTAGTGTGTGTGTTAGTGTGTGTATGACAAGTGGGCCCAGGCCCCACTTGTCATACACTATCCTTTTATTTGTTTTAAGTGTTATATTTAGATCATTTCCATTTCTAGCTATATTTCCAAATCTGGTCATGATCATTTGTGCACATGGATATTCATAGTAAGTTTTCACTTATGGGCATGCTATGTTAATTTCGATCATGAGAATTGTGAGTTTTGCTTAAGCAAATGTATGGGTATGATACATGACTTTGGGGTAGAAAAATCTCAGGAATCCATTGGTGATATTGGTTTGGCCTTTTGAGAAAGTTTGACAAAATGTCATTTTGTCTCAAAGTGCCATTTTGTCATTTTTGTTATATTTAATCCGTGCATGCTACGATATTTGCGCCAACATGAATATGGTAGTATTTGATGAGTAGAATGCCATGGTATTTATCTTTGTCATGAAAAAATTGCAAATGAGTGGGAACCATGCTCTAAAGTAGTCACTACAATGTTGCTGTTTTCAAACATGCTAAATATTTTGAAGTCTGAGAATCTGGTAATATTTTTATGGCATGAAGAGTGGTTGCTATCTAGTGATATGTTGTGAATTAGCTCAAGCTCAGTGCTAGTGATTTGTAGTATATGTTGTATCCTATCATCCTATTAATCTTCATGTCATGAGGTGGTCTCTATCACCATTAATTCCTGCTGTCAATTTTCTATCAGCTTAACTCAGATTCCAGAAAACAGTTATTTTCACTAAGTCCCAGAAATCTGTTTCATCATAACAACTTGTGAGCTCCATGCTTATTGATGTGTGCCTCCATTCCAGTTTGTGTATTTGGATAAGTTGATAAGCATGTTATGTAGTTTCTGTCAATGCCTATGTTGTTGTTTTGTGGCAGATTGTTTGCTTTAGTATTTTGTCACTTGTCGGAGCTATACTCCATGGAATTGCTTGATCTTTGGCTCTATTGTGGTTGCCGTTTCATTGCCTAACCAGTGGCTACCTTGGAATGCCAAGGAATAGCCCAGGGCCTTCTTGTCTTGTGTTTTGCCTTCGTATCTTGTCGTGAGCGTAGCGTGAGAACCGTAACTCCGTTTCTTACGTTCTACATATGCATTTATATCGTTTTTTGCATGATGCATCCATATTTTCCATGATCATGCATGTTTAAATAACCTAACATAAGGTTCTGTCCAGATTCATTAATAACCAATCCTTTGCATGTGAAACTTGACTAGTTAGGATTGCCATGCTAAAGTCTTCACATAAACCATGCATCATTCTTGCTTGTGCATTGCACCTTTGTTGCTTGTTCATTCTTGCTGTTTCTTTTGGGTAGACGTGAGCGTTGAACCTGAGTACGAAGATTCAGGAGAGTACAACTACGAGGATCCCGCTACTTGTCCCTCTGAAGAACCAACAGGCAAGATGATCGTACCCGGATCCCGATACTATTTTCGCTTGCTAGTTGTCTCGTTTTTATTGCTACTTTTGCGCTACCTACCACTTGGATGTAAATCCTCCTATTTTCCATGATAGCCTCTAACCCCCTCCACATCCTAGCAAACGTTGTTTGGCTAAGTTACCGCTGCTCAGCCCCTCTTATAGCATTCTTAGTTGCAGGTGCAGTTGTTTCCATGTGATAACATGGATATCTCGCATATCACAATATTATCTGTTATTTAATTTAATGCACTTATACATATGGTATTGGTGGAAGGCTTGGCCTTTTGCTAGGTGTTTTGTTCCGCTGTTACCGACCTAGTTTCTTGTTACCGGTGTTATGTCTCCATACTTTGCGCTCCTAACATGCTCGGGGTTGTTATGGGGACCCCCTTGTTTATTTAATTGAGATTAAAACTTGTCTGGCAAGACCCAACTTTGGTACTACATTTGCTAAAAAACTTAATAAAATTGCATAGGGACTAGCTACCCCGTGGATTAATCAACAACCCGGGCCAGTGCTCCACATGAGTGTTGGTTCAAAATTGCAGTAGCCGGGGCCACCAACGGGTGTGTCAGCCGGAAACTTAGCCCATCTCTCATGTCCTGAGAACGAGATACGCGGCTCTTATCAGGTTTGTCGACACATCGGGAGGTCTTGCTGGACTTGTTTTACCTTTACCGAGTGTCTTGCATGAGGGGCTCTGACTTTCTTCGATTTATCTCGAGGTTTTGGAATTTCTTTGGAGTTGCCTAGGATGATCACGAGATCCGTGGTCGAGGTTATTCCCGCGGAGTGTGGTTAATTTATGATGGACTAGTTGGAGCACCCCTGTAGGGTTAAAACTTTCAGAAAGTCATGCCCGCGGTTAAGTGGCAACTTGGATATTTGTTTAACACCCGGTTATAGATAACTTGAAGTAAACTCTAATAAAATACACCAACTTTGTGAGTAACCATGATCGTCTCTGCTCGTGAACATGATCCGAGAGAGAACATGGTGGGGTTATGATTGACGTAGGCAGGTGTTCAGGATCTCATAGAGGTCATTCTAGATTCGATCGCTTGTCTTAGACCACATATTTACTTTCATGTTACGTAAGTTTAGCCACCATAAATGAGTAGTGATACTGCAAACTAAACACATACCCCTTCCCAACCTATAACCTTGAATAGTCTCGGTACCCGGGTGCGAGATTGCTGAGTCCTCGTGGTTCACAGATTACTACAACAATCCAGGTGCAAGTACAGATGAGATCGTGCCAAATGATATGACGCAACTCCAATGGGATTATGACGAGGAGCGTGACAGGATGTACGTGACTTATCCAGACGAGTAGAGGACCATGGTCGTGATCTTCGGGGCTAGCAAGCCAGTGTCGTTGCATCATCATTTTATCATTTGTTTTCGTCCGTAGCCGGACCCTGTCTTGGATTGATGCTTGAACTCTTTGATATGGAATTGTAATTTAGCATGTGGCGACTATAAGCCAACTCATATACTCATCTCTCACTAAATCTATGATGTAATGATACTGTACTTGCGAACGATGAGATGCGTCTCTATCCCTGTCGAGGCCCCGGTGCCTTTATATGGTTAGGCACGCATCTTGGGCATGACAGTTCGTTCCCACGAGACGCCTTAGTAGAGTGCATGGGACCGAAGGCCCACTCTTTGTCTCAGCTACAGACTGCACCACGGCTATCCGGCTAGCGAGAGCAAAAGCTGGAGATCACCACAAGCGATAAGCGTCCAATGACAAAACGACTTGGGCGACCCGATCGTTTCATTTATGAGTATCTGCTCGGTCGAGTCTTCTCCCAGATTCCGAGTACTGTATGCTCTACTCCGTGGCCCACTCTTCGCCTCAGCTACAGACCGGCTCCTGGCTGTCCGGCTAGCAGGAGCAAAAGCCAAAGAGCAGAGAGAACATGAAAAAGACTAAAGGGGGCCCGGGCAAAGCCGAGTCGGCACCCCCTGCATAAACTTGCACCACCAAAATCAAATATTGATATACCTGCATCGACTAACCTGTCTTCGGCATGATCATTTCCATGAGGAACCTCCTCGCCCAGAGGCTCAGAGGCAACCCCCAGCGGGCACGCTGGCGTGCCCCTGCCAAAAACAACTGGTTGGCGGACCCCGCGTCCATGCCCGGCAACGCTTCACGGTCGACAGCCGGGGGACCCCACATCCGTGCCCGGCAGTGCCTCACACCCATCGGCCAACGGACCCCGCATCCGCGCCCGGCAACGCTTCGCGCTCGTCCTTGGTAGGGCTCCATGCTCATCAGTCGGCAGGCCCCATGTCCACCCCTGACATCGCCTTGTGCTCGATGTCGGTGTCAAAACCGGCGGATCTTTGGTAGGGGGTCCCAAACTATGAGACTAGGATCAACGGTAACAGGAGATGAAGGGGACACGAGTTTACCGAGGTTCGGGCCCTCCTATGGACGTAATACCCTACGTCCTGCTTGATTGTATTGATGGTGTAAGGGGTTACCGAGTTGATCTACCTCGAGACCGTATGTCTAACCCTAGATGAGTTGCTACATGTATACCCTGAAACCCTCCGGCTTATATAGATGCCGAGGCGGCCTAGGGTTTACACGTGGTCGGTAACATGCCGAAGAGATAACTTGCCTAACTATAGCTAATAACTTGGAGAATACATCTGGACTCCATGAAGCTTCCATCCTGACAAAGATGGTCCTCGACCCTTTGATTCTTGCCTTGCGGCCCATACAGTTCGGTCCATGAATAGTGGTTGGCTATCCGAGGACCCCTTAATCTAGGACTCCCTCAGTAGCCCCCAGACTGGCCTTCAACGCCGATATATATTCAGTTGATTTCCTCACGTCATTGTCTTCGGCTTGCGAGGCGAGTCCCTCATCCTTCTCTGTTCGACATCCGACCAGTCTTCGGTAAGATCATAATCATCGCGAGCGCGGGTCATTATAATAACTGCAGAAGTTCCTCGATTTTCGCGCGTCATGGGGAGGTGAGTGGTCTGTGATTTTTACAATCCTACCCCTCCGCAACGGAGGCACCAACCCATTTAACCAAACAAAATTGTGATTCAAACCACATCTTCTTCCTCGCTATCGTCAGAAACCCCCAGCGGAAGCTCTACGCACAACATGGCTAACACTCCCAGTTCCTCAAGGCGCCCTTACGGCCAACGCCTAGGCGACTGGACCAGTTTCTCCGTCACACTCCCATGGCTCCGTAATTTGGAGACCCAGGGATATCTCCCATCATGAGATCTGGTGGCAAACTGCGTTGGTTTACTCGCTTACGGTGATGAGGTCTTCGAAGAGCGCTTCCCCTATCCAAACAAAGGGGAGTCGTTTGCTTTGTTCCATTCGTCCTCTAAGACCTTGGATTACCAATCCATCCATTCTTGAGGGGGTCAGTGGAGTTCTACGGAATTCAACTCCACCATCTCACCTCGGGGTCGATCCTGCACATCTCGGGTTTTGTTGCTTTCTAAGAAATGTTCTTAGGGTGCGAAGCTCACTTCGACCTGTGGAGGAAATATTTCTGCCTCGTCCCCCGAACTCGGGACAAGGCCATATTAGAGGTCGGCAGAGCCGAAGTATGCCACATAGCTGGGACGGGGTACCCGATTGGCACGTCGAAGAAACCCAAATAATGGACTTCGGAGTGGTTCTATATTGAACACGTCCTCCTATTTGAGCCAACTCAGACAGGTCTGCCCGAATACTCCGACCTTCTCCTGAAGAAAAGGTACAACTCGCGACCCAAGGACTCATCTCAAGAGGAAAGCGCTGAAGTGCAACGCCTTGCCACGCAAGTGCGGATGCTTGCCCATCATCGGCTGACCATGATCAATGTCATGGCCACCGCTATCTCTCATTGTGTGCAACCCCTCCAACAAAGGGTGCACCCCTTATGGTCACACAACGGGACAAGCGACGCGACGCGTTCCCGAAAACTAGGTCCTGCCAATCCAATAGCGCTAGCCGCTGCACTCGCCGATATGTACAAAGGAGAGCAAGAAGACTTCATCCGACGGTCAACCAAGGAAGGATATTCGGCCCACAATCCAATCGAACAGGTGCGCCTTCCTTTTTTAATCATGAAATAGTTCGGGACTTCATTCCGCATTCTTATTTGACCGAGGCCTTGACATGAATAGGAATCGAGGAGCTTCATCGAGGCGGTGAACTTCCCGGTTCCTCAGCCCGAGAATCATTCACATGACAACGATCCGGGTCTCCTTCTCGATTTTGAGAATGGAGTCTATCATCAGGACAACATTGTCCAGACCCCGGTGTTAATCGTAGGCGATTACCCCGAGTCATTCTCCATTCCATCCACGGGCAAGAAGAAAAACTCCTCCCGAAAGAGGCCTACTACCAAGAGCGCCCCGGAAGCACCGGTCCCAACCCCCAGGCATCGCCGATCAGCATGTCTTGCGCCAGCATCCGAAACCATAGACGAGTGAGAGGCCGGCCGAGCCTCTGCAAAGGAGCTGGACACGCGGGCGAATCCACCAGTCTGCACATCCCATAGGCACACTGTTCGGATATCTGTTTTATCGTTATGCTCGGCAAAATTTATAGCCGCTTGTTATTTACCTAGGCGAAACACCCAATATTCACCTACCGAGGGGATTGCTCGGATGTCAGGAGACGCCCGAAGCTCCCGGGCCACCGTCCATGCGGCTTCCATTACGGAAGCCCCCATGGCTGGCCCGATGCCCGCCGAATCTGGTGACGGAGTATCCGTCACCAAATCAAAAGTGTAGAGCGCCATGCATCATCGGCACCGATGGGAGGCCATGCGGCACCTAGTTTTCTTCGACCAGGAGTTCGGTGCCCTAAGCTCGGCGGATGCACACCTTGGGGCCGCCCGAGCTGGATTCGGTGAAGCTATGAAGCTGGTAACAACCAGTATTTAGGTAAGTGGTCGGATTTTGTAGAGTCGGTATACTTTTATAAGCCTAGTAGCCCCCGAGCCTTAATTTGATTTGGAAAAAACGAATTAAGGATATCACAATTGTTTGACTGCTAACGCAGGCCTCAAAGCAACAGTCCAAGCGGTTGGCCAAAGCCCTCGAGGAGAGTCGCCCGGAGGTGCAGTTCGTGAAGGCTAAACTAGCACAAGTGAAAAGTTTCATGCTAGAGGCCCATGGTAAGTGTGCTTTTATTGCTAGTCAATAGGACATATGGATTCCATGCGTGACATATGGATTCCATGTCTGACATATGGATTCTATGTAGCAGCCGAATCAATAGGACGTATGGAAAGGCAGCTGGAAGAAGCCCGGGATTCGCAAAGGTATGTGGAATCCCAGCAGCAAGCCGACTGTCTGGTTATACAAAAATAGGCCGATGAAATAAAGAATTTGAATGCTCAATTGGCCCAAGCACAATAAGAAAATCAAAATCTTCGGAGGGGTGTATTCGGTAAATACAACTCCGCTGTGAGTAAATATGTCCAATGTATAGAATGATAATAATCGCAATTGTTGTCTTGTGTATAGGTCTTCTGACCAGGCATCCGGAAGAGGAGATCAAATCATTCCAAGGGGACCTGTGGAAGGACCTCACCTCTCTCCACAAGCGTGTGCAAAAGGCGATGAAGGGGATGGTGAAGGCGTTATGACCCACCGAACAGCCACCCGGAGGGCTGGCTGCACTTGTGGATCGATTTAGGGGGGCTCGGTGTAGGTTCAAGCTGTGGAAGACTTCGGCCTGCCATGAAGGAGCATAGGAGGCATGGGCAATGATCAAGACCCGTTTACCGGACTTAAACCCGAGCATATGGCGCGGGTTGGTCCTGTAGGATCGGATGGAAAAGAAGTGCCACTTCGCTCGGTATATGACCAGGTGATACCCGCTGCCCAGCTCTCGCAAGCAGACTGCCCCCTCTCCACAATAATCAATAATATCGATTAGCAGCCGAATATGTAATTTGTATATACATGTGTAAAACAATCTGTGTTGTAAACTTTGTCTTAACCGGCCATCGGCTTCTCCCTCCTGGGCGAAGAGCTCGGGAGTGTTCCTTCTTATTATTCCTTCGCCGAATAGCTAAATTGTATTGGAGGAACTAGGCAATCCGGCCATGTGGTGCGAATAGACAGAAAGCACACACAAATATATGTTATATTACAACATAGCGTAAGAAACATCTTCCAATGAAAATAGTACCACTAACGATACCTTTCGCCAGGGTTCTACGAAGAACGTAGATGGGAATCCTCATACTTGCAACTAAGTGTCCTTTTGACATAAGAGACCCAAACAACAACCAGGGCCGGATACGGTGTTCCTGTCATAGCCGATCAATTGTCTACGTAATATAGCAAGCTTTCGGCTTCACCCGTCTGAGGTACGTGTCCGGATGACCCGGTGTAACAATCGCAGAGGTGCTCACTTTACTCTCTAGCCGAACAAACGGAAATGCAGAGAGTAACCACAAGAGCGAGGCAACCCAGGTTGGCAAAGTCTTAGTTCGAACTGATGCATATAATGGCTAAAACATGACAAAAGGAACATGCGCGCACAAGAGGTGTGGGCGAAAATTGCCATAGAAAAGGAAGGCTACTAAAAGCAGTCCCCACATGATGTGTTCAGATGTAACACTCTATGGTGTATGTCGATGACCTTAGCGTAGGATCAGTTTAGCTAAACATCGGAAGAAAGAAACTTGATCATATCAAAACAACAAAGTGGGAGGGAAAGGAAGAAAAGGTGAAAATACAAGAAAAAGAAAAATGTAAAACGTGCGGGAATTGCGGACAGGACAGGTCTATTCGTAGAAGCGGCGTAGGCGAGCCGCGTTCCATGGGTTTTGTTCAAGGTGATTATCTGATGAGTTTCAACGATGATAGGCTCCTCCCGCGAGTACTGCGTCGATGATGAAGCGGCCCTCCCACTTGGGGTTAAGTTTATGCTTCTGCTTCTGAAAGCACAACATGCTCCCTTGGTGGTTTTGATAATTCATGACAACATACATTGTCTCTTGGACTAACACCTCTATCTAGTGTATTTCAGATAATAGTCCATGGAGAGTTGAGTTGGCAAAAGGATTGAGGAGATTGTGGAATTACCCCAAGATACAAGGAAATAGGTTGGCCAAGATTCAAGCAAGAGGACTCTCCATTTTACATTTGTGAGAAATCACTTTGAGTCCATAGGAAAGCCAATACTATTAAAAGGGGGTAAAGTTTTGATGATGAACAATAGGCTCAAACGTGCACAAGTGACGGTCACCAAAACATCCACAAACTCTCCCACCAAAGACATTCCAAAGCCAAATATGCAAAATCGATGCAACAAACATTATTATCCCGGTGCCACCGATTCTAAACCCTAGACAGACTTAGCCAAACCCTAACACTCCGGTGCAGCCGACACTGCTCTCGGGGCCACCGAGTTGGGTTGCCAAGATTCTGTTATGCAAGTTCACATTTCCGGTTTGTCCGAAAATGGTGAATCAACGTCACCGAGTTTGGCAAATCTGACCGTTGGTCACCTTGTCGGTGCAACCGTGAATCGGAATGTCGTCGTTTTCTCACGACAGATGCCATGGGTACGCTTATCTTAGGTGGTTGGGGCTGGAGGACGCCGACAGGCTCCGGGAGCGAGATTAGATACAAGTGGCGGTGACACACGATGTACCCAGGTTTAGGGCCCTCCATGGGAGGTAATACCCCTAGTCCTGCTTGGTCTAATTTGATGGATGGGTGTGTTTACACGGTTGCTCCTGGAGCTGAGTCTAGAGGAGGAAGAGGGAGCAGCTGGCTTGCCTTCCTCCGCTATCAAGTGTGATAATGTGGGAAGTGTCCCATAGGCATGTGCATGAGACTTGTCTGTCCCCGTTGCATGGGGGCTCGGGGGGGTTTTGTAGGCCAACCCCTCGGCTTACAATATTCCTAAGGTACCTAAGTGGGGGGACCCGGCTGGCAGCCTCTCTAGCTGACCAAGGGGTCCCGCCCTTCATGTCGTCTCGTCGCCTGTAGGGTCCACCGGCTGCGCGGTCCCGTCGCCCACTAGGGCCCGCCAGCTGGCTCCTCGATTGGCCATCGCCCACCTGCCACGGCACGGGCCGCCCGGGAGGCGTTGTCTAGCGCTAGCCGACCAAAGTTGTCGGTACGGCCGGCCGTACTGTAGACACGCCGGTGCAGGTAATCGAGTGGGTGGGGGCGTGCCGGCACTGTTTCCCCACCCAGTCGCGGTCGCCAAGGTCAGCGGCCTAGATGGTCGGACTGTAGCCATGCGCACCCGTGCGTCAGGGGCCACTATGGCTATAATGGTGCCCGTTGTGGTGGTCACGTCGTGTCGCCGTACCCGTGCGTAGCGGGACGGGAAGTTTCTTGTCTGCCCTAGGGTCAATAGAGGAGGCGGCCCAGAGGCAGCCAGTCACGCCCAGCTGGCCGGGATCGAGCCGGCACCTCGACCAGTCGTCTATGAGCCAGCCGGTGATTACTCGAGCCGCTTGCACTCCAGCCGGCCATAGGTAGCCGGTCGCGTACTTTTTCTTTGAAGCGGGGGGAAGATCCCCGTTGCTTTGGCCTACGCAAGGGTAATAACCCCGTCAGTAGTCCCCGAAGCCAGCATGGGCCCACGTCCGGCAGATGGAGGGGAGTCGGCGGCTTCCCCCCAGCGGTACCTGCCTCCAGTGTGAAACCAAAAGGCCAGCCCAGTCGGTGGTTGGACCCGATGCCTCGTGTTCCGGCGCGTCGCCCCGGGTCCCAGGTCGGCTTGTCGCGCGCCATGCGGCAGGTAATGATGTCGTGGGCCCCGTGCACGTGGGCAGACGGGACATCACCATGGGCCTTGCCCGCTAGACCTCGGGTGTAGCCAAATAGGCCTCGGGGCATAGGCCAGGATCCTCCGCGCCCTGAAGCGGCTGTTACGGCCCGAGCCGCCCAGTCGTGCGCAGAGTTTCCGGGGGAGTGGGCGCAGTTAATCCCCACGTATCCCGGTCGTGGCCTCCCCATTTACAAGGGGAGGAAGGGTAGGGGGAGGAGATACCCGCACCCCTCTTGTCCCCTCGCTGTCTTTCTCTTCGTCTTCCCTGCCTCCTCACGCATCGTCGCTCCCGAGCCCACAAACGCGCTCGCACGTCGTCCTACCGTCACAATGGATGACGGGCGCGGGGAAGCTGGGCCGGATCTGTTGTCACCGAGGAGGCCATCGCGGACCTCCGCCGCGCGCACATGCTACCGCCGGCGGAGCATGTGATTGCCCGCGCGCCAAGCGACGAGGTGGTGCCGGCGCCGCAGTCATTGGAGCACATCGTCTTCCTCTGGCACTTCTCCCGCGGTTTTGGGCTATCGGTGAGCCACTTCTCTCGGTTGCTGATGGATACCTTTGACCTTCAGTTGCACCACCTCGGCCCCAACGGCATCCTCTACCTTGTCGGCTTCGTGATGCTATGTGAGGGGTACCTGGGGGTCCTCCCCTTCCTCGACCTCTTCAACGCCCTCTTCTACCACAAGGCACTAAAGAGCAGTGCCTGCAGGGGCATGGCAGTGTGCTGCCGCGGCACCGCGCACTTCCGGCCCTTCTCCCTCATTGATACTGTCAAGGAGTGGCATCGAACGTTCTCCGACGTGAAGAACGCCGACCCAAATCTTGACTACATCCGGCTGCTGGTATTTGTCAATGCATAGTCCTCTGGGCGAACTAGTCGGGAGCTACCCCACGCGGAGTGGCTCTGGCGGAGCTCGGCCGGCTCGCGCAGCTGAACAGTGCTGAGGGGTTGGTCGCCTCCGATCTGGTGGTGGCCTTCATCTCATGTCGGGTGTTACCTCTCCAGTTGAGGTCTCACCAGATCTGCGACATGTCCGACCGCCGGGACCACTGCCGGCTGACGACCGTCGACCTGACGTCGGCTCAGGTGGCGACACGGGTGAATGCCATCACGACGTTCAAGCTGGCGCCAGTGTCGTGGACTTTTGGCATGGAGCCGTACGACCGCATCAGCCATCCCCCCTAGTACGTTTCGTCGAGGTGGTTCTCTCCATTTGATTTTTTCTAGCTGGCAGCCGGCAACGGACCTTACTTCATTGTGCTGACCGCAGCTACTCATGCGATAGAACACACCGGATGGCCCGCACCCCCAAATCTTCGAGGCGGAGCGCGACCACTTCGACTCCAAAGACTACGAGCGGGGAGGCCCGCCTGAAGAGGGGCTGGACTCCTCGGGAGGGGTCGAGGAGCCGGTGGGCCCAGTCGAGCCGGAGGGTCTAGCGCAGCCGGGGAGCCCAGCGGAGCCGGTGAGTTCCCTATGGGTCCCATGATCAGGGACTGGACCGATGACGATGATGACGATGATGATGATGATGATGATGATGATGATGATGATGATGATGATGATGTGATGATCCTGAATGCGCCTCCCCCCTGAGATCAATAGGGCCGGCGTGGGTGGAGTGAGGAGCGGTCGGCTCAAGCCCCGGCTGTCGGAGCCGCTGGCCGGGCGAAGAGGCCGGCTCAGGAGGTGTCGGTGTCCCCGCCGCACGTCCATAAGCAGGTGAAGGTGGTCGTGCGGAAGCCACCAGCACGCGCCAAGCGGGCTTTGCCAGTCGTCATTGGGTAAGCGTCCTTCTTTTCCTTGCGTGTGTTTCTTCTCGTATCGTGGGTTGGGGGTGTTTGACCCTTATGCACCACAGGGACTCCATCAAGCTCCACGAGGGGAAGTCGGTGGTGGACCCGATGGACGCTGCCAGCCGGCTGGCCCATGAGCACGCAGCCATGCAGTAGGAGGAGAAGAGGAGGCTCGTGGAGCTGCGAGCCTGAAAGTCCGGAATGCGAGGCAGGGCCTCTCATTCCGGGACTTCGAGCGGCGCGAGGCGGAGGAGGTCCGCGGACCCCATGTGGGCATCGGACTTGGTGGCAGAGTCGACCCGTTTGTCGAGGGGCCCGTCGAGTGAGCTGTGAGGGGCAGCTTTGGAGCCGC
Source organism: Hordeum marinum (assembly GCA_022496015.1). NCBI lineage: Eukaryota > Viridiplantae > Streptophyta > Magnoliopsida > Poales > Poaceae > Hordeum > Hordeum marinum. The sequence continues at coordinate 118,404,601 of CM039678.1, forward strand.
CTGCACCTCCGTCCGTGGAGGAGGCAGCCCGAGCGAGGGAGGCATCTACGGAGCCGGCCCCCAAGGTGACCAGGCCGGAGGTGACTCCACCTGCGGCCGCGTCGGCCTGGGTCGACGCGCCGGAGGTTCCGGCGGCCACGGAGGCAGCGTTAGAGGCAGTGCTAGAGGCACCGGCCATGGAGACGGAGGCGCCGTCCATCGCGGTCGTCCCGTCAGGCCGGCTGGAGGAGGAGGCAGCGCCAGCACCGCACGAGGGGGCAGTAGGGACCGATTCCCGGGCCCTCGCCGTCATCAACCCTCCCTAGTGGCCAACACTATGGCGAGCACCGGTACGTGTGCCAGCGGCAGCTGGGTCCGTAGGTCCATGCAGGACGTGCTGCGGGACTAGGAGGCGCTGGCACACATCTTGACCCTTCCAGCTCCCTCGGCATTCAGCCCGGTCCCCGCACTCGGGGAGCTGGGGAGCGTCCTGGACCGGTGCCGCCAGGAGCTGGCCCAGTTCGCAGAGGCGGTCGACACCACCCTGCGGCATGCGGAGGTAAGCATTGTCATCTTTATCGAGTTTTTCAGTGAAGTGCGCAAGCGTACCCATTGGGTGTAGCCCCCCAAGATGCGGGCCGGCTGACCGGCTGACGGGCAGCTCGGCTGGATCTCCTTGAGCTTCTTTTGACTCTGGCTTAATGTGGCAGGAGGGGAACTCCCAGCAGGAAAAGTTGTTTGAGGAGGCGGTCTTCATCCACGACTGCGGCAAGCACGGCTTCTACTGGCTAGAGGAGGAGCTGGCGCGGGTGCAAGGTATGAAAAATCTTTGCGGGAGGGGTACGTAGCCCCCGGGAGCCAGGCCACCTGCCTGGCAGCCGGAGCGGGCGTGGACTAACTGGCTGATGCCCGCCTTGCTTTGCAGATGAGCTGACCGCCCTCCGGGCGGAGAAGACCGGGGCCGTCTCCGAGCGGGATCGACTGGCGCAAAGCATCCAGGCGGTCACTCGGGAGAAGGACCGGCTAGCCACGTTGCTAATGGATGGGAAGGTGGCCCAGGACTGCCTCAAGGCCGACGTGGTGTAGGAGGTGACGGCCAAGGGGAAGGTCATAAGGAGGCGGCTGACGACGCCCGACGGACCGCCACCATCGAAGGCGAGGTGACCCGCCTCGAGAGGATGCTCGAGGAGCTTAAGGGTTCCCTTGTCAATGCGGAGGTGGCATTGGCATCAGATAAGGACTCGTCGCTCCACTTTGCCATCGAGGTGGACGACTCCATCGAACGTAAGTGTCCGATTTTCTTTTTTCAGCCGGTTGCCTTTTTCCTTGCTGATTCTTGTTTTTGATTCGCCTTTCTCTCCTTCTTCCCTTTCTTCTTTAGGGTGCTTCCTGGAAACCTAGCGCCACGCTGAGCGTGCCGTCGAGGAGTACTTGGAGGGTGTCTAGTCACGTGGGCGCTCCATCGAAGAGGACTCTGCGTGGGATTTGGCGGAGCTTGGGCTCGCCATTGAAAACCGGTTGATCCACCTCAAGCGAAGCGTGGAGCGGCTAAACAAGGCTGGCAAGGATATCATCGCGACCTTGTGGCCAGGCCGTGGAGGGGCTTCGGAGAACCGCGTAGCCCTGTGGCTGGAGCATGCCGTGGCCCGGCTCGAGGTCTGGAAGGCGTCAGCGGCGCGAGCCGGCGCACAGACTGCGTTCCGTTTCATGACTTCGTAGTACCGCGGCATGGACCTAGATCGGCTGGCCACCATGCGGGATGAGCCGGTCGAGGAGCGGGTGACCCGTGAGCCGGTCCTTGTCCGCCGCGCCAATGATCTCGCGTCGTACGTCGACCCGGATGAGCTCCTGCCGGTCCGTGGTGAGGACGGCGAGCCGGCAGCCGAAGACTCCTTCGGCTTCCCCCAAGGTTCGGTGGACGAGGAGGTTGCTGAGGAGAGTACCGACCCCAGCGGCAAGATGGCTGGGACTACGGAGGCTGCCTCGAAGGCCAAGGAAGCCGTCACGAGGGCCTCAACCACCTTCGAGATGGGTGTCGAGCCGCCCAGCGATGCGCCAGCTGGAGGCACGCCGGCTAGCAATGCGCCGGTGGCCTGAGCCCCCGGCCGGGTGTCTTATCTTTATTTCTCTTTCCTGCATGTTAGGCTTTAAGTCCACCCACTGGAGGTGAATGTAATGAACCGTTATGGCCGTGGGCCTCTTTTATCTTAAAATTCGTATTCTGAATATTGGATGGGTTTGCCTTACTGGTGTGCCTGCTCATCCTTACCCTTTTTTGCCCCTTTGGTTCCGTCTGTTCTGTCCCTTTACCCCTTTGGTTTCGGCCCCTGCCAACCCGACAGGCGGGAGCCGGTTTGTAGCTAGGATGGGGCGTCCGCCTCGAGGGAGTCGATTCTGAACTTAGGAACCGCGAGAGCTTTTTTGGGTAAGTAGAGTGGCAGAGGCGAGGCGGTGGTCCGTCTGGACCTAGCTGGCATCCCCTTTGCGATTGAGCTTTCGTGTGTGCTAAGTTTTGTCGCCCCGAGGGCCCGTCAGCCGGACAGCTGGGAGTTGGATCTGTAGCTGGGAGGGGTGGGAGGGCTTTCTCAGCTCACACTACTTGGTCAATTTTTGGGAGAGGCGACCTAGGACCAGCAGGCGAGCCCCCAGGCCCGGGAGCGGGATCAAGGAGTCGGTGAGTGAGGAGACCTTCGAGGGAAACAAAAAGGGCGTGCTCGAAGAGTCGGCCTAGGGCACCCATTGCATTCATAGGCCCAAAAGGGGAAGGATACATCCATACACTGGTCTTTTTCAGCAGTAAAATGGACGGAGGAGCGCCGTGTTCCATGGGTGCTCGGTCTCCTCGCCGGAGGCGTCTCTTTTGTGCTCCTGCGGCTTTTGGGCGTCTATTAGGTAGTACGCATTGTTGTGCAGCGCCTTGTTGACAATGAACGGGTCCTCCCATGGGGAGGACAACTTGTGTTGTCCGGCTGTCCGCTGGATCCTCCTGAGCACCAGGTCCCCTTCGCGGAAGGAGAGTGGCCGGATCCGCTTGTTGTGGTAGTGCCGGAGCTTCTGCTGGTAGATTGCCATCCGGCTCAAGGCTAGCTCACGGGCTTCTTCGAGTAAGTCGACGCCGTCCTCTCTTGCTTCCTTTGTGTCCTTCTCCGTGTATAGGGCGACCCGAGGCGAGTCGAACTCGATGTCGTTCGGGATGATCCCCTCGGACCCATACACAAGGAAGAAGGGCATCTAGCCGGTTGATCGGATGGGGGTGGTCCTGAGACTCCAAAGGACAGCCGGCAGCTCGTAGGCCCAGCAGCCTGCTGATCTCACCAATGGTGTTACGGGCCAGGGCTTGATGCCGGACAAGATGAGGCCGTTTGTCCTCTCGACCTGGCCATTTGATTACGAATGAGCGATGGAGGCCAGGTCGAGCCGGATGCCTTGCTTGAAGCAGAAACGCGCGAGCGTGCCCTTGGCGAAGTTCGTGTCGTTGTCCGTGATGATGCTGTGGGGGACGCCATAGCGAACCGTGATGTCGACGATGAACCGGACGGCCGTGGGGCCGTCCAGTTTCTTGATTGGTCGTGCCTCGATCCACTTGGTGAATTTGTCAACAGCCACAAGCATATGTGTCATGCCACCTTATGCGGTCTTGAAGGGACCCACCATATCCAGCCCCGAGACAGTGAAAGACCTTGAGAGGGGGATGGTGTGGAGGGCCGATGCCGGTAGGTGGCTCTGCGTGCTGAAGCGCTGGCAGCCCTCGCGCTCGTCGACTGATTTCTTGGCCGCCTCGAGAGCGGTGGACCAGTAGAAGCCATGGCGGAAGGCCTTGGTCACCAGGGTCCTAGAGACAGCGTGATGCCCGCACTCGCCCTGGTGGATGTCGAGGAAGATCTCCAGACCCTTTTCCGGCTCGACGCACCACTGAAACACGCCAGTGGTGCTGCGATGGACGAGCTCATTGTTGATGATGCTATAAGCCAAGGCCCGGCGCTCAATTTGCCTCGTCGTGTCCTCGTCCGGGGGGAGCTCGCCGCGCAGGAGGAATGCCAGGATGGGTTGGGCCCATGAGGGGGCCGAGATGGGGGCTGGCTCAGGAGCCCCCAGGCCTGAATGATCAGTCCCCGGGACCGGCTAGCCAGCCCCCGTGACCAACTCGTCAGCCCCCGGGTGAGGGACGGCCGTGACAGTGTCGATCGCCATCATGACAGCCACGTCTTTGGAGCCGGCGGCCTTAGATGCAGCCGACCCAACTGGTGTCGGCAAGGCGGACGAAGTTGAGGGAGCCGGTGGCGAAGATGCCGAAGGGGCATCCGGAGCCGCCGATGGGCCAGCGGCGTCTGTCGGCACTTAGATGGATTCTGATTCTAGGGAAGGCTTGATCGACAACTTCAGCAGCCGCTCGAGGGAGACGCCGGCTGGGATGGCCTGCCGGGTAGAGACGATCTTTGCCAGTGCGTCGACCACCTCGTTGTCCGCCCATGGGACGTGGTGGAACACACAGCCCTCGAAGGAGCCGGTGAGATGTTGTATGAGGAAGCGGTAGCTGGCCATGGTTGCATACCTGGCGTCCCATTCGCCAGAGACCTGCTGTACCACGAGGTCGGAGTCGCCGAAGCATAGGATGCACCTGATGCCGATACCCTTGGCGAGCCGGAGGCCATGGACGATGGCCTCGTACTCGGTGACATTGTTGGAGGCGGCAAAGTGGATCTGGAGGGCGTACTTGAGCTGGTCACCATTCGGCGAGGAGAGGACTATGCCGACACCCAGGCCGGTCCTCTTTTTTGAGCCGTCGAAATGCATGCGCCAATGTGTGGAGTCTGGGGGAGGCGGCATGAACTCGGTCTCTGCCCAGTCAATGATGAAGTCGGCCAACGCCTGCGACTTGATGGCGGTACAAGGTTCGTACTGCATCTCGTGGTCGTCAAGGGCGATGACCCATTTGGCGATCTGGCCGGTGGAGTCCCTGCCGCTCATGATCTCACCGAGCGGGGCCATGCTCACCACGGTGATGGTATGCTCCTAGAAGTACTACTTGACCTTCTTGGCGGCGAACTATATGCCATAGCACATCTTCTAGTAGTGGGGGTAGTTCTGCTTGGATGCGGAGAGGACCTCGCTAAGGTAGTAGACAGGGCGCTGAACCGGCAGGGACTTGCCATCCTCCGGTCACTCGACCACCAAGACGACGCTGATGACGCGAGTGGTCGCCGCAATGTAGGCAAGCAGAGGCTCCTTCTCAACCGGCGCGGACAGGATGGGCGCGCGGGTGAGAGCCTTGTTGAGGCCGCGGAAGGCCTCGTCTGCCTCGTCAGGCCAATCAAACATGCCCGGCTTCTTTGTGTGACCCGGATTGGCTAGAGCCGTCTTGCGAAGGAGCCCGTAAAGGGGCAAGGCTTTCTCCCCCAGCCGGCTAATGAACGGGCTAAGCGAGGCGAGGCAGCCGGTGAACTTCTGGATGTCGTGCAGCCGGGTCAGCTTGGGCATGCGCTCGATTGCGCTGATCTTCTCGGGGTTAGCTTCGATGCCGCGAGCAGACACGAAGAAATCTAGGAGCTTGATCTTGATACATTTCTCCAGGTTGAACTTGATCTTGTACTCGCGTAGGTTTGCGAAGGTCTCCCGGAGATCGTCGAGGAGGTTGAAGTGCTTCTTGGTTTTGACGACAATGTCGCTGACGTAGACATGCACATTCCCGCCTATCTGACGTAGGAGGCACTTCTTCATGCACCGCTAGAAGGTGGCGCCTGCGTTCTTCAGGCTGAAGGACATGGTGATGTAAGAGTAGGCCCTGAAGGGCGTGATGAAGGAGGTCTTGAGCCGGTCTTCCGGATCTAGCTTGATCTGGTGGTAGCCGGAGTAGGCGTCCAGGAAGGACAGCAAGCCGTAGTCGGCCGTGGAGTCGATGACTTGATCGATCCGCGGCAGGGCAATGGTTCCTTGAGGCATGCCTTGTTCAGGCTGGTGTAGTCAATGCACATGCGCTAGGTCGTGTTCTTCTTCAGCACCGGGACTGGGTTGGCCAGCCAGTCTGGGTGGAAAACTTCCATGATGAACCCGGATGCGAGCAGCCGGGTGATATCTTCTCCTATAGTACGCCGCGTCTCCTCGAAGAAATGGCGTAGGGGTTGCTTGACCGGCTTGACATCTGGCCGGACGTGTAGTTTGTGCTCGGCGAACTTCCTCAAAACACCCAGCATGTCCTTGGGGGACCATGCAAAGATGTCCTAATTCCCACAGAGGAAGTCGACGAGCTCACCTTCCTATTTGCTGTCGAGGCAGGAGCCGATGGTGACGCACTGAGTGGGGTTGGCTAGGTTGAGCGGGATTTTCTTGGTGTCCTTGGACAGCTGGAAAGAGGCCTTGCCGACGGACTGCGAGGGAGGAGCTGGCACGGCTGGCTGGCTGGTAGCAAGGGCCACGAGCTGGTCGAGCTGCCGTTTCTCCTCGTTTATCTCCAGGGCCTCGGTCAACCGGCTACCATCTCGAGGACACTCGAGAAACATCTTGTAGTCTCTCGCGATGGTGATGATTCTCTTGGGCCCCGGCATCTTGAGCTTGAGGTAGGCGTAATGGGGGACCGCCATGAACTTGACGAGGGCCGGCTGGCGCAACAGCGCGTGGTAGGAACTTTCGAGGTCCACGACCTCGAACAACACCGGCTCGCGGCAGAAGTGGCCGGATCCACCGAAGAGGACATCGAGCGTGATCTTGCCGATAGGGGAGCAGGAGTTCCCAGGCACGATGCCATCGAAGATCGTTCGGCTCGCCTGCAGGTCTTCTATCATTAGCCCCAGCTTGTGCATCGTGTCGAGGTAAAGGATGTTGATGCTGCTGCCACCATCTATCAGCACCCGTGAGAAGCGGCAGGTGCGCTTTTCGGTGGCGATGGTGGGGTCGAGGACGAGGGCATAGCTGCCGGGACTCGACATCATGGCAGGGTGATCTTCCCGGATCCAGGTGACCGGCTTCTCCGACCAGTGCATGAACTGGGGAGTTGCCGGCATGGTAGCGTTCACCTCACGATGGAGCCGACGTTGAGCATGCTTTCTCATCTCTTCACTGGTGAAGACGATGTAGCAATCATCCTGGTTGGGGTACTGGTCAAGCAGGCGACCATCGTTCTAGGCTGGAGCCGAAGCCGGCGCTGAGGCGTCAGCTAGGGCTGGGGCCGGCATGAGGGCAGGCGGCAGGGGAGGAGCCCGAAGGCCGTTGTCGTCGTTTTCTCACGACAGATGCCATAGGGTGGCTTATCGTAGGTGGTTGGGGCCAGAGGACACCTACAGGCTCCGGGTGCGAGATTGGGCACAAGCGATGGTGACACGTGATGTACCCAGGTTCAGGGCCCTCCGTGGGAGGTAACACCCCTAGTCCTACTTGGTCTAGTTGGATGGATGGATATGTGTACAAGGATGCTCCTGGAGCTGTGTATGGAGGAGGAAGAAGGAGCAGCCGGCTCGTCTTCCTCAATTACTAGAGGGGTTTTGAGAGTTCTGTGGATTTGCGAGAGTGATCGTCCGTCCCCGTTGCATTGGGGGGCTCGGGCAGGTTTATAGGCCAACCCCCGGCTCTACTATATACCTTAAGTACAAGGGCAGAGGGACCCGACTGGTAGCCTCTCCGGCTGACCTGGGGGCCCCGCTCTTCGTGCCGTCTCGTCGCCGGTAGGGTCCACCGGTGGGAGGTCTTGTCGCCTGCTGGGGCCCGCCAACCGGCTCTGCGATTGGCCCACGCTCACCTACCGTGGCACGGGTCGCCGGGGAGGCGTCATCTAGCGCCAGCTAGCAAAGGTCTCCGGTACGGCCGGCGGTACTGTAGCCACGCCGAGGCACATAATCGAGTAGGTGAGGGCGTGCCGATACTATTCCCTCGCTCGGTCGCGCTCACCAAGGTTAGCGGCCTGGACGGCCGGACTATAGCCATGCGCTCCAGTGCGTTAGGGGACACTATGGCCATAGGGCCACCCATCATGGCGGTCCTGTCGTGTCGTCGTACCCGCGTGCAGTGGGATGGGACGTCGCCTGTCCGCCCCAAGGTCAACGGAGGAGCTGGCCGCGCCCAGCCGACCGAGGGTCAAGCCGGCTCGTTGATCAGCCGTCTGCCTCGCCAGCCGGTGGCCGCTCGAGCCGGTCGTAATCCAACCGGCCATGAGCAGCCCGTCACGTGGTTTTCCTTCGAAGCGAAAGGGGGGAGAACCCCGTTCCCTTGGCCTACCCAGGGGTAACAACCCCGTCAATAGTCCCCAAAGCCGGAGGGGGCCCACGTCTAACAGACGGAGGGGAGCCGACGGCTTCCCCCAACAATACCCGCCTCCAGCGTGAAGCCGAAATGGCAGCCGGGTCGGCCATTAGACCCGATGCCTCGGGTATCGGGGCGTCGCCTCGGGACCTGCCCCGGCTCACCGCGCGCCCTGCGGCGAGTAATGATCCGGCGGTCCCCACGCACGTGGGGAGACGGAACGTCAGCCTAGGCCTAGCCCGCTAGGTCCCGGGCGTAAGCCAATAGGCCTCGAGGCACAGGCCAGAATCCTCTATGCCCCAAAGTGGCCGTTACGGCCCGGGGCCACCTATGTGCACGCGGGGTTTCCGAGGGACTGGGCGCAATTCATCCCACGTCCCCCGGTCGTGGCCCCCTTATAAAAGGGGAGGAAGGGCAGGAGCGGAGATACCCACATCCCGCTAGACCCCTTGCTGCCCATCTTCTTGCTTTCTTTGTCCTCCTTGCCCCCTCGTGTGACACCTCGCTGAGCCCGCAACCGCACCAGCGTGCCGCCCCTCCGCCAAGATGGCCGCTGGACGGGGAGGTAGCTGGGATGGCTGTGTCGTCATGGAGGCTGACATTGCAAAGCTTCGCCGCACACGCATGTTGCCGCCGGCGGAGCGGGTGGTCGCACACGCGCCAGGTAATGAGGTAGCGCCAGCACCACAGCCAGGGGAACATGTCATTTTCCTCTGGCACTTCTCCCGCAGCTTCAAGCTCCCGGTGAGCATCTTCTTCCGCTTTTCCTCAACACCTTCGACCTCCAACCGCATCATCTTGGCCCCAACGCGATCTTGTACCTCTCTGCCTTCGTGACGTTGTGCGAGGGGTACCTCGGAATCCTTCCTTTCATCGACTTCTTCAATGCTCTCTTCTATCTCAAGCCGTTGAAACTCAATGCCTGCGGGGGCACGGTGGTGTGCTGCCACGACACTGCGCACTTCCCTCCGCTTTCTCTCATTGAGTCCGTCAAAGGGTGGCACCGGACATTCTTCTATGTGAAGAACGCCGGCCCGAACCTTGACTTCATCCGGCTGCCACCGTTTGCTGACGTGCAATCCAGCCAGGTGAACTGGCTAGGTGCTACCCTGCGTGGCGTGGCCTTGACGGAGCTCAGCTGGCACGCGACGCTGAAGAGCTCCGAGGGGTTGGTCGCCGCTGATCTGGTGGCGGCCTTCATCACGCGCTGGATGCTGCCTCTCCAGGTGAGGCCGCACCAGATCTGCAATATGTTCGGCCGTCGGGACCCCTACCGGTTGTCCACGGTCGACCAGACACCGGCTCAGGTGGCGAAGCGGGTGAACGCCCTTACGACGTTCAAGATGAAGCCCGAGTCGTGGTCGTTCGGCATGGAGCCATACGACCGCATCAACCCGCCTGGTAAGTCTTTCGTTGAGATGAATTTTCGTCGTTTCATTCTTTCCAGCCAACAGCCGGCCACAGACCTCACTTTGTTGTGCTGACCGCAGCTGTTGGTGCGACCGAACACCCTGGACGGCCCGCGCCCCCAAATCTTTGAGGCAGAGCGCGCGAACTCCGACTCTGAAGACTACGAGCAGGGAGGCCTGCCGAATGAGGTGGTGGACTCCTCGGGAGGAGCCGATGAGCCGGTCGTGCCAAGCGGGCCTTGACCCTCGTCATCAGGTAAGTCTTCCTTCCATGTTTTGTGTTTTCTTCCGGGTCACGAGACGGTAGGTAATCCGGCCTTTGTGCGTTGTAGGGACCCCATCGAGCTTCACGAGGGGGAGCCGGTGGGGGAGCCAACGGATGCCGTCGGTCAGCTGGCCCACGAACACACGGCCACCCAGTGAGAGGTAAGAGGAGGCTCGCGGAGCTGCGAGCCTCCAAGTCCGGAACGTGAGGCGGGGCCTCGCATTCCAAGACTTCGAGCGGCGGGCGGCGGAGGAGGGCCGCAAAACCCGCGCAGGCATTGGACTCGGCGGCGGAATCGACCCACTAGTCGAGGCCTCTGTCTAGCAAGCCACAAGGGGTGGTCATGGACCCGCGTGTGCCTCCACCCACGGAGGAGGCGGCCCGAGCGAGGGTGGCAGCAGCTGAGCTGGCTCCCGAGGCGACCCGGCCGGAGGTGCCAGACGTGACACCGCCTGCGGCCGAGCCGACCCGGGTTGACGTGCCAGAGGTGGCGGCCACGGAGGTGGAGGCGCCCTCTATCGCGATCGATGCGCCGGAGCGGCAGGGAGTGGGGACGGAGACGGCATCGGGCGGAGGGTCGGCGAGGGGCGACACCCGGACCCTCACCGTTGTTGACCCGCCGCCGGCGGCCGGTACTGTGGCAATCCCGGGCAGCTGGTCCCGGAGGACCCTGCAGACCATGCAGGAGGTACTCCGGGACTGGCAGGCGCTGGCGGGCATGCCAGCCCTACCGGCTCCCCTAGCGGGCAGCCCGGTCCCTTCGTTCGGGGACTTGGGGAGCATCCTGGACCGGTGCCGACAGGAGCTGGCCCAGTTTGCAGAGGCGGCAGACGCCACCCTGTAGCGCGCGGAGGTAAGCCGGTTGCCCTTGTACTCGGCCACGTTGTTGGAGGCGGCGACGTGGATCTGGAGGGCGTACTTGAGCTGGTCACCTTTTGGGAGGAGAGGACTATGTCGGCACCCAGGCCGGTCCTAATTTTCAAGCCGTCGAAATGCATGCGCCAATGTTTGGAGTCTGGGGGAGGCGGGACGAACTCTGTCTTCGCCTAGTCGACGAGGAAGTCAGCCAACGCCTACGACTTGATGGCAGTTTGTGGCTCATACCGGATCTCGTGATCGGTGAGGGCGATGACCCATTTGGCAATCCGGTTGGTGGAGTCCCGGCCGCTCATGATCTCGTCGAGCGGGGCCGTGCTCACCATGGTGATGGTATGCTCCTGGAAGTACTGCTTGACCTTCTTTGCGGTGAAGTATACGCCATAGCACATCTTCTGGTAGTGAGGTTAGTTCTTCTTGGATGCGGAGAGGACCTCCCTGAGGTAGTAGACGGGGCGCTGGACCGGCAGGGACTTGCCCTCCTCCAGCCACTCGACCACCAAGATGACGCTGATGACGCGAGTGGTCACCATGAAGTAGGCGAGCAAGGGTTCCTTCTCAACCGGCACGACCAAGATGGGTGTGTGGGTGAGAGCCTTCTTGAGGCCACGGAAGGCCTCGTCCACCTCGTCGGGCTAATCGAACATGTCGGGCTTCTTGGTGTGACCCGCCTCGCGTAGAGCCGTCTTGCAAAGGAGCTCGTAGAGGGGCAAGGCTTTCTCTCCCAGCTGGCTGATGACCCGGCTGAGCGAGGTGAGTCAGCCGATGAACTTCTGGACGTTGCGGAGCCGGGTCGGCTTGGGCATGCGCTCGATTGTGCTGATCTTCTCTGGGTTAGCTTTGTTGCCGTGGGTGGACACGAAGAAACCCAGGAGTTGGCTGGCTGGGACGCCGAAGACACATTTCTCTGGGTTGAGCTTGATCTTGTATTCGCGCACGTTTGTGATGGTCTCCCGGAGATCGTCGAGGAGGCTGAAGTGCTTCTTGGTTTTGACGATGATGTCCTTGACGTAGACGTGGAAAGTTTCTACCTATCTGAGGCAGGAGGCACTTCTGCATGCACCGCTGGAAGGTGGCGCCTGCGTTCTTCAGGCCGAAGGACATGGTGATGTAGCGGTAGGCCCCAAAGAACGTGATGAAGGAGTTCATGAGCCGGTCTTCCATGTCCAGCTTGATCTAGTGGTAGCCGGAGTAGGCGTCCAGGAAGGACGGCAAGTCGCAGCCGACCATGGAGTCGATGACTTGATCGATCCGCGGCAGGGCGAATGGGTCCTCGGGACACACCTTGTTCAGGCTAGTGTAGTCGATGCACATGCGCCAGGTCTTGCTCTTCTTCAGCACCAGGATTGGGTTGGCCAGCCAGTCCGGGTGGAATACTTCCATGATGAACCCGGTTGCGAGCAGCCGGGTGATCTCTTCTCCTATGGTACGCCGCTTCTCCTTGGAGAAACGGCATAGGGGTTGCTTGACCGGCTTGACGACTGGCCGGACGTGTAGTTTGTGCTCGGCGAACTTCCTCGAAACACCCGGCATGTCCTTGGGGGACCATGCAAAGATGTCCCGATTCTCACGGAGGAAGTTGACGAGCTCGCCGTCCTATTTGTTGTCAAGGTGGGAGCCGATGGTGACGCACTGAGCGGGGTTGGCCAGATCGAGCGGGATTTGCTTGGTGTCCTTGGACGGCTAGAAGGAGGCCTCGCTGACAGACTGCAACGGGGGATCCGGCTCGGCCGGCTAACTGGCAGCAAGGGCCACGAGTCGGTCGAGCTGTTGTTTCTCCTCGGCGATTTCCACGGCCTCAGCCAGCTGACTGCCGTCTCAAGCACACACGAGTGACATCTTATAGTCACCCGTGATGGTGATGATTCCCTTGCGGCCCGACATCTTGAGCTTGAGGTAGGCATAATGGGGGACCGCCATGAAGCTGACGAGGGCCGATCGGCCCAATAACGCGTGGCAGGGACTTGCGAGGTCCACGACCTCTAACAACACCGGCTGGCGGCAGAAGTGGTTCGGTCCTCCGAAGAGGACGTCGAGAGTGATCTTGTCGATAGGGGAGCAGGACTTTCCAGGCACGATAACGTGGAAGACCATCCGGCTCGCCTGCAGGTCTTCTATCTTCAGCCCCAGCTTGTGCATCGTGTCGAGGTAGAGGATGTTGATGCTGCTGCCACCATCTATTAGCACCCGCGAGAAGCGGCAAGTTTGTTACTTGGTGGTGATGGTGGGGTCGAGGACCAGAGCATAGCTGCCAGGATTAGGCATCACGGCGGGGTGATTGGCCTGGCTCCAAGTGACTGGCTTCTCTGACCAGTGCATGAACTAGGGAGTTGCCGACATGGTGGCGTTTACCTAATGATGGAGCTGGCGTTGAGCATGTTTTCCCGTCTCTTCACTAGTGAAGACGATGTAGCAGCCTTCCTGGATGGGGAACTGATCGTGGAGATGACCGTCGTTTTGGGCCGGAGCCGGAGCTGGCACCGGGGCGGCAGCTGGGGCCGGAGCCAGCGCGCGGGCAGGCGGCGCGGGAGGAGCCAAAAGGCCGTCCCCCGGGCCAATCGCTCTGAGAAGCTGCACTGTCGGAGCATGTGCATAGAGGGCTTGGCCCCTAAGTGGTTCTTGCAAGGGAGGTCGAGCATCTGCTCGAAGGTGAGCTTCGGCTACCAGGAAGCCTTGCTAGTGCGTTGGCGCTGGCTGGAAGGTTGAGCTTCCGTCTCCTGTTCCTCGATGGTGTTGACCTGCCGACTCTCGTAGCGGGGATCCGGCTGGTTGTTATTCCGCTTGTCGTTTTGCAGATGCCGACCATTGACAGCCGGCTGGGACGTTGCCGGTGTCGTCGTTGTCTTGGTAGGCAAGGTCGTCTTGACCCGGATGGCCGAATCAGCCGTGGCGTACTTGTCCATCTTGGTCATGAGCTCGGCAAGCGTGGCCGGCTCGGAGCACAGAAGCTTGTGCTTGAGAGGGGTGCCACCCCAGCAGCCTTCAATGAAGTACTGCACTCCTTGTACCTCGTGCACCCCCTTGCAGGAGTTGCGGAGCTCAGTCCATCGAGTGAGGTAGTCGCAGAGGGATTAGTCCGGCCCCTAAATGCACATGGCGAGTTCACGGGGGCGTCCAAGCCGCTTGTAGGTGCCGGTGAAGTTGCGGACGAAGGCCTCCTCGAAGTCCGTCCAAATGTTGATGTTGTCAGCCGCCAGGCTGTTGAGCAGGTGCGGGCCGAGCCGATCAACCTGAGGGGGCCGTAGCGAACGGCTACGCGCTTGTTCCCCCTGGCGATGCCAACTGCAGTGGTGTAGTCGATCAGGCAGTCTTCGGTCTTGGCAGCCCTGTTGTACTTCGGAGTGTCTTGGGGCATCGTGAAGCCGGTCGGGAATGGCTTATTGTGGATCCGAGGGCCAAAAACGGGAGGACCAATCGAGCCCTCCTCTTCGAGGAGGGCGGACTGCGTGAGGTGGTCAATGCGGTTGCGGGAGTCGTTCTCGCTGCGTGGGACACGCGGTCCTATCCGGGCCAAGAACTCGGGGCGGATGACAAGCGGAACCGTCCTTTCCTGCTCGTGCCGCGGGGGTGGAGTGTGCCCGTGGCTGTGCCGGCTCCCGGATGCCGGTGCTTCTTGGTGGCAACCGTTGCAAGGCGGGTTGTTGGTGCGCCGGCTGCTAACAGCTGGCTCCTCGCTCAACGACATCTGGGAGGGCCGGGGGTTGTTTGTTCTGGTCTGACGGCTGGAGACACGAGGGGAGCTAGAGTGCTAAGCCGGTTGACTGCCAGCAGTCCTCGTGCCCTCGCGCTCGAGCCGATGGCCGCCGGGGGCGGTGCCGCCCGACACGAGCAGGCCCTGCTACGCGTCGGCGGCGTCGATGAGCTCCTCGATGTGGCGCTCATGAGCGCCACGTTCTGCACCCTCCAAGGTGGCCAAATCCGCGTACGCCACCTTGAGGGCCTGCAAGTTGGCTGCGGGGGTGTTGTAGACAGGCATCTTGCCGCCAAGGATCTCGGCGACCACACGGCCGTGGTCACGCACGGCCCCACGCCGGCTGGGCCCGGTGCCAGTCGGGGTGAGACCGTAGGCGGAAGCATATTCCCGTTGGGCGGCCTCCATGCGGCGCCGCGTGGCCGCGAGGGAGGTGGCGTCCTCGAATAGGACACGACGAGCTGCCTCGAGGTCCGCCACGGTGGCATCGGGGTTTGCCGTCGGGGCGATAGGGGTGCTCAGGCCCCGGAGGGCCGCACCAAGCGGGTCGGAGGTGCCGACGTGGGCCGCGGTGGCGTCAGCCCCGGCCCGCGCACGTCCGGAAGAGGTGGAGGAGACGATGGCCATCACCCTCACGCGATCATGGGAGCCGCTGGACTAGGTCGCAACGAGTGCTCCCACAGCCTTGGGAGGACTGGTGGAGCACCTGCCCGGGGTACTCATCCAAGGCCGGAGCCTCGACAAGGCTAAGCCTGCCGAAGTGCATGGTGAGCGGGTCGATGTCGGCCGTGAGGTCGACGGAGTTGCCCGCAGGGCATGCCGAAGCAATCCCCACGAGCCCGAAGTTTCGCCTGGACGCGCGGCGGCGGCTGGGAATGGCGAGGGGTCCCGCCTGGAGCATGAATTCGGACATTGCCGCATACGGCCCCACGATGGGCGCCAACTGTCGTCTTTTTCTCATGAAAGATGCCATAGGGTGGCTTATCGTAGGTGGTTCGGGCCGGAGGACACCGACGGGCTTTGGGTGCGAGATTGGGCACAAGCGGTGGTGACACGCGATGTACCCAGGCTCAGGGCCCTCCGTGGGAGGTAACACCCCTAGTCCTGCTTGGTCTAGTTGGATGGACGGATATGTGTACAAGGGTGCTCCTGGAGCTATATCTGGAGGAGGAAGAAGCAGCAGTCGGCTCGTCTTCCTCCACTACTAGAGGGGGTTTGAGAGTTCTGTGGATGTGCGAGAGTGATCGTCCGTCCCCGTTGCATTGGGGGCTCGGGGGGTTTTATAGGCCAACCCCCCGGCTCTACTATATACCTAAAGTACAAGGGCGGAGGGACCCGACTGGCAGCCTCTCTGGCAGACCTGGGAGCCTCGCTCTTTGTGCCATCTCATCGCCGGTAGGGTCCACCGGCTGGGAGGTCTTGTCGCCTGCTGGGGCCCGCCAGCGGCTCTACGATTGGCCCCCGCTCACCTGTCGCGGCACGGGTCATCGGGGAGGCATCGTCTAGCGCCAGCCGGCCAAGGTCTCCGATACGGTTGGCAGTACTATAGCCACACCGAGGCAGTTAATCGAGTGGGCGAGGGCGTGCCGGTACTGTTCCCTCTCCTGGTCGCGCTCGTCAAGGTCACCGGCCTAGACGGCCGGACTGTAGCCATGCGCTCTAGTGCGTCAGAGGCCACTGTGGCCACATGGCCGCCCGTCGTGGCGGTCGTGTCGTGTCGTCGTACCACGTGTAGTGGGATGGGACATCGCTTGTCCGCCCCAAGGTCAACGGAGGAGCTGGCCCAGAGGCAGCCGGCCGCGCCGAGCCAACCGAGGGTCGATCTGGCCCGAAGGCAGCCGGCCGTGCCCAGCCGACCGAGGGTCGAGCAGGCTCGTTGATCAGCCGTCTTCCTCGCCAGCCGGTGGCCGCTCGAGCCGGCCATAATCCAAACAGCCATGAGCAGCCAGTCTCGTGGTTTTCCTTCAAAGTGAAAGGGGGGAGAACCCCATTCCCTTGGGCTACCCAGAGGTAATAACCCCGTCAGCCGTCCCCTTGGCCAATCGCTTTGAAAAGCTGCACTGCCGGAGCGTGTGCATGGAGGGTTTGGCCCCTGAGTGGTTCTTGCAGGGGAGGTCGAGCATATGCTTGAAGGTGAGCTTCGGCTGCCAGGCAATCTTGCCAGTGTGCTGGCACTGGCTGGAAGATTGGGTAGACGGCTCCTGCTCCTCGATGGTGGCGACCTGCCGGCTCCCGTAGCAGGAGTCTGGCTGGTCGTTCTTGCGTTTGTTGTTCTGCAGCTACCGGTTGTCGGCAGCCGGCCGGGATGTTGTCGATGTTGTCGTTGCCTTAGCGGGCGGGGTCGAGTTGACCCGAATGGCGGAATTAGCGGTGGCATACTTTTCTGCCTTGGTCAGGAGCTCGACTAGTGTAGCCGGCTCGGAGCACAGAAGCTTGTGCTTGAGGGGGGTGCCGTCTCGATAGCCTTCGTTGAAATATTGTATGGCCTACACCTCGTGCAACCCCTCGCAAGAGTTACGGAGCTCGGTCCACTAAGTGAGGTAGTCGTGGAGCGACTCGTCCGGCCCCTGAATGCACATGGCCAGTTCACGGGGGTGGCCCGGCCGCTTGTAGGTGCCGGTGAAGTTGCAGACAAAGGCTTCCTCGAAGTCTGTCCAAGTGTTGATGCTATCGGCCACCAGGCTATTCAGCTAGGTGCGGGCCAAGCCGATCAACATGAGGGGGGCGTAGCGAATGGCTACGCGCTTGTTCCCCCTGGCGATGCCGACCGCGGTGGTGTAGTCGATCAGCCAGTCCTCGAGCTTGGCGGACCTGTTGTACTTCAGGGTATCCCGGGGGTGCATGAAGCCGGTCGGGAATGGCTCGTTGCGGATCCGAGGACCGAAACAAGCTGGGCTAATCGAGCCCTCCTCTTCGAGGAGGGACGACTGCGTGAGTTGGTCGATGCGGTTGTGGGCGTCGTTCTCGCTGCAAGGGACGCGCGGTCCGATCCGGGCCAAGAGCTCAGGGTGGATGACGGGTGGAACTGACCGCTCCGGCTCACACTGCGGGAGCGGAGTGTGCCTACGGCTGCACCGGCTGCCGGCTGCCGACGCCTCATGGTGGTGGCCGCTTCGAAGCGCGTTGTTAGTGCGTCGGCTGTTAACAGCCGGCTGCTCGTTCCCCGGCAGCTGAGAGGGTTGGGGGTTGCTTGCCTCGACCCGGCATCCGGAGACATGAGGGGAGCAAGAGTGCTGAGCCGGCTGACGGCCAACAGTCCCCGTGCCCTCGCGCTCGGGCTGGGGGCCTTGGGAGGCGGTGCCGCCTGTTGTGAGCAGATGTTGATCCGCATCAGCGGCGTCGATGAGGTCCTTGATATGACGCTCGCGGGCGGCACGTTCTTTGCCCTCCAAGGTAGCCAAATCCTTGTAGGCTACCTTGGGGGCCTGCAGGTTGGCTGCGAGGGTGTCGTAGACGGGCATCTTGCCGCCCAAGATTTCGGCGACCACGCGACCGTGGTCGCGCACAGCCCCACGCTAGCTGGGCTCAGTGCCAGTCGGGGTGAGACCATTGGCGCAAGCATATTCCCGTTGGGCGGCCTTCATACGGTGCCATGTGGCCGCAAGGGCGGTGGCGTCCTCGAATGGGATGCAGCGAGCCGCCTCGAGCTCGGCTGCGGCGGCGTCGGGGTCTACCGTCGGGGCAATAGGGGTGCTCATCCCCGAAGGGCCGCACCGAGTGGGTCAGAGGTGCCGACGCGGGCCACGGCGGTGTCAGCCTCGGCCCGTGCACGTCCGGAGGAGGTAGAGGAGATGATGGCCATTGCCCCCACGCGATCGTGGGAGCCGCTGGACTGGGTCGCACGAGTGCGCCCACAGCCGTGGGGGGACCGACGCAGACAAGCACCTACTGGGGGTACTCGGCGGCGACCGGAGCCTCGGCAAGGCTGAGACTGCCAAAGCGCTCGGTGAGCCCCACGAGGTCAACGGAACTACCCGCAGAGTGTGCCGAAGCAAGCCCCACGAGCCCACGGTTTTTCCTGGATGTGCGGCAACGGCGGGGAATGGCGAGGGGTCCCGCCCGAAGCATGAATCCGACTGGCGCTGCATACGGCCCCACGGTGGGAGCCAACTGTCGTTGTTTTCTCACGACAGGTGCCATGGGTAGGCTTATCGTAGGTGGTTGGGATTGGAGGATGCCGACGGGCTCCGGGAGTGAGATTAGATACAAGTGGTGGTGATACACGATGTACCCAGGTTCAGGGCCCTCCGTGGGAGGTAATACCCCTATTCCTGCTTGGTCTAGTTTGGTGGATGGGTGTGTTTACAGGGTTACTCCTGGAGCTGGGTCTAGAGGAGGAAGAGGGAGTAGCCAGCTCGCCTTCCTCCGCTATCAAGTGTGAGAATGTGGGAAGTGTCCCGTAGGTGTGTGCGTGAGACTTGTCTGTCATCGTTGCATGGGGGTTTGGGGGGCTTACAGGCCAACCCACTGGCTTACAATATTCCTGAGGTACCTAAGTGGGAGGACCCGGCTGGCAACCTCTCCGGCTGACCAGGGGGTCCCGCCCTTCATGCCGTCTGGTCACCTATAAGGTCCACCGGCTGTGCGGTCCCATTGCCCGCTGGGGCCCACTAGCCGGCTCCACGATTGGCCCTCGCCCACCTGCCACGGCACGGGGCGCCCGAGAGGCGTCGTCTAGCGCCAGCCGGCCGAAGTCGTCGGTACGGCCGGCCGTACTGTAGCCACACCGAGGCAGGTAATCGAGTGAGTGGGGCGTGCCGGCACTGTTTCCCTGCCCGGTCGCGGTCGCCAAGGTCAGTGGCCTGGACGGCCGGACTGTAGCCATGTGCACCTGTGCGTCAGCGGCCACTGTGGCTACAATGGTGACCGTCATGGTGGTCACGTCGTGTCGCTATACCCATGCGCAGAGGGAAGGTATGTTGCTTGTCCGTCCCAGGGTCAATGGAGGAGGCGGTCCGGAGGCAGCCAGTCACGACCAGCCGGCCAGGGGTCGAGCCGGCACCTCGACCAGCCGTCCGCCAGCCAGCCGGTGATTGCTCGAGCCGGCTACGCTCCAGCCGGTCGCGTACTTTTTCTTTGAAGGAGGGGGAAGATCCCCGTTTCTTTGGCCTACCCAGGGGTAATAACCCCGTCACGTATATCGGTCCCTCCGAGATTCAGAAGTTGCCACTTTTGGTCACTTCGGTACCACCGAGATTTACATAACGGTGTCACCGAGTTGGTCATTTTGTGTGTAAAGGTTGGATTTTTGGGGATGCCTATATATACCCCTTCACCACCACTCAATCAAAATAGAAGCACTCAGAACTATTCCATACCTATCCTACTCAGTTCTTTGAGAGAGAATCATATACCCTTGTGTTGAGGTCAAGATCTTCCACTCCAACCATATGGATCTTGATTTCTAGCCTCCCCAAGTTGCTTTCCACCAATCCCATCTCTTCTACCAAGCCAAATCTATGAGAGAGTGATTGTGTGTTGAGGAGTCTATCATCTTGAATCACAAGAGCAAGGAGTTCATCGTCATTACTGAGCCTATTACCTTTTGGAGGGTGGTGCCTCCTAGATTGGTTAGGTGTCGCTTGGGAGCCTCCTACTTCATGTGGTGGAGTGAACCAAGAAATTTGTAAGGGCAAGGAGATCGCCTACTTCGTGAAGATATACCCATAGTGAGGCTAGTCCTTCATGGATGGAAGCCGCATGGAATATTCAAGGTTGCTTCTTCGTGGAACCCTCCGTGGGTAGAGCCCTCCGTGGACTCTCGCGGCTGTTACCCTCCGTGGGTTGAAGACTCCATGAACATGGACGTACGATAGCACCACCTATCAGAACCATGGGAAAAATCCTTGTGACTCCTATTGTGTTTGATCTTCCTACCCCATCTCTTTACTTACATGTGCAATGTCTTTACCTTCCGCTGCCATACTTGTAGACATACATGTGTAGGGCTGTTAGACTTGCTAGACTTGTTAAAATAGTTAAAATCAGCCAACCAATTAACTTGGGAAAAGGTTAGGTTTTAAATTCCAGGTAGTAGTCTATTCACACACACCCCCCCTCTAGACACCCCTCTCTCGATCATACAAGTGGTATTAGAGCATTGGTCTCCATTGCTTCGGTATAATCACCGTGGAGGAAGATGGATGTGTCTAGAGTAGAGAGTTTGAGTTGTAGAGTGCCCATTCTTGATAGAGAGTACTATAGTCAATGGAAGAATGCCATGATTAATCTATTTAATCGATTCCATTTAACTAAATATATTGAAAATCCCTATGTGCTCCCTATTGATGAATTGCATCCCACACACGAAGAGGAAATTAACATGCTTGGTAACCTAAGAACTGTTAATCTTATTGTTAGAGGTTTACCAAGGTTCGTGCTTTCTCAATTGAAGAACTTCGCATGTGCCTATACCTTATGGAGTAATTTTGAGAAATGATATCCACATCTTTGCTTAGTTAATCTTGATGAAATTATTCATAAAACCATTGCTTTTCACAAAATGAAGCCTAGTGATCCAAACTTTGATAAATGCCTATTTGAGCTCCATGATCTTATGCGTGCGAACGGAGATGTCACCACTATCGACAACATTATCTTTGAAGCCATTCGCATTCATAAACTTGAACATTGTCATGATCACTATTCTAACGAATCTCTTGTTCTTTATGACAAGGATTTCCCACTTGATGATGACAATGTGAAACATGGCTACTATGAAGAAGATGAGTTGTTCGACATCGAGCACGAGAAGATCATGAAGAACCTGAGCCTCACGGCAAACTTTAAGGATTACATGTCCGGAGGAAAAGAGTGGATTCTTGACAGCGGATGTACAGATCATATGATTGGTGATAAAGACATGTTCCAAGAGATCACGCCTAATCAAGGTCCTCGATGGTACATGATCTTTGGAGACAACTCTAAGGGTAAGGTACTTGGCCTTGGTAAGGTGGCCAGATCCCATGATAGCTCTATTCAAAATGTTATGCTTGTTGAATCCCTTGGCTACAATCTTCTTTCCATATCTAGACTTGCCGACTTCGGTTTGAATGTTTTATTCATGAAATTAGATTGCCAAGTGTTTTGTCAAGATAATCATAAAATGGTCTTTACCGGTTTCCGTAGAGGCGATCTATACATTGTTGATTTCACTAAAGATCCAAGCCTCGCACTTGTTTAATTGCAAAATATTCTAAAGGTTGGCTTTGGCATAGAAGACTTGGACATGTAGGCATGCGAAATCTAGATAAGCTAATCAAAGCTGGTCATATACTTGGTGTTAAATATGTCATCTTTGACAAAGATAGACTTTCTAGTGCTTGTCAAGCTGGAAAGCAAGTAGGTGGAAGTCATCCCGTTAAGAATATCATGACTACTAGGAGACCACTCGAGTTACTTCACATGGATCTTTTTGGTCCCAATGCATACAAGAGTCTCGGTGGAAATTCCTATGGTCTAGTTATAGTTGATGATTTTTCCAGATTTATGTGGGTATTCTTTCTTGATGATAAGTCACGGGTTCAAAGGATCTTCAAGAATTTCGCTCGCAAAGCGCAAAATCAGTTTGAAGTGATGATCAAGAAGGTTCAAAGCGATAACAAATCGGAGTTCAAGAGCACCCATGTGGATACCTTTCTTGACGAAGAAGGCATCTCACATGAGTTCTCGGCTATGTACACACCTCAACAAAATGGAGTTGTTGAGAGTAAGAACCGAACGCTCATTGAGATGGCAAGAATGATGCTTGACGAATACAAGACGCCAAGACACTTTTGGGAAGAAGCCGTTGAAATAGCATGGCATGCCACAAATAGACTTTACTTGCACAGGCTTCTCAGTAAAATGGCATATGAGCTACTCACCGATAACGAACCCCAAGTCGGATACTTTTGGGTATTTGGCTCAAAGTGCTACATTCTTGATAAGCATCGTCATATTAAATTTGCTCGTAAATCTCATGAAGGATTCCTACTTGCTTATGGATCGAACTCTCACACTTATCGTGTCTACAACAACTTCACTCGAAAAGTTGAAGAGATGGTAGATGTGAAGTTTGATGAATATAATGGTTTGCAAGTCGAACAATTGCCAAATGATGTAGGTGATAAGGATCCTTCATAAGTCATTCTAGATCTACCCATCGGCAAGATTCGTCCCATGGAGGTGAAGGAAAGTACTTCATGAACTCAAGTGGAAGCCCCCACTTCATGTCAAGGTGAACCTCAACATGACATGGAGGCATCCACGAGCGGTACATGATGGGATGATGAAGAAGAGGAAGTGCATCATGAAGATCCACAACAACCACCTTCACCGCCACCTCAAGGGAATGATACCTTCAACAACAACGAAGATGAACAAGATGATGATGAAGAAGAAGAATCTCCACCATCCAACAATCGGAAGTTGACCTGAGTTCGAGCTCAAGTGACCAAGAATCATCCCCTAAACCAAATATTTGGTGATATACAAATAGGGAGAATCACTCGCTCTAAAACCCATCTAGCTAACTTTTGTGAGCATTATTCTTTCATCTCTAGCATTGAGACTTTAAAGGTAGAACAACCTCTTGAAGACGCGGATTGGGTGAACGCAATGCATGAAGAGATACACAACTTCGAGAGGAACAAAGTGTGGACACTCGTGGAGAAGCCCGAAGATGAGCACAACATGATCGGAACCAAATGGGTGTTTCGGAACAATCAAGATGAAGATGGTCAAGTCTTGTGCAACCAGGCTCGTGTCGTAGCCCAAGGATATACGCAAGTCAAAGGTATGGACTATGATGAGACTTATGCCCCCGTCGCTAGACTTGAAGCTATCCGTATTTTTCTTGCTTATGTTAATCACCATGATATCACGCTTTATCAAATGGACATCAAAAGTGCATTTTTAAATGGTGAAATTGAAGAAGAAGTTTGTGTTAACCAACCACCTGGCTTTGTGAATCCTAAGAAACTTAATCATGTTTACAAGCTTCGCAAAGCTCTTTATGGTCTTAAGCAAGCCCTTCGTGCTTGGTATAAATGTTTAACGAAGTTTCTCATCGAAAAAGGTTTTGAAATTGGTAAAATTGATGCAACATTGTTCACTAAGAGAGTTAATGGAGAATTATTTGTGTGCCAAATCTATGTGGATGATATTATGTTTGGTTCCACTAACCCTCAATTTAGTGAAAGATTTGGAAGGTTGATGTCCGAGAAGTATGAGATGTCTATGATGTGTGAGCTGAAATTCTTTCTTGGATTGCAAATCAAGCAATCCAGAAAAGTAACTTTCATCTCCCAAACTAAGTATACCAAGGCCTTGATCAAGAAGTTCAACGTGCAGGGTTGCAAAGGTATGAAAACTCCTATGTCCACTAGTGGACATGTTGACCTTACCAAGGAGGATGAACCGGTTGATCAAAAGGTTTATCGATCTATGATTGGTTCATTGTTATATCTATGTGCATCTAGTCCCAATATTATGCTTAGTGTTTGCATGTGTGCTAGATATCAAGCTGCACCTAAAGAGTGTCATCTTTTGGCTGTGAAACGTATTGTGAGGTACTTGATACAAACACCAAACTTTGGCATTTGGTATCCCAAGGGATCTTCTTCTAATCTTGTTGGATATTCCTATTCGGACTATGTGGGTAACAAGGTTGATAGAAAATTCACCTCGGTTACTTGTCAATTTTTAGGTAGATCTGGTCCTCCAAGAAACAAAACTCCGTATCTCTATCTACTGTTGAAGATGAGTATATTGCTGCTGGATCTTGTTGTGTGCAATTACTATGGATGACACAAATGCTTAAGGATTATGGAATTAATGTTACAAATGTTCCATTACTTTGCGACAATGAAAGTGCTATTAAAATTGGACATAATCATGTGCAGCATTCTTGAACCAAGCATATTCAAGTTCGACATCATTTCATTTGTGATCATGTTTCCAAAGGAGATATCAATCTTAAGCATGTTCGTACTAACAAACAACTGGCCGATATCTTCACCAAGCCACTTGATGAGAAAACATTTTGTCATTTGAGGAGTGAGTTGAACATCATTGATGCTTCAAACTTGAGCTAGACTCACTCGGTTGCAACCAAGGGCATGAGCTTTCTTATTATCTCCATGTTCCCGTAACTCGTTATCATATGCCATGGAATTCTATGCTCCCTTGTATTGCATCTAACCTTTTGTAGGTACTTGGAAGAACTTCATTCCACAAGATTGCCATCAACTCCAATCATAAGCATTCTTATCATTACCAAGTATCCACAACCCCTGTTGATGATGGAAGGAAGAAGACAACAAAAAAATCCTTGACATATACTTGATCTTAGTTGCAAAATCTTAAGTAGTATCATGTCAATTGGATATATCCATTGTTCTTCCTTCCATGACTAACCTTTGTAGGTGACTAGTGTACTAGAACGAGAAGGACTGCTCCAAATTCAAGATGATCTCCATCAACCTCGAGCATCCTCAACAAGTTCACCTACGAGAAACGTCATCAACATCATTCAAAGGTATGTACTCATATCCTTGAAAAGGCTTTACTCCAAGTCATGGGCTAAAGCAACTCAAGTAATATGAAGACATCAAAATGGTTAATCGAAAAATGGAACCCCATTATGAGCTTAAACGATGAGTATGACCTATGATCAAGCATTCTTGCTTGGCTCCTAAGTCAATATACTCTAATATAGGTGACCTAGTCACCGCCCATCATTTAGTTAAGAATCTTGTGTGATTTGCTCTCTATTTGCATGATCTCTCGTAACCACTCAAATCTTATCTATTTGATGTCCTTTGTAATCCTTTCCCATTTTTCTTTTTGAAACTATTTCGTTTGTCTCTCTGAAAAGAGAAACTTGGTTTATCATTTGGAGTCACTGATATAGATAACTCAGTTCTATCGAATTTGTAGATAAGCTGCACTACACAATCTCGGTATCATCGATTTATTTATCCCAGAGTCACCGATTTTCTTTGCTTTCAAAATATGTGTTTCTTTAATATTGTTTATTTGTTTTTGTTCTTGTGATATTCTTGTTCCTTCGATGACCCCTTCATTAAAAAAGATTATTATATTGTTAGGGGGAGAAGAACAAACAACACTTTGGGGGAGAAATTCTTTATTCAAGGATCCCTAGCTCCAAGAAAAAGAAAACTAAAATTTTCCCAAGGGAGAGAAGTTACATTCAATGATCCCCTTAGTCTTTCAATGACCCTTGTTATCTAGGATCCATTCCTTGTCAATGATCCATGTCACTACTCCCAAATTTAACATTTTTGGTATTTTATGCCAAAGGGGGAGAATATCAAAGCGTCATGCTAAAGGGAGAGTTACATGCTTATGTAAAGGGGGAGATATGACTTAGGGGGAGAGGAAAATATCAAAAGTGGAGGAACTACTTTTGGAGAAAAGTCTCAAGTGAACAAAGGATTCCTTTTCTCACCCTATCCGATCCCAATATCTACATGCTGAGATTCAGGGGGAGAGGATGTACTACCATTTTCATATCAAAGGGGAGAAAAGATATAATAGATTAATGCTAAAGGTGGAGACATATTAATCTTAATGATTATCATATTATATATGTTCTCCATATCTTGGCATTCGTTGAGTTCTATTGCTTTTGTTTAGTAGAATACTCTTGTGTTTCCTAACATTGTTTTCTCAAGTGTGTCTCTACTACTAGAATGCTCAAGAACTCAAGGTAAGTATATGCATCATATCTTTGATCAACATGATCTCTTGCTTCTTGCACATATTGTTTGCAAGAGTGAAGTATTGATCAAGGATATACATTTCATTCACATATATTGATGCATATAGCCAAGATACACATGACTCTTATATCCCTTTCATCCATATGTGTGTCCATGCATTCCAAAGCAACTATCCTGTAAAGGACTGCACACATTTAGGGGGAGCAAATCTAGGTCATGTGTTTCTCAAAGTCTTCATTGCATCCATGCATATCTTTAATTGAAGCTTTGATTGTATGTTTTTATCAATTACCAAAAAGGGGGAGATTGAAAGCACGACATGCTCCCTTGGTGGTTTTGATAATTCATGACAACATACATTGTCTCTTGGACTAACACCTCTATCTAGTGTATTTCAGATAATAGTCCATGGAGAGTTGAGTTGGCAAAAGGATTGAGGAGATTGTGGACTTACCCCAAGATTCAAGGAAGTAGGTTGGCCAAGCTTCAAGCAAGAGGACTCTACATTTTACGTTTGTGAGAAATCACTTTGAGTCCATAGGAAAGCCAATACTATTAGAAGGGGGTAAAGTTTTGATGATGAACAATATGCTCAAACGTGCACAAGTGACAGTCACCAAAACATCCACAAACCCTCCCACCAAAGTCTGTCCAAAGCCAAATATGCAAAATCGGTGTAACCAACATTCCTATCTCGGTGCCACCGATTCTAAACCCTAGACACACTCAGCCAAACCCTAACACTTCGGTGCAGCTGACACTACTCTCGGGGCCACCAAGTTGGGTTGCCAAGATTCTGTTATGCAAGTTCGCATTTTCGGTCCATCCAAAAATGGTGAATTGGCGTCATCGAGTTTGACAAATCTGACCGTTGGTCACTGCTAGGGATATAACCCCACGGTGAGACCCGCCCTGAGGGTTCCGAGTTATACCTGGCGGCTTGTACACCAGCCCAAGAGTGAGTCGTGGAGACTTAAGGGCCCAAGAAGCATAGCGGCTTGACAGGATGGGCCGGCAGGTGGCCCGGATGAAGAAGACCCGGGCATGTAAGCCGCTCGAGGATAACTTGGTCAAGAAAGGCAAGAGAACATAGAGGTAGACTCGGACATGTAATGAGAGTCGGTTACAACTTGTGTGATCTGTGGTCTTAACCTCTTATATAAAGGCAAGACCCGAGGCGACTTAGGGGGCAGGTGATCGAGAACTAGGTTAAGCAATAGCTCCCTCGTAATCGATACATCAAGCAATACAAGCACAAGTAGGACGTAGGCTATTACCTCGACTAAGGGGCCGAACCTGGGTAAACTTGTGTCCTTCGTCCCAACCAACCCCTTTGAGTCCATCACGTTAGCAATGGCCCCGAACCCAAGTTCGTTCACCCGAACATCTGCCGTGATAAAACCACGACAGTTGGCGCCCACCATGGGGCTTGCGCTCGGTGGTGTTGAGTTCTCAAAGGGCTCTCTCCCAGGGCTCGAGCGATATGTGGTCGGAAGGATGAGCAAGAGTCGCCGCGGACGGCTCTACATCGACGACGCCGATTGGGGGCTTGATGCTGACTCTGTGGAGTATGGATTCCGCATTCCTTTCGGCGGGATTCACGTTTTCATCAGAAGGACCGATGGATCTACATCAGGGCCGGACGTCTGCACCAACATGATCGAGCCGGCCCGGCGTGCGCAACCCGCCCGTGATGTGCGGCCCGCCCGTGCCAATCCGAGCCGGAGGCACGTCTTCATAGGCTTTACTCAAGGTATGGATCTGGAAGCTTCCGGGTCGCGGGAAACTCTTGTCTATTTAGAAGACGAGTCTTCGAGCGGAGAGACGGAGTCAATTTACCAGCTTCACAACGGCAGGCTCGGGGGATGTGATGAGCTTTGCCCTGAGTTGGATCATTCTGAGTCGGACTCTCTTGGGCCGCCGGCTCACGCTGTCGTGTTCATGGCAGGGTCAGCCCCAGGCACGAGCAGTACAGCCACAGGAGTGGCAACCTCAGGCACTGACCCGCCGCCGCCGGCTCAAGTTCTTCTGGATTTATGAACGAGCTCGCGGCCTTGATGGCCACTGAAGTTACACCAGATAATCAGACTGCCCGGAACTTAGAGATTGTGAGGCTAAAGGACCGGGTGATGGAGGAGCAGCAGAGGATAGATGAGCTGAAAGTCCAGATGGACGAAGAGGCAGAACGTATTAAAACGGGTGTCTTCCGCCTTGGGCAGGAACAGCAATCGGCGGCTACGGTACATCGGAGGAGGCATCAATCCCACTTGCCAGAACAATATGAGGCTAGGAACCTCTTCAACACGCCAGGAACAGGAAGAGCGGCGGATGCACCTGGAAGTCGCTCGGCGGTTCGACCGATGTCTCACCCGGCCCGACGAAACCAGGCCTCACCAGT
This sequence comes from Hordeum marinum, assembly GCA_022496015.1. NCBI lineage: Eukaryota > Viridiplantae > Streptophyta > Magnoliopsida > Poales > Poaceae > Hordeum > Hordeum marinum. The sequence goes on from CM039678.1 coordinate 118,433,174, forward strand.
GGTATTTCCAACACCGGCGGGTCATTATTCTAACCCAGCCGAGAACATGGTGGCCGCGGCCACCCGGCTTGAAACAATTCCTATTCCAGATGAAGCGCCTTTTGCGGAAGAGGTATGGAATGCCATTGGATACCTTAAGACGGTGATGGCCCAATAGGAGAAGTATACTCACAGCCGGAGCCGCGTTCATTCAACCCCTCTCCCCAGCCGGCGCTACGAGTCGCCAGCGGTTTCTAGCAGCCACCGGAAGAGAGGACCTTCGAGGGACGATCAGGCGGCTCTAGATGCGAAAGCGCTCATGAACCGGGCAAGAAACCAGCGACAAGCGGCCACTTTAGCCACGGCGACTCACCAAGATCCCGCGCCCTCTGTATCAATAGAGGCTGGGATAACTGCCAGGGCAATGGGAGTGCCATGTTTATCACCGGCTCTGCGAAGTGAACGGTTGCCGAAGGATTTCAAAGGACCTCGCAAGGTTCCGAATTACACTGCTGATTTCCCTCTCGAGGCCTGGGTCGAAAGTTATGAACTGGCTATGGAGATGCTAGATGTCAGTGATGTGGTGTGTGCTAAGTACTTTATCATGATGCTTGAAGGTCTGGCTCGCACATGGTTAAAGGGGTTGCCTCCCAATACCATCAATTCGTGGGCTGAGTTAAGGGCAAGGTTCATCAAACAATTCAAGGGACTTGCAAACAGCCTATGACCATCGTGGACCTCGATCATTGCGTCCAGCGGGAGGGTGAGTCAGCTCATCATTGGGTCTGATGGATGTCAACCATCGTCCACTCGTCTGAGCAGATCATGGCGGCCCAGGCCATGCTCATCTTAGAGAAGAACTGTCACTTCATTCCGTTGAAGCGGAAACTTGGCCGGCTCAAGCGTACATGTCAAGATATGGGAGAGCTCATGACGGCTCTCACAAAGTACGCCGACTCTACTAACATGAAGGACCCAGGATCTGATGAGGAGAAGGCCGGTCAAGGTAAGAAGAACAATCAAGGAAAAGGTGTGGTTAACAATGGTAACCAGAACAAGCGGAAGAATCCCGATGGCGGATCAGAACTGGTAGCCAATGCAAGTACCGACCAGAATCCTCCTAAGGGCAATGGGAAGTTTAGGCCACCTTTTAATAAGAACAGGACTCCCTTCAATTTGGAGGAGGCTTAAGAAGCTCTGTCCAGAACACAGCCAGCCCGGCAAACCTTCGTCGCATGCATGGGGTGATTGCCACATTACACAGAAGTTAAAGAATTACTATACACAACCCAACAACCAGGGTGGTGGTCCGCCCGGCGGATCAGGACCGGGCGGGTCAGGAGCCGGATTTGGATCTAGCAGCTCAGGGTCCGGTCATCATGGTCAAGGTAATCAAGGAGGGCATCCACAGCACTCTGGTAACAACAACGAGCAGCAGCATAACCAATCTGGGTATCAAAGTAATCCGAAGCAGCTCAGCTTAGGCCAGTATCATGTTTTCACGACCAACCTTAACAGGCAGGATCAGAAATTACGCTAGCGAGCGGTTCATGCGGATGTGCCGGCTCTGCCGCAGTACTTAAAGTGGTCTGAATATAACATAACGTGGAGCCAGGAAGATCACCCGTCGCGTGTTGATGACTCGGGGCGGCTGGCTTTGGTGGTTGCCCCCCAAGTGGGAGGATATATGGTGAATAAGGTGCTTATGGACAAAGGTAGTAGTATTAACATCCTCTATTATGACACCTTCCGGCGGATGAAGTTGCTTGACAAGGATCTTAAGCTCTCGTCCACCGTTTTTCATGGTGTGGTGCCAGGCAAGTTGGCTTATCCGGTGGGCAGGATTTCTTTGGAAGTTGCCTTTGGGGACGAATATAACTAGAGAGTGGAGTATTTGTGGTTTGAAGTGGTGAAGATCAAGAGCCCTTACCATGCGTTGTTTGGGCGGCCGGCTTATGCTAAGTTCATGGCTAGGCCCTGCTATGTCTACTTACAACTCAAGATGATCAGGTTAAAAGGTACAATTACCGTTCATGGTGATCGGAATACGGCTATTGAGTGCGAGGAAGGAGACGCGGCTTATGCAGAATCCAGTTGTGCTCAGGAGGAGCTTAAGTTTTATAAGGAGAATGTTGACCCGGAGGATATGACGCCGCTGAAAAAGCCCACAACGGAGGTTGAGCCGCCCCTTAAGTTTTCGGCGGATGATACCAAGGCAATAGACTTCACTCCGGGCGACTCGTCCAAGCAGTTCATCATTGGGGCTCATATGGATCCCAAATAGGAAAGCGTGCTCATCGAATTCATCCGTGAGAATCGGGACATCTTTGCATGGAAACCTTCTAACATGTCAGGTGTTCCAAGAGAGTTCACTGAACACAATCTTAATGTGGACCCTAAGTTTAAACCCATCAAGCAGTTTCTACGGTGGTTCAATGAGGATAGGCACAAGGCCATCGGGGAAGAGGTCACCCGGCTCTTAGCAGTGGGTTTCATCGTCGAGGTCTTTCACCTGGAGTGGCTTGCTAACCTAGTGTTGGTGCTCAAAAAGAACGGCACGTGTCGGATGTGTGTGGATTATACAGACCTTAACAAGGCTTGTCCGGCTGATCCCTTTGCTCTCCCACATATTGATCAGATCATTGATGCTACCGCGGGTTGCGAAAGCCTGTGCTTCCTGGATGCTTATGCAGGATATCATCAGATCAAGATGCCGGTTAAGGACCAAGAGAATATGGCTTTCATTATGCCTTTTGGAGCCTTCTGTTATGTATCTATGCCTTTTGGGCTCAAGAGTGCCCAGGCAACTTATCAGCGTTGTGTGCAGAATTGCCTTCACAGTCAGATTGGGCGCAATGTTCATGCTTACGTGGATGATATTGTTATCAGATCAAGGAAGAAGGAGACCCTTTTGGACGACTTAATGGAAACTTTTGACAATCCCCGGGTCTATAAGATGATTCTTAACCCGGCCAAATGTGTCTTTGGTGTTCCGGCTGGCAAGCTCTTGAGATTTCTGGTTTCTGAGTGTGGCATTGAGACAAACCCAGATAAAATCAAGGCTATCACCTCTCTGGCAGAGCCGGCCTGTGTTAATGATGTCCATCGCATGGCGGGGTGAATCACCGCATTAAGCCGGTTCATAAGCCGACTCGGTGAGAAAGCAATTCCTCTATATCAGATGATGAAAAAGACAGACAATTTTGTCTGGAGTACGACGGCGGGTGAAACATTGGAGGCACTTAAGAAACAACTCACTAAGCCGCCTGTATGGGCTGCTCCGGCTGAGAAAGAACCTTTGCTCCTGTACGTGGTGGCTAACAACCGGGTAGTCAGCGCCGCAATTGTGGTCGAGCGCAAGGAAGCCGGGAAGGAGTATCCGGTTCAGAGGCCGGTTTATTATATTAGTGAGGTCCTAACTGAATCCAAGCAGAGATATCCATAGTGGCAGAAGCTAGTGTATGGAGTGATCATGGCCAATCGCAAGTTGAAGCACAATTTCCTAGGGCACCAGATCATCGTGGTCAGTTCTGCTCCGTTGGGGGATATAATCCAGAATATAGAAGCTACTGGTAGGATTGCTAAGTGAGCATTGGAGCTGGGATCTCTCAATCTGAAATATGTGCCTCGTACAGCCATCAAGTCCCAAGCCCTTGTGGATTTTATAAACGATTGGACAGAGTGTCAAGCTCCTGAGGAAAAGTCGGATAACACATACTGGAATATACATTTTGATGGATCCAAGCAGCTGGAAGGATCAGGAGCAGGAGTTGTTTTGACATCTCCCAAAGGTGATAAATTTTGTTACGTGCTCCGGGTGATGTTCCCTTGCACCAACAATGCGGCTAAGTATGAGGCTCTGCTTCATGGTCTTAGAGTAGCCAAGGAGATGAATTTAAGCCGGGTAAGGTGTTTGGGAGACTCAGATCTTGTGGCTCGGCATGTTTCAGGCACGTGGGATTCCAGGGACCCGTGGATGTCGGCTTATCGACAGGCGGTGGATGTCATTGTTGGTCACTTCAAAGGTTATCAGGTAGATCACATTGATCGCCACAGGAATGAGCCAGCTGATGCCTTATCACGGTTAGGCTCTCAATGAAAGCTGATGCCGCCCAATATCTTTTTGGACGTTTTATATCACCCGACTATCAAGTTGCCATCAAAGGAAGATTTGGCTGTCCCTGACCCGGAGGGGCAATTGGTGGTGGCTCTACATGCTATTCTGGATTGGACTGTGCCTTACCTGGCTTATTTGACTTGGGGCGAGTTACTAGATGATGAAAATCTAGCCAGATAGATCACCCAGCGGTCTAAGTCGATGACAATTGTTAATGGTGAGTTACACAAGTGCAGCGTTACCGGGGTTTTTCAGATTTGTGTCTCACCAGAGGAAGGTCAGCAAATTTTGAATGAAATTCACGCTGGAGATTGCGGACATCACGCCGGTTCAAAGTCTTTGGTAGCTAAGGCGTTCTGGCACGGTTTCTTCTGGTTGACGGCTCACAAAGACGCAGAGGATCTGGTCCGCAAGTGTGACGGCTGTCAAAAATTCGGCCGGCGTGCTCATGTTCCGGCTCAAGAGTTGCGGATTATACCAATTACTTGGCCGTTTGTAGTCTGGGGGCTTGATATGGTAGGACCTTTCAAGGGATCCAAGGATAAGAAAACACACCTCCTGGTGGCGGTTGATAAGTTCACCAATGGGTAGAGGCTGAGCCAATCAGCAAGTGTGATGCGGCTACAGCGGTTCAGTTTGTTAAAAAGCTGATCTATCATTTTGGTTACCCCCATAGCATCATCACTAACAATGGCACAAATTTGTCCAAGGGAGCTATGAAAAAATTCTGTGACGAAGAGCACATCTGGCTTGATGTTTCAGCGGTTGCTCATCCGCAGTCCAACGGTCAGGCGGAGCGTGCCAATCAAGAAATCTTGAGGGGTATCAAGCCATGACTCATGGTTCCTTTACAACGAACACCCGGTTGTTGGGCAGAAGATTTGCCCTCCGTCTTATGGAGTATCAGAACCACCCCCAACAGATCCACAGGGTATACACCTTTCTTCATGGTTTACGGTGCCGAGGCCATGTTGCCAAGTGACATCCGACATGACTTGCCATGAGTGGCGGCTTACGTTGAGACGGACAATGAGACGGCATGTCAGGATGCGTTGGATGCTTTGGAGGAGGAACGAGAGCTGGCGGCTGCGCGTTCGGCAATTTATCAACAAGACATGTGCCGCTATCATAGCCGTAGGGTTAAGACCCGGACGTTTCAACAGGGTGACTTAGTCCTACGGCTGATTCAAGACCAGACAGATATGCATAAGTTATCTCCTCCATGGGAAGGGCCTTTTGTGGTCAGCCAAAATCTCAACAATGGGTCGTATTACCTCATTGACATCCGGGATGACTCAGATACTTCGGGTCAGGAGACCCGCCGGCCGTGGAACATAGCGCATCTGCGGCCTTATTACACTTAAGGATATTGAGAATCATCACTGTACATTATCATTGTACATATCATATTTATATAAAATAGCATCCCTGCAAGCCAGGGCCTCTACCACATCGCACATCTTCATCGATGCAAATACATTGGCTGTCGAAGGGGGCTTCTTACCTTCGGGTATCGCTTATCTCACCCTAACAGCCGGCTTTATGCCATTTCCGGTTAACATGTTAACCGCGGTTGTCGAAGGGGGCTTCTTACCTGGTATCACTTATCTCACCCTAACAACCGGCTTTATGCCATTCCAGCTGACATGTCAGTTGCGGCTGTCGAACGGGGCTTCTCACCGACGGGTGTCGCTTATCTCACCCTAACAGTCGGCTTTATGCCATTTCCAGTTAACATGTTAACCGCGGTTGTCGAAGGGGGCTTCTTACCGACAGGTTCGCTTATCTCACCCTAACAACCGGCTTTAAGCCATTCTAGTTGACATGTCAGCTGCGGCTGTCGAAGGGGGCTTCTTACCCTCGGGTATCGCTTATCTCACCCTAACAGCCGGCTTTATGCCATTTCCGGTTAACATGTTAGCCGTGGTTGTTGAAGGGGGCTTCCCACCTCCGGGTGTAACTTATCTATCCCTAACAACCGGCATTCGCGCCAGAAATGTTGACAAGTCAACATAACCATACAGGGGGCTTCCTGCCCTACAGGTGAAGCTTATCAAACCTTCTCGGCCGGCTCTGAAACCAAGCGAAGAATTCTGTCAAACACGTTGGGAAGACATAGCATCTTTGGGTTACGCTTTTAAACCGCCCTCCTGACGGTGGAAAGGTACATTTATACATGCAGGAAACAAAGCTATGAAGATCTGGTAAGGTATATAATGAGAGGGACAAGGAAGATGGCATATGTCAATTTTAAAGCCGGACTTTCATACGTGTGCGATGGCACAAATTCAACAAAGGCAAAAGTTGTCGCTATCATATTACAGATGCTCTCAGTCGAGCTCAAAATATCATCAAGTTTTTTACATCGCCCATGGTGGGTCATGGAGAGCCGGCTATTACAAATTTTCTAACAAAGCAATCAGCTGGTTGGCGGGTCATCCTACTCCGGCTCTTCGGCTGCCTTGATCTGGAGATTATCCAAGTCCCAATTGCAGTCGGTTAAAGCCGCAAAAGTTCCTTCTTCAAAGAAGGGGGGCGGGTCAAGATCAAAAGCGAAGAGAGCCTTACTGCAAGCGGGTGTCAGATCCTGGCACTCAAAGAGCAGACCACGGATCCTCTTTTGATCAGCGCTATAAGCCGCCTGGTAAGTCGCCAAGTTGACCTCTTCTACTAAGACGGAGGCTAGGACTTTGGAATCTTTTATGCATCAAGCATAGTCAGCGTTGGTAAATTCAGAGTTGTCGTCCTTCTTAGAGGGAAAACCATCCGTCATCTCAGCCGGAGTAAGGTCTGGAGCAAAAGCCAATGCCCGGCTTATGGCCGCAATCGCCCCCTGGCGGGCGGCTGATTTCTTCAGCTCCATAATCTATTTGGGCATCGTTGACAGGAGCTCCAAGACACTTTTGAGAGCCGAAGGAATGTTCTCTTTATACTGCATAGCCTTGATTGTGCATACCTCCCCGTAGTATAGTTGTTCTGTCAAGGTGTATATAGCCTTCAAAGGCAGCAGACTGTCGGAGACAAGTTGGCGGCTCCTAGGACCTGCATGAGACGGAGGCCTCGTTATGAGTCGCCCGCACAAGTCCAAAAATCTGGATCGAGCCAAGCTATTAAAAACTTTCCAAAAAGGGCAGCTGCCATCTTCATGATGTGATGCTTCAAAGACTGCAGCTCATCAGATACGATCATGAGTCGATGATCGACATCATCTGCCCGTTTAGTCAATGTAGCTTTTTCAGCCTCGGAAGATTCCTTGAAGGCGGTGAAGTGAGCTTTGATCTTAGCTAGATCTTCAACAAGGAGTCGGCATGTCTCGTCAGCTTCACTCCGGGCAGCTTGCTGAGTAGCTAAGTTCGTTTTTAAGCCGGCCAATTCTGACCCGGCTTCGGTTAAAGCTTCCTGCGACGTATCAAATTATGGAATACATAAGCAAGTCTCAAACAGATTGCAAGCAATATGCATGACACTTGGGGGCTAATGTCTATTTTCAAGACAGTTCTGACTCAACTTTGACAAGTTTGACCTAGAACTTAGGGGCTACATATTGGTTTTCTAAAGAGGTTAAGCATGTTAGTCCCGGCTCAACTTTGGAAAATATTAAGCCAAACCTTGGGGGCTACAGTTGGCTCTGGTAATTATCTTCTAGGAAGTACCGGTTCAAAATTATCAATTATTGAGCCGGCCCTTAGGGGCTAACAACAATGATTTCAGATCACGGCTAAATAAATTAAAGCCTACACATTACATATGTCTACTTCTGCTAAAGATGGAAGAGCCAGATTATTATCAGTCAATATTAACCCGGCTCTTGGGGGCTACGTAAGGGTATAAGGAGGAGAAAGGAAATACCTCATATCGTCTCTTAATTAAGTTAACCAGTTTGAGCTCCAAATCCCGGCTTGTAGACAGGCGGTTCATATAGCCAACATGAAGTTCCTCGTCTATCATTTTCTCTAAGGCAGGGAGCTCAAATTCCAACTTCCTCGAAGCTTCAGTTGTTTCACTATGTTTGGTTAGCACGTGAGGTGAAGGAGAGTGCAAGCCAGCACCAGTAATCATGACGTCCGGGGCAGCGGCGTTATCAACAGCCTTGGCAGGGCTCGGCAGCTTGGGAAGGTCCCTTTGCGGGCTCTCAACAATAATGTCATCAGCTGCCAGTTCTGCAGAAGTCGCTGGGGGGTACGGCTTGGCAAGCTTCGGTTCTTGAGCAACAGGGCCAGGGGAGGACTTGTTGGTTTTCCTCCGCTTAGCTTGAGCCCTAGAAAAGACATGAACGCCAGAATTCAAGGGTTACAACCGCCGAAGAGCCGGATGTAAAGGCTACAAAATGCTTACAGTGGATTAATCTTCGGAGGTGGAAGAGCGATGGCCGTAGAGTCGCCGGATGAAGGTGATCCCTGAGAGATAGTTCAAATGATATAAGGCGGTGTTGAGAGTACAAAGGAAAAGCTAATAAAATCAAACAAAGATACATACCTCTGCGGGGCGCTTCTTCAGAGCCAGGGAGTTAGGCAACTCGGACATGAGATCAGTAGAGTCGGCGCTCTGGGTCTGACGGCGATCGACTTGCTGTTGCTTTTTCAAAAGAAATTGGGGATCCAAATGAGCAAGAGGATGAGAAAGGGGAACTTTTTGAACAACCCGCCGTATCTTCCGGGGTATAAACATTCTGAGTCAGATGAAATATAAGTTACCTCAGGAAGGTTGACGCGGCTCGTCTCTACCTCGTCCTACGAATAAGTTGTTATCAGTAAGGTGAATAATGAGGTTACAGAAAATAGTCAAACTATACCTCTGAGCCGGATGATTCTGGCGGTTCAAACCATTCTTCTTGAAGGGTGGTCTTCTTCGTCATCTTCTTGGATGGGGCCTTCTTCTTGCTCTTGTTCACAGGAGGAATATACTTCTTCTTCCAGAAGTCGGAGTCGGCCTGGAAAGGTAAGCCGGTTAATGGTGATGAATTGACAAAGTCCTAACTAAACAAAGAAAAGAGACAATGAAGAGTCGTCTTACGTTTGGAGCCGGGTTAATGGCACTAAAAGGCGCCAGCCCAATAGCGCTGCAAGCTCCTGATGTCTCGTGAACAAGGCTCCGGATGACAGTGGTAATATCGTCTTCGGTTAAAGTTGTCCCGCTGAAGCATAGGGAACCATCGTACTTGCCCGGATACTCGCACATGAGGCGGCTTCTCAGGCTCAAAGGCATAACTCTCCAGGAGATCCAGCAGTGGATCAAGTCCAGACCCGTCAATCCATTGGCCATGAGGGATTTAATCTTGGCATGAGCCGGCTCGTGCATTGCACGTTCAGAAGTTGATAGCCGGCCGGGAAGCTTCGAAGTTGTCTTAAGCCGGGAACGGCAATAGACCGGCAGCGGATGATCACCCTCTGGGCAGATATCCTTATAGTAGAACCAAGTTTTATTCAAATCCTTTGGATGACTCGGCATCGGTACAGCCGGGAAGGTAATATCTCGGCGCCTCTGAATAGAAATTCCACCAAGTTCTAAGCTCGGGTCGGCCTTTACTTCAGTTTGCCGGTTCACATAAAAGAATTCTCGGAAGATACCTACAGACGGCTGAGTTTGCAGATAGACCTCGCTGAGTACTTGGAAGTTGTAGATATTTGAGACGGAGTTGGGGGCAAGATCTTGAGGATGCAGCTTATAGAAATGAAGGATGCCCGGGAAGAATTTTGAGCCGGGAGGTACAAATCCACATTCAATATGATTAGAAAAAACAACTACCTCGCCCTCCTGAGGGATGGGCCTCAGTTCATTACCCGGAACCCGCCAATGGATGACCTCTTTAGCAGGAAGGGTGCCCGCAAGCACAAAGTCCATCAAAAACTCTTCGGTAATGCATGAACCGACCCAGTTGCAAGAGTTACATGCGCGAGACATGGCAGCAATTTTTAACTGTACAAAATAACCATATACGATGAGTCAAGAAAAGGCGAATAAATGTGGGCAGCTTAAAATCTTAAGACCTTAAGGTTGAGATGCCAAGATCCAGCTGATAAGAGCCGGAACAGCATGGCAGATCAACATTACGAAAGGACAGAGTGAAATTTGGCTAAGTTCTAAAAACAAGTTTCACAAAGTAGTGTTACAGCTGCAAGTCTATAAAACAAAAGAAATGTCTTTATTTCCAGACCTAGCGATGAACTGGTGAAAACAGAGCAAGTCTGAAAACGACAGGCGGAGCCATGGTGAATCTAAATAGCATTAGTGTCGGTCTTCTACCTAGCGGCGCCGTAGGGACAGGTTATGGTTGAGGACTAATGGACTGAACATGGCTGGCATTGATGGAACCCCGAGTTCTAAGAACAGCGACGGCGGAGCTCCATGGAAACCCTATCGGAACAAGCTGCGGATCTAAGGGGAGAAAGACTCACCGACGATGGCGCAATGAAGGCAGAAGATATTCTGGATCGCGTCAGGTTGATGCAGTGGCCCTATCGATGGCGAGGAGAAGACGGCGCCGGAGCAGGAGGCGCTGGAAACGGAAGCGTCTGAAGGAAGGAGATGACAGAACAAGCGGGAGAAGGCAAATGTCGCCCCGGACGGTCCTATTTAATAGGGAAAAGGCAGAACAGGCGCAAAAATCCAGGCATCGGATATCATTTGACCGAGGCAGAGGCCTCGATCTTTGGGCTATTCATTTAATAAGAAATTTCATTGCGTGCGTCAGAGGATCTTTGTTACAGATTTGACATGATGTCACGGCGGGTCATTTCCAGGCGACTCATCGAGGAGTAAGAAGAAAGGCTGAAGTGAGCAAGCTCAAATCAACTTGGGGCCTAATGTTAGGGATATAACCCCACGGTGATACCCGCCCTGAGGGTTCCGGGTTATACCTGGCGGCTTGTACACCAGCCCAAGAGTGAGCCGTGGAGACTTAAGGGCCCAAGAAGCATAGAGGGTTGACAAGATGGGCCGGCAGGTGGCCCGGATGAAGAAGACCCGAGCGTGTAAGCCGCCCGGGGATAACTTGGTCAGGAAAGGCAAGAGAAGATAGAGGTAGACTCGGACATGTAATGAGAGTCGGTTACAACTTGTGTGATCCGTGGTCTTGACCTCCTATATAAAGGCAAGATCCGGGCCGACTTAGGGGGCAGGTGATCGAGAACTAGGTTAAGCAACAGCTCCCTTGTAATCGATATATCAAGCAATACAAGCACAAGCAGGACGTAGGCTATTACCTCGACTTGAGGGGCCGAACCTGGGTAAATTCGTGTCCTTCGTCCCAACCAACCCCTTTGAGTCCATCGCATTAGCAATGGCCCCGAACACAACTCCGTTCACCCAGACATCTGCCATGATAAAACAACGACAGTCACCTTGTCGGTCCAATCGAGAATCGTATATCGGTCCCTTTGAGATTCAAAAGTTGCCACTTTTTGTAACTTTGGTACCACCGAGATTTACATATCAGTGTCACCGAGTTGGTCATTTTGTGTGAAATGGTTGGATTTTTGCAGATGCCTATATATACCCCTTCACCACCACCCACTCGAAATAGAAGCACTCGGAACTATTCCATACCTATCCTACTCAATTCACTGAGAGAGAACCACCTACCCTTGTGTTGAGGTCAAGATCTTCCACTCCAAGAATATTGATCTTGATTTCTAGCCTCCCTAAGTTGCTTTCCACCAATGCCATCTCTTCTACCAAGCCAAATCTATGAGAGAGTGATTGTGTGTTGAGGAGTCTATCATCTTGAAGCACAAGAGCAAGGAGTTCATCGACATTACCGAGCCTATTACCTTTTGGAGGGTGGTGCCTCCTAGATTGGTTAGGTGTCGCTTGGGAGCCTCCTACTTCATGTTGTGGAGTGAACAAAGAAGTTTTTAAGGGCATGGAGATCGCCTACTTCGTGAAGATATACCCATAGTGAGTCTAGTCCTTCGTGGACGGAAGCCGCATGGAATAGTCAAGTTGCTTATTTGTGGAACCCTCCGTGGGTAGAGCCATCCGTGTACTCACGTGATCGTTACCCTCCGTGGGTTGAAGACTCAATGAACGTGGACGTACGATAGCACCACCTATCGGAATCACGGGGAAAATCCTTGCGTCTTCTATTGCGTTTGATCTTCCTACCCCATCTCTTTACTTACATGTGCAATGTCCTTCCGCTGCCATACTTGTAGACATGCATGTGTAGGGCTGTTAGACTTGCTAGACTTGTTAAAATAGTTAAAATCAGCCAACCAATTAACTTGGGAAAAGGTTAGGTTTTAAATCCGTGCTAGTAGTCTATTCACCCCCCCCCCTCTAGACACCCCTCTCTCGATCCTACAGCTTCTCCGGGAGCCGTAGGACGAGTTCACCTACATTGTATGCTTGTGCCCTGACCTCCCTACTCTGGTAGCGTCGTGCTTGCTGCTGATAAAGTGCAAAGCGAACCAGAGCTATGTCGCATTCTCCGTCCAAGACATCTAGGTCGTCCTGCCAATCCAATTCGGCTTCCTTTCCCTCGTACACGCGCACTCGTGGCGCGTCGTGAATAATGTCGTAGGGGAGGACTGCCTCAGCCTCATAGACCATAAAGAACGGTGTGAAGCCTGTCTAACTATTTGGGGTGGTACGCAGGCCCCATAGTACAGAGTCGAGCTCCTCAACCCAATGACAGTCGGACTTAGGAAGAGATCAGACCAATCGTGGCTTAATGCCGCTCATGATGAGACCATTGGCATGTTCGACTTGTCCATTGGTCGACGGATGGTAGAATGATGCGTAATCGATCTTAATGCCCATTTTCGTGCACCAGTCCTTGACCTTTTGGTCCTAATATTTCGATCCATTATCCATTATTATGTTGTGCGGTACACCGTAACGGTGTACTACGCCAGATATGAAGTCTATAACTGGTCCGGACTTGGCTGATTTAACGGGCTTTGCCTCTATCCATTTGGTGAACTTGTCGACCATGTCCAGTAGGTATTTGTTTTTCTTGGTCAACCCTTTAAGGGGTCCGACCATGTCAATCCCCTAGACCACAAAAGGCCTAGTGACCGGAATAGTCCGAAGAGCTGTTGGAGGCATGTGACTTTTATTTGTGAAGAGTTGACACCCCACATAGTGCTTGACAAGTGAATGTGCATTCGTCCGAGCTATGGGCCAGAAAAAACCAGCTCGGAAGGCCTTGCTGACTAAGGCTCTTGCTGCGGCGTGATGGCCGCCATGCCTACATGTATTTCAGCGAGAAGCTCCCGCCCTTCTTCCTCAGATATGCACCGCTGTAGTACAACAGTTGTGCTTTTCTTGTATAACTGTCCCTCGTGAATCTTGTAGGCCTTGGAGCGCCGAACTATGTGCCATGCCTCTGTCTGGTCGTCGCGGAGTTCCTTTCAAAGAAGGTAGGCGAGGAAGGGCTCTATCCAAGGTGCAATTAACGGCCATTACCTCATGAGTCGAAGGCGTTTCGTTCATTACGGAGCCGCCGATTATTTGGCCGTTCGGTTCGTTGACAGGGGGACAACCACGTCCCGTGTATTCAAGACGGCGCCAATGTCATCATCCTGCCACACGACGAAAGGCTTAAAAAGCTATTCCAGAAAAGTGTTCTTTGGGACAGGATCGCACTTGGCTCCTATACGAGCCAATATGTCGGCGGCTTGGTTGTTGTCGCGAGCGACATGGTGGAATTCCAGCCCCTCAAACCGCGATGATATCTTGAGGACGGCTTTTCTGTATGTTGCCATCTTTGGATTTTTAGCGTCGAATTCGCCGTTGATTTGGGAGATGGCTAAGTTGGAGTCTCCCCATACCTCTGGCCGGCGTATGCCCATTGATGCGGCCATTCGGAGACCATGAAAGAGGGCCTCGTACTCGGCTGCATTATTGAAGTCCGCATACATGATTTGCAACATGTATCGCACGTTGTTGCTGGTGGGGGATGTGAGGACTCCAACCCCCAGTCCTACCAGGGTTTTGGAGCCGTCAAAGTACATTGTCCAATGGGAGTATGCATTATATTCCTTGGGGAGGTCGGCCTCCGTCAATTCAGCCAGAAAGTCTGCCAGCGCCTGTGATTTAATGGCACCGCATGGCTTGTAGGTTATTTCAAAGGGCAGGAGCTCAATGGCCCATTTGGCAATGTGGCCAGTGGCGTCCCTGTTGTTGATTATATCGTTCAAGGGGACCTCCGATGCTACCGTCACCGTGCACTCCTGTAAGTAGTGTTGGAGTTTCCTCGATGCCATGAATACTGTATAGGCAATTTTTCGATAATGTGGATATCTGGACTTGCACTGCGTTAGCACCTCTAACACATAGTATACCGGCTTATGAGTCCAGAATTTATGCCCTTCCTCATCTCGTTCAACGACAAGCACTACACTTATGACTTTGTTGGTGGCCGATATGTATAACAACATGGGCTCACCGGCGCCTGGTGTCATGAGTATGGGGTTGGTTGCTAGTATTGCTTTGATTTCTTCCAATGCAGCCACTGCTTCATCAGTCCATTCAAAAGTGTTGGTCCGTTTCAATAGCTTGTAGACGGCCGAGCCTTTTCTCCGAGGCGGGAGATAAAGCGGCTTAACGCCTCTACGCATGCTTCAGCTCCGTGGGGATTGCAAGCTCTGATAGAGCACGGATTTGAGCTGGATTTGCTTCTATTCCTCTATGGGAGACGATGAATCCAATTAGCTTACTAGAGGGAACTCCGAATACACATTTTTCCGGATTGAGCCGTATATCATATTCGCATAAATTAGTGAAAGTTCGACGTAAGTCGTCGATCAACCAGTCGACGTGTTTGGTTTTGATTACCACATCATCCACTTATGCCTCGATGGTCTTGCCGACCTGTGTAGAGAGGCAGGTTTAGATCATGTGCTGGTATGTAGCCCCAGCGTCTTTTAGCCCGAAAGGCATCGTGTTGAAGCAAAATGGCCCGTAGGGGGTGATGAAAGCCGCAGCAGCTTGATCAGATTCCTTCATTTTAATTTGATGGTATCCGGAGTAAGCGTCGAGGAAAGACAAAAGATCGTGTCCGGCTGTGGCATCAATGATCTGGTCTATGCATGGTAAGGGGAAAGGGTCTTTGGGGCATGTTTTATTAAGGTCCTTAAAATTGACACATAGCCGCCAGGACTTGTCTTTCTTAGGTACCATCACCAGGTTTTATAGCCACTCGGGGTGTTTGATATACTAAATAAACCCGACCTCGAGCAGTTTGGCTAATTCTTCACCCATGGACTGTCGTTTGCATTTGGAGAAGCGGCGTAGAGTCTGTTTCACGGGCTTAAAGTCCAGAATAATGTTTAGGCTATGTTCGGCTAGCCGACGTGGGATTCCAGGCATATCGGAAGGATGCCCGGGAAAAATGTCCCAGTTCTTGCGGAGGAAATGCTGCAGAGCTTCGTCCATAAGGGGGTCTAGCTGGGCTCCGATGAACGTTGTCTTATTGGGGTCTGTTGGATGCACCAGAAATTTAATGATTTCCTCTGTGAGTTTGAAGGATGTAGACTTGGGTCTTTTTCTAAGGATCACATCGTCTCTATTGGCTATCGACCATAGAGAGGTCAAATAGTCGGTGGTGAAGGTTTCTGCTAGTGCCTCGAGCGCGAGCGCTGCCATTTTGCTTTCAGCCCGAAGGGCTATGTTTGGATCATAGGCGATCGTGATCACTCTGCTTGGTCCTGGCATTTTTAGTTTCATGTACCTATAATGGGGTATAGCCTAGAACTTTTTGAAGGCGTTGCATCCCAATAGGGCATGATAGCCACTTGGGAAGGGGACGATATGGAAGAGAAGTTCTTTAGATCGGTAGTTTTCGGGTGTGCCGAACACCATGTCCAGGATGATACATCCAGAACAACGTGCCTCCTTTCCTGGGATAATTCCCTGGAATGTTGTGTTGCTACGTTCGATGCGGGATCGGTCGAACTGCATTTTTTCTCAAGAGTGGCCTCGTATATGAGGTTAAGACCACTGTCGCCGTCCATTAGCACCTTATGTAGCCTGTATCCATCAATTATGGGATTCAAGACTAGAGCAGATGGTGAATGACCGGAAAGAGTGGGTGGTCGGTCAGTATCCCTGAAAGTAATCGGTACGTCATCCCATGGGCTAGTGGCTGCCATGTGGTAGACTTTCTCATGCTCCTTAAGAGCTCTCTTGCGCCTGTTCCTCCGGGGGGAGATTTCGTAGACAATCAAGACTTCGGCATTAAATCCGGGTGGCGTATAAGAATGTCTACTCGATAGAGGTGTGTCAAGGATGGCCTTGCCACTTTTTGCGACTTGCCTGACGACCCAGCAAGCTCGAAGGCTATGCGTTGGGTTCACGTTTATTAATACGGAGTGTATGGGGCAGGGTTTATCCAAAAGCCCATCGAGGACAGTGCAGGCCCCCGAAAGGGGCTTGTTCTTTTTTCAACGGGTTCATACCTGGCCAGGCGGTTTGGAGGTGTCCTCTTTTTCCGAGCTCCTCTAGGGTGTTCAGGGGATTTTGATTTCGAGAACAGCCGCTCGGATTGCTAGACACTCTCCATGGCAGAGTACTTCTATACCAATTCGGATAGCTCCGAGAAATCGCTTATGCGTTGGCGGTCTAGGGCATTCAGAATACCCTTGTCATGGCAATTGTGAATGAAAATTGTCGTTAAATCTTGGTTGCTGAGACCTTTTACTCTGCTCCTAGCGAGTAGGAGTCTTACCCAAAAGTGGTGGACTGATTCTCCTAGCAGTTATTTTATGTCTTGGAAGTCCGGAGATACGGGCTTCGATGAAAAACTGGGATTATCATCATGGGCGGTGGGTGGGCAAAAATTGGATTCTACGTCATGTTGAGTATTCAGGAATACAAACTCCGAATGGTGGCACAGATTTGGGACCGATGACGGTCCAGTTTTGAGGTAATCCCGGCGCGTGGCTCGTCTGCGTAGCCTTGGTGATCAGAGACTAGAGTGTAAACTGTTTTCAATTCGGGCTGTCGGGACGAATCTGCAGCCGGACACTCGATAGTAGCAATGAGGCGGGTGACAGGAGGGACGTGAACCTCCCTATCCTCGGGTTTAATCCCGAGTCGATCATAGATCAGAACCTGGTCATCCAGTATACGCATTGCTTCGAGCCGATCGAACAATTCGTTTAAGAACAAAGCGATGGCAGGGTGCGTGTCACTGATACGAGTGGATTCGTAAAGTGGTGTGACGATTCCAGAGTCACGCTGAAGTGGATCTACGTTTGGTTCCCCCACGGGACCTAATGACTCGGACGTCAAAGCATCAGGACTTGCAGGCCTTCCTTCAAAGGTTGAGGGTTCCATTGGAACGAGTGTCCCCCGTGAATCAACCATGAACTCTAGGGTTCCGAACTTGATACTCTGATTTGGGGAAACCCTTCCGATCTGGCCATGACGGTTGATCGGGTTGGCATGCGACAGGATGTTGTTGCCAGTGAAACTCTGATCGGGGGCGAAAGTCCCCTCGATGCAGATCTTGCCACCTGCGACGAGGCGAGCCATCGATGCCCTCGGCGCTCACAGTGGAACTCTTAATGAAAGCACCAATGTTGGTGTCAAAACCAGCGGATCTTAGGTAGGGGGCCCCGAACTATGAGACTAGGATCAACGGTAACAGGAGACAAAGGGGACACGAGTTTACCCAGGTTCGAGCCCTCCTATGGAGGTAATACCCTATGTCCTTCTTGATTGTAGTGATGGTGTAAGGGGTTACAGAGTTGATCTACCTCGAGATCATATGTCTAACCCTAGATGAGTTGTTCTATCTATACCCTAAAACCTCCGAATTATATAGATGTCGAGGAGGCCTAGGGTTTACAGATGGTCAGTAACATGCCGAAGAGATAACTTGCCTAACTACAACTAATAACTTGGAGAATACATCTGGACTCCATGAAGCTTCCATCCAGACACAGATGGTCCTCGACCCTCCGATTCTTGCCTTGCGGCCCATACAGTCCGGCTCATGAATAGTGGTCGGCTATCCAAGGACCCCTTAATCCAAGACTCTCTCACCCGACAGCCGGCAGACCCCGCATCCGCCCTTGGCAGGGCTCCATGCTCATCAGCCGGCAGACCCCGCGCCAGTCCCTGGCAGGGCTCCACGCCATTAGCCGGTGGACCCCACGTCCGCCTTCGGCAGTGCCTCGCGCCCTTTGGTCGGCGGACCCCACATCTGCGCCCGACATCTCTGACACCACTGTTATCTTCAATAACAGCAAAGACCCTTCGCCCGACTCCTCAAGTCACCCGAAGGCTCGGAGGATACACCCAGCGGGTGCGCTGGCGCGCCCTCGCTAGAAACCGCTAGCCGATGAACCCTGCGTTCGCCCCCGGCAGCACCTCGTGCCCTTCAGCCGGCAGACTCTACGTCCGCGCCCGGCATCCTCGACGCCACCGTCTACTTCAGCAATAGCAAAGACCCTCCGCCGACTCTTCGAGTCACCTAGAGGCTCGGAGGCTACACCCAGCGGGTGCGCTGGCGTGCCCCCACTGGAAATAAGTTGCGCCATCCCCGGCCCGCAATCAACCGTCCACGATGACTTCTGCAACAACAACGACTTTTGCAACAACAATGACTTCTGCAACAACAACGACTTCTGCAACAAAAATGACTGCTGCGAAAACCCTCTGCCCGACTCTCCAAGTCGCCCGGAGGCTTAAACGCTACTGTCGGGGGGATTACCCCTAGGTAGGCTCAAGGAGACGACTCAACATTTTCAAACACGGGGGGACCACCCCCGGTATGCCAAGCCCAACGAACCAACAAGACATACGAGAAAACAACGACAGTTGGCGCCCACCAGCTGGCTACTCCCGGCTGCCTACACCCGGCTAGCTCCTCCGAGATGGCTACTCCCGCCTGGCTCCTCTCGGCTGGCTCCTCCCTGCCGGCTCCTCCTGGCCGGCTCCTGCAGGCTAAATCCTCCGAGCCGGCTCCGCTCGGCTGGCTCCTCCTCCTGGCCGGCTGCGGCCCAACGAAGTCAGCTCCCGACGTCCCATCGGACACGCGTGCACTAGACGGCCATTTCCCGTGGCGGTACACTATTGGCAAGAAGTAGTGCATTGTATGCGTGTCATGTAGTACTATCTACAGTGTAACCTGTCCCCTGGACACTAACTTATAAGTGCTCCAGGCGACAGACATAGCTTAGTCCACAAGCTACATGTGGCTTGACATGTAAGCTACCCATGGTAGCTTACACCTCAAGCTGCTTGGTATGTAAGCTACTGGCTCTGGCTTACATCCCAAGCTACCTATCCATGACTATATAAGAGGCCTCATGCCCACCACAAGTGGGGGACTGGCTTCCCTCACATGCTCTCACGTACACACACCCTCACATGAGGCAAGAAGCCTCATGGCTCTCCTCTCCCATACAGCTCCAGGAGCAACCATGTACCGTATATACCACAGATATACAGATATGCAGGAGTAGGGGTATTATCTCTCCGGAGAGCTTCAAACCTGGGTAAACCACTACGTGCTATTCGCATACCCGTCACGGATCATCCACGACAGCCTTGATCTCACTTTGATAAGACACCCCATGGCATATGCCATCCCGTGAGACCCCTCGTGAGAAAACGACGACAGCTGGCACCCACCGGCTGGCTACGCCCGGCTAGCTCCTCCCGACTGGCTACTCTCGGCTGGCTACTCCTAGTCGGCTTCTCTTGGTCGGCTCCTCCCGGCTGGCTCCTCCGGGCAGGCTCCGCTCGGCTCGCTCCCTTGTCCGGCTCCTCCTGGCCGGCTGCGGCCTGACAAAGTCAGCTCCCGACGTCCCATCGAACACGCACGGACCAGACGACCATTTCCCGTGGCGGTGCACTATTGGCGAGCAGTAGTGCACTATATGCGCATCATGCAGTACTTTCTATAGTGTAACCTATCCCCTGGACACTGACTTATAAAGTGCTCCAGGGGACAGACATAGCTTAGTCCACAAGCTACATGTGGCTTGACATGTAAGCTGCCCATGGTAGCATACACCTCAATCTGATTGGGATGTAAGCTACCCACTGTGGCTTACATCCCAAGCTACCCATCCATGCCTATATAAGAGGTCTCATGCCCACCACATGTGGGGGGCTAGCTTCCCTCACATGCTCTCACGTACACACACCCTCACATGAGGCAAGAAGCCTCATGGATCTCCTCTCCCATATAGCTCCAGGAGAAATCATGTACGAGATATACCATAGATATAAAGATATGCAGGAGTAGGGGTATTATCTCTCTAGAGAGCCCCAAACCTGGGTAAACCACTACGTGTTGTTCGCATACCCGTCTCGGATCATCCACAACAGCCTTGCTCTCACCTCGATAAGCCACCCCATGGCATATGCCGTCCCGCGAGACCCCCCATGAGAAAACGATGACACCGAACGTTTGCTTCCATCTAGAAACGAGAAATAAAACTACGTTGTGGGTATGAAGAGGATAGCTTTGCATGATATCGGAGAACTAAAATATAAAAATAGGTGATGTTATCATAATATTACAATATATTACAAATAGCGAGTGTGGAATAATGATGGGTCGGTGTGTGGAATTATCCTAGGAAATTGTTAACAAGATCAGAAATCATTATTGCAATTTTATAAGAGGGAGAGGCATAAGCTAACATACTTTCTCTACTTGGATCATAGGCACTTATGATTGGAACTCTAGCAAGCATCCGCAGCTACTAAAGATCATTAAGGTAAAACCCAACCATAGCATTAAAGCATCAAGTCCCTTTATCCCATACACAACAACCCCATTACATAGGTTTATGCTTCTGTCACTCAAGTAACCCACTATAAGCGAATCATGAACATATTGCAACACCCTATAGCGGGAATCCTTCACGTGTGCGTGGCATGGAAGGCACCATAGGACATCACCAAAATAAACATACAACTCAAACCAATCTAGAACATCAATCAACACAAAGGACAAAACAAATCTACTCAAAACATCATAGGATGGCAACACTGTGAGGGAACGTTGCATGGGAAACAAAAAATTTCCTACGCACACGCAAGATCTATCCATGGTGATGAGAATCTATGAGAGTGGGAGTGGATCTACGTACCCTTGTAGATCGCTAAGCGGGAAGCGCTAAGAAACGCGGTTGATGTAGTCGAACGTCTTCACGATCCAAATCGACGAGCGTCCCGCGATCCAATCACGATCCGTCTCGATCTAGCACCGAACGGACGGCACCTCCATGTTCAGCACACGTACGGCTTGATGACGATATCCGCCTTCTTGATCCAGCAAGAGGGAGCGAAGAGGTGGACGCGTTCGCCGGCAGCGCGACGGCGTTGCAGCGATGGTGGTGGAGTAATTCCAGTAGGGCTTTGTTGGGGAACGTCGCATGGGAAACAAAAAAATTCCTACGCTCACGCAAGACCTATCCATGGTGATGAGCATCTACGAGAGGGAGAGTGGATCTACATACCCTTGTAGATCACTAAGCAGGAAGCGTTAAGAAAGGAGGTTGGTGTAGTCGAACGTCTTCACGATCCAAATCGCCGAGTGTCCCGCGATCCAATCAGGATCCGTCCCGATCAAGCACCGAACGGACGGCACCTCCGCGTTCAGCACACATACAGCTTGATGACGATCTCCGCCTTCTTGATCCAGCAAGAGGGAGCGGAGAGGTAGACGAGTTGTCCGGCAGCGTGATGGCGCTGCGGTGATGGTGGTGGAGCAATTCTGGCAGGGCTTCGCCTAAGCGCTGCAGAAAACCGATCTAGGCGAGAAACTATGCACTAGAGGAACGGGTAGCACGTGGCTGAAAATCTAGTGCAAAAACCCTAAAACCTCTAGTATATATAAGAGGAAGAGAGGAGGAGGCTTGGCCCAAGGTCCAAGCCACCTAGGCTTCGGCCGAACCAAGAGGAGAGGAGGATTCCTCCTCCAATCCTAGTAGGACTAGGACTCCTCCTTATTTTTGCCTTTTTGCCTTTTTCCACCTTTTTCTATTTGGGCTTTTCTTCCCAGTCGCATGGGCCTTGTGTGGTACTTACACCAGCCCACTAAGGTCTGGTATTCACTCTCCACATCCCATGTAGCCTCTTGGGTCGAAATACCCTTCTCGATGGTCTCCCGGTACACTACCGGCACTCCCGGTACACTACCGATGAGCCCGAAAGTTTTCCGGCGACCAAAATAGGAATTCATATATATCAATCTTTACCTCTGGACCATTCCGGAGCTCCTCGTGACGTCCGGGATATCATCCGGGACTCTGAACAACCTTCAGTCACCACCATGCATAACTCTATACTACCGAAACGTCACCAAACTTTAAGTGTGCAGACCCTGCGGGTTCGAGAACTATGTAGACATGACCGAGACACCTCTACGGTCAACAACCAATAGTGGGACCTAGATGCCCATATTGTTTCCTACATATTCTGCGAAGATCTTTATCGGTCGAACCTCTATGCCAAGGATTCAGTTAATCCCATATGATGTTCCCTTTGTTCTTGGGTATGTTACTTGCCCGAGATTCGATCATCGATATCTTCATACCTAGTTCAACCTCATTACCGGCAAGTCTCTTTAGTCATTCCATAATACAAGATCCTATGACTAACACTTAGTCACATCGCTTGCAAGGCTTATTGTGATGTTGTATTACCGAGTGGGCCCTGAGATACCTCTCCGTCACACGGAGTAACAAATCCCAGTCTTGATCCATGCCAACCCAACAGACACCCTCAGAGATACCTATAGAGCACCTTTATAGTCAACCAGTTACATTGCGACATTTGATACACACAAGGCACTCTTCCGGTGTCCGTGATTTGCATGATCTCATGGTCATAGAAACCTATACTTGACATGCAGAAAACAGTAGCAATAAACTGACACGATCATATGCTATGTTTGTAGTTTGGGTCTTGTCCATCACATCATTCTCCTAATGATGTGATCCCGTTATGACATGACATCACATGTCAGTGGCTAGGAAACCTTGACCATCTTTGATCAACGAGCTAGTTCACTAGAGGCATACTAGGGACAAAGTGTTGTCTATTTATCCACACGTGCAATGTGTTTCCAATCAATACAATTATAGCATGGATAATAAACAATTATCATGAACAAGGAAATATATTAATAAACACTTTATTTATTGCCTCTAGGGAATATTTCCAACAGTCTCCCACTTGCACTAGAGTCAATAATCTAGTTCACATCACTATGTGATTTACATTGTAATGAATCGAACACCCATGCAGTTCTGGTGTTGATCATGTTTAGCCCTTGGAAGAGGTTTAGTCAACGGGTTTGCAATAGTCATATCCGTGTGCACTTTGCAAATATTTATGTCCTTCTCCTCGATGTAATCGCGGATGGAATTGAAGCGTCGCTTTATGTGTCTGGTCCTCTTGTGAAACCTTGGTTCCTTAGCCAGAGTAATGGCACCAGTGTTGTCACAGAACAGAGTCATTGGCTTCAGTGCACTGGGCACTACTTCAAGATCTATCATGAACTGCTTCATCCAGACACCTTCCTTCGCTGCCTCCGAGGCTGCGATGTACTCCGCCTCGCATGTAGAATTGGCTACCATGCTTTGCTTGGAACTGCACCAGCTTACTGCTCCCCCATTGAGAATAAATACGTATCCGATGTGTGACTTAGAGTCATCTGGATCAGTGTCAAAGCTTGCATCGACGTAACCCTTTACGACGAGCTCTTCATCACCCCCATAAACGAGAAACATTTCCTTAGTACTTTTTAGGTACTTAAGGATATTCTTGACCGCCGTCCAGTGCTCCATTCCAGGATCACTTTGAAACCTTCCGGCCATACTTGTGACAAGGCTGACATCGGGTCTTGTGCACATCATTGCATACATGATAGAGCCTATGGTTGAAGCATAGGGGATGACACTCATCTTCTCTCTATCTTCTGCAGTCACTGGGCATTGAGTCGTACTCAACTTCACACCTTGTAACACAGGCAAGAACCCCTTCTTGGACTGATCCATTTTGAACTTCTTGAAAACTTTATCAAGGTGCGTGCTTTGTGAAAGTGCTACTAAGCGTCTCGATCTATCTCTATAGATCTTAATACCTAATATGAAAGCAGCTTCCCCTAGGTCCTTCATTGAAAAACTCTTGTTCAAATATTCCTTCACCTTTCCAGAATTTCTACATTGTTTCCAATCAGCAATATGCCATCCACATATAATATTAGAAATGCTATAGAGCTCCCACTCACTTTCTTGTAAATAGAAGCTTCTCCATAAACTTGTATAAACCCAAACGCTTTGATCACCTCATCAAAGCGCTTATTCCAACTCCGAGATGCTTGCACCAGTCCATAAATGGATCGTTGGAGTTTGAAAACATTGTCAGCATTCTCTGGATTGACAAAACCTTCCGGTTGCATCATATACAACACTTCCTCAAGGAAACCGTTGAGGAACACTATTTTGACATCCATCTGCCAAATTTCATAGTCGAAATAAGCAGCTATTGCTAACATGATTCTAACAGACTTAAGCATCGCTACGGGTGAGAAGGTCTCATCGTAGTCAACTCCTTGAACTTGTGAAAAACCCTTTGCCACAAGTCGAGCTTTATAGACGGTGACATTACCGTCCGCGTCCGTCTTCTTCTTAAAGATCCATTTATTCCGAATGGCCTTTCGCCCTTCACGTAATACTTCCAAAGTCCATACTTTCTTGGAATCCGGGCCCATCATCGCTCCTCCATAGCTCGTAGGTTCATTGTTATCCAACAACATGACCTTCAAGACAGGGTTGCCGTACCACTCAGGAGCAGTATGCGCCCTTGTCGACCTACGAGATTCAATAGTAACTTTATCCAAAGCTTCATGATCATCATCATTAACTTCCTCTTCAACTGTCGTAGGCTCCACAGAAACATCCTTCTGCGCTGTGCTACTCTCTGGTTGAAGTAAAGGTTCAATAACCTCATCAAGCTCTATTTTCCTCCCACTCAATTCTTTCGAGAGAAATTCTTTCTCAAGAAATGTTCCGTTCTTAGCGACAAACACTTTGCCTTCGGATGTGAGATAGAAGGTATACCCAACTGTCTCTTTCGGGTATCCTATGAAGACACATTTCTCCACTTTGGGTTCTAGTTTTTCAGGCTGAAGCTTTTTGACATAAGCATCACATCCCCAAACTTTAAGAAACGACAACTTTGGCCTCTTGCCAAACCACAGTTCATATGGCGTCGTCTCAACAGATTTCGATGGTGACCTATTTAAAGTGAATGCAGCTGTCTCTTTACTCGTTTTGTAATACAAGATCCCCTGGCTAACACTTAGTCACATTGCTTGCAAGGCTTATTGTGATGTTGTATTACCGAGTGGGCCCTGAGATACCTCTCCGTCACATGGAGTAACAAATCCTAGTCTTGATCCATGCCAACCCAACACACACCCTTGGAGATACCTATAGAGCACCTTTATAGTCACCCAGTTATGTTGCGACGTTTGATACACACAAGGCATTCCTCCGGTGTCCGTGAGTTGCATGATCTCATGGTCATAGGAACCTATACTTGACATGCAGAAAATTGTAGCAATAAACTGACACGATCATATGCTACGTTTATAGTTTGGGTCTTGTCCATCCCATCATTCTCCTAATGATGTGATCCCATTATCAAATGACATCACATGTCAATGGCTAGGAAACCTTGACCATCTTTGATCAACGAGCTAGTTCACTAGAGGCATACTAGGGACAAAGTGTTGTCTATTTATCCACACATGCAATGTGTTTCCAATCAATACAATTATAGCATGGATAATAAACAATTATCATGAACAAGGAAATATAATAATAAACACTTTATTTATTGCCTCTAGGGAATATTTCCAAAAAACTCATCATTGGATCATAATATGTGGCATAAAGCACCATGTTCAAGTAGGTGATTACAGTAGGGTGCGGGAGAGTGGACTGCTAAAAGGAGATGAGGATGTTGATGAAGAAGGTGATGTTGTTAAAGACGATCACCGTGGCGATGGTTCCTCCGGTGGCACACCGGCACCACCAGGAGAGAGGGGGAGAGGGTATCCTCCTTGTGCTTACTCCTTCATGGCCTCCCCCTCTATGGGGAGAGGATCTCCCTTTGGTCCTTGGCCTCCATGGTGTTGATGGCCCCTCCAGGATGATGAAGATGGCCTCCGGTGATGGTGACCCCCTCCGGCAGGGTGCCGGAGAGGGCCAAGATTGGTTTTTCGTGGCTCCAGAGGTGTGCGGTGGCAGAACTCCCGATATAGGTTTCTTTTTGGTGCTATTTGGATTTATAGGAATTTTTTACGTCAATCTCACGTCAAGGGGGGCCACGAGGCGGCGACAAGCCTGCTAGGCGCGGCCACCCCCTGGTCGCGCCTGGTAGGCATGTCGCCCCCTCGTGGCTCTTCTGGCCCAGCTCCAATGCTTCGGGGGTCACTTTTGGTCCACAAAAAATCATACTAAAATTTCACCCCATTCCGAGAACTTTTATTTCTGCAAAAAAAACGACACCATGGTAGTTCTGTTGAAAACATCGTCAGTCCGGGTTAGTTCTAATAAAATCATACCAAAATCATCTCGAATTATTGGAAACACGACATGAATACTTCATAAATTATAGATATGTTGGAGACGTATCATCCCCTTATCTCTTCATATTATGTACAAAGGGTCTTACGGCTCTGTTGACGCGTGCGGAGGAAAATGAAAATTTTACTGGAATTAAGGTGTGTAGAGAGGCCCTCCATATTGCTAATCTCCTCTTTGTTGATGACTTCTTGATCGTCATTGAGGCTAATCTTTGCAACGCGGAGATTTTGAAACCTATTCTTTATTTGTATTGTGTCGCCTCGGGAAAAATGGTGAGCGTTGATAAGTCTAGCATGTTTTTCATTCCTAATATAGGAGTAGGCACCAGAGAACAAATTTGCTCAATCTTGAATATCGTGATCGAGGCTCTCAATGACAAGTATTTAGTTTTTCATCATTTGCGGGTCTAGACAAGTCTGACTGTTTTCAGTATTTGATCGATAGTATTGTCATGAAAATTAGTGGGTGGAAGGAAAAATTATTATCCACTAGAGTAAAGGAAATTCTTCTAAAGTTTGTTGTCTAATCCATCCCTACCTATGTGATGTCCATCTTAAAATTCCAAAAAAAATATTATGAAGGAATAACTGACGTGATGTCGCATTTTTGGTGGGGTAATGATGTCAACCAGAGGAGGATGCATTGGATGGTGTTGTCGAAAATGTGTGTCCCCAAAAACCAAGGTGGAATGGGATTTCGTGATATTCACTATTTTAACTTGGCTTTGCTGGCTAAGCAGTCTTGGCATCTTCTTGAGAACCCAGATTCTTTATGTGCCAGGATTTTGAGAGCTAAACATATTACCGATGGAGATTTATTGAGTGCAACGCTTCGAAAGGGATCTTCTTTCACATGGCAAAGTATTATGGCGGGTGTTAGAACTTTGAAGAATGCGTATATTTTGCGAGTTGAAAATGGTGAGTCTATTAATATTTGGAATGATGCTTGGATACATAATTGTGATACCAAGAAAGTCATCACTCCAAAGGGAGTCATTTGTTTTCTAAGGCGTTGGATCTTATTGATCCCACATCAAATGGTTGGGATGAAGACCTTGTTACTCAAACTTTGTGGCCCATTAATGCTCAATGGGTATTTGTGATCCCTCTCCCACAATATGACATGTTGGATTTTATTTCTTGGAACTTTCCTAGGAATAATGGGATCTTTTCTGTTCGCTCCACCTATGTCGTTGAGTGGAATCACCAACATGGAAGCAAACTTTGTCACACCAATGGACTGGGTCGAACAACTTTCAATCCAATTTGGCGTAATACCTGGAACTTATCTTGTCTGGCAAAGGTTACAAAATTTATTTGGAGGACATTGAATGGCACTCTCCAATGTCATGTTACACTTGCCAATAGACATATGAAAGTTTCGCCAAGTTGTCTATCTTGTTCTTCTGGCCAAGAAGATACAAAACATTTGTTGTTTCAATGCTAGAAAGCTAAGGGGGTTTGGAGAAGACTAGGTTTGGATGAAATTATTTCCAAAGCTTGTGAAGTTGATCATGCTGGTGAGGTTGTCCCGGAATTCTTATTACAAATGCGAGATCAAGATTTGGCTATTTTGGGGTCCCAGAATATGCGTGAGATGATTGCCATCACGAATTTGTATTTGTGGTGGGAAAGGCATAAACTTGTGCATGAGGAGAAAATTCAAGATGTTAAATGGATATCTATGGGGATACAAGCTCTTACGGCTAATTATGTTATTGTCTCCTCTCCTAATGCTTCCGTGAAAGGGGAGGTTGGAGTTGTCCCTCGGTGGGCTTTGTGAAGCTTAATGTTGATGCGTCTTTTGATCATGAACTTCTTAAAAGGACGGCTAGAGTGGTTCTTAGGGACAATAAAGGCAAATTCATTGCAGGAGGTTGCTACAGAAATGACTGGTGTGCGGACATTCTCACTGCAGAGGCTTTGGCGCTTAGATTTGGCCTATCCCTGATGCAACGGGCATGACGTAATCGACTTGTCATTAATTCTAATAATTTGGAGGTCGTTGATACTATGAATAATGGAGGACGGTCTACAGGAGTGGCGGCGGCAATTTTTTATGATTGCTATTTTATTGCTTGCGATTTTTCAATGGCTAAGTTTGAACATTGTAATAGAGAGGCAAATAAAGTTCTCATGAGCATGCTAGTTTGGCTAGATTTTCTGATTTTGTAGATTGGTTTGAGGAGCCATTGAATGAAATTGTGCCTTCCCTCTTAAATAATGTATCAGATATTTCGATTGAAGTTCTTTAAAACAACTTAGCTTCTATCCATACGAGACTTCACATGTGGGACAGAACGGTGTTAAAGAGCAAACATAACAAGAGGGGAGATTAGCGGGAGCTTGAACAACTAGATACTCCATCTTATTTTAACAAGAATAGATACTCCATCTTATTTTTAAAAAGAATAGATACTCCATCAATGATGAGAATGTGGCTCGGCATAAAGAAATCTATATGAAGATTGAAAAAAATCATGGAACAAGAGGAATTATATTGTGCCCAAAGAGGCAAGGTAGAGTGGCTGAAATTTGGAGACAGGAACACATATTACTTTCAGCATGCGACGAGTGCTACAAGGTGGAACAGGAAGAATTATATTGTGCCCAAAGAGGCAAGGTAGATTGGCTGAAATTTGGAGACAGGAACACATATTATTTTCATCATGCACGAGTGCTACAAGGTAGAGAAACAAAATAAAAAGTCTTATAAGGGATGAGCATGGAGTTATGCAAGGGGCATTGCTCTGCTAAACCCAATGATGTCTAGCTATCTTTAAGGGTTGTGTAGTACGAAAGTGGATGGCATTGATCCAGATATTTTGAACAAGGTTGTACCTCTGTAACACATGACATAATGATGAACTTGGAAAACCATACTCAACAGAGGATGTTAATAAAGCTTTGTTCTCTATTGGTGATTTAAAAGCTCTAGGTACGATGGCTTACATGCAATATTTTTTTAAATGTTGGCATATTTTTGGAGACACTCTTTGAAGTGAAGTGATTTCTGCAATAAAAGATAAGTAAAACGTGAAGGATGGAGCGACATTGTTATAGTTCTAATCCCTAAGCTTGACAGGGCAGATAAAAGTTCTTAGTTTAAACCCATTAGACTTCATAATGTTCTATATAAGGTCATTTCTAAGATGATTGCACTGAGATTAAAGCAAGTTTTAGATGAAATTATATCACCAGTTCAGAGTGCTTTTGTTCCAACATGAATGATTACCAGTAATATTTGTGTGGCCTATGAATGTATGCACATGCTCAAAAATAAAAAGAAGGGAAAGGAGGGATATTGTGCAGTTAAGCTAGATATGCACAAAGCATATGATCGTGCCAAGTGGATATTTTTGGACAAGATGTTGTTACGACTGGGTTTTCACGCTAATAATATGGAGTTGTTAATGGCATCTATGAAATCAGTAAAATACAAGATGAGGTTCAATGATCAGGAGACTGGCTAGTTAGTCCCACGAGGGAGCTCCAGCAGGGGGCCCTATCCCTGTATTTGTTCTTAGTTTATGCAACGGGTCTATCAAGATTATTGTCTCATCAAGAAGAGGTTCGTGGCATTGGAGGTTTAAGGGTGTAAGAAATGCACCATCGGTATCTCATTTACTTTTTCCGATGATTCCCTAATCCTTATGAAGGCAAATTTGACTAATGCAACCTCATTGGCACATGTTCTTCACCAATACTATGCGACATAGTTCAGGATAGATGGTAACTGAGGATAAATGTAGTATATTTTTCAGCCCTAATATTGTTGTTGATGTGAAGGCTGAAGTTTCTACCCAACTAAATATCATGCCTGAGGGCATGTCTGATAAGTATCCCGGCCTTCCGGCTATGTTTGGCAGATAGGAGTGATAGCTTTGTCCATCTGCAGGAAAGAGTCATCAAGAGGCTGAAGGTACAGCGAGAAAAGTTCCTTTCAGTTGGGAGGGGTGGAGGAAATTCTTTTGAAGGTGGTGATTCAATCTCTCCCGGTTTTTGCAGTGGAGGTCTTTAAGACACCAAAAAAAGGTGTACATTCTAATAACCGATGAAATGTTGAGTTTCTAGTGGAGATACATAGGAACAAAAAAGAAATGCATTGGTGGGCCTGGTGGAAAATGTGCATCCCCAAAACGAATGGATGAATGGGGTTCAGGGATTTGCATGCATTTAATCTTACTATGCTAGCTAATTAAAGTTGGGGTTGATTAATGAATCGAATACTTTGTGTGGTAGTGTTCTCAGAGCTAAATATTACCCATATGGCAGTTTACAAAAAGGAGGACCTGAAAAAATGTCCTTGTTGACATGGCAGTGTACCATTGCTCGATTGTGTACTTTTATGAGAGGACACATATAAAGAGTTAGAGCTAGTACCAGTATCAATATTTGGGAGGACTGTTGGGTGCCTAGTAGTCCTAACAGAAAAATTTTAACAACAAGAGGTCAAAGACTGTTGAAAACAGTTAACGAGCGAATTGATCCATATACAGGACGGTAGGACAAGGTTTTGATTAGAGACAGTTTCCTTAGTGTGGGTGGACATAGAATCTTGAGTATTCCTCTCAGCTCGAATATGACGAAAGATTTCATTGCATGTCAGTACACAAATCCATGCATCTTCTTTATGTGCTCTGCATATTACGTTGAATGGGAAAATCAGTATGGAGTACAAACACGTGCAAAGGAGATGAACAAGGTCCGATGTGTATTAACCATGTTTGGGATATTTTGTGGAACCTTCATGTTCCGAGCAAGGTGATTTTTTTGCATGGCATGCTCTGCATGGTGTTGTGCCGTGGATGTCAGTACTTAGAAAATAGGCATGTTCTAGTTCATCCACAGTGCCCCATGTGTAGGACTACCCACAATGGGAAGTAACATAGAATAGTAACATGGATATGTTACTAGTCTAAGTTACTACCTCCATAGTGGATAGTAACATAGGGGTAGTAACATTAGCCCTTTGAGTAAATGGCACTGGCAGTCTGAGAGCTTGCACTGCGGTTGCACTTAAGTCACACAACTTGCAAACTGGAAAAACCTGTCACAAAACTTGCGTTGCGGGTGCAATCAGGTCACAAACTGCAGCTTAACCAGTCTAGAGCCCGGTTTTCTCTGATTAGAGGTCACGTGCGGCATACGTGTCGTTGCTGATGAATCGTACTTTTGCAGAAAAGTGCTTCCCGATTTTGTTTGAGGGCCGTATTGCAAAATCCTCAGTTTAATAACCGAATCAAACCCTAGTTCCCAAATCGAAACCAAATCGAACCCTAGCTCTGCTCTCCTCTCCTCTCTCACCTTCCAGTGACGCTAACGGAGCGACAGATGGGCGGCGGCGGCAACGAGATCTCGAGCGGTGGTGGCGTTCCTTCTGGTTGGAGTTGTTCCTCCTCCCTCGCCGGAAGTAGTCGTGGTGCTTCCATCGTCGTGGCTGGCAGTATGGCAGGCGAGGGCGGTAGCGAGGGGAGCGTGGCACTAGCCAGTCATGCCACCGCCGGCATTGCGGAGGGCACCACCGTGGCATGGCCTCGTGTCCCGGACACTCGTATCTTTCCTCAAGAGGTGTGGCAACGGGGTGAGCCGGAGATGCGGCCGGAGCGTGGGCGGGTTGTCATCGCTCGCACTGCTCACATGGCGATGCTCGAGCGAGATTTCTATGGTTGTGTCCTGTACACCACCATCATTGGATAGCACGGAATGTGATGACGCCGGAGGCACTAGCACCGGCGATGGAGTCTCACTGTGCTGTCTCACGGACGGCAACCAACGTGGAGGTCACTTGCCCACCATTCCATTTTTTTCGTTCGGTTCGACTCGAAGGATGATTGCACTCATGTGGTGCATGCATCGGGGCAGCTTCATTGTTGTGGCAGTAGGATTTCTTTTCAGCGTTGGTCAAGCTTCTCGCATGGCAAGCCAGGGAAGCTCGAGTACAATACAATGCTGAGTTTGGAGGGACTCCCGGAGGAGGCTTGGGATCCACACATCGTCAATCTGGTGCTCGCCGGTGTCGACGGCGAGCTCATCGACATGCTCTCGAGCACCGACAAGTGGGTGTTGCCAGTCACCACGTGGCTGCGCGGCCCGTGTGGTGTGCCAAAGGTGCTCATTGTGTCCGTTCCTGCACCTCCTATTGGGCCATGGAAGCCAGACTCCGATGACGAGAATGCACATTCACCGTCGGCTCCAAATTCTCCCACATAGCGTGCAAGTGTTGATTTTACAGTGATTATGCATGTGAAAGAGGTCGTCGACCATGGCCCATTGCTAAATGAAGTCTTGGCTTTAGAATATCTCCCGATGAAGATGAAGACCTTACCCGAAAGCATACTTTCACCACCTGGCACGGCAAGATGGATGGCACTGGCACTGGCCAAAATGGCAAAGCTTAATCGATGATCCATAGAGTTTGGTGTTTTAATTTGAATTTGTTGGTCTGTATTGTTTAATGTGAACTTGCCAAGTCTTGTTGTAAGTTTGTTACTGTCAGATTGGATGTTTTAATCATGGATGTTGTTTGTTACAACTGTGGTTACTTATGTGATTCTATTTCATGTGCAAAAGTCGTCTCTACATATATGATCTCTTGAAAGAACTTGACTGACTGCAAATATGCAAAAGATCAGTACATAATTTGAGCCACATTTTAAGTAGTAGTTTAGCATAGTTTCATAACAACCAAAAGATCACTACAGACCACTACATGTCCACTTCATACTACTTAGTACTAAAACTTTTAGTACTTCATGAGAACATTAGGCATCTCAATCAACATCTCCTCGTGCTTCTTGGGTGACTTGGAACTCATCTTGGGCTTCCTCTTGCACATGTCCAGTTGTACTTGTTTCTTCACCAAATAAGAGCCAGGCCATTCCCCTAGTTTTCCTGTTCCCTGTAGGACCCATTCTTCTTGTTGCACCACCCCTTGTTCTTGTAGAATTAGTTCTTCCTCTTCTTCTAGGTTGGTCCGGTTCATGTTCATCTACTGGTCCTCTTCCTGATGTCACTGGCCCACCTCTTCTTCCTCTTGCTCCTCCTGGTTTTGGTTGTGCAACTGGAATGTTGGCCCTGTGCTCAGCAACTGGAATGTTGGCCCTGTGCTCAGCAACAAATGCACTTTCATCTGGAATTTGATGCTCCCTAGAAATAGGTACTCCTTGTGCTGGCCCCTAAACATGAATAAGATGAGGACAGGGTCATTCTCACCATATATTAGTTAATGTCATTTTTAAAATGAATAATAACATATTCAATTGTTTCATAAGTACCTCATGTGATAAAATACGTACCATGATGTCTTGCACTTGTGTTGGGTCCAACTGTGGCCTCATAGTTCTTTTTTGAATATGCTGACAACAGCAGCAAACACTATTTAAGAAAAGGATTTAATTAATTTGCTTGTACTAAGTAGAGAAAGTAGAACTCACAGTTAAGATTACTGGAAAATCAACATCTCCATTCTCATCAATAACCATTTTGGACTAGTTTTTCTTTGCCTTTTCCATCATCTCCTTTACTAGTTCATTCATTTCATCAGTGGGCTTTCTCTTCCTTCCCCTCCTACTAGTTCTAACTTGCTCACTTGGCTCTGCAACATGCTCACTTTGCTCTGGAACTTGCTCGGTTTGCTCTGGAACAGTGTGAACATGCTCAGTTTGCTCTAGAACAGTGTGAACATGCTAAGTTTGCTCCTCATCATCCCCTCCTACTTCTCTTATTATAGCAGCTTTCAATTGTGAGCAGCCACCTCTGTTATGACCAGCTTGTTTGCAGTAACCACAATGCATAATAGCATCATGCCTGCTTAGTTTGGTGCCATCTGCACTCTCCTCTGGTTGTTGCCTTCTGTTCTTCCTTCTCTTTCCAACTCTTTTCTCATATAGTGGTGGCAAAATTGGTGTTGCAGACACAGCAGTCCACTCATCTTTATCTCTAGTTGGATATATTTGTACACCATAAGCTAAACAATATGTTTCCACAGTGTAACAGGAAGACACCATGGATTCAAGTTTAATCCTTTCATGTCTACAACAGGCACATGCATGGCTGCAAGGGACACCTGTGATTTGCCACCTCCTTCAAGTACATGCATTCACATTCAACTCCACTATGTATTGCTTGTCATTGGACAAAACACCAAAGACACCCATGCTTGACTCCTTAGGATGACAATTGGCAGACAACTCTACATTTTTTCTTAATTTGTCTTTGATTTTGGGAGTTAGATTGCATGTCCATTTCTGAGTAGATTCTTTTTTCTTTGACATATCCATGTGCATGATTTGTGACTTTATCCTCTCACACATGGACAAGACAGGTAGCTCTCTAGCTTCTAGTATATACCTAGTGGAACTCAATAAGAACAACAGTCAGTTGTTGCTAACATATACCTAGTACTATTCAGTTATAGCAACCCAATAAACAATCATTTACCTATTGAAAACTTCACATGTGTTGTTAAATAGAATGTCACATTTAGGAAAATCACGAAGAAAAGCCCTCGACTATTGATTTGGTGTTTTATCTTCCAACCAAGCATAAGCTTCAGGGTTTTCTTGCTGCAGTTTCTCCATGTTTAGTTCAAACATGGTTGGTGTAGTGGATTTGGCACAAGCCCACACTTGCTGTCTTATTGTATCACCTTTGTGTACTGAATGCAAGTTTTGGTATAAGTGTCTCACACAAAACCTATGCTCTGAGTCAGGGAACTGCTCATTGACAGCCTTGATTAGCCCCTAAAATAGAAAACAAATTAATTCTTATTTGTCTGAATATTAACAATACATGAACATTAACAGTGATTTACCTTCTGTTTGTCACTCATGATAGTGAATGGGCTTGTGTTCATTATGTTGAGGTCTTGCTTCAGTGTAGAAATGAACCAGGCCCAAGATGCATAACATTCTGTCTCCACCACTGCCATTGCAATAGGATAAATTGAGTCATTGCCATCAATACCAACTATAGTGAGTAATTGACCACCATACTTTGTCTTTATGAATGTGCCATCAATACATATGATTGGCCTGCAGCCCTTTAGCCAACCTATTTTACAAGCTGTCAAACTCAAGTAGCAAGTACTAAATAGGCCATTCTCTATGTTCAGATAGAAAGATGACCCTGGATTGCTATGTCTTAGTTCCTCTGCATATCTCCAAAGCAATGAGTACTGCTTCACCTCATCCCCATGCACAACTTCCAATGTTGCTTTCCTACCTCTCCCTATCTTGTGAATGCTAACTTCCATTTGTATTTCTTCCTAACTTTTCTTGAAAATGTAGACAGGGACATCTTGTCATTGTATCTGAACTTCTCCACATATTTATTTGCAAGAAAAGGGGCTATTAGTTCCTTTACATCCCAAACTTTTTCACATGTGTGCTCTCCAACAAAAGTATTTACAAGGAAAGAGTTTATCCTATTGTCATTGACAGCCACAAGCTTCCAGGGGAAACCATCTGAACAGACAGCCTCAAACATTTGCTAGTTATTTCTTTTCTTCTTGATTAGAACCCTGTTCTTTACTGCATATTGTGATACAACTTTCCTAAGTATCTCCACTAAATCAAATACCATCCCTAGCTTGAACTGAGGGTTTTCCATGTCAACAATAGGGTTAAATGTTTTAAACCTATATATAGGTTTCTCCTTCTTTTTCTTAGCCTTATACTCCTCATCATCAGAGTCACTTTTATGTCTTTTCTCCCGGTCATCTTGTTCTGGCAGTTGCAGATCATCCTCATTCACATCATTTGTCCCAGGATCATGCCTATATTCAGCTCCTATGTTTTTGCCCTTCTCAACCATAGCATTATGCACAACAGCATCTACATTCTTGTCATAATCCTCATCAGCCTCCTCCTCCATTCCATAATCACTATCATACCAAGCAGGATCAATGTCTAAATCACAATCATACTCTTCTTCTGAAACTTTTGAATTCTCTGACACATCTGATTTTTTTGGGTGCTCTGAACCAGCTCCATCTGCTTGTTGGTGTAATTTTCTACATTAGCTGCATTGTCCAAACTACCTGCCACTGTCTCTGATTTCATCTTCCTAATCTTCTCCTTGCTAAGAGGGCTCATTATAACTTTAGGTAGTGTAGGGGAACCTTTAATTGCAATGTCATCTTCCTCCTCTTGCTTCTCTTTTCTAATATGATGAACAAACAGAACCAGTACCTTCGAGTAAGCAGATGCTCTAGCCATCTTTAGGCGATCAATTTCAAAGTTGATTTCCACCACATCTGCAAGAGTTTTACCAGGTGGGCACCAGAGCATAATTTTCTCCTCATCTGGATAATTAAGTTGTGCTAGAATATAGAGCAGCACATCAGTACATATTGTATTCCTGTCCAGGTTATCAAACCATGTTATCTTCTCATCCAAATATGTCAGATTCACTCCTTTTCCCATAAAAAATCCACCATGATACACCTCCACACTGAATTTCACCGAATCAAACCCTACATTGCAAAGTGGAGTGTTTTTGAGCGGAGGCAATATGAACTAACCCTAGCAGGCAGCCCGAAATACAATTGGATGCACCACCAGTATTCATCTATTGAATGAGGGAGAAAACCCTAACTAAAATTGGGGGAGGCGATAGGGGGAGGGGGAAACTCACTGTACGCCAGACCCCCATGCCATTCGGTGCGAAGAACCGGCAACTCCACCGTCGGACTGAACGCCATCTTGTCCGGCAGCCTCGCCGCCAACGAGATCCATGAGGCCGCGGCGGCGCCTGTCTCCTCTCCCATCGGCAACGAACAGAGGCAGCGAGATAGAAC
The DNA here is from genome assembly GCA_022496015.1 of Hordeum marinum. Taxonomy (NCBI): domain Eukaryota; kingdom Viridiplantae; phylum Streptophyta; class Magnoliopsida; order Poales; family Poaceae; genus Hordeum; species Hordeum marinum. The sequence goes on from CM039678.1 coordinate 118,470,638, forward strand.
ACATGAGAGTTTCAATGTGGCATTGCGTGGGAGTTCAAGGGCCTATCTGCAAAAATGCAGCCGTCCACAGCCGGCACGTGCGTCGCTCGTGACCTCAAATCAGAGGAAATCGGGCTCCAGACCGGTTCAGCTGCAGTTTGTGACTTGATTGCACCCGCAACGCAAGTTTTGTGACGGGTTTTTCCGGTTTGCAAGTTGTGTGACTTAAGTGCACCCGCAGTGCAAGTTCAGTGCATTTACTCTTGGCCCTTTCATTTATTAGCTTATAGACTCATCTTGCCTTGATATGCGTTATGTTACTCATAGGGGTAGTAACCTAAGTTACTCAACTTTTCTCTCTCTTCTCATTAATTAGTTGTCACATCATATTTTTTGCTTAGGTGGCATCTACGTTACTACCTATGTTACTCCCATTGTGGGTAGTCTAAGCAAGGGCGGAGGATCTACGCCATTTAATGTTCACTTATAGAAGAGCAAAACAAGTGTGGACCGACTTGGGTATACACGCAAAAACAAATGGAGTAAAAGATGTTGGCAGGTCTGACGGTGTAATCCTTGAAGAACTTCTCACACAACCAGCGACAGAAGTTCCTGTTCTTGGCAAGTCGGGTTTCCGGGAATACCTAATAGTAGGGGCATGGTACATCTGGTGGCAGTGGATACGGTTTGTTAAGGGTGGGGTGTGAGTTATGAACCCTTCAAGCAGTGCCTTTGCAATTCAAGAAAAAAAAGTAATTTTAGTCAAGCCTTAGTTCAGAAACATCCAGAGAAGGTGGTGTGGATTAAACCTCCTGTTAACGCATATAAAGTGAATGTGGATGATGCTTAGTTTGATAATGGCACCAGAGCGGCAGCTGTAGTTCTTCAGAACACTAGTGTGTCATGGCTGCTGCACCATCTTCATGATGCAACAACGACGGAACCTTGGCAATTCAACAAGGACTTGATTTGGTGGAAATCCTTGGATGCAAACATGTGATTGTTGAATCTGGTTCACTAGAAACTATCTTGAAATTTGGAGCCCATACGATGCTATTTTGGCGGACTACTTTCAAAAAGCTTTCCATATAGGCGAGGTCTCCTTCTCTCATTGTCCTAGGGAGGCTAATAGATTGGCGCATGATTTTGCTTGATGTAGTTTTGATTCGAACACTTGTTTTGTTTGGGATGGTGATCCTCCCACTGTTTTGCTTTCAGACATTGTGGATGGTGTAACTTTGATTTGTTTGATAAAGTGCGTCAGGTGGCTCTCCCCTAAAAAGTAAAAAAAAATGTTACTATAGTAATCAGAATTGCTAGAATAATATATCCTGATAAAAAAGGAAACAAAAAAGTATAACTATAGTATAGATAGCATTCGTGGAATAATATTACACTGTAAAGAAATAAATTGAAAACAAAGCCATTTAAAAAAAAACTTGCACGCAAGTTACACAAAGTCGAATCATACCATGATATGTAAGAACGCTTCAAAGTAATTCAACATTAAGAACGAATACAAGTTAAGTATGCCAATGACACCCAACATATGTGATGGCTTGTGTCGGATGATTGGTCACTATCTTTTTTTTTCTATCACACTTACGTTAAACTATATCCCCCCCCCCCCTCCCCCCGGGCACCAATGTAAAAAAGATAGCATGGAAACCAAAATGAAGCCTGCTTTAAGTTTCAGCTGGAAAATAAACATCGTCACACGGTTGATGCATCACCCTCCTCCCGAATAGATCTATGAGAAAATTGGACGGACAAAAACAAATTTAGGAAATTAAACAAGTGCCAAAAATAGCAAAAACAAGGAACACAAATAAACAAATAAAAATAAAACGATAGAAATCTGGTCTAGAGTTACCCCGATAGAAAGAAAAACAACAAACTTGTAGGATCCAAAAGAACTAGAAAACCCCACATTAAAAAATTGCACACGTATTGCACATAACTTGGAATGTTACATAATGTGAAAGTTAAGTGAAAATTATTGCAATACCATAAGACATCAATATTGTGTGTGTGTGTGTGCGCGCCCCTATGCGTGTCTCTGTGTGTGCGTGCGTGCGCGCGTCACGTGTGCCTGTGTGCACGTGCGTGTGCTTGTGTGTGTTAGTCTACGTTGTACTTCATGCACTAAACAAATCAGATCAATCGTTTCCGAGGAATGGAAGCACTAGGCCACTGGGTCAGGTCTCAGGTGTATGTCCCTGTTACTACACATGTTAGGGATCTATTGATGACACAAGTTGATGAATGGGACAAGAGTAAGGTGGACGAGATGTTCACCCTGGATGATACACATGATATTATGCAGATTCTGGTTGGAGGACCTGGACAAAAGGATTATGTAGCATGGAATCATACAAAAAGCGGCCAATATACAGTCAAGTCTGGGTACCATCTGCGCATGGCAATGAAAAAGGCGAAATCCGGACAGCCGGGCTCGTCATCATCGGTAGCTGAACATAAAGGATGGCTAGGTTTATGGGACACTAGCGCCCCAAGCAAGGCGAAGATTCATACCTGGAGGATTATGCGCAATGGATTGGCCACTGGTGTTGAACTGCTACGTCGTCGGATCAAAGCAGGAGTTTTTTGTGTAGCGTGTGACAGAAAGGAGACGATGTATCATAGATTTTGGGAGTGTCCGCATTCAGTATTATTTTGGAAATATTCGCGCTCGGAACTGGGAGCATCGGTGGCGATCCCACCGGCATCAGTAAGCTCCCAGAGTGCACTTCCGAATTGGATGTTGGCGTGGTTTGCTGAAGCTACAGGAGACGAGAGAGAGCTGATGACGCAGGGGGTGTACGCACTGTGGCTTGCAAGAAATGACGCGCGTGATGGAAGGAAGATCGCTGAGGCACAAGAAGTGGCAAAATCAGTGATAGGCCATATACAGGATTGGGAAAATGTACATCATATGAAGGAACCAAAGCCGAAGCTTGTGCAGCGGGAGACATGGAAGCCACATGAGGAGGGCTGGATCAAAGTGAATGTAGATGGAGCGTGGTCGAAGTCCGGCGAGCGAGCTGTCGGTGTCGTCGTCTTCAGGGACCATGTTGGTGCTTTTAGAGGCGGGACATGCCATGTATTCTCCATGGTTTCGAGTCCTGAAGTTGCGGAACTCTTTGTGTGTCGTCATGCCATAAAGCTAGCAGTACAATTGGAGGTGCAGTATATACATATAGAGTTGGACTGCAAATCAATGGCGGACATACTCAATGAATCGGGCAGGAATTTGTAAGCCAACGGCCTGGTCATAGAAGAAGTAAAGGACCTTCTGCGTACTTGTCAAGACTTTAAGGTCAGCTGGATTAGACGCTCTATAAATTGTGTAGCGCATGCATTAGCTAGAGAAGGAATTAGCAAGGAACTTTCGTCGTTTGGGCCGAGGTGCCCCCAGACTGTATTTTGTGCCGTGTATCTGATGAGATCCGTGGACTCTATGAATTAATAGCATGTTGTTGATTTTCAAAAAAAAAATCCATGTGCAAATTAATCATCGGTCGATGTATCAAAAATAAATTTATGTCTCGTGACGATAAGGAAGCCGACGTGAAAATTATTACCCCACCTCCCTTATGGCTCCCATGACACACTCCCACAAACTTAAACGACATGGACACCCACACGGCCGCTCATGGGATAGACTGAACATATTGTACTCTCGGATTGTGGAGGAAAACGGCATACATACATGTGCCATTTCAACCGAAACAAGCCCATCACTAGCACCAACATCTACGAGTCATAAAAAAAAGGAACATAGTTCCAATAATGAAACCCAGGGACCACATATTCTAGTCCAGTCTGAGTTTTGCTCAAGTCTGAAATAAAACTCAGGAAAAAATTCAAAACAAATCTGACCGTCGGTCGGGCTGAACCAATATCATAGGTGCGTAACCGACATGACCCATATCTCTAGGTAATCAAAGATTAGCGAAGGCAAATGAAAAAGGAGAAGAAGTAAAAATTGAAAGGAAAATGGATGAAAACCAAAAAAAATGGTAGAAGAAATAGGGGGCAAAGCGTTGCTGCCAAACAACAAGTGTCAGCATTGTTTGCCTGGTTGTCGATTCGGCTTAAAAGCTCAACCCCAACGGTTCATCTGCAAGTTGTCACAACCCTTAGCAACTTAGGCTATGCGAAATGAGACCCATGCTTTCTCTCCTCTCAACCGTGTGTCTCTCGTGTTCATACGACCATTGGATGTTGTAGGTATGCCCACCAATCGACACCTTTTTCTATTGTACTTCACCCTCATATTTTAGTATCCTAGCTTCGTCTGCACTTTTTATTCCATGTTCTAAAGAATGTTTTCATGGACAATTTGTTTTTCAAATTTTGTATCTCCTCTCTTCAGTCTGTAAGCAGAAGTCACAATGGGGAAACCGCCGGGGTGTCGCAAGATTGTTGTCGTGCGGGCAAGAATGGTAGGGTGTGGCAAGTGAGTTTTGTCCTCTCTTTATAGACTGCATGCATGGAGATTCAATGGGGGGGGGGGGCGAACACCATAGTGTCGTGGGAGAGTGATTCGCCTGGCTCATTATGGCACGATGAGGTGGGTGAGGTTTCTTCCTTTATTTCTTAAGTGCTTCGGTTTGATGAAATGCCAAAGGATATCAAAGTTTATTCTCTTTTTGTGATTAGTCCATTACGCTTTAAACTGGCTCGAGCAACCAGGATTATGCATCCCACTAGATTTTACTCTTTTAGCATCAATATTTGATATATTTATAAATGTTGTACGGTATACCACATATTTGAGGCTATGGTTCTCATATGTGCCTTGTTCAGATGTCAAGTTTTGAGTACAATGTTGTAATTTACAGCCAGAGGAAAAAACATTCAAATATTAGAAGTCCAATCGAACTATGTTGGCAATAATAATTTGTTTGTTGCAATGCTTTATCTATAAGTTGTGTAAATGAAGAAAGTGGTTGTTGCAGACAACTTATTTATGCTCTAGATGAGTTGTAACTGTTGCACGATATGCTGCTGTTTTTTTATTGTGATATATAAGGATGTTCCAGAAGTTGCAAACATGTAATGTTTCTGCAGCAGTTGTCTTTGATTTTGTTGTGGTGAGAGTTAAAATTATTGCAAATATCTGATGATTGATTTACCTATATGTTGCTGTCATATATAGAAAATGTTGTTGTCTTGAGAAATAATTCTTGTGATCGTCAACTTAGCACAAGACGGGCCCTTAAGAGAGTTCAGATCATGATTAAAAAGATATAGTTCAGTCTCCTGCTAGAATGAAGATTGCCGTGAATCAAGTCTCATCAGGGGACTGCAAACCCTTTATCCCCAGTTCAAATCTGGGTGCCGCCAACCCGTGCTCTTATATCATAAATAATAGAGGGGAAGCCCCGAATCAGCGAGAAGTACCCATCGGTCACCACCACCTTCTTGAAGTTCTTGTCCGCCATGAAGAAGTCGAGGCACCTCTTCTTCAGCTCCGGGCAGTTGTGCATTTCAGCGTAACCCAAAGTGGTAGCGACTGTCTCCACCGACACGCTCTGCCACAACCTCTGGGCGCAGAGGAGCTTCAACCTACCCAAATCGTACCGGTCAGCCGCCGCAAGCAAGCGCTGGAACAGCTCGGTCGTCTCCGAAGAGCTTGGAAGCTCCTCATCCGTTGGCAGGCCGTCCGTGTACACGAACCGAAGCAGAAGCTGAACGTTGACGGCTCGATGTCGCGCAGGGTGATGCGTGGCATCCCGGCCTCCGCCATGGCCCCGAAGAGCTCCGCCCTGAACACCGGTGAGCGGGCGGCGAGGACGGCCCGGTGCGCGCGGAACGTCTCGCCGGCGACCGAGAAGGCGACGTCCGAGCCGTCGGCGTGGTCGAGCAGGTGCCCGAGGTGGTCGCCTATGCCGGACGGCGGGACGGGGACGGGGTCGTCCCCGCGCACCAGCACGGCCCCGCACACCAGCGTGGCCGCGCCGTGCGCCGCGAATAGCGGGTCCACGTCGCCCCGCCTGAAATGGAACCAGCCATGGACGTCGACGCCGTCGTCGTCGTCGGAGGCCTTCTCCCGCGTAAACGTTGACCGCTTTGCTTTCAGCGGCGGTGCGCCGTCGTCTCCGCCCGTCAGGAAGGCCTCGAATTCGGCCTTGACGCCCCTGTATTTGCTCTGCAGCCGCAGGGCGACGGAGAGGTCGCCGTCGGCGCTGTGACCGGTCCCGCGCGGGTGGCATCCTATGCGCAGGACGTGATCCCCTGCGCCGAGGGTTTGTGAGAGATAGATGTCGCTTTTCGGGTCAAGTCTGAAGTCTGCGAAAATGGAGTCCACCACCATGGCATGGGGTTCAGACGTTGACTTGGGACGGAGAAGGGATGAATACTTCTTATCACAAGGAGTACTGGATGGAAACGCTTGGAGACCCCAACGCCGGCAGAGTACACGCCTTGGCTCGCCGTTTCAGTTCAAGTGCCGCAGGCAGCACGCGCTCCGGCTGGGTTTACACACGACGTTTACGCGGCACCTGCCACAGCCCAAGTACTGAAGAGCATAAGCGAAAATATAATGAAGTGAGCATATAGTGTAAACTCAAAGTGAACATAAGTGTGAGAAGTGAGATATATCCATTTCGCTATGTATCTTAGGCTAACTGAAGCATAATACTAACCATATAGCCATATAGGTGTGCAAAATTATCACGGGGAGCACCACTAAATTCATATTTTGGGCTATCAGATGCAATTAAATTTCTGTTGTGAACTGAAGTGTTGAAGGAAATAAAGCATGATTTTGTTGATTGTATGTATGAACTCTTTAACAATTATGTACTACTCCTACGTTCCAGAATACAAGGTGTATTGTTTTCCGTGCAAGTTAACCATTTAAATGTTTGATCAAGATTATAGGATAAACTAACAATATCTGCAATACCAAATGGATAAAATATGAAACTACTTGTATTGTTGATACTGATATATTTTTCTAAAAACTCGGTCAAACATGACCTCGTTTAACTTTTGAAAAAATAAATACACATTATACAAGTCAACGTTTTTTTAGGACATAATATGTATGCTCTCCGTCTGAAATTAGTTGATGCTTAAACGGATGTTAAACAAAACAATTAGCAACAATACGCCAGATTCGTTAATTTTCTTCTGGCGCACAGCCATGAGGCTCGGCTTTGGGATAGAGATATGAAAAAAAATGTATAGTACCAAGCACCAGATTATAATCTCTGTTAAACGAGGGGACCAGATTAACTCCTACTAAATCGTAATTCTTAAAAAGTGTACTAGCTTGAAAATAAAAGGTCTTCAAGTAGGGAGACTGACGGATCGATACCTAGCACGGCAGAAGAATCAGCTTCGACCCCGCCGTTTATGGTCTGGATGGAGTCCTAGCGCCCGGTGGGCGGCGTCTCCAGGGAGGGAGCAACGAGGCGGTGAGCGGCGCCGAAGCAAGCCGGCAGCGATACGTGAGAAATCGAGCAGACGAGAGCCGGCATACACGGAAGATCAAACCTAGCGAGTATGGACTATAAACTAACCTGGGCCTATTATGTTTGCCGGTTCGGCTTCGATGTGTATACAAGGAATCGTATTACGGTTGGCCTTTATCTAATCTTGGTTATCAAATCAAATCAATCCGACGACCAAGATAGTTTTCATGGTATAAGCGATTAATATGTTTAGCATGTTATCCCCTCCGTGAACTAATATTAAAATGTTTAGAACACTATTTTAGTAATGTATAAACGTTTTTATATTATTTTACGGAGAGAGTAATTAATTATATACCATGTAATAAATGTTCAAATAGCGTATTACCCCGTTTGGAAATACTTGACAATGATCTTTAGTTGAACAGAGATAGTAGTATTATCTACATGCAATTACCTAATTTATTTTTTCACGGGAAGGATTTGGTCTATTATTAAAGTTCATCGGAAGTACAAAGCATCTCATATGTAATAAAAATTACATTGAGATTTTGAGACCATCAAACTATCATTATTGCCGCTGAAACGAGATGTTAACGCACTATTGTTGTTTCCTTATAGGAGTCGACTTGATCTTATCGACTAAGCTAGGAAGACTTCGTGCACGTAGCCTTAAGGACCAACACCTTTGAATCGCTCTCGTCATCGTTGAACCCTCGCATAGATTTAAAACATATGACATCAAACATCGCCACATGATGTGCAACTCTAACCTCGTTGTTTGAAGGAGACAAAAAGGATCTACACCGAAGCTCTGTCCACTACCTTCAAATGGACGAACTCAAGGAGGGTCAATGCCCGAGAGACAAATTCAAAAAAGAAACGTTGTCATCCGCCTAAGAGACGCACCTACAAGGATTAAAAAAGCCCTAACCTAAACTACTAACAAGAGCGGAGGCCCGGTGATTCTCCTCCCCGCCACCGCCCATTGTAGCGACAGCAGAGGAAATGCGAGTCCACGGGCATGCTGGTGAAGTGTGGAGAACTTTTTTGCCCTATCCACCAAGGGTTAGGGGCGGAAACGAGAGGAAGTCCTTGGGCTATGACGTTTGCCAAATATCAACATGAATGCATATATATCTTAGAGAGTCATCTTCACTAATTTATTTACTCAACATGCATGCATGTCACCTCATCATATAACTATAAAAGAGATAAGGCCCACCTCAACATGCAATCATGAATGAAAAAAGACCCACCACAACGTTCAACCATGCATGGGAAAAATGTTTCACATTCAATTATTCTACTTATAATCAATGAATAATTTACAACCATACATACTCAAATATAATAAGTCATGCATATTTTAAATTTTACTTAACATGACATCAATCCAAACTTTCATCAAACAATTCCTGTGGTAACGCGTGAGGTATCGTCTAGTTTACTATTAGTATATAAAACGTTGATCCCCCCCCCCCCCAAAGCATTGGCATATAGGGAGGATCTTTAGGCATTGTACAATGTTAGGTGTTTAGTAAGGTGTTTAGAATAAATAAATCATTTTTAAAAAAACAATGTCTATTTCTACAAAAAAAGACGTCTAATTAAGCGTCTACCTTCTTCAAATAAGCATCGGTGCTTAAAAAGACACGGGTTTACTTGTCTAAGCATCTTTCCAAAACGTCGTGACACCTCCACAACACCTGTTATGCCAGTTAAGCGAACCATCGCTCACGTGAACAACTGTGTAGGCTGGCCCAACAACGTGCCCCCACTCGATTCATGGTTGAACCCGTGGACCTTTGACCACGAACTCGTTGACCGGATGACCAATGATAAGTTGACCGTTGACTTGTTAATTGATGTTCTCTAGATTTAAATATTGTTCACCAATTATTTTAGTGATCCTGAATTTAAAAAAACTTCAAAAAGTTTAAAAGATGTTCTTGAATTTTAGAAAATATACTCAAATTTTAAAAGGTGATCTGAATTTAAAAAATGTTAACATTTAATGTTCATGGATTTAGAAATTGTTCCCATAGTCCAAAATATTCATGAATTTGCAAAATGTTCATGAACTTCAAAAGATATTCACATATTTATAAATATGTTCACAAATTGGAAAACTGTTTTTGAATTTAAAAAATGTTCGTGAAATGAAGCCAAAATACAAATAAAAAGGAAAAGGAAAAGGAAGGGAAAAAATAATGAAAAACAAAAAAGTAAAAACGGGAAGAGTAGCCTTAATTATTGGGTTGGCCCACTTGTAACTAGTGGGGTACTGCAGGGTGTGCAATTTTCTTTTTTTGAGAAGACACAGGGTGTGCATTTGATCGCTATTCATCTACACTAGGAGAATGCCCGTGTGTTGCTACGGGCTGAAAGCAAAAGAAATGCCTCAAACACGTTACACCAAGCAATAAAATTTTCCTCCCCGCATTCCACCACTCAATCAACCACTCTGTTTCCCAAGCAGGATTAAAATTTGAAGGTCAAATTTAAGCACCTAACAAAGAGAAGGTAATGATATTATGTTACAACATGACCTAAATATTCTCATTCTTCCACATAAATTATGTTGCAACAAAACTCAGTATTCTGCTTGCAAAAAGATAAAGCGGTATATCTCTTATCGTCCCTCCTCCGCATTCACAAATATTTTCTTCATTCGTCCTTACTATAGAAATGCCCGTGCGTTGGCACGGGCTCTCGAAATACTTTGTGAGTTATACAAAGATAATGATGTTAATTTTCACACACAGAGCCAACATAACACGAACACAATTGCTTAATAATTGAAGTCCACTTCACTTGTCATGTAAATTGATAATAAAATGACAAATTGACGACGTGTCCGTGTAAAAAATTGAGTGACGATTCAATTAAAAATTCATTACAAATCTACTTGATGCGTTTACTAAATTCTTGCACAATATCAGGAAAGTTGTCTTTACCTTTATTCCCATGATGTTTTAGCAAGTATAATAAAATCTCCTTCTGAAGGTACTCACATGCACTTTACTATTGATCTAAAATAACATGTACTTTATTGAGATATGAAAAAAAATACGATATTGCAATAAAACTGTATAATTGAAAATGACCAAAAAGGAGCGCCCCATGTGCCTACATGACCCTTAATTTCTAGGAATGTCACAAGCTACTTTATAAAAAGTAAAAACAAACAACTTACCTGCTAAGAGTAAAAAAATAGCATCTGCTATATTATGGGTGTTTGGATTATAGAGCTCACCAACAGATGCATTTGACTTTATGGCTAGCACCGCTGATAGGAACCCCTCCCGTGCTTCAACTCAAATCTCTAGTTTAGACCATCCTCTTACTAAACAAATCCGTGCCACCAATAGCCCTACCATCGGAGCAAACAATAGCTTCTTCATCTGAAGGTCTTCCATGACTGATGCGTGATTTATATGTGAGGAATCATTGGCAATGGGTATAAAAAATGTTTGGGGCATCCGCTATGGCATATGAGATTGATTCGACTCACCTTGCGGTGATCCCATCGGCAATGACGAACCGAGCGGCGACGTCTTCATGACTCAGGTATGGCAACGTTCCAATGTAAATGGCTAGCTCAGAGCCCATGTCATGGTATAGCGGCACCGAGTAACTGGGCACGATGTCCTAAGCGTTGCGACTGTGAGGTCGTGGTAGCGTCGAACCGCTTCTTGAAGCTGGCTGCGCCCACGTATGTGTTGTCAAACATGAACGTCGTGACTGGCCATTCCCGACAATTTAGAATTTCAGGTGGCCAGTGCTGCCCCAAGGTTGTGCCCCATCGCTGTGATGCTCACCTCCTCGCCCTTGTATGTGTCTACCAGCTTGCACACCTTAGTTTTAGGTGGTCAGCACTACCCCGAGGTTGTGCCCCACTGTCGTGATGCTCACCTCCTCCTCGTCCTTGTACATGTCCACCAGCTTCCACACCTTAGTCGGCTTTTCCTTCTTTAAAAGGTACCACAATCAATAGAAAACATGAAGTGCGACAATAAGTACAAAGATTCTTGTACATAGCGATGAAAAGTGGATAAAACATATGAGCGAATTCGAAGATACTAATATACTTAGTTCCAACTCAAATACTCAATCAATGAGACACGCAAGAAATACATCGACTGGAATTAAAAAAAATTGTTTCTAGACGGGATCGACAATATTCCCCAACCTTCCCTTTAATTTTTGGATTATGAATTAAGTTCTTGGTTGATAGAATTACAAGCCATATATTCAAATATCCTAAGCAATGAATCAAGCCGAATAATATGCACCTTTAACTTGATGTCTGTATCCACCATCATTACACATGTTTCTCAGTAAGTGTTTATATTACATCCATTAACGTGAATGAATGAACATAGTGCCACAAAGGTTTTGAAGTTAGAATGCCGGAATAAATTCATGCATGAAAGTATTATCCTAAGATAATGGCACCAAATAAACACCAAAAAAAGTGTCAGCTCAAGTAAAATCATTTCCATCAACCTTCACTTTAGAACTAATATGTACTTCCCCCATTTCTAAATATTAGTCTTTTTAGAGATTCTACTATTGCACTACATACGGATGTATGTAGACATTTTTTAGAGTGTGGGTTCACTCATTTTGCTCCATATGTAGTCACCTATTAGAATGTCTACAAAGACTTATATTTAGGAACAGAGGGAGTATCGTCCAACATCAAAAGCAGTAATTTCTTATGGACCGAGGCAACTCTCAAACGTGTCCATAAAAAAGCTAGCAAACAGGAACCCAAATGGCAATTATCTTACCAAAATTTTGCAGTTTGGATGGGTTTGAACTTGAGATCTCTGCGAGAGACACCGTGGCAAATGCATGCATGTGCAACCTCATACCGACCTACACATCCTCCAAACTATTAGTATCCATGCTGATACAACCAAATAGACTGTAGTTAGTGTAGAAAGATTAGTAGCAAATCAAACACAGAAGTGAAGGAGACTGATGGTGTGGCTGTGCGTTTGGCGGAAGAAGGATCTCCGATGGCATTGAGGTGGCGAAGGTCATGCGTCATCCATGTGGGGTCTTCTAGGTATCCTAGACACTTGAAACACATTGTGACGAATTGTTCCACTTCACTACATGCCATGGCCTGACACATACATATTAACCGTCGTCCTCGGCCTGCTATAATCTTGCTCACGCATGATGTCGGACCCATCAACAATGACGGTCATGCGCACGAGGCTGAGAGGGGCGCACATGCCTTGGATTCACGAGCCTCAAGCATGCTAGGCAGGGGCGACACTACTATCTTCAGCCACGATCAAGATGCGGGGGGCGGTGCCGGACTCGGCCAGGACATGGGGATCGTGAACTTTGCCGGACTTGGCAAGGACGACACCATCTCTCTCATGTCGGACTCGGCCTGGACATCGCGTAGAGACACGATGTCCCCAACAAGGACTCGCAGCCAAAGAGGAGTGAGGACGATGGCCTAGATGGGGAGGCTAGCGTTGTATGCGGTGCGGTAGATCAGGAGCGACAGAGTTGGAATATCGCTAAAAAAGGTATCCGAGGGCAGATTGCAGACTATATTGGGAAAAAGGAAAAAAAAAATACAAACAGGAAAGAGATCAATACCTTCCTATCTATGTGCACGAGCGCCCTCAGTTTTTCTTTTGCTTTTCTTTTACCGTTGAAAAACTAGAGGAGGCGCGAAAATGGAATGTGATTTTTTAAAGAAATCGGAGGGATGATTTTCTGATAGGTGTGGGGGAGGGATTACCTTCGATGGGTAGGTAACTAATGAAACCAACGACAACCTACAGACTGGTCTTTAGAAGTATAGAGATACCGAACATTGATTAAAGATTGATTATGGTTCATTCATTTTCATATAAAAGATATCAAATATAACAAAAATTGATTAAAGATTGAATATGAAAGTTACCAAATATATTAAAAATTAATTAAAGATTTTTCGTGATTTATTCCTTTCCATACAAAAGTTACCAAATATACCAAAAATTGATTAAAGATGAAATATGAAAGTTACCAAATATACCGAAAATTAGTTAAATATTGATCATGGTTTATTCCTTTCCATACAAAAGTTGCCAACTATACCGGAAATTGATTAAAGATTGAATATGAAAGTTACCAAATATTCCGAAAATTAATTAAAGATTGATCAACATTTATTTCTTTCCATACAAAAGTTACTATATATACCAAAAAATGATCTTATTGGCGGATAAAATCAGTTTAAAAAAATGGTGGGCTAAACGAAAACCTGACGGAAAAAATCGGACGAAGGTGGGAGGGATGACGGAAAAAACCACGACAATAAGCTACCAACGCCCCCTTTAAGAGTAGAGAAAATTGATTAAAGATTGAATATGGAAGTTACGAAATATACCGAAAATTAATTAAAGATTGAACGACATTTATTTATTTCCAAAAGTTATGATATATACCAAAAAATGATCTTATTGGCAAATAAAATTCGTTTAAAAAGATCATGGGCTAAACGAAAACCGAACAAAGAAAAACCGGACGAAGGTGAGAGGGATGACGGAAAAAACCAAGACAAGAAGCTACCAACTCTCCTTTTAGGAGTAGAGATACACGCCATCAACGATCCGACGCTAGCTGGTATGGGCCGGCCCACTAGCACGCTCGCGAGCTGTCCAGTTTTTTTTGTTCTGTCTTTTTTTGTTGATCCACTAGACAAAAAAACCGCCGAGATTTTTTATTTGTTACAAAAAGGTTTACAGATTTAAAGAAAAAGCTTCATCCATTTGAAAAAAGTTCATATCTTTAAAAAAGATTCATCAATTTTAAAAACACTTCACCAATTTGAGAAAAAATCATTGAAATTGAAAAAAAAAGTTCATCCAATTTTGAAAAGGTTCATTAAATTTGAAAAAAGTTCATTGAAATTCAAAAAAAGACCATGTATTTAGAAAAAGGTTATTGAACTTAAAAAATCATAAATCTTAAAAATAATGGGGGCTGCTACAGGTCCACCGACAGATGTTTTGGAAAGATCCGTCGCCTCGCAAGTCGTACGATTGTACGAGGCGAGCCGTCCGTTCTTCTTTTCTAATTTCCTGCAGCAATGCTATTGTTGCAAAATCTTATTTTCTCATTTTTTTTGAAACAAGCGCATGCCGTCGGATTGTACGAGGTGAGCGTCCATTCCTCTTTTCTAATTTCCTGTAGCAATGTTCTTGTTGCAAAAATCTCTTCTTAAATTTTCTGCAACAAGAGCCGTGTTGCAAAATATATTTTCTATTTTTCTACAACAAGACCTGTGTTGTCAAATATATTCTCTAGTTTTTTGCAACAAGACCTCAGTTGCAAAAAAATTTCTTCTCTATTTTTTACAACAATACCTGTGAAACTTTTCTCTATTATTCTACAACAAGACCCGTGTTGCAAAATCTATTATCTATTTTTTTTTGTAACAAGGCCTCAGTTGCAAAACTTTTTCTTCTCTATTTTTCCGCAACAATACCCTTGTTGCCAAACTTTTTCTCTATTCTTCAGCAACAAGATCCTTGTTGCAAAATCTCCATTTCAATAGGACCGTACATCTCCAGCCTATTCTATGTATTCCTGCAAGAAGAACGTTGTTGCGAAAACTTGCGAGAACACCGACGGTTGCAATGAAGAGAGCACCCCTGTGGTGATTGATCTTTGTAGCCCCCACATTTTTGCAGTAGAGGGAGGACACCAGTGGCCGCCACCGATGTGGTGGGTCGCAACAGTGTGCTTGTTTGAGAAGAGGTGAGACGAGATCCATGAAAAAAGGAGGGGATGGATTGATAGAGGTAGGGGATGGAAGGGTCAACGGAAGTATGCGGGACTTTTGGGATAAGGATACAGACGTGAGCTGTTGATGTGTCCCAAGTGGGACGAGTGGCAAGCGGGGAAGGCGACGGATGCGACTGAGTTTTCAACAGACAAAAGGTAAGCTTTTTCATAAAATAGTTCATCAATTCTAAAAACAATTCATCCATTTTGAAAAGATGTTCATCAATTTTCAAGTTCATCAATATTCAAGAAAGTTCATAGAATTTGAATTTTGTAGAAAAGGCTCATCGATTTTCAAAGAAAAGTTTATTAATTTTAAAAAATATTCGTCAAAATTAGAAAAAAGTCCGTTGATATTAAAAAATGTCCGTAGAATTGTCAAGAAAAAGTTCGTCACCAGGCGTCTAGATTGGCCGGTCCATTTAAACGGTGCTACGCCAAATAGGAAATGCCGTGTATAGGATCCACGGCTTGTAGCGAGTCCTGCGCTGGTCTCACCTACATGGAGATTTGTTGGGCCAGGCCATACTTTTATTCTGCCAATGACAGTTTTATCCCAGGAACATGTCTTATACCTTGTTTGTCGAAATCACTACTAACAATTACTCTCATTTCTCACGTTAAGATAAGCGACACACTGCATGCGTATCACTTGTTGCAACCTGAGAGTTTTCTTTTTTTCGTAGATCTGTATTTTCAAAACGTTTTATCTCCTAAACAGTGCGTCCAAATCTCGAATCGTTTTCACCGTTGGCTTTCTCATGTCGAGATCTACAAAATTAGATCCCATGTTGATAGGTTTTGACGAACTTTTTTTTCACGAAAAAAAACCGGACGAAAAAACCGTGCCTCACGCGATAGAAAAAAACAAAAAATGCGTTATTTTTTCCTTTCCGAGAGGCACGGGCCGTTCCTCTCGTGAAGGCAAAACCGTGCCTCTCGTGGTAAAAAAAACGAGCAGAAAACACGTTTCCCCCATTCGGGAGCCGTGCTTCTCGCGATAGCAAAATCGTGCCTCTCGCGGAAGCAAAACCGTGCCTCTCGCGGAAGCAAAGTCGTGCCTCTCGCGGTAAAAAAATTGAGCAGAAAACACATTTTTTCCCTTTCGGGAGCCGTGCCTCTCGCGATAGCAAAACCGTGCCTCTCGCGGAAGCAAAACCGTGCCTCTCACAGAAGCAAAACCGTGCCTCTCGCGAAAGCAAAACGAGCAGAAAACGCATTTTTCCCTTTCGGGAGCCCTGCCTCTCGCGATAGCAAAACCGGCCTCTCGCGGAAACAAAACCGTGCCTCTCGCGGAAGCAAAACCTTGCCTCTCGCGAGAAAAAAAAAGCAGAAAACACGTTTTTTTTCCATTTCGAGAGGCACGGCCGTGCCTCTCGCGAAGGCAAAACCGTGCCTCTCGCAAAAAACACATTTTTTTCACGTAAAAAAATGCGTTTTTTCTTTTTTTTGTAATTTTTTTTCGTCTGAAAACTATGAAAGACCGATGGAAACCGTAACACCAAAAAATCCAGAAAAAACCACTTCAAAAAGGCGCAAACGCGTGCGAAAAACAAAAAACGACCAAAATCCGAAGAAAACGCTCAGAGCGCGACACGTGGCGGCGACTGAGAACGCGCCAAGTGACGGTGCATGGGAACGATCGCTGGAACGCTTGTGAGGGAGCGCTCGCTAACTAGTTGCTCCCCTTGTTTGTTTGTGCAGACGACTAACACTTACGGTTTAGCTACGTATTTTTACATTATCATTTTTTTTATATTCCAAAATGTGTTTAAAAATATGTTTCGTAATATATGTACTTTATTTATTTTTATAAAAATAGTTTTGGAGTATTTGTTAAATAAATATCGTGTGCTTATTTTTTACGATGCGCTAAAAATATTTGTTTTGTTAGAAAATATATCATATATTTAAATTTTTCATTATGTATTACGAAATGTTTATAAAATGTAAAAGGAGGAATTGATCACAGTGGCAAAACGTTTAATCTTTTTACCTTTTTTTATTTCTTTTCGGGCTATGAGCATTCTGGATGTCCTTGTGACATTTTGTTGGTGGAGAGACCGAATGTAATTGTTATCTTCGCGATATTTACATATTCTTCTTTTTAAAAAGAAAATTCACCCCTATATAAACTATCTATGAGTATCCTTAAAAAAAACTATCTCTGTGTAATAAAAACTTGATGGATTGTTCTAGAAAAAACTTCTCTGCCCTCGCTCGTGTGGGCCAGAGCGCCACTGACGCGCACTCTTGGTGTAAATGGGCAGAGGTTGCGCATAAAAACAAAATCTGATAAAAGTCGACGAGGCGTTCACTACTTAAGCTGAATCTATTTCAATACCTTAGAGCATCTTCAACCGGACTTGGAAAATCCGATCCTCAAAAGCTCACAGAAGCATCCTGACGTATCCGCATACAGTGACATGTCAAGCCTCCAATAATGCATTCTATAATCGGATACCTAAATCCATATTATTACATGCAACGTAAAACGATATTTAAGTAGAGATCGTCTGACTTCGCCGTGTCCATATCCGACAGCCGACTGCACTCCCGAGTGCTGGTCGGGTCACTGGCGAGGCAAAGTAGCACATGGGACACTAGCCGGCTCACGGAGTCGAGCTCCCGTCGTCTCTCATGCCCTACTCTTCCTCGTCGGAGGCCGCAACCTGGACGGTGTCGGTGGACACGAGATCAACGATGGATCCCTTCTGGGAGGAGCCAATGTCCATCACGACGTGGTTGCGACGCTCACACTGCTTCATCGGGGTGCCGGCAAATGCGACTCCGCCTCGCCAACGTCCACCGCCGCGAGGGCTTTCGTCGCCTCTCGTGCCCGCTGCCTCGCACGACAAACACGTCGGTCCATGTTTGCGTCCAAGGATGTCCATTGTGCATCCTACAGCTCGGGACGTGAAAACACATATGCTCCCTTGATGGTTTTGATAATCCATGGCAACATACATTATCTCTTGGACTAATAGCTCTACCTAGTTTATTTTAACTTTAGTCCACAGAGAGAATTGACTAAGGATTTTGAGGAGGATTCCCAAGAAAAGAAGAAGAAGGAAAGAAATAGGATTGGCCAAACTTCAAGCTTCAACACTCTACCATTTTACATTTTGTGAGAAATCATTTTTGAGTCCATAGGAAAGTCAATACTATTAAAAGGGGATGAGGAATTATGATGATCCGGTTGCTCAAGTGATTAGAGATTATCCACCAAAAATACTCATCCATTCTCCCACAAAATATTATGTCCAAAGGCAAATATCCAAAATCGGTGCCACCAACAAATCTCATTCGGCCCCACGGAGTTTACCCTAGACAGAACCAGGGCCAAACCCTAACCATCTCGGTACCACCAAGTTCGTTTTCAGTGCAACCGAAAACAGTGGCAAACCCACTGATGTCGATCTAATTATAATCGGAACTTCCTAGTTTAGTAGATTGGTGTCACCGAGTTTTCTATCTGCCTAGATCTGCCGAAATTGGACTGTCCGAGATTTTCATATCCGTCTCAGCGAAAAACCGAAAGTTGTCACATTTTGCACTAGTCAGTGCAACCGAGTTTCCACTTTAGTTTCACCGAATTGGGAAATAATGTTGTAATGGTTGGATTTTTTGAATATGCATATATATACCCTCCATCACCTCTCACTCGTAGAGGAAGCACTCAGAACATACAAAAACTTGCATCATCCATTTTTCCAAGAGAGAGCCACCTACTTATGTGTTGAGATCAAGATCATCCACTCCAACCATATGGATCTTGATTTCTAGCCTCTCCAAATTGCTTTCCACCCAAGAAATCTCTTCTACCCAAGACAAATATGTGAAAGAGTAATTGAGTGTTGAGGAGACTATCTTTTGAAGCACAAGAGAAAGGAGTTCACCATACTTAGCACATCTATTACCTTTTGGAGGGTGGTGCCTCCTAGATTGATTAGGTGTCGCTTGGGAGTCTCCTACTTTGTGTTGTGAAGTTGAACCAAAAAGTTTGTAAGGCAAGGAGATCGCCGACTTCGTGAAGATCTACCCCCCAAGTAAGGCTAGTCCTTCGTGGCCGAAGGCCGTGATGGAATAGATAAGGTTGCTTCTCCATGGACCCCTTGTGGGTGGAGCCCTCTGTGAACTCTCGCGGTCGCTACTGTGACAGCCCAAGTGTTGTTCCTACCTTGTATGGCATGTATTCTTATATGAACCTTGTTGTCATGAGTTAATGAAATGAGTTTGCTCCTTGTCATGCTTTGTCTCATACATTCATGCATCATATCATTCATCATCATGCATGCATATTGATTTGTGATGTGCTCTTGACTTGTTGCTTATGTGAGTGTTGCTGTGGTTGTGTTGGAGTGGGCTTCATCTCCTTTCCCCTCTCTTATTCCTTTTCAAACAAACTCAACCTTATAACCCTTTTATTTCATGGGCATGTTATCAACAGAATTAACTTGCTAATAAAATTGTTTAAAATTGTTCAGGAGGTAGCCTATAATGTTTTAAAATTGTGTGTGTGGTTCTTTTGTTGTTTTGAGCTAAATGTATTTGAGGTTTTAAATAATAGGGGCTGTTGTTTTTAAAACTATTTAAATTAGTTGCTCTAAAAATCAACATGATATTTTTGTTTAAAAGGTCTTAATTTCTTGTTTGTAAAAGTGTTTTTGTTTTGACAAAAACCCTTTTATTTAATTATGTGGGGTTTTTCTAAGTTAGCTTTTATTTTTAATAAAGAAAAACCCTGCTGGTGTTTGTGAGAGAGGGAGAGAGTTAACTGGGCCTTTTTTTCTTCCCTTCGCCCGACCCAGCCCGCAAGTTAGCAGCTACCTGCTCCCGTTCAGCTCTGTCAGGTTCAGAGAGAGAGAGAGCAGAGAGAGTGAGGTGCGCCGCCATGAGTCTTTGCCATCGCCTCGCCGTCAATTCCCGAGCCTATTTAGTCCCTCGGCGTCCGTGCCGTCCCCCCTAGGGTTCCGCGTCCCTCCTCTTGCCGTCGCCGCTCCAGTCTTCCTCTCCTTCCTCCTCTCCCTCCTCCTTCTTTCCCTATCAGGTAAGAGTTCAGAGAGAGAGGTGAGGTTCAGAGTCTCCCGCCGGTCTTCTTCGCCGTCGTCAGCTCGTCTCCGTCGTTCCCTCGGTGCGTCAAGGATGTCGTGGTGGTCGGGGATCGACCGGGCGTTCCATTCCCGCCGCTATGAGGTGAGGAGCACCTCCCCCGCGGTGCTGCGTCGCCGTCGTCCGCAAGAATCGGGTCGTCACCGGCGGTCTTCCTCTTCTTCATCGCCGCCACACCTCCGCCTCTCCTTCCTCTTCGTCGTGCCCCGGTCTTCGTCGCCCTCCCCTTGGTGAGCCGCTGCATCCCTCCCCATTGCTTGCTCACTATCGCCGTGCATTCCAATCACTGCCGTGACGCGCAAAGGCAGAGTCTTGAGGGCTTCGCCTCCATCCCCCTCGTCGCAAGACGAGCAGGGGACTGGATCCCATAGGTTCCCGCTCGCCCCGCTGGTAGTTTGCGCCACCGGAGAGCACCGCTGTCGCGTAGCATCGTTGCTGTCGTTGTCTGTCGTCATAGTGTGCAGCGATGTTTAGTTTCGTCAGTAATCGCGTGCCTGTTAGTATGTGTGGGTACTATGCCCCCTCCTGTTAACCGCCGAAGCAGTAGCACAGTGGTAGCGCTCGGGGGTGAGGACTAGCAGGTCTGGGGTTCGACCCTGCACACACCCCTTTTTGTGTTTTTCTTTCCTTTGTTTTTTTGTTTTCTTTCTTTTATATGTGGCATGTATGTGTGTGTATGTGTATACTTACATGGTTAGATGATTGTTTTTTCCCTTTTCTGTTTTAGATATATGTGTATGTGTGTGTAGTGTGTGTATGTGGTGCTGCATACATGTGTGTGTGTGTAGTGTGTGTATGTGGTGCTACATACATGTGTGTGAGTGTATGTGTGTGAGTGTGGTGCTACATGCATGTGTATGTGCATCTATGCACTTGTGCATATATGTGTGCACATGTGTGTGTGTGATGAGCACCCACACCCATAGGTGTGTGTGTTTTCATGAGTGTGGGTGTGCCATATGTACTTGTGCATATGTATCTATATGTATGTGCATGCTTGTGAAGTGTGTGTGTGGGGGGGGGGTGTTGAGTGTGTGTGTGTGTGTGACAAGTAGGTCCATGCCCCACTTGTCATACCCTATCAATTTGTGATGTGTGTTTGTAGCGCTCGGGGGTGAGGACTAGCAGGTCTGGGGTTCGACCCTGCACACACCCCTTTTTGTGTTTTTCTTTCCTTTGTTTTTTTGTTTTCTTTCTTTTATACGTGGCATGTATGTGTGTGTATGTGTATACTTACATGGTTAGATGATTGTTTTTCCCTTTTTTGTTTTAGATATATATGTATGTGTGTGTAGTGTGTGTATGTGGTGCTGCATACATGTGTGTGTAGTGTGTGTATGTGGTGCTACATACATGTGTGTGAGTGTATGTGTGTGAGTATGGTGCTACATGCATGTGTATGTGCATCTATGCACTTGTGCATATATGTGTGCACATGTGTGTGTGTGATGAGCACCCACACCCATAGGTGTGTGTGTTTTCATGAGTGTGGGTGTGCCATATGTACTTGTGCATATGTATCTATATGTATGTGCATGCTTGTGAAGTGTGTGTGTGGGGGGGGGGGTGTTGAGTGTGTGTGTGTGTGTGACAAGTAGGTCCATGCCCCACTTGTCATACCCTATTAATTTGTGATGTGTGTTTGTTGCTTGATGGGTTATATTAGTTCATTTCCATTTATAGTTAAATTGCCAAATCTGGATAGGTTCATTATGCTCATGTACATTTTGGGTAAGTTTTCACTTATAAGAGTGGAGGATGTTTTTGCTTTGTGGTTGTTGTCATGATGCTCCATGGGACTATATGAGTATGATGCATGATTTTGGGGTAGAAAGATCCAAGGAATTCATTGGTGCAATTAGATTTCACTTTTGATCAAGTTTGCAAAACTGCTATTTTCTGCTGTGATGCTACTTTGTCATTTTTGCATGAATTGATCCATGCTTGTTTTGGAGTATGTGCCAACATGGAAGTGTTAGTGTTTTATACCTATTATGCCATGGTATTTTTGTTTGACATGAGAACCATCCATACAAGTGGGAAACTTGCTGTAAAGTAGCTAACTTAATGTTACTGTTTTCACCATGCCAAATATTTCTAAGTCTGAGAATCTGCTGTTATTTTCATGCCATGAAGAGTGGTTGCTATCTTGTGATATATTGTGAATTAGCTCAAGCTCAGTGCTAGTGTTTTGAAGCACATGTTGTCTTCTAGCATCCTGTTAATTTTCATGGCATGAGATGGTCTCTAACACCATTAGTTTCTGCTACCAACTTGCCATCAGGTTAACTCAGATTCCAGAAAACTGTTATTTTCACCAAGTCCCAGATTTCTGTTTCATGATACCAACTTGTGAGCTTCATGCTTATTGATGTGTGCCTCCTTTCCAGATTGTGTAGTTGGATAAGTTGAAAAACATGTTATGTATGTTCTGTCAATGCCTTGGTTGTGGTTGTAGGATTCCTGTAGCTCAAGTTATTGGCTGTGAAAGTTGCTATGTTGTTGTTTTGTGGCAGATTGTTTCTTTTTAGTGTTTTGTGACTTGTGGGAGCTATACTCCATGGAATTGCTTGATCTTTGGCTCTATTGTGGTTGGTTTTTCATTGCCTAACCAGTGTCTACCTTGGAATGCCAAGTAATAGCCCAGGTCCTTCTTGTCTTGTGTTTGGCCTTCGTATCTTGTCGTGAGCGTATCATGAGAACCGTAACTCTGTTTCTTACGTTCTTCATATGCATTTTTATCGTTTTTGCATGACGCATCCATATTTTACATGTTCATGCATGTCTAAATAACTTAACATAAGGTTCTGTCCAGATTCATTAATAACCAATCATTTGCATGTGAAACATGACTAGTTTGGTTGCCAGGCGGAAACTCTTCAAATGAGCATGCATCATTCTTGCTTGTGCATTGCACCATGGTTGTTTGTTTATTCTTGCTGTTTCTTTTGGGTAGACGCAAACGTTGAACCTGAGTACGAAGAGCCAGGCGAGTACAACTACGAGGATCTCGCTACTTGTTCCACTGAAGAACCAACAGGCAAGATGATCGTACCCGGATCCCGATACTATTTTCGCTTGCTAGTTGTCTCGCTCTTATCGCTACTTTCACGCTACCTACCACTTGAATGGCAGCCTCCTAATTGCCATGATAGCCTCTAACCCTCCACATCCTAGCAAACCATTGATTGGCTAAGTTACCGTTGCTCAGCCCCTCTTTTAGCGTTCTTAGTTGCAGGTGCAGGTGGTTCCATGTGATAACATGGATTTGGCATATCACAATATTATCTGTTATTTAATTTAATGCACATATATATATATATTGCTATTGGCGGAAGGCTTGGCCTTTTGCTAGGTGTTTTGTTCCGCTGTTACCGCCATAGTTTCTTGTTACCGGTGTTATGTTTTCCATACTTTGCGCTCCTAACATGCTCGGGGTTGTTATGGGGCCCCCCTTGTTTATTCGGTTGAGATTAAAACTTGTCTGGCAAGACCTAACTTTGGTACTACATTTGATTAATAACTTAATAAAATTTGCATAGGGCTTTGCAACCCCGTGGATAATTAATCAACCCCTAGGCCAATGCTCCTCATGAGTGTTGGTCCAAACTAGAGTCGTGTGCGGGGCCAACCCGGGGCAACTCGGTTCTATCAGGCCACTGTACGCTATGCTCATCCGGTCATGTCCCGAGAACGAGATGCATGGCTCTTATCGGGTTCATCGACACGTCGGGTGGTCTTGCTGGACTTGTTTTACCTTTATCGAGTGTCCTGCGTGAGGAATCTGACTTTCTTCGGGTTATCTCGAGGTGTTGTAATTCCTTCGGAGTTGCCTAGGATGATCACGAGATCCGTGGTCGAGGCTATTCCGGCGGAGTGTGGTTAATTTGTGATGGACTAGGTGGAGCACCCCTGTAGGGTCAAATCTTTCGGAAAGCCGTGCTTACGGTTATGTGGCAACTTGGATATTTGTTTAACACCCGGTTATAGTTAACTTGAAGTAGACTCTAATTAAAATGCACCAACTGTGTGAGTAACCGTGATCGTCTCTGCTCGTGAACATGATCCGAGAAAGAACACGGTGGGGTTATGATTGACGTAAGTAAGTGTTTAGGATCTCTTAGAGGTCATTCTAGATTCGATCATTCATCGTAGGCCACATATTTATTCTCATGTTACGTAAGTTTAGCCACCATAAATGCTTAGTGCTGCTGCAAACTAAATACATACCACATCCCAACCTTTAAGCCTGAATAGTCTCGATACCAGGGCGCATGATTGCTGAGTCATTGTGGCTCACAGATTACTACAACAATCCAGGTACAGGTATAGATGAGTTCGTGCAGGATGATTTGACGCAGCTCCAGTGGGAGTATGACGAGAAAAGAGGCAGGATGTACGTGACTTATCCGGATGAGTAGAGGACCATGGTCGTGATCTTCGGGATAGCG
Organism: Hordeum marinum; assembly: GCA_022496015.1. NCBI lineage: Eukaryota > Viridiplantae > Streptophyta > Magnoliopsida > Poales > Poaceae > Hordeum > Hordeum marinum. The sequence goes on from CM039678.1 coordinate 118,495,416, forward strand.
AGATAGTATCATTGCATATGCTTTTATCGTTTATTTTCGCTCGTAGCCGGACCCTATCTTCATATTGGTGTTTGAACTCTTGTGTGGAATTGTAATTTAGTATGTGGCAAGTGTAAGCCAACTCATATACTCATCTCTTCTTTAATGTATGATGTAATAATGCTATACTTGCGAACGACAAGATGCGCCTCTATTCCTTGCGAGGCCCCCGTGCCTTAATATGGATAGACGCGCATATTGGGCATGACAGCTACCCTCCGCGAGTTGAAGTCTTTATCAACATAGATGTACGATAGCACCACCTATTAGAACCACGCCAAAAATCTCCGTGTCATCTTTGCGTTTGATATCCCTATCTCAACTCTCTTACATATGCTTGTCTCTACTTTTCGCTGCTATACTTGTTGACTAGCATGTGTAGGATGCACTAGACTTGTTAGAATTGCTAAAGTCTACCAACCAATTAATTTGGGAAAATGTTAGGTTTTAATTTTGTTGAGTAGTCTATTCACCCCCCTTTAGACGTCTCTTTTAGTGATCCAACAACACGCCAACGAAGGGGTTGCGCATCCGCCACCGTGTTCTGACGCCAGACAAACCGCACCACGCTCCCGTGAGGTAGCAGCAATGGATCCATGCACCGGTTGTGCGGGAGCAATGGATTCTTGACGGAAGGAGTCCGAGCGCCGCCGTCAGGCGGCCACCTCCCGGGAGCGGCGGGGCGGAAGAAGAACGAACATCTCCTCTGCGGGGCCGCATAGGACCAGCTCATGGTTAACGGATCCGGAGGTGTAGGACATAGATACACTAACCGCCATGCCGAAGAAGGTCGGAGATCGTCTAACAGATCTTGGGTGACGGAGTAGAGTGGAGTGGGATGGCTAGGGTTTGGTCTAGGGAGGGATTGAGAACGAATATATGTAGGGTCGGATGGGTCAGCGTGCTCGGGTCTTACGTGGCGGACATGCTCGGTCATGCATGGGCCTCTCTCTATACCCACCTCATATTTGGGCTGAATATGAGAGACACCGATCAGCCTAGGCGTTCGAGGCTCCTAACCGATGCTCTCAGCGCCGATTCAGCTTACTCGCGCTCGTAAGTCATGTTATTACTAGGCCGGCCGGACGAAACTTCAATCAATCGCAAAAAAAACCTGAAAAGGGGGTTCTATACGAGGATAGAACTCGCGCCGCGACAACCACATACTTGATTGGATAACCACACCTTCTACGTCATAGTGATAAATCCAAAGGCGGAGCCTATAAAAACATTTATAGCCATGCAAATTTATTGCACAAGTACCAGCCTTGATTTTTGAATTATTTGAAAATAATTTTTGAAAAAATTCACGAATTTCAAAAAAGTTCTTTGTTTTTTAAATAAAGTTCATCAAATTTTGAAAAAAGTCCATCCATTTTGAAAAAACATTGAATTTCATAAAAAAGATCATGATTTTTTAATAAGTTCATCTATTTAAAAAGATCATCGGTTATGAAAAAAAGTTCGTTGATTTTGAAAAAAAATCATCAATTTTTTAAAAAATCATCAATTTAGTAAAAAAGTTCATAAATTTCGAAAACAATTATCGATTTTGGAGAAAGTTCGTCAATATGAAAAAAATCTATAGATTTTGGAAAAACTTCACGAATTTGAAAATAAAGTTCATTGATTTGAAAACAAAGAATTGTAAAAAGTTCATGCATTTAGTAAACGCAAAAGCAAACACAAAATGGATTTTTTTTAAAGTAAAGTAAGGTAAAAAATTAAAACCATTACAAAAAAGAATAAATAAAACAAAATAAGTATGTGGGCACATCTGTCGTCTTGTCGTGGTTAGTGTGGTGCTGCCCTCTAAACCTGGAGATCCCGAGTTAGGTACCCGCCCTCGCACAACCTTTTTTGCTTCTTTCTTAACAGAAAAAAAGAGAAAACGGGCCGGCCCGACGCAAAGCGGGGGAGGGGGGCGTTAGTGGAAACCGAAGAAACAGACAAGGGAGCAATTAATTATGGAGCGCTTCGTCGGAAGACTCTCTACGATCACTTCCATGCGTCGTCACTTGGCGCGTTTTCAGTTGCCGTCACGTGTCGCACTATAGGCGTTTTCTTTGATTTTTTATATTTTTTCACACGCGTTTTTGGGTTTTTTTTCTAGATTTTTTTGTGTTTCAGCTTTTCACCAGTCTTTCTTAGCTGTTGGATGGAAAATAAATAAAACAAACCGCGAAAAAACACATTTTCTTTTTTTTTTCGCGAGAGACACGGTTTTGCTTTCGCGAGAGGCACACCCGTGCCTATCGAAAAAAGGCAAAAACGCGTTTTTTGTTTTTTCCGTGAGAGGCACGGTTTTGCTTTCATGAGAGGCACACGAAAGGAAAAAACACGTTTTATTTTCTATCGTGAGAGGTATGGTTTTTTGTCAGGTTTTATCCTTTTTTCAAGTTTGTCAAAACCTATCAACATGAAATCTAGTTTTGAAGATCTCGGGGTGAAGAGCCAACCGCGAAAATGATTCAAGATTTGGATGCACGGTTCAAGAAATAAAACGTTTTAAAAAACGGATTTATGAAAAAAATCAAAACTCTCAGGTTGCGACAAGTGACTTGTCGCAACCTGAGGCTAACTAGGAGAACGCCTATGCGTTGCCACGGGCTTTTGAAATATTTTGCTGGAGTTGGATAAGCATAATGTATGTTAAATTTTACATGTAGAGAAACGATAACACATGCACAATTGGTTTTATAATTAAAGTCCACTTCACTTACAATGTAAACTAATAACAAAAAGGCAATTTGACAATGTATACATCTAGATCGATTATCCAACTGAAAATCTAAAACAAATTAAGGTCTAGTTGATGCGCTTAAGAAATTCTCGCACAATATCAGGAATGTTGTTTCTAGCTTCATTCGAACGATATTTGAGTAAGTATAATATAAACTTCTTCATCAACTCATACCTATCGTGCCCAAGCAATATATGTAGTTAACACGAGTATTTCATGTTGAAGGCCTCAAAAATATGTAACGAAGAATACCCATCGTGCAAACAGGACAAACCAATTCTTTACCGTTCCACGAGAGCATAAATTGCTCAACAAAATAGCCACAAATACCCCTGCAATTTTATAAATTAAATTATCTTGAATATAGTGATAAATAAAATGAATTTTTAATTTGAATGTTATGATAATGAAATATATAAATTTACCCGTACATGTCCGTTGGAATAACTGGCGGAAATAAGTGTTGCCATCTCGATATATCAGGATTCAAGTCGGGTTGCTTTATTTCAAGTGCGTTGTTGAATTCCTCACAACTCAATTCCTATTCCTTGGTCCTAGGACAGAGAACCTCCAACCCAACATGTCCTCGATGGAGCGATTTCATATTGAAAGATGGAGATCCCATTCGCTCACTCCCAAGGGGCGACATATCTTTGTTGTCCCTTTAAGATCTAAGGCATTTTCCTTGATATCATATTCCTTTTGATTTTGTTTACCAATTTCTCTACCAACATGAAATTCGTATTTCTGGACGATATTGTATTGACCTAATTTTGTGTTATTTAGATATTTGATGAAAAAATTGTCGTTGAGGATCTGGACATGAGATGTAGAAGGGCTCACAACTCTTGATTAATTCCAGCCACATAGTCGACGTGTTTGTATCTGGTTGGAAAACCTTGGGAACAGTTGTGTAGCCTAGCAAGGAGGTGGGACAACACCCTCATTGTCAGGCTTGATCTTCTACCTTAGCCAAGTCATGCCAAGGACAGTCGCGCTACCACGCCATCGATCCCATCCCGCCGAGGGCAACCAACACGGCAACGCGACCTGCTACACACCACAACGCCTCTACCTTCTCCGAGTGTGGCGGACATCGGAGGATTAACACCATTGACTTTCACATTTGCCCCCACTCATCCCACCTACCCTACTCGTTTGTTGTTACTGTCACTATGGTTATCCCTCCTCTCAAATGCCTTTATGACCACAACAAGCACAACCTTCTTGTTTACTTTGCCAGGGCGTGTGAGAGATAACTGGGGCATGGGCTCCTTACATCGACATGGGTACACAGAGTTCGCACCTCAGGGCCAACGTCCCAAGAGGAAACTGAGGCACAATGAAACCTGAGATATTTAATGACCTAAACACCATGAATGGGGTAATTCTAATCCCTTAGACAAACATGTCCATGAGAGTGCCAGCTTCTTCCAGCACCCAAAATCATACTAATTCTCTAGGATCTATGCGGAGGCATATGTGCTGGAGAGAAAATGGTGCATCGCTCCACCTCTATAGTTTTTATGGAGGGTAGTTTAACCAAAATTAAAGTTTGAGAAGTTGGATAGGCCATGAATGTGCACTGACTGACCTGTAAATCTTTCATCTTGATGCCAACGGCAATGGAGACCAGAAGCTTTTCTTCAGACAACAAGGGCTTGAGCTCAACCAAAACCTGCTTCACTTCAATTTCATATATGCATAATCTCATAAGCACGCAAATCAAAAGGCCAAATTGTTAAGTCTGAGTCCTCAGTGACGCATCAGTAACTGAGTGCCTTCACGGGCTGAAAATACTACCTGGTACACTTAACAATATGGGGCTTGACAGAGATGACGATCACATCATTGTCATCAACAAGAAGGAAAAAACATCACATGAGACACAGAGTGTCTATCAGGCATGAACGTGTGACAGACATACATAGATGCTTGGTTGCTTTGAGCGGAGGGAAGCGGGGTCAATCAGATGGGGAAGGAGAAACAGACCTGGGTGTTGGAGGCAAGCATGGTGGCACCGAGGGAGGCAAAGGTGGTGCCGCGCTCGGGGCACGGGGCGGATGGCGAAGGCCGGGAGGACGCCCGACGCTGCGACGCTGTGCGCGATGCTCTTGGCCAGGTTCCCCGCGCCGACGAAACCCAGGCGAAACGCGTCATCTCCGTCCTTCACGTTCACCTCGTCCTCCGCCAGCGACTCCCTAACATCCAGGTCCGTGCACCTTCCCGTCATGTGGGAGTACTCCTCGCCCGTTTTGTGTGGCGGCGCGTACGGGATCAGGCGGCCGCCCGTGGTGGGGACGGAAGTTCTGCCAGAAGCTTTGGCGGCGCTATTGCATGGAGAAGTGGGGAGGTGGAGCTGTTCCTGCCTCCCTGACTGAACAAGAGGTCGGGCCGGGGGAGCAGTAGGGGCGGCGGAGCGGGAGAAGGGTGTTGGGGAACGTCGCATGGGAAAAAAAATCCTACGTTCACACAAGACCTATCCATGGTGATGAGCATCTACGAGAGGGAGAGTGGATCTATGTACCCTTGTAGATCGCTAAGCGGGAAGCGTTAAGCAACGCGGTTGGTGTAGTCAAACGTCTTCGCGATCCAAATTGCCGAGCGTCCCGCGATCCAATCACGATCCGTCCCGATCAAGCACCGAACGGACGACACCTCCGCGTTCAGCACACGTTCAACTTGATGACGATCTCCGCCTTCTTGATCCAGCAAGAGGGAGCGGAGAGGTAGAAGAGTTCTCCTGCAGCGTGACGGCACTCCGGCGATGGTGGTGGAGCTATTCCGGCAAGGCTTCGCCTAACCACCGCGGAAATCCAATCTAGAGGAGAAACTATGCACTGGAGGAACGGGTAGCACGTGGCTGAAAATCTTGTGCCAAAACCCTAAAAACCTCTAGTATATATAGGAGGAGAGGAGTAGGAGGCTTGGCCCTCGAGGAGCCAGCCCTAGGCTTCGGCCGAACCAAGAGGGAGGAGTCCTCCTCCTCCACTCCTAGTAGGATTAGGACTCCTTCCTTATCTTAGCCTTTTTGCCTTTTTCCACCTTTTTCCTTTTGGGCTTTTCTTCCCAGCCGCATGGCCCTGTGTGGAACTTCCACCAGCCCACTAGGGGCTGGTATTCATCCTCCCACAGCCCATGTAGCCTCTTGGGTCGAAATACCCCTCCCGATGGTCTCTCGGTACTCCCGGTACACTACCGATGAGCCCGAAACCTTTCCGGCGACCAAAATAGGACTTCCTATATATCAATCTTTACCTCCGGACCATTCCGGAGCTCCTCGTGACGTCCGGGATCTCATCCGGGACTCGGAACAACCTTCGGTCACCACCATACATAACTCTATACTACCGAAACGTCACCAAACCTTAAGTATGCAGACCCTGCGGGTTCGAGAACTATGTAGACATGACCGAGACACCTCTACGGTTAATAAACAATAGCGGGACCTGGATGTCCATATTGGTTCCTACATATTCTACGAAGATCTTTATCGGTCGAACCTCTATGTCAAGGATTCAGTTGATCCCGTATGATGTTCCCTTTGTTCTTCGGTATGTTACTTGCCCGAGATTCGATCGTCGGTATCTCCATACCTAGTTCAACCTCGTTACCGGCAAGTCTCTTTACTTCTTCCGCAATACAAGATCCCGTGACTAACACTTAGTCACATTGCTTGCAAGGCTTATTGTGATGTTGTATTACCAAGTGGGCCCTGAGATACCTCTACGTCACACGGAGTAACAAATCCCAGTCTTGATCCATGCCAACCCAACAGACACCCTCAGAGATACCTATAGAGCACCTTTGTAGTCACCCAGTTACGTTGCGACGTTTGATACACACAAGGCACTCTTCCGGTGTCCGCGAGTTTCATGATCTCATGGTCATAGAAACATATACTTGACATGCAGAAAACAGTAGCAATAAACTGACATGATCATATGCTATGTTTGTAGTTTGGGTCTTGTCCATCACATCATTCTTCTAATGATGTGATCCCGTTATCAAATGCCATCACATGCCAATGGCTAGGAAACATTGACCATCTTTGACCAACGAGCTAGTTCACTAGAGGCATACTAGGGACAAAGTGTTGTCTATTTACCCACACATGTAATGTGTTTCCAATCAATACAATTATAGCACGGATAATTAAAGATTATCATGAACAAGGAAATATAATAATAAACACTTTATTTATTGCCACTAGGGCATATTTCCAACAAAGGGGCCGGCAGTGGAGGGGGAGATGGGGGAAGAAAGTGGAGGGCACGGGCGGGTGGGGATGTGAGGGGGGGTCTCGCTCCGTGACTCCCTGTTCGTGCAAGCGGGCGTTCCGTCCAGTTTTTATCGTACGAGGGGCATCGTTATAGTGTTCATCCGCTTTTTTCGTGCGAGGGGCATGGCTAGGTGGTTTTGGTCTTTTTTTCCGCGTTAGATGCGTGGGTTTATAGATGGGATGGATGACGAAAAAAACCCAGATGGGAGGTGGGAGGGATGACGGAAAAAAACCGAGGCAAGAAGCTACCAAGTGCCCCTTTAGGAGTAGAGTTATTTTTTCGGAAGGTGATCTCACATATATGACATGATTTTGAAATTCTTAATTACCTATTATTAATATGATTAAATCAAATCATCACCTGCCAAAACAAGTACAAAACAAAATCTTCCGCTTTAATGGTAGATTTGGTTTCTCGGAAGGTGATCTCACATACATGGTATGATTTGGAATTCTTAATTACCTATTATTAATGTGATTAAATCGAATCATCACCTACCAACGCAAGCATAAAACAAAATCTTCCACTTTAATGGTGGATTTGTTTTTTCGAAAGGTGATCTCACATATATGGTATGCTTTTGGAATTCTTAATTACCTATAATTAATGTGATTAAATCAAATCATTACCTGCCAAAGAAAGTACAAAACAAAATCTTTTGCTTTAATGGTGGATTTGGTTTTTTAATGAGAGGGAGAAAATAAACCAATGGGAGGAAACGGTGGGAGACGGGATGAAAAAACAGACAAAAATAAACCAGACAAAAAAAACCCGAGGCAAGAAGCTACCAACTGCCCCTTTAGGAGTAAAGATGTTTTCTCGTAAGGTGATCTCATATATATGGCATGATGTTGAAATTCTTAATTACCTATTATTAATGTAATTAAATCAAATCATCATCTGCCAAAACAAGTACAAAACAAAATCTTCCGCTTTAATGTTGGATTTGGTTTCTCGGAAGGTGATCTCACATATATGGTATGATTTTGGAATTCTTAATTATCTATTATTAATGCGATTAAATCGAATCATCACCTGCCAAAGCAAGCACAAAACAAAATCTTCCACTTTAATGGTGGATTTATTTTTTCGGAAGGTGATCTCACATATATGGTATGATTTTGGAATTCTTAATTACCTATAATTAATGTGATTAAATCAAATCATCACCTGCCAAAGAAAGTACAAAACAAAATCTTTTGCTTTAATGATGGATTTAGTTTTTTAATGAGAGGAAGAAAATAAACCAATGAGAGGAAACGGTGAGAGACGGGATGAAAAAAATGGACGAAAATAAACCAGACGAAAAAACCCGAGGCAAGAAGCTAACAATTGCCTCTTCAGGATGCTTCCAATGCAAAGGTGCTAAGATGTGGTGCTAAGAGCATTAAATAGCTTAGCAACTCAACTTTCCAATGCATAGGTGCTTAACTTGTTGCTAAGCTCACCTTATTTAATAATTTATCACCTAAACTCTCTCATGCATTGGTCATCTTTTTTCATTTAAGTGGTTTGCCTAGGTTCACGTGTATGGCATTGGTTCTTTCTGGATCATCAAAGTGTTTTCTTTCCTCCTTAATTGTTATGTCATGTCATTTTTTTACTTATGTGGCATGTTTAGCACCTGTCTATCATGGAGCGTTGAGCGTTGGGAAGGACCTTAGGAGTAGAGAAAATGATCTTTGAAAGCCGAATTGGATTTCTCTACTCACATAAGGCTTCTGTCTGAGTTGGGTCGCGTTTCTGTGCTGACCGGGCTGAAGATGCTCTCTCACGGAATTTGCTTTCTCCCCAACTTTTTGTGCAAAATCCGCGCTGAATATCTTCGCGTCAAGAACGAACCAGACATACTCCATGGTACTGCAACAGCAGCGAGCTCCCCGGGCCACCACGACGATATAACTGCACTCAACTATCGCTTTGGCTCTCTCGACTGTGCGCGTCCAAGAAATCCAAACGAGACCCCAATAATTGCAGGACACGGACGGCGCCACCGGCGCGCGTCAGTACTTGCCAGCCAGATGGCCCGGAGGGGCGCGCACGCCCGCCGCATGGCCGATCGCGCCGCGGTGCAGCAACCGAGAGAAAGGCTGGCGAGGACGGTCTACGCTACGCGCCGCGCCGAGGGCGGCCACGCGGTTGGGGGCCCGGTCGGTGGGGGCGCCGACCACCGTGTGCGGTTAACGTCCCGCGCGGCCCCCGCGCCGCTCCGCCAGGTGACGGGACAGCGACCCGACGTGGGCGGAGACCAGATTTGGGAGAGGCGGAGGCAGAATAGCTTGGGAAATCAGGACAGCGTGAGGCCAAATCACGGTGCCCGAGAGGCAGGGGCAGGCAGGGCGGGCGGTGGAGCCGACGCGCGCGGGCCGTTTTCCGCCGAGTGAGACTCCAGAGAGAAAGCCATCGGAACGACCGAACTATGGTGGCATGGCGTGACAGGCGTCGTTCTGCGTTAAGCTAGAGCAGTTCTAATCAGGTGATCCATTTCACGCGTGTCTTTTTCGATGTTGCCTAGAAAAAAGATGATCCAACGTGACGACCCAAATTCAAATCACGTTCATGACATGTCCACGTCGATTCATTTCAAGTTTAAATTTGGATCGAATTTGTGTCTTCGCGGACACGAAACGGACGCGCCACGCGTCCCTTTCATGTCTGCCGCACAACCGTCGCTCGTGTCTTATTAATTCAGCACCTACCTCGGGACCTGTTTGGCAGTGAGTGGAAGGTCCGCGTGTCCGTTCTTGTTAATGGACGCGTCCGGCGAGGCTGGCCTCATCCATTTTCAAACAACGGTCCACATCTGGCCACACGGTGCTCCCTCGCCGACGACCAGAAAACCCTAGAAAGCCCAAGCCATCATGAGGTTCTTCGACGAGAAGGGGAAGGGAAGGGGAAGCTCACCGCCGGCGTGAGCTCTTCCCGTGGGCTTCCTTCTCCGTCGCCGCCGCTGCCCCCTGCTAGACGCCGCGCGCCATCGGAGCGGGACCGATTGTACATACACTAGTACAGAAAAGCCTAGCTGTGACGTGGCAAAATGGGTCTTGCTAACGTAGGCACTCGACGCCAGCAATATGGCACCACAGTTAAATAATAGTGATGGTGTTGGAGCGTACGCCAACAGTATTTCATATACCTATGGCGTTGGATTTGTCGCCGATATATGACGTGTTAAATTTTCCAACGCCATACACTAGAGAGGTCAATACGGGCGTGCCGGATGTTTCGCATGCCAGTACTAAATGACCAACACTATTGGAATCAGGTACTTTGTCGTTTGTCATGGCATACGACAAAGGGTAGGTTCACTGACAGCAAAACCCTTTGTCGTTTGCCAGCATACGGTCACACTACCAGCACAAAAAACCTTCGGTAAAGGGGTTCTTTGTCGTCTGCCTAGGAACAGCGGGCGGCAAACCACTTTGTCGTCTGCTACACTACGGCTTTGCCGTCAGCAATATAATAATAGACGACACAAAAAAATAGCTGGGCCGTCAGCCAGGATCTATCTTTGCCGTCAGCCTATAAAACACAGACGGCAAAGAGTTTTTTGTATTAAAAAAATCCTGAACGACATCCCAAGTCGAGAGGCGAAAACGAACTAAGGACGCATAACACCATTATCCATCAACACTTCGTTCAAGAATCAAGGACAAATTTCACAATACAAAATTACTCTATTTACATATATTACATCATCACTATCTGATACAGGACAAAACTAACGGATTACACATGAAAAAAAAGGAGAGGAGTGGCTGGTGTAGCAGTCCGAGATCCAGCACGCCTCACCTCCTTGCCACCATCCGCTGTGCCCCTGCTCGCTGGAGCAGCAGCAACCAACAGCTAGGCCCATCCTTCTCCTTCCATTCTCCATGGACAGAGCACACCAACGCCACCATGGCGTCAAGGGATGGGGGAGGGGCCGGCGGAGGCCTGCAGGGGCGACAGGGCCGCGACAGGGACCGGAGACCGATGCCAGGGCCGGCGGCACCGGAGCCGGCACGCGACGCGATAGCCGACGGGGGAGGTGGTGGACAACGAGGGTGAGGCCGACCAGAGAGGTGGTGGTGGGCACTGGCGGGCCTGCAGGAGCGACGAGGCACGAAAACCGATGGGGCGATGGGGGCCGGGGCTAGGGAGGGGGCGGCAGGACCGGGGGCGAATGGGGATAGTGCCGGCGGCTGAGGTGGTGGCCGGCGAGGCCGGGGCCGGCGACCGAGGTGGTGGCGGTTGTCGGCGTGCTCGATCTGGATCTAGAGCATGGAGAGAAACGAGAGAGAGAGAGAGAGTTTGTGATGGGGGTGGGTACCGTAGTTGGGTGGATAAGGGAGGAGACACAGTGGTGGGGGCATGGGCGTGTGGCCCGCGTGGGGGCATTGTTTTTTACTTGGCGCATGGTTTTTGCTACCGTGGGGATGCGCCGCGTAGATACTGCCATGTCATCGTTCCTTGTGACTGATCTATTGGGGAACGTTGCATGGGAAACAAAAAATTTCCTACGCACACGCAAGATCTATCCATGGTGATGAGCATCTACGAGAGGGAGAGTGGATCTACATACCCTTGTAGATCGCTAAGCGGGAAGCGTTAAGAAACGCGGTTGGTGTAGTCGAACGTCTTCGCGATCCAAATCGTCGAGCGTCCCACGATCTCATCACGATCCGTCCCGCGATCCAATCACGATCCCACGAACTCATCACGATCCATCCCACGATCTCATCACGACATGTCTCGCGATCTTGATCACGGTCCTTCCGATCTAGCGCCGAACGGACGGCACCTCCGCGTTCAGCACACGTACAGCTTGATGACGATCTCCGCCTTCTTGATCTAGCAAGAGGGAGCAGAGAGGTAGATGAGTTCTCCGGCAGCGCAACGACGTTGCGGCGATGGTGGTGGAGCTATTCCAGAAGGGCTTCGCCTAAGCACCGCTGAAAACCGATCTAGAGGAGAAACTACGATCTGGAGGAGAGGCAACACGTGACAGTTTTTCTGTGTCTCAAAACCCTCAAAACTTCTACTATATATAGGAGGAGAGAGGGGGGAGGCTGGCACACAAGGGCCAGCCCTTTGGCCTCTTGTGCAAGGTGGAGAGGAGGAATCCTCCTCCAATCCTAGTAGGACTATGACTCCTTCCTTATTTAGCCTTTTTGCCTTTTTCCACCTTTTTCTCTTTGGGCTTTTCTTCCCAGCCGCATGGGCCCTTTGTGGGACTTCCACCAGCCCACTGAGCGCTGGTATTCATCCTCCCACAGCCTATGTAGCCTCTTGGGTTGAAATACTCCTCCCGATGGTCCCTCGGTACACTCCCGGCACTCCTGGTACACTACCGACGAGCCCGAAACTTTTTCGGCGACCAAAACAGGACTTCCTATATATCAATCTTTACCTCCGGAACATTCCGAAGCTCCTCATGATGTTCTAGATCTCATCTGGGACTCCGAACAACCTTCGGTCACCACCATACATAACACTATACTACCAAAACATCACCGAACCTTAAGTGTGCAGACCCTGCGGGTTCGACAACTATGCAGAAATGACCGAGACACCTCTACGGTCAATAACCAATAGCGGGACATGGATGCCCATATTGGTTCCTACATATTCTACGAAGATCTTTATCGATCGAACCTCTATGTCAAGGATTCAGTTAATCTAGTATGATGTTCCCTTTGTTCTTCGGTATGTTACTTGCCCGAGATTTGATCGTCGGTATCTCCATACCTAGTTCAACCTCGTTACTGGCAAGTCTCTTTACTCATTCCGTAATACAAGATCCCGTGACTAACACTTAGTCACATTGCTTGCAAGGCTTATTGCGATGTTGTATTACCGAGTGGGCCCTGAGATACCTCTCAGTCACACGGAGTAACAAATCCCAGTCATGATCCATGCCAACCCAACAGACACCCTCGGATATACCTGTAGAGCACCTTTATAGTCACCTAGTTAAGTTGCGAAGTTTTATACACACAAGGTACTCCTCCGGTTTCAGTGAGTTGCATGATATCATGGTCATAGGAACATATACTTGGCATGCAAAAAACAGTAGCAATAAACTGACACGATCATATGCTACGTTTGTAGTTTGGGTCTTGTCCATCACATCATTCTCCTAATGATGTGCTCCCGTTATCAAATGACATCTCATATCCATGGCTAGTAAACCTTGGCCACCTTTGATCAACGAGCTAGTCGATTAGGGGCATACTAGGGACACGGTGTTGTCTATGTATCCACACATGTATCTAAGTTTTCGATCAATACAATTATAGCATGGATAATAGACGATTATCATGAGCAAGGAAATATGATAATAACCAATTTATTATTTCCTCTAGGGCATATTTCCAATAGTCTCCCACTTGCACTAGAGTCAGTAATCTAGTTCACATCACCATGTGATTCGCATTGTTATGAATCTAACACCCAATGAGTTCTGGGGCTGCGAGAGAGGTCTTTTAGTTAACGGGTCTGCAACATTTAGATCCATGTGTACTTTGCAAATCTCTATGTCGAACTTTAAATACTGCTACCACACTCCACTTGGAGCTATTCCAAATGGCTGCTCCACTATTCGTATCCGGATTGCTACTAAGAGTCATCCGGATTGGTGTTAAAGCTTGCATCGACGTAACTCTTTATGATGAAATCTTTATCACCTCCATAATCAAGAAACATTTCCTTAGTCTTTTAGTTACTAAGGATGATCTTGACCGCTGTCCAGTGATCCACTCCTGGATCACTCTTGTACCCCTTGACGGACTCATGGCAAGGCACACACAGGTGCGGTACACATCATGGCATACTATACAGAGCCTATGGCTATGGCATAGGGGACGACATTCGTCCTTTCTCTTTCTTCTGCCATGGTCGAGCTTTGAGTCTCACTCAACTTCACACCTTACAAAGCAGGCGATAACACTTCTCTCTGACTAATCCATTTTGAACTCTTTCAAAATCTTGTCAAGGTATGTACTCATTCAAAGTCTCATCAAGCATCTTGATCTATCTCTATAGATCTCGATGCTCAACAATTAGGTAGCTTTATCCAGGTCTTCCTTTGAAAAACTCCTTTCAAACAACCCTTTATGCTTTCGAGAAATTCTACATCATTTCCGATCAACAATATGTCAACCACATATGCTTATCAGAAACTCTATAGTGCTCCCACTCACTTTATTGTAAATATAAGTTTCTCATAAACTTTGTATAGACTCAAAAACTTTGATCACCTCATCCAAGTGTATATTCCAACTTCGACATGCTTGCTTCAGTCCATAGAAGGATCACAGAAGCTTGCTTACCTTTTAGCATCCTTAGGACTGACGAAACCTTCTCGTTGTATCACATATAACCTTTCCTCAAGTAAACCGTTAAGGAAACGATGTTTTGACATCCATCTGCCAGATTTCATAATTGAAAAATGCAGCAACTGCTAACATAATTCCAACAGACTTCAGCATCGCTATGAGTGAGAAAATCTCATCGCAGTCAACTCCTTGAACTTGTCGTAAACTACTTTGCAACAAGTCGAGCTTTATAAATGGTGACATTTAGCATCAACGTCTGTCTTCATCTTAAAGGTCCATTTGTACTTGATGACCTGTCGTCCAACGAGTAAGTCTACCAAAGTCTATACTTGGTTTTCATACATGGATCCTTTCTCAGATTTCATGGCCTCTGACCATTTGTCGGAATCCAGGCCCATCATTGCTTCTCCATAGCTCGTAGGTTCATCGTTGTCCAACAATATGACCTCTAAGACAGGGTTGTCGTACCACTCAGGAGCAGTACACGTCCTTGTCGACCTACGAGGTTCGATAGTAACTTGATCCGAAGCTTCATGATCATCATCATTAACTTCCTCTTCAACTAACGTAGGCTTCACAGAAACATCTTCCTGCACTACGCTACTCTCTCGTTGAAACAAAGGTTCAACAACCTCATCAAGTTCTGTCTTCCCCCCACTCAATTCTTTCAAGAGAAACTTTTCCTCGAGAAAGGACCCAGTTTTAGCAACAAACATTTATGCTTGGATCTGAGATAGAAGGTTCACCCAACTGTTCTTAGGGTATTCTATGAATATGCATTTGTCCGCTTTGGGTTCGAGCTCATTAGGTGAAAACCTTTTTCCACACAAGCATCGCAGCCCCAAACATTAAGAAATGACAGCTTAGGTTTCTATCAAACCATAATTCACATGTTGTCATCTCAACGGATTTAAATGGTGCCCTATTTAAAGTGAATGGTGTTGTCTGTAATGCATAACCCCAAAACTATAGTGGCAAATCAATAAGAGACATCATAGTTTGCACCATATCCAATAGAGCATGACTACGACGTTCGGACACACCATCACAATATGGTGTTCCAGGTGGCGTGAGTTGTGAAACAACTATCACATCATCTAAAATTGTATGCTAAACTCGTAACTCAGACATTCACCTCCACGATCACATCGCAGACATCTTTATCTTCTTGTCATGATGATCTTAAACTTCACTCTGAATTTGCTTGAACTTTTCGAAAGATTCAGACTTGTGTTTCATTAAGTAAATATACACTATATCTACTCAAATCATTAGTGAAGGTAAGAAAATAACGATATCCACCGCACGCTACAAGACTCATTGGATTGCATACATCAACATGTATTATTTCCAATAAATCACTTTCCCGCTCCATTAAACCGAAAACGGGGTCCTTAGTCATCTTGCCCATGAGGCATGGTTCGCATGTCTCAACCGATTCGAAATCGAATGAGTCCAAAGATCCATAAGCATGGAGTTTCTTCATGCGATTTATACCAATATGAAATTTAGCGGCAGTGCCACAAGTATGTGGTACTATCATTACGAACTTTGTATCTTTAGGCATTAATGTTATGAACATGTGCATCACTACGATCAAGATTCAACAAACCATTCTCACTGAGTGAATGGCCATTGAAGGTATTATTCATGTAAACAGAATAACCATTATTCTCTAACTTAAATGAATAACCATGTTGCAATAAACATGATCTAATCACGTTCATGCTCAACGCAAAACACCAAATAACATTTATTGAGGTTTGTCACTAATCCCGAAGGTAGAGAGAGCGTGCGATGTTGATCACATAAACCTTGGAAACATTTCCAACACACATCGTCACCTCACCCTTAGCTATTTCTCCGTTTATTCCATAGCTTTTATTTCGAGTTACTAAAATTTAGCAACCAAACCGGTATCCAATACCTACATGCTACTAGGAGTACTAGCAAGGTACACATTAATAACACGTACATCAAATATACTTCTGTCGACGTTGCCAACCTTCTTATCTACCAAGTATCTAGGGTTGTTCCGCTTAAATGACCGTTGTCCTCATAATAGAAGCACTTTGTCTCGGGTTTGGGTTCAACTTTGGGTTTCTTCATTGGAGTAGCAACTGACTTGCCATCCATGAAGTTTCCCTCCTTGCCCTTGCCCTTCTCGAAACTAGTGGTTTTACTAACCATCAACACTTGATGCTCCTTCTTGATTTCTACCTTTGCGGTGTCAAACATCGCGAACAGCTCAGGGATCATTATTTCTATCCCTGGCATTTTATAGTTCATCACCAAGTTCTAGTAGCTTAGTGACACTGACTTGGTGAACTATATCAATCACTATCTTATCTAGAAAATCAACTCCCACTCGATTCAAGCGATTGTAGCACCCAGTCAATCTGAGCACATGCTCAACGATTGAGCTATTCTCTTTCATCTTGCAGGCAAAGAATCTTGTTTGAGATCTCATATCTCACAA
Organism: Hordeum marinum; assembly: GCA_022496015.1. Lineage (NCBI taxonomy): Eukaryota > Viridiplantae > Streptophyta > Magnoliopsida > Poales > Poaceae > Hordeum > Hordeum marinum. The sequence goes on from CM039678.1 coordinate 118,512,279, forward strand.
CACGGGCACGAGCCTGAGATCCTAATTTCAGCTCTTAGAAGATCTCATATGTTCTGTGACGTTCAAAATATTTTGGAGCCTCAATTCTAAGCCGTAATGCCTGACGCACTAAACTATCAAGTAGTCATCAGAACATGCCTGTCAGATGTTCAACACATCTACATATGATGCTAGAGGGGTTGGCGCACCAAGCGGTGCATTAAGGACATAAGCCTTCTGTGCAGCAATGAGGACAATCCTCAGATCATGGACCCAGTCCGCAATATTGCTACCATCATCTTTCAACTCTATTTCTCTAGGAACATATAAAAATACAAGGGAGCTACAACGTGAGCTAGTAATCTACAACATAATTTGCAAAGACACTACTGACTATGTTCATGATAATGAGTTCAATTAATCAAATTATTTAAGAACTACCACTCAAATTGACATCCCTCTGGTCATTCGAGTGATACATGATCCAAATTCACCAACTCAAGTCCGGTCATCACGTGAGTTGAGGTCGTTTCAATGGTGAACATCATCATGTTGATCATATCTACTATATGACTCATGTTCGACCTTTCGGTCTCTTGTGTTCTGAGACCATGTATGTACATGCTAGGCTCATCAAGTTTAACCCGAGTGTTCTGCATGTGCAACACTGGCTTGCACCCGTTGTATGTGAACGTAGAGTTTATCACACCCGATCATCACGTGGTGTCTCGACACGACGAACTTTCGCAACGGTGCACACTCGGGGAGAACACAATTTATCTTGAAATTAAGTGAGGGATGACCTTATAATGCTACCATCGTCCTAAGCAAAAGAAGGTGCATAAAAGGATTAACATCACATGCAAATCATAAGTGACATGATATGGCCATGAACTTGTGCTTTTGATCTCCATCTTGAAAGCACCGGCATGATCTCCATCATCACCGGCACGACACCATGATCTCCATCATCTTGATCTCCATCAATGTGTCGCCATCAGGGTTGTCGCGCCCACCATGCTTCTACTACTATTGCTACCATTTAGAGATAATGTAAAGCATTACATAGCGCTTAATGATTGACACGTAGGTCATACAATAATTAAAGACAACCCTATGGCTCCTGCCGTTTGCCGTACTCATCGACATGCAAGTCGTGATATTCTATACAACACATGATCATCTCATACATCGCATATATCTCATCATGTAATTGTCCATATCACATCACAACATAACCTGCAAAAACAAGTTAGACGCCCTATAGTTGTTGTTGTATGTTTTACGTGGCTGCTACGGGTATCTAGCAAGAACAATTCTTACCTACGCATAAACCACAACGGTGATACATAAGTTGCTTTTCAACCTTCTCAAGGACCGCCTTAGTCGAATCCGATCCAACTAAAGTAGGAGAAACAGACACCCGCCAGTCATCTTTCTACAACGAAGTTACACGTCAGTCGATGGAACTGGTCTCTCGTAAGCATACGAGTAAGGTTGGTCCGGGCCACTTCATCCCACAATAACGCTGAACCAAAACACGACCAAGGGAGGAAGCAATCTAAGCATCAACGCACACAAACTCTTTGTGTTCTACTCGAGATCTCATCTACATATAGACCTAGCTCATGATGCCACTGTCGGGGAACGTTGCATGGGAAACAAAAAAATTCCTATGCACACGCAAGATCTATCCATGATGATGAGCATCTATGAGAGGGAGAGTGGATCTACATATCGTTGCAGATCGCTAAGCGGGAAGCGTTAAGAAACGCGGTTGGTGTAGTCGAACGTCTTCGCGATCCAAATCGCCGAGCGTCCCGCGATCCAATCATGATCCGTCCCGCAAACTCATCACGATCCGTCCCGCGATCTCATCACGATCTGTCTCACGATCTTGATCACGGTCCTTCCGATCTAGCGTTGAACGGACGACACCTCCGCGTTCAGCACACGTACAACTCGATGACGATCTCCGCCATCTTGATCCAGCAAGAGGGAGCGGAGAGGTAGATGAGTTCTTCGGCAGTGCGACGGCATTGTGGCGATGGTGGTGGAGCTATTCCAGCAGGGCTTTACCTAAGCACCGCTGAAAACCGATTTAGAGGAGAAACTACGATCTAGAGGAGAGGCAACACATGGCTGTTTTTTTGTGTCTCAAAACCCCCGAAACCTCTACTATATATAGGAGGAGAGAGGGAGGAGGCTGGCGCACAAGGGCCAGCCCTTTGGCCTCTTGCGCAAGGAGGAGAGGTGGAATCCTCCTCCAATCCTAGTAGGAGTAGGACTCCTTCCTTATTTAGCCTTTTTGCCTTTTTCCACCTTTTTCTCTTTGGGCTTTTCTTCCCAGCCGCATGGGCCCTTTGTGGGACTTCCACCAGACCACTAAGGAATGGTATTCATCCTCCCATAGCCCATGTAGCCTCTTGGGTCGAAATACCCCTCCTGATGGTCCCCCGGTACACTACCGGCACTCCCGGTACACTACCTATGAGCCCGAAACTTTTCTGGCGACCAAAACAGGACTTCTTATATATCAATATTTACCTCCGGACCATTTCGGAGCTCCTTGTGACGTCCGGGATCTCATCCGGGACTCCAAACAACCTTCGGTCACCACCATACATAACACTATACTATCGAAATGTCATCGAACCTTAAGTGTGCAGACCATGCGGGTTCGAGAACTATGCAGACATGACCGAGACACCTCTACGGTTAATAACCAATAGCGGGACCTGTATGCCCATATTGGTTCCTACATATTCTACAAAGATCTTTATTGGTCGAACCTCTATGTCAAAGATTCAGTTAATCCCGTATGATGTTCCCTTTGTTCTTCGGTATGTTACTTGCCCGAGATTCGATCATCAGGATCTCCATACCTAGTTCAACCTCGTTACCGGCAAGTCTCTTTACTCATTCCATAATACAAGATCCCGTGGCTAACACTTAGTCACATTGCTTGCAAGGCTTATTGTGATGTTGTATTACCGAGTGGGCCCTGAGATACCTCTCCATCACACGGAGTAACAAATCCCAGTCTTGATCCATGCCAGCCCAAGAGACACCCTCGGAGATACCTAAAGCACCTTTATAGTCACCCAGTTACGTTGCGACATTTGATACGCACCAGGTACTCGTCCGGTGTCAGTGAGTTGCATCATCTCATGGTCATAGGAACATATACTTGACATGTAGAAAACAGTAGCAATAAACTGACACGATCATATGCTACGTTTCTAGTTTGGGTCTTGTCCATCACATCATTCTCCTAATGATGTGATCCCGTTATCAAATGACATCTCATGTCCATGGCTAGGAAACCTTGGCCATCTTTGATCAACGAGCTAGTCGATTAGCGGCATACTAGGGACACGGTGTTGTCTATGTATCCACACATGTATCTATGTTTCTGATCAATACAATTATAGCATGGATAATAAACGATTATCATGAGCAAGGAAATATGATAATAACCAATTTATTATTGCCTCTAGGTCATATTTCCAACATGATCCGCATAGTGTTTTTTCTTTGCCGTCTGTTATTAAAACCCGGACGGTAAAGTACGCTTTTGCCGTTAGTATTTCTTTGTCGTCTGCCATTGGCATCTTTGCCGCCCGCTAGCAGACGGCAAAGAAAGGACAAATGACATAACTAAATTTTGCCATCGGTCCTTTCTTTGCTGTCCTCTTTCCTACAGCAGACGACAAAGTCTTCCTTTGCCTTGAGCTGGTAGAAGGGAAAGAGGCAGCAGACGACAAAGTACCTGATTCCAGTAGTGCAAATGCAACAAAAGACGCTGCACCGCAACGAGAAATGCTACGACAGCAACACAATTTTGTATCAGTATATACATAATTATATTTGTGTCTCACATTGATTCCGATACGAAACAAAAGCACACGTACAACATAATTTATATTATGGTACATGTCATTTATATATATGCATACATTAACCATCGTCGCAACTGCTAGTACGGTACCCATCATGTTTATTAAGATCAATCTTGAAGAAGAGGGAAATTAACCCTTGCATCTCCATGCATGGTGGAGCATAGAGAATCACCGATCTCCAATCTTCCAAGTTGTGATCACTCGGTCATTGCCTCCATTCTTTTTACTCTTCCATGTTGCGATCACTCAGGTAGGTGCCTTCATTCTTTTAACTCTTCCATGTTGCGATCACTCGGGAAGCTGCCTCCATTCTTTTAACTCTTCCAAGTTGCAATCACTCGGGTAGTTGCCTCAATTCTTTTAACAGTATGGGCATTCTTCCATTTTGTGATGCATTCACAAAATAAAAGTCAATGGAAAAATGGACATATTGAGAGAAAGAAATTTTGATTAAACGGAAATGAATCCACATTTCGCCAAAACATTGACCACTCTCTCAACCTTTCCCTGCAAAAAGAAACATAGCTAGCACGAGACAATTCACAAGAACACACGATGATGCAACATATAATATATTTCATCAAATGGTTAGAGATAGATTTTTACCGTCTGGATCAAGTGGCGGTCGGCTATCAGCAGAGCACGTTGGGGGCGCGTGTGAAGACCGCGTGATGGGGTGGTGTTCCGTGGCGGATGGGGCGTCCAGACAGGGTGATGGAGAGAGATATTGGCCGAACAGGACCACCACGGAGGGATAGAGTGGCCGGAAAGCACAATGGAGGAGGAGGCTCTTGGATGAGCGGGCGGGCTTGGGGAAGGGCTGGGCAACGCGGCGGCACGTCTGGCGCAGGGTGCAGGCGCGGCTAGGCGGGGGAACGGTGGAGAGCAGTGTCCAACGGCGGGGGAAGAAGGGAATCTAAGTTGTTCTCACAACAGAGTGTAGATAAAAGTGCGGGCTAGTCATTAGTGCTAGCACCAATGACGTGGTCGACGCCAATAGTAGTTGGTGTTGTGTTAACTTGGGCTCTTCTAATAATACTTGACAAATGGCGTGTGAAAATGCATACATGAATGTGGATCAAAGTATACAAGCATTGTGACACGTCCTTAGCGAATACCCAAGGCTCATATTTGCTGGGTACTGCCATAGATATATGACACGTCCTTAGTATGGTGTCCAGACTAAGACAACACCATAGATATATGAAATACTACCATCGTACTACCAACCTAGTACGCCAAGAGTAAGTTACGCCTGCACACAAACTTGGAGGCCACATACAAGTGGCCTTCCACGTACGTCCAGCACCAACACTAAGTAACTAGCAATGGCGTACCAAAATGGGCGACACCATCGATATTTGAAAAATGTAGTGCTGGTGTCGGCCGAAAACAGCACTCCACCAACAGGAGTTGTGCCTAGACATTTCTCTACTAGTGATACCAGTCCGCCAGGCGCAGTGGCATTAGCACTACCGCCGACCGCTGCAGTATCCCGATGTTAACCTGTCGCACGGTTGGCCCTGAGCCTCCCCAAGCATTGGACCATGTTCTTTGATGGATCCAAGATACTCCATGGCTCGGGGGGCTGGAGTGGTCCTAGTTTCCCCAGAGGAGACCGTTTGAGCTATGTGCTCCAAATCCATTTTGATTCGTCTAACAATGAGGCCGAGTACGAAGCCCTCCTGTATGGGTTGCGCATGGCTATATCACTCGACATTTTTCGGTTGATTGTCTTTGGCGATTCGGACCTCGTGGTTAACCAAGTGATGAATGGGACATTCGGATCCCGGTAATGACAGGCTACTGCAACGCTGTCAGGAAGCTCGAGAAGAACTTCGAGCGTTTGGAGTTACATCACATTTCCTGAATAAAGAATCATGCGACAGATGACTTGGCTAAGACCGGTTCCACTCGGAGAGCTATTACAAAAGATGTGTTCCTAGAACATCTGCGCGCCCCAACTATCAAAGAAGATCCTTTCACAGAGGAGTCCCCACAACTGGTCGGTCCATATAATCCGACTGAGGTTGACGTTCCGATGGTGGTTGACCTGGTCCACGAAGTGGTGATGATCATCCCTGAGTGGACAGAACCCTACATAGTATACTTACTCCAGCAAGAGCTCCCTGAGGATGAGGTGGAAGCCAGGTAGATCGTCCATCGATCCAAGGCCTTCACAGTGATGGGAGACCAATTGTACAGGAAGAGCACCACCGGTGTCACCCAGTGTTGCATCTCCCCAGAGGAAGGATGACAAGTGCTACAGGAGATCCACTCGGGAACATTCAGACACCACACATCCTCTTGGGCGTTAGTCGCCAAGGATTTTCGAGCAGGTTTCTACTAGTCCCATGCCAACGAAGCGGCAAGAGACATTGTGGAGTTATGCATCGGATGCCAGTTCTATGCAAGCTAATCGCACAAACCCTTGTGTGCATTGAAGATGATTCCACTCACGTGGCCATTTGTTGTTTGGGGACTCCACATGGTCGGGCCCCTACTAACCGAGTTGAGTGGTTTCATCCACCTGCTAGTAACAGTGGACAAAGTTCACCAAGTGGATAGAAGCAAAGTCAATAAAGAACCCTACTGATTCGGTGACTACCATCAAGTTCGTCAAGCTAATCACCTTCAGGTTCAGAATCCCACATAGTATCATTGCGGATAAAGGGTCGAACTTTGACTCGGACGAATTTCGCAAATTCTGCTACGCCGAAGACACTCGGGTCAACTACGCCTCCGTGGCCCACCCAGAGTCGAATGGTCAAGCAGAGCGATCGAATGGGATGATTCTGCAACGATTGAAGCCGTGCCTTATGAGAGGTCTGAAGCATGTCGCGGGAGCTTGGGTCGATGAAGTGCCATCGGTACTTTGGGGCCTGCGAATGACCCCGAATAGGTCCACTGATCACACTCCTTTCTTCATGGTGTATGATTCTGAAGTTGTCTTGCCGAGTGACTTACTTCACAACTCCCCCTGAGTGGAGTTGTACTCAGAAGTCGAAGCGGAAGAAGCACGACAGGATAGCCTAGACCTCCTAAAAGAGGAAATGGAGCTAGCTCTTATCAGATCAACTCTTTATTAACAATATTTGAGGTGCTACCACGGCAGATAGGTCAGAGGGCGCACCTTTTAGGAAGGTGACCTTGTCCTCTAACTCCATCAACATAAGCCTCACAAGCTGGTGCCTCCGTGGCAAGGGCCTTTTGCAATTTCCAAAGTTCTTAACAACAGAGCCTACCTTCTCTATGATTTCGAGAAATACGTGGAAGAGCCCCGAGCTTGGAATGCGGGCCTGCTCCACAAGTTCTTCGCTTAGAACAAAAAAATCATTTCTGTAATGAGTTTTAGAGTGACATTGATGAATAAAAGTCTTACTTTTTTGTGTTTCATCAAAAATCTGTCCAAAATTTTAATTCACCGCCAAAATTTTAATTGACTCCCGTGATTTCCATATCCCAAAAACCAGATTTTGCCTAAGCTTCAAAAATCTTGAGTGTGGAATTCCAAACTAAGGGGCTTAGCCGCGATCTAGCAATCGTCTAAGCTAAAATGTTCCTAGTGCGAAAGATTTCGTCACTCGGGGGGCTTCGCCGCAAACCAGATTTTGTCTAAGATCTAAATGTTTCTGAGTGCGGAATATTTCTTCACTCGGTTCGCTGCAAACCAGATTTTGTCTAAGTCCTAAAATTCCTGAGTGTGGAAGATTTTGACACTCCGGGGCTTACCCACAATCCAGTAATTGTCTAAGCTAAAATGTTCTGAGTACTTAAGATCTCCTCACCCAGGAGCTTTGCCGCAAACCAGATTTCACCTAAGCTCTAAACGTTTCCGAGTGCGAAAGATTTCTTCACCCGATGACTTTGCTGTAAACTTGATTTCGTCGAATTCCTAGAAATCGTAAGTGTGGAAGATTTCCATACTCGGGGGACTTAGCCATGATCCAACAATTGTCTAAGCTAAATCGTTCTGTGTGCGGAAGGTTTCCTCACTCGTGGGCTTCACCGTAACCAGATTTCGCCTAAGCTCTAAATGTTTTGGAGTGCGAAAGATTTCTTCAATCGGTGACTTTGCTGTGAACCTAGTTTCGTCTAAGTCCTAAAAATTCGAAGTTTGGAATATTTCCATGCTCGAGGGAGCAATCGTCTAAGCTAAAACGTTCCATGTGCGGAAGATTTCCTCACTCGGGAGTGCTACATGTAAAATGCGTTGGGATTTCAACCGAAGAGGAGGGGATGATGCAACAAAGAAAAGGTAATTATTTCCCTTGATGAGAACCCAGGTTATTGAACCAATAGGATAACCACGCAAATTCCCGTCTTTAGCGCCTACGCACAAAGGAGAAAATACTTGCACCCAACGCGGGCAAGAGGGTTTTCAATCCCCTTGAACTCGTTACTTGCAAGCGATAAGTAGTGATAGATAGATAATTTGATAAATGTAAATTGTAAATAAAAAGGAAGTAACTAATGATAGCAAGGTATTTAGAGTTATGCCATGACATGCATAATAATGGAAATGCATCATATATTTTTGTTGTAGGGATCGAAAGTAGGTCTAGAGGGGGGGTGATTAGACTACTTGACCAAATAAAAACCTAACCTTTTCCCAAGTTAATTGGTTGGCAGATTTTAGCAATTCTAGCATACCTAGTTCACCCTACACATGCATGTCTATGAGTATTGCAACGGAGAGTAAAGACAAGCATATGTAAGATAATAAGGGTAGGAAGATCAAACACAATTTGGAGACACGAAGATTTATTTCTCGTGGTTCCGATAGGTGGCGCTATCTGTTGGAAATATGCCCTAGAGGCAATAATAAATTAGTTATTATCATATTTCCTTGTTCATGATAATTGTTTATTATCCATGCTAGAATTGTATTGATTGAAAACTCAAATACATGTGTGGGTACATAGACAACACTGTGTCCCTAGTATGCCTCTAATAGACTAGTGCGTTGATCAAAGATGGTCAAGGTTTCCCGACCATAAACATGAGTTGTCATTTGATAACGGGATCACATCATTAGGTGAATGATGTGATGGACAAGACCCAAACTATGGACGTAGCATATGATCGTGTCAATTTATTGCTATTGTTTTCTGCATGTCAAGTTTTTGTTCCTACGACCATGGGATCATGCAACTCACTGACACTAGAGGATTACCTTGTGTGTATAAAATGTCACAATGTAACTGGGTGACTATGAAGCTGCTCTACAGGTATCTCCGAGGGTGTATGTTGGGTTGGCATGGATCGAGATTGGGATTTGTCACTCCGTATGACGAAGAGGTATCTCTGGGCCCACTCAGTGGTACGACATTACAAGAAGCTTGCAAGCAATGTGACTAAGGAGTTAGTCACAGGATGTTGTGTTACGGAACAAGTAAAGATACTTGCCGGTAACGAGATTCAACTAGGTGTGGAGATACCGACGATCGAATCTTGGGCAAGTAACATACCGATGGACAAAGGGAACTGCATATGGGACTGTCTGAATCCTTGACATCATGGTTTGACCCATAAAGATCTTCGTAGAATATGTAGGAACCAATATGGGCATCTAAGTCCCACTATTAGTTATTGACCGTAGAGTTGTCTCGGTCATGTCTACATAGTTCTCGAACCCGTAGCGTCTGTGCACTTAACGTTCGGTGATGATTTGGTATTGTTGAGTTATGTATGTTGGTGACCGAAGGTTGTTCGGAGTCCCGAATGAGATCACGGATATCACGAGGAGTTCCAGAATGGTCCGTGGGTAAATATTTATATATGAGAAGTCATATTTTGGCTATCGGAAAAGTTTGGGGTTTTTCCGGTATTGTACTGGGAAGCTTCTAGAATGTTCTGAAAACTTCCGGAAGAGGCCGAAAGTCCACCAAGGGTTCCACCACGTCCCAAGGGTTTGCATGGGCTGAGGGGAGGCGCCCTAGCCTTATTCGGCCAGGCACACAAGTCCCTCAAGGCCAATGTGGCTTGGGAGAGGTGAAAGTTGACCTGTTTTTTTATCCGAGTTCACATGTTTTTGGAAAGGGAGGGAATTGGACTAGGAGTCCAACTCCTCCCCATTGGCTGCACCCTAGGGCTTGGAGGGGCTCATCTCCACGCCCCTCCACCTACATATAGAGGGGAGGGGGCGCCCTAAGAGGACAGACGAAGACCTTGGTGCCCCTCTCTCTCCCTAGATCGTTTTCTCCTCCTTCGCGGTTTCGGTAGCGTTAGGCGTAGCCCTGACGGGATAGCACCACCACCACCGCCACCATGCCGTCGTGTTGCCAGAGAACTCATCTACTACTCTAACCTCGCTCGCTGGATCGAGTAGGCCGAGACATCATCGAGATGTACGTGTGCTGAATGCGGATGTGCCATCCGTTCGGCGCTATATCGGGACGGGTCGTGATTGGAACGCAAGACAGATTGCGATTTGGATCACGAAGACGTTCGACTACGTCAACCGCATTTCTTAACGCTTCCCTCTTAGCATTCCACAAGGGTATGTAGATCCACTCTCCCTATCATAGATATTGATCTCCATAGATAGATCTTGGGTGTATGTAGGAAATTTTTATTTCCCATGCAACGTTCCCCAACAGTGGCATCATGAGCTAGGTCTATGCGTAGATGAGATCATGAGTAGAATACAAAGGAGTTTGTGGGCATTGATATTCAGATTGCTTCCTCCCTTGGTCTCTTCTTGATTCAGCGGTATTGTGGGATGAAGCGACCCGGACCAACCTTACTTGTCCATGTATGAGAGACTGGTTCCATCGACTGACATGTGACTTTGTTTCATAAAGACGACTGGCGAGTGTCTGTCTCTCCCACCTTAGTTGGATCGGATTCGACAAATCCGGTCCTTGAGGAGGTTGAATAGCAATTTGTGTATCACCGTTGTGGTTTTGCGTAGGTAAGAATCGTTCTTGCTAGATACCCATAGTAGCCACGTAAAACATGCAACAACAATTAGAGGTCGTCTAACTTGTTTTTGCAAGGTATGTTGTGATATTATATGTCCAATGACATGATGAGATATATGTGATGTATGAGATGATCATGTTTTGTATGGAATATCACGACTTGCATGTCGATGAGTACGATAACCGACAGGAGCCATAGGGTTGTCTTTAATTATTGTATGACATGCGTGTCAATCATTAAGAGCTATGTAATGCTTTACTTTATTGCTAAGTGGTAGCAATAGTAGTAGAAGCATGGTGGGCGTGACAACTCCGATGGCAACACAATGATGGAGATCATGGTGTTATGCCGGTAATGATGGAGATCATGTTGGTGCTCTGGAGATGGAGATCAAAAGCACAAGTTCATGGCCATATCATGTCACTTATGATTTGCATGTGATGTTAATCCTTTTATGCATCTTATTTTTCTTAGGACGACGGTAGCATTATAAGGCGACCCCTCACTAAAATTTCAAGATAAAATTGTGCTCTCCCCGAGTGTGCACCATTGCGAAAGTTTGTCATTTCGAAGCACCACGTGATGATCGGGGGTGATAGACTCTATGTTCACATACAACGGGTGCAAGTCAGTGTTGCACGTGCGGAACACTCAGGTTAAACTTGACAATCCTAGCATGAACAAACATGGCCTCAAAACACAAGAGACCGAAAGGTCGAACATGAGTCATATAATAGATATGATCAACATGGAGATGTTCACCATTGAAACCACCTCATATCACGTGATGATCGAACTTGGGTTGGTGGATTTGGGTCATGTCACACTTTGACAATCTCAGGGATGTTGATTTGGGTGAGAGTTCTTTAGTAATATGATTAATTGAACTCATTATCAGGAACATAGTCTAAGTTGTCTTTGCAAAATTATGTTGTAGATCAATAGCTCGCGCTGTAGCTCCCATGTGTTTTTATACGTTCCTAGAGAAAATAGAGTTGCAAGATGATGGTAGCAATTATGTGGACTAGGTCGGTGATCATAGGATTGTCCTCAGTTGATGCACAGAAGGCTTATGTCCTTAATGCACCGCTCGGTGCGCCACCCCCTCAAGCGGCGACTGTGGATGTTGTGAACATCTGACAAGCATGTTCTGATGACTACTTGATAGTTCAGTGAGTCATGCATTGCTGCTTAGAATTTAGGCTCCAGATATGTTTTGAACATCACGAAGCATATGTGATGTTCCAAGAGCTGAAATTGGATTTTAGGCTCGTGCCCGTGTTGAGAGGTATGAGACCTCCAACAAGATTCTTTGCCTGCAATATGAAGAAGAATAACTCAATCGGTGCGCAGATGCTCAGATTGTATGGGTGCTACAATCGCTTGAATCGAGTGGGAGGTAATCTTCTAGATAAGATAGTGATTGGTATAGTTCTCCAAGTCACTGCCACGAAGCTACTAGAGCTTTGTGATGAACTATAAATATGCCAGGGGTGGAAAAGATGATCCCTGAGCTGTTTGCGATGTTTAACACTGCAAAGGTAGAAATCAAGAAGGAGCATCAAGTGTTGATGATTAGTAAAACCACTAGTTTCGAGAAGGGCAAGGGCAAGAAGGGAAACTTCATGAATGGTAAGTCGGTTGCTGCTCTAGTGAAGAAACCCAAGGTTGAACCCAAACCCGAGACCGAGTGCTTCTATTATGAGGAATCGTTCACTGAAGCGGAACTCCCTAAATACTTGGTAGATAAGAAGGCTGGCAACGTCGATAGAAGTATACTTCATATACATATTGTTGATGTGTACCTTGCTAGTACTCCTAGTAGCACCTGGGTATTAGATATCGGTTTGATTGCTAATGTTAGTAACTCGAAGTAAAAGGTATGGAATAAATGGAGACTAGCTAAGGGTGAGGTGACGATGTGTGTTGTAAGTGTTTCCAAGGTTGATATGATCACCATCGCACGCTCCCTCTACCTTCGGGATTAGTATTGAACCTAAATAAATGTTATTTGGTATTTGCGTTGAGCATGAACATGATTAGATCATGTTTATTGCAATACGGTTATTCATTTAAATCAGAGAATAATAGTTATTTTGTTTACATGAATAAAACCTTCAATGGTCATGCACCCAACATGAATGGTTTATTGAATCTCGATCATAGTGATACACATGTTCATAATATTGATGCCAAAGGATGCTAAGTTAATAATGATAGTACCACATACTTGTGGCACTACCACTAAGGTCCTATTGGTGTAAAGCGCATGAAGAAACTCCATGTTGATTGATCTTTGGACTCACTCAATTTCGAATCAGTTGAGACATGCGTACCATGCCTCATGAGAAAGATGACTACGACCCTGTTTTCTGATATGATGGAGCTATTGGGAAACGTTGCATGGGAAACAAAACAAATTCCCATGCACACACAAGATCTATCCATGGTGATGAGCATCTACAAGAGGGAGAATGGATCTACATACCCTTGTAGATCGCTAGGTAGGAAGCGTTAAGAAACACGGTCGATGTAGTCGAGCGTCTTCGCGATCCAAATCGCAAGCCGTCTGATACGTCTCCAACGTATCTATAATTTTTGATGACGTCATGCTATTATATTATCTGTTTTGGATGTTTATATGCATTAATATGCTATTTTATATTATTTTTGGGACTAACCTATTAATCTAGAGCCTAGTGCTAGTTTCTGTTTTTTCCTTGTTTTGAGTTTTGCAAATATGGAATATTAAACGGAGCCCAAATGGAATAAAGTCTTCAGAATGTTTGTTCTGGAAGGAAAGACATCTACCAGACTTGGAGTGCACGCTAGGGCACCTGCCAGGAGGTCACAAGCCTTGGAGGCGCCCCCCGGTCGCGCCTGGCAGGCTTGCCGTCTCTTGGCAGGTATCCTAACCCTATTCTTCGTCCTATAAATACCCAAATATTCCCCGAACACCAAAAAGAGCCACGTAAATACTTTTCTACTGCCAGAAGCCTCTGTTCCCAAGAGATCCAGTCTTGGAGCCTTTTCTGGTAATCTACCGGAGGGGGATTCGATCATGGAGGGCATCTACTTCAACTACATTGCCCCTTCGATAATGCGTGAGTAGTCCACAATAGACCTACGGGTCCATAGCTAGTAGCTAGATGGCTTATTCTCTCTCTTTGATCTTCAATAGCATGTTCTTCATGATCTTCATGCAGATCTATCCGATGTAATACTCTTTTGCGGTGTGTTTGTCAAGATTCGATGAATTGTGGGTTTATGTTCAGATTATCCTTGAATCTTATTTGAATCTTCTCTGAATTCTTATATGCATGATTTCATATCTTTGGAAGTCTCTACGAGTTATTGATTCGGTTTGGCCAACTAGACTGGTAATTCTTGCAATGGGAGAAGTGCTTAGTTTTAGGTTCAATCTTGCGATGTCCTCACCCAGTGACAAAGTAGGGGTAGCGAGGCACGTATTGTATTGTTGCCATCAAGGGTAACAAGATGGGGTTTTCATCATATTGCTTGAGTTTATCCCTTTACATCATGTCATCTTACCTAATGTGTTACTCTGTTCTTCATGAACTTAATACTCTAGATGCAGGTAGGAGTCGGTCAATGTGTGGAGTAATAGTAGTAGATGCAGAATCATTTCAGTCTACTTGACACGGACGTGATGCCTATATGCATGATCATTGCGTTGGATATATACATTATCATTCACTTTTCTATCAATTGCTTGAGAGTAATTTGTTTACCCACTGTGATATTTTCCTTCAAGAGAGAAGCCTATAGTGAAATCTATGGCCCCGGGTTCTACTTTCCATAATATATTTTCAGATCTATAAACCAAAAATACCAAAAATACCTTGCTGCAATTTATTTATATTTTATTTTCCATACTTGTTTACATCTATCTCTATTAGATCTAATCCTTGCAAATAGCCGTGAAGGGATTGACAATCCCTTTATAGCGTTGGGTTCAAGAGTTTGATTGTTTGTGTAGATGCATCCATTGGTGACTTGCTTGTTCCTCCTACTGGATTGATACCTTGGTTCTCATCAACTGAGGGAAATACTTATCTACTTCGCTGGATCACCCTTTCCTCTTCAATGGAAAACCAATGCATGCTCAAGAGCTAGCACCGTCCCGCGATCCAATCATGATCCGTCCCGATCTAGCGTCGAATGGACGGCACCTCTGCATTCAGCACACGTATAACTCGATGACGATCCCCGACTTATTGATCTAGCAAGAGGGAGCAAAGAGGTAGATGAGTACTCCAGCAGCACGATGGCGTGGTGACGGTGGTGGTAGAGCTATTTTGGCAAGGCTTCGCCTAAGCACCACCAAAACTACAGGAGACGATCTAGTGGGGGAGAGAGGGATGCACCGTGGCTTGGGGTGCGGCTGCCATCTCTCCCCTCCAATATATATAGGAGTAAGGGAGGGGGGAGGCAGCCCTAGATCCTTCTCCAAGGGGCCTTCAGCCGAACCAAGGGGGAGGAGTCCTCCCCCCACTCGAATTCTTCCTCCCACAAGGGAGGTGGAGTCCTGCTAGGACTCCCCACTTGGTCTCCCTCCTTCTCCTTGCATAGCCCTTTAGGGGATGGCTTGCCTAGCCCAATAAGGTCTAGTGCACCACCCTAAGGCCCATGTGGCCCCTCGGAGTGGGTAGCCCCTCCCGATGGACCCCCGGAATCCTCCCGGCACCCCGGTATACTACCAGAAATACCCAAAACTTTTTCGGTGACCAAAATGGGACTTCCTATATATCATATACCTATGGACCATTCTGGGGCTCCTCGTGACGTCCAGGATCTCATCCGAGACTCCGAACAACCTTCGGTCACCACCATACATAACTCAATATTACCAAAACGTCACCGAACGTTAAGTGTGTAGACCCTGCGGGTTCAAGAACTATGTAGACATAACCGAGACACCTCTACGGTCAATTACCAGTAGAGGAACCTAGATGCCCATATTGGTTCCTACATATTCTACGAAGATCTTTATCGGTTGAACCTCTATGTCAAGGATTTAGTTAATCCCGTATGTTGTTCCCTTTGTACTTCGGTATGTTACTTGCCTGAGATTCGATCGTTCGTATCTCCATACCTACTTCAATCTCGTTACCAACAAGTCTCTTTACTCGGTACATAATACAAGATCCCATGGCTAAATCTTTAGTCACTTTGCTTGCAAGGCTTATTGTGATGTTGTATTACCGAGTGGGCCCTGAGATACCTCTCCGTCACACGGAGTAACAAATCCTAGTCATGGTCATAGGAACAGATACTTGACATGTAGAAAACTATAGCAATAAACTGACACGAGCATATGCTATGTTCATAGTTTGAGTCTTGTCCATCACATCCTCCTCCTAATGATGTGATACCTTTATCAAATGACATCTCATGTCGATGGCTAGGAAACCTTGACCATCTTTGATCAATGAGCTAGTTCACTAGAGGCATACTAGGGACACAATGTTGTTTGATACGTGTCCAACGTATCTATAATTTTTGATGATGGCATGCTATTATATTACCTGTTTTGGATATTTTATATGCATTAATATGCTATTTTATATTATTTGTGGGACTAACCTATTAATCTAGAGCCTAGTGCCAGTTTCTATTTTTTCCTTGTTTTTGAGTTTTGCAGATATGGAATATTAAACGGAGTCCAAACGGAATAAAATCTTCGGAAGGAATATTTTTGTAAGGAAACAAATCGATCATGCTTGGAGTGCACGGCAAGGGAGGTGTTAGGGAGCCACAAGCCTGCTAGGCACGGGACCCCTGGCCGCGCCTAGCAGGCTTGTCGCCTCCCGACAGGTCTCCTAAC
The DNA here is from genome assembly GCA_022496015.1 of Hordeum marinum. Lineage (NCBI taxonomy): Eukaryota > Viridiplantae > Streptophyta > Magnoliopsida > Poales > Poaceae > Hordeum > Hordeum marinum. Next base: position 118,528,935 of record CM039678.1, read on the forward strand.
CCTAATTCTTGGCCTATAAATACGCAAATATTCCCCCAACATGATAATGAGCCACGCAAATACTTTTCCGCCGCCGGAAGCCTCCGTTTCCGAGAGATCCAATATTGGAGCCTTTTTTGGTAATCTGCCGGAGGGGGTTTCAATCATGGAGGGCATCTACATCTACTCCACTGCCCCTCCAATGATGCGTGAGTAGTCCACCACAGACCTATGGGTCCATAGCTAGTATCTAGATGGCTTCTTCTCTCTCTTTGATCTTCAATACCATGTTCTTCATGATCTTCATGGGGATCTATTTGATGTAATCCTCTTTTGTGGTGTGTTTGTCAAGATCCGATGAATTGTGAGTTTATGTTTAGATTATCCATGAATCTTATCTGAATCTCCTATGAATTCTTATATGCATGATTTCACATCCTTGCAAGTCTCTTTGAGTTATTGGTTTGGTTTGGACAACTAGATTGGTAATTCTTGCAATGGTAGAAGTGCTTGGTTTTGGGTTCAATCTTGCGGTGTCCTCACCCAGTGACATAGTAGGGGTTGCGAGGCACGTATTGTATTGTTTCCATCAAGGGTAATAAGATGGGGTTTTCATCATATTGCTTGAGTTTATCCCTCTACATTATGTCATCTTTCGTAATGTGTTACTCTGTTCGTCATGAACTTAATACTCTAGATGCAGGCAGGAGTCGATCGATGTGTGGAGTAATAGTAGTAGATGCAGAATCGTTTCAGTCTACTTGATACAAACGTGATGCCTATATGCATGATCATTGCCTTGGATAAGTACATGATTATTCGTTTTTCTATCAATTGCTTGACAGTAATTTGTTTACCCACCATGATATTTGCCTTGAAGAGAGAAGCCTGTAGTGAACCCTATGGCCCCTGGGTCTACTTTCCATTATATACTTTCAGATCTATACTTTGCTACAATTTATTTACCTTTGACTTTCCATCCCTGTTTACATCTATATCTATCGGATCTAATCCTTGCAAATAATCATGAAGGGATTGACAACCCCTTTATAGCGTTGGGTGCAAGTGTTTGATTGTTTGTGTAGGTGCATGCATTGGTGACTTGCTTGTTCCTCCCACTGGATTGATACCTTGGTTCTCAACAACTGAGGGATATACTTATCTACTTTGCTGTATCACCCTTTCCTCTTCAAGGGAAAACCAATGCACGCTCAAGAGGTAGCATTGTCTATGTACCCACACTTGCATTTGAGTTTCCAATCAATATAATTATAGAATGGATAATAAACGATCATCACAAACAAGGAAATATAATAATAAGCACTTTATTATTGCCTCTAGGGCATATTTCCAACAGTCTCCCAGTTGCACTAGAGTCAATAATCTAGCTCACATCACTATACGATTTACATTGTAATGAATCTAACACCCATACAATTTTGGTGTTGAACATGTTTAGCCCTTGGAAGAGGTTCAGTCAACAGGTCTGTGACATTCAGATCCATGTGCACTTTGAAAATATTTATGTCCTCCTCCTCAATGTAATCGCGGATGGAATTGAAGCGCTCTTTATGTGTCTGGTCCTTTTGTGAAACCTTGGTTCCTTGGCCAGAGAAATGGCACGAGTATTGCACAAAACAGAGTCATTGGGTTCAGTGCAATGGGCACTACTCCAAGATTTGTCATAAACTCCTTCATCCAAACACCTCCATTAGCCGCCTACAAGGCAGCGATATACTCCGCTTCGCATGTAGAATCAGCTACCATGCTCTTCTTGGAACTGGACCAGCTTACTGCTCCCCCATTGAGAATGAATACGTATCCAGTTTGAGACTTAGAGTCATCCGGATCAGTGTCAAAGCTTGCATCAATGTAACCCTTTACAACGAGCTCTTGATCACCTCCATAAATGAGAAACATTTCCTTAGTCCTTTTCAAGTACTTAAAGATATTCTTGACCGTCGTCCAGTGTTCCATTCCTGGATCACTTTGAAACCTTTCATCCATACTTATGGCAAGACTGACATCGGGTCTTGTGCACAACATTGCATACATGGTAGAGCCTATGGCTGAAGCATAGGGGATGACACTCATCTTCTCTCTATCCTGTGTAGTCACCGGGCATTGAGCCTTACTCAACTTCACACCTTGCAATACAGGCAAGAACCCCTTCTTGGACTAATCCATTTTGAACTTCCTCAAAACTTCGTCAAGGTCTGTTCTCTGTGAAAGTCCTATTAAGCATCTCGATCTATCTCTATAGATCTTGATGCCTAATATGAAAGCAGCTTCTCCTAGGTACTTCATTGAAAAACTCTTGTTCAAATATTCCTTCACGCTTTCCAACATTGCTATATAGTTTCCAATTAGCAATATGTCATCCACATATAATATTAGAAACGCCATAGATCTCCCACACACTTTCTTGTAAATACAAGCTTCTCCATACACTTGTATAAACCCGAACGGTTTGATCACCTCATCAGATCGAAGATTCCAACTCCGAGATGCTTGCACCAGTCCATAAATGGATCGCTGGAGTTTGCAAATGTCGTTAGCTTTATCTGGATCAACAAAACCTTCTAGTTGCATCATATACAACTCTTCCTTAAGGAAACAGTTAAGGAACGCTATTTTGACATCTATCTGCCAAATTTCATAATCTTAAAATGAAGCTATTGCTAACATGATTCTAACGGAATTAAGCATCACTACGGGTGAGAAGGTCTCATCGTAGTCAACTCCTTGAACTTGTGAAAAACCCTTTGCCACTAGTCGTGCTTTATAGACGGTGTCATTACTGTTTATGTCCGTCTTCTTCTTAAAGATTCATTTGTTCTGAATGGCCTTTTGCCCTTCAGGTAATACTTCCAAATTCCATACTTCGTTTTCATACATCGATCCCATCTCGGATTTCATTACATCTAACAATTTGTTGGAATCCGGGCCCATCATCGCTTCTCCATAGCTCGTAGGTTCATCGTTGTCCAACAACATGACCTCTAAGACAGGGTTACCGTACCACTCAGGAGCAGTACGTGCCCTTGTCGATCTACGAGGTTCGATTGTAAATTGATCCAAAGCTTCATGATCATCATCATTAACTTCCTGTTTAACTGATGCAAGCTCCACACCAACATCTTTCTACACTACGCTACTCTCAGGTTGGAACAATTGTTCAACAACCTTGTCAAGTTCTATCTTCCTCCCACTCAATTCTTTCGAGAGAAACTCTTTTAAATAAATGAACCATTTTTAGTGACAAACACTTTGCCTTCGGATCTGATATAGAAGGTATACCCAACCGTCTCTTTTGGGTATCCTATGAAGACGTATTTCTCCGCTTTGGGTTCGAGCTTTTGAGGCTGAAGCTTTTTGACATAAGCATCGCATCCCCAAACTTTAAGAAATGACAACTTTGGTTTCTTGCCAAACCATAGTTCATATGGCGTTGTCTCAACGCATTTCGATGGTGCCCTATTTAAAGTGAATGCAGCTGTCTCTAACACATAACCCCAAAACGATAGTGGCAAATCGGCAAGTGACATCATGGAACACACCATATCCAATAAGGTTCGATTATGATGTTTGGACACACCATTGCGCTGTGGTGTTCTAGGTAGTGTCAATTGTGAAACAATTCCACATTGTCTTAAGTGATTGCCAAACTCATAACTCAGATATTCTCCTCCTCGATCAGATCGTAGGAATTTATCTTATTGTTATGATGATTCTCAACTTCACTCTGAAATTGCTTGAACTTATCAAACGTTTCAGACTTGTGTTTCATTAAGTAAATATACCCATATCTACTTAAGTCACCAGTGAAGGTGAGAAAGTAACGATATTCACCGCATGGATCAATGCTCAATTGACTGCACACATCAGTATGTATGATTTCCAACAAGTCACTTGCCCTTTACATTGTTCCAAAGAACAGGGCCTTAGTCATCTTGCCCATGAGGGATGCTTCACATGTGTCAAGTGATTCAAAATCAAGTGACTCCAAAAGTCCATCAACATGGAGCTTCTTCACGTGTTTTACACCAATATGACCTAAGCGGCATTGCCACAAGAAAGTGGTACTATCGTTATCAACTCTACATCTTTTGGAATCAATGTGATGAACATGTGTGCATGACGATAAGAATAATCCCCTCACATTGGGTGCATGACCATAAAAGATATTACTTATATAAACAGAACAACCATTATTCTCTGAATTAAATGAGTAACCGTCTCGCAATAAACAACATCCAGATATAATGTTCATCCTTAACGTAGGCACTAAATAACAATTATTCACGTTCATAACTAATCCCGATGGTAATCGAAGAGCGAGCATAACGATGACGATCACATCAACCTTGGAACCATTTCCCACGCGCATCATCACTTCGTCCTTTGCCAGTCTCTGCTACCTCTTGTGCGTGCATTGGTTTTCCCTTGAAGAGGAAAGGATGATGCAGCAAAGTAGATAAGTATTCCCCTGAGTTGTTGAGAACCAACGTATCAATCCAGTAGGAGGAACAAGCAAGTCACCAATGGATGCACCTACACAAAGAATCAAACTCTTGCACCCAACGCTATAAAGGGGTTGTCAATCCCTTCACAGTTATTTGCAAGGATTAGATTTGATAGAGATAGATGTAAAAGATAGCGGAAAGTAAAAGGTAAATAAATTTTAGCAAGGTATTTTTTTGTATTTTTGGTTTATAGATCTGAAAACATATTGTGGAAAGTAGACCCAGGGGCCATAGGTGTCACTAGAGGCTTCCCTCTTGAAGGAAAGTATCACGGTGGGTGAACAAATTACTATCGAGCAATTGATAGAAAGGCAAATAATTATGAAGATATCCAAGGAAATGATTATGCATATAAGCATCACGTCCGTGTCAAGTAGACCGAAATGATTCCGCATCTACTACTATTACTCCACACATCGACCGACTCCTGCCTGCATCTAGAGTATTAAGTTAATGAAGAACAAAGTAACACATTAGGTAAGATGACATGATGTAGAGGGATCAACTGAAGCAATATGATGAAAACCCCATCTTATTACCCTTGATGGCAACAATACAATACGTGCCTTGCTACCCCTACTTTGTCACTGGGTGAGGACACCGCAAGATTGAACCCAAAACTAAGCACTTCTCCCATTGCAAGAATTACCATTCTAGTTGGCCAAACCAAACCAATAACTCTAAGAGACTTGCAAAGATATGAAATCATGCATATAAGAATTCAAAATAGACTCAAATAATATTCATGGATAATTTTAACATAAACCCACAATTCATCGGATCTCGATAAACACACCACAAAAGAGTATTACATCGGATAGATCTCCATGAAGATCATGAAGAACATGGTATTGAAGCACAAAGAGAGAGAAGAAGCCATCTAGCTACTAGCTATGGACCCTTAGGTCTATGGTGGACTACTCACGCATCATCGGAGGGGCAATGGATGTCCTCCATGATTGGATCCCCATTCGACGGATTACCGGAAAAGGCTCCAAGATTGGATCTCTCGAGAATGGAGGTTTTTGGCCGCGGAAAAGTATTTGCGTGGATCTTTTTGGTATTTGGGTAATATTTGGGTATTTATAGGACGAATATTAGGGATAGGAGACCTGCCATGAGCTGGCAAGCCTGCCAGGCGTGGTCAGGGGGTGGTAGACCTCCTAGCACAGTCCCTGCCTTGCACTCCAAGCCTGGTAGATCTCTTTCATTCCAGAAAAATCATCGCGAAGATTTTATTCCGTTTGGACTCCGTTTAATATTCCATATATGCAATACTCAAAAACAAGGAAAAAACAGAAACTGGCACTAGGCTCTAGATTAATAAGTTAGTCCCAAAAATAATATAAAATAACATATTAATGCATATAAAACATCCAAAACATCCAAAACAGATAATATAATAGCATGACACAATCAAAAATTATAGATACGTTGGAGACGTATCAGCATCCCCAAGCTTAATTCCTACTCGTCCTCGAGTAGGTAAATGGTAAAAACAGAATTTTTGATGTGGAGTGCTACCTAAGGTATTTATCCATGGAATATTCTCTATTGTGGCATGAATATTCAGATCCATAAGACTCAAAACAAAAGCTTAATTTTGACATAAAAACAATAATATTTCAAGCATACTAGAAAAGCAATTGTATCTCTTCAAAATATAATGGCAAAAGAAAGTTATCCCTACAATTTCATATAGTCTGGCTATGCTCCATCTTCCCCACACAAAGTATTTATATCATGCACAACCCCGATGAAAAGTCAAGCAATTGTTTCACACTTTAATTTTCTCAAACTTTTTCAACTCTCACGCAATACATGAGCGTGAGCCATGGATATAGCACTATAGGTGGAATAGAATATGGTGGAAGTTGTGAAGGAAAAGGAGAAGATAGTCTCACATCAACTAGGCGTATCAGTGGGCTATGGAGATGCCCATTAATAGATATCAATGTGAGTGAGTAGGGATTGCCATGCAACGGTTGCACTAGAGCTATAAGTGTATGAAAGCTCAAATGAAAACTAAGTGGGTGTGCATACAACTTGCTTGCTCATGAATACCTAGGGCAATTTGAGGAAGCCCTTCATTGGAATATACAAGCCAAGTTATATAATGAAAAATTCCCACTAGTATATGAAAGTTACAAAATAGGAGACTCTCTATCATGAAGATCATGGTGCTACTTTAGAGCACAAGTGTGGAAAAAAGATAGTAGCATTGTCCCTTCTCTCTTTTCTCTTAATTTTTTATTTATTTTGGTGGACATCTAAGGCATCTTTTTTTATTTGGGCTTCGCTGGCCTCTTTTATTTTTCATAAAGTCTATAGTCTCATCCCCACTTGTGAGGGAATCATAGTTTCGATCATCCTTTCCTCACATGGGACAATGCTCTAATAATGATGGTCATCACATTTTATTTACTTACAACTCAAGAATTACAACTCGATAACCATGGTGCGTGTCATAATAAACAGAATGGTGGAAGTTGCATGGAAATATATCTTGGAATGGCTATGGAAATGCCATAATAGGTAGGTATGGTGGCTGATTTCAGGAAAGATATATGGTGGCTGTTTTGAGGAAGGTGGGTTTATCGCACCGACGAAAGTTGCGCGGTACTAGAGAGGCTAGCAAAGGTGGAAGGGTGAGAGTGTGTATAATCCATGGACTCACATTAGTCATAAAGAACTCACATACTTATTGCAAAAGTCTATTAGTCAGATAATCAAAGCATTAGATGCATGCCCCTAGGGAAGAGGTTGGTAGGAGTAAACCATCGCGTGGTCCCGACCCTCACACAAAGGTTGACAATCATAAACAAATCATGCTCCTACTTCCTTACATAGCGGTTCACCATATGTGCATGCTACGGGAATCACAAACCTTCACACAAATATTTCTACCAATTCACAATTACTTCCTAACATGACCCTTAACATTACCATCTCTATATCTCAAAACTTTATGCAAGGAATCAAACTTCTCATAATACTCAATGCACTTAATATGGAAATTTTCAATATATCCCTCTTGGATGCCTATCATATTAGGACTAAATTCATAACCTAAACCAATTACCATGCTGTTTAAAGACTCTCAAAATTATATAAGTGAGGTACGAAATTTCAATTGTTTCTATAAAACCAAACACCACCATGCTCTAAAAGGATATAAGTGAAGCACTAGAGCAAAATTGCCTATCTCAAAAGATATAAGTGAAGCACATAGAGTATTCTAATAAATTCATGATTAATGCGTGTCTCTCTCAAAAGATGTGTGCGGAAAGGATGATTGTGGCAAACTAAAAAGAAAAGACTCATATCATACAAGACGCTCCAAGCAAAACACATGTCATGTGGTGAAAAATATAGCCTCAAGTAAATTTACCGATGGATTGAAGACGAAAGAGGGGATGCCTTCCGGGGCATCCCCAAGATTAGGCTCTTTGGCATACTTGAATATGACATGGTCTGCCTTGGGCATCCCCAATCTTAGGATCTTGCCACTCCTTATTCCATAGTCCATCAAATCTTTACCCAAAACATGAAAACTTCACAACACAAAACTTAACAGAAAACTCGTGAGATCCGTTAGTATAAGAAAATAAATCACCGCTTTAGGTACTGTTGTGCACTCATTCTTTATTTATATTGGTTTAATACCTACTGTATTATAACTTCTTCATGGTTCATACCCCCCGATACAACCCATAGATACATCAAATTAGGTACACAACACAAAGAAAACTGAATCTGTCAAAAATAGAATAGTCTGTAGCAATCTGAATACTTCGAATACTTATGTAACTCAACGAATTATGAAAAATAAGGAAAACCTGGGAAATTTGCATATCAATCTTGTGTAAAAATTCATACTCATTCGATGCTCTTACAAATTTATAAAACAATAAAACAATAACCACCAACCACCAACAACAACCATCCCAAAGGTCTTACTTGGCTCAAACACTAATTAAAACAATAAAACACAATTAATACAGAAGTAATAATGTGTTAAACACTCATAAACATAAGCAAAAGCATAACATAAAAATTAAAATTGGGTTGCCTCCCAACAAGCGCTATTATTTAACGCCCCTAGCTAGACGAAACGCAATAGATCTAGGTATTGTCATCTTTGTTATGCATCTCCTCAATTGCACAATTATTAGTCCGAGGAGGTCCGTTGTTCTTATCAATAATAATGCTCCTAGGCAAGAAGTTAAGAGATTCAATTGTGGCAATTGGTTTCTTAACAATATTGAAAAAGTTAGGGTGAACACTTATCATCTTAAGATCTTCACCTCCTTTACTAGAAGATTCACCCTTATTTTTAGGAACATAAACAAACTTGGAAGATTTAGGAGGAGAAGGATTTGGAGTGGTTTGAACCAAGGCAAATGCGGATCCCAAGTTGGTGATAATGTCCTCTAGCTTGCCAATTCTAGAGGAATCCTAGTCCAATTTTTCATTAACTATGGGTTCTTTTTCCCTTAGACTTTTTAGAGTAACTCCTAACTTATATCCATATTGAGTAATGTGATTATTAATCTTTTTATCCAAATTTTCAGTAAGCTCAATCGTAGCAACCTTTTTTTCAATAATATCTAGCCTTCGCACCACATGTTCCAAAGTCAAGATTGTTCTATTAACCATGATTGGAGGTCAACCTACCAAATTTATCATAGCGCTATAAGAATCAAAGGTATGACTTCCCAAGAAATTTCCTCCCATAATGGTATTTAGAACATATATATTCCATGGAGAAATACCAACATAAAAATTGCAAAGGAGAATGGTAGTAGATTGCTTACAAATAGATCTATTTTGAGCATTACAAATTCTATACCAAGCATTTTAAGTTTCCCCCCTCCCTTTTGCTTAAAATTAAGAACCTCATTCTCGGGAGTATTAGCTATAGGGTAAGATTATCCATGAGTGCCAGCAATCCAACACACGGGCAAACAAAAGGCAAACAAAAAGGCCCATAGAGGAAGGGTGAATAAAAGGCAAATCTTTTTGGTATTTTCCGAAAATTGTTTTAGAAGTGGGGGAGAGGAAAATGAGAGGAAAATGACAAATAAATTAAATCCAAGAGATGAGTTTGTGATGAGTACTTGGTAGGCTTGATGTGTATCCTCCCCGACAACGGCACCAGAAATTCTTCTTGCTACCTCTTGAGCGTGCGTTGGTTTTCCCTTGAAGAGGAAAGGGTGATGCAGCGAAGTAGATAAGTATTTCCCTCAGTTCTTGAGAACCAAGGTATCAATACAGTAGGAGGAACAATCAAGTCACTAATGGATGCACCTACACAAATAATCAAACTCTTGCACCCAATGCTATAAAGGGGTTGTTAATCCCTTCACGGTTATTTGCAAGGATTAGATCTTATAGAGATTGATGTAAAAGATTGCGGAAAGTAAAAAGTAAATAAATTGCAGCAAGGTATTTTTGGTATTTTTGGTTTATAGATCTGAAAATATATTATGGAAAGTAGACCCGAGGGTCATAGGTTTCACTAGAGGCTTCTCTCTTGAAGGAAAGTATCACGATGGGTGAACAAATTACTATCGAGCAATTGATAGAAAGGCAAATAATTATGAAGATATCCAAGGAAATGATTATGCATATAAGCATCATGTGAAGTAGACCAAAGCGATTCTGGATCTACTACTATTACTCCACACATCGACCGACTCCTGCCTGAATCTAGAGTATTAAGTTCATGAAGAACAAAGTGACGCATTAGGTAAGATGACATGATGTAGAGAGATAAACTCAAGCAATATGAAGAAAACCCCATCTTGTTAACATTGATGGAAACAATACAATACGTGCCTCGCTACCTCTACACTACAGGAATCAGGGAATTTGTCATCTGCCATGGCAAACGGCAAAGGGAAGGACCCCGGACGACAAAGGCCTTTGCCATCCGTCAGCAGACGCAAACATCACGGCAAAGAAAAACCCGGTAAAGCGGTCCTTTGTCGTCCGCCTTAGGACCACAGATGGCAAATAATCTTTGTCGTGGGGGAGCAGACGGCGAAGAGCATGGACGGTAGACCCATGGGGTTAGGATCATCAAGTGTTAACGGCACTCTTTGCTGTCTGCCAAGGCCCCCCCCCTTGTCGTCTGCCCAGCCCCCCCCCCCCTTTGCCGTCGATGGGCATACGGCAAAGAGTAAGGCCCATGCAGCCTGGGGTCCCCCCTTTGTCGTCTGCCCATGCCCCCCCTTTGCCGTCCGTGGGCAGACGGCAAAGGGTAACCAAAATGTCCTTTTTGTTTTCTTTTTTATTATAACAATTTTCATAGCAATATGATATATATATATTTCACAGAAATAAATATGTTGCCATACTGATAACCATATTAAAATAAGTTTCATCCATCCATACATCCATATTATGCAAGTTTCATCCATACCAAACCATATTACAATAGTTTCATCCATACATACATAGTTTCATATCCATATGGAGCAAGTGTCATATTGTTCATCGATACAAAAAAAACACAAGTAACCCAAGCACTCCATCAATGCAAACTTCCGTGAAGTGAATGTAATGTGCAAAATGGGAAGCTCCAAAATTAGAAGAAGAAGACTAGATGAAGAAGAGAACTAAGTAAGCTTATTATGTCATTTATCAGAGAACTTAGCTAAGTATATGTCATTTTTGATAAAATAGGCCATTTTGGAGCTAATTTAGCTTACTACGTCATTTAGGAAGAAACTAAGCTAACTATATGTCATTTTAGAGCAAACTTCGGTAAAAATAGGTCATTTTGGAGTTAACTATGCTTATTATGCCATTTTGGAGCTAACTAAGCTAATTATAGGTCATTTAATAGCTAAGTAAGCTTATTATGTCATTTAGGAGTGAACTAAGCTAAGTATAGGGCATTTTTGATAAATAGGCCATTTTGGAGCTAATTTAGCCTACTATGTCATTAGGAGGAAACTAAGCTAAATATATGTCATTTTGGAGGTAACTTAAGGAAAATAGGTCATTTAGGAGCTAACTATGCTTATTATGCCATTTTGAAGCTAATTAAGCTAATTATAGGTCATTTAATAGCTAACTTTGGTAAAATAGGTCATTTTGGAGCTGGCTAAGCTTATTATGCCATTTAGGAGGAAACTAAGCTAAGTATAGGACATTTTTGATAAAATAGGCCATTTTGGAGCTATTTTAGCTTACTATGTCGTTTAGGAGGAAGCTAAGCTAAATATATGTCATTTTGGAGCTAACCTAGGTAAAATTAGGTCATTTAGGAGCCGACTATGCTCATTATGCCATTTTTTGAAGCTAACTAAGCTGATTATAGGTCATTTAATAGCTAACTTTGGTAAAATAGGTCATTTTGGAGCTAGCTAAGCTTATTATGCCATTTTGGAGCTAACTAAGTGAAGTATAGGTCATTTTTGATTAAATAGGCCATTTTGGAGCTAATTTAGCTTACTATGTCAATTGGGAGGAAACTAACCTAACTATATGTCATTTTAGAGCTAACTTAGGTAAAAACAGGTCATTTAGGAGCTAACTATGCTTATTATGCCATTTTGGAGCTAACTAAGCTAAGTAAAGGTCATTCAATAGCTAAGCTAGTTACAATAGGTCCTTTGGAGCTAGGTAAGCTTATTATGTCGTTTTGGAGAGAACTAAGCTAAGTATAGGTCATTTTTGATAAAATAGGCCATTATGGAGCTAATTTAGCTTACTATGTCATTTAGGAGGAAACTACGCTAAGTATAGGCCATTTTTGATAAAATAGGCCATTTTGGAGCTAATTTAGCTTATTATGTCATTTAGGAGGAAACTAAGCTAAGTATAGGTCATTCTAGAGCTAACTTGGGTAAAATATGTCATTTTGGAGGTAAGGTAAGGTAAGTAACCATCATTATGCGGTTGTCAAGCAAAACACTAGAAAAAACATACCATTCTCGTCAGCACGGAGGTGAATCGCGGTGGCTCTGGCTTGTTTCACCTAGAGAAGGCTGCCCTATAGAAGGGTCATGCGATGTGTTTCGGGAGATTTTCTGCTACAAACATCATTTGCAATGTGTCGTTAGCATGATGACACTCAAAAGATCACTGCATTGAAATGAAACTCACCATCCCCACCATGTTAATGACTGGCATCGCCGGAGGGACGTGGTCGGTCTTCTCGCACATAGACTGTACATTTGGTTTCGACAAGTCAAACTTTTTAGTTATTAATGAAACGAACATTAAAATGCAAGATTTGACAAAAATGAATAAGAAAGTTACCACAAAGAGGTCGTACATGGCCCTGTTAGACGCATCGTTCCGTGCCCTCTTCGCCTCCATCAACGCATCCGTCCTCTCCTCCATCTCCTTCATCTCCTTATCCTTCGCCGCCAAAAGCGCCTGCGTTGCCTCTCTCTCTTTCAGAATACCAGCCTACAACACAACTCATTGTTAGCATTATAATCATGTTGGTTCGCACACACAACGTAATGCAGAAAGATAGTTGAGTCCATTCAACTAACCTTGATGGCGAGCTCGACTGGCCGTGGACGAGGTGTTATCGCAGGACAGGAGCTCGTTTGGCGTGCCTTTATCTACCGGAGAGTGCTAGGACAATGTATAAGGCCGTCTCCAATGGCGATCGAGCCATGGGGCCTCCCGTTGCCAGCTATCATCATGAGCTCTGGATCAATAGGCCCCTGGCTCAAGTTAAAGTCCTCCCCTTTCCTCGCCTTCCCGTGATCTCTGTACTTCACGAGCTTGTGGTGGGAGGAGATGTTGGTGAAGGTTTCGAGATGATCGAGGTCAGACTTAGAGAATGCCTTGACCTTCTTGTATGAGGCAGTATGGGCCATCGCATAGAGGTCATACATCTTTGGCACCTCCGTCTTATTGTGACGCGCCTAAAAGAGAGAGAGAGGGAAAAAGTATTAGTAAAGGGCTCAAGCTAGCATTAAGAATGAATTGCATGAGTCATGAAGCAAACCATATACCCAATTCTCACCAAACTCATTTAAGTTAACGCTCCCTTGATGGTGTGGCACACCAACCATTTTTTCACGCCTCTCCTTGGCAGTGTTGTGGTTGGCCTCCCACTTTTCAGAGCACCACTAATCCACCAAGGCCTCCCAACAATCCATCTTATCCACACACCATCTCGAGGCCATCTAAGTTAATAAAGAGAAATTTGAGCGCTACGCGTAAGAATCAAATCAAGGAAAGCAACTACAAGGCCTTAATAATATGTAATTACCTTCATGTAATGCTACTTCTCCATCTTAGAATCGCGGCACTTCGCCTTTTCCTTCCTAATACGCCGCGAGGCGTAGTAGTCTCGAACAGCCTGCACCCGAGCCTCGTGCCGCCAGTTTTGAAGTAGGCGGCGGCATTCGGTTTCGATAACCTATGCCACAGCCTCCTCGTATCCCTCCTCACACCTGTAGAAGGTCTGCAAGCAAGACAACACTGATTATTACAATAACTACCTATTATTGATTTTTAATTGTGTAAAGGAGAAATTACCTAGAACTGTCTGATCACCATGTCGGCCCTCGTCTGGCACAAAACACCGTTGATCTCCACCTCCGGCGAGGTCGGGGCACGCAAGTAGTGCTCCCAGGTCATTTCTACCTCTCGACCCCGACTGGGCAACATAACAAACCCCGAGAAGTTTTGTCGGCAAAGCACACCAAGGACGTTGTTGGGCTTACGAACACACTTGGCAACAATCCAACCCCTGCAGTATGACAAATTAAAGCCAACACATGAGATATTTGAGAAAACGTGAGGGAGAAAGATTAAATAAGAGTATATCAACTTACTTATCCCCATTTGGCTGAATCGACCACCTCTGCTCACGGGTCACCGGCATGGGCGGCAGCCCCGTACTACCAAGCTGGTAGACGGTGGCCCCCTCACCCAGCTCCTCGTCGCTATCAGCATGGCCACTTGGCTCCGACTGACCCAGATTAGGCCAGGTATCCCACTAGGTCTCTTGGGACGTACCCTCATCTCTTCTTTGCTCCGGAGTTTCCTGGAAAGAAGCCTTTGGGACACGAGTCTCGTGGGTCGAAGGCTCGTCGACCTGAGGCTCGTGAACCGGAGTCCATGTAGCCTTCACCTCAGATGGGTCCACCCTAGCAGTCATGTGCTCAGGTGAATCAGCTGGGGGTGGCAGCAAAGAAGGCGTGGCAGCCACCCTACCTCTCCCGCGGCCACATGTACCTTTAGTAGCTCTCTTCTTCGCGGGGGGTCGACCTCCTCTCACGGGGGTCGCGATCATCTAAGAAGCGGCCACTCCATGCAGAGTAGAGAGCAACACTCTCCGGAGAGACGTGTCATGAATGGGTGTACCCATCCCACCACCCGCTGACGAAGAAGGAGCCTCGGAGTTCTCTCGACCCTTTCCCACCATCTTTCAACACCTGCCATGACAAAGAGTAAATGAAATTAGTACAACATAAATACCAAAATGAGTAATAAAATGTATATAATTTAAGTGTATCATCATCATAAATACCAACATGAGTAACAAAAATTGAATACCTAACATAAACTAAAATTTTATATATGTATATAATAATAGTTGAATACCTTACATGAACTAATAATAATCTTGATCGTCTATATATGCTTCGGGATCAATAAATGCATCATGATCATCACTATCATCAATAAATGCAGCAACATCATCACTATTAGGAAGAACACGTGGAAGGCCTCCATTATGTAATCGGTCAAGAAGTGACAGGTCATCTGTAGCAGTAACCTCTTCTTCTTCCGGCTCTTCATGTTCTGGCTTAGGGGTTCAGACGGATTCACTGTCGTTGTCTACTTCAATGTTCTGGGGTGAAGTAGAGCGGTTCTTGAAACGTTTTTTGGACATACGTGTTTCTTGGAAGAATTCTCCTTCATATGTGTCTAGGTTAATGTGAGATTTGTAATCCTCTTGGCGGCACTTCATAAACGACATCCCAACCTTTCAGATTTGGATCAGTTTGGCAGACCCACGGTAGATAGAAAACTTGTGTCGCTTGTTGAGCCGTAATATAGACATCGGGAACATCTAAATGGGTGCTTTGGTTGATTTCTACTAGCCCTATATGTTCATGAGTCATTCTAGTCTCCTTCGGCTGAAACCAATAACATTTGAAGACTACGATGGTCGGTGGGTTTTCACCATAGAATAGAAGTTCATAAATTGCTTCAACTCTTCCATAATACTCGGTACCTCCTTCGCCGATAGCAGAGACACAACAATTTGTAGTCTTTAGGTCGGGCATAGATAGCTCTTTGCCAAAGGTACAAAAGCGATACCCGTTGATGTCGTATTTGTCAAATGAACGGACCTTATAGTCAAAACCATTAGCGACTTGTCTCAACTCGGTGTCCATAGACTCTGCATCAGCCTACAAGTTTAATATGGAAGAATGGATGCAATAGCTGCAAATTATACCAAGAAATCAAATGGTCTGTTAATGGTAATTAATTACCCTTTGTTTGAACCAAGAGATGAAACCGGTATAGTCGCCTACATGCTTTGCCAGAAGCTCATACTCTTTGATGGAATCCTTTTTGATGACCGCTCCATCCGAGAATTCGGCGACGTATCGACTATATCAAATATCCAGGAATAAGAGCAGTTCAAAGGAATTAGAAGTTGCAGAACAATAATTTACTGAGAACTTACTTGATGTACGGCCACACTTCTATTAGGTTATTGAAGATATACAATGAAATGGTTCGCCATTCTTCGACATCCAACGATTTCCCTTTCGAAGCACCGGCTGGTGCGAGCTTCCCTTTGAATAGGCTGAGGTTGGATCGACCTTTTTTAGGCTCACCATCATTGTATCGAGGCTTCAGGTTATGCAAATGATGATTTTTGGCTTCGTAGTGTGTTGTCATGAAGTTTGCCGCCTCCTTAGTAATGAATGCCTCGGCCATCGATGCTTGAAATCTACGTTTATTTTTACATTTAGCTCGAAGCGTCTTCTTCATCCTCTCAATTGAGAAGCACCATCGATTTTGAATTGGCCCCCCAATCTTGCCTCGGTCGGGAGACGCAAAATCAATGCTGCATTGGATTAAAGAAGCCCGATGGAAACATCCTTTCTAATTTGCAGATCAACTCTGGCGCCAACTTTTCCATTTCATCTAGCATGCCTGGCGATAGTTCTTTCGCACAAAGAGAACAGAAGAAATAGCTCAGCTCTGCCAGTACTAGCAATTCATCCTTAGGGATAAAGCCAAGCAACATCACCGGCATTACCCGCTCAAGCCATATGTGTCAATGATGACTCTTGAGACCAAAAATTTTCAATTTTTCAAGACTCGCTCCCCCCTTTAGATTCGCAGCATATCCATCAGGGAACATCAACCGCATTTTCATCCACAATAGCATTTCCCTCATAGCTGGCCTTCCAAGATTGAACCATGCCTTTGGCTTTGCTATGCTTTGCTTTCCTTTCCGTTATCGCAAGTTTAGTAACGGTCTATCACATAGAGCCTCCTGGTCGATTCTAGCCTTAGGATTATCCTTTGACTTCCCCTCTACGCTAAACAATGTACCAAAAATGGCCTCCACCATATTCTTTTCAGTGTGCATCATGTTGATGTTGTGTGGGAAAATTAGGTCTTTGAAGTAAGGCACATCCCATAAGCATGACTTGTGAGTCCAGGCGTGTTCCGTATTATACCCTTTGAAATACCCTAGATGCAAAGGATCAGGCTCGAGAGCGTTTAACTGATCAAGGGTCTATTGGCCTCTCAACGTAGGTGGTGCAGTGTTTTTGACAACTCTACCTTTGATGAAATTCTTCTTGTCTTTTCTGAACTTATGGTCAGGATCCAGGAACTGTCTATGCATGTCAAAAAAAGAAAACTTGCGACCCGCCTGCAGCCAACGAAACTGAAGAGCTGCCTTGCATGTGGGGCATGGGAACCTTCCATGCATACACCAGCCAACGAATAGTGCATACGCCGGATAGTCATGCATCGAGTACATGTACCACACATGCATTTTGAAGTTTCTTTTGGTAGCTGCGTCATATGTCTTGATCCAATTATCCCAGGCTTCTTGCAATTCATCCTTAAGCGGTTGCATGTACACATTCATATTCTTCCCCGCATATTTGGGCCCTGGAATTATCAACATCAAGAAAATGTTCTTTCTTTTCATAATATCTCCGGGGGAGATTTGATACGCCTCCGTTGTATCTACAATTTTTGATTGTTTCATGCCAATATTCTACAACTTCCATATACTTTTGGCAACTTTTTATACTATTTTTGGGACTAACATATTGATCCAGTGCCCAGTGCCAGTTCCTGTTTGTTGCATGTATTTTGTTTCGCAGAAAATCCATACCAAAAAAAGGCCAAATGGGATAAAAACTTACAGAGATTTTTTTGGAATATATGTGAATTTTGGGAAGTGGAATCAATAGAAGGCGGTGCCCGAGGAGCCCACAAGCCTACCAGGCGTGCCCTGAGGGCTTGTGGCTACCCATTAGGTCGGTTGGAGATGTCCTTCGGCCGCAAGAAAGATATTTTTATAAGGAAAATATCCTAAATTTTTTAGCATGATCGGAGTTACAGATCTCCGGATATTTAATAAACGGTGAAAGGCCAGAATTTGGGAGCGCGGAAATAGAAGGAAACAAAGAGAGAGAGAGAGAGAGAGAGAGAGAGATCCAATCTCGGAGGGGCTCTCACCCCTCTGCCGCCGTGGAGGCCATGGACCAGAGGGTAAACCCTTCTCCCATCTAGGGGGAGGTCAAGGAAAAGGAATAAGGAGGGGGATCTCACCCCCTCTCCCCCGGTGGCACCAGAATGTCGCCGGGGCCATCATCGTGACGGCGATCTACTCCAACAACTCCGTCATCTTCACCAACACCTCCATCACCTTCACCCATCTATCTATAGCGTTCCACTCTCCCGCAACCCGATGTACCCTCTAATTGAACATGGTGATTTATGCTTCATATTATTATCCAATGATATGTTGCCATCCTATGATGACTGAGTAGATTTCTGTTGTCCTATTGGTTGATTGATGATCATGATTGGTTTGAGTTACATGTTTTATTATTGGTGTTGTCCTATGGTGCTCTCCGTGTCGCGCAAGCATGAGGGATCCTCTCTATAGGGTGTTGCAATATGTTCATGATTCGCCTATGGTGGGTTGCTTGAGTGACAGAAGCATAAACCGAGTAGGTGGGTTGTTGCATATGGGAGTAAAGAGCACTTGATACCTTATAATGCTATGGTTGGGTTTTACCTTAATGATCTTTAGTAGTTGCGGATGCTTGCTAGAGTTCCAATCATAAGTGCATATGATCCAAGTAGAGAAAGTATGTTACCTTATGCCTCTCCCTCATATAAAATTGCAATAATGATTACCGGTGTAGTTATCGATTGCCTAGGGACAATTCCGCAACTCCTACCACCACTTTTCCACACTCGTTAAACTAACTTAGTTGTTCCTTTATCTTAGCAGCCCCTAGTTTTTATTTCCATGCTCTTTATTATCTTGCAAACCTATACTATCACACCTACAAAGTACTTCTAGTTTCATACGTGTTCTAGGTAAAGCGAACGTTAAGCGTGCATAGAGTTGTATCGGTGGTCAATAGAACTTGAGGGAATATTTGTTCTACCTTTAGATCCTCATTGGGTTCGACACTCTTACTTATCGAGAAATGCTACAATTGGTCCCCTACACTTGTGGGTTATCAAGATTGAGTGGAATGACAAATACAGGCCAACAAGTGTATTGTGCTGCCGTCATACCATACACATTGAACCCATCCATGCTGATGGCAACTCGAGGATGCCTTGGATCTGCTGATTTATCCTTATGTAATGCGTCAAAGTGCTTCCACGCAAAAGCATATGAAGTGTGTACCAACATCTTATTCCCATCCGCATCTAGTTCGGTTCTTTTGCCCAATTTGTGCCATGTCATCTATCTGGCCATCTCTTCAGCCATGAAAAGACGTTGAAGTATTGGTACGATTGGCAGATACCGAAGAACATTAATGGGGATTTTGGTCTAAATCTTCTCACTCATACCGTTGTCTACCACAATATACCTAGAAGAATTGCAAATGGGGCAATAGTTCAAGGCCGCATACTCAAGCCTAAATAAGGCACATCCATTCTCACAGGTATGTATCTTCTCATAGGGCATCTTAAGTACACAGAGGATTTTGTCTGACTGGTATAGGTTTGCAGGCAGCACATGACCTTTGGGTAGAAAGCGTCCAAATATCGTCATCATCGCGTCGTAGCATTCTTTGCCTAGGTTGAATTGAGCCTTCAAAGCCATTACTTGCGCGATGGCATCCAGCTGACAAAGCTTAGTGTGCTCGTGGAGAGGGCATTTTGAAGACTCCAAAATTTCATAGAAGGCCTTTGCAGATTCCTCCATCTCATCGTCCGAATCCCGAGCATCATCAAAGTCTTACACCATGTCTTTGATCCTGGTACCATGGTCGTCGGTGCAACGACGAACCACCTCAGCTCTGGCACGTTGGTCAGACTCACCATGAAAAGTCCAGATTGTATAACTAGGCGTAAAACCCCACTTCTGCAGGTGTTTACCCATTTCAAACTCTGTCCGCCTTTTAATGTTGTCGCATTTGGGACAGGGGCACGATGTTTTTTGCCGGCCATTTGCAAATGCAGCTCTCACAAACCTCCTGGTTTTTGCTAACCATTCATTGGTCATGTCTTCCTGACTAGGGTGACCAGTGTACATCCAAGCACGACCACTCATCTTGCCTACCTAATAAACACACAAGAAATATATGTACAATTCATCATATATATTCATCTGTTAATCAAGTTTGTCAGTTTTATTACGTCCATGCAACCTACACGCTAATAGGTAGAGATATGTCCTAATCCCACCCGAGTATGTGTAGATTGGGTTCATTTTCCCATGCTCTGCGCCAGATCCGACGCAGAATTTCAGGAGCACCTCCCCGTTGTTCTCTTGATACACGTATCGACAATAAGCAAAGAGGATGTGTACCCGGAGAACAACAGGGAGGCACTGACGAAATTCTGCATTGGATCCAGAGCAGAGCATATGGGAAAACGAACCCAATCTACACATACTCGGGATGTCCATGGATAATGTTGGAAAATTCGAAAGAATCACGGTTATAAATATGCAAATGCATGCAGATTTATAGTTGTAACCCTTTCGAACGGGAGACACATAGTGGTCACGCATACTAATGATTCAATCTACCTGCAGCTAGCATGTTTCATCGGCATGAAGACCGGAATAGAGCAAATGAAGGGGGGAGAAGGAGATGTCATTTCTGCTCACCTACGAACGCAGGGGCGGAGCTCGTCGGACGCAAGAGGAGGTCGTCGAACACCAGACCCTCGCAGCGATGAAACAACTTCACATTTAAATCCACCTGATCAACACAAATATATATGATGTTTTTCATAACAAAATCGGTAAATATATGACCTAACTCATAATTCACAAATATATGACCCCGTCAGCCTCTCGAAGGCCGAAAAGCACCTTTTCGGTCAACAGGAGGCCGAAGAGGTGTCAAGGGTCAGTGGCGTCGCGTGACAGCGGCGTTGGTGGTCGGGGGTCAGTGGCGTTGGGGGTTAGTGGAATCGGTGGTCGGGGGTCAGTGGTGTCTGGGGTCAGTGGCGTCGGGGGTTAGTGGCGTCAGGGGTCGAGGGTCAGTGGCGTCAAGGGTCAGGGGTCAGTGGCGTCGAGGGTTGGGGGTCAGTGACATCGGGGGTCAGGGGTTAGTGGCGTCGGGCGTCTGGGGTCTTCTTCTTCTGCTGCTGCTACTCCTCCTATTCTTCTTCTTCTTCTTCCTTCTTTTCCTTTTTCCTATTCTTCTCCTCTTCTTCTTCTCCTATTCTTCTCCTTTTTCCAATTTCCAACTAAACTACACTAACTACACTAACTACACTAACTAAACTAAACTACACTAACTAAACTACACTAACTACACTAACTACACTAACTAAACTATAATAATTAACAGAGAAAAATATGAAAAAAGAGAGGGGGAGGGGGCTCACCGGAGTGGGGGAGGTGGAGGCCGGCGTTGGTGGAGGTGGAGGAGGCTGACGCCGGCGGGTAGGGGCGGCTGGGTGTCGGGGGGCAGTTGGCGAGCCGGGGCGGCGTGCCGGAGCAGCGGGTCGTCGGGGGGGGAGCGGTAGGCTGGGGTGGCGTGGGGTTGGGGCGGGGCATCGGTGGCAGTAGGTGGTGGTCCAGGGTCTGTTGGGCGGGGCGGACGAGCGGGCCATCAGTGGGGCGGGCTCCGGGGGGCGGGGCTGGCCGACGGCGGCTCGGGCTCCGGGGGTGGCGCGAGCCGGCGGTGGCTCGGGCTACGGGGGCGGCAAGGCTGGGGAGGGGCTGGCGGCAGCGGGGAGGTGCTATGGGTGAGGGTGGTGATAAAGAGAGAGATCGAGGGGGAGAGAGAGATCGAGGGGCATGGGGCCACCGTTAAGGATGCCCTCTTTGTCATCTGCTAACAAACGGCAAAGAGGGTCGTCCGTTAGGTGCCCCCCTCCCCTCTTTGTCGTCTGCCTTGGCCTTCTTTGTCGTCCGCTAGCAGATGACAAAGAGGCAGCAGATGGTAAAGAGGTGACCTAGACGAAGCTGTGCCCAAGTGGGGCCCACCGTCCTCTTTGCCGTCTGCCGTTGGCCTCTTTGTCATCTGCTTGCAGACGGCAAATAAAGGACTAACGACATAATTGAATTATGTCGTGAGTCCTTTCTTTGTCGTCTGCTTTCTCAAAGCTGACAGCAAAGCCTGTCTTTGACGTCAGCTAGCAAACGACAAAGAGGCAGCATATGGCAAATTTCCAGATTCCAATAGTGCTACTTTGTCACTGGGTGAGGACACCGCAAGATTGAACCCAAAACTAAGCACTTCTCCCATTGCAAGAATTACCAATCTAGTTGGGCAAACCAAACCAATAACTCGAAGAGACTTGCAAATATATGAAATCATGCATATAAGAATTCAGAAAAAACTCAAATAATATTCATGAATAATCTGAACATAAAACCACAATTCATCGAATCTCAATAAACACACCGCAAAAGAGTATTACATCAAATAGATCTCCGTGAAGATCATGAAGAACATGGTATTGAAGCACAAAGAGAGAGAGAATAAGCCATCTAGCTACTAGCTATGGACACGTAGGTCTGTGGTGGACTACTCACACATCATCGGAGGGGCAATGGAGTTGATGTAGATGCCCTCCGTGATCAGATCCCCCTCCAGCAGATTACCGGAAAAGGCTCCAAGAATGGATATCTTGGGAACGGAGGCTTCTGGCGGCAGAAAAGTATTTGCGTGGCTCTTTTTGGTATTGGGGGATATTTGGGTATTTATAGGACGAAGATTAGGGCTAGGAGACCTGCCAGGCGCGGCCAGGGGGTGGCCGCGCCCCTGGCTTGTGACCTCCTGGGAGAGTCCCTGGCTTGCACTCCAAGCCTGGTAGATCTCTTTCGTTCCAGAAAAAATCATCGTGAAGATTTTATTCCGTTTGGACTCTGTTTAATATTCCATATCTGCAATACTCAAAAACAAGGGGAAAATAGAAATTGGCACTAGGCTCTAGATTAAAAAGTTACTCTGAAAAATAATATAAAATAGCATATTAATGCATATGAAATATCCATAAGAGATAATATAATAGCATGACACAATCAAAAATTATAGATATGTTGGAGAAGTATCAGCCTCCGTCTATTATGTAGCTCCTGCTTTGAGTTGCAAATGTGAGCAACCAAACCGGTATCAAATACCCAGGCTCTACAACAAGAGTTGGTAAGGTACACATCAATAACATGTATATCATATATACCTTGTTTGGTGTTAGCCGCCTTTTTGTCGGCCGGATACTTGGGGCAGTTCCGCTTTCAGTGACCAGTTCCCTTGCAATCAAACCACTCAATTTCTGGTTTGGGTCCAGCATTGGGTTTCTTCATGGGAGGGGCAACTACTTTGCCACTCTTCTTGGAGTTACCCTTCTTGCCCTTTCCATTCTTCTTGAAACTAGTGGTTTTATTGACCATCAACACTTGATGCTCCTTCTGGATTTCAAACTCAGCGACTTTCAGCATTGCAAACAGCTCGGCGACTAACTTGTTCATCTCTTGCATGTTATAGTTAATCATGAAGCTCTTGTAGC
The DNA here is from genome assembly GCA_022496015.1 of Hordeum marinum. Classification (NCBI taxonomy): domain Eukaryota; kingdom Viridiplantae; phylum Streptophyta; class Magnoliopsida; order Poales; family Poaceae; genus Hordeum; species Hordeum marinum. The sequence continues at coordinate 118,552,634 of CM039678.1, forward strand.
AAGGTGGCAATGATTGAAGAACTCTGTCAATGATCACCTCTGGCAGAAGGGGCATCCCTAATTCAGGTAGATGGTTCGAATACCCAGACATTCTGAGTATATGTTCACTGACAAACCCATTCTCCTCCATCTTGAAAGCACAGAATTTATCAGAGGTCTCATACCTCTCAATCCGGCCATTCTTCTAAATGTCTTTGAAGTCTCGGTTCTAAGCCATACAACATTGCACATTGAATTATTGAGTAATCTCCACAATGTGCCTCCCAGGCGTTCACAACGTCCCCAGGCGGTGCATCAAGGACATAAGCCTTTTCGGAAGTCATGAGGATAATCCTCAGATTACGGGCCCAGTCTACAAAGTTACTTCCATCATCTTTCAACTTGGATTTCTCTAGGAACGCTTTGTATTCAGGGGAACTAATGCGCGAGCCATCAATCTACAACATAAATTTGCAAAGGTTACTAAGACTATTGTTCAAGATAGTGAGTTTAGTTAATCATATTACTTAAAAAACTCCCACTCATATTGACATCCCTCCGGTCATCCGAGTGATGCATGATCCAAATTCACCAACCCAAGTCCGATCATCACGTGAGATGAGGTGGTTTCAATGGTGAACATCTCCATGTTGATCATATCCTCTATATGACTCATGTTCGACCTTTTGGTCTCTTCTGTTCCGAGGCCATGTCTATACATGCTAGGCTCGTCAAGTTTAACCCGAGTGCTCCGCATGTGCAACACTGTCTTGCACCCATTGTATGTGAACGTGGAGTCTATCACACCCGATCATCATGTGGTGCTTCAAAACGATGAACTTTCGCAACGGTGCACACTCGGGGAGAACACAATTTTATCTTGAAATTTTAGTGAGGGATCACCTTATAATGCTACCGTCATCCTAAGAAAAATAATATGCATAAAAGGATTAACATCACATGCAAATCATAAGTGACATGATATGGCCATGAACTTATGCTTTTGATCTCCATATCCAAAGCACCGGCATGATCTCCATCGTCACTGGCATAACACCATGATCTCCATCATTGTGTCACCGTCGGGGTTGTCGCGCCCACCATGCTTCTACCACTATTGCTACCGCTTAGCGATAAAGTAAAGCATTACATAGCGCTTAATGATTGACACACAGGTCATATAATAATGAAAGACAACCCTATGGCTCCTGCCGGTTGCCGTACTCATCGACATGCAACTCGTGATATTCTATACAAAACATGATCATCTCATACATCACATATATCTCATCATGTTATTGGCCATATGATGTCACAACATACCCTGCAAAAACAAGTTAGACGTCCTCTAATTATTGTTGCATGTTTTACGTGGCTGCTACGGGTATCTAGCAAGAACGATTCTTACCTACGGAAAACCACAACGGTGATACACAAATTGCTATTCAACCTTCTCAAGGACCACATTTATTGAATCCGATCCAAATAAAGTGCAAGAGACAGATACCCGCCAACCATCTTTATGCAACAAAGTCACATGTCAGTCGATGGAACCGGTCTCTCATATGTGGACGAGTAAGCTTGGTCCGGGCTGCTTCATCCCACAATATCGCCGAATCAAGAAAATACCAAAGGAAGAAGCAATCTGAACATCAACACCCACAAACTCCTTTGTGTTCTACTCATGATCTCATCTACACATAGACCTCGCTCATGATACCACTGTTGGGGAACGTTGCATGGGAAACAAAAAAATTCCTATGCACACGCAAGATCAATCCATGGTGATGACCATCTATGAGAGGGAGAGTGGATCTACATGCCCTTGTAGATCACTAAGCGGGAAGCATTAATAAATGCGGTCGATGTAGTCAAACGTCTTTGTGATCCAAATAGCAAGTTGTCCCGCGATCCAATCACGATCCATCCCGATCTAGCCCCGAACGGACGGCACCTCCACGTTCATCATAGTATAGCCCGATGACGATCCCCGCCCTCTTGGTCCAGCAAGAGGGAGCGGAGAGGTAGATGAGTAATCCGGCAGCATGACAGCATTGTGACGGTGGTGGTGGAGCTATTTCGGCAAGCCTATGCCTAAGCACCGCCGAAACTAGAGGAGGAGACGATCTAGTGGTGGGAGAGAGGGCTGCACCGTGGATTGGGGTGCGGCTGCCTCTCTCCCCTCCAATATATATAGGAGGAAGGGGAGGGGGAGGCAGACCTATCCCCTCCTCCAAGGGGCCTTCGGCCGAACCAAGGGGGAGGAGTCCTCCCCCACTTAGATTCCTCCTCCCACAAGGGAGGTGAAGTCCTGTTAGGACTCCCCACTTGGTCTCCCTCCTTATCCTCGCATGGGCACTTACAGGCTGGCTTGCCCAGACCAATAAGGGCTGGTGCACAACCCCTAAGACCCATGTGGTCCCCGGAGTGGGTGACCCCTCTCGATGGACTACCGAAACCCTCCCGGCACCCCCGGTACACTATCGAAAATACCCGAAACTTTTCCGGTGACCAAAATGGGACTTCCTATATATCAATCTTTACATCTAGACCATTCCATAGCTCCTAGTGATGTCCGGGATCTCATTCGGGACTCCAAACAACCTTCGGTCGCCACCATACATAACTCAATACTACTAAAACGTCACCGAATGTTAAGTGCGCAGACCCTACGGGTTCGAGAACTATGTAGACATGACCGACATACCTCTATGGTCAATAACCAATAGTAGGGCCTTGATGCCCATATTGATTCCTACATATTCTATGAGGATCTTTATCGGTTGAACCTCTATGTCAAGGATTCAGTTAATCCCGTATCTATAATTTTTGCTTGTTTCATGCTGCTATATTATCATTCTTGGATGTTTTACAATCATTTTACCACAAATTTATATTATTTTTGGGACTAACCTATTAACCTTGAGCCCAGTGCCAGTTCCTGTTTTCTCCGTGTTTTGGGGTTTTACAGGAAAGGAATATCAAACGGAGTCCAAACGGAATAAAAATTTACGGTAATGTTTTTGGACCAGAAGAGACCCACGGAGCATCGGAGTTGGGCCAGAAGACCCACGAGGCAGTCACAATCCCCAGGGGTGCGGCCACCCCCTGCAGGCTTGTGACTCCCTCGTGGCCCATCTTGACTTATTTCCACCACCATAAATTCCTATAAATACCAAAAAACCCAACACAGAACCTAGATCGGGAGCTTCGCTGCCACAAACTTCCAGAGCCACCAAAACCAATCGGGAGGTTGTTCCAGCACCCTGTAGGAGGGGGAACCATCACTGGAGGCCATCTTCATCATCCCGGGGGCCTCCATGACAAGGAGGGAGTAGTTCACCCTCGGGGCTGAGGGTATGTACTGGTAGCTATGTGTTTGATCTCTCTCTCCCGTGTTCTTGAGATGGCACGATATTGATGTACCGTGAGCTTTATTGATAGAGATGAATCCTATGGAGTTTTCCCTTCTCTATCTAGTTGTGATTAATTGAGTTTTCCCTTTGAAGTTTACTTATCAGATTGAGTCTTTAAGGATTTAGGAACACTTGATGTATGTCCTGCGATGGGATATCCATGGTGACAATGGGATGTTCTATTGATCCACTTGATGTATGTTTTGGTGATCAACTTGCGGGTTCCGTGACCTTGGGAATCTATGCATAGCGGTTGGCACATGTTTTTGTCTTGACTTTCCGGTAGAAACTTTGGGGCACTCCTTGAAGTTCTTTGTGTTGGATTGAACATGATGAATCTGAAATTATGTGATGCATATTGTATAATCAAGCCCATGGGTACTTATGGTGACAATGGAGTATCTAGGTGACATTAGGGCTTTGGTTGATGTGTATCTTAAGGTATTATTTTAGCATGAACTCTAGGGCTGTTTGTGACACTTATAGGGACAGCCCATAAGATTGATTAGAAAAGATAACTTTGAGGTGGTTTCGTACCCTACAATAATTTCTTCACTAGTTCTCTGCTATTTGTGACTTTGGAGTGAACACTTTGTCACACGAGAGGTAATTACATATGATTCAACTATGCCAATATTGTTGAGAGAAATTGCACTAGTGAAAGTATGAACCCTAGGCCTTGTTTTCAAGCATTGCAATACCATTTGTGCTCACTTTTACCATTAGTTACCTTGCTTCTTTGATATTTTCAGATTACAAAAACCTATATCTACAATCCATATTGCACTTGTATCACCATCTCTTTGCTGAACTAGTGCACCTATAAATTTACCATTTTATTGGGTGTGTTGGGAACACAAGAGACTCTTTGCTATTTGATTGGAGGGTTGTTTGAGAGAGACCATCTTCATCCTACACCTCCTACGGATTGATAAACCTTAGGTCATGCACTTGAGGGAAAATTGCCATTGTTCTACAAAACTCTGTGCTTGGAGGCCCAACACGAGTCTACAAGAAGAAGGTTGTGTAGTAGACATCAAGCTCTTTTTTCACGCCGTTGCCGGGGAGGTGAGTGCTTGAAGGTATATCTTTATATCTTGCAATCAAATCTTTTAGTTTCTTGTTCTCACTAGTTTGGTTTTATAAAAGAAAAATTGAGGTTGCCTCATATGCTTCATATTTTTAATGTCTTTCGTGAAAATGTGGAAAGGAAAATTGTGCTCAAGTGTTAGAAGAAGAAGTTATTAAAATGTTTGGCACTAAATCTTTGAGTGATGAGCATGATTGCAATGTTGTTAGTATGAATTATTTGAATATCCATAGTACTAATGATGAGTGCAATATTTATGAAAGTGGGTTTGGAAGAGTGTCAACTTTAGATAATAGTTATCCCACTATTTTTGAGGGTGTTGAATCTTATTATAATGATAAAATTGGATTTGGAGAGGTCACGACTTTATTTAGTAATGATTCCACTATTTCGGAAGAGGTTTTAATTGACTATGATGAGAACAAAGTTGCTATTTATGATTATTATTGTGATGATACTTATGTTATAAAGAGTAGTTATAATTATTTTCATAATTTTGAATATCCTTTTACTGAACATTACTCTTTTAGTGTGGGACCAATTTGTAGTATTCAAGTCTTTTATGATACTCCCACTATTAGTCATGAGAAGAAATTTGCTTATGAGCAGAGCAGTGAAATTTCTATGCTTGTAGATCATGAAAATAATGCTTCATGTGCTGGTTATATTGTGGAATTCCTTCATGATGCTACTGAAAATTATTATGAGGGAGTAACATATGCTTGTAGGAGTTGCAATAATATCAAGTTTCCTCTCTATGTGTTCAAAGTTTTGAAGTTATGCTTGTCTTGCCTTCCTATGCTAGATGATTCTTGCTCCCATAAATTGTTTGCTCACAAAATCACTATGCATAGGAAATGTGTTAGACTTAAATGTGCTTGTCATGAGATTCATGATGCTCTTTTGCATGTTTCAATTACTATTCCTATACGAGCATCATTGAAATCATCATGCCTAGCTAAAAGGCACTAAAGAAAAGCGCTTGTTGGGAGATAACCCAACACTTTTACTTTCTATTTCGTGTGTTCACATGATTAAGCTACTGTATTAATCATGTTTTGTGTCTTTTATTTCAATAAAGTTCCAAGTAAAGCCTTTGGGATAGTGTGGATACTTGCTTGTTTGATTCTGTGCAAAAACAGAAATTTTGCGTCCAGTATATGAATTATCTGATTTTACTGGAGCGTCATAAAATTCTGAAATTTTGAAACAACATTTATATGAAAATTCCTTGAGTTTTCCTAGTTGTTTATAATTATTAGATCCATTTAATTATGGTGATCATTCAGATATTTACAGACAGTTCTGTTTTTGACAGATTCTGTTTTGCATGCATAGTTTGCTTGTTTCAAGTATTCCTATAGCTTACATTGAGTAATATAAATTGTGGGAATGATGTAATGCATTAGATATTATGTGATAACAATTATGAATCTTGTATTGACAGTACCTAAGTGAATGATCTATCTTTATTGCACTAACCCTTCTCACAAACTTTTGTTAAGTTTTGTGTGATTGAAGTTTTCACGTTTTGGGTGAGATACCGATATGAGGAGAATAAGGAGTGACAATAAACTAAGCTTGGGGATGCCCAAGGCACCCCCAAGGTAATATCCAAGGAATACTCAAGCGCCTAAGCTTGGGGATGCCTCGGAAGGCATCCCCTCTTTTGTCTTCAACACTATCGTCATATCTTACTCGGAGCTATATTTTTATTCATCACACAATATGTGATTTGATTGGGTCATCATTATTTTTTGTTACTTTATGTTAGGTGTTATTTGTAATCTATTTGTTCAATAAAAAGTTCCAAGAATTGCCTTAGGATGCTTGCATTGCATGTTTTGATATGTGCTGGGTAAAACAGGAACTTCTTCTGTAGTGTTTGAATTTTCATATTTTACGTGGAAAGTTTCTGAAATGTTTACAAAGTTTTTTAATATAAATTTTATAGCATGTAATAAATTTTCATAATTGTTTTAGTTACAAAAGTACACTGTTTTCATAAATTTCTACAGACTGTTCTGTTTGGACAGATTGTTGTCATAGTTTTGTTATCTACTTATCCTATAGTTTCCATAGCCTATATTGGTAAATATAAATTGTGGAAATGATAGTATAAAGTATATAATGTTTTAAAATCATTATGCAACTTGTCTTGGCAGTACATAAAGAGTTGATTTATTATTATGTGTACTAACCTATCTCACGAGTTCTTTTTGAGTTTTGTGTGGATGAAGTTTTTGAGAATAGGTGAGACCGTGGTATGAGACGATTGAACGAGATACAAAATCTCAAGCTTGGGGATGACCAAGGCACCCCAAGTAAATACTTCAAGAACTCTCGAGCATCTAAGCTTGGGGATGCTACGCATCCCACCTCTCTTCATTAACAATTATCGGTTAGCCTATGTTGAGCCTAGATTTTTATTCGTTCACATGATGCATGCTATTCTTGGAGTGCTATTTTTATTTTGCTTGTTGTTTGAATAAAGTACTCAGATCTGGAAATATTTATTGAGGGGGAGAGATTCTTCACATGGCTACTTAATTGTTTGACTACTCATTGATCTTCACTTATATCTTTTGAGCTAGGCAAACTTGCTCTAGTGCTTCACTTATATCTTTATAGAGCATGGTGGTGTTATATTTTATAAGAAATTATTGAACTCTCGTACCTCACTTATATTATTTTGAGAGTTTCTTAAAACATCATGGTAATTTATTTAGGTTATGAATTTAGTCCTAATATAATGGGAACCAAGAGGGATATAATAAAAACTTTCATATTAAGTGCATTAAAAACTATGAGAAGTTTGATTCCTTGCATATAGTTTTGAGATAATAGAGATGGTAATATGAGAGTCATGCTAGTGAGTAGTTGTGAATTGGAAGAGATACTTGTGTTAAAGCTTGTGATTCCCATAGCATGCACGTATGGTGAACCGTTATGTAACGAAGTCGGAGCATAATTTGTTTAATGATTGTCGACCTTTGTGTGAGGGTCGGGAGCGCGCGATGGTTAACTCCTACCAACCTGTCCCCTAGGAGCATGCGTCTAATTCTTTGTTTGATAACTAATAGACTTTTGCAATAAGTATGTGAGTTCTTTATGACTAATGTTGAGTCCATGGAGTATACGCACTCTCACCCTTCCATCTTTGCTAGCCTCTCTAGTACCGTGCAACTTTCGTCGGTACACCAAACCCTCCTTCCTCAAAACAGCCACCAAATATTCCTCAAAACAGCCACCATACCTACCTATTATGGCATTTCCATAGAAATTCTGAGATATATTGCCATGCAACTTCCACCATGTAGTTTTTTATGACTTGCATCATCACTTCATATTGCATATAGAGTCATATTTTGTCATAGGAATCGAGTTGTAATTTATTTTTCTTTGGAGTTATAAGTAAATAAAAGTGTGATGATTTTTTATTAATAGAGCATTTTCCCATGAGAGAAAAGGATGATGGAAGCCATGACTCCCTCACAAGTTGGGATGAGCATCCGGACTTTACAAAAAAAATAAAAGAGGCCAGCGAAGCCCAAACAAAAAATAAAAGAGGCCAAAGAAGCCCACCAAAAAAAGAGAAAAGAGAAAAAAATGAGAGAAAGAGAAGGGACAATTGCTACTACCTTTTTCCACACTTGTGCTTCAAAGTAGCACCATGATCTTCATGATAAAGAGTCTCCTGTTTTGTCACTTCCATATAACTAGTGGATATTCATTTTGCATGACCACTTAGTTTTCTTTTTGAGCTTTCATACACTTACAGCTCTAAGTGCATTTGTTGCATGCCAATCCGTAATCACTCACATTGATATCTATTGATGCGCATCTCCATAGCCCGTTGATACGCCTAGTTGATGTGAGACTATCATCTCTTTTTTTCCTTGCACCTCCTCTGTATTTTATTCCACCTATAATGTTATATCCATGGCTCACGCTCATGTATTGCGTGAGAGTTGAAAGGGTTTGAGAACACCAAAAGTGTGAAACAATTGCTTGACTTGTTCATCGGGGTTGTGCATGATTTAGATACTTTGCGTGGGGACGATGGAGCATAGCCAGACCATATGATTTTGTAGGGATAACTTTCTAAGGCCATGTTATTTCAAAAGGACACGACTACCTTGTTGGTGTGCTCGAAGTATTACTACTTTTATGTCAATATTAGACTATTGTTTTGAATCTTACGGATCTGAATATTCATGGCACAATAAAGAATATTACATGGATAAATATGTTAGGCAACATTCCACATAAAAAAACTCTATTTTTATCATTTACCTACTCGAGGAAGAGCAGGAATTAAGCTTGGGGATGTTGATATGTCTCCAACGTATCTATAATTTTTGCTTGTTTCATGCTGCTATATTATCATTCTTGGATGTTTTACAATTATTTACCACAACTTTATATTTTTTTTGGGGACTAACCTATTAACATAGAGCCCAGTGCCAGTTCCTGTTTTCTCCGTGTTTTGGGGTTTTACAGGAAAGGAATATCAGACGGAGTCCAAACAGAATAAAAATTTACGGTGATTTTTTTGGACTAGAAGAGACCCACAAAGCATCGGAGTTGGTCCGGAAGACCCACAAGGCAGTGACAAGCCTCAGGGGCGCGACCCCCCCTAGGTGTGCCCTGCAGGCTTGTGACTCCCTCATGGCCCATCTTGACTTATTTCCACCGCCATAAATTCCTATAAATACCAAAAAAAATCAACACAGAACCTAGATCGGGAGTTCCGCCACTTCAAACCTCTAGAGCCACGAAAAACCAATCGGGAGCCCGTTCCGGCACCCTGCCGGAGGGGGAAACCATCACCGGAGGCCATCTTCATCATCCCTGCGGCCTCCATGACGAGGAGGGAGTAGTTCACCCTCGGGGCTGAGGGTATGTACCAATAGCTATTTGTTTGATCTCTCTCTCTCTCCCTTGTTCTTGAGATGGCACGATCTTGATGTACTGCGAGCTTTATTAACATAGATGAATCCTATGGAGTTTTCCCCTCTCTATCTAGTTGTGATGAATTGAGTTTTCCCTTTGAAGTTTACTTATCAGATTGAGTCTTTAAGGATTTAAGAACACTTGATGTATTTCTTGCGATGGGATATCCTTGGTGACAATGGGATGTTCTATTGATCCACTTGATGTATGTTTTGGTGATCAACTTGCGGGTTCCGTGACCTTGGGAATCTATGCATAGGGGCTGGCACACGGTTTTGTCTTGACTTTCCGGTAGAAACTTTGGGGCACTCCTTGAAGTTCTTTGTGTTGGATTGAACATGATGAATCTGACATTATGTGATGCATATCGTATAATCAAGCCCATGGGTACTTGTGGTGACAACGGAGTATCTAGGTGACATTAGGGTTTTGGTTGATGTGTATCTTAAGGTGTTATTTTAGTACGAACTCTAGGGCTATTTGTGACACTTATAGGGACAACCCATAAGATTGATCAGAAAATATAACTTTGAGGTGATTTCGTACCCTACAATAATTTCTTCATTAGTTCTCCTCTATTTGTGACTTTGGAGTGAACTCTTTGTCGCACGAGAGGTATTTACATATGATTCAACTATGCCAATATTGTTGAGAGAAATTGCACTAAGGAAAGTATGAACCCTAGGCCTTGTTTTCAAGCATTGCAATACCATTTGTGCTCAATTTTACCATTCGTTACCTTGCTGTTTTTATATTTTCAGATTACAAAAACCTATATCTACCATCCATATTGCACTTCTATCACGATCTCTTCGCCGAAATAGTGCACCTATACAATTTACCATTGTATTGGGTGTGTTGGGGACACAAGAAACTCTTTGCTATTTGATTGCAGGGTTGTTTGAGAGAAACCATCTTCATCCTACACCTCCGGTGGATTGATAAACCTTAGGTCATCCACTTGAGGGAAAATTTCCATTGTCCTACAAAACTATGCGCTTGGAGGCCCAACACGAGTCTACAAAAAGAAGGTTGTGTAGTAGACATCATTAGACAACAATGAACCTACGAGCAATGAAGACGCAATGGTGTACCCAGATTCCAAGAAATGGCTAGGAGCCATGAAATCCGAGAAAGGATCCATGTATGAAAACCAAGTACGAACTTTGGTAGGCTTGTCCGATGAACGGCAGGCCGTTGAGTACAAATGGACCTTTAATAAGAAGACATGCACTGATGGTAATTGTCACCATTTATAAACCTCAAATTTCTGCGAAGATGTTTCTGATAAGTAAAAGGAGTTGACTATGATGAGACTTTCTCACCCATAGCGATGCTAAAGTCTGTTGGAATTATGTTAGCAGTTGTTGTATTTTTCAATTATGAAATCCGGCAGATGGATGTCGAAACAACGGTTCTTCGATGGTTTCCTTGAGGAAAGGTTGTATGTGATACAACTGGAAGGTTTTCTCGATCCTAAGGATGCTAAAAGGTATGCAAGCTCCCGCGATCTTTCTATGGACTGGAGCAAGCATCTCAGAGTTGGAATATACACTTTGATGAGGTAATCAAAGCTTTTGTGTTTATACGAAGTTTATAAGAAAAAATTTATTTACAAGAAAGTGAGTGGGAGCACTACTGAATTTTTGATAAGTATATGTGGATGACATATTGTTGATTGGAAATGATGTACAATTTCTAGAAAGCATAAAGGGTTGTTTGAAAGGAGTTTTTCAAAGGAACACCTGGATAAAGCTACTTAAATATTGGGCATCAAGATCTATAGAGATAGATCAAGACGCCTGATAAGACTTTCAATGAGTACATACCTTGCAAGATTTTGAAAGAGTTCAAAATGGATCAGTCAAAGAAGGAGCTCTTGCCTGATTTGTAAGGTGTGAAGTTGAGTAAGACTCAAAGCTCGACCACGGTAGAAGAAGGAGAAAGGACGAATGTTGTCCCCTATGCCTTAGCCATAGGCTCTATATAGAATGGCATGTTGTGTACCACACCTTATGTGTGCCTTGCCATGAGTCTGTCAAGGGGTATAAGAGTGGTCCAGGAGTGGATCAATGGACAGCGGTCAAAATTATCCTTAGTAACTAGAGGACTAAGGAAATGTTTCTCGATTATGGAGGTGATAAATAATTCATCGTAAAGGGTTACGTTGATGAAAGCTTTGACACCAATCCAGATGACTCTGAGTAGAAATCCGAATACGTATAGTGGAGCGGTCATTTGGAATAGCTCCAAGTGGAGCATGGTAGCGGCATCTACGATATGACATAGACATTTGCAAAGTACACACGCATCTAAATGTTGCAGACCCATTGACTAACACCTCTCTCACAAGCAAAACATTATTAAACCCCAGAACTCATTGGGTGTAAATCACAGGGTGATGTGAACTAGATTATTGACTCTAGTGCAAGTGGGAGACTATTGTAAATATGCCCTAGAGGCAATAAATAAATTGGTTATTATCATATTTCCTTGTTCGTGATAATTTTTTATTATCCATGCTAGAATTGTATCAATTGGAAACTCAAATACATGTGTGGATACGTAGACAACACTGTGTCCCTAGTATGCCTCTAATAGACTAACTCGTTGATCAAATATGGTCGAGGTTTCCTCACCATAGACATGAGTTGTCATTTGATAATGGGATCACATCATTATGTGAATGATGTGATGGACAAGACCCAAACTATGAACGTAGCATATGATCATGTCAGTTTATTGCTATTGTTTTCACATTGTCAAGTATCCGTTCCTATGACCATGAGATCATGCAACTCACTGACACCGGAGGAGTACCTTGTGTGTATCAAACGTCACAATGTAACTGGGTGACTATAAAGGTGCTCTACAAGTATCTCCGAGGGTGTTTGTTGGGTTGTCATGGATCGACACTGGGATTTGTCACTCCGTATGACGAAGAGGTATCTCTAGGCCCACTCGATGATACGGCATCACAAGACGCTTGCAAGCAATGTGACTATGGAGTTAGTCACAAGATATTGTGTTACGGAATGAGTAAAGAGACTTATCGGTAATGAGATTGAACTAGGTATGGAGATATCGACGATCGAATCTTGGGCAACTAACATACCTATGGACAAAGGGAACTGCATACGGAATTGTCTGAATCGTAAACATCGTGGTTTGACCGATAAAGATCATTGTAGAATATGTAGGAACCAATATGGGCATCCCTCTATTGATTATAGACCATAGAGTTATCTCGGTCATGTCTACATAGTTCTCGAACCCGCAGGGTGTGCACACTTAACTTTCGGTGATGATTTGGTATTGTTGAGTTATGTATGTTGGTGACCAAAGGTTGTTCGGAGTCCCGGATGAGATCCTAGATATCACGAGGAGTTCCGAAATGGTCCGGAGGTAAAGATTTATATATGGGAAGTCATATTTTGGCTACCGGGAAAGTTTCGGGTTTTTCCGGTATTGTACCTGGAAGCTTCTAGAAGGTTCCAGAAACTTCCGGAGGAGCCCGGAAGAACACCAAGGGTTCCACCACTTCCCAAGGGTTTGCATGGGATGAGGGGAGGCTCCCTGGACTTATTGGGTCAGGTGAGGGAGTCCTGGATTAAGGGGTCCTAAGATAGCCGACCTGTTTCTCATGGGTCGGAGTGTATGGGCCACAAGGTGAGCCTTGTACAATCAAGGGCCCCGTTGCCATGGTGGAAGCTTCTAAGAGCCATGGCGTGTCCTCCAAGTTGTCAACCGTAGATAGGCATGTTTTCTCCTTTGATGTACTACCGACCATATGTAAACCCTAGGTACCCTCTGTGTATATATAAATCGGAGGGTTTTTGGTTGTAGACAGGGACAACTCAACTAGGGTTTAGCTCTTTGGTCTCGAGACAGATCGACTCTATAACCAATACATCATCAATACAATCAAGAATGACGTAGGGTATTACCTCCATAGGAGGGCCCGAACCTGGGTAAACATCGTCTCCCTTGTCTCCTATTACCATCGATTCTAGTCTCACACCTCGGGACCTCCTGCCCAAGATCCGCCAGTTTTGATACCGACATTGGTGCTTTCGTTGAGAGTACGACTGTGATCACCAGAGGAATTGATTGCTCACCCTATCACAAGCAACGAGATCTGCATCCAGGGGATTCTAGCTCCCGATCAGATTCTCATAGGTGGCGACACCTTGTCGCACGCCGACCCGATCGACCACCTTGGCCAGATCAGAAATCTCTCCCCCGACCAAAGGATTAAGTTTGGAACCTTAGAGTTCGTCGCTGATTCGCAGGAAGAACTTACCTTGATGGAACCCTCAGCTCTTGAGGATAGGTCTATAAGTCTCGACGCCTCAACGCCGAAGACGTTGGGCCCCGTTTCCGACGAAGTTGTCACCCTCATGCGGTCTAGAATGCCCAATCCGGTCGATATGACCAGATCCACCATGGTTAAACAGAAACTGGATCCGCTCTCGTGCAGCTCCGAAACTATGACGCCGCATATCGACCCCACTCGCCTTAGCGACACACATCCTGCCATCACTTCATTTTTAAACGAGTTGTTCAATCGGATTGAAACCATGTGTATGTCGAATGACCAGGTTCCAGTCTATGACCGGCTCGGGCATAGAACCGATGCCAGGGAGATTCACGTCCCCATGGTCACCCATCCAGTCGCCACCGTCGAGTGTCTAGCTAGGGAATCGTCCCCCCAACAACCATAATTAAAAATGGTTTATACCCCGGTCTCCGCTCATCGAGACCTCGTGTGTAACCTAAACGCTAGAGTTCGCTCTAGAGACGGACCGGTGTCGGTCCCTCATCTGGTACATAGTTCGAGGTCCATGATTCCGAACTCAGTTTGTGGCATGGAGTCAAAAAAAATCCCACCCACCACCCAAGCCGATCATCCTAGTATCGCACTGAAGCCCAAATCTTCGAACTTACGAGATATTACACAATTACCAGGAGAGTCAGTTCATCATTTTTGGGCTAGACTCCTGCTCGCTAGAAGCATAGAAAAAGGTCTTAGTGACCAAGAGATAATGACAACGTTCAAATGCAATTGCCATGATGCGGGGATTCTTAACGCCATGGCTCGTCGACACATTCATGACTTCGCTGAGCTGTCCGACTTGGTACAGAAATATTGCGCCATGGAAAGCACCTGGCAAGCCGAATGGTTATTTTTGGAACCGACCTTTATCGAACACCCTAAATGAGATCGGAAAAAGAGGATACCTCCAAAGCGTCCAGCCAGATACAAGCCCGTCGAAAAGAGGAACAGGCCCCTTACGGGGGTCGGTACGGTCCTTGACGGGCTATTGAAAAAACCATGCCCTATATATTCCGTGTTGCTGAACACAAACCCGATTCACATCCTTAGAGCTTGTTGGGCCATCAGGCAGGTTGCAAAAGGCGGTGAGGCCATTCTTGAGGTGCTACCGCCGAATACGTGCTCTACATTGTCATCCGAATACAGCGTCGAAGTCCTGACGATCTACGAAATGTTCCCCTCGAGCAACAGGAGGAAAAGAGCTCTTAAAGAACTCAAACATCTCTATCACGTGGCAGCAACAAGTGCATGGGCACACATACCCACTACCTTCGGAGATACTGACCAACCAGCCATTCTTCCCGGTCATTCACCGGCCGCATTAGTCCCAGACCCCATCATCGATGGCTACAGGTTACACAAAGTGCTAATGGACTATGACAATGGTTTAAACTTGATCTATGAATGCACCCTGGAAAAAATACAGTTCGACCAATCTCGCATCAAGCATAGCAACACGACTTTTTGAGGAATCATTCCGGGAAACAGGCGCGTTGCTCAGGACGTGTCGTCCTGGATGTAGTGTTCGGCGCGGCTGAAAATTACCGATCCGAAGAACTACTCTTCCATATTGTGCCATTCCCCAGCGGCTACCACGCCCTATTTGGACGTGATGCCTTTACAAAATTCCAGGTTGTACCCCATTACGGGTATATGAAACTGAAAATGCCAGGACCAACCGGAGTAATCCCAATTGCCAGTAATTTGGATATAGCCCTTCGGGCCAAAAACAAAACAGCAGCGCTCTCCCTTGAGGCGTTAGCCAAAACCTTCGCTGGAGAAGAGCCAACCGCACTACGGCCAACGGTTGACAAAGACGACGTGATCCTTAGCAAAAGGCCGAAGTCGACGTCCTTCAAACCCGCAGAGGAAATCGTTAAATTTCAAGTGCACCCAACAGACCCCAACAAAACAGCGTCCATCGGAGCCCAACTCGACCCCATAGTGGACGAAGCACTATGGACATTTTTATAGGAAAACTAGGATATCTTCACGTGGCATCCTTCTGATATGCCTGGAATCCCGCGGCGGTTGACAGAACATAGTCTGAACATCATTTCAGGCTTCAAGCCCGTTAAGCAGACTCTCCACCACTTTTTCGAACCCAAACACCAAGCTATGGGTGAAGAACTAGCTAAACTATGAGAGGCCGGATTGATTCGGGATATTAAGCACCCCGAATGGTTGGCAAATCTGGTGATGGTACCAAAGAAGGATAAATCTTGGTGGTTGTGCGTCAACTTCAAAGACCTTAACAAGGCTTGCCCTAAGGATCCTTTCCCCTTACCACGCATAGACCAGATCATTGACGCCATAGCCGGACATGACTCGTTGTGTTTCCTCGACGCCTATTCCAGATACCATCAAATCAAAATGAAGGAATCCGACCAAGCGGCTACCGCATTCATCACCCCCTACGGGGCATTCTGCTTTAACACGATACCTTTTGGGCTAAAAAATGCTAGGGCCACATACTAGCGCATGATCCAGACTTGTCTCGCGAAACAAGTCAGAAAGACAATAGAGGCATACGTGGACGACGTGGTAATCAAAACCAAACACGTCAGATAGTTGATCGATGACCAACGGCAAACCTTTGCCAGCCTACGCGAGTATGACATACGACTCAATTCAGAAAAATGTCTATTCGGAGTTCCCACCGGTAAACTGCTCGGATTCATCATCTCCCATAGAGGAATAGAAGCGAATCCGGCTAAGATCCACACTCTATCAGAACTTGCAATTCCCACAGAGCTAAAGCATGTCTAGAGGTTGGTTGGTTGCGTAGTGGCGTTAAGCTGCTTTATCTACCGCCTCAGAGAAAAGGCTTTAGCGCTCTATAAGCTGCTCAAATGGACAAACAATTTTGAATGGACCAACGAAGCAGCGGCCGCGTTAGAGGAAATTGAAACACTGCTGGAAAGCAATTCCATACTCACAGCACCTGGCGCTGGTGAGCCCATGTTATTATACATATCGGCTACTAACCAAGTCGTTAGCGCAGCGCTCGTCGTCGAACGAGAGGAGGAGGGACACAAATTTCAGACTCAGAAGCCGGTATATTACATGTCAGCAGTACTAACGCAATGCAAGTCCAGATACCCGCACTACCAGAAGATAGCCTACACAGTATTTATGGCATCGCGGAAACTCAGACACTACTTCCAAGAGTGTGTGATAACGGTGGCATCTGAAGTACCCCTGAATGATATAATCAACAACAGGGACGCCACCGGCCGCATAGCCAAGTGGGCTATTGAGCTACTTCCTTTTGAACTAACCTACAAGCCACGTCATGCCATAAAATCTCAGGTACTAATAGATTTTCTAGCTGAATGGACAGAGGCCGAGCTCCCCAAGGAATATAGTACATACTCCCATTGGACGATGTATTTTGATGGATCTAAAACCTTGGCCAGACTAGGGCTAGAATTATCCTCACATCCCCCACAGGCAACAACATGCGATACGTGTTGAAGATCGTGTATGTCGGCTCAAACAATGCAGCCGAATACGAAGCGCTCTTGCATGGTCTTCGGATGGAAGTATCAACGGGCATACAACGTCTAGAGGTATGAGGAGACTCCAACTTGGCCATATCCCGAATAAATGGCGAATTTGACGCCAAAAACTCAAAGATGGCGGCATACAGAAATGTTGCCCTAAAAATATCCACACGGTTCGAAGGGTTGGAATTTCACCAAGTCGCTCGCGACAACAACCAAGCCATTGACATTCTCGCCCGGATGGGGGCTACGCGCGACCATGTCCCAAAAAACACATTCCTGGAAAGGCTCTTTAAGCCATCTGTGGTTTGGCAGGACGATCATAATGGTGCCGGTCTAAATACGATGGAAGAGGTTGTTCCCCCTATAAATGAACTAGACGACCAGATCATCAACAGCTCCATAATGGATGAAACGCCTTCAGCTCATGAGGTCATGGCAATAATCGTGCCATGCACCGAGCCCTTCCTCGCCCACCTTCTTCGCAAGGAACTCCCTGACGATCAGACAGAGGCGCGGCGAATAGATCCGCGATCCAAAGCCTACAAAGTGCACAAGGGAGAGTTATACAAGAAAAGCACAACCGGTATATTACAGTGGTACATATCCGAGGAAGAAGGACGGGAGCTCCTAGCCGAAGTCCACGTAGGCACGGGCGACCAGCATGCTGTGGCAAGAGCCTTGTCATCAAGGCCTTCCGAGCTAGATTCTTTTGGCCCACTACTCGGGCGGACGGCCAGACACTTGTCAAATATTGCGTAGGGTGCCAACTTTCTGCAAATCAAAGTCATATGCCCCCAACAGCTCTAACGACTATCCCGATTACCTGGCCTTCCACGGTCGGGGGGCTAAATATGGTCAGACCCCATAAAGGGGGGACCAAGAGGAATAAATACCTATTGATCATGGTTGACAAGTTCACCAAATGGATAGAGGCAAAACCTGTCAAATCAGCCAAGTCCGGACAAGTAATTGACTTTATCTTCGGTGTAGTACATCGTTACGGTGTCCCGCACAATATAATAACGTACAATGGATCCAACTTTACAGCCCAAAAGGTCAAAGACTGGTGCGCATAAATGGGCATAAAGCTCGATTACGCATCAATATATCATCCGGAGACCAACGGACAAGTTGAACGAGCAAACAGTCTCATCATGAGAGGCATTAAGCCACATTTGGTCCGATCTATTCAGGAGTCCGACTGTCATTGGGTGGAGGAGCTCGAATCCGTTCTATGGGGCTTGCGCACCACCCCGAACAGATCAACAAGATACACACTATTCTTTATGATCTATGGGGTAGAAGCAGTCCTCCCCTGTGACATTATTCACGACGCACCAAGGGTGCGTATGTACGAGGAAAAGGAGGTCGAGTTAGATCGGCAGGACGACCTAGACGCCTTAGAAGGAGAGCGTGACATAGCTCGGGCTCGCTCTACTTTTTACCAACATCAGGCTCCACGTTACGAGAGTAGGGAGGTCAGGGCAAAAATGTACAATGTGGGCGAACTCGTCTTACGGCTCCCAGAGAAGCAGAAGCATAAACTTCACCCCAAATGGGAGGTCCCCTTCATAATCGACGAAGTACTTGTAGGAGGAGCTTACCGTCTTAGGAGCCCGTTAGACAACCACCTGGAACCAAACCCATGGAACGCAACTCATCTTCGACGCTTCTACGGATAAGACCGGTGTCGTCACACTCTTTACCCTTTTGTGTTTTCCTTTTTCTTTCCCCTCCCACTTTGTTGTTTGGTAGGATTGAAATTTTCCTTTTCTCCTTATGTTCGGCTAATCCGATCTTGTACTAAGATTTTCGGCTTACACCTTTAAGTGTCAAGTCCGAACACAACACCTGGGGGCTTCTTTTCAAAGCCAATGCTTTTGTATTATAAGCATTCCTTCACACTTCTTGTGTACACATGTTTCCTTTATCGTGTTTAGGCCATCATATGCATCAATTCGAGCTAAGACTTTGCCAAGCTGGGTTGCCTCGGTCCTATGATTACCCTCTATGTTCTCGATTGTTCGGCTAGAGGGTAAAGGGAGCACCTTTGCGATTGTTACGACCGGGTCATCCGGACACATACCTCAGACGGGTTAAGTCGAAAGCTAGCTATCTTACGTAGACAATTAGTCGGCTATGATGTAAGAAATTTATATTACTATGGTTTTTATCACCATTATTTGGGCTCCTCCTCTCTCAATAGCCCTTAGCTGCATACTGGCAGTATGCGGCCTTCTACCTACGATCCTCGTAGAACCCTGGGGAAAGGTATTGATAGAGGTACTATTTTTTGGAAGATGTTTCTTACACTAAGCAGTAATATAACATATCTCCGTGTGTGCTTTATGTATGTTCGCACCAAATGGACGGATTGCCTGGTTCCCTGAACATAATCCACTCTTCTAGGGTGATAAATTAAGAGGAACACTCCTGAGCACTTAGCATAGGAGGCAGAAGCCGATGGCCGGTTAAGACAAGTTTATAACACAGATGGAGCAACTACTCGATTATTAGTACATAGTTACATATAATCATACATTCGGCTACTGATCGAGATTGTCGATTATAGTGTCCAGGGAACAATCTTCTTACGGCAGACGGGCGGCTGGCATAACTTGGTCGTACACCAGGTGGAGCAGCACTTCTTGTCCGTCTGACCCTACTTGCCCAACCCGAGCCATATGCTCGGCGTTAAGACCGGTGTAGCGGGTCTTGATCATCGCCCACACCTCCCATGCTCGCTCCCGGCAAGCCGATGTCCTCCACAACTCGAATCTACTTCAGGCTCCCTTGAATCAATCGACTAGTTTGGTCATTCCCTATGGAGGTTGCTCAGCAGGCCACAGTGCCTTTACCATGCTTTCAATAGCCTTCTGAGCACACTCATGAAGAGCGGAAAGCTCCTTCAGGAGTTTCCCCCGGTTTGATCCGATCTCTTCTTCAAGTCGCCCAGATAGGAGACCTATACATGAGGCAAAGGCATACTTATTATCCTTCACCTATAAGAAATACTTGCCAATGTTAGAATCACACTTACAGAACATGTCCCTCTGTAGTTTCTGGTTCTCTTCTTGGGCCTGGGTCAATTGAGTTTTCAAACTCTCAATTTCTTTGGCTTTTGTTTATTCTCCGCCTGGAGATAGTTCAAAACACAACAGTCGGCCTCGTGCTGGGACTCGGTATATCACTGAGATTCCCTGGCTGCATCCTAATCTTTTTGCATGTGCCCTATTGATCCAACTGCTAAAGAGTATCCTAGCATCAGCATAGGTAATATAGTAAGATTAGCAACACTGATATACTCACCATGTGACTCCCGAGTAAAGCTCTCTACATGCTCTAGTTCGGCCTTCACAAATTCCACCTCTGCTCGGCTGTCTTCTAGCTCCTTGGCCAGTTGCTCGCTCTGCTGCTTTGAGGCCTGCATTAGCAATACAACAACACAAGAACCCTTAATTCGGTCGTTCCGACCAACTTAAGGCTCGGAGGCTACTAGGTTTACAAGAGTGTACAAACTCTATAAAACCGATTATTTACCTCCGGGTTGGACGATATTAACTTCATAGCTTCGCCCAACCTAGCTCGGGTAACACCGATGAGCGCGCCCGCCATACGTAGAGCGTCGAACTCTTGTTCGAAGAATGCTGGGTGACGCAGGGCCTCTTGATGCCGTTGACGATTCATGGCGCTTCCTACTTCGGATTGGGTAACGGACATAGCATCACCAGAATTGGCAGGGGTCGGATTGGCCATGGGAACCTCTATAGCAGGTTCAGCATGAGTTGAAGCTCTAGAATTTTGAGCCTCCCCAGACACCCTAGCAACCTCCTTGGCAGGGGAAGGCTAAGTTTCTCGCCTGTAAATTTTGATATAAAATCTACTCTAAGGATCTATCCGTCGCAATAATAAATAAAACAACCGGAGAAAATACCTTTGGGTTGAGCGAGTAGACGGACCCATCCTCATAGCCTGCTCATTTATCGGATCTCTGTTGCTTTCCGATCCGGGCGTTGCTGCTGTTGCCGGTGTATGATGCGCGAATAAATGATGCTTGGGAGGAGGAGCTGGCGCGCTTGGGGCGTTGGAGGATGCTTGCCTTTTGCGGGACGAGCTTTTCTTCTTCTTGTTCGTTGCAGGAGAAGGAAACAATCCAGGATAATCGGCTATGATCATAACCATGGAGCGGTCGAGGCTCTCCTGGTAAAAGACCCCGTCTTTGAACTTAATTGAAAGATCCGGGTCCTCATGATAGCCCGAATCATCATCATGGGAATAGTCTTCGGGCTGAGGAGCCAGACAGTTAACTGTCTCGAAGAAGCTTCTCTAGTCCTGATCACATGAAGTTAAGGACTTTGGTCAAAGAAGGGACAAAATGGAAGCCCGAACTGTGATCAGAAAGGTGATAGGCTTACCATTCGATGGGGTTGTGGCTTGAATATCCCTCCTTGGTTGACCGTCGCATAAAGTCTTCTTGCTCCCCTTTGTATAGGTCAGCAAGTGCGGTGGCCAACGCCGCCTAATTGGGGGGGCCCAGTCTTCGGGAGTGAGTGGTGTTGCTGGTCCCGTTGTAATGCCACAAGGGTGCATCCTCTGTTCAAGAGGTTATACACACCGGGTGATGGCGGCGGCCATGACGTCGATCATGGACATGTTGTGGAAGTATCCTCACCTGGGCCGACAAGCGTTGCACTTCAACGATGTCCTCTTGGGACGAACTCTTCGGCCGCTAGTTGTACCTTTTTTTAAAGGAGGCGTCGGATTACTTGGGCAGACCCCTCCGAGCTGGATCGAATAGGGGGACGTCTTCAATATAAAACCATTCCGAAGACCATTCTTCGGACTCCTTCAGTGTTCCCACGGGATACCCCGTCCCCGCTATGCGGCATACTTCGGCTCCGCCGACCTCCAAGATTGTCTTGTCTCGAGTTCGAGGGACAAGGCATAACTATTTCCTCCACAGTTCGAAATGTGCCTCGCATCCCAAGAACATCTCGCAGAGGGTGACGAAGCCCGAGATATGCAGGATAGACCCTAGGTGAGGTGGTGGAGCTGGATCCCATAAAATTCTAGCAGCCCTCTCAAGAACGGGTGAATGGGAAATCTGAGACCCCACAGAAGAAAGGACACAAAGCATACACGTTCCCCCTTTGTGGATTAGGGAAATTCTCCACAAAAACTTCGTTGTTGTAAGAGGATAAACATGCGCGGGTCACCACCAGATGTAAAGAAGGGAGGTACCCCTAGGTCTCCAGATTGCGCAGTCGCAGGAGCGACACGAAGTAGCTGGTCCAGTCCCTAGGGCGGGAGCCGTAGGGGCGCGAGGAAGAGCTGGGGGAGCTTGCCATGTTTGTCATGGTGATCTTCCACTAGGAGTTTTTTATGATGGGGAGGAAGGAGAGTATGTGTCTCATACCATGATTTTTGTTTGTTTAAATGAGTGGTGCCTCTATTGTGGGAGGGTAGTCTTGTAAAAAGAAGTCACTTAACCGCTCGTCTCCCCATGACGTGCAAAACTTGAGGGACGTTGGCGGTTATTATAATGGATCTGGCGAGCTCGTGACGCTTGGGATCTCATCGATGACTGGTCGGTTACCGAATAAGAGGGAGTAGGGGATTCACTTTGCAAGCCAAAGATTGTAACATGCAAAGATTATCTGGATATACATCGGCGTTGAATGCTAGTACGGGGGCTACTAAGGGAGTCCTGGATTAAGGGGTCCTCGAATAGCCGACATGTTTTTCATGGGTCAGACTATATGGGCCGCAAGGTGAGCCTTATACAATCAAGGGCCCCGTCACCAAGGTGGAAGCTTCGAACAGCCGTGGCGTGTCCTCCAAGTTGTCAACCCTAGATAGGCATGTTTTCTCCTTCGATGTACTACCGAATATATGTAGACCCTAGGTACCCTCGGCGTCTATATAAGCCGGAGGGTTTTAGGTTGTAGATAGGGACAACTCATCTAGGGTTTAGCTCTTTGATCTCGAGGTAGATCGACTTTGTAACCTATACACTATCAATACAATCAAGTAGAACGTAGGGTATTACCTCGATAGGATGGCTCGAACCTGGGTAAACATCATCTCCCTTGTCTCCTGTTACCATCGATTCTAGTCTCATAGCTCTAGACCTCCTACTCGAGATCTGCCGGTTTTGACACCAACACCAGGAGCACAAGTCCCTCAAGGCCCATGTGGCTTGGGAGAGGAGGAAAGTCCACCTGTTTTTGGAAAGGGAGGGAATTGGACTAGGAATCCAACTCCTCCCGCTTGGCTGCATCCTAGGGCTTGGAGTGGCCGATCTCCATGCCCCTCCACCTATATATAGAGGGCAGGGGGGGCGCCCCAAGAGGACACACAAATCCCTTGGTGCCTCTCTCTCTCTTCCTAGATCGTTTTCTCCTCCGTTCACGATTTCGGTAGCACTAGGCATAGCCCTGCCAGGATAGCACCACCACCGCCGCCACCATGCCGTAGTGTTGCCGTAGAACTCATCTACTACTCCGACCTCGCTCGATGGATAGAGGAGGGGGATACGTCATCGAACTATACGTGTGCTGAACACGTAGGTGTCGTCCGTTCAGTGCTAGATCGGGACGGATCATGATTGGATCGTGGGACAGATTGCGATTTGGATCGCGAAGACGTTCGACTACATCAACCACATTTCTTAACGCTTCCCGCTTAGCGATCTAGAATGGTATGTAGATCCACTCTCCCTATTATAGATGTTGATCTCCATAGATAGATCTTGGGTGTACGTAGGAAATTTTTGTTTCCCTTGCAACGTTCCCTAACACTATCATACATCCACGTTTATGTAGACTTCAATCCATGGAGGGCAACGATCGCGAGAGTCCATGGAGGGCTCCACCCATGAAGTGTTCCACGAAGAAGCAACCTTGACTATACCATGATGGCCTACGTCCACAGAGGACTAGCCTAACTCGGGGTAGATCTTCACGAAGTAGGCGATCTACTTGCCCTTACAAACTTCTTGGTTCAACTCCACAACACGAAGTAGGTGGCTCCCAAGCAGCACCTAACCAATCTAGGAGGCACCACCCTCCAAAAGGTAATAGATGTGATAGTAACGATGAACTCGTTGCTCTTGTGTTTCAAATGATAGTCTCCTCAACAATCAATCACTCTCTCACATATTTGGCTTGGGTAGAAGAGATTGATTTGGTGGAAAGCAACTTGGGGAGGCTAGAAATCAAGATCCAGATGGTTGGAGTGGATGATCTTGACCTCAACACAAGGATAGGTGGTTCTCTCTTATAAATTTCGATATGGGAAGTGTGGGTCTCTTCTGAGTGCTTCTTTTTCTAGTAGGATGTGGTGGAGGGGTGTATATAGGCATATCCAAAAATCCAATCGTTACAATAATATTGCCCAACTCGATGAAACCGAAGTGAAAACTTGGTTGCACCGACTAGTGCAAAATGTGGCAACTTTGGCATTTTCGATGAGACTGATATAGAATTCTCGGTAGTACCGATATGAGTAGCCAAGGGCAGTTACACAACTCGATGAGACCGATTCACAATTCTCGGAAATTCCGATTCTTTTGAATGAGGCAATAGGAAGTTGGTCACTGAAACTCGGTTGCACCGATGTGAAACTTGGTAGTACCGAGAATTATGTTTGGCTAGGGTTTTGACTTGGTGTAGCCGAAGTCATATTGTTGGTGGCATCGATTTTGAGTGGTAGGTTTTAAGACAACATATTTGTTGGAGAGCTTGTGAGTGTTTTTGGTCGCTCACACTTGATCATTTTGAGCATTTCATTCACCATTATTACCTCACCCCCTTTTGGAAGTATTGGCTTTCCTATGGACTCAAAGTGATTTCTCACAGAGTAAAATGTAGAGTCTTCATGCTTGTAGCTTGGTGAAAGCAGAACTTATCCCTAGGTGGTTTTGTTAATTAATAACAACATATATTTCATTGGACTAATGTTTCCACTAAGTATATTTCAGGTAAAGTTCAATATTATGATTGGAAAAGGATTGTGAGGAGACCGCAAGATGCAAACATAGGATTTGCCAAGCTACAAGCATGAAGACTCTACATTTTAATTTGTGAGAAATCACTTTTAGTCCATAGGAAAGCCAATACTATCAAAGGGGGGTGAGGTATTAATGGTGAATGAAATGCTCAAAGTGATCAAGTGTTAGTCACCAAAAACACCCACAAGCTCTCCCACAAAGATTCTGTTCTATAACCTACCACTCAATATTGGTGCCACCAACATTTCCATATTGGCTACACTAAGTCAAAACCCTAGACAGAAACCCTAGCCAAAATCCACTTCTCGGTACTACCAACATTCACTTCGGTGCAACCGAATTTCAGTGACCAACTTTCTGTTGCTTGTTTTACAAAAATCAGAATTTCTGAGTTTTGTGAACCATTCTCATCGAGTTTTGTAACTGCCCTAGGTCACCCATATCGGTACCACCAAGAATTATATGTTAGTCTCACCAAAAAGCCAAAGTTGCCACATTTTGCACTAGTCAGTGCAACCGAGTTTTCACTTCGGTTTCACCGAGTTGGGCAATAATGTTGTAATGGTTGGATTTTTGGAGGTGTCTATATATACCCCTCCGCCACATCCTACTCGCAAGGAAATCACTCAGAACAGACCCACACTTCCCATATCCAATTTTCTGAGAGAGAGAGCCACGAACCCTTGTGTAGAGGTCAAGATCATGCACTCCAACC
This sequence comes from Hordeum marinum, assembly GCA_022496015.1. Classification (NCBI taxonomy): domain Eukaryota; kingdom Viridiplantae; phylum Streptophyta; class Magnoliopsida; order Poales; family Poaceae; genus Hordeum; species Hordeum marinum. The sequence goes on from CM039678.1 coordinate 118,578,646, forward strand.
ATACGGATCTTGATTTCTAGCCTCCTCAAGTTGCTTTCCATCCAATCAATCTTCTCTACCCAAGCCAAATCTGTGAGAGAGTGATTGATTGTTGAGGAGACTATCATATGAAACACAAGAGCAAGGAGTTCATCGTACTTCTAGAGGGTGGTGTCTCCTAGATTGGTTAGGTGTCGCTCGGGAGACTCCTACTTCGTGTTGTGGATTTGAACCAAGAAGTTTGTACGGGCAAGGAGATCACCTACTTCATGAAGATCTACCCCGAGTTAGGCTAGTCCTCCATTGACGTAGGCCATCATGGTATAGACAAGGTTGCTTATTCGTGGAACCCTTTGTGGGTAGAGCCCTCCATGGATTCTCGTGATCGTTATCCTTCGTGGGTTGAAGCCTCCATAAACGTGGATGTACGATAGTGCCACCTATCGGAACCACGGGAAAAATCTTCGTGTCTACAATTGCATTTGATCTTCTAAACCTTATCCTCTTACATATGCTTGTCTTTACTTTTCGCTGCAATACTCGTAGACATGCATGTGTATGGTGTACTTGATATGCTATAATTGCTAAAATCTGTCAACCAATTAACTTGGGAAAAGGTTAGGTTATTATTTGGTCAAGTAGTCTAATCACCCCCCCCCCTCTAGACCTACTTTCGATCCCTACACTTGTCCAATCCTATTCCTTGCATCTTGGGGTCACCTCACAATCCTTTGCCAATCACACATTGAACTTTTTCCTAAAGTATAGTTAGTGGAAACATTAGTCCAATGGAATATATGTTGTTATTAATTACAAAAACCACCTAGGGAGAAGTTATGCTTTCAATCTCCCCATTTTTGGTTATTGATGACAACATATAGATCAAAATTCGATAAAGATATAATCAATGAATAGCATCATCTCTTTGAGAGGTATGTAATAAGCAAGAGCTCCCCCTAAATTTGTGCCTTATTTTAAAATTGTGTTTGAATGCAAATGCACAATCAATTAGGATCATGGGTCACTCTTCCATGTCACATACAACTTGGTGGTGTGCAAAAATTATTATGAGTGAATTACATAAGCACACCACACCAAACATTAAGTGAATGATCATCATATGGACATCTCAAAGATGGGAAATGGTAGCATCACACAAGAGTATATGATCAAACACCGACAAGAGTTTGCAACACCAAATTATAAACGAAATGTTTTTGAAAAGCAGAGATATCAAAATGCAACACTCTCTCTTGAAGCCCTATGATCTATAACCTCTCCCCCTTTGGCAACAAGTTACCAAAAAGTTCAAAGTTATAGAGATAATCGTCGCTCTCGGCATGATATCCTCCATGAGACGATGAAGCTGCTCTGGTGGTTGTCGATGGAGTCAAGAGAAGAGCATCCGCGAGGGCTTCATCTGAAGTCCTCTGAGGTGGTGGAGTAGACACTAGAGCCGATGGAGCTACCGCAGGTGTTGAAGAAGAAGGCCTTAACCCTGGAGCAGACACTATAGGAGTTCTGGCTTGAGTCTTGAATTGAGTGATGGTCCTGAGAGGTGGACTTTCATCATCAACATCAGAATATGAAGAGTGGGGAATGAGAACTGCATCCACTTCCCTCTTAAGTTCATCCATAGTTTTAGTCAGCCCATCCACTTTGTTATTCGGCGTGGAAAACTTGTTATCCATGATCCTCACAAGACTCCCCTGATCACGCGGGGTGATCTTTATGTCCTTCTGCATGCCCTGAAATGTGCTAAGCAGAAGATCCATTTGCTCACTCCTTGTCCTAGGCACCTGAGCACTAGTGACTCTCGTTGCCTCATCCTCTGACTGTGTAGTAGATGAAGTGGGACGATTGGGATCCATCACCACGACATTATCCTCAAAATATGGCTGGATTGGCAAATGTGGCCGATCAAGTGCATATACATTCTTCTCTGACTTAGAGTTGATGAGCATCTGAATGTACGGTGCATATCCAAAAGATCTCTTCTGGTCTACAGCTATCATCTTCACTGTCTCAACTATCAGATTCATCGCCCTAAACCTGGTGTGAGTGTGAATGTGGTACAACATGTTGATGGAGTAGCCTCGGATCATCTTGTCATCTTCTGACTTGGGCATCAAGGTGTACCTCAAGATAGTGTTGGTCGTAGGCAATCCTGCTTGCAGATAATAAACTGAACCAAACTTATGTGAATGCACATAATCAACAGGGATCTCCTTGTACATCTTTCCCATGGAGTTGTGACTCATCTTGGCCTCAGTGTACACATCCAAGTCACCTTCTTGTACCTGTGGAGCTTCTAAGATGGTAGCCCACTCTTCAATAGTGGATTGTACCTAACACCTTCAGTCATCCATATGATCCTACCATCTGGATAGAAGTGAGCAATAGGGTAGAACTACATGATCATCTCATCGTTTTAGGCAGTAAACTCTCTTTCAACAAAGTTTGCAATGTTAATGCACTTGAAGTTGTCTTGCACACTTGGAAAATAATCTTCATTTTACTTGATCTAAGCCCAATCAACATACCTTGTGTCACTGACTGCTGGGCTCTTGTCCAATAGGACAGACTCATAAAAGTCCTGTTGTTCCTTGGTGTGAAATCTGGCATCCACAACAGTCCTTCTCCTGGAGGCATAGGGGTCATTTGCTCTCCACAACCTTAGCTATAGGGTGTGCATCATCATGAGCTGGTAGATGGGGCCTAAATTTCCTCAACACTATCAAATTGTCCTCAGCATCTTTGGAAGTTGAAGTTTTGTTCTTGGCAGCAAGAGGCATGTCCCTAGGCATGGAGCTCTTTCCTGGCTCAACAAAAATAGAAGTGTTGGCCTTGGCACTCTCAGGTGCCCTCATAGCATCTGCACTGGCATAGATCTTATTGACTGGCCTCTTAGAAGAAGGAGCCCCTATAGATGTGCTCTTGTCAGCCTTCTCTTTCTGCCTCTTGGCTGTCTCTTCCTCTAGCACAAAATCAGAATCCTCTTCATCAGAATTCAGCTTATTCCTTACCCTGGTGGTAGCCTTGGGCAAATCAGGAGAACTGGGTTTGTCATCATAAGAAGATGAACTAGCATCAGGGCTAGTGTCTGAACTCATGTCCACATCTCTCTCTCTCTCTGTCTCTTTGAAGTTGTTCTGGCTGTCATCAGATCCTGACATGTTCATCCTGCGAATGGAGCATAGTAGAGCAGAGAGGTTGAGCATCACAAAACCATTGTTCAAAAAAATCGTCCGATTCAGCGATTTATCGTCCGATTTATCGCTACTCGTGGTGTGACCGATAAGATTATGCCTTATTTTCACCGTGTATCTTCTAGGCCGATTTATTGATCTGACAAGCGATTTATCGGGAATCTACCGATAACCAGGCCTATTCCTAGCATTGCGTTTGCAAAGATTATGTTTATTTGTGTTGTTGTGGACCTTGTTATGCAATATGTACAATAGCCCTATTTTGTTTGTAATTATACAAGGAACCAAAGGCTAGGAATCAAGGTAAAACTTCTGACCAGTATATTTTTGGTGTTGAATATAACATATTTCAGTGTTGATAACCTGGGATCTGCAAAAATGGCCGATTAATAGTCGACCAATAAAATCGATTTATCGTCCGATTTCTAATTAATCTCTAATCCCTAGCTGACCGAGACACTAACGATAAGCGATATCCTCAACATTATACAAAACACAGATGTTTTTTCAAAATTTGAACTTAGAATCTTAGTTTTGAACTTCTTCAAATGGAATGTCGGTTGCACCAAGTTAAATTTTCTGGAGCCACCGAGACTAACAACTTTCCATAACAGAGACTTGGCAGCCTTTCGGTTTCACCGAAAAGAACTCCTCGGTCTGACCGAAGCTATTCTCGGTAACCCTAAAAACGACATCGGTAGAACAGATTTTTACAACTTGGTGTCACCGAGATGCGATTTATGGAAGGTCAGGCCTAAGAATTCCTTGTTCTCTAATCTAATGGAGTTTTTTGTGGATTAGATTGATTTCAAATTGTGCCTTGTAGATGGATGACATGGCTTGAGATTGTGTTGGTATTTCCCCAAAGAGGAAGGGATGATGCATCACAACGACAGTAAGTATTTCCCTCAGTTACGAAACCAAGGTATCAATCCGTAGAGGAAGATCAAGCACCCACGTAAACAACACCTGCACACAAATAACAAATACTTGCAACCGAACGCGAAAGAGAGGTTGTCAAGCTCTCTACGGTAATTAGATAGATTAGGTAATAATAGTTTTGGAAAATAGATCTCGCAAGGAAGCAAACTAAAATAAGTAAACAAAAAGCACAACAAGGTATTTTTGTTTTTTTGGATTCATAGATCTGAAAACAAAAGATTCAAATAGTAGATCGGAAAGCAATATGTTGGAAAAGTAAACCCGGGGGCCGTAGGTTTCACTAGTGGCTTCTCTCATGACTATAGCGCATGGTGGGTGAACAAATTACTATTGGGAAATTGATAGAAGATCAAATAATCATGACGATATTCAGGCAATGATCATTATATAGGCATCATGTCCAACATAAGTAGACCGAAACGATTCTGCATCTACTTCTATTACTCCACACATCGGCCGCTATCTAGCATGCATCTAGTGTATTAAGTTCATGGGAAAACGGAGTAATGCAATAAGAACAGTGACATGATGTAGACAGGATCTATTCATGTAGGAATAGACCCCATATTTTTATCCTTAATGGCAACGATGCATGTGTGTCTTGCTGCCCCTTCTATCACTGGGAAAGAACACCGCAAGAGCGAACCCATCACAAAGCACCTCTTCCCATGGCAAGAAAAATCGATCTAGTTGGCCTAACTAAACCAAAGATCCGAAGAAGAAATACGAGGCTATAAGTAATCATGCAAATAAGAGATCAAAGAAGATTCAAATCATATTCATGGATAGAAATTGATCATGAACTCAAAATTCATCGGATCCTAACAAACACACCGCAAAACTCATTACATCAAATAGATCTCCAAGAGACCATTGTATTGAGAATCATAGAGAGAGAATAATCCATATAGCTACTGCCTACGGACCCGTAGGTCTATGGTGGACTACTAATGCATCATCGGAGAGGCACCTATGATGAAGATGAACCCCTCCGTGATGGTGTTAGATTGGATCTTGAGGTTCTAGAACTTGCGGCGGCTGGAATTTTGTTTCGTCGACTCCTTTGGGGTTTTCCAAATATTTGGGAATTTATAGTGCGAATAGTCGGTTGAGGGGGGACCTGAGGTGGGTACCCTCCACTAGGCCGCACCAGGGGCCTCTGGCGTGCCCTCATGGAGGGTGGCCACCCTGGGCCCCCTCTCATGTTGCTCTTTGGCCCATCCTAGCTCTTTTGGTCCATAAAAAATCTCCAAAAATTCTCGTAGCATTTGGGCTCCGTATGGTACTGATTTTCTATGAAGTAAAAAACAAGCAAAAACAGCAACTGGCACTTTGGCACTATGTCAATAGGTTAGTCCCCGAAAATGATATAAAGTTGCTATAAAATGATTGTAAAACATCCAATATTGATAATATAACAACATGGAACAAGCAAAAATTATAGATACGTTGGAGACGTATCGGCATCCCCAAGCTTAATTCCTACTCGTCCTCGAGTAGGTAAATGATAAAAACATAATTTTTGACGTGGAATGCTGCCTAACATGTTCATCATATATTCTTTTCTTTGTAGCATGGACATTTGGACTTTTAAATGGTTCGAGGCAATAGTCTAGTTTTGACATGAAAACTTTAATACTCAAGCATATCAACAGGCAACCATGTCTTTCAAAATATCAACGCTAAAGCAAGTTATCCCTAGCCCATCATGTTCAATCATTGATCCATTCACAATACACAATCAAATATTAGCTACACCTAATGCTCAAGTACAATCATAGTGCCTCCTAGTTGGTGCTTTATAAGAGAAGATGGAGACTCAAATTGAAAAATAAAAATTGAATAAAGTAAATAGATAGGCCCTTCACAAAGGGGAGTAGGGATTTGTAGAGGTGCCAGAGCTCAGTGTTTAAATTGATAAAGAAAAAATAATTTGAGTGGCATGCCTTTCCTATCAATGAAAACGACCGAGAGATTTCAATATCTTTCCACGCTAGATACATCATAGGCGGTTCTCAAACAAAAATAAAGTTCATTCCTTTTTCCACCATACTTTCACTTTCCATGGCTAGCCAAATCCACAGTTGCCTTCCATACTAGCACTTTCCAAGAAATTTATTATTTGATAATGTAAAGTATTTTTTTTTGTTTTCATTTTGGGACTAGGCATCCCTATTACCGCCGCACTCTCGTGCAATGACAAGTGAATAAACACTCATCTTGAGAATAACACATCTAGCATGGAAAAATATCGGTCACCCCCTACCATATCATGAGCGGTACGAGCACACAAAAAGGAAAATTTATTTTGAAATTTCAAGGTGGCACATACAAATTTGCTTGGAACGACATGGAAATACCGTATATAGCTAGGTATGGTGGACTCAAATGGCAAAACTGGTTTTAAGGATTTTGGATGCACAAGTAGTATTTCTACTTAGTACAAGTGAAGGCTAGCAAAACATTGAGAAGCATCCAACCAAGAAACAAAAAATCACATAAGCGAGCATTAAGCATAAGTAACACCGAATAATGCACCATAAGTAGGAGTAATTTCGTAGCACAACTATTGATTTTCATGCTTGCATAGGGAATCACAAACCTTAGCACCAATATTCTTATTACTAAGCATAATTACTCACCAACATAACTCTCATATCACTATTGTCATATCTCAAAACTATTACAAGGAATCAAGTTTAATTTGTCCAATGATCTTCATGAAGTTTTTATTATATCCCTCTTGAATATCTATGACTTTGGGACTAGTTTCATATATTGCAATTGCTTTTGACAAGCTTAAATGGATATAAGTGAAGAACATGAGCATACAAGTTTCATCTCTAAAAATAGTATAAGTGAAGCATGAGAGGATTTCTTAAAAATTACTAACTCTCAACTTAATATAAGTAAAGCATGAGAGTATTTCTTTAGACATGTAAAAGTAGGTCGTGCTTAAAAAGATATAAGTAAAGCATAAGAGCAATTCTTTGCTCAATAGATTTAAGTGAAGCATAAAGAGCAATTCTACCAAATCATAGCATATTTTTGGCTCTCTCAAATAGGTGTGTGCAGGAAGGATAAAAGCAAATAAAGCAAAGAAATAATACGCTCCAAGCAAAACTCGTGATATGTGATGAATAAAAATATAGTTCCAAGTAAAATACCGATGGTTGTTAGAAGAAAGAGGGGATGCCACTCGGGGCATCCCCAAGCTTATTTACTTGTTACTCTTTGGATATTACCTTGGGGTACTGTAGCATCCCCAAGCTCAGGCTCTTCTTACTCCTTATTCCTTCATCTATTGTGATCTCACCCAACACTTGAAAACTCCAATTACACAAAACTTGACAAAATTCTCATGAGATCCGTTAGTGATATTTTGTTGGTGGCACCAATTTTGAGTGTTAGGGTTTAAGACAGAATATTTGTAGGATAGCTTGTGAGTGTTTTTGGTGGCTAACACTTGATCGTTTTGATCATTTCATTTACCATTATTACCTCACCCCCTTTTTATAGTATTGGCTTTCCTATGGACTCAAAGTGATTTCTCACAAAGTAAAATGTAGAGTCTTCATGCTTGTAGCTTGGCCAATCCTATTCCTTACATCTTGGGGTCTCCTCACAATCCTTTAAATTTTTCCTGAAATGTACTTAGTGGAAACATTAGTCCAATGAAATATATGTTGTTATTAATTAACAAAACCACCTAGGGAGAAGTTGTGCTTTCATTTGTGCATCATGTCATGAATATGTTGTGGTGTTTACCGTGTCATTTGTTTGTTTCTGGATTGCTTCTTCTTGACAGAGGTCCGAAACCGATTCAGAGTGTGAGGATTTGTTCGACTATGTGTAGGATCAAAAGTAGGTCTAGATGGGGGTGTGACTCGACTACTTGACCAAATAAAATTTCTACCTTTTCCCAATTTTAAGTGTTGGCAGATTTTAGCATTGGTAGCAAGTCAATCACACCCTACACATGCATGTCTACGATTATAGCAACGGAAAGTAAAGACAAGCATGAGTAGTAAAGGAAGGGTAGGAAGATCAAACACAATTTGGAGACACGAAGATTTTTCCCGTGGTTCCGATAGGTGGTGCTATCATACGTACATGTTTAGGGAGTCTTATACCCATGGGGAGTAACTGTCGCGAGAGTCCATGGAGGGTTCTATGAAGAAGAAACCTTGACTATACCATGATGGCCTACGTCCATGGAGGACTAGCCTAACTCGGGTAGATCTTCACAAATTAGGTGATCTCCTTGCCCTTAAAAACTTCTTGGTTCACTCCACAACACGAAGTAGGAGACTCCCAAGCGACACCTAGCCAATCTAGGAGGCACCACCTTCCAAAAGGTAATATGCTCGATAATGTTGATGAACTCCTTGCTCTTGTGCTTCAAGATGATAGACTCCTCAAAACTCAATCACTCTCTCACGGATTTGGCTTTGGTGGAAGAGATTGATTGGGTGGAAAGCAACTTGGGGAGGCTAGAGATCAAGATTCATATGGTTGGAATGGAATGGCGTGATCTCAACACATGAGTAGGCGTCTCTCTCTGAGAAAATCTGATAGGATAAGTGGGGATCTATTCTGAGTGGTCCTCTTGCGGGTGAGTGGTGGTGGAGGGGTATATATAGGCATCTCCAAAAATCAACCGCTACACCTAAAGTGACCAACTCGGTGGTACTGATGTGTGAATCTCGATGGTATCGAGTTGCTCCAAAGGTAGCAACTTTTGAATCTCAGTGAGACCGATATAGAATTCTTGGTGGTACCGATCAGGTGTCCAACGGTCAGAATCCACATCTCGGTGACACCAATCCGAAAACTTGGAAATTCCGATTTTATGAATCGAGGCAACAGAGAGTTGGTAGCCTAAACTCGATGGCACCGATGTGGGATCAGTTGCACCGATGTGCTAGGGTTTGGCACGAGTCTTGGAATCATTGGGACTGAGTTTGAAGAGTTGGTGTCATCAATTTTGCAAGAATGACTTAGACAGAATATGTGGAGAGTTTGTGGGTGTTTTGGTGACTATCACTTGTGCACGTTTGAGCATCTTGTTCACCAAAAGTACCTTACCCCCTTTTGATAGTATTGACTTTTCCTATGGACTCAAAGTGATTTCTCACAAAGTAAAATGTAGAGTCCTCTTTGCTTGAAGCTTTGCCAATCCATCTCCTTTGCATCTAGGGGTTTCTCCACAATCCTTTTGCCAACCCATCATTGAACTTTTCCTGAAATACGCTTAGTGGAAATATTAGTTCAATGATATATATGTTGTTATTAATTATCGAAACCACTAAGGGAGCAAATGTGCTTTCAATCTCCCCCCTTTTGGTAATTGATGACAACATATAGATCAAAGCTTCGACGTATGATATAATCAATGAATATAATATGAGACGAGAAAGCATAAATAGATAGAGAGTGGTCCAAGGAATTCTTGTCCATCCAATCGGAAGAATAAAAATTAAAAAAACAGCAACAATTGGATGTCCTCGAAAGGATAAATTAATGCAGACCAACATGCTCACACAATAAGATGTCAAATGAAATCATGAAAACATGCACATACATACTAGCATATATCAAGCACTTTGGTGATGACGTAGTCATCTATATATGGGTATATTGACTTAGGATCCAAGTAAGAATACTTGATCATAGGTCATACTCATCGTTTAAGCACGAGTGGGGTTACCACTTTTACATAAAGCATTTAATGATGTCACATACTATGAGATTCTTCGACTCAAGTCTTAGAGTAAAGCTCCCCCTTGATGTGACATCCCTCCTTGAGAGGGATAAACTAACCTTGGGTTTTGTCGATGAAGACATCATGTAGGTGTTGTAGTGGCGAATGCTCAAAGTTGATGAAGATCACCATGAGTTGGGAGCATCCTTGTTGTTTCTTACTCTTCTCACCTACATGGGTTAGTCCCAACACACAAGAGACAAATACAAGGATATCTATGGACATGGAGTGCAAAGCATACATGACGATGTCCATGGATTTGTTTGTTACCTTGTCCCTTGCTTACCTTTGAGGGAATGTGTGACTCCTTGAACTATTGCATAATGTTGATGTTGATTGCAACTAGTTCTTGCCAATAATGAATATGAGTGGATTTCATTGGAGGATTCACCCCTCAAGAACTTATCTAGTTCTTCTTCTTGGGGACCCACACCAAGTTGATGGGGATACTTGGTGTTGAAGTAGCACTTGTAGTAGCCTTGGGAACCCACTTCACCAAAGCTTGGGATTCATCTTCATATGAGTCAATGTCCTCTTGAAGCTTGTTCTTGCCCTTGAGCTTGTGGTCTTATGGTGGAAGGTCATCTTGAGCTTTTGTTCCCTTGGGAAGAGTTTTTTCATACTTCTACTTTTGAGGAACAACCTTGGGCTTGGGGTATTGACCATCCCATTTAACTCCATTGGCGTTGAAGTAGCCAATGCCATGGTTCTTCCGGTATCCTCCATGCTTGCGTATAATTTCCTCAAATTGTTTGCACCCTCCAAGACTCTTGTAGATACCTTTCTTTATAATCCCTTTCAAAATTTCATTTTCTTGCTCAAGTGTAACTTGGCTAAGAGAAGTGTTAGTAGGATCAATAGAACTACTAGAAGCAATATCATTGGATTTATCTTTTTATTGCTACTAGTTGAAGAATCTTTCTTGCCTTTGTTACTAGTTTGCTTAGCCTTAACTTGTGGAATGAATGTAGACAAAAGAAGTCGTTTGGCTAGATAAGAGGAAGTCTTCTTTCAAAGATCGTCATTGATAGCTTTAAGGAACTCATGCTCTTGCTCCAAATTGAGCTTCTCGAAGCGGAGCTTCTCATGTGTCCTTTAAAGCTCTCTAATTCCAACTTATCATCATCACACGACTTATCTTGACTACAGTGATTACTAAAAAATTCATCTTGACTAACATTACTAGATTTGTCAAATAGCAAGTTATCATCTCCTAATAAGTCATCCTCATCACTATTGAAATCAAGATACTCGGGGTGTGATACCTTGGGGCCTTTAGCCATGAAGCAACTTCCACTCCCTTCATTTTATGAATCAAATATGTCGTAGGAGTTGGTTGTCACTAGTGCAAGTCCGGCAACACCTTCATCTTGACTATAGTCGGAGTTGGAGTGATAGCTTCTCTCGGAGTGGTTGTCGGATTCGGAGCCGGAAACCCATTCACCAACATGATACTGATGTCTTCTTCTTGAGTAGCTCTTGGTGTATTTGTACTTCTTGTCCGAGTCCCTACTTCTCCTTGAGGGTCTTCATTCATAACGTTCATCTCTACTCCTTCTCTCTCTTCAAGGTGACTCATCCCTTGAGCTTTGTCTTCTTGGCGACTCTTCTTTCCTTTTGTAAGGAGTCGTGCACTCATTGGAGTAGTGTCCGGGCTTCCCACAATTGTAACAGTTTCGGTCACGACTTGGCCAACGCTTCTCTTCATATCTTGAGTTGGAGCTTAGATCTTTACCTCTATTCTTGTAGAATTTGTTGATTTTTTTGACCATGAGGCTTATCTCTTCATTTGTGACAAGGTTGCCACTTGAATTTGTGGGAGCATCACTTGTGGCTTTGTAAACACCGCTAGACTTGTTGTGAAGCCTTTTCTTGTCCTTAAGTGTCATCTCATGAGCAACAATCCTTCCAATCACTTCCGTAGGCTTGAGATCTTTGTAGTTGGGCATCATTTGGATAAATGCGCATACGGTGTCATATCTATCATCCAAAGCTCGAAGTATCTTACTGATGATGAATTTGTTGGTCATTTCTTCGCTTCCTAAGCTGGCAATCTCATTTGTGATGAGAGCTAGCCTAGAGTACATCTTTGCGACTCCTTCACCATCCTTCATCTTGAACTTGTAAAACTGACTCTGAAGAACATCCAACTTGGATTCTCTCACGGATTCGGTACCTTCGTGCATATAAACCAAAGTATCCCAAATCTCTTTTGCATTCTCAAGGCGGCTGATTTTGTTGAATTCTTCGGGGCATAGGTAGTTGAAGAGAATGTCACATACTTGAGCATTGTAATATGAAATCTGCAATTCATCCGTGGTCGCTTCACCATCTGATTCCTTTCCATCAGAAAATAATTCACCTTGCAAGCCAACACGAACAACAACCCAAACGGCGAGGTTATGACCAAAAATATGCATTTTCATTTTGTGCTTCCAACTAGCAAAATTAGTGCCATCAAAGTACGAACCTCTACGGTGATAATTTCCCTCGCTAGACGCCATACTCTCCTAGGTTGTGAAACCAATGCAATGGAGACCAAAGCTCTGATACCACTTGTAGGATCGAAAGTAGCTCTAGAGGGGGGGTGATTAGACTACTTGACCAAATAAAATTTCTACCTTTTCCCAATTTTAAGTGTTGGCAGATTTTAGCATTGATAGCAAGTCAAGCACACCCTACACATGCATGTCTACGAGTATAGCCGCGAAAAGTAAAAACAAGCATGAGTAGTAAATGAAGGGTAGGAAGATCAAACGCAATTTGGAGACACAAAGATTTTTCCCGTGGTTCCGATAGGGGGTGCTATCTTACATCCATGTTTATGGATCTTCAACCCACGGAGGTTAACGGTCGCGAGAGTCCATGGAGGGCTCTACCCACGAAGGGTTCCACGAAGAAGCAACCTTGACTATACCATGATGGCCTACGTCCACGACAGACTAGCCTAACTCGGGTAGATCTTCACGAAGTAGGCAATCTCCTTGCCCTTACAAACTTCTTGGTTCACTCCACAACGCGAAGTAGGAGACTCCCAAGTGACACCTAGCCAATCTAGGAGGCACCGTCCTCCAAAAGGTACTCGATAATGTTAATGAACTCCTTGCTCTTGTGCTTCAAGATGATAGACTCCTCAACACTCAATCACTCTCTCACAGATTTAGCTTTGGTGGAAGAGATTGATTGTGTGGAAAGCAACTTGGGGAGGATAGAGATCAAGATTCATATGGTTGGAATGGAATGGCATGATCTCAACACATGAGTAGGTGGCTCTCTCTCAGAAAATCTGATAGGATAAGTGGGGATACGCTCTAAGTGCTTCTCTTGCGAGTGAGTGGTGGTGGAGGGGTATATATAGGCATCTCCAAAAATTGGTGAAGAGTGGCCTACGAGTAACCAACTCGGTGACATCGATGTGTGAATATCGATGGTGCCGAGTTGCTCCAAAGTTAGCAACTTTTGAATCTCGGTGAGACCGATATAGAATTCTCGGTGGTACCGATCAGGTGTCCAACGGTCAGAATCCAAATCTCGGTGACATCGATCCAAAAGCTCAAAAATTTCGATTTTATGAATCGAGGCACCAGAGAGTTGGCAGCCTAAACTCGGTGGCATCGATTTGGGATCGGTTGCACCAATGTGCTAGGGTTTGGCATGAGTCTTGGAATCATTGGGACCAAGTGGGAAGAGTTGGTGTCACCGATTTTGCAATAATGGCTTAGAAAGAATATGTTGAGAGTTTGTGGGTGTTTTTGGTGACTATCACTTGTGCACATTTGAGCATCTTGTTCACCAACAGTACCTTAACCCCTTTTGATAGTATTGGCTTTTCCTATGGACTCAAAGTGATCTCTCACAAAGTAAAATGTAGAGTCCTCTTTGCTTGAAGCTTTGCCAATCCATCTCCTTTGCATCTAGGGGTTTCTCCACAATCCTTTTGCCAACCCATAGTTGAACTTTTCCTGAAATATGCTTAGTGGCAACATTAGTTCAATGATATATATGTTGTTATTAATTACCAAAACCACCAAGGGAGCAAATGTGTTTTCACTATGTTCCGTTCGTCTACTTCACGTATTTGTTCTTCTTCCAAGCGGGATCTCAGGCAAGATGACCATTTCCCTGGATACCACTATTATCATTTCCATGCTAATTGTCTCGCTTTGATCGTTATGCCTCGTTACCTACCACTTGTATGTCAATCCTCCCAACATTGCCATGAAAAGCCTCTAACCCCTCCACGTCCCAACAAACCAGTGTTTGGCTATGTTACCGCTTGCTCAACCCTTTTTATAGCATTGCTAGTTGCAGGTGCAAGTTGTTTCCATGTGACAACATGGATATCTTGATATATCACAATATTATTGTTATTTAATTTAATGCACATATATACTTGGTAAAAGGTGGAAGGCTTGGCCTTTTGCTCAGTGTTTTGTTCCACCTTTGCCGCCCTAGTTACTTGTGTACCAGTGTTATGTTCCATATTGAGCACTCCTAACATGCTTGGGGATGTTATGGGACCCCCTGATTTTTGTTTTGGGATAAAACTCTTGTGAGAAGGACGAACAATGGTACTATTTGCTCAATAACAACTAATAAAATATGCATAGGGCATGATCACCCCATGGATAATTAATCAATCCCCCGGGCCAGTGCTCCTCATGAGTGTTGGTCCAAAACGGGTAGACTGCGGGGCCACCACAGGGCAACTCGGGGTTTGGTTTTACTCATAGGCTTTTCCATCCGGTCGTGTCCTGAGAACGAGATACGCGACTCCTATCGGGTTCGTCGACACATCAGGTAGTCTTGCTGGATTTGTCTTCCCCTTCTCGAACGTCTTGTGCACGGGATTCCGAGGATACTTTGGGCTATGTCGAGGTTGGGTTTTTCCACTGGGATTCTGAGGATACTATGGGCTATCTCGTGGTTGAGGTTTTCCACTCAGCTTGTGGCTAGTTTGTGATGGTGAGTTGGAGCACCCCTGTAGGGTTAAATCTTTCCAAAAGCCGTGCCCGTGGTTATGTGGTAACTTGAAAATTTGTTTAACATCCGGTCATAGAAAACTTGAAGTAAACTCAAATAAAATACACTAACCGTGTGCGTAACCATGATTGTCTCTGCTCGTGAGTTCTGAACCGAGAGACAACACAGTGGGGTTATGTTTGGCTCGTAAGTAGGTGTTAAGGATCACTTAGTGATCATCACTAGTTCACGTCCGATTGTGCGTAGATCACCCTTCTTATTCTTGTACTCGTAAGTTAGCCACTCAAATAAATGCTTAGTGCTTGCTACAACCTTACCAGTTAACCATACCTCACCCATTAATCTTTGCTAGTCTTGATACCCTTGGAAATGATATTGCCGAGTCCCTGTGGCTCACAGATTACTACAACAACAGTTGCAGGTACAGGTAATGGATGCTTTGACGTGAGCACGATGCTTGTTTGATTTGGAGTTCTTCTTCCTCTTCTTAGTCGATCATAGGATGGGTTCCAGGCCGGCAACCTGAGATAGCAAGGATGGGTGTCGGTTTTATCGTCCATAGACAGACCCTGCTTTTATGTATGATGATTGATATTGATGATTGTATTGAGATGATATGGTGTAGCTTGTGGCGAGTGTAGGCCAATTCCATATACTCATCTACTCTTTACATGTACTTGTAACGATATTCATTCTTGTGAAACTGCGAGATGCGCTTTTATCCCTATCAAGGCCATCGAGCCAAAATAAGGATATGACCGCATCTTAGGCGTCACAAAACCCTAGTTGATCGAGATGATAACGATAAGCGATATCCTCAACATTGGTTATCGGTATCCATCTTAACGGTATTATCGGACTCTACTTTTAGTCTAGCTGGAAGAATAATTGAGTAGAGAAGAACCAGTCTCACCATGGATATGGTGAACACACTAATGAGTGTGAAAGATGGGAACTATCAAGAAGGAAAGCTCAACACACTGCTGATAACCAAAGACTACAATCCATGTTCAAAAATCTGCCATTCACGAAGAAGAGCCGAAAGAATAGTTGTATTCTTTGCAATTTCCCTTTTCTTTGCAATTCTTTTATCCTTTTGTATTTTTCCTTTTAAACTTAGGGCATGACTTTACACTTTTTTTCTTTCGAGGGATGGAAAGTTATAATGAGGCAGCCACTAATAAATCTTAAAAACTATCCCATGACATTTTGCCTCATATTTTTTTATATTATTATTTTTCTAAAATTTCAGAATCTTCAAAAAAGTTATAGTAACTGAAAAAGAAAATGTTAAATGCGTCCATTAAGGCCGGGCACGCGTGCCGGTAAGGCACGGCCTGTTTATAAACGTGCCGCTGCGGACCGTGCCGACAAGTTTAAGCATGGGCCGGGCTAGGCCGGCCCGGCCCAGACGGCGAGGTTGGGTGAAAACCGTTCATGTTGCAATAGACTATTTTGCCCTCAGCGAGGACCCGATAAACCCACACCTACCCGATAAAACTCCGGGACCGGAAAACTTTACCCTAGCCCCCACTTCCCTCGGTCCACCCCGCTCCGACCCAGACGCGGTTCTCGCCGTTATTCTCCCGTGGTAACCGACGAGTGCCACCACCACCTCCGCTTCCGCCGCACCTCCGGACGCTCCACCCAGGCTAGGGTTTGATCTCCGGTCCATTCTTCGGAGCAATGGAGGGCGGAGGCGAGGGCCCAGCACCGCCTGCGGCGGCCGCGGCGGAGGTGAAAAACCCGAGGTGCTTCATGGACATCACCATCGGCGGCGAGATGGAGGGGAGGATCGTGATAGAGCTGTACGCGTCCGTGGTTCCGCGGACGGCGGAGAATTTCCGCGCGCTCTGCACCGGAGAGAAGGGCGTCGGCGCCTCCGGCAAGCCGCTCCACTACAAGGTTAGTATTCAGTATCGACTGATTTGAGCGCGTCCCTCTAATTTGATTCCCCCGGTGCTGTTGCCGAGTGATTCGAGCGGGGATAATGTAATTGGTCTGGTTGAGCGACACGTTTGATCGATTCGGGAGTAGTCTGCTTAACAATTGCGCCGAGCATCTGAGTTTTGGTGCGATTTGGCTGCTCCTGTTAGCTTTTTCAGCGGAAAAGCGCTTTTTCCTGACGCAATCGACAGTTTATTTAGGATTTTGATCCGGATTCCGCAACCCTGGAATTCTTTTTCGTGGACATAAATTTCTTCAGAGGATTCCTCTTGGCCGGGAGCGATTTCCTTCCCGGCTAATCACATAGCTGCTCCTGCTGATAATTGGAATCTGTCTCTGTAAACACCGCCCCCCTTTTTGTCACATGGCTGGATATTGCTCAATCTATGCTCTAGCCGGACCAGTGCCTGCTTTTTCCTTTGTACTCACAAGTACTAGCACAGTATTACTTTCTCTGTGACGTCAAATCCTGTCCTTTGCCTGTCAAAAAAATAATTCGTGTCCTTTGATGTGCAGTTAACACAATGCAGCACTACTGCTACCACAAAGTCCTGCCACTGTTAACAAGGCCCCCCTGCCTTTTGACTTCATTCCAGAATTGCACCATGCATATATTAACCTATATAAGTACCATCCCGTGATAGCTTTTGTGTGCAGGCATGTGCTTGTCGGAACCTGGAAATCACACTCACTCCTTTTCCCCACTTAAAAGTTGGCGCATCCGCCTCGTGCTGCTACAGTGATCCTAAATCCGTGTATGAATAAGCAATGATTTGCTATCCGCCTTACAATGCAGTACACCGTCGTGCGTGATTAGATCACATGGTGGTTCTTGTACACGCGAGGAACTACGGTGCTGTTCGCAATAGTGTGTGCATGCGGTACTTCCATTACAAAATATTCCATTGACTGGGCAGTTAGTGCAAAACACCGTACCTCCTTATTTTAAGCGAACATGTCAGACCAATTTTGAGAAATTGGGAGGATTTTGTCTCCATAAAGAAACATTCTTGCGTAGCTAGCCTTTTAGCCTTTTGGAAGGGACAGAAGCCATCAATGTATCTGATTTTGTTTGCCACTTATTTTGATTTATGTTTTTGGCATTGTTCTTGCATAAAGTGAGGATGCAGTTTGTTGTTTGCCACGTGCTTACATTGGGGTAATTGCTTGGCCTTCCGTACTCAACCTGAGTGAAACTTACACTAATGAGAACAGCGTGAGAACTGAGAGGGTGGAAGTGCAGGAGTAGTGGCTGATTTCTTTCTGCCCACCTGTTCGAGGGTTTGTGACGTGGATGTGGATATGGATTCTGAATGTGCATGATGGGTATTTTTAGTTGTAATGTTTCTTGACAGAGTCACCCACTTGTTTAACTTCTGAGATTATCGATTATCGTTCTTCTGCCTAATGGACGGTATCTTTTGGTGTTCTTTTGCGTTAAAAACTACTCCCTCCATCCCATAATATAACAGCGTTCTTTGACACTACACTAGTGTCAAAACGCTCTTATGCTGCACTGGTTCGCTTGCTAGTTCTTCACAGTAAGCACTTGACACATCTTTGGTAATTTATATTCTTGCAGGGATCGTACTTCCATCGCATTATCAAAGGTTTTATGGTACAAGGTGGAGATTTTACTGCTGGTGATGGAACAGGAGGGGAGTCCATTTATGGATCGAAGTTTGAGGATGAAAATTTTATTTTAAAGCATGAGAGGAAGGGAATATTATCTATGGCTAATTCTGGCCCCAACACAAATGGATCTCAGTTTTTCATCACTACCACCCGAACACCTCATTTAGACGGAAAGCATGTAGTTTTTGCGAGAGTAATAAAGGGAATGGGAGTGGTTCGCTCTTGTGAGCACATTCCTGCTGGAGAAGCTGACCGTCCCACTGTTGATGCCGTAATTGCTGAATGTGGGGAACTTCCTGAAGGTGCCGATGATGGGGTTGTAAACTTTTTCAAGGATGGTGACATGTATCCTGACTGGCCAAATGATCTCGATGAGAAGCCTGCAGAGGTTTCGTGGTGGATGGAAGCTGTGGAGTCTGCTAAGGCTTTTGGGAATGATAATTTCAAGGTAATTTCTGTACTAGCTAAGCTATATCTTATCTTTTTTTTGGTTAGTGGTATTTCCTCATCTCGAGGCTAAACTTTACTAGTTTGCCCTGATATCTCAGATTGGCGTTCAATTTTCACAACAATATTTACTGCAGTCAGTGATGCTATTCTAACCTGTGCATCTTTTAGATAGGATTTAAAACCAACAATCTTAACTATTAGATTGAATGTTGATTGCTCAGATCAACATCTGTGAAATCCACAGACGCTTTACAGAAGACCCTGGATTTTTTGTAGTTTGCGACTTAGCATTTGTGTACCTGCCACTTTATACAATACGAACATCCACCATGATCTACCGCATCTGGACTTGAACTGGTGGTTCTGCAAAAAAATCTGGAGTTTTTGTAGTTAGCATTTGTACCCTCAACTTTCTGTGATATGAACATCCACCTTTATCTACATTTGGACTTAATCTAGCAAATAATATTTAGTTCTCATTCTCCTATCGGATCATAACTTGAGAATAAGTTTTCTATTTATTTGTCATTTGTATCCTGCGACATATATAAGCAACTTAGCATCAGTCACGACTCTTGTATGCGTTTCATAGATGTTTCATTATTAGTGCTCTGAGCTAACCTAGTTTTGCACACATGTAATGTTGCATTTCCCTATCTGGGTACCTAAAGTTAAATCTAGTGCCTCTACTCCCTACAGAAACAGGATTATAAGACGGCCCTGAGGAAGTACAGGAAAGCTCTGCGCTACTTGGATGTTTGCTGGGAGAAAGAAGAGATAGATGAAGGCAAATTTTACTGTTTCTTTCTGCACTACAATTGCTCAGTTTTTTTTCTTTGTTCTGTCGTTCTACATACTGCATAAAATATGTCACATGGCACTTATAAGTATTATGAACATGTCTTGATACGCAGAGAAGAGCTCAGCACTGCGGAAGACCAAGTCCATAATACTCACGAATAGTTCTGTAAGTTAATTATTTTGCTGTATGCATATCTGCTATTCTTTTATCCAAGAGAACTGCATTGTTAATATTTTTGACAGAGAACTGCATTGTTAATATTTTTGACAGAGAACTGCATTGTTAATGTTATCTTGACTAGCTCACTTAGGCACATGGTTAATGGCTTGTAGCATCTAGCAAGCTCTTGGAGAGTTACATAACTTAACATAGATAGAGTGCTACATGGGTCATGTCTCTCGTAGTCTGATTACCTGTTGTCTCCCTTCAAGAGCCAACTATAGATTCGTCTTTGAGTACCTTGTGAATAAATAAGCCCTTCCATGGAGTTCGTAGAACCGTAGTCTTCTGTAAATGTGTAAACTCCAATCATCGATATTATTCATTGCATTTGAAATTCCATTTACTTTGCCAGCACTGTACACTTCTTTCTCCTGCATCTTATTCAAGTAGCTTTATATTCATGCTTTATTGTACTTCTTAATTAATTGTTGTCAGTCAATTGCTATTCTCGCCTGCAGCAGTGTGAACCCTTTCAACCGTACATCCGCAGCAATTTTGCTAATTCCTGTTTACCAACTCGGAAACATATGATAGATATGATTTATTATTGTCTGGTAATCTTTTAAGTAATCTGAACATTGCACTCCCTGTTACACCGTGTTGCTTGTTTCCTGAAACTGAGGTGATTTCTTCAGGCATGCAAAATGAAGCTGGGAGATTTGAAGGGTGCCTTGTTGGATGCAGATTTTGCGCTGCGTGAAACAGAGGGAAATGCTAAGGCTTTTTTCCGACAAGGACAGGTTTGTATTGCCCTTAGTATAGTGGTTCTAAGTTCTTCATTATGCGTTTTCCAAACTATACTTTGTTTGCAAATGGATTGCATGCTTTTGTTTCTGACATTCTCCCAAACTATTTGCAATCGCATACTACCATTTGTTGCAGCCCGGAATGGTTCATTTTCTTGAGTGATTCTATTTTCACATTTCCACGGGCTCATCTTATTTGTAGTGCTTAACAATATTTACCCTCTGCATTTAAGATATCTTAACTTGAATCTGACATGCAGAGTGTAAGGTCATATACTCTTTGTTGTTTAGAAAAATGTTTGATCCAACATGGTGACAAGCCTGTATAGTGCGTATAATATTTTTTGGTTATAAAATCTGAATTTGAGTAGTGTTCTAAATAGCTAGACGCTGTATCTTTTTTGGACCCCAAACTATATAGATTGATGTTTAGCTATATGACTACACGTATGCGGCTCCTCCGAGTAGCTCCACTATTTGCAGTAGCTCGTAGCTAGCAATAGGTCTTCATCTAAGGTCTAAATCCATCCCTTGTAAGCCTTGACTACATGGAAACCTATCAAGAGACCTCTTCGAAATCCTTTTCAATACTCGGATAGTCGGACATTATATTTTTTAGCAAGGATATGCTTACGAAGAACATTGTTGTATGGTTTTTATGCTATGGTCATGGGTTGTAGTAACTTTTTTTTGTTAATTCCAGACTCAGCATCTTAGTGTAAAATATATAAATACCTTCTGAACTATGTTTTTGATGTTTCGTTTAGAGTCTACTATAGACATATTTTTAAATTTTATAAAACCAAAAAGACGCAGGGTTTCGAGATCATGAGCTGGGTTCAAGATCTTACGGGACTTGTTTGGGACGAAAGGCTTACTTCTTCTTGTTGTTGTAAAAAGATGGCGGAGGGCAGATTTCATGATATTTCCCATAGCTTTTTCGAGACCATGAAGCCGCCAAATTCACAGCTCAATACTTTGGACCTGAGACTGTTACCTCAGAAGCAATTAGTAGCTTCTTATTTTGACATTCCCAAGAAAAAAACAACCCAAAGAGAATTGTGTTCAAGCACACTTTTGTTGCTTCTTGTTGATATTATTTGCTTCCGACACTTCATGGATGTGAATGTTGATTCCTTAAGCATGTGCAGCTTAGTCGAACAATATATTCCATGCCTTTTACATATATCAGTCAACAGCCATAATATGTGCCATACTGTTACCACCTGTTGATATATGGTCACTTGAATGTGATCTGCAGGCACACATAGCACTTAATGACATTGATGCAGCGGTGGAGAGCTTCCAGCATGCGTTGGACTTGGAGCCAACTGATGGTTTGCCTCTTTTTCTTCATGGTCGGTTCTCCTCTCAGCAACCGGGTATCTAATGAATTTGTTTTGCAACCCGCAGGAGCAATTAAACGCGAGCTGGCTGCTGCAAAGAAGAAGGTCAGACTTGATTTTCATGGTGAACCTAGTATCCGAATAAAAATGTTCATCGTTACCAACTCGTCGCAAACTTTTACAGATCTCCAACAGGAGGGATAAGGAGCGCAAGGCATACGCCAGGATGTTCCAACCTTGAGGAAAATCGGAGGATAACAAAAACAAGAACGGCGAAGTAATTTTTGAGTAGCTGTTCAGTTTCCGCCCCAGGCATGCAAAGGTGCTAATGTTTATTTCCATTCCAACTCTTGTAGGAGAAGGATTGATCCATAGTCTTCTCCTCCCCGGCAGAACTTTTGGTAGCTTAATCTGGGATACATACTTGAACTTTCCGCGGAAAAGGTCGGTCGGTCTTCCTAGTTAATATGCCGTAAAAGAGAACTTTGTTTTTGCTGATGCACACCGAGGGATGCTTATGCGTTGGAAGAAAAAAAATTAGAGGAATATTTGTGTTGCTCGTATGACATTGGAGACCGTGTCCCATTATTTTGAAATACAGAAAAAAAAGAGGTAGTCAATGCTGTCCTGAGAGAAAGCCTGAGACACTGCTGCACCTGAGCAGAGCATTGTTTCAGACGGCGCTGATGCTGCAACAAGGCATGCATGCCGGATTGCCAGTACACTTTTCCTCTTGTTTGGTCCCATCGTGGTCAAGCCTGACCGTTGCTACTTTGTGTGCGTCGTTTGCTCGTATGTGCCTTTTGTCTGCCACACATGCCTGCTGCCAAACGGCGCAGTGGTTTTGACATACTTTTCTTTCTTTCCCAAGTGGGTTTTTCCCTCCCTGGTGCATGTGTCTCGGCCCACGACGCTGCGTTTTGGCACGTTCCTGTTCTTCTGATGGTTGCTAGCGTTTTGTAGTACCGTAGTACTATTGTTTTTGACACGTTGGTTTGTGGGCATTTTGTTGGTTTCATATGTTGCTAGCTGTGCAATACGATAAGATACCTCCACTACTGCTTCATTTGTGGCTTTCCTTTTCACGGAGTGTTGCATATGGTGATAGAAAATACAAGGAAGCCCGCCTGTTCTCTCTTCTTTTTTTTTTGCGGGAAAGACTTACGAGCTGTCCATCAACCATCAAGATAGTACAAAAAACATAAAAATTTACATCTAAGTCCTTAGACCACCTAGCGACAACTATAAGCGTTGGAGTGAGCTTAGACAGTTGAAGAGTCATCGCATTAAGACCCTACTGGATCCAACCTGTAGACAACAGGATCACACACGAACGAAGATATGAGCCATGTGGATCCACCGATTGAATCTTGTAAGATTTGTTGGGGACAAACCTACACACGCCCTTGATGTGTGTGTGTGATTATTCCATCTTTAGAGAGCAGTTGTCTCCTTGCACTGCACTATCTGACTAGAACACAAACCCTAATAAAATTAAAGAAAACACCCAAAGCATCCAAAAATGGAGCCCTCCCGTTGATAAGGGTCGGGATACGTTGTGCCTCCAAAGGCCATAGAAGACAAGACATATCGGCGGTGACGCTGATGAAAACCACGAGAAACCCTAGCGGTTGTGTCGTGAAGTGGTATGATCAGTTGATCACCTGGGACTTGACTGTTGCTATGGCAGGCAGGGGAAGCCCGCCTCTTCTCTCAGCTATATTCTCTTTTTCTTCTCGGTTGAGCCATGCCACTTTTTGATTATATTATACATGTCGTAAAAGAAAATGATGATGTTAAAAAATCTGACATCAGATATTAGCCATTGCAAATCGAACATATTTTAATGCAAATTTAGTTGTTGCGAAGGCGGCCACTTCGCAATATTGTGTCAATTCCAGCTTTGAACTACCACAGACAAGCATTTCTTTGATTTGAATCTTTCACTGATATTTTTTCTCTGGCTACTTCCTCTTGGTTCTCAGGCTACTTCTTGGCATATTTCATTCCTTGCTACCAGGCTACCTGCATTCCTTTCTTATCTATGACAATTTTCTTTAACAAATAACAAGTATGGGCAAATCCTGGCAAAATACTGAACTTTGCTAGAATTTGACATTCTTGCTAAAGGGAATTGCCATCTTCGCGACAACTAAGAAGCCGTTGATTTGTTGTGGCTAAAAATCTAACATCTGATTTGTAGCAAAGTCCAAATAAAAAGACCTCCTGTAAAGAGTGAAAAAGGAAAGAAAGAACACCCGGAAAATGGTCCAGGTTGTACGAAGCCTGCATTCACTTTACAGTAATGTGCACTGCATTACCTTTAAGCAGTATACTCATATCATCTAAATCATTCCCCTTATGGATATTTAATTATGAGATTCTCCATTGGGACCATTGGCCACTCCCTATTTTGTGTCAAGAGGAGAAAGAACACTAGTCACACACGGACACACACTGAAGCCAAGCACATTCAGAAGACATTTTGTATTGAACTTATTAAGACATTTTGTATTGAACTTATTTACCAAGCCTTTCACGAGAAATTCAATATATTGTGTTTTTGTAGTAAAAGACACAAAGTAAGGGGATGGATATTGGTCACCACAATCACCAATGGCAATAATGGGTGAATATGGCGCGAATGGTTGTATGTTAAAGAGAAACAAGCAATTATGTTTTTTAACCGGTTCGGCAAGCTGGGAGGCCTTCCATCCTTGTATAGTGATGTTGCTATAGGCGCCGGGATAAGAAAATGATGGTGGATGTGGACGCCGAATAGGTGGCACGAAATGCTCGTTCAACGGGTGGAATCATACCACCACCTCCTCCTACAAAAAAGCAAGTTCAAGGCTTTATCGATCTTCTCCGGCTCATAGAACTCTAGTCTAATGCCCTCCTTTAGAAAGTACATGTTTCTTCTCCAAGTTCAATAGTCGGCAATGTGCCAGCCAATTTGTCGACACAAGGCACACTTTCCTTGGGACGTTTTCATTTGAGCCTGGGGCTCTAATTCACTCGGCCTAGTTATCTAAGGCTTCTTCCAATGCAAAGGTTCTTAGATGAGATGCTAAGAGCATTAATAGCTTAGCAACTTAATTTCTCAATGCATAGGTGCTTAACTTGTTGTTGCTAAGCTCACTCGATTTAGTACCTAAACTCTTCCATGCATTGGTCATCTTCTTTCATTTAAGTGGTTTCCTTAGGGTCACGTGCTTGGCATTAGTTCTTTCCGGGGTCCCTAAAGTGCTCTCTTCTCTCTTTAATCGTTGTGTCATGTCATTTTTTTTTTTTGCTTATGTGAGATGCTTAGCACATGTCCATCGTGGAGCACTGGAAACGGCCTAAGTGCATTATCTCGAACAACCTTGGGTATCAACTTTAATGAGAGGACCTTGCTTATAATTGAGAGATATGTTGCATGTGACTCATGGGTTTCATAGGTTAGACCACACGTGCCATTCGGGCATCTTACAATCCTCCATTTCAAACATAAAAGTTCTACTGATTTTTCGAGAAGTCAAACCTTTTGGTTTTTATGTCATACACATGTGTCAACATCTGCATTAAATGAAAAAAAGAAATACATTTCTTGACGAATCTAGTGACACTGATTCGGTGTTATAGATGTTGATAGTATTTCTCTATAAAATTTGATCAGATATGGATAAGTTTGACCTCTCCAAAATTTATACATCTTACATTTTGAAATGGCAACATGATATTTTATACATCATTATGCATTACTCATCATCATAGTCTCATGGAGTTGTAAACAAAAAGTAAAGGGACAAGAAGCTCAACGCGGTCCTAAAATCACAAAGGTAGTATATGAAATGCGAAAGGAAAATGTTCTCATTCGGCGCACCGGCCGAACATTGCACCGGTCGTACGCTCGCATTGGATGAAAACGGGATCCAACAGACCACATGTGTCCTCTCCTGCGGTCACACACCACCTCGGTACATCTGAACCTTATCTTGTCCGCAGCACCCGTCCACCTCTTCCGTCATGGCCCAACAGCTCTGAGCACTCCTCCTATCTCACTTGGTGTTGCACCTCCTCTATGGCGTACTAATCCCATGAGTCGTCACCCTGAGCCCTAAAGGTTTATTCGGTGTTGCTACGATAGGGGGCCATGGCCTGTGAGCACAAAGGTCATGGGACAGTCATGGCTTATGAGCTTGGGGTGAACGAGACGGTGGTGATATCGTTGCACTTTGCGAGCATCTCACCGAAGCTTTGAGCACCAAGCGACACCTCCTGATACGTTTAAGGAAGCTACAACTGACGTCGTAAAAAGCTTCAACTAGTGACGACGGGTGTGGGACCAGCCACTGCCACAACAAAAATCTACAACCAATGTCATAAAAAGCTTCAACCAACACAAAAATCTACAACCAATGTCATAAAAAGCTTCAACCAACATTGAAAAGAGCTTCAGCTAATGACGACGCATGCTAACTGCATAAAGCTCCAACCTCGTAGTCGTAGCACTGCCAACTGCATAAAGTTTCAACGGGCATCGCAAAAATCTTCAACCACAACGACAGATGTTGGGACTGGCCATCGCCAACAGCAAAAAGCTGCAACCGAAAGCTACGACCGATGTCGCAAAAAGCTGCAACTAGCGACGATGGAAAGACATAGGAACGACGACAAAGCTGTGACTAGGTGTTGACAAACAATGCAAGCGGTCATGGAAAAAGCTTCAACGGTGACCGATGGTGTTGGAACCGGCGATTTGAAATGCTGGAACCAGCAATGGCTACGAAGGCGAGGTTGCAAGCTGCAACGACGAGGCTGTGAGCGATGAGGCTGCTACCCGACGACGGCGATTGGCATCGCGACCATGGAGCAACGCCACATTGCAACCAACGGAGACGAGGGCCGCGAAACGACCATATGTGGTGAGGTTGTGAGCGTATCTACGACGAAACGAGCGAGAGCGGCGGCCTCCGTCAAAGGGTGGACACAGAGATCGACTGCTACGATGAAGGCATGGAATGATTTTCTTCTCGCTGCATAAGAAAAGGAGGGAGAAAGGATGGTGCACACGTTCATGCAAAGGGGACACAATTGTACGACCGTGGCTTTCCAAGTCGAACGGTCTGCTGGCGATCAACCCAAATTTGGATCGGTCAACCGGCGTCTAATAGTATCCAATGTGAAACCGACCGTGATATCTAGGAAGAAAATGTGAAGCCGGTCGTGAGTGGGCGCGGAAAAAAGAAAATGCGATTAAAACATCTGCAAAAGCACGGGCTGGATGTGTATGCCTACGCTTTTCAAATGGACGGTCCCGAAAGAGCCAACCGGGTATACATCATGCGACTAATATAATTGATCATTTAGGCCGCTCATCTTTTGATCTTGTCTTCCAAGCTACGTATACCACACACACCGCACTGCTAGCTACACACTGTAGATGATGTCACCAGTGAATATATAGACTGGCGCGTAGTGGTATCATGAGAACATGTATAATTATATGGGGTAACCAAGCAATAAAAGTTTAAATACTTCCTTCGGTTAATATTAATTATCGCTATTTTAGTACAACTTTAGTAAATAGTACACATACCATACACTTCAAACTTTCTTATGGATAGTAAGGTGGATCGTATGTTAATAAAATACTATATCTTTATAACTAAACATTATACATGATGGTTATAAGAACAACTATAGATAACATGGTAATATAGATCATACTACAACCGGCAACACAGTTGGCTCTATTATTATTTTTGCTCTAAACATGAGCCTGCTTCGCATGTCATGGAAACAAACTGAAGGAGATGTGGATATGTATGAGTATGCACGAAACGTACTCATGATGCATGGAGGCCTGCACCCTCCCGCTGACCTGTATGCAGTAGTAGCACAAGAACGTAGATCACACGCCCGTGGTAGACATTGGTATGGCCGGAGTACTCGGGTGCCGTGCATAATTGAACTCTAACAAATGCAACCGAAGTTGACCCTGAAACAATGCAGATGCAGAGGCTGAGAACATACATAGGATTAAGCTGGAACTTTTACAAGCTTCTGAACTTCTTCTTCTAACATACTAGAATGTTATTCGACTAAGGCCTAGCCATTATTTCTTGAGAGCCGATTCAAAGGTAAGCGATCGACGGGGTCTCCCGCGCGACACGGTTAGCCCTGGCAGAAGTGGCCGGGCGGATCGTGCGCCGGACGGCGACGAATTCGGCCATCTTGACCACAAGCTGCTGACCTTACGTGCAGTGGTAGCAAAGAGATCGGCCGTTTGACGGTGGTCGATCGTGGAACACAAAAGCAGATTAAAAGGCGCCCCCGCAACACTCGAGTTAGTTAATTCACAACCACACGCTGAGCACTTGCTCGCAAGCGACACTCAGCATGACGCGATCATGAAGCACGCACGTAGTACACATACTAGCCGAGTAAGTAGCTTAGAGTAACTGGATTAGTGCATCTACAAGTACTTTCCTGTCAAATAAACAGACAAGCGTACGTACGTACTACGTCGACCAATCACGCGCTCCCTTAATCATCTAGCGGCCGTCCTAATAACCCTCTATTAGAGTAATCATGGCCAGTGCCCCCCTAATCCACCACCGTAACAATCGTGGCTATGGCTATGGCTATGCTGATGACCCTGCACACGCCTACGGGGACAGCTCCGTACAAGTGACCAGAGACGGCAATGCGTTATCAAAGTGGACGGTAGCCATAGCTAGATGTTACTACCAAGTTCCACACGGCCAGGGCCAGTGGCGTCCACCAACCCCGGAACACACGCCGCGCCACTAAGCACGCTCGCCCAAGGTCGCTAATGGCGCACCAACGTTGCGGTCGACCAACCCCAAACGCGACCCGCCCTAAGTGCAACGCCCGCTTTAATCGTGTGGCCCAGAGAAGTAAACAATGACCCGAGACCCCATCCATTTTTTCACAGGCTATGTCTGTCAACCTGATGGAACTTCTGGGCCCATGGTGCAGGAGTCAACTGGCGCCATGATCACGCGCCCCCGTGCTGCGCTGGCCGGGCGAGCCCGGCCTGCACTCCGACGCAGCGCCATGATCGACCGGCTCGTCCCTCCTCCCTATTTATACCCGCGCCATGCCATGTCATGCTCATCACAAGCCAAGCCAAGCCAAGCCAGAGCGTCCAGTAACCGGCGAGGCGAGCAAACTGAGTACTTGCTGCTGCTAGCAGGTGTTGGTGGTGCTCTAGGTTGTCTGTGGTTGAGAGATGGAGGCGAGGGTCGCGGCGGCGGCGGTGCTCGTGCTGCTGGCGCTGGTGCTCGCCCCGGAGGCGTGCCGGGCGGAGCGGTTCGTCGTCGGCGACGCGGCGCGGTGGACGTGGGGGTACAACTACACCGACTGGGTCATCAGAAAGGGCCCCTTCTTCCAGGACGACAGCCTCGGTACACACACAATTACTGCTACTCTACTTGCTTTTCTCTTATCTTACTAGTAGTTCAGTCTTGGTTCCCCCTGCTAAAAGAATAATCTATTTTGCACACAGGGTGGCTATTCAAAACACTATACGCTTTGCCATAAACACCAGGCTTTGAAAACACAACAAATTTATCACTATTTCACTGAGGTTGCTAAAGATTCGGTTAACTAAGATTCAGATGCTGGGCGTGCATGCAGTGTTCACGTATGATCCGCCGAACGCAACGACGCACGCGCACAGCGTGTACCTGATGCGGAACCTGGCCGACTACCAGTCGTGCAACATCAAGGCGGGCAAGCTGGTGGCCGGCGTGGCGCAGGGCGCCGGCGCGGGCTTTGAGTTCGTCCTCAAGAAGCGCAAGATGCACTACTTCGTCTGCGGCGAGCGCGCCGGCCTCCACTGCACCGCCGGGCAAATGAAGTTCATCGTCAAGCCCAAGAGCTCCGTCTGCCGCGACTGATCGCCGCCTCCTCTCCTCGCCGGTTATCCATGGCGTCCATGGCCTTCGCCGCCGTCTTCTTCTGCATGCCGCCTTCTTCTTCTTAATCATTTATTTACTTGCTTGTAAGTTATCACAATTGTTGCATTCATATGTGTCGTGTGGTGTAACCGTGTTGCGTGATACGCTATTTATGCATGACGCAGTGCTTGAATAAAGCAGGGGGTGTGTGTGCGTCTGAATTGTGGCAGCGTGTGTTGTTGCAAATCAATGGAGGATGTAATGAGAAATGAGGGACTGTTAGTCCATGAGTAGCTGCTGTGTCAGTCTCTCATTCCCACTCCTAAAAAAGTCCTCCCTTCTAGTTTCAACTGAACATTTGGCTTGAAGTTGCTGTAAAAACAAATTGCTGTCAAAAAAGAATGTTTGGCTTGAAGCATTTCATGAGAATTTGAGTTCTGAAATGAAGATTAAGCCGACCAAGGAAAGTTATCCAAGTCACGCACCATTATCTGCCGTCGTAATTGGCATTCACCAAAAAAAAAAGGGTGTACTGCAGCAGAAACTACAATCAGGATATATGGATGAGAACATTCTCGCTTAGGAGTGCACAGATTGATAGCACAAGAACTATGGGGAGTGAGATACAGCGGATGCAATTCATAAAATTGGTTTCAGTAATCTGACCATTGATGAGAAGCAAGTCAGCTAAATCTCTCCAAGAAGAGTAGAAAAACACAATGACGAATAAGGGAAAGGGGCACCTCTCTTCCGCATGGTTATTCCATCTTCAGTTTCCATGGCCAGAGATAATGCAAATTATTTTTACTACAGGCACGAAAACATCAAATTAGTCGATGTCCTGTGCCCACCTTCAGATGTTTTCCCCCACCCCAAACTCAGAATGGATGGTTGCAGGTTGCATCGCAAGTTGGCTCAGGTCACCAGGCTTGTTGAAATTTGATTGCCAACAAGCTCATGCCGCAGACCACACGGTGCTTGAGTTATTCCCTGGACTGCATCTTGTTTGTCATCTGCGGTCATGCCTGATCATCGTGTGTGGAAGTGATTCCTTCAATGTGCCATCACTCCATTTTCGAGTGACCTTCATACCTGACATGCATCCTACTTCAGGTTAAAAATCGGCCAAAGTAACCCATGCTGGGCTGAGTTCACTTGTTCACCCTCCCGTAATTAAGACATCCAGAAGCTCAATAGACCTCCTATATTTTCTGTCCCGGCACACAGCCTCAATCAGCTTGGCCCAACAACTAGCCTCTGGCATGAACCCAAATCTGGCCAATCCATACAATGCGCTTGTGGCATCTGCTACTCGCCCAATATCGCACAGACCAATCAACAGTTTGTTTGAGGCTGCATAGTGCGGCAAAAACCCTCGTCCGAGCATTATTCCCAGCAAGCCAACGGCCTTCTCCATATCTCCACTTGAGCATAGAGTATTCATCACAATCCGATAGCTTGCGACGTTCAACTGAACTCCTTCCTCTGGCAACCTCCCAAGCAAGTCCATCACTTCCACCATCCGCCCATCTTTGCACAGCCCTTCAAGCAGCAGATTGTATGTGACAACATCAGCCTTGCATCCCTTCTCCCTCATTTCCATCACAAGATCGATCCCCTCATCGACACTCCCATGTCTACAAAGGCACCCGATCAATGCCGTGTAGCTGACAGCATCTGGTTCCACCCCAGCAGTCCTCATCTCCTCAAACACCAGCTTTGCATTCTCCACATCCCCTTTCTTGCAGTGTCCATTTATAAGAGTTGCATAGTTGAAAGCATTTGGCTCACACTCGTTCTTCCTCATAAATCCAAAGATTGTCTGTGCCTTCTCCACCTGGCCCAGCCGGCAGAATCCGTCAATGATCACATTGTATGTCAGCTGGTCCGGCACGATGTGATCCTTCTCGATCATCCCCTCGAACAGCTCAAACGCCTCCTTCATCTTACCAGCACGACAGAGCCCGCCCAACAAGGTGGAATAGGTGACCAGGTTTGGCCTCACATCGCCGCAAGTGTACTCACGCATTTCATCGAGCACCCTGAAGGCGGTCTCAGAGTCGCCATTCTTGATGTAGTGCTTGATGAGGATGTTGTAGACGCAGGTGTTGGGGGCGGGGAGGTACTTGTTCCGGGGGTCGCGCAGGTCGGCTATGAGGTCGTCGAGGACGTCGGGGCAGCGGGAGGAGACGAGGCGGTCGAGGCAGACGGCGAGGGCCTTGTGCGAGACGCGGCGGCGGTGGAGGAGCGACGGCAGGAGGCGGAGGAGCAGGAGGGCGTGGTCGGGCGGGAGGAGGCGGAGGAGCGGCAGGAGGTGCGGCTCGAGGAAGCGGCAGGGCGCGGAGGCGGCGCGGCGGAGGACGGCGGTGGCTGCGGCCGGGAGGCGGGCGCGCGCGAGGCGGATGAGGAGCGCGGAGAAGGTGGCCGCGGTGTGCGAGAACCCGCGCTGCTCCGCGGCGGCGTTGAAGAGGTCCAACGCGCGCTGCCCGGAGTGCGAGCAGGCGATGAGGCGCGCGAGGTCCGGGTGGTCGACGCGGCGCGGCGGCCGGGGAGAGGAGGGCGGCGGCGGGAGCGGGGGCGGGGAGGCGGGCGCGGCGCGGGTGGGGCTGCGGTACTGGAGCGGGGAGATCCACGGCAGCGGCGGGGCCTTGGCGGGCGCCGGCAGGGGCGGGGGCTTCATGGCCGCCGGCGGTGGAGGGGGGGCTTGCCGGTTGCCGCCGCCTCAGCCTCTCGGGAAGGAGGGGGGAGAAGATCGGCGGATTCGCCGCGAGGTTTGGGGGTATGGTCAGCGGCGGCCGCGGGGTGGGCAGGCTCGAACTGAAACTGAAAGCGCCGGGGCGTTGGCCATTGGATGAAGGCGCTGCGCGTGCTAGCTAGCACAGGCAGCGCGCGGCATCTCTGCCTGCCGGCGCGCGCCGCCGCGGCATCAAGCATGCGGGCTGGCCGATCATGTCTGCTGGAAATCTTTGGATCTTCTTCCTCTAGCACCAATCGCATTATCTGCTTTTCTCTTTTTTGACAAGCTTGCTGCGGGCTGGGCCTGATCATACATCTCTTTTATTTGCAGAACAGGAGGATGGAGCTTTTATTACCCATACAAATTCAAGTTTGAAACAGTTTGGAGCTTTTATCAGATCATCTGCTGCTGCAAAAGAGCTTGGCATCCTCCAAAGAATCCTCGAACATACGCAGCCAACCAATGGCAGGACGGACCAAAGGAAAACACTGTGACCTAATGAGAAGATTTCAACCTCATACTTCTATCACCTGCTCATTTTCAGAGGGGTGACCTGCCCTATAGCTGACATCATTTGGGATAAAATCATCCCCGCCAAGCACAGAATGTTCCTCTGACTTGCCGTTAGGGGAAGACTAAACACTAGAGATTGCATGATAAGGAAGCACTGGAATGTGACATCGCATAATGGGTGTCATGATAGAACCGCTTGGGTCGGATCGTTCTGAGACTTCCGGTAGTGATGAGAGGAGATGAGGATTATTACCTTCTCCCTGACCCATGGAGCTCCCGCCGTTGGCCATGGTGGAACGGCGACGACGGCGGTGACAGAGAGGTGTAGAGGTGGCGGCGGTGTTCGTGAGAGTGTGGTGGTGGTGCTTCCCGTCGGCACGTGCTAGTAACCCTAGATCGGAAGGGAATGTTGGGTGTGGCGGCGTCGCACGATCAACCTCGTGAGTTGTGCGGTCGGCTCCACACCCCTTTATATCTGGCGCGGCGACAGGGGCGCCCAACCCATCTAAGGGCCCGGTGGGTCGTTGGGCCCACTCGGTGGAGATCAACCTAACATTCTCCCCCTTGATCTCAACTTTACTTTTAACCTTATACTTTCTAGTTTATTTGTTTCATCATATATTGGTACATAGAGCATGATTCATCGTCACAGCTTAATTGCCGATAGAATCATACAACCACAACATACGTTTTGTTTAGAAATAAATTATGTTCTTTTTGGGCCTCTCATGATCCAGGAATCATAAGGCTTTCCCTTAAACCAATGTCTACTAAGTGTTCCTTGAACACATTGGGTGGTAAGCCTTTCGTAAGCGGATCCGCAAGCATATCCTTTGTCCTTATATGCTCGAGACTTATAGTGTGATCCTGGATTTTATCTTTCACAACATAATACTTTATCTCTATTGTTTTGGCAGCATTACTCGACTTGTTGTTGTGAGCATAAAATACTGCGGGCTGGTTGTCACGATACATCTTTAGTGGTTTGTGAATACAATCTACCACTTTCAAGTCGGGTATAAATTTCTTTAGCCATATCGCCTGCCCCGTGGCCTCGAAGCATGCTATGAATTCTGCATACATCGTAGATGATGCAACTATTGACTGTTTGGAGCTTTTCCACGAAATAGCTCCCCCAGCGAGAGTGAACACGTATCCTGACGTGGATTTTCTATCATCTTTGTCCCCCGCAAAATCTTCGTCTGAATACCCTTTTATCTCTAGGGAATCACTTCTCCTGTATGTTAGCATGTAATCCTCTTCATGCCTTGCGCATGACGTAATGCTTTCTTTACCATCTTCCAGTGCTCTATGCCTAGATTCTCTTGATATCTACCGAGTACCCCAGTGATAAAAGCTAAGTCAGGGTGAGTGCACACTTGTGCATACTGTAAGCTTCCAACAGCCGAAGCATATGGTATTGTTTTCGTTTGATCGATCTCGTACTGGTTCTTGGTGTTCGGGAGCATTGCATGGGAAACTAAAAATTTCCTATGCACACGCAAGATCTATCCATGGTGATGAGCATCTATGAGAGGGAGAGTGGATCTACATACCCTTGTAGATCGCTAAGCGGGAAGCGTTAAGAAACGCGGTTGGTGTAGTCGAACGTCTTTGCGATACAAATCGCCGAGCGTCCCGCGAACTCATCATGATCCGTCCCGTGATCTCATCACGATCCGTCCCGGGATCCGATCATGATCCGTCCCGCGAACTCATCACGATCCGTCTCGCGATCTAATCATTATCCGTCCCGCGATCTCATCACGATCCATCTCGCGATCTTGATCACGGTCGTTCCGATCTAGTGCCGAACGGACGACACCTCCGCGTTCAGCACACGTACAGCTCGATGACGATCTCCGCCTTCTTGATCCAGCAAGAGGGAGCAGAGAGGTAGAAATGTTCTCTGGCAGCGCGACGGTGCTGCGGCAATGGTGGTGGAGCTATTCCGGCAGGGCTTCACCTAAGCACTACAGAAAATCGATCTAGAGGAGAAACTATGCACTAGAGGAGAGGGTAGCTCGTGACAGAAAATCTAGTGCAAAAACCCTAAAACCTCTAGTATATATAAGAGGAAGAGAGGAGGAGGCTTGGCCCTCAAGGGGCCAGCCCTAGGCTTCGGCCGAACCAAGGAGGAGAGGAGGATTCCTCCTCCAATCCTAGTAGGACTAGGACTCCTCCTTATTTTGGTCTTTTTGCCTTTTTCCACCTTTTTCTCTTTGGCCTTTTCTTCCCAGCCGCATGGGCCATATGTGGGACTTCCACCAGCCCACTAAGGGCTGGTATTCATTCTCCCACAGCCCATGTAGCCTCTTGGGTCGAAATACCCCTCCCGATGGTCTCCCGGTACACTACCGATGAGCCCGAAACTTTTCCGGCGACCAAAATAGGACTTCCTATATATCAATATTTACCTCAGGACCATTCTGGAGCTCCTCGTGACATCCGGGATCTCATCCGGGACTCCGAACAACCTTCGGTAACCACCATATATAACTCTATACTACCGAAACGTCACCAAACCTTAAGTGTGCAGACCCTGTGGGTTCGAGAACTATGTAGACATGACCGAGACACCTCTACGGTCAATAACCAATAGCGGGACCTAGATGCCCATATTTGTTCCTACATATTCTACGAAGATCTTTATCGGTCGAACCTCTATGTCAAGGATTCAGTTAATCCCGTTTGATGTTCCCTTTGTTCTTCGGTATGTTACTTGCCTGAGATTCGATCGTCGGTGTCTCCATACCTAGTTCAACCTTGTTACCGGCAAGTCTCTTTACTCGTTCCGTAATACAAGATCCCATGACTAACACTTAGTCACATTGCTTGCAAGGCTTGTTGTGATGTTGTATTACCGAGTGGGCCCTGAGATACCTCTCCGTCACACGGAGTAACAAATCCTAGTCTTGATCCATGCTAACCCTACAGACACCCTTGGAGATACCTGTAGAGTACCTTTATAGTCACCCAGTTATGTTGCGACATTTGATACACACAAGGCACTCCTCCGGTGTCAGTGAGTTGCATGATCTCATGGTCATAGGAACAAATACTTGACATGCAAAAAACAGTAGCAATAAACTGACACGATCATATGCTATGTCTGTAGTTTGGGTCTTGTCATCCCATCATTCTCCTAATGATGTGATCCCGTTATCAAATGACATCTCATGTCAATGGCTAGGAAACCTTATCCATCTTTGATCAACGAGCTAGTCTATTAGAGGCATACTAGGGACTTGGTGTTGTCTATGTATCCACACATGTATCTAAGTTTCCGATCAATACAATTATAGCATGGATAATAAACGATTATCATGAACAAGGAAATATGATAATAACTAATTTATTATTGCATCTAGGGCATATTTCCAACACTTGGGACATTGGAATTTCCCAAAACTATCGCCCTTGACGATAGGAGGAGGTGTGGCTTTACTCGCATGCATATTATACTTTTGAAGAACCTTCTCTAAATATGCCTTCTGCGATAGTCCTAAGACTCCATTGTTCCTATCTCGATGAATTTCTATGCCCAAAACATATGATGCTTCACCAAGATCTGTTATGTCAAAATTTGAGGACAAGAACTTCTTTGTTTCTAGTAGTAGACTAACATCACTGCTAGCAAGCAGGATATCATCCACATACAAGATTAGGAAAATATATTTCCTATTTTTAAACCTTGCATAAATGCAATTATCCTGAATATTTTCTTTGAACCCAAAACTTTCAATCATTTGATTAAACTTTAGATACCACTTTCTAGAGGCTTGCCTTAATCCATAAATAGATTTATTTAGGCATCATCCCATATTTTCCTTGACTTCCATGATAAAACCCTTGGATTGTTTCATGTAGACCTTTTCTTTTAAATCACCATTCAGAAATGTTGTCTTTACATCCATTTGATGTAACTCTAAATCAAAATATACAACTAGTGCTATTATGATTCTGAAGGAATCCTTACATGAGACTGGGGAAAAAGTCTCATTGTAATATATCCCTTCTCTTTGTGTGAATCCTTTTGCTACAAGTCGTGCTTTATACTTTTCTACATTCCCATTCGGACCATACTTAGTTTTATAGACCCATTTATGGCCTACTATTTTGGCTACTTTAGGAATTTCCTCTAAGTCCCAAACATCTTTGTAACTCATAGATTTCATCTCATCTTCCATTGCTTGTAGCCATTTTGATGAGTGAGGACTTCTAATGGCTTCTTCATATGTAGTGGGATCACCTTCCATATGGACCATTTCTCTATTATAAACTTTATAATCAGTAGAAATAGCTGATTTTCTTGTTCTACTAGATCTTCTAAGAGCCTCGGTTTCTGGCATATTCTGTGACACATCTTCTACTATTGGCTATTGCACCTCCCTTTCATGCTCAACAACGGGTTCAGTCGGCTCCTGACGGACAGGTTCCGGGTCAACCCCCATAGTTGTCATGGGTGGAGTTGCAACTGGTAGTAAGAAAAATGGCTCCTGAATCATCAGATTAGGTGCATGCACCCTCTTCTCCTCAAGATCAATTTTCCGAGCTACCAAGCTCCCCCTCATCATTTCATCTTCTAAGAATACTGCATGTCTTGTTTCTATAAATTTTGTATATCTGTCTGGACAGTAGAAACGAAAACCCTTTGATCTGTCTAGATAGCCAATGAAGTGGCAACTTACTATTTTGGGGTCTAACTTTGCAATGTTTGGATTAAACATTTTGGCCTCAGCGAGGCACCCCCACACCCTGAAGTGTGCTGGGGAGGGCACTCTTCCTGTCCATAGCTCGCACGGTGTTTTGGGCACCGACTTGCTTGGCACTCTATTGAGAATGTGAATGGCGGTTTTAAGCGCCTCCATCCATAATCCCAATGGCAAGGTGGAGTAACTCATCATGTTGAGCACCATATCCATAAGTGTACGGTTGCGCCTTTCAGCTACTCCATTTTGCTGAGGCTCGCCCGACAATGAATACTGGGCTACTATGCTAGTCTCCTGTAAGAACTTTGCAAAAGGTCTAGGGACTTGGCCATATGGAGTGTGCCGACTATAGTACTCTCCCCCATGGTCGGGCCTTACTATCTTTATTCTTTTATCATGCTGATTTTCAACTTCAGCTTTGAATATTTTAGATTTATCCAATGCTTCAGATCTTTCTTTGATTGGATAAATATAACCAAAACGAGAGTAATCATCTGTGAATGTTATGAATGAGTCATAACCATCCACACTTTTCACCGGAAATGGTCCACAAATGTCAGTGTGGATATTTCTAGTGTGCCTGTGCTATGGATTGCATCCTTTTTGATTTGTTTTACATACTTTCCTTTAATGCAATCTATACATTGTTCGAAGTTAGAGAACTCTAACGGAGAAAGAATTTCACTTTTGACTAATCTTTCTATTCTCCCCCTAGAAATATGGCCCAAGCGACAGTGCCATAATTTTGATGAGTCGCCAGTTCTCTTTCTTTTCTATTGTTCTTTGTTCGACAAGGAAGCATGCGCATTCATATTGGACACATAATGCACTTTTTCATGGAATGATAATAAATAAAGCTCATTGTGAAGTAAAGCAACACCCACATAAGCATTATTAAACCATATGGCACACTTGCCATGTCCAAAATAACATTCATAATTGTCGTTGTCCAAACAAGAAACACTAATTAAGTTTCTATGGCATGAAGCAACATATAAGACATCTCTAAGTAGAAGCTTGAACCCATCAACTAACTCCAAGGAGATGTCGCCGACAGCTTCAACTTCTGCTTGGACTCCTTTTGCAACTTCAATGCATATTTCGCTTCTTTGCGTAGTCCTCGTCGAATGGAATGCCTCTAAAGAATTTGCAACATGAACAATTGCTCCTGAGTCAATCCACCAAGTAGATTTTGAAAACTGTGTATACAAGGATTCATTTATAAAGGAAACAATGTCGTTACCTCTCTTTGCCATTATAGACTTTAGCCAAGCAGGGCAATCCTTCTTGTAGTGCCCTGTCTGCTTACAGTGGAGGCAAGTATCTTTGTCGAGTGGAAAAGACTTCTGCTAATGTTGATGCTGATAGGGTGCTTTTCCATGTGGCTTTGAAGGGGAACCTTTGCTATTTTGATTGTAATTGTTTTTCTTATGGTCCTTCACATAGTTGAGAGAACCATCATGTGAGGCTTTCAGTTTGTCCTCTTCTTGGACGCACATGGCTATAGTCTTTTCTATGTCCCATTTTTCAGGGGACATGTTATAGTTGACAACAAATGTGTCAAACTCTTTAGGCAGCGAAGCCATAATCAGGTGGACCAGGAGCGCAGGTTTGAGCTCCAAGTCCGCATCCATGGGCTTCAGCTTGGCTGCCATGTTGCTCATCCTGAGGATGTGCTCTCTAATGCCATGACCACCACCAGTGTAGTTCTCTATGACCAGATGCTTGAGCAACTGGGTGGCATATATCTTTGAAGAACCAGTGAACTGGCTCTTTATCTTTGTAAGAAACTCCCCAACGGAAGTGCACTCTTCAATTGATCCCACAATGGCGTTCTCAATTGTATTCTTTATAAATGACATACACTTTTTGTTGGCAATGATCCACTTTTTGTTGTCGATGGTGTATGACATCTCCAATGGAGCATAGTCCCTCCTCTTTCTGTCCCACGCAACATCATCATCAGTGGTCTCTCTGACTAGCTTTGTAGGTCTGACCGGCTATGGAGCGTCCACAATCCAGTCCACCTTAGAATAGACAAATGATAGGTCTACTTTCTTCCTCCACTCGGAGTAGTTGTCACCTCCGAGTGTCGGAACATCTTTTAGGCAACTCATCAAGTGGTAGCCTCTTGAAATTATAACAATCATATGCATTAATCTAACGTTGGTCAAATTAAACATACAATTGTCTATGTAATTAAATCTACATTACCGTTGGGCAAAAATAGAAATAAATGCACCTTTAAATTTCAATAATAAAACATGATCACACAACTAGAATCTAGGGATTTGCCGTCTGCTAGATCTTTGTTGTTTGTTGGCTGATGGTAAAGAGAGTCTTTGCCGTCTGCTGCAATAAACCTGACGACAAAGATCTGGCAGATGGCAAAGACATAATTTGCCATCAGTAAGATCTTTATCGTCCGCCAGCTGACGGCAAAGAGCCCGAAGGCACACGGCAAAGAGCACGGGGTGGGCCCCACTACACCGTTGGCTGGCAGCCTCTTTGCCATCTGCTTCTCTTTGCCATCCACCTTTTGCCTCTTTGCCGTCGCTTGGCGGACGACAAAGAGGATGCCGCCCTAACGGCCATCAACCCCCACCCGAAACCCCCATCTCTCTCCTTCTCTCTCTCCCTCCTCACAAGCGCCCCCGCTCCTTCCCGCGACCACCTCCTCCACCTTCGCGCTGCTGCCCATCGCGTCCGTCGTCCCCGCCGCCCCCCCCGTGCGTCCCCGCTCCTCCCCGCGACCACCTCCTCAACCTTCGTGCCCCCGCTCCTGACGCCCACGCCGCCCCAGCGCCCTACCGCCCCGCCGCCCACGCCGCCCTAGCGTCCCACCGCACACGCCGCCCTAGCACCCCCGCGCCCCGTGGCCCCCTTCCCTCCCCGCGCCGTGCCCCCTCCCCACGCCCCTCCACCACCGAGCCCGTCGTCTCACCCGCCGCCTCGTCGTCCCCACCGTGCCCGACTCCACGCCGCCCCGCCGCCCACGCCGGTGAGAACCCAACCCCCGCCTCATTTTTTCTATTTTTTTGGTTAAATTAGTTAGGTTAATTAGGTTAGTAAGTTTCGTTAGTTAGTTAGGTTAGTCATGTTAGTTTAATAAAAAAGGTAGAAGAAGAAAAATTAGTTAAGAATAAAAAGAAGGAAAAAATGAAAAAAGAAAAAGGAAAAGAAGAAAAGAAGAAGAAGAAAGAAATGAAGAAGGAAAAGAAAGAAAGAAATAAGAAGGAAAAGAAGAAGAAGAGGAGGAGGAGGAGAAGAAAGAAGAAGAAGAAGAAGAAGAAGAAGAAGAAGAAGAAGAAGAAGAAGAAGAAGAAGAAGAAAGAGGAGAGGAGGAGGAGGAGCAGAAGAGGAAGAAGAAGAAGAAGAAGAAGAAGAAGAAGAGAAGAGCCTTCGATCCCCGACGCCACTAACCTCCAACCTCCAATGCCACCGACCCTCGAACCCCGACGCTACCGACCCCCAACCCCCGACGCCCCCGACCCCCGATGCCCCCGACCCCCGACCCCTGACCACTGACGCCATCGACCCCCGACCACCGACGCCATCGACCCTTGACCACAAATGCCACCGACCCCCCGACTCCCGACACCACCGACCCCCGACAGCCGACGCCACTGACCCCTGATGCCATTGTCTCCTGATGCCACTGACCCCCGACCCCCGACACCTATTTTGCCTCCTGTTGACCAAAAAGGTGCTCTTCAGCCTTCGTGAGGACGAGGAGGTCATAGTTTTGTAAATCATGAGCTAGGTCACATATTTTCCTATTTTGTTATAAAAAATATCATATTTTGAGTTGATCGGGTGAATTTCAATGTGTAGTTGTTCGACGACCTCCCCATGCATTTGACGAGCTCCCCTGCTGTGTTCGTTGGTGAGCACAAATGACATCTCCTCCCCCGCCCCCCTTAAACAAATTTGCTCTGTTCCGGTCTTCGTGCCGATGATACTTGCTAGCTATAGGTGTCTTCAATCATCAGTATGCGTGACCAGTATGTGTCTCCCTTTCGAAAGGGTTACATCTATAAATATGCATGCATTTGCATATTTATAACCGTGATTCTTTTGAATTGTCCAATGTTATCCATGGACAGCCCGTGTATGTGTAGATTGAGTTCGTTTTTCCATATGCTTTGCTCCGGATCCGATGCAGAATTTTGTTAGTCTCTGCTTATTGCCGAAACATGTATCAAGAGAACAACGGGGAGGTGCTGCCGAAATTCTACGTCGGATCCGGAGCAGAGCATGAGAAAACGAACCCAA
This sequence comes from Hordeum marinum, assembly GCA_022496015.1. Taxonomy (NCBI): domain Eukaryota; kingdom Viridiplantae; phylum Streptophyta; class Magnoliopsida; order Poales; family Poaceae; genus Hordeum; species Hordeum marinum. The sequence goes on from CM039678.1 coordinate 118,620,821, forward strand.
TCTACACATACTCGGATGGGATTAGGACCTATCTCTACCTATTAGCGTGTAGGTTGCATGGACGTAATAAAACTGACAAACTTGATTACCGAATGAATATAGATGATGAATTATATATATATATATCTTGTGTGTTTAGTAGGTAGGCAAGATGAGTGATCGTGCTTGGATGTATACTGGTCACCCTAGTCAGAAAGACATGACCAATGAATGATTAACAAAAACCAGATTTTTTTTGAGAGCCGCATTTGCAAATGGCCAGCAAAAAACATGGTGCCCCTCTCCCAAATGCGACAACATTAAAAGGGGGACAGAGTTTGAAATGGGTAAACACCTGCAGAAGTGGAGTTTTACGTCTAATTATCAAATATGTCCTATACTTAGCTTAGTTCTCTGCTAAATGACATAATAAGCTTACCTAGCTCCAAAATGGCCTATTTTATCTAGCTTAGCTATTGAATGACCTATACTTAGCTTACTTAGCTCCAAAATGGCATCATAAGCATAGTTAGCTCCTAAGCGGCATATTTTTACATAAGTTAGCTCTAAAATGACATATAGTTAGCTTAGTTTCCTCCTACATGACGTAGTAAGCTAAATTAGCTTTAAAATGGCCTATTTTATCAAAAATGACCTATACTTTGCTTAGTTGGCTTCAAAATGGAATAATAAGCTTAGCTAACTCCAAAATTACCTATTTTACCAAAGTTAGCTATTAAATGACCTATAATTAGCTTAATTGGCTTCAAAAGGACATAATAAGCATAATTAGCTCCTAAATGACCTATTTTTACCTTCTCTTCTTCATCTAGTCTTCTTCTAATTTTGGAGGTTCCCATTTTGTATATTACATTCACTTCACAGAAGTTTGCATTGATGGAGTGCTTGGGTTACTTGTATTTTTTTATTTTGTATCGATGAACAATGTGCCACTTGTTACATATGTATATGAAACTATATATGTATGGATGAAACTATTGTAATATGGTTGGGTACGGATGAAACTTTCATAATATGTATGTATGTATGGATGAAACTTATTTGAATATGGTTATTAGTATGGCAACATATTTATTTCTATGAAATATATATATATATATATATATATATATCGCTGTGAAAATTGTTTTAATAAACAATAAAATAAAAAGGAAAATGGCCTTACTCTTTGCCGTCGCTGGGCTGACGGCAAAAGGGCCTGGGCAGACGTCGAAGGGGGGGTCACAGGGGGCAAATGGCCTTACTATTTGCCGTCGGCCCACCGATGGCAAAGGGGGCACAAGGTCGACAGCAAAAGGGGACCCCAGGGGCAAATGGCCTTACCCTTTGTCGTCCGCCCACCGACGGCAAAAGGGGCACAAGGCTGACGGCAAAGGGAACGGACGGCAAAGAACTGTCGTTAACACTTGACGGACAGAGCCCCTGGGTCTACCGTCCAAGCTCTTTGCCGTCTGCTCCCCCAAGGCAAAGATTCTTTGCCGTCCGTGGTCCTGAGGCGGACGACAAAGGACCGCTTTACCGGGGTTTTCTTTGCCGGAATTTTTTCCATTTGCTGACACACAACAAAGGCCTTTGCCGTCCGGGATCCTTCCCTTTGCCGTCAGCCATAGCAGACGGCAAATTACCTGATTCCTGTAATGTCATGTTATTAACAATGTTGGTCATAAAAATAACATAATCATATTCATTTTTAATAATCACTTTAGCGTGCTTTTTAAATTCCTGTAATGACACTATGGACGGCCAGAAATGATTCGGTCTTCCATCAGGAGTACAGGACCGTTACCAAGACCTTCTTCGAAATATCTCATCTTATTATGCTCTGGAGACACAGGGCGAGAAGTGACTAGGATAAGGCCATGATGAGGAGTTATGCCAATATTTTCATCGCAACTTTGTAATCTCTATACTCTCTCTCTCTCTCCCTCCCTCCCTCTACGCTTGGTGATGGCCTGCTGCACATTGCGTGCGGCGTTTAGATCACCTTCATGTAATTTGACCATGGTCATCTGGGCTTGGCCCCGTTTTGAATGCATAAGGTAGATAATAATCTATCTTTTCTTTAAAAAAAACGGCTTGATTGCTGAAAGAAAATTTAAAAGAAGAGGATATTATTTCTAGATGACCAGCAAAATGCAAAGCTGATATGAAGGATCATATCATATGTACGACATCCATGTTTGGTCGAAGCAATACATATCAACCAACTATTTTATATCAGTTTTGCTAAATTTCAGTCGACTGAGAATTGGTTATGTCCCAACCGATGTCATATTCATGATATTTTACGTTGAGATCCGTGCATTTTTCTTCTTCTAGACTTGGTTAAATCCCAATCAATTGAGATCTAGCCACATCCATTTTAGATTACCCGGTGTATTATTTCTTTCTAGAGTACTTGGCAACATCCCTACTAAGTTAGGGCATCTACCATGCAAAGCTCTCATAGAGATATTTTCATCGAGACATCAAGTTCTTGTTTGATATGCCACTATTAACACAATATATCCTTTCTTTTAGGGTTTAATGCTATCAATGATGAATCTGTCATTCACTATCCTTTTCTTATAAGAGCTTTTTTTGGAAGGAAAGTAATGAAACATGCGATGGCTACTGAATAAACTCCTTTTATATGTGTATAAAAATAAATCAGTTTTTTGTTGGATGCCTATAGTTTTTTTTGTAGCAAAGGTTTCTAATTAAGCATCTAATAAGTATCTTAGATAGAAGATGGTGTCAACCTGGTACAATTTGTCACTTAAAACAACTTGATATGCCAGCAAAAGCACGGCCCAACTAAACAAACATAACTGCCCAACTAAAAGAACGGAAGTTGTTACATATATTTACACCATGTTTCTTAGATGGGGTAAAGCCAAGAGTACCGGTCACAAATGAAATGTTGACTATATGTGTAAGAGGAACTACTATGCTTGTGCATGTGAATATACACAAGAATTACATATGGCACCTGACGGTAATTCATCCTTTGGCCAATGAAGACACAACAATAAATATATCATGTTGCCATTGTACCGAAGGTTGGCATGAGGAAATCCTCACATCCTTGATTAATAGACCGGGTTTGCTAAAAATCAGTCGACTGAGACTTCGCGACACTATAATCCATTGATCTTACATCAAGATTCATGCAAATAGTTTTTTTTTCAGTTTTTTTATTCTTCTTGCGTACTATATTACTTGATTGAGACTTCACGAAGTTTCAGTCAACCGAGACCTAGACACTCCCTTAATAGATTGGTCGCGGTCAGGCAAGGTTAGAGCAGCCATCCCATCTAGAGCATGAACTGCCTTTCATACCTCTTGCGAGAAAGGGCAGTCCTGACATAGGCAGGGCCGTAGCCATGCCCAAGGCATCACTGGCCATGGCAGCAAGTTTTCCTTTGATTGTAACAATTGTGGGCACGTTTCTACACTATTCATCACTACGACAAGAGGTTGCCCTGGTTTATTGCCTTATCTACGCCATTGGATATAGGTGTGTGCTTATCTCGTTGGTCGCAAGGCACAAATGGTAGGTAGGTCTTGGTTCTTCGCATGTGAGGATTTTACCGTGTAAAATAAGCCATGTAAATATCTTGCACTTGGGAGTAGTAGGGGCCTTCCAAACTTTTGTAAGGCGAAAAGGTTGCAGACGACCATGGAATTGCATTCAATAGACCGAATGATAGAGAACGCCATAGAGTCTGTCCAATTCTAGCAGATGGGGTTCGACTGGGGTCAGTGCTGGATTCTTGGAGAAGTTGTCAAATATCAATGATTTCGCGGAGCTACGTCGGGGTGTTTAACCGGGCGACTATTGTTACGCATTTATCCTCCTCCGGCTATTGGTGCACAATCCTATTATTTTTGGTTGCAATGTTGAAGAGCCCTGGACCGCGACTGTATAATGTTGTCTCCCAAGCTCATTTGTCATTTGAAAGACTAATTCTCTTTCCATCTCCGCTGGTGATAGTAGTTGAGGCTCAACATAAGAGTTACGCGCTAGAGGCATTGCAAGAGAGCCCAATTCCTGTCGAAGGTCAATCAGGGTCGTTCCGCTCGAACCAAGGCCAGCAAAGGTGTAGGGCCTAGCCGAAGCGGTCAAGGCTAGGCACCACAAGCCACCAAGATTTCACGGGTTGCCCTGTCTTCTACTCCCTCGGTTACAAAATACTTGTCACACTACTGAAATCAAAAGATTTGTCTTTTGCCTCCGCTTTGCCGTCTGCTAGCGGACGATAAAGAGTGATTTTGCCATCAGCTAGCAGAAAGCAGACGGCAAAGAGGTGGCAGACGACAAAGGGTGGCTTTGCCATCAGCCACTTTTTTGTCGTTTGCTAGCGGACGGCAAAGGAGGTACGACCCAGCCCGCAAGTTGACCTAACGACCCTCCTCTTTGCCGTCCGCTAGCGGACGGCAAAGAGGAGGGTTAGCTAACGGCTAACGCCCCCCGGCCCGTCTCTCTCTCTTTCTCTCGATCCCTCTCTCCTCCCGCCGTTGCCCGCCGCCCCTGCCGCCGCCCCATCGACCCTGCCGCCGCGCACCCCCGTCGTCGCGTCGCCCCCACCGCCGCGCGCCCCCGCGCCCCTGCCGCCGCGCGCCCCCGTCACCACCGTCCGCGCCGCGGCACCCGCCGCCCTCGACACCCCACCGTCGGCGTCGGCCTCCACCTCCCCCACTCCGGTGAGCTCCCTCCCCCTCTCTATTTTTTCATTTTTTAGTTAGGTTAATTAGTTGTAGTTAGGTTAATTAGTTGTATTTAGGTTAATTAGTTGTAGTTAATTAGAAGAAGAGAGAAGAAGAAGAGGAGGAGAAGGAGATGAAGAAGAAGAAGAAGAGGAAGGAGGAGAAGAAAAGGAGGAGGAGGAGGAGGAGGAGAAGAAAAGAAGAAGAAGAAGAAGAAGAAGGAGAATAAGAAGAAGAAGAGGAGGAGGAGGAGGAGGGATGCGTCGGCGCCGACGTAACCGGGTCGAGGATCGCCGACACGACACCCCCGACACCCCGACCCCCGACACGACACCCCGACACCACGACACGGCACCCCGGACCCCGATCGACATGACACCTCCCACACCCCGACCCCGACACGACACCCCGACCCCGACACGGCATCCCCGACACCCCGACCCCGACACCGCACCCCCGACACCCCGACCCCGACACGACACCCCCTACACCCCGACCCCGACACGACACCCCCTACACCCCGACCCCAACACGACACACCAACACCCCGACACGGCACTCCCGACCACGACACAACACCCCTACCCCGACACGACACCCCCGACACCCCTACCCCGACACGACACCCACGACACCCCGACCCCGACACGACACCCCCGACACTCCGACCCCGACACGACTCCCCCAACACCTCGACCCCGACACGACATCCCCGACACCCCCGACACCCCCGACACCCCGACCCCGACACGACACCCCCGACACACCGACCCCCCGACACGACCCCCCGACACCGACATGGCACCCCAGACCCCGACACAGCACCCCTATCCCGACACGACACTGACACGGCACCCCAGACCCCGACACAACACCCTACCCCGACATGACACCCCCGACACCCCAACCCCCGACACGACACCCTGACACGGCACCCCGACCCCGACACAACACCCCTACCCCGACACGACACCACCGACACCCCGACCCCCGACCCTCGACACGACACCCCGACACGGCACCCCAGACCCCGACATAGCACCCCTACCCCGACACGACACCCCCGGCATCCGACCCCGACACGACACATATATTATTAATTATTATTATAATGTGAGGTATTCAATTATTATTATGTACATATATATTATTAATTAGTTCATGTTATTAGGTATTCAATTTTTTTTATGTTGAACTAATTTCGTTCACTCTTTGTCATTGCAGGTGTTGACAGATGGTGGGCGGGGGTCGAGAGGGCTCTGAGGCTCCTTCCTCGGCGTGTGCAGGGAGGGGTGCTATTATTCCACCCCAGCAACTCCGGAGAGCGCTGGTACACAGCATAAAGACACCAGAGGGCGCTTCTTCTTTGACCGGAAGAGGTCGGGGGAAGCCGAAGAGAGGTGCTAGAGGTAGGAAGGCTGCTGCGCCTTCCTCGCCGCCACACCCAGCTGATTCTCCCGACCACAGGAGTGCTCCGTCTTAGATGGACCCGTCTGACTTGGACCAGTCTCGGACTCCGGTCGACGAGCCTCGGGTCACCGAGCCTTTGTCCCAGGAGACTCCGGTCCCAGAGTCTTCGTCCGAGGAGACTCGGGTCCCAGAGTCTTCATCCCACATGACTCCGAAGGCTAGTGGCCATGCTGATGGTGGCGATGACAACTTGTCTGAGGACACCTATAGCGAGGGCGAGCTGGTTGAGGAGGGCAAGATGGTCTACCAGCGTGGTCTATAGCGAGGAAAGGGGAGGACTTCAACTCGAGCTAGAGTCCTTTTGATCCAGAGCTCCTGATGAAATCTGGTGGCGGGAGGCCCCATGGCTTGATAGCCATTGGGGATGGACTGGTACGTTGTCCTAGAACTCTCCTGAAGATCAAGAAGGACCAGACGAGCTCTGATCCTGAGATAAGGCCTCGTCCATGTGTTGGAAATATGCCCTAGAGGCAATAATAAAATGGTTATTATTGTATTTCCTAGTTCATGATAATTGTCTATTGTTCATGCTATAATTGTGTTAACCGGAAACCGTAATACATGTGTGAATACATAGACCACAACATGTCCCTAGTGAGCCTCTAGTTGACTAGCTCGTTGATCAATAGATGGTCACGGTTTCATGACCATGGACATTGGATGTCGTTGATAATGGGATCACATCATTAGGAGAATGATGTGATGGACAAGACCCAATCCTAAGCATAGCACAAGATCGTGTAGTTCCTTTGCTAAAAGCTTTTCAATGTCAAGTATCATTTCCTTAGACCATGAGATTGTGCAACTCCCGGATACCCTAGGAATGCTTTGGGTGTGCCAAACGTCACAACGTAACTGGGTGGCTATAAAGGTGCACTACGGGTATCTCCGAAAGTGTCTGTTGGGTTGGCACGAATCGAGACTGGGATTTGTCACTCCGTGTGACGGAGAGGTATCTCTGGGCCCACTCGGTGAGAAATCATCATAATGAGCTCAATGTGACTAAGGAGTTAGCCACGGGATGACGTATTACGGAACGAGTAAAGAGACATGCCGGTAACGAGATTGAACAAGGTATAGAGATACCGACGATCGAATCTCGGGCAAGTATCATACCGATAAACAAAGGGAATTGTATACGGGATTGATTGAATCCCCGACATCGTGGTTCATCCGATGAAATCATCGTGGAGAATGTGGGATCCAACATGGGTATCTAGATCCCGTTGTTGGTTATTAACCGGAGAGGTGTCTCGGTCATGTCTACGTGTCTCCCGAACCCATAGGGTTTACACACTTAAGGTTCGATGACGCTACGGTTATAGGGAAATGGTACACGTGATTACCGAAGGTTGTTCGGAGTCCCATATGAGATCCCGGATGTCAAGAGGAGCTCCGGAATGGTCCGGAGTTAAAGATTGATATATAGGAAGTCCAGTTTTGGTCACCGGAAAGTTTTCGGGCTCATCGGTAGTGTACCGGGAGTGCCTGGAGGGTGCCGGAGGACCCCCGGGAGGGGTGTGACGACCATAGGACTTCGTGGGCCCTTAGAGGAGGTGTGCCAGCCCTTTTTGGGCTGGCCAAGACCTTCTAGAAAGGCCCATGCGGCTGGGATCAAGAGATAAAGGGCAAAAGGGTTTGAAAAGAGGAGATCCACCTCCCTTGTGGGAGGTGGACTCTATCCCTCCTTCGATCGAACCTCTCCTCCTTGGAGGGGGGCCAAGGCAGCCCTCCCTCTCCCTCCTCCTATATATATGCAAGGGTTTGGGCTGATTTGAGACACGACTTCTCCCTCTCTCGGCGAAGCCCTACCCTTCCTCTTCCTCGTTCTCCGTAGCGCTTGGCGAAGCCCTGACGGAGTTCACGTAGCTCCACCGTCACCACGTCATCATGCTGCCGGAGCTCTCCCTCAACCTCTCCTTCCTCCTTGCTGGATCAAGGTGTAGGAGACGTCACCGGGCTGCACGTGTGTTGAACGCGGAGGCGCCGTTGTTCGGCGCTGAGATCGGAATCCACCGCGATCTGAATCGCTACGAGTACGACTCCACCAACCGCGTTCTTGTAATGCTTCCGCTTAGCGATCTTCAAAGGTATGAAGATGCAATCTCTCCTCACTCGTTGCTGGTTTGTCCATGGATAGATCTTGGTGATCGTAGGAATTTTTTTGATTTACTACTACGTCTCCCAACAGTGGTATCATGAGCTAGGTCTATGCGTAGAATCTATGCATGAGTAGAACACAAAGCATTTGTGGGCGTCGATCTTGTTAATTTGCTTACCACTACTAGTATTATCTTGATTCGGCGGTATTGTGAGATGAAGCGGCCCGGACCGACTTTACACGTACGCTTAGGTGAGACTGGTTCCACCGCCTAACATGCACTTGTTGCATAAGGTGGCTAGCGGGTGTCTGTCTCTCCCACCTTAGTCGGATTGGATTCGATGAAAAGGGTCCTTATGAAGGGTAAATAGCAATTGGCATATCACGTTGTGGTTTTGGCGTAGGTAAGAAACATTCTTGCTAGTAACCTATAGCAGCCACGTAAAAACTTGCAACTACAAATTAGAGGACGTCTAACTTGTTTTTGCAGCATATGCCTTGTGATGTGATATGGCCAAAGAATGTGATGTGATGCATTGTGATGTATGAGATTTATCATGTTCTTGTAATAGGATTCATGACTTGCATGTCGATGAGTATGACAACCGACAGGAGCCATAGGAGTTGTCTTATTTTATTGTATGACCCGCATGTCAATCATAAACGCCATGTAATTACTTTACTTTATTGCTAAACGTTAGCCATAGTAGTAGAAGTAATAGTTGGCGAGACAACTTCATGAAGACACAATGATGGAGATCATGGTGTCATGCCAGTGACAGTGATGATCATGGTGCCCCGAAGATGGATATCAAAGGAGCAAGATGATATTGGCCATATCATGTCACTATATTGATTGCATGTGATGTTTATCATGTTTACATCTTATTTTCTTAGAACGACGATAATAAATAAGATGATCTCTTAATAAAATTTCAAGAGAAGTGTTCACCCTAACTGTGCACTGTTGCTAAGGATCGTTGTTCCGAAGCACCACGTGATGATCGGGTGTGATAGGTTCTAACGTTCGCATACAACGGGTGTAAGCCAGATTTACACATGCGATACACTTAGGTTGACTTGACGAGCCTAGCATGTACAGACATGGCCTCGGAACACGGAAGACCGAAAGGTCGAACATGAGTCGTATAGAAGATACGATCAACATGGAGATGTTCACCATGGATGACTAGTCCGTCTCACGTGATGATCGGACACGGGCTAGTTGACATGGATCATGTGTCACTTGGATGACTAGAGAGATGTCTATCTAAGTGGGAGTTCATTAAATAATTTGATTATGTGAACTTAACTATCACGAACTTAGTCTAAAATTGTCTTTACAATCTATATTGTAGATCCAATGGCCAACGCGAATGTCACCCGCAATTTCAACGCGTTCCTAGAGAAAACCAAGCTAAAAGATGATGGAAGCAACTATGCAGACTGGGTCCATGGTTTGAGGATCATCCTCATAGCTTCCAAGAAATTGTATGTCCTCGTTGCACCGCTAGGTGACCCACCCCTTCTCCCAGCAGAGCAAGACGTTGTGAACGCTTGGCATTCTCGCTGTGATGATTACTTCCTTGTTCAGTGTGGCATGCTTTACAGTTTAGAACCGGGGTCCAAAAGCATTTTGAGCAACACGGAGCATATGAGATGTTTCAAGAGCTGAAACTGGTTTTTCAAGGTCATCTCCGGGTCGAGAGCTATGACGTCTCCGACAAGTTCTTCAGCTGTAAGATAGAGGAGAACAGTTCTGTCAGTGAGCACATCCTCAAGATGTCTGGGCTACACAACCGCTTGACTCGGTTGGGAGATAATCTCCCCGATGACTCGATCATAGACAGAATCCTCTAGTCGCTTCCACCTAGCTACAAGAGCTTTGTGATGAACTACAACATGCAAGGGATGGAGAAGTTCATTCCTGAGTTGTACTCGATGCTGAAATCAGCGGAGGTCGAGATCAAAAAGGAGCATCAAGTGTTGATGGTGAATAAGACCACTAGTTTCAAGAAAGGCAAGGGTAAGAAGAACTTCAAGAAGGACGACAAAGCTGTTGCCGCGCCCGGTAAGCAAGTTGCCGGGAAGAAGAAGAACAAGAATGGATCCAAGCCTGAGACTGAGTGTTTTTACTGCAAGGGTACCGGTCACTGGAAGCGGAACTGCCCCCAAGTACTTAGCGGATAAGAAGGACGACAACGTTAAAGGTATATGTGATATACTTGTTATTGATGTGTACCTAACCAGCGCTCGTAGTAGCTCCTGGGTATTTGATACCGGTGCAGTTGCTCACATTTGCTACTCCAAGCAGGAGCTGCGGAATAAGCGGAGGTTGGCAAAGGACGAGGTGACGATGCGCGTCGGGAATGGTTCCAAGGTGGATGTGATCGCCGTCGGCACGCTACCTCTACATCTACCTTCGGGATTAGTGTTAAACCTTAATAATTGTTATTTAGTACCATCTTTGAGCCTGAACATTGTATCTGGATCTCGCTGGATGCGAGATGGCTACTCATTTAAATCTGAGAATAATGGTTGTTCTATTTATATGAGAGAAATGTTTTATGGTCATGCCCCGCTGGTCAATGGTTTATTTTTGATGAATCTCGAACGTGATGTTACACATGTCCACAGTGTGAGTACCAAAAAGTGTAAGGTCGATAACGATAGTCCCACTTACATGTGGCACTGCGGCCTTGGTCATATTGGTGTCAAACGCATGAAGAAGCTCCATACTGATGAACTTTTGGAGTCTCTTGATTTCGAATCATTTGACATGTGTGAACCATGCCTCATGGGCAAGATGACCAAGACTCCGTTCTCCGGAACAATGGAGCGAGCAACTGACTTGTTGGAAATAATACATACCGATGTATGCGGTCCAATGAGTGTCAAGGCTCGTGGTGGCTACCATTATGTTCTCACCCTCACTGATGACTTAAGTAGATATGGGTATGTCTACTTAATGAAACATAAGTCTGAAACTTTTGAAAGGTTCAAGGAATTTCAGAGTGAGGTAGAGAATCAACGTGACAGGAAAATAAAGTGCCTACGATCTGATCGTGGCGAAGAATATTTAAGTCACGAGTTTGGCATGCACCTAAGAAAATGTGGAGTTGTTTCACAACTCACGCCGCCCGGCACACCTCAGCGAAATGGTGTGTCTGAACGTCGTAATCGCACTCTATTAGATATGGTACGATCTATGATGTCTCTTACCGACTTACCGCTATCATTTTGGGGATATGCATTAGAGACTGCCGCATTCACTTTAAATAGGGCACCGTCAAAATCCGTTGAGACAACACCGTATGAATTATGGTTTGGAAAGAAACCTAAGCTGTCGTTTCTAAAAGTTTGGGGATGCGATGCTTATGTGAAGAAACTTCAACCTGAGAAGCTCGAACCCAAAGCGAAAAAGTGCGTCTTCATAGGATATCCCAAAGAGACTATTGGGTAAACCTTCTACCTACGATCCGAGGGCAAAGTCTTTGTTGCCAAGAATGGATCCTTTCTCGAGAAAGAGTTTCTCTCCAAAGAAGTAAGTGGGAGGAAAATAGAACTTGATGAGGTAATTGTACCTCCACTCGAACCGGAGAGTAGCGCAGCACAGGAAGTTGTTTCTGTGGAGCCTGCACCGGCTTGAGAGGAAGTTAATGATGTTGATCATGAAACTTCAGGTCAAGTTACTTTTGAATGTCGAAGGTCCACTAGGACAAGTTCCGCACCAGAGTGGTACGGCAACCCTGTCCTGGAGATCATGTTGTTAGACAAGGGTGAACCTTCGAACTATGAAGAAGCGATGGCGGGCCTGGATTCCAACAAATGGCTTGAGGCCATGAAATCCGAGATAGGATCCATGTATGAGAACAAAGTATGGACTTTGGTGGACTTGCCTGATGATAAGCAAGCCATTGAAAATAAATGGATCTTTAAGAAGAAGACTGACGCAGATGGTAATGTAACCGTCTATAAGGCTCGGCTTGTGGCTAAGGGTTATCGACAAGTTCAAGGAGTTGACTACAATGAGACTTCCTCACCCGTAGCGATGCTGAAGTCTGTCCGAATCACGTTAGCAATTGCCGCATTTTATGATTATGAGATCTGGCAAATGGACGTCAAAACGGCATTCCTTAATGGCTTCCTCAAGGAAGAACTGTATATGATGCAGCCGGAAGGTTTTGTCGATCCTAAAGATGCTAACAAAGTATGCAAGCTCCAGCGCTCCATCTATGGGCTGGTGCAAGCATCTCGGAGTTGGAACATTCGCTTTAATGAAGTGATTAAAGCGTTTGGGTTTGTACAGGTTTATGGAGAACCCTGTATTGACAAGAAAGTGAGTGGGAGCTCTGTAGCATTTCTCATATTATATGTGGATGACATACTGATAATGGGAACTGATATAGAACTCTTGGAAAGTATAAAGGCTTACTTGAATAAGTGTTTTTCAATGAAGGACCTTGGAGAAGCTGCTTACATATTAGGTATTAAGAGCTATAGAGATAAATCTAGATGCCTCATAGGTCTTTCACAAAGCACATACCTTGACAGGATATTGAAGAACTTCAATATGGATCAGTCCAAGAAGGGGTTCTTGCCTGTGTTACAGGGTGTGAGATTGAGTACGACTCAATGCCCGACCACGGCAAAGGATAGAGAAGAGATGAGTGTCATCCCCTATGCTTCAGCCATAGGCTCTATTATGTATGCCATGCTGTGTACCAGACCTGATGTGAACCTTGCCATAAGTTTGGTGGGGAGGTACCAAAGTGATCCCAGAGCGGAACACTAGATAGCGGTCAAGAATATCCTGAAGTACCTGGAAAGGACAAAGGACATGTTTCTCGTATATGGAGGTGCCGAAGAGCTCGTCGTAAAGGGTTACGTCGATGCTAGCTTCGACACAGATCCGGATGACTCCAAGTCGCAAACCGGATACATGTATATTTTGAACGGAGGGGCAGTCAGCTAGTGCAGCAGCAAGCAAGCGTCGTGGCGGCATCTACATGTGAAGCGGAGTACATAGCTGCTTCGGAAGCAGCAAAGGAAGGAGTCTGGATGAAGGAGTTCATCACCGACCTAGGAGTAATTCCAAGTGCGTCGGGCCCGATGATTCTATTCTGTGACAACACTGGAGCTATTGCCCTTGAGAAGGAGCCCAGGTTTCACAAGAAGACAAGACACATCAAGCGCCGCTTCAACTCCATCAGTGATTACATTCAAGAGGGAGATATAGATATTTGTAAAGTGCATACAGATCTGAATGTCGTAGATCCGTTGACTAAATCTCTCTCACGAGCAAAACATGATCAACACCAGAATGCTATGGATGTTCGATTCATCACAATGTAACTAGATTATTGACTCTAGTGCAAGTGGGATACTGTTGGGAATATGCCCTAGAGGCAATAATAAAATGGTTATTATTGTATTTCCTAGTTCATGATAATTGTCTATTGTTCATGCTATAATTGTGTTAACCGGAAACCGTAATACATGTGTGAATACATAGACCATAACATGTCCCTAGTAAGCCTCTAGTTGACTAGCTCGTTGATCAATAGATGGTCACGGTTTCATGACCATAGACATTGGATGTCATTGATAACGGGATCACATCAATAGGAGAATGATGTGATGGACAAGACCCAATCCTAAGCATAACACAAGATCGTGTAGTTCCTTTGCTAAAAGCTTTTCAATGTCAAGTATCGTTTCCTTAGACCATGATATTGTGCAACTCCTGAATACCGTAGGAATGCTTTGGGTGTGCCAAATGTCACAACGTAACTGGGTGGCTATAAAGGTGCACTACGGGTATCTCCGAAAGTGTCTGTTGGGTTGACACGAATCGAGACTAGGATTTGTCACTCCGTGTGACGGAGAGGTATCTCTGGGCCCACTCGGTGAGACATCATCATAATGAGCTCAATGTGACTAAGGAGTTATCCACAGGATGATGTATTACGGAAATAGTAAAGAGACTTGCCGATAACGAGATTGAACAAGGTATAGAGATTCCGACGATCGAATCTCGGGCAAGTATCATACCGATAGACAAAGGGAATTGTATACGGGATTGATTGAATCCCCGACATCGTGGTTCATCCGATGAAATCGTCGTGGAGCATGTGGGAGCCAACATGGGTATCTAGATCCCGCTGTTGGTTATTGACCGTAGAGGTGTCTCGGTCATGTCCACGTGTCTCCCGAACCCGTAGGGTCTACACACTTAAGGTTCGATGATGCTAGGGTTATAGGGAAGTGGTATACGTGATTACAGAAGGTTGTTTGGAGTCCCGTACGAGATCCCGGATGTCACTATAAGCTCCGGAATGGTCCGGAGGTAAAGATTGATATATAGGAAGTCCAGTTTTGGTCACCGGAAAGTTTTCTGGCTCATCGGTAGAGTACCGGGAGTGCCGGGAGGGTGCCGGAGGACCCCCGGGAGGGGTGTGACGACCATAGGACTTTGTGGGCCCTTAGAGGAGGTGTGCCAGCCCTTTTTGGGCTGGCCAAGACCTTCTAGAAAGGCACATGCGGCTGGGATCAAGAGACAAAGGGCAAAAGGGTTTTTAAAGAGGAGATCCACCTCCCTTGCGAGAGGTGGACTCTATCCCTCCTTCGGTCGAACCTCTCCTCCTTGGAGGAGGGGGCAAGGCAGCCCTCCCTATCCCTCCTCCTATATATATGAAAGGGTTTGGGCTGATTTGAGACACGAGTTCTCTCTCTCTCGGCGCAGCCCTACCCTTCCTCTTCCTCGTTCTCCGTAGCACTTGGCGAAGCCTTGCCAGAGTTCACGTAGCTCCACCGTCACCACGCTGTCATGCTGACGAAGCTCTCCCTCAACCTCTCCTTCCTCCTTGCTGGATCAAGGCGTAGGAGACATCACCGGGCTGCACGTGTGTTGAACACGGAGGCGCCGTTGTTCGGCACTGAGATCGGAATGCACTGCGATCTGAATCGCTGCGAGTACGACTCCACCAAGCGCGTTCTTGTAACGCTTCCGCTTAGCGATCTCCAAAGGTATGAAGATGCAATCTCTCCCCACTCGTTGCTGGTTTCTCCATGGATAGATCTTGGTGATCGTAGGAAATTTTTTGATTTACTACTACGTCTCCCAACACCATGGTCAATGGAGCTCGCCATTGAGGCTAGGGCCCAAGAGCTTCTGGCGAAGGCAAACAGACAGGTGGCACAGAGGGAGAGGGACATGAAGGAGAGGACGGCTCGGCTGTTGGAGGAGGAGAGGAACCGGAACGACGCGTCTCACCGGGCCCTATACGAGCTCCTCCTGGTAAGTTTCTCCTACATATTAGCCAAATCATGCACGCAATGTTTGTTTCATCACTAACTAATATGAATGACTCGTGAAAACAAAATGTGCAGACCGTGTGCCAGAACAATGGTCAGACCCCTCCGTCGATGCCCCATATTGCTATAGCACCCACGGTGAGTTTCATTTAAATGGTCATTAGTTACTAGTATTCACATTTGAGTTGCATCGTGCTAAGGAGACATTGCAAATGATCTTTGGTGCAGCGTGCCTCCCGACAAGCATCGACCGATCCTTCTGTGTCTGCCGCAAGCCCGACCGGTCCTTCTACGTCTCACCCTGGCGCAAACCCTACTGGTTTTCATTAACAAATGCATACTTAGCTTAAGAAATGACCTACACTTAGCTTATTTTCCTCAAAAATGACTTGATATGCTTAGTTAGCTAGAAAATGGTATATTCCACCTAGGATAGCTATAAAATGACCTATACTTAGCATTTTTTCCTCCAAAATGACTTGATATGCTTAGTTAGCTAGAAAATGGCGTTACTACCTAGTATAGCTCAATAATGATCTATAGCTAGCTTAGCTAGTTCATTTATGACACAATTAGCTCACTTAGGTACAAAATGGCATAACTACCTAGGATAGCTCAATAATGATCTATAATTAGCTTAGCTAGTTCATTTATGACATAATTAGCTCACTTAGGTAAAAAATGACATAATAACCTTGGTTTAGCTCCAAAATGACATATAATTAGCTTATTTTCCTCAAAAATGACATAATAACCTTACTTACCTCCAAAATGATATATTCTACCTAGTATAGCTATAAAATGACCTATACTTAGCATTTTTTTCCTCCAAAATGACTTGATATGCTTAGTTAGCTAGAAAATGGCATTACTACCTTGGAGAAGAGGAGAGGAGAGGAGAAAAAGAAAGAGAAGATAAATTCTTCTTCTTCTTCTTCTTTTTCTTCTTTTTCTTCTAGCTAGTCTTCTTCTTCTTCTAACTTTCATCTTTCCTACTTTGCAGATTTGCTATAGATGAGAAAGCTTGCATTGATGGAGTGTACTCTTCTACTTCTGCTTCCTTTGTGTTTATGGAAACTTGTTGGAAACTTGTTTTGGATATTTATGTTGGATATGTTGTTCGAAACTTGTATATGTTGGATATGTTGTTTGAACTTATTTGGTATGCTTGTTGGAACTTATTGTTGGTATGCTTGTTGAAACTTATTGTTGGTATGCTTGTTGGAAACTTGTATTGTTGATATGTTGGATATATATGTTATATTCTGTCAAATTGAATGATTTTAAGAATAAACAGAAAAACAGGGGCTATATAGCCACTTTGCCGTTTGCTGGTAGACGGCAAAGACCTTTGCCATCAGCTAGCAGACGACAAAGATGCCACGTGGTAGCTACCTATGCAACCTGGGGCTGGCCTAGGTGGGTTTTTTGCCGTCCGCTGGCGGACGACAAAGAACTAAGGTCTTTGTTGTCTACCAGCGGATGGCAAAGCACGCCGTTAAGCCCTTAACGGAGCTAAGGTGGCACGTATGTCGTCCATGCCCTTTGTCGTCCGCTGACAGACGGCAAAGATTTAAAGGTCTTTGCCATCCGCTAGCGGACGGCAAAGCGCCCTTTACCGTGGCTTATTCAGCCGGACAGTTGGCCGTCTGCTGGCTGACGGCAAATCCTTTGCCGTCCGGGATGCATGCCTTTGCCGTCCAGGGTGGCTGACGGCAAAGTGCCTGATTCCTATAGTGTCATGTTTATAGTTCAATTTTTGAACTAAAACAATGACAAGTATTTTGAAACATAGAGAGTAGTTAACTGCTTGCCACTAGCAACCTTGTCATCATCAGCCTTCGAGATACATCCCTACGCCATCTTGTGCATCTTCTTGTTCACCCATTGAGGAAGCAAGATAACAACCATGTGCTAGATGGCCATCGGAATGAGGACCACTTTAGTCGCATCCGCCAAATTCTCCCCCTTTTACGGGTTATCCCCTCCCCCAATTATTTTATGAGGGAAGTCGCATCTGTCCCATTGCAAGCACCTACAATTTCATAATCACATTGGTTTTACCCCTTCTTGATAGTTCAACTATCGGTCGCCCCTCCAACAAGAAATGGTGGAAATATGAAAAGTTCTCTGGCATTTAGATAGGAGATTACTATATACCTAAGATATACCTAAAAGAGTGGTCCCCACAAGTTCTAAATATTTCAACATGCATGCTTTCACATCATCAGAATTGTTGCAACCATTAGATTACTAGCTTGATCCATTGACGTCTATTTGATCTACGCATGAGAATCCTCTATAATTCAACATGCATTAGTGCATTCTAGGTGAATATTAAACCACAATGAATTTAATTGTGACATGCACAACTTTTCATGTTAAGTTTATGCTTTGCTTGTGCAGAAATTTCTCACATAGTTTAAATTTTAACGACTGAATTAATATTTTTGCACAATATTTGTAAACTATATATCCAATTCACGACAACACACATGGTATTCCCTAGTTTATAGAAGTAATCAGGCTCTGAACTTGTAGATAAGCGGTTGTAAGTCCACCCGGCGAAGACATCGAAAGTGAAGGGGAGACCAAGACATTTTCCGGGAAGGAAGCCAATCTAGCTAGATATTTGCCGGAAAGTGAAGGGGAAGCAAATCAACGAGGTCAATGTGGTCACATAAAAGGGGAAGACCTCCGTCTTGAGCGGGTTTGTTCTAAGGTCAGTCGCCTCGGTGAAGGCATCGAGGATGTGGCACAAGGCCAAGATCTCGTCTTTGTCTGGACTAGCGAAAATTTCGATGTCCTCAAGATAAAATCAATATGTGGTGTATTTAGATTTAGTTATAAGAGGGCTTCTCTGCTTACCCGCTTAAGCGGGCTTCTCCGCTTACCTCTGGGTTGGATAAACCATACACACCATATCACACCAACCTTCCATAAGCTTTCATCTTTGCTCGGCATAAAGGGGGTCACTGTTGGAAGTACTTGGCCTAACCATGTACTACATGAGCCTTACTTGTTTATTCCAGTTATCACATACACCCTACACACATTTTTCTCTCTAAGAAACACGGCATACATTTTTCTCCGAATAGTTCAAACAACACGAACACTACAGTATTTCTCCCAAAACGAGAGAGAAATTGCACTCAGCCTCCCAACCATATGTGAACACATCATTCATCGCGGGATCCAACAATCCTCATTTTAAGGTCATAAGCTTTGGAAAACAATTCCTC
The DNA here is from genome assembly GCA_022496015.1 of Hordeum marinum. Classification (NCBI taxonomy): domain Eukaryota; kingdom Viridiplantae; phylum Streptophyta; class Magnoliopsida; order Poales; family Poaceae; genus Hordeum; species Hordeum marinum. The sequence goes on from CM039678.1 coordinate 118,639,640, forward strand.
TCTGTTTTTCTGCAAGCGGTAGATCCGCAATGAAGACGTTGAACATGGTAGAGTACACAATAAAAGAAAATGCTTATGAAGCAAATAGAGACACACCTTGAAAAGAAGATACCGCGAGCTGAACCAAACCGTGTATCCGAGGCCCACCATCTCCAGTATCCTTGGGAGCTGAGGGCAGGATCACAATCAGTTAAAGATCCACGATGGCAGCAGAAAGCATTCTACATCCATCTAGAGATCTAATGAGTACTGACCAAGGGGATGGAGTCAATTGCTGAAACAACAGCGGACAGAACCCATCCGGCAAAGAAGGCACCGGTGCCATATATGACATATGTGGCCATCTCCTTGAATCCCAGCTGGAGCATTTGAACAAACAAGAAGAATCAATCGCATGTGCAAAGAAATAATAACGTATAACAAACCATATTATTTCCATTCTGCAAATGATATACAGCCTAGTGGGACGCACAAATTCATCTTTCTACTGAAAACTATAAAGGCTCTAGTAAGGTTAAGCTGTTCTATTGCCTTGCAAAATTTTACAAGGCACAAATTCTCACCTAGATCCACCACAACTCCTCCACCCTCCGTCTAAACATAGCCACACAGTAGTACCAGGGACGCAATACAACAAACAAGTCGCGTGCAAAGCAGGAAAGTCACCTTGCTGGCAGCCGCCTCGTCGCCGGCGCTGTCCACCGCCACCAAGCTCTGCCCGAACGGCACGGCCGCGGCCAACTTCATTGCCTCCGCGACCCCCAGTTCCGTGCCGGCGCAGCGCAGCTTCCCTGTAAAAAACACGGCGACAACAAAACAATTCCCAGGTAAGGCTTTCATCCGTTCGGCCGGTACATCCGACGAGCGTGACGCGTGAGCGCGTCCTGCTCCGTTCCCGAACCAGACCTGGAGCTCGGAGGCCGCGGCGGCGGAGGGGGAGATGGGCAGACACCGGAGCGGTGGGCGCGACGTTGCGCTGGGGTGTGCCTCGGCGCGGGAGGCGGGGAAGGGCGGCGGCGACGGGGGCGGCGGTGCAGAGCATGGCCGCCATTGCGTCAGCTTTGTTCTGCTGCGGTTCGAGCGTCTGTGGAGGCTTGCGAGGGTGATGGTTTTCGCGGCGCTCTATATATACACCCGCTGACCCGCGTTCTCATTGTTTTGTGGAGTGCCAGCCATCAACCTTTCGTAGCACGTCCATCCATTTGATCTTTGGACTGTTCTTAAACTGACCGTAGCATGCCCATGTGACAGCTTATGTATGCATGTGCATTTCTACCGAGTTTTGGAGTGTATCCATGCCCATTTTTGTCTCTGTTTATTCATGTGTGCCTGTGCGTTTCTACTACTGACCGTTCTTTTTTGTCACAGCTACCATCCTATTTGTTTGGGCTTGCTTATGCACACATGTTTTCTTGTTTGGCATACATGGAGCATTCTTGGAAGGTCTCTCAGCTGTCCACAGCATGTCCTTGTGACAGCTCTCGCCCTGTTTATTTGGTGCTTCTTAACCGTGCTTGGAATGTATCTCAACCATCTATAGCATGTTCATGTGATGGCTATGCCACTTTTTGTTTGGGTTTTGCACAAGTCCATACAAACACCTAAATTTTTACTTGAGCTTGCCATATACATTTTTTTAAGTAAACCAACTTTATTAAATTGAAATAACAATCACACCAACAATAAGAGAAGGTACAATCACCCTCAAAGGCTCCTCAAACCATTCATTTGTCGAAGACAATCTAGCCAATCTAACAAGTTCATGTGCCACCTTTTAAAAAAAAAGGAGCTTAAAACCCTCGGCTTCTGTATCAATTGATGCATACAGCCAGGGCCGGTCCTGAGATTATGGGAGCCCAAGGCAAAATTATAATTTGGGAGCCCTTAAAATTTTCTTCGAGTGTTCATAGATGCAAAGTCTCTTATCATGGTGTCATCGTCAATCCCTCCTTATGTTAGTTGTGTGAAGGTGAACATAAACACCATGCTTGGCAAACGTATTTTGCAAGGCTGTGATGGCATCAATCGCAAGGAGCCATTAGCATGATTTCATGGGAGCATCAGGTGAACCATTGGGCAATGTGCATAGTGCTTTGATTCTCTCTATTTGTGATGGTGGCCATGGTGTGGCCTAGAGGAGGTGTAGGGTTGTCTCGGCGGAACATTGCCCTTCGGCACGGTCTGTGGCTCTCTTTGCCGCGATGTGGCTAGGCAGTGGGATGCCCTTCGACAATGGTTGCGACTTCCTAGCTCTTCAAGATGCAGAGTGATCGCAGGGTAGCTGGCAACTTCTTCTCTATGTTTTCCCAGTGACGGAACTCCTTTTGACTGATTCAACAAATCTTGCTTCCGCTCTTCTCGGTCCAGCTAGTGATGTTGGGTGCTAAGCTCTTGGTGTTGGTTGCTTGCTGTCATCGTTTTCTCACGACAGATGCCATGGGTAGGCTTATCGAAGGTGGTTGGGGCCGAAGGACGCCGACGGGCTCCGGGTGCGGGATTAGGCACAAGCGGTGATGACACGCGATGTATCCAGGTTCAGGGTCCTCCGTGGGAGGTAACACCCCTAGTCCTGCTTGGTCTAGTTGATGGATGGGTATGTTTACAAGGTTGCTCCTGGAACTGTTGTCTAGAGGAAGAAGAGGGAGCAGCCGGCTTGCCTTCCTCCGCTACGTAGGTGGATATGTGGGAAGTGTCCCGTGGGTGTGGGTGTGTGTGATTTCTCGTCCCCGTTGCATGGGGGGCTCGAGGGGTTTTATAGGCCAACCCCCCGGCTTACAATACTCGTAAGGTACATAATGGGGGGACTTGGCTGGCAGCCTCTCTGGCTGGCCAGGGGGTCCCGCCTCTTGAGCCGTCTCGTCACCTGTAGGGTCCACCGGCTGCGCGGTCCCATCGCCTTCTGGGCCTGCCAACCGGCTCCGCGATTGGCCCACACCTACCTGCTACGGCACGGGCCGCCCGGGCGTCGTCGTCTTGCGCCAGCCGGCCGAAGTCTTCGGTACGGCCAGCAGCACTGTAGCCACGTTGGAGCAGGTAATCGAGTGGGCGGAGCGTGCCGGCACTGTTGCCCTGCCCGGTCGCGGTCGGCCAAGGTCAGTGATACGACTGGCCAAACTGTAGCCATGCGCATCCGTGCGTCAGCGGTCACTGTGGCTACACTGGCGCCCGTCGTGGGGGTCCCGTCTTGTCGTCGTACCTGCATGCAGAACGATGGGACGTGAGCTTGTCCGTGTTGGGAGACGTAGTAGTAAATCAAAAAAATTCCTACGTATCACCAAGATCTATCTATGGAGAAACCAACAACGAGTGGGGAGAGATTGCATCTTCATATCTTTGAAGATCGCTAAGCAGAAGCGTTACAAGAACGCGGTTGGTGGAGTCGTACTCGCGGCGATTCAGATCGTGGTGGATTCCGATCTCAGCGCCGAACAACGGCGCCTCCGCGTTCAACCCACGTGCAGCCCGATGACATCTCCTACGCCTTGATCCAGCAAGGAGGAAGGAGAGGTTGAGGGAGAGCTCCGACAGCACGACGGCGTGGTGACGGTGGAGCTACGTGAACTCCGGCAGGGCTTCGCCAAGCGCTACGGAGAACGAGGAAGAGGAAGGGTAGGGCTGCGCCGAGACAGAGAGAAGTCGTGTCTCAAATCATCCCAAACCCATGCATATATATAGGAGGAGGGAGAGGGAGGGCTGCCTTGGCCCCTCCTCCAAGGAGGAGAGGTTCGGCCGAACTAGGGGGAGAGTCCACCTCCCACAAGGGAGGTGGATCTCCTCTTTTAAAACGCTTTTGCCCTTTTTCTCTTGATCCCAGCCGCATGGGCCTTTCTAGAAGGTCTTGGCCAGCCCAATAAGGGCTGGCACACCTCCTCTAAGGGCCACAAAGTCCTATGGTCGTCACACCCCTCCCGGGGGGTCCTTCGGCACCCTCCCGGCACTCCTGATACACTACCGATGAGCCCGAAAACTTTCCGGTGACCAAAACTGGACTTCCTATATATCAATCTTTACCTCCGGACCATTCCGGAGCTCCTCGTGACATCCGGGATCTCATACGGGACTCCGAACAACCTTCGGTAATCACGTATACCATTTCCCTATAACCCTAGCATCATCGAACCTTAAGTGTGTAGACCCTACGGGTTCGGGAGACATGTAGACATGACCGAGACACCTCTCCGGTCAATAACCAACAACGGGATCTAGATACCCATGTTGGCTCCCACATGCTCCACGATGATTTCATCGGATGAACCACGATGCCGGGGATTCAATCAATCTCGTATACAATTCCCTTTGTCTATCAGTATGATACTTGCCCGAGATTCGATCGTCGGTATCTCTATACCTTGTTCAATCTCGTTACCGGCAAGTCTCTTTACTCGTTCCGTAATACATCATCCCGTGGCTAACTCCTTAGTCACATTGAGCTCATTATGATGATGACTTACCGAGTGGGCCCAGAGACACCTGTCCGTCAGACGGAGTGACAAATCCCAGTCTCGATTCGTGCCAACCCAACAAACACTTTCGGAGATACCCATAGTGCACCTTTATAGACACCTAGTTACGTTGTGAAGTTTGGCACACTCAAAGCATTCCTACGGTATCCGAGAGTTGCAAAATCTCATGGTCTAAGGAAACGATACTTGACATTGAAAAGCTTTAGCAAACGAACTACACGATCTTGTGCTATTCTTAGGATTGGATCTTGTCCATCACATCATTCTCCCAATGATGTGATCCTGTTACCAACACATCCAATGTCCATGGCCATGAAACCGTGACCATCTATTGATCAACGAGCTAGCCAACTAGATGCTTACTAGGGACATGTTATGGTCTATGTATTCACACATGTATTACGGTTTCCAGTTAACACAATTATAGTATGAACAATAGACAATTATCATGAACAAGGAAATACAATAATAACCATTTTATTATTGCCTCTAGGGCATATTTCCAACAGTCTCCCACTTGCACTAGAGTCAATAATCTAGTTACATTTTGATGAATCGTACACCCATAGCATTCTGGTGTTGATCATGTTTTGCTCGTGAGAGAGGTTTAGTCAACGGATCTGCGACATTTAGATCCGTATGCACTTTACAAATGTCTATATCTCCCTCCTGAATGTAATCACGGATGGAGTTGAAGCGGCGCTTGATGTGTCTTGTCTTCTTGTGAAACCTGGGCTCCTTCGCAAGGGCAATAGCTCCAGTGTTGTCACAGAATAGAGTCATCGGGCCCGATGCACTTGGAATTACTCCTAGGTCGGTGATGAACTCCTTCATCCAGACTCCTTCCTTTTCTGCTTCCGAAGCAGCTATGTACTCCGCTTCACATGTAGATGCCGCCACGACGCTTTGCTTGCTGCTGCACCAGCTGACTGCCCCTTCATTCAAAATATACACGTATCCTGTTTGTGACTTGGAGTTGTCTAGATCTGTGTCGAAGCTAGCATCGACGTAATCCTTTACGACAAGCTCTTTGGCACCTCCATATACGAGAAACATGTCCTTTGTCCTTTTCAGGTACTTCAGGATATTCTTGACCGCTGTCCAGTGTTCCACTCTGGGATCACTTTGGTACCTCCCTACCAAACTTATGGCAAGGTTCATATCAGGTCTGGTACACAGCATGGCATACATAATAGAGCCTATGGCTGAAGCATAGGGGATGACACTCATCTCTTCTCTATCCTTTGCCGTGGTCGGGCATTGAGTCGTACTCAATCTCACACCCTGTAACACAGGCAAGAACCCCTTCTTGGACTGATCCATATTGAACTTCTTCAATATCTTGTCAAGGTATGTGCTTTGTGAAAGACCTATGAGGCGTCTCAATCTATCTTTATAGATCTTAATACCTAATATGTAAGCAGCTTCTCCAAGGTCCTTCATTGAAAAACACTTATTGAAGTAGGCCTTTATACTTTCCATGAGTTCTATATCATTTCCCATTATCAGTATGTCATCCACATATAATATAAGAAATGCTACAGAGCTCCCACTCACTTTCTTGTAAATACAGGGTTCTCCATAAACCTGTACAAACCCAAACGCTTTAATCACCTCATTAAAGCGAATGTTCCAACTCCGAGATGCTTGCACCAGCCCATAGATGGAGCGCTGGAGCTTGCATACCTTGTTAGCATCTTTAGGATCGACAAAACCTTCCGGCTGCATCATATACAGTTCTTCCTTGAGGAAGCCATTAAGGAATGCCGTTTTGATGTCCATTTGCCAGATCTCATAATCATAAAATACGGCAATTGCTAACATGATTCGGACAGACTTCAACATCGCTACGGGTGAGAAAGTCTCATTGTAGTCAACTCCTTGAACTTGTCGATAACCCTTAGCGACAAGCCGAGCCTTATAGACGGTCACATTACCATCTGCGCGAGTCTTCTTCTTAAAGATCCATTTATTTTCAATGGCTCGCTTATCATCAAGCAAGTCCACCAAAGTCCACACTTTGTTCTCATACATGGATCCTATCTCGGATTTCATGGCTTCAAGCCATTTGTTGGAATCCGGGCCCGCCATCGCTTCTTCATAGTTCGAAGGTTCACCGTTGTCCAACAACATGATCTCCAGGACAGGGTTGCCGTACCACTCTGGTGTGAAACGTGTCCTAGTGGACCTTCGACGTTCAATAGTAACTTTATCTGAAGTTTCATGATCAGCATCATTAACTTCCTCTCCAGCCGGTGTAGGCTCCACAGAAACAACTTCCTGTGTTGTGCTACTCTCCGGTTCGAGTGGAGGTACAATTACCTCATCAAGTTCTATTTTCCTCCCACTCACTTCTTTCGAGAGAAACTCTTTCTCGAGAAAGGATCCATTCTTGGCAACAAATACTTTGCCTTCGGACCTGAGGTAGAAGGTATACCCAATAGTCTCTTTGTGATATCCTATGAAGATGCACTTTTCCGCTTTGGGTTCGAGCTTCTCAGGTTGAAGTTTCTTCACATAAGCATCACATCCCCAAACTTTTAGAAACGACAGCTTAGGTTTCTTTCCAAACCATAATTCATACGGTGTCGTCTCAACGGATTTTGACGGTGCCCTATTTAAAGTGAATGCGGTAGTCTCTAATGCATATCCCCAAAATGATAGCGGTAAGTCGGTAAGAGACATCATAGATCGTACCATATCTAATAGAGTGCGATTACGACGTTCAGACACACCATTTCGCTGAGGTGTGCCAGGCGGCGTGAGTTGTGAAACAATTCCACATTTCCTTAGGTGCGTGCCAAACTCGTGACTTAAATATTCTCTGCCACGATCAGATCGTAGGCACTTTATTTTCCTATCACGTTGATTCTCTACCTCACTCTGAAATTCCTTGAACCTTTCCAAAGTTTCAGACTTATGTTTCATTAAGTAGACATACCCATATCTACTCAAGTCATCAGTGAGGGTGAGAACATAACGGTAGCCACCATGAGCCTCGACACTCATTGGACCGCATACATCGGTATGTATTATTTCCAATAAGTCAGTTGCTCGCTCCATTGTTCCAGAGAACGGAGTCTTGGTCATCTTGCCCATGAGGCATGGTTCGCACGTGTCAAATGATTCGAAATCAAGAGACTCCAAAAGTCCATCAGTATGGAGCTTCTTCATGCGTTTGACACCAATATGACCAAGGCGGCAGTGCCACATGTAAGTGGGACTATCGTTATCAACCTTACACTTTTTGGTACTCACACTATGGACATGTGTAACATCACGTTTGAGATTCATCAAAAATAAACCATTGACCAGCGGAGCATGACCATAAAACATTTCTCTCATATAAATAGAACAACCATTATTCTCAGATTTAAATGAGTACCATCTCGCATCAAGCGAGTTCCAGATACAATGTTCATGCTCAAAGCTGGTACTAAATAACAATTATTAAGGTTTAACACAAATCCCGAAGGTAGATGTAGAGGTAGCGTGCCGACGGCAATCACATCGACCTTGGAACCATTCCCGACGCGCATCGTCACCTCGTCCTTTGCCAGCCTTCGCTTATTCCGTAGCTCCTTCTTGGAGTTACAAATGTGAGCAACTGCATCGGTATCAAATACCCAGGAGCTACTACGAGCGCTGGTTAGGTACACATCAATAACAAGTATATCACATATACCTTTAATGTTGCCGTCCTTCTTATCCGCTAAGTACTTGGGACAGCTCCGCTTCTAGTGACCGGTACCCTTGCAATAAAAGCATTCAGTCTCAGGCTTGGGTCCATGCTTGTTCTTCTTCTTCCCGGCAACTTGCTTACCGGGCGCGGCAACAGCTTTGCCATCCTTCTTGAAGCTCTTCTTACCCTTGCCTTTCTTGAAACTAGTTGTCTTATTCACCATCAACACTTGATGCTCCTTTTTGATCTCGACCTCTGCTGATTTCAGCATCGAGTACAACTCAGGAATGGACTTCTCCATCCCTTGCATGTTGTAGTTCATCACAAAGCTCTTGTAGCTAGGTGGAAGTGACTGGAGGATTCTGTCAATGACCGAGTCATCCGGGAGATTAACTCCTAGCTGAGTCAAGCGGTTGTGTAGCCCAGACATCTCGAGGATGTGCTCACTGACAGAACTATTCTCCTCCATCTTACATCTGAAGAACTTGTCGGAGACGTCATATCTCTCGACCCGGGCATGAGCTTGGAAAACCAGTTTAAGCTCTTGGAACATCTCATATGCTCCGTGTTGCTCAAAACGCTTTTGGAGCCCCGGTTCTAAACTGTAAAGCATGCCGCACTGAACAAGGGAGTACTCATCGCAGTGAGAATGCCAAGTGTTCGCAACGTCTTGCTCTGCTGGGAGAAGGGGTGGGTCACCTAGTGGTGCATCAAGGACATACAATTTCTTGGAAGCTATGAGGATGATCCTCAAGCTACGGACCCAGTCCGCATAGTTGCTTCCATCATCTTTCAGCTTGGTTTTCTCTAGGAATTCATTGAAGTTTAGGGTGACATTCGCGTTGGCCATTGGATCTACAATATAGATTATAAAGACAATTTAGACTAAGTTCACATAATCAAATTATTTAATGAACTCCCACTTAGATAGACATCTCTCTAGTCATCCAAGTGACACATGATCCATGTCAACTAGCCCGTGTCCGATCATCACGTGAGACGGACTAGTCATCCATGGTGAACATCTTCATGTTGATCGTATCTTCTATACGACTCATGTTCGACTTTTCGGTCTTCCGTGTTCCGAGGCCATGTCTGTACATGTTAGGCTCGTCAAGTCAACCTAAGTGTATCACGTGTGTAAATCTGGCTTACACCCGTTGTATGCGAACGTTAGAGCCTATCACACCCGATCATCACGTGGTGCTTCGGAACAACGATCCTTAGCAACGGTGCACAGTTAGGGTGAACACTTTTCTTGAAATTTTATTGAGAGATCATCTTATTTACTACCGTCGTTCTAAGCAAATAAGATGTGAACATGATAAACATCACATGCAATCAATATAGTGACATGATATGGCCAATATCATCTTGCTCCTTTTGATCTCCATCTTCGAGGCACCATGATCATCACTGTCACCGGCACGACACCATGATCTCCATCATCATGATCTCCATCATCGTGTCTTTATGAAGTTGTCTCGCCAACTATTACTTCTACTACTATAGCTAACGTTTAGCAATAAAGTAAAGTAATTACATGGCGTTTATGATTGACACGCAGGTCATACAATAAAATAAGACAACTCCTATGACTCTTGCCGGTTGTCATACTCATCGACATGCAAGTCGTGAATCCTATTACAAGAATATGATCAATCTCATACATCACAATGCATCACATCACATCCTTTGGCCATATCACATCACAAGGCATATGCTGCAAAAACAAGTTAGACGTCCTCTAATTTGTAGTTGCAAGTTTTTACGTGGCTGCTATAGGTTTCTAGCAAGAACGTTTCTTACCTACGCCAAAACCACAACGTGATATGCCAATTGCTATTTACCCTTCATAAGGACCATTTTCATCGAATCCAATCCGACTAAGGTGGGAGAGACAGACACCCGCTAGCCACCTTATGCAACAAATGCATGTCAGGCGGTGGAACCAGTCTCACGTAAGCGTACGTGTAAAGTTGGTCCGGGCCGCTTCATCCCATAATATCGCCGAATCAAGATAAGACTAGTAGTGGTAAGCATATTAACAAAATCGACGCCCACAACAACTTGTGTTCTACTCGTGCATAGATTCTATGCATAAACCTGGCTCTGATACCACTGTTGGGAGACGTAGTAGTAAATCAAAAAAATTCCTACGTATCACCAAGATCTATCTATGGAGAAACCAGCAACGAGAGGATAGAGATTGCATCTTCATACCTTTGAAGATTGCTAAGCGGAAGCGTTACAAGAACGCGGTTGGTGGAGTCGTACTCGCAGCGATTCAGATCGCGGTGGATTCCGATCTCAGCGCCGAACAATGGCGCCTCCGCGTTCAACACACGTGCAGCACGATGACGTCTCCTACGCCTTGATCCAGCAAGGAGGAAGGAGAGGTTGAGGGAGAGCTCCGGCAGCACGACGACGTGGTGACGGTGGAGCTACGTGAACTCCGGCAGGGCTTCGCCAAGCGCTACGGAGAACGAGGAAGAGGAAGGATAGGGCTGCACCGAGAGAGAGAAGTCGTGTCTCAAATCAGCCCAAACCCATGCATATATATAGGAGGAGGGAGAGGGAGGTATACCTTGGCCCCTCCTCCAAGGAGGAGAGGTTCGGCCGAACTAGGGGGAGAGTCCACCTCCCACAAGGGAGGTGGATCTCCTCTTTTAAAACCCTTTTGCCCTTTATCTCTTGATCCCAGCTGCATGGGCATTTATAGAAGGTCTTGGCCAGCCAAATAAGGGTTGGCACCCCTCCTCTAAGGGCCCATAAAGTCCTATGGTCGTCACACCCCTCCCGGGGGTCCTCCGGCACCCTCCCGGCACTCCCGGTACACTACCGATGAGCCCGAAAACTTTCCGGTGACCAAAACTGGACTTCCTATATATCAATCTTTACCTCCGGACCATTACGGAGCTCCTCGTGATGTCCGGGATATCATCCGGGACTCCTAACAACCTTCGGTAATCACGTATACCATTTCCCTATAACCATAGTGTCATCGAACCTTAAGTGTGTAGACCCTACGGGTTCGGGAGACATGTAGACATCACCGAGACACCTCTCCGATCAATAACCAACAGCGGGATCTGGATACCCATGTTGTCTCCCACATGCTCCACGATGATTTCATCGGATGAACCACGATGCCGGGGATTCAATCAATCCGTATATAATTCCCTTTGTCTAGCGGTATGATACTTGCTCGAGATTCGATCGTCGGTATCTCTATACCTTGTTCAATCTCGTTACCGGCAAGTCTCTTTACTCGTTCCGTAATACATCATACCGTGGCTAACTCCTTAGTCACATTGAGATCATTATGATGATTCCTTACCGAGTGGGCCCTGAGACACCTCTCCATCACACGGAGTGATAAATCCCAGTCTCGATTCGTGCCAACCCAACAAACACTTTCGGAGATACCCGTAGTGCACCTTTATAGCCACCCATTTACGTTGTGATATTTGGCACACTCAAAGCATTCCTACGGTATCCGGGATTTGCACAATCTCATGGTCTAAGGAAACGATACTTGACATTGAAAAGCTTTAGCAAACGAACTACATGATCTTGTGCTATGCTTAGGATTGGGTCTTGTCCATCACATCATTCTCCCAATGATGTGATCCCGTTACCAACGACATCCAATGTCCATGGCCATGAAACCATTACCATCTATTGATCAACGAGCTAGCCAACTAGAGGCTTACTAGGGACATGTTATGGTCTATGTATTCACACATGTATTACGGTTTCCGGTTAACACAATTATAGCATGAACAATAGACAATTATCATGAACACGGAAATACAATAATAACCATTTTATTATTGCCTCTAGGGCATATTTCCAACAGTCCGCCCAAGGGTCAACGAAGGAGGCGACTCGAAGGTAGCCGGCCGCGTCCAGCCGGCCGTGGGCCGAGCAGGCTCCTTGACCAGTCGTCCCCAATCCAGCCGGCAACGCACCTGCCGGCTGTGCGTGAGCCCGCTGGGAAGCAGCCGGCCACGTACTTTTTCTTGAAGCGGGGGAGAGAACCCCGTTGCTTTGGCCTACCCAGGGGTAATAACCCTGTCACTTGCCATAGCTCTTGGCACGGTTCTTTTCGCTCGATTTTTGCGATTCTAGATTTGAAAAATCAAAAGCTTAAAAGAACTCCATTTGATTGTTCAAAATCCTCTGAGAATCGCTAGAATCGACAGTGTAATCGAAATCGCATGAAAACCTTGCTTCTGGCGATTCTAGACGCTCCGACGAAACAAAACGGTTCACTTTAAGATACTGCCTCTATTTAACACGCAAATTACAAGGGAAATGCCACTGCTGGCCAGCCGCACCCACGAAAACGAGTCGTGCGACTCGTTCCTCTCATCCCTCGACCCCCCCACCTCCCGCTCACCCTCGCAGTATGGTTCCAGGGCCGCCGCTGTCGTGCCGCCTGAGAGCCCGCCCCGGCCGCTCCTCTGCCCCACAAGGCGCCGACCCTCCGCCCCGCTCCTCCGTTCTCCCCGCTCGCCTCCGGGACCGGAGCCGCTCCTCCGCCCCGTCCGCTCGCCTCCTATCCCGTAGCAGCTGCTCCACCCGCCGTCGCTCTATGCCCGGTGCCCAACGCCGACTCCCCCTCCGCCCCACACCATCGGACGCCGCCATGCCAGAGTTCGCTCAGGCGAGCTCTCCTCTCCTCTCTGTCTTCTCTCCTCTATTTCTCTGTTGGTAGTTCACATAGAGAAATTGATGGATGGATGGATTGCTGAATGGATGGGTGGGCTGGTGAATGGATGAATAGATGAATCTATTTCCTGTACAATTTGTCATGTCGTTCAATCTTTGTACATAGAAAAACCAACATATGATAGATGGATGCATTTGTCTGTACAATCAACAATGGATGGATACATGAATGTATTCCCCTGTACATTGAAACTGCTTTGGTATGAGTGTTAGCAATTCCAAATCTAATTTTTGTTCAGGGGCGTTACAGATATTTCATCATACAACTCATTTCATAATCTCATACCACAATCTCAGAAAAGAACTCGACGGCTGATTCTGAGTGATTATAGGAAAAACTGATTCCGAGAGAAGTTTCCCAAAAGCTGATTCTGAAAAATCGAAAGCCAAAAAGAACCGGGCCCTTTTCTAGTTCTTCTTCTGTTGTTTCTTGTGCCTTCTTGTGTGAGTTGAATGCTATCCGTTGTACTTGTTATCTTGTATCTTACTCTTATATATAATGAAAATGATTCAAACCGTCGTAGCACCGTAAAAAAAACATTGGGCAATGGAAGCACTGCCATGCCAGGAAGTGCTTTCTATGGCGACGTATTTGCTCGTTCATAAACCGAGAATGTTGCTGGTACTGTCTCTTGGCTCTGGATCATATCAATACCCCCAAGATGGTTGTGTGCCATAATGGCAAACTGCAAAGGAGATTACGGCAAGAAGCAAGGTCTTTGAAGATATCTCCTTTTCTTTACGGGTGAATATCTTCAAATAAAGAGGCACACATGCTATAGATCTCTTCGTTGAGAGATGAGGTTAGTTGCGGTGTGTGGCGAACAGCTTGCCTTATGGCCTTTGTATCCAAAATCTACTTGAATAAAATAGATATCGTTCTCAAAGAACTAATCAAGATGTTCTACAAGAACAGCTAAAAAATATTTTACAAATATGATATAAAAACAGAAGCAAGAATATGCACATCAATTTTAATAAGAGGTAAATACATCACTGGTGCTTAAACTTGCCATGAATGTGCATTTTGATGCCTAAACTTGTAAAATACATTGAACTGGTTTCATAACTTGACATGGATGTGTACATACGGTTCAAATCCTGTTTTTATACGTCCATGACACTGACGAGGCACATCAAGATGTAAAGGACAAGGCATGTGGCCTGGGGGTTTTCGGACGACCCCATAGAATAATTTCTTTTACGAAAAGACCCTAAGAGAAAAACTAATAAATTAAAAGGACGATTAATCTATTAATAATTAAAACTGGTCCAGGGTTCGAACCACATGCGCAGGTGTGCGTGGCTAACCGACCCATTCAAATTTAGTGTCAAGAAAGGATTTATATACTTCATAAACATAAAGTTGAACAACATAAATTAAGAAAAATATTCCAGCAGTATAGTACCATTGATGTAAACCTGCAACCAGGGGCTATATAGCAGCCACACATACCATTCCAACCGACGACATCGAATGGTAAAATGATAAATTTATAGGTTTATAACAAAGCGAGCCCGTGTGGCTAAAACAGACAACAGCATGGCTCAGTTTTCAACGTGTTTGTTCTTTTTCTTTCAATTTTTGAAATATGAAAATTATCATCACGTTACAAACAATATACATATATTTAAAAACAAATTACGTTAGAAAGTTCATATAATTTCATAAAGTACCTATGCAATAATTGAACAGAAATACACATATTTTATGAATTAAGATTATATTTTATAATTTGAAAAATATTCACATTTTATTAAAATATTAAAGTAATTTTAGAAATGTTCATATATTTAAGTAAATTCTCACGTAAAATTTTAAATTTCTACATTTGTAATAAACTATTTATGTAGTATATCAATGTGTTCATGCCTTTACCCAAAAATGTGTTGTTTTACAAAGTTTATATAGTTTGTGTGTTTTCTAGGAATATAAATACAAGCCTAGTGCGCCATTAGACTGCGGATGCTCACATGAATAGTACTTGAATCATATAAACATTTTAATTATTCATAAATATTTTCATTTTTATGAATATGTTTTAAAATTACACGTGAATTCTTTTTAAAATGTCATGAAGATTTTTTGCATTCTTTTGATATTATGTTTTTTTAGAACCAAAGCATATATTATGCACTGGTAGTGAAACATTCACATATCTTGGTGTTTCTGGCATTTGCATGGACGTCTGCTATCAGTAGGTGATCTCCTGACGCCTTTGCCGATGTTGCGATCTCATGCGCTAGAGAATTTTGCCCTTTTTTGACCGCACTAACCTCTACTTTGACAAAGAGGGACTTCAGCCAGTTGATGTCCATCAATAGAGCGTACCAGGGTGGTCTGCACGCCTTTTCTACTCAGATCTCTTGGCCTAAGTTAGCACAGTCCACTTCAATGATTAAAGGCCCTCTGGACAGTTTTCACAGCTCCGTCAGTCCCATTAGCATCGCGGCAGCTTCTGCTTCTTCTACAGTCTTGCATTGGGGGAGCTATCTCCCAGCCAAGAAGAGGACAATTCCTCGGTCATCTCTTGCCACTGCTCCTCCCCAGGAATTGCCCGATGCAGACAAAAATGCAACGTCACAATTCAACTTGGCTATACCCGTAGGAGGAACCTTCCACTCACCTGGCGCTAGATCAGTAGGTTTGTGAATTTTATCAGCCAGCAAAGATAGTGCCTGCTTCATGCCTGAAGATGGGTCTGCAAGCGCTACCTCTAGCAGGTCCTCCTCCAATATGATCAGGTGTTTAACGGCTCCCGAGACTGTATCTCTGCCATCCCCATGAATTACATTGTTCCTGAGGTGCCAGTATTTCTAGAGAATCAGCATTACCCTTTTTGGCATATCCTCGGACATCGGGATTAGGAGCATCTGCAGCCAATCGCTGCCAGTTCGTCTGAATACGCATTCTTTTGGGAGAGTCCACACTACCCTCATAGCAGACCTCAGGGCTCTACTTCTTGTGCATGCGATCACAGCGTGGAATTCATCTTCCGTTTCCATCCCGCAGATGTCACACTTATCCTCCTTGGCCAAGGTTCTTCTGAATGCGTTGTGCTTAATTGCCAGGGATTTGGTTGCTACTCTCCAACCAAAGATTTTTATTTTCTCTGGCATATCCGCTTTCCATATCACATCCAAAATTCTCCTCTCATCCGGTTCACTGCTAGAGCTCGAGGGCGACTCGCTTCCATTTCGTTTCAAGGAGCCAGTGAGTCTGTATGCACTTTTCACAATGATCATCCCAGACTTCTAGTAGTGCCATGCCATGCAGTCCTCACTCTAACCCATGGGGATGCGAATTCTGCAAATTTCTTCTGCATCAAAAGAGTGAAAGAGCTGCTCAATCAGGTTTGTGTTCCACTCCTTTACCCCTGGGTTCATCAGCTGGCTCACCCATCTTAGTCGAGTTCTGCGGATGAAGCTAGCTGTTTTGAGGCCAACTTTTCTTGGGATCCATTGGTCTCTTGTAATCTGAACCTTCTTTCCGTTTCCTATGCGCCAAATCAGCCCTTTCTTCAGTAGTTCAAGACCAAACTCAATACCTCGCCAAGCTGGGGAAGCATCTGACGCGAATACTATGTACAAAAGGTTTTCATTCGGGTAATAATTCGATTTGAGTACCCTTGCACAGAGACTCTCTGGATTTTGCACCAACCTCCAGCCCTGCCTTGCTAATAGTGCTTGGTTGAATAGGTGCGTGTCCCGGAACCCTATCCCCCCACTTCTATTATGTTTTGTCATGTTATCCCAAGACATCCAATGAACTTTTCGACGATCGTCCTTGTTTCCCCACCAAAAATCTCTAATGGTTTTCTCATAGGCCCCGCAGAAATTTTGGTTTAGTTTGAACACCCCCATAATAAAGGTTGGGAGGGCTTGGGCCACTGACTTCACATGGACCTCTTTAGCTGCTTGGGACATAAACCTCTCGTTCCAATCCGAGCATCTCTTCCTAAATCTATCCATGATGGGCTGGAAGCTCTCGCTCTTCATTCTACCTTCCGGCGTGGGCAGATCCAGGTATTTGCTCTCAAAAGAAAAGGAGGCCACACCCAAAATACTCATGATTTCCTCTCTGACACTTGCATCACAAGCTTCACTGAACAATAGAGAACATTTGTTGCTACTCGGCAGTTGTCCTGACCCTTTCTGAAAAATTTCTAGCGCTTCACTAAACAGTACTCATGATTTCCTCTTTTGATATTATGTTTTTTATACATTCATAAAGAGTACTTATATTATCGATACATGCATTGGATCCATCCATTTGATCTTTGGAGTGTTGTTAAACAGACCGTGGCATGTCCATGTGACAGCTTATGTGCATTTCTACTGAGTTTTGGAGTGTATCCATGCCCATTTTTGTCTCTGCTTGTTCATGCATACATGTGCGTTTCTACTACGGACCGTTCTTTTTTGAGACGAGTCTCTAGCTAGCAACCATGAATTGTAGCGCACCCGCGTCGTCTAGAGCATGCGCTTGTCACAGCTACCATTAGTGGAAAAAGGCCCGTTTGTCCCGGTTCGTAAGGCCCATTTGTCCCAGTTTAGGAACCGGGAGTAAAGGGTCGGGACTAAATCCCACGACCTTTAGTCCCGGTTCGCTTACAAATCGGGACAGATGGGGCTACACGTGGCCGCTTAGCCGAGCCCAGGTAGGAAGGCTTTTGGTCCCAGTTGGTAACACCAACCGGGACCAAAGAGCCTCCACGCGTCAGCAACTCAGGAGCTATTTTTTTTAAAAGAGGGGGGGTGAGGGTTTTGGAGGTTAATTTAGGGGTTTCATATATTTTGTTAGATAGCTAATAGAGAGAAATGATCTCTCTTATCTCCGTGTTTGGTCACGACGCTACGTACTATACTTATAGATAGAACATATAACACAATTTAATTATCATTTTCATCAATGAGACATCATATAACAAGTTGGTCACTAGTCATAATCACAACTCCTCCTCATCATCATCATCATTAACTCTAACACATTGTAGCACATAATAACACATTGTACCTAGGACCTACGTACTCCTATCTCATAGGACCTACTATACCCTCTCTTAGGTACAATATCATAAAACAAGATACGTTCTGACTCTCCATTATGGAGAACGGAGATCATCTTGTCTCTCATTCTTGGCCTACGCACAATGTTTGCTTCCAAGTAGCTCTTTACGATTGAGCATACATTTTTTCCAATCTTTGATTGTCATGACTCCATCAGTTTTAGAAATCCGGTATGGACAGGAGTGATGCATAGGTTGATCTGGCCATGGTGGCCCTAAGCTCGTAACAACAACGTGACCTCTCGAAAACATCAGATGAGGCACACAATCCTTCGGAATTTTCTGTTGAAAAACATAGTAATAACTTTGTAGTTAGCAATGTAGTTTAGTTTTAGAAGAATTTATGCAAAAGATGCACGGCTGTCGTAATAGCAGAATTAAAATCTTACCATGCAATCTCTATGGATGTTACCGTAGTTCACCACGTGCACTAGTGGCACGTATTGACCATAATGTGCAGGAGTTTGATAATAGCTATTGTAATTCTCAAGATGACTAAGAAATGCGGTAAGATGATATTTCACCTTATAAGTTAATTCTGCTTCATCACAGTAGTAGTTGGTTTTGTCTACCATCTTCCATACATTTTTTGAAGAATGAAAATAAGTTGTCAATTATTTTTAAATAAACAATATAAATTACTTAATAAATATGGTTGATAAACTCACATAATGGTAGAATGGGAGGCGTCTGCACATCGACCTAGATGTCGATATTACCTTCAATTCATCTTCCGGACGAATATCAAAGGTGATAAGCATATTAGGCTCAAATGCATAAGCCTTGCATAGTGCTTGCCAATTTTTGCATTCAAAATAGCAATAGGTGTCTGCATGGTATAATTTTACCGCAAAAGTAAAATCATTCTCGGTCCTCAAATGAACTATCTTTACCTTCATATCTTTTTTAGTATTGAAACCAATCTTATCTAAGACATCAATTCTTGCATGATAGGGTATACGCTAGTAGAACAGTAAAAAAATTAAAATTAATTATAAGTTGAAGCAAAAGAGGCAGAAGTCATGCTTAATTACGAAAAAAGACTTGTCATTCTGACTTACTGTATTCACTTTGAAGGTCTCATCCAGCATGATGCTGAAGCGCCTACCATCAACTAGGAAAGTCTTGTCACATAGGCCGCGCTCGTCTTTCAGTATTTGCACATACCGAATTCACTTTCGTCGTCAGACATTTCCTATGTTTATAGTTGAAACATTTAAAATCGATCGAAGGAAACTACAAGAAAACTGATCAACACACATATCACTATTACTCAATATGCAACGGGTTGACTTTAGGTCTGTCGAGTCTTTCCTTCCTAAACTCTCATCTCACGTATATGGTGGACACTCCCTCTGATATTGCGACCGTCGGTGAAGGTGGCTCCTCCATTCGTTCCAGAGTGCATTACACCAAAATGTCTAGCAGACTGGAATGAAGGAGAAGCGGCCCCCACGACAATAGTCGGGATTCTTCCTCTCTCATATATATATGGTGGACACTCTCCCTCACTGAAAGACACACAATGAGCCAAAACAGACCTAAAGTCAACCCGTTTCATATATCGAGCAATGACACAGAAAAAAATCCCTATGTTTTACCGGAATGACTTGCAAATCACAAATACATTTATTATGAACTCGAATATAATATCACTAAGACATCATCCCGAATAATCTAGTTCAAGAATTACGGCACTCTTTGGATCCTAATGCGTGTGTGACTTTCGGTCCGTCGAGGCTTTCCTTAAGTAACTCTCATATCTCATGGTGTGTTGGTGCACTCTCTCTCACACTGATATGGTGGTGTATATATGTTGGTGGGCACTCTCTCATAGTAATATTCGACCGCCGGAGATGGACGCCCCACCTCTTCTCCTCTTGCGCAATATATCGACGAGTATACCACAAAGAAGAGAAGAAAGATGAGGCGCCCCCCACAACAACAGTCGGGATTCCTCCATCAAGAACACACATGAAAGTCACACAAGGAGCAACGACAGACCGAAAGTCACACACGCATTATACCGATAAAATATCACAAATACATTAATATTTATAATGAACTCGAATATAATATCACTAATACATCATCCCAAATAATCCAGTTAATGCATCATCAAACATTAACTAATACATCTCGAATATTATCATGTAAGATCACTAATACAAATCGAATATCCTAGAATCCAAAGTGGAGGACGGTGAACTTGGTTCACTAGCGGTCTTTGAGTCGCCGGCGATGGACACCCAAAGATAAGGAACCATCACGGGATCATAACTCAAGTGAGATCCCTGAAGTATCTGCCAAGTATTGTCGAACCGGGAGTCCAACGCCGCCATGTAGCGACGGACGTGCTCATCCTCCTCCCTAACACGGTGACGTACCACCTCCACGGGTGCCCGCTCCCTCCGCACCGAAAGTGGCCCGCGTGACCGCCACCACAGAAGGTCCGGGTCGACGACGATACCTTCATTCCTCACCAACCTCCGAGCCCGGGAAGGTAGCACCTCCCAATGCCAGCCCGGCGGAGCCTAGTCACAGATATGGCACCTATCAAGCAGGCTCTCGCGGACTACTCGACGAAAAGGATGCGGGTCGGGCATCGTCGATAAATTCCTATGAAAACGTTTTCTTACCGTTTAATCACTATTTTTTCATAAAACCCCAAAATTTTCATCATTAACATACTAATCTAACATAAACATTCATCATAAACATAATAATATAACAAAACATTCATCATAAACATAATAATCTAACAAAACATTCATCATAAACATACTAATCTAACATAAACATTCATCATAAAAAAATCTGTAATCTAACATACACATACTAATCTAACATAAACATTCATCATATAAAAAATCAACATATATTTTAAAAAAATTGCAAGGAGCCGGGACGGCGGCGACTCATAGCGGGGGTAGCGACGAGGCAACGATGGGGGCGGAGCGGCGATGGGGCGGCGACGGGGACGGGGCGACGAAGGGGGCGGTGGGGGAAGGCGACGGGAGAGGGGCGGTGATGGGAGCGGGGCGGCGGGGGCAGTGGAGGAGGGGCGGCGGGGGCAGCGACAAGGGCGGGGCGGCGACGTGGGCAACGGGGGAAAGGCGATGATGGGGGCGACAGGGGCGGCGATGATGGCGGGGCGGCGATAGGGGAGGCGACGGGGACGGGGTAATGACGAGGAGGGGGATGACGACGGCGGGGGCGGCGGGGACAGCGATGGGAAGACGAGGAGGGCAATGAAAACTGCCATCAACCGGGACCAAAGCCCTCTTTTCAGCAGCCCAAAGGATGGGAAACAGGGACCTTTGGTCCCGGTTGGTGGCACCAACCGGGACGAAAGGGGGGCATTGGTCCCGGTTGGTGGCACCAACCGGGACCACTGGTCCCTTTTTGTCGACCGGCGGGGAAGCATCAGATGTTTAGTCGCACCTCGCTAGTCAAGGGGAGACATCACCTATTTATAAGCCCCGATGCGCTTGACCTGTCAAGCTCCTCTCATTGTGAAAATAGATGTCCTTATACATGAAATTTGACCTAAATTCAAAATGCTAGTTAGGTGCCTAATTAGCACCTTGAATAGGTTGAATTTCAGTGTAAGCGCATCTATTTTCACTTTTGCTATTTTTTATGTTATTTCTTTGCTATTTTTCTTGCTATTTAATATTACTTTATTTTAACATTATATTCAATTTGGTAATTTTTAGGTTTTATATAATTTTAGTTTCAAAAATACTAGAGATTTATAATTTTAGTTATTGATTTTGTTGAACTAAATGACCCTGAAATTGAAAAGGACTATAAATGAACTCTCAAAAGGTTGAAAGTTGGCATGATATCATCATTTCACCCACATAGCATGTGCTAAAAATTTTAGAGGGTTACGGCAAAAGCTGGATGCACTTCGTGTACAAAACGAACAGTCTATTTCGAAGTATCAGGGTGCCGGACGGAAACTCATTGGTTACAAAAGGCATTTCATTTTCTTGAACTTATTTGAACTCCAGGCTTTTTGTCTGTTCAAAATGCACCATTCAAAGTCATATCATCAATTTTTAACCCTTCCCGACATTATTTGTTCATGCAATTATTGATTTTTTGAGCCAAATGACCGTGAAATTGGAAAGCACTACAAATCAACTCTAAAAAGGTTGAAACTTGGCATGGTATCATCATTTCACCCACATAGCATGTGCTAAAAAGTTGAGAAGGTCACGGCAAAAACTGGATGTACTTCGTGTACAAAACAGACAGTCTCTTTCGAAGTATCAAGGTTTCGGACGGAAACTCATCGGTTACAAAAGGCATTTCATTTTCTTGAACTTATTTGAACTCCAGACTTTTTGTGTGTTCAAAATGCACCATTCAAAGCCCCACGTGGCCCGCCTGGCCCCCTGGCCTCACGAACCGGGATTGTTGCCTCATTGGTCCCAGTTCGTGACTGAACCGGGACTAATGCGTTGGCCCGGACCGAACCAATGCTCTGTTTTCTACTAGTGTACGATCCTATTTTTTTGGGCTTGCTTATGCACACATGTTTTTTGGTTTGGCATACATGAAGCATTCGTGGAAGGTCTCTCAGCTGTCCACAGCATGTCCTTGTGACGGCTCTCACCTTGTTTATTTGGTGCTTCTTAACCGTGCTTGGAATGTATCTCAACCATCTATGACCCTGTTTGTTTGAACTTTAACTTCGCTTTTGCAGCTTTTTCTCTTTGATCAAAAAGCCATAAAAAATCATAAATAGATGCTTTTGGAGCTTTTATGGCTTTTGGAGCCCTATATGGTTATATTGATTCATCAAAAGCCATAAAAGCTTCAAAAGCATCTATTTAGGAGCTTTTGTGGCTTTTTGGCCAAGGTGAAAAAGCTATTAAAGCCGAAGCTAAAGCCCAAACAAACATGACCTATAGCATGTTCATGTGATGGCTATGACACTTTTTGTTTGGGTTTTTGCACAAGTCCATACAAACACCTAAACTTTTACTTGAGCTTGCCATATACTCCCTCCGTCTCATGCCGTTGGTCTACTATAAAATTTCTACCAATTTAGTATTAATTTTGCAACACTATTTTCGGACGAAGGGAGTACATTTTTTTGAAGTAAATACATTTTATTAACTTGCAATAACAATTACACCAACAATAAGAAAAAGGTACAATCTCGCTCAAAGGCTCCTCAAACCATTCATTTCTCGAAGAAAATCTAGCCAATCTGACAAGTTCATACGCTACCTTATTTGCTTCCCTATTACAGTGTTCAAAGCTAGTAACATAAAAACCGAGGGAAAATAAGAACAATCATTGAAGGTTGCCAGTGCTCCATTGTTCATAGTGTTGATGACCTCCATATTACCAGAATTAATAACAAAACAATTGCGTACACAAGAGAGATAGACCAAATCTTAGTGCCAAAACTTCGGCCATCAAGACATCAAAACACCATTCAATCTTTTCCTGTTTCCGCCGACACAGAATTTTCCTTTATCATCTTTCAGTACATAATCAAGTCTCATTCGAACTTTTTAAAATTTTATTATGGATGTATATATTTCAAAAAACTTAAATTTAATTAACAAATCAAAACCCACAATAAATGTTAACACGGTATAAAAGAACTGTTGCCACAGTTAAAATATTGTGATATCAAAAAATGTTCCTGATTTTCAGAAAAACATATGTGATTTTTTATAAAATATGTATACAATGAAAAAAAATTGAAATTAAAAAGTTTCGTACCAGTAAAAAACGTATGTGACATTTATGGAAATATTCCCGCATTTCAAAAAAAATGTCAGTGACCATTAAAAATGATACAATGTAAAAAGAATGTTCAAATAGGTTCTAATTGCTTATTTCCATTCAAAAAATGTATGTACATTTTTACAATATACTCATGTGCTTCCAAAAAATGTCCCTAAAAACATTCAGAAATATTTATCTATACCTAATAATAATATACCTACCTACTAATAAAATGGCTATTGCTTCTGACGGTACATCACGGAGATTTTTCGTAAAGTTACAAAATATTACCCGCCAATGCCATCTTTTTTTAGACAATCTCGCGAAGCTTTATTTAACCGTGACCACTGTTTACATGTATGAAAGAAATATCACAATGATTGCCTAACCAGACATGACGGTCAACCCCTAACCGAATGACATGCTTCATTAAATTGTGAGCCTCGAAAAAAAATACAAGAGATAAATGAGCTATTGTGATCTATTATTTCATGCAATATAGCTCCATAGCTTGGCGGATTCCCTTGCTTGATATCATCCACCACAACCTTGCAATTTGAAGCCGCACGGATACTTTGCAAATTGAGATCTTCCGCTAGAGCTAAAGCCTCGCGCACCGCTAATGCTTCAAGTGTAGTTGGATCACTTATACCTTTGAAAACAATAGCAAACACCCCTTGGAATATACCATTGTGATCACGGCAAATAGCTGTAGCTACCCCTCGTCTCTGATTTGGTGAAACAGACGCATCAATGTTAACCTTGAAAACGTGCCCCCGCAGAGGAATCCATTGGGACAGCCGAGCCACCGGCAGCCTCGATGTAAAATCTGGACAAATAGATTGACAGATTGTGGACTTTGGAACACGTCCTCATATATGGCTTTCCTTCGAGTCCTCAACACCGCCCAGAGGGTGACAATCATTAGGACTTTACTATGGTAGATCCTCATGCATTATGAACAGCCAGTTCCTTGCATTAGCATCCATGTTAAGGCTCGTTTTCTCGCCCAAGTCGTCCTTCGCGAACGCCCAAATACATCTCGACATGGTGCACTCCAAGAGTGCATGCCTCCATGAATCCTCTCGCCCACACAACGCGCATAACTTGGAGTCGTCCATGTGGCAGTGACATAGCAAGTCCATCGTTGGCATAGAATGTCGAGCAAGGCGCCATAAGAACACCTTCAATTTTGATAGAAAACATTTCACACAGGGGAATCCATGGCCTGGCCGGCCCATACAGTAGATATCTTCTATACTGCGCTCTGTGTATCAGAAGACGATGCAGCGTGCCAGTTTGGGCCGGCCCATATCTGTATGGACTGTTTTTTTATTTTATTTTACCTTAAATAATTTGGGACTTTAAAAAAGTTCTTGAAATTAGAAAAACTGAGTATTTTGAACTAAAATGATTAATAAATCATAAAATATTTTGCTTATTGAAAAAATGTTCGCGATTTTGCAACTGTTTGCTTATTGAAAAAATGTTCGCGATTTTGAAAAACAAATGTTTGTTATTCAAAAAATGGTAGAAATTTTGAAAATAAATGTTGGGGAAATCCAAAAAATATCATGATTTTTCAAAAATTTCGTTTATTAAAAATTATTAATGAAACTGAACAAAATTTAGCAAGTTCAAAAAATGTCCATAAATGAAAACATCTCCTAAATATTCAAAAACTGTTCGCGATTTACACAATTGTTTATTCATTCATAAAATTTCGCTTATTTAAAAAATGCACATGCATTTCGAAAAATGTTCATTTAATAAATAAAATGTTTTTAAATTTCAAAAGTTGTACCACCAATTTAAAAAAAGAAATTCTTCAATTCTAGAATTGTTTGCTCATTCAATTTTTTTAAAGTGTTCAATTTTTTCAAACATTAATAAATGCTCATGATTTAAAAAAATGTTCTTGATTCTAGAAAATTTGTAAAATTGCTATTGAATTTGAAAAATGTTTATGATTTCAAATATTTTCACGAGTTTAAACAAATGTTCATGATTTCATGGAATTTGAAAAATGCTCATGATTTCATGGTCATTGAGGATTATGATTTTTTTTTTCTCCCGTTACATCACATGACACTCTTGCTAGTACAATGTAAAAAATGTTTGTGAAGTTTAAATAAAATTTTATTGTCATTAAAAATTTATAACACATTGAAAAAATATTACCATGTGTTCAAACAATTGAAATCATTTTTTAAATGCACATCATGAATTTGGAATTTTTCTAAGATGTGTCAAAAAATTGATTCATTTGTGCTTTAGAATTGTACATTTTGTACCCAGAAAAGTACATGTGCGTTAAAAAAAATCCGGCAATGAAATAAAAAGAAAATCAAAGGAATTCAATGATAATGATGAAAATTTTAAAAAGAAAACCAAAGCATTTTGAAGAAAAATAGAAAACCCACAAAAACATTGAGAAAACAAATAATTCAAAAGTAAAAACGAAGAAATCATGAAAAAAAATGTCAAAGAAAAAATTAAAAGAAACCCGAAGAAATCCATACCGAGCGAACCTACAAGGACCCCTACTAGAGACAGCGAGCAACCACACCAATGGCAAATCTACAAATAAAATGGAGAGTGAGCCGGGCTGCATGTGATGCCAATATATGTTGGGTTGTATTGATAAATGGTCGGGTTAGGCCTTTAGACTAATAGGCCTTGAGCCTGTTAAATCCCCCTAGTATATTCCACACTAAGGCCCTCCACTATGTAGGCCAAAAGGAGTGTCAAATTCAGTTTTAGAGTATTTGACACCGGTGCCCTCCATTGCCCAGCTAGTGCCATAAAATATGGGGCATCGAAGCAAGTAGTTGCTCCGGTGCCAAATTTACCAAGCCAATAAACAAATCATTTCACGGCCTATCTCTCGTCCTTCTCCTGTGAATCAACTTTTATGACTACCTCTGCAAGACGCTGTGATGGTTAGTTCAATGATTTTTTTTTGCATGGGGTCATCTACTTTTCTATGAAGTGATGTCCTTCATTGTGAAGCCGGTGTCACAATTTTTTTATTTGGGATCTGATGTGGCATCTTTTTTAATAGTTTGACATCGATAACGTAGTGGAGGGCCTAAGTGGACTGGCCGCTAGTCATCGCTCATACGCGATTCCTATTATGAATTGGTACGGGCGACGCATAGCTGTCTCGGTAAATTGCCCCATTGAGCGGCGAATAGGATCGCAGCTGACCACCGCGGTTAATTATTTTCTTCTAACGGACTGCGGATTTGGGCTTGGCTGGCGTCCGAGTTGAACTTGGGTCGGCCTCCGAGTTGAACTTGGGTTAGAGTAGGCCGAAAATGTCCAGGCCTCGTAGATTGGCGTTTCTGTAACGAAGCCCAACCGATCCTCGGTCTATATATAATCGTATCTAAACGTCCGGTACTCCCAAACTTCCAAAGCCCTAGATTCGCCATGGAGTCCGCATCGAAGATGGCCTGCTCCCGGCCCGGCGACGATGTCCCAACGATCGCCGACGACGACGACGATAACATCGAGGCCGTCACCGCAAGGACTAAAGCCGCCTTGGAGAGGACACTCCTCGCCCGCCTCGCCATCGAGCGGGCCGGCGCGGACATCCAACCGCACAAGCGTGTCCGGCCGGCCTTCATCAGGTACGTCCCGGCGCCGGAGTCCACAGCGTCCGACTCGGGCGCGGCGGAGAAGATCATCAGGCTGTCGGAGATCTCAACCGACCCGTTTGACCCGCCCAAGATCAAATTCAGGCGGCTGCCCCGGCCGTGGCGGCCGCCGCCGGTGCCGGTGCGGAGCACGCCGCCTCGGCCGCCCTCGCAGAAGGACCAATCCGGCTGGAAGATCCCTCCCTGCGTCTCCAACTGGAAGAACCCCAAGGGCTACTCGATCCCGCTAGACAAGCGGCAGCTGGCGTCGTCGGATGGCCGGGGGACGCGGGGCGATGACATAGGCCGCAACTTCGCCAAGCTCGCGGAGGCGCTGTACGTCGCGGAGATGAAGACAAGGGAGGCCTTCCTGATGCGGAAGAAGATGCAGCAGGAGCTGCGGATGAAGGAGAAGGAGCGGCGGGAGCAGGGGCGGCGACGGCTCGCCAAGGAGGCGCGCACGAACAGAGCCGGCGCTGAAGCTTCTCCACCGGCGCCGCGGGTCGGGAAAGAGCCGCGCGACCTGCAGTCCAAAGCAAATAAAGGCGACTCTGACATGCACAGCACTGCCGACGAGCAGCTGCCTGCCAAGACGCCGGTCAGGTCCAAACCCGGCAAGGGGCTCTCCGGCGAAGCACCGAAGACCAGGGCGGGTGTCAAGAGGGAGAGGCCGGTCGGGCTCGACGAGCCGGAGAAGGGCGGCGACCCCTTCGACCTCGACCAGTTTATGTCTCAGGTGAAGAAGGGGAAGGAGCACCGATCTTTCCTACGCTCTAGAATTTGATCTCATGTTTTTGTTATTGAAACGTTTGCCTCTCTGTTGCTGATGTTCAGTTTCCTCTTTCCGTATTCTAAAGTTTGCCTCTTTAGGTATGGATGATTTCGATCTGGACGAACTGCTAGGATCCATGCTACATATCTCATAGTGTGATAAGGAATCAGGATTCGGCCCTCATTTGTTGCTGGTAATGTCAGTGATTCGTCTAATTTATGCTAGATTGTTATTGTTTCAGTTTGTGTTCCCGATTCATATGTATACAAAGATAACTTCTGTAGGTTCAGAGCAGTCGTTAGACTCAAACATTGTATTTGCTCTAATCATGCTCCATCCTCCACACAGATATTTTACAAGGTACTGTACTTTTCTTCCTCCTCCGCCGTTTGCCCAATTGTTTTGCGGCGACAGCAAATTGCAGCGTGAACCAAAATATATTCCTGATTTTAAAAGGGTGCAAAACAAACCAAGTAAAACACTCAATTCATCCTTATTTTACATGGCTATAGCATCCATTTAGCTATAGCTATTTCTCGATCGATTGAGAATGGCAAACTTGTATTCTGGTAGATATAAAAATATATTGGAAATCTCAGTACTCCGGCCAGTGGCGGAGCCATGACCGGCCTAGGCCTTAGGATACCCACGGGCCAGACATGAAACTATCAAATAGTGTCGTAGTTCTATAGCCAGACAATATACCATAGAAATGAGAAAGCAGAAATGTCGGAATCAGGGACGATTACATCAATGGAGTACAAACCTGCAATTTTCTGAATTATTGTTCCTCCCGTGATACAATATTCCTTACGTACTAAGAGCATCTCCAGCCGCGGCCCCAAAGGACCCCCACGCTCCTTTTTTATCGTCAGCGGACGAAAAAATCCCCAGCCGCGACCCCAAGACGCCTTTTTTTGCCGGTTGAGGCCTTTTTTTGGGTCGGCGAACCCAGGGTGTTGGGGGTCTCCTGGGCGCGCCGGCTGAAGCGAAAAGGCGAGTGGGACCAAGGTGTCGACGACACTGGCTGCTACTTCCCGCCACTTCTCCTTTTCCCTCTACCCCCACCGATTCGCCCGCCGGTTCTTCTCTCCATTTCCCTCCATTTTCCCTATTTTCGCCGCCATGCCGTCGAAGAAGTACGCCGCCCCTCGCCAAGCCACCAGCCCCGCCGTCGCCAAGCCTCGCAAGCCTCGTGCGCCGATGGCGAGACCGGCGGGGATGACGAACGCCGAGTGGAAGGCCGACGTCGAGTGAAGGGAAGCGGTGACCGCCGATCGCCGCAACAGGCTCCTCATGAAGAAAGCCCGGGACGCGGCGGCGGCGATGATGGCGCCGGTTGAGCAGGAGGTGTCGTGTCGCCACCCGATCTTCCTCGGGAGACAGCCCACGGGCTCGTTCCCTCACGACGTCGGCCATCAAATCGCCCCGGGCGAGCCGCACTTTCCTTCGCCGGGGTGGGGGTATGCGCCCTCGCCGGGCCCTCGAAGAGATCGAGGCTCGCCACCGTGCCCGCCGTGAGGAGGAGACCGCCAGCCTCATCATCCTCGACGACGATAGCGACGGGGAGGCGCCCGGGCCCTCCAACCCTGACCTGCACCGTTTCGGCGACGCAGGGCAGGTCTGCAGCAGGGACGGCGGCCGCGGCACGCCGGACGGCGACGGCAGCGACGGGTACGAGGACGACGGCGGCGACTACACCGACTTCTACAAGCTCCTCGGCATGTATTATATTTCAATAAAAAATCAAAACTTTTTAACTTTTTGGACTGATTCTACGCCCATAATGGGCTGAAAGCGGCGGTTGGGGGGCGACTCCGGGGGCGCGGCTGGGAAGCCGAGCCTCTTCAGGCTGATTTTAGCGCCGGCTGCCCCCAGGTGGCACTAAAATCGGCCCCTGGGGACCAACGGCTACGATTCCAACAAACACAAAATCGTAGTGGATTACCCCTTGATTTGTAGTGTCAACATTTTTGCTAATTGCCCGTGCTAAGAAGTTTTGTTTTCTACTCTTATTTTGGATCTAAGTGCAGTCCTCTATAAAAAAAAAAGGAAAATTATGTTTTTGCTACTAACTTTTGCCAGTTTTTCTTATGCCATTCAAGATTTTTGACATTTTAATTTTGCCACTCTTACCTTTTGAAAATTATCCTAATTGCCATTTTATGGCATAAACAAAATATTTAGAGTTGCAATTGTGATATATTGTTAAAGTTAAGAGTGACAAAAATGAAATAAAATTATTTTGCTTTTGCCATGGAATTCCATGACAATTGTGATAATCGTCAAAAGCTAAGAGTGGCAAAAGTGAAATATCAAAATTTAGAGTGGCATAAGGAATATTGGCAAAATCTAGAGTGACAAAAACAAAAATTTCCCATAAAAAAAATACCCAAACTTCATTGAGATGCAAAATATGTTTCAAGAAAAAAATTATTAGAAAACCACCACATTTGGGAGAAAAAAAATCTATACATTTGGACTTGTCATATCAAGTACGGTCTATCCTCTAGCTTGGAAACACTACAATATTTAGCTGTTTATTAAAGAACCCACACATAGAGGGCCCTAAGGATAAATTTCTATGAACTGAAATCAAACTGTTATGAATATCCTTCGGTCCTAAAGCACCTTTGTCGGACATTTTATACAAAACTATATATTACATTTGAAATAAATCATTTTGCTAGTTCAAATATGGTCCACCATATATATTGAAAAATCTCGTTGACAGTGACAATCAAGTACGCAACTAATATAAAGATCATCATCATATAGTTTACTGAGGGAGTAATGTCCAAGAATGGTATCTCCTACTTTTGAAGAAGTATTCATGGTTACATTTGACAATGGTATTATGACGAACTACTTTGACTTATCATCCATTCATTACGTACAATTAGTCAAACAGTCAACTCAACAAGTGAAGTATAACATTTAGTTCTTGATACGTTCAAGCCTACCAAAACGTCATACATTTTGGTATGGAAGGAGTAGATGGAAATGTGAGCTGGAAGCCTGGGACTCCAATTGATTTTGATTGGTAACAAATACCATACAACTTTTTAGAGTGCACATATTTGAAAGAGTAAAATGCATCATATAACTCTTAAAACGATCAGAGGTGTGTCAAGTTAGTCTTAAATAAATATATAAAACTGCATATTTTAGTCCTAAAATTATTCAAGTCGTTCACCAAAGGTTCTGTACATCCCTGATCAGTCTTGGTTTGCACGTGTGGCCAATTGACCATCGGAATTATGTACATAACTCCCTAAAGAATCTATCTTCTAATTTTGTGGCCCCTAGACAGAGTTGTGAGCCTCTTTCCAACTCTCGGCTAGATCGCCTCAGGCCAATTACAAGAGTGAATGACCACATAACTCAATAAAGAATAGTTGAAGGGTATTTTATGCAAAATATGGCCCACATGGCAGTGATCAACCTACCATGTGTGTTGGCGACCTCCAGTGAACAACTTAAATAGTTGTAGGACACAAATAAGAAATTTCATAGTTTTAGGATTAACTTGGCAAATCTTCGATAGCTTAGGACTTACAATGCATTTTACTCTGTTTGAAATACAAAACTAGAAATGTCTTGGGTCCAAGAATGCACAAAGTCCTTTCTCATTAGGAACGCCAAATTATGTTTATCTCAAGCAACATTATGTGTCATTCGCACGAAGACCAAATGCAGTCAAGAAGTGAAGCAATTAATACAATTGAAAATCCAGGTGAATTATTTGAAGCACATTTCTCGTGAATGGTATTAAAGTGGTTATGTTTGTATTGCATATGTATCTGCCCTAATAATCGACAACGATGCACATTGCCCATGTCCTTTTGCCAACCAGTGCAACCCAACAACTGAATTAGTGAAAGGCCAACCGCACCCCCCCCCCCCCATGGTACATGACTTGAACCATCAAAAGCGGGGAGTCTTGCTCGAAACAATCGAGGAGAGTCGGGACCATCCGGGTAGACCACAAAGTCCAAATACAGGGAAACACAGCCCAGTTGGAGCCTAGAAGCGAAGTAAGATATGAATAACACATTTTACGAATAATTCGCAAAGGGGCAAAAAATAGATGCAATCGAGAACTTAGGTGAACTATGTGAAAGATGTTTTTAGGAATTGTCTGCAAGCTGCTTTGTTCGATCACACCCCCTAGGGAAAATGACTTAACTATCGGAAGTGGACATCCCCACTCTGAACCGAATGGGTAGAAAGATACCATACAAACCGACCAGACGATCGACGGGCCACGAAAGAGCGTGACCAACGAACATGTCTAACATACACGGAAACGTCCAGCCTACAACGGTCAAATGCATGGCAGATATTGTAAATACGTCATCCGAGCATCCACAATGATTAGAGGTAGTGCAGATATGGCAAAAACGTTGTTCGACAAGACAACATCGCTAAAAGCACGGGAAGACATGGCAGAATGTGTCGTCTGGCCAGACTGCAACATTCAAAGAACAAACTCACATCCCAAAACTCTCCCTCCGGCCAAGGGGACACGATGGCAAGAGGTCATGGCACGGACCAACACCCCATTTAGGCTGGTCACAATGAGAGTATCATAAGTAGCAAGCATCGTGCATGCCAACTAAGCATTTTAGATGAGGTGACACTCTATTAAATGAGGAAAGAGATGAGTGAGTATCATGGTATGATATCATATTATATTGAATGATGTACTACTATGTGACATGCATGAAAATAAATGAGATCACTATGATAGTAACTTATGATACTATGCATTGTGAAGGTAGTATTGTATACTGCTATCATATGCATGATACTCCTATATGATACTTCTCATTGTGACCAGCCTTAACAGAACACAAGCAAGAGGAAGCCCAACGTTTGAATTGCGTCTATATCAATGACTATCTGAAGGATGTAGGATGTTTTTACCTATGAACTTATCGATGACCAGTTGTGCATGTGGCACAAAAGCCAACCACAACAAACAAGGCAAGTAAGTTATATGAAGAACCATCAGAGGAATGCATTCTGACACAACCCATTCACACACAAAGGGTGCCTTCAACCCCCGGCGTAAGCGTCGTACACATACGCATGATCATAGCATTAAGCATATAACTACAACATTAGCATCTGATACCCAAAAGCCACATGTCTTTTCTTGCGTGACACTGGACATCATAGCATGGCTAGTCTATTTTACTTTAACTCCTCATACTTACAATACTATCAACATAGATGGACGACCTGTTTCTCATCATAGTTTTCGATGATCATAAATCCATCACTAACAAGAATTCCACCATGTTTGATTGTTCAACATTTCTGACATACGGGCCCAGAAGATGATGACATGGCAACTTACACCTTGCTTCACCCAAGGTTTTCTCACTATTGGTGGTCGTTAGTAACAATCAGGTTTGACGGGTTAATGATCAACTTTCTGTAGGTCGGCTGTTTTTTTCGTCCGTCATCAGCATCATCGTTCGGGCGGAGAAAAGTGTACGAATACCAGGATGGGCATGGTAGAGCGTAGACACCAGGCTGGACCGGACCGGGACCTCGCTCAACACATCTAGCCCAAAGTGTAGCATCCATGCTGGCCATGTTGAGGGTCGGCCTGCCAACAGAAATAATCCCACATAGTAAAAGGAAAATGTGGGTGGTGGGACTCGAACCCAAACCTTCTGTCCTATTCCAATGACCTTAGCCAATTGAGCTAGCTTTCAATTGTAATGGAAAATAAAGTTAGCCGCTTAATATAAGTACAAATATTGGCCGATGATGGGCCTGGTCTGTGGCAAAAAATAGTTATTCTGGAGGGAAGGACACATCAAGCTGAACTAGCTTACAATTACGTTTTATATTAATTAGTCACATATCATCTTTAAAATTAAATTTCATTATTGTATATACATAATGAGTTGTATCAGAGTCAACAAGCAGTAGTCAAAGGGTTAGATGTTGATTTGTATTTATTTGAAAAGACGAGGAACACACATGGCCTGCGCACATACACACCGGGTAAAAACTATTTAAACTGTGTGAGCTACGCCGGAACGGGAGCCAAGCTGAAAGGACAACTCAAAAGTAATGGTAGTGCATGGTGTGGGCCTCGGTACTACGCAATTTTATTCTATCCCAAAATTAATAAAATGAACAAGTATGGAATTATGGGCACACAAAGTTTACCGCTGAATATGACTATCAATTATTAAAAATCTGTATAACATCAGACTACTTCTTACTTACAAATTTGACTAATTATTGCGATTTTCAATTATCATATAAAATTTTATTTTAGCTGATGAACAATAATATTATTCTTTGCCAAAAATCATATTTGGGAATATATATATTTGCTATCTAATTTTCCCTTAGTTCAAGAGATAATCAATCATCCCCGCTATATTGTATGTTGTTTTTCAAACAGGTCATTACGTGAATGTTTCAGTTATATATTTGAGAATTTACGTACAAACCCATTTCTGTTAATGTATGAACTTTGCATATACTCTACACCAGGTATGATAGAATATTGGCATTCTAAAGAGTTTGTGCATTGTTGTAAATTTTCCCATTAAAGTGACTGTCAAATTTTATTTTGTATTCAATAGTGGCTTAAGCTATGTCATAAAGCTATTGTAGATCTGGCTTGCTACTCCTACAATATTCAGACGGTTTTTTGAGGTTGCTACCCATACACACATTTACCAACCACCGACAAACAAAAAGAAAACTGGACTACTGCAAATTTAAACATTTCATACAACATAAGGCAATGCCCATCATTCAACTTCCAATCAAGACGAGCAACCCGAGCTAACATGAACCTCTTTAGAGAATCATCGGCGAATCGCGTGGTAGAGAAAGAGAGTCGTTCTAAGATGACTCAGAATACGATGAGACATATATATATATATATATATATATATATATATATATATATATATATATATATATATATATATATATAGGGTGGAGGAAGGAGCATTTCAACAGTAAATAAGGTCGACATTGTCGCCTGATGGACGTGATAGTCAAAAGGATATGTGATACACATAATTTGTATTGAATAATATAATATGTATCCTAAAGATATTGTTACTTGCTTTCTTTTCAGCTCTTCGATTTTCTGTTGTTGCGATCCCATTCTTGCATTCAGCTCTTCTTGATATTCGTAGCTTTTTCCTGATATTGATGCTCTTCAGTTATATATTCTTGCATTCAGCTCTTCCCTTCTTATCAAATGCCGATCTCATAGCTTTTTCCTGAGTTGCAAGCCTTTGTTCAAGCTCTCTCATGGGTTTATGAGAGGTTGTCTTCTGCCTGGAGGCAGGTGACTCTCCCATGCTTGCAAGGAACATGCTATGCTTGCTATTGTCCTTGTGAACGTCTACAACAATCTTCACATCAGTTTTTTTGGCTCTTTACGTACTATTGGAGTTGTGTTTTGCTTTGCCTCCATTTCCTTCTGTAATACGATTGAAGAGTCGTTAGTACGGTGTTTAAAAGAATTACATGTGAATTTCAAATCTTGCAGAACTCTACGGGCGCCTCTTGTGCATCTGCACTCATCACCGCATCCTTCTTTCGGACGTGGGTTGCTTTAAAAAATACAATAGTTGTTGGTTGCCAGTTATTTATTATACCCATACATCGAACATGACATGGTAATCGTTAGTGCTACTTGCCATATACTTATGAACATATAGAATTTGCATCTAGGTAGTTTGAGTGCTTACCATATCATAGTACTGTGCAATGTAGCTAGAATCTAGATCTAGTGGTTTGGTGGTGCTTTATACCACTTCAGTTTACTTTATTCTTTGCGCATACCTCCTAATAGCTGAATCTCGCAGATTAAGTGTGAATTATCGATAGAGTTCATCAGACCACTGGTCCATTAGTTCTTTTCAAGTTGTATCGGTAACATTCAATGACTTAAGCAACGCCGCTTTCTCAGTAGTAAGATGTTGAATCTTATCGTAAATTTTTTCCTTAAGTCGGTGCTGGTGTGACTGCATGCTTTCTGAAAGATCCCTTTGGTCACTACATCGACCAATGGATCAGTGTCCAGAATATCAAACTTTAGCTGCAAACATCATACACACATGCATGTTACAATATTTATAGGGTGAAGTTTAAAAGATGTGATATGCCAAAATTGCAAAATAGATTCATTTGATGGTTGTTGCATTTATTACTTAAGGAAGTGTACGCATACTCCCTGGTGAACTATACTCCTTCCACTTGGTTTTTAACTGCACATGATTTCTGATTTGATAACCAACCTCTGAGCTAAATTTTGATGCATACAGAGGGTTAACGGGTCTTCTTGCTCTCTCCATGAAGTCACTCTTCATCTTGGATCCGGTCCTTGCTGTCGGACTCTCTAAACCATGCCCCATAGTAGGTCTGTGCTCACCTCGCCTCTTCTCCTTTAAACGGGTTGTTGTTGTTGCGAAAACATGTTCATGGCCAAGTTTTCCGCCTTAGGATCAGCTTCTTTGGTGATTATCACCTAAATTGTCAACATAGGAGTTGCTATTCCGAGAAGTAACATTATCTGTTGGCGTGATCTGTAAATCTTGTGTTATGTTCCCGTCATCACAACATTCACGCATTTGTGAATCAGCTAGTGCACCGTTTAGCATTTCTCTATATCTTGTTCGTAGTAGAGTAGGATGAGCAGTAGCGTCATAGGAAAAGCAAATTGATGCCACTATTTGTTCTTCTCAAGTACAAACAAGATCTAGAGAAATCATAGATGATGTGTGTTGACACACGAACACGTCACCGTGTACCCTCGACGCCGGGGATGATGCATCGCAGCTCACGTTGAGGGAGATCCGTCCGGCAGCGCGATACACAAGACAGTCGGCGGACACTTTTGCAGATCCGAAACCTCGCACGCCCGGGAGGGACCCCGTTAGGGAGTGCGGCGGCTATGGGCTGCCCTAGGTCGATTCGTTCACCCCTAGAGCCTCGGGATTCGCAGCTCTCAAACGAACAACAACGAAGAACGAGAGAAAAAACGAAGAACGTAGATGAAAAAGTAGTATAGATTGATTTGTTCGATTGTGTGTTGTTCAATCGGCCGTCACCTCCAACATATATAAGAGGCGGTTGGACTTCCTGTACAAGCAAAGGATTCCTTTAGGCTTTCCTTATAAAAAAATTACATCAATTCACGTTCTAGAGTCCTAGTTCTGGTCCCACTCGGATTCAGCCCAAATCTGGCCCAATCTTCTGTCTTGCTCCTTGCGTGGGCTGTGAAATCTGCATATGACCTCCGATGGAGACGGTCCAAACATTAATCGGGTGTGCCACGACGAGGCCAACAATCCATATGTTGATCACTTTCCCAAATAAAGCCATCTTGAATACTCTACGAGGTCATCTTTAACTCTGAATCGGACTCGATCACGTAGCAGGCTGGACTGTACGAGTGTTGTAGCGTCTCTGCAAGCCGCATACTATCTCAGATGATAATGACCTTAAAAGCAAAGTTGACAGTTTCAACGTTACGAACAACTTCATGTTGAACACTTTTCCATCCGAGCCCATTTTGAACTTTCACTTGACCGGCACTTTTACTCGGACGGCGATTTCACTCGGCCATACGTCAAACTTTTCACTCGGCCAACAAACTTTCACTCAGCAGTCCCGAGTAATACTCAGGCTGATTTTGTTTTGCCTCTCCAGGTCACATACGACCTCAGATTGAGAAAAAAATATATATCAAAATCCATCTCTCGACGACGCAAAACTTTTTCATGTTGTAGGTTTTTCCATCCGAGGACGTCTTGAGGGACGAATGACTCGCGCGACCAATAAGACATGTGTTTGATCTCTTGCGCCACATTTTGCTTTGTGGTAGGGCTGCACTCTGGTCGCTCTAACTTTTGCATACAACCTCAGATTGAGATGATTTATATATCAAAATCGATCAACTCGACGAGACAAAGCCAATCCATGTAGAACATTCCATCATTCAAGGTTGTTCTGGAGGCGTAATCAACCAAAAAACACTTAGAACATCTATATGACAATCCAAGTGTAATTTGGTGCTTGAAACGATGTCGAATGGTGATGGCCTAAACATGAAGATTGTTTCACTCAGCAATATGAACTTTCTTGTAAAAAAAACCTTGACCTTTTTATTGTAAGCTCTTGCTACCCTCAATTTGTCCTTTTCTATGGCCTTTAATGCAGCCAAACATTTATCAGCAACCTCATCAATATTGTCCATCATCAAATCATAAAAGTCCACTGCCGATAAATCATTTTGTTTGGCTATTCTCAAAGCACTCAAATTTACCTCCACTGGTAAAACAGCCTCTTGACCGTATACTAGCTCATACGGAGTTACTTTTGTAGCACCATGCCTTGAGATCCTATGTGCCCATAAAGCCTCAGACAACAACTCATGCCATTTTCTTGGATTATCCTCAATCTTCTTCTTGATGAGCTTAATCAATATTTTGTTGCTAGACTCAGCTTGTCCATTAGCTTGGGCATAATACGAAGATGAATTGAGCAACTTTATGTTGTATGATTCGGCAAATTCTCTAACTTGATGTGACATGAGAGATGAACCTTGATATGTAGTTAATGTTTGAGGAATGTCGAATCTATGAATAATGTGTTCGGTTATGAATTGAATTACCTCCGTATGTGTCATGTTCTTGATAGGTACTGCTTCAGACCATTTAGTGAAATAATCGGTTTGCTACCAACACGAACCGATGCCCCTTCGAAGAAGATGGATGAATTTGTCCAATGAAGTCAAAACCCCATCCTCTAAAAGGCCACAACTTGATAATAGGATGTAACATAGCGGCAGGAGCCAACTGAATATCACCAAATTTTTGACAGGCCTCACACCCTTTATAATACCTGAAGCAATCATTGATCATAGTCGTCCAATAAAATCCAGCATGTCGTAAGATCCATTTCATTTTGGGTGCCGACTAATGAGTACCACAAATGCCTTCATGTACCTCTCCCATAGCAACTCTTGCTTGGTCTTCGTCCAAACACTTCAAAAGAATATCTTCAACCGTTCGGAGATAAAGACCATCATCTCTCATCGTATACTTGAAAGCCATACGCCGAACAACCCTGTCCACCCTTTCAGTCGGATTGCACAAGTAATCAATAATGGGCTTCCTCTAGTCATGATTTTCACATGCATTAGATTTATTGTTAGTGGACGAACCAGTGGGCTCTAGTTCGGCCTCTCCCATATTAGCAAGACAAGACATCGGCTTCTGAGAAATATGAAACATGCCATGATCAATATGATAGCTGAATGCTTGTTGAGCTAACTTATTTGCTCTCCAATTGTCATGTCTAGATACATGAGCAATACAAAAATAATCCAAAGTAGAAATCGCATCTAGACACTTATCAAGATAAACATTGAGTGATTCGTCTAAACATTGAAAGACATTGGACATTTGCTGCATTACTAATAACGAATCACCAAAGCCTCAACATGTGTAGCACCTATAGTGAGCAACATCTCTAAACCGAATAACAATGCTTCATATTCGGCTTGATTATTTGTGCAAAAATATTCCAGTTGGCATGAGGCTTCAAAAACAGCACCATGGGGAGATATATAAACAATACCAACACATTGGCCATTGCTACAAACTGAACCATCAAAATATAACCTCCATGGCACTAACAATACAAGATTTATATCAACATCATGCTTGCCATTAATCCGATGCTCAACAATGAAATTAGCAACAATTTGGCCTTTCATGGATTTTAGAGATTCATAAGCCAAATCATACTCAATTAAAGCATAAGCCCACTTGCCAATCCTACCACTAAGAATTGGCCTATGCAACATGTATTTAATGACATCGGTTTGACAAGCTACTATGCAGGCACTCAGCACATGGTAATGTCTTAGTTTTGTGCAAGCATAATATAAACAGAGGCATAACTTTTCAATAAATGTATACCTTGTCTCAACGTCCAATAAGCGTCGACTTAGATATGTAATAGTATGTTCTCTTCCTTCGGCTTCTTGAGTCAATACAGCACCAATAACACCTTCCCCCGCCGCAATGTAAAACTTAAAGGGTTCTCTATGTTTGGGTGCTTTCATCACTGGAGGAGTGCTCAAATAAGTCTTGATCATGTCGAATGCCTCTTGCTGTTTTGCCCCCCAAGTAAAATCATCATCATTCTTTAACCGAAGGATAGGAGTAAATGCATCAACCTTCCCTGACAAATTAGCTATGAACCTTCTCAAATAATTGACCTTGCCAAGGAATTTTTGCATATCTCTCTTGCATGTTGGAGCCTCCACTTTTTGTATAGCTTCTATCTTTTTGGGATCAATTTCTACGCCATTATTATGAATAATGAAACCCAACAACTTCCCAGCCGATACGCCAAATGCACACTTCAAAGGATTCATCTTTAGTCCGTATTTTTTCTTCCTTTCAAAGGCCAAACGCAAATCGGCTAGATGAGATTCAAAAGCATCCGATTTGATAACAATATCATCAATATAAACCTCAAGTATAACACCGAGTAAATCATGAAAGATTAAATTCATAGCCCTCTGATACGTGGCGCTAGTGTTCTTTAACCCAAAGGTCATCACTGTCCACTCAAATAAACCAAGGAATCCGGGGCACCGAAAAGCCGTTTTGGACATGTCCTCTTCGGCCATGAAAATCTGGTTATACCCCGCGTTGCCATCAAGAAAGCTAATGACCTTATGTCCAAAAGCATCATTAATAAGCATATCAGCTATGGGCATGGGATACTCATCTTTGGGCGTAGCTCTATTCAAATCTCTGAAATCAATGCACACCCTTATCTTGCCAGAGCCCTTCTTCTCTATTGGCACAATGTTAGAAGTCCACTCGGCATACCTGCAAGGTCTAATAAAATTAGCTTTAAGTAAACAACCAAT
The DNA here is from genome assembly GCA_022496015.1 of Hordeum marinum. NCBI lineage: Eukaryota > Viridiplantae > Streptophyta > Magnoliopsida > Poales > Poaceae > Hordeum > Hordeum marinum. Next base: position 118,680,710 of record CM039678.1, read on the forward strand.
CTCTTCTTTGATCCGGTCTAATGTTTTTGGATTAAACTTCCTGGCCGATTGCTTATGAGGTCTAAAACCAGCCTTTATAGGTAACCGATGCTCTACTAACTCTCGGCTTAAACAGGGCATCTCATGATACTCCCATGCAAAGCAGCAAACATATTCTTTCAATAACTCGATCAACCTCGCTTTATGATCGGCTCTTAAGTTTTCATTACAAACTTCGGCCTAGGAACTGAACCATCCCCTATATATATTTCTTCTAATGGATCTGCCGATTGAAAACCATGTTCTAATTTATCCATGTCATCCAACTCCTCTATAGATTCATACATATCATTCTCACTAGACCAATATTTTGCAAGACGTTTCTGCAACCACTCGGAATTAGAATCCATTTAAACATATCATACCTTGGAGTTGATTGCCACTAATCGGCTTTAAAGAGACGGGCACAAATCCATTCTTCATTGCGCTAAGGAAATCAAACTCTGACAAGTCGCGTCCCATCAAGCAAGTAGCATTGGGATGTTGCCAATCCACCGATGCATCGGGCAAAGCAACACAAACCGAATTATCCGCATGAATGACTTCCACCTCATCATCAACCCACTGGATCAAAAACTGGTGCATGGTAGATGGTACGCACTGGTTTGCATGAACCCAGTCACGGCCTAGTATGACGTTGTAGTTACCTTGCACCTCAACGACAAAGAATGCAGTAGCCAAAGTTTTGCTCCCGACTGTAAGCTCCACATACATCACACATTTGGCTTCAGTTTTCTCTTTGCCTTCAAACCCATTAAGCACCATATTGGTCTTGATTAATTCATCATCGGGCAAACCCAACTTCTTGAAGACTGAATAGGGCATGAGATTCACCACAGCACCACCATCAACAAGCATCCGAGTGAGTGGTGATCCATTGATATGACCTCTAAGGTACAATGGTTTCAAGTGCGTCACTGGTTCTTTTGGCTTCTCGAATATTGCATTTCTGGGGCCAAAATCCAGCTGAGCCACTTCCCCTTCTTTATCTACAGCACGGAATTCAGCAGGTAAGTAATACACCATATTGATATCCATACCTTCATGAACCGGTGTAGACTCATAGTCCAATAGATCGTCTTCCTCTTCGCATGCGTCCACTAAATCTGAATTATGTCCGAGTGAAGGAGAAGTAATAGGCGACTGAGATGATGTCACAGCTACATCATCCTCTTTTGGTGGTGTAATTGCTACTGTGATAGATGTATAATCCACTATGTCTTGCATTGGTTTGGGCTTCCACACCTGCTTCGCTGGTATCATGGGCCGAGTGACATTGAACAACTCGTCCCTTTGCTTCTCAGCCTCTTGTTCTGCCATCTCTTGATTCCTCAACCTCTGTAATTTCCGCTTTTATGTCTTTGTTAACCCTAGAGGACACCACTTTGGCCGAGTGTATTTAGGAACGATTGGCCTTACTTGGTTGGTACTTGTTTCATGATCATTGGTCGAGTGCTTTGGCGTGATAACAAGTATCGGCTCAGTTGGGTTGCTATGCACAGTCGGCTGTTGCATGGTGAACGTTTTAGTGCCCAAGATGAGTGAGTCAGCATTGATATTTTCCTTGCCTTTTCCTGATTCCACTGCTGCAACACTTTGCAACTTGACCCGCCACTCTTGTCGACTCTTCTATCCTACGAAGTTTTCACTCGGGCGCACCTTTTTACTCGGATGAAATCCACTTGGACGTTCGACTGAGTAGAATCCACTCGGCCGTATTCTTTCATTCAGATAACTTCCACCTGGGTGCATTCTTACACTCGGATAGTTTTCACTCAGAGGCATATTTTGACCAACCGAGTAATGAACACCCATGTTCAGTCGGTTTTCATACGAGCATCCCAGTCGATCCCACATAGGTTGTCGTTGTCTTTGTGGAAACGTCAGCCTTGATCCAGTCGGTTTTGCATGCCGACTGAACATATCAGCTGATGGTGACCTTGGTCGCTTCAGGTACGATGACCGATTAGAGATAGAACCGGCCAACTGATTTGCATATTTGGACATCAGCATATCAAAAGTTGGCTTGATTCGCTTACGCTGTACCTTAGCTTCATTCCTCTTCCACTTACCAACTTCTGGACTCTTGGGTTTAACAAATTTAACACGAGTGTCTTGTTGCACCTGTGGTTGCCCCCCGAGTGCAGGATTCTTGATGGTGATCTTGATTACTTCCCTGCCATTGGGTTGCTTGTCAAGCACAACCCGCCTCCCCAAGACTTTGTTGTCCTCCTTGCTTTTCCTAGGCTCACCAATAATGACATTAGTTTTATTAGCAGATTCGGCTACCTCTGGCCGAATGAGAAACTTTTTTCCCTCCAAATGCAGTGTTCATTGGGAAGGGCTGCTTATCAACTTGCATCTCAGAAAAGTTCAGTTGTCCATCATTAATGGCTGATTGTATCTATCATCAGAAAACATTGCAATCATTAGTAGCATGAGAAAAAGAATTATGATATTTGCAATAAGCACGCCATTTCAACTCTTCAGTCAACGGTAAAGTGTGAGATGTCCTAATGATCTTAGCTTGCAGCAAATCATCAAATATTTTGTCACACTTAGCAATGTTAAAAGTAAACTTCATCCCTTCATCACGATTCTTATGAATCGGTTTCAGATCATTGCAAGTAAACGGTTTGGCTTTAGATGGCTAAACAAATTCAGCAGCATACATATCACCTTCATCGTCCGAGTGATCACTACTATACTCAATCATATTCATCTTAGGACGATTAGTTTTATATCTATGCACCTCCTTGAGATCTTTGCTCCGGCTCTCCTGAGCCAAAGCTTTTTGCAAGACTTGGTTGACACTTAAGAACTCATAGCCTTCTAGCTTTTCCCTAATGTGAGTTTTCAAACCACTGAGCACAAGGTCAGCCAAGCCCCTCTCGGTTATCACCAAACTATAGCACCAGTTCTTTGTATCTCTAAATCTCTTGACGTAATCGGAGACCGATTCATCATTTTTCTGCTTAACTGATGTAAGATGTGATAATTTAAGTTCATTATCGCCACTATAAAAGTGATCATGAAATTTCTGCTCTAGCTGCGACCACACACGTATAGAACCATGTGGTAAAGAAGAAAACCATGAAAATGCAGTACCAGTCAATGATAAAGGAAACAAGTGCACTTTCGATTCATTCAGTGAGTCTGCTTCACCCAGTTGTGTTAAGTATTGACTAACATGTTCCCATGTGGTTTTTGTGCCTTCTCCATTGAATTTAACAAAATCTGGAATTTTATATCCCGGAGGGCACTAGATAGCGTCAAAGTACTCGGGATACGGTTTTTGGTAAATCCGATTCCGAGGTAACTCAACTCCAAAATTCTCTCGAAGCATCTTAGCCATCTCCTCTCTAAAATTAGCTAAAGTAATGTCCGTAGTAGATGGTGAAGCTTGCTGTTGTGGGATGGGAGGAGTAGAATTACTAGCAGTAGGCAGGAACTATGGCACATATGACGAACCATAGTTCAGCTATGGCCGAGTGCTTGCACCTATAGGTACAGCTTGGTTCGGTATAGGTACCGAACTTGGCATGCTCATGATGGAATTAGCGGGTGCAGCCACAATCTGATTGGTGTGGATAGGATAGTAATTCATCGGCATGGGAGGTGCCGATGAAAGAGGTAAAGACAGATTAGGGTTTTCTACACTAGCAGCCACACCAATATTACCACTAGATGATTGAGGCATATTTTTCTTCGCATTGGTATTTTCTATGAAAGTTTGATAGACCAAATTATTACCATCTGCAATACGACTCTCAATCTCAGCCCACTGCTCGGGACAAAAGGTAGTACTTACAGGAGGTTTAACCTGCTCGGCCTGAAGAGGAGGGAACTTGATTTCTCCAATCGGAGTGATATTGCCTTGGCGATCTTTCTTGAAGTTTCCAAGGAACTCCTGCAACTCCTTCTCTACACGTGCCTTCTTGTACTCCTCATAAGCTTGGCGATGATTAGTCAATAGTTCATCAAGCTTGGGCTTAATGATGTTATCGACATCTGTCTCGGATGGCTTGGGAAGATCAGACATGATGGTTGATGAAGATGATTGATCTTTGGTCCCTAGCGGAGTCGCCAAAAAGTGTGTTGACACACGAACACGTCACCATGTACCCTCGATGTCGGGGGTGATGGACCACAGCTCACGTCGAGGGAGGTCCGTCCAGCAGCGTGATACGCAAGACAGCCGGCGGACGCTTTTCCAGACCCAAAACCCCGCACACCCGGGAGGGACCCCGTTAGGGAGTGTGGCGGCTATGGGCTGCCCTAGGTCGATTCGCTCGCCCCTAGAGCCTCGGGATTCGCATCTCTCAAATGAAGAACAGTGAAGAGCGAGAGAAAAAACGAAGAACATAGATGAAAAAGTAGTATAGATTGATTTGTTCGATTTTGTGTTGTTCAATCGGCCGTCACCTCCAACATATATAAGAGGCGGCTAGACTTCCCGTACAAGCAAAGGATTCCTCTAGGCTTTTCTTACAAGAAAATTACATCAATTCACATCCTAGAGTCCTAGTTCTGGTCCCACTCGGATTCAGCAAATCTGGCCCAATCTTCTGTCTTGCTCCTTGCGTGGGCCGTGGAATCTGCATATGACCTCAGATGGATACGGTCCAAACATCAATCTTGTGTGCCTCGATGAGGCCAACAATCCATATGTTGATCACTTTCCCAAATAAAGTCATCTTTAATACTCCAGAGGTCATCTTTAACTTTGAATCGGACTCGGTCACGTAGCAGACTGGACTATCCGAGTGTTGTAGCATCTCTGCAGGCCGCATACTATCTCAGATGATAACAACCTTAAAAGCAAAGTTGACCGTTTCGATGTTACGAACAAATTTCATGTTGTACACTTTTCCATCCGAGGCCATTTTGAACATTCACTCGACCGGCACTTTCACTCGGATGGCATTTTTCATTCGGACGGTGATTTCACTAGGCCATACGTCAAACTTTTCACTCGGCCAACAAACTTTCACTCAGCAGTCCCGAGTAATATTCCAGGCTGATTTTGTTTTGCCTCTCCAGGTTGCATACAACCTCGGATTGAGAAGAATTATATATTAGAATCTATCATCTCGACGACGCGAAACTTTTTCATGTTGTAAGTTTTCCTATCCGAGGACGTCTTGAGGGCCGAATGACTCACGCGACCCATCAGACATGTGTCTGATCTCCTGCGTCACATTTTGCTTTGTGGTAGGGCTGCACTCTGGTCGCTCTAACTTTTGCATACGACCTCAAATTGAGATGATTTATATATCAAAAACCGATTAGCTCGGCGAGAGGAAGACAATCCATGTAGAACATTCCTTCATTCAGGGTTGTTCTGGAGGCGTAATCGACCAAAAAGCACTCAGAACATCGACATGACAATCCAAGTGTAATTTGGCCCTTGAAACGATGCCGAATGGTGATGGCCTAAACATCAAGGTTGTTTCACTCGGCAATATGAACTTTCTCGTAGAAAAAAACCTTTTTGTTTGAGTCCATCTTTACTGCATTTTGCACTGTGCCAAAATCCGGTGTTAATAATGTGTTTGTTGATTCATATGCGCCTATACATCCTGATGATGAGAACATAAAAGAAGATTTGTAGATTATGATAGTAGAACATCTCACTTCTCGTACAACAACTCCCATGTTGACAATTCAGATGATAATTGTCAAGCAGCTGATCTTGAGGAACAAAGCTAGGCATGAACATATGCTCACAACAACATCGAGCAGTAAAGACAAGTTCTTCAAAGGAGAAGATGAGCACGAGGTGAGCACGGACCTATGTGCAAAGGAGTTGTGCTTAAGCAAGTGAACTAGTAGCGCACACCATAAAACACACACGGATAACGCATGTGAAATTGGCAACGTTCATCTACCCTGAACGCCACAGCTAGGTGGTCTCATGGAGAACACCAGTCGTGCCAGGGCATGGGCCTCTCCTTCCTCATTGGTGGTGTGTGCTTTACACTGGTCTTACTCATACTAGATGACCCGTTGCACCATTAGCGTAGAGACCAACTGCAACTGGGAAGTTAAGAGAACTATTTAAAACATAAAATAGAAGTTACTGAACTATCTAAAGGCGCCAACTTCAGCCAAGAAGCAAAACTACTTATAAAAACAAAATTTATGTAAATTACTTGAAGGATGTTTCTCATGAATGGTTTGAAAGTTGTATTGTGTTTGTATTTGTCGTGTATATTCACCAATGACATTGCCCATGTACTTCTTTGCGGCCAAGTCAAATACCAGGTAATTGAGCCCAATTACAGACGAGAAGCAAAGCAACCTATAAATAACATATTTTATGAATAATCCACAAAGGGGCAAAAAATATATGCAAACAAGAACTTATGTGGGTTATTTGAATGATTATGCCATTGGTGCAGAGACCAACTACAGCCCGGAGGTTAAGTGAATCATACGAAACATAAAATGGAATTTAAGTGAACTATTTGAAGATACCAACTGCAACCAGGATGGGAAGCAACTAATACAACTGGAAAAATTTAGGTGAAGTATTTGAAGCATGCTTACTAGCGGACGTTGTAGGTGATTTATGTCCGCACCGTATTTGTATTTTCCTTGATAATACTAATTTCCATCAATGTTTTGGGCAAACATATATCATTTCCTCACGGAGATGAATGTACCTTGATTTTTTTCTATTTCCCCATCTCGTAACCGCGATGGAAAAACAACAACTGAGAAATTAGGTGAACAATTTGAACGATGTTTCTGGTGAATTGTGTGCGATGAGTTATATTCATAATGTGTTTGTAACAACCTTCTATATTTACAAGTGACAAAACACGATGATTGTTGGCCACGTGCTTCGTTGTATGGCCAGGGCAACCAAACGACCTGATCAACCATTGGAATGAGAACACCACACGAAACCACATGAGTAGAAGAAACCAAGCATTGGGTGTATGATAGTGCCTAGCGAGACCACATGGCCTGACCACGGGGGGGGGGGGGGGGCTTGAACACATGGGGACCATGCATAGCCCGTCAATAGCTCGCGACACTTTCTAGGATCCTCGTGTCTTGAAAACATCATATTGAGTGCCCATGGTTTTTGACCTCTGTAGATATGGATTTTGTGAGAAGTCAAAAACATGCAGAAAACATCAACTCACTGTGGGCACTAAATTAACGGGTTAGTCCAGAAATAATAATAAAATTGTTATAAATAGTATACAAAGTTGATATTATAATAGCATGCAACAATCAAATATTGTAGATACGTTTGAGACGCATCATTTGCATATGGAATCCATCTCGTATTGAGAGCATCGAATAGAAATTGTCACACTCTTCTTCACGTTTACTATTCGTCCAGAAGCTTGCACATACAGTTGCAGGATGGATCCACACACCCTAGTATTGAGATCACTTGTCTTCAAGAAGAGCATTATGTTGTACGCAAACATGAAGATACCCTGGTGCAAGCCTGATCTGGCAAAAGATGCAAAGAGGCCTTTATAAGAAGCTAATTGAGCACACATTACAATGGCTCCATGCATAGGATGAAAATCACCAGTGATGGCGGATCCCCATGCCGCAAGTCAAGGAAATTGAAGTTTGTCTTCCCATGTATACTATTAACCATGATTATCATGGAGGAGGTTGTCAATAACCCACACATACACGTAATCCACCTCCTCCCCAAACCCATTTGCTTCAGGACTTCAAGCAGGAAAGGTCATTGCACTGAATCAAAAGGCCTTCGAAAGGTCATGTTTGAGCATCATTGTAGGATCCTTGAAAGCATGTATTTTTTTATTTTTTAAACAGAGGCAAAATATTTGCCTCATATATTAATTAAGAGGAGGATAGAATTTTTGTTACAAACCCGAAACTACATAGAGCTCACTCTCCTGGTACAATGATGCCCAATTTTTTTGCTCCTGCAACAACCCAAAGCTTGATCTCACCTTTAATGTTATTGAACAAGATTGTTTTTGGTGTATTCTTGTGTCGAAAGACGCAGGTGTTCCGCTCATTCCAAATAGTCCACCCAACAAGCATTGTAAGGGATGCCAAGGCCTTCTTGTTGGGCATGCTGTCGTCAGATCTCTTGACCCACCAGTCACTAACGGAATTCTCAAGATGCCAACCTGAAGTATCAAAATCAATCAAGTGGATCCATTCGTTCACCATGTTCCAAAGACGGAGTGTGAACCGACACTTATAGAACAGATGAGGACCAGACTCGTAGACTTGTTTGCAGAATGGGCAGAGGTCACAGTTCGGCCATCCTCGCTTGGCCAGTCGGTCTACGGTCCAAATACAGTCTTGGGTAGCCAACTAGGAGAAAAACTTGACCTTGGGAGGGGCCCATGCTTTCCATATCCAGGAATTGGGCCTTGTAGGCAGAGGCCGTGGAGTATTGCGTGTTGTTCGTGTGCTTCCACAGAATATCGTCTTCAGCATGCTCTCGAGGTGAAGGCCTTGAATGGTGGAGCAAAGGGTCACAAATTGTCGAATATGCTCTGTGGTGAAGTTAGCTCAAACTTTGACCTTGGAAACCCATGCCCCATTATTGAGCGCCTCTCTGACCTTCCATTTTTTGTGCGTAGAAGCCTCAAAAATGAGTGGAGCTATTTCCTTGGATTTATGGTTATTAATCCATGGAGCCTCCCAAAAAGTGGTTCTTGCACCATTCCCCACAGTGATGATGGTGGAAGCGTAGAAGAGGTTGAGGTCATTATTGTCGCGGGGGTTACCCATGCCAACCCACAGTTTGGAGGGCTCTTTCCATTCGCACCATGGCCATCTTAGCCGCAAAGCTTGCGTGCGCTTTTCTATGTTAAGAACTCCAAGGCCTCCACGCTCGTATGGCCTGCATACCAAGTCCCAATTGACCTTGCATTTTACACCTGTTGTCTTGTTAGAGCCAGCCCAAAGGAAAGCTCTTTCCAATTTGTTCGTACTATGGAGGATGCTCGAGGGCACGATGCGAGGCATGATGTAATATAGCACTTGGGAGGAGACCACCGATTTGACTAGAGCCGTGCGTCCAATGGTAGTGATGTTGCCACCATCCCAGGTAGTGAGCTTAGCAGCCACCTTGTCCTCCAAGATCTGAAAGTCCACCTTCTTCAGTTTCCATACAAAGAGAGGAAGCCCCAGATATATTATTGGGAAGGAGGATCTTTTGGCTGACAGGTTGTGGAGGATGGGAGTCAAGTTGATGTTGCCGCATCTCATTGGATCTACCAAACTCTTGTGGAAGTTGGTTGCAAGGCCTGTAACCTTTCCAAAGCACTGAAGGATCTGAGGTAGACGGTCAATATCCCTCTTGATCAGCGCCATGAAGACCACCACGTCATCCGCATAGAGACAAGAACGAACCGAGGCCCTCCATCCACGAATCTTGTGTAGTAGGCCCTTTGTGGTGGCGTTGTCCAGAAGCCGCCGAAGAGGATCAATGGCGATGACAAACGGCAGCGGAGACAGTAGATCTCCTTGTTGCAGTCCACACTCATGCTTGATTGGTGGACCTGGCACCCCATTGAGGAGGACCCTTGAAGAGGAGGAGTGCAAAAGGGTTGTGATCCAATTTCTAAACTTGGTGGGGAAACCTCTTTTTTGTAGAAGGTCAAGAATGTATTCCCATTTAATTGAATCAAAAGCTTTGCGAATGTCCAACTTGAAAAGAAGTGATGGGGTTTTGCTCTTGTGAAGCCCCCGAGCAAGGTTTCTGACGTACATGAAGTTGTCGTGGATGCTCCTTCTCTTAATGAAAGCACTTTGTGCGTTGGAGACAAGGTCGTTCATGTGGAGGTGCAATATGTCTGCAAGGACCTTTGAAATGATCTTTCCAATGGCGTGAATGAGGCTAGTTGGCCTGTAATCTGGTATCCCCTAAGCACCTTCTTTTTTTGGCAGAAGTACCACATTGGTCGAATTAAGCCAGTGAAGGTTGGTACCATGGAGATCCTCAAAGAGATGAACCACAACCATCACATCAACCTTCATCGTTTGCCAACACTTTCTGAAGAAAAGGCTGGTGAAGCCGTTGGGGCCTGGGGCCCTATCTGTGGGCATGTCGTTGATCACGGTTCTGACCTCCTGTTTAGTGATTGGGTCCTCAAGATATAAAAGGTCATGGGGCTCCATGTTTAGTTCACTCTAGTTGAAGTTAAGGGACCTTGCTTCCCCTCTGCCCAGGGCTGCCCTAAAATGGTCAAAAAATGAGATCCTCTTTCTTTTGATGCTCAGTTATCAACCCATGATTGTGTTTAAGTCTATGGACATGGTTTTTTCGCCGCTTCGCATTAACCTTCCGATGGAAGTATTTGGTGTTTGCATCGTCCTCCTTCAAGTTGGTCATTTTTGCACACTAGCGCTTTTGAGCCCTCTCGATGATAGATAAGGAGATGACCCTTCTTTTTAGCCTCTTGTGGAGGTCCATTTCTGCCGTGGATAGCACTCTAATTTCCTGGGATATGTCAAGGTGGAGGATGATTAGCAGAGCGGCATGAAGATGGACCTTTGATTTGGAAAATAGCTTTCGACTCCACTCTTTTAGCCTAGTGCCTGTTGTTTTCAGCTTGTGGTATAACACCTGACAAGGCTCGGAGTGTGAAGTTGTCTCCGACCATGCCTTTTGGACCATGTTTGTGAAGCCCGACATCGAAGTCCAAAAGTTCTCAAACTTGAAAGGTCCAAAAGTCCAAAGTTGTCTCCGATCATGCATTGCACTAGAGTAAAATAGTCATGCAGAGAGCGTCCACGAGTGAACGCACTCTGGTGGTGCCGAACCAGGCTTAGAAAATCCTCCGCTAGCCCTTAAGCAAGCACTTTCTCAAAAAAGATTGATCACACCATGGATTAGGCTCACTGGATGGAAATCCCTTAGATCCACCACAACATCGTTCTTTAGTAGAAAAGACATGATCACTGATACATCTCCAATGTATCTACTTTTCCTAACACTTTTGCTCTTGTTTTGGACTCTAATTTGCATGATTTGAATGAAACTAACCCGGACTGACGCTGTTTTCAGCAGAACTACCATGGTGTTTTTTTGTGTGCAGAAAAAAAGTTCTCCGAACGGAACGGAACTTTTTGGAGAATTAGTTTGGAATATATGAGGAATATTGGAGCCATAAGCCACCAGAGAGGGGGGCCCAGGGTGGCCACCCTCCACCAGGGCGTGCCAGACCCCCTGGCGCGGCCTAGTGGAGCGTGGCCACCTCGTGGGCCCTCTCACCCTAATTCCAGCGCTATAAAATCCTAAATTTCGAGAAAAAATCAAAGAGAAAGTTTCATCATGCTTCACGATTCGAAGCCACCGCCGCCTCCAGTTCTTCATCGGGAGGCCAGATCTGGAGCCCGTTTGGGGCTCCGGAGAGGGGAATCTTCAGTCTTCGTTATCACCAACCCTTCTCCATCACCAATTCCATGATGCTCCCCACTGGGAGTGAGTAATTCCTTTGTAGGCTTTCTGGTCGGTGAGGAGTTGGATGAGATTCATCATCTAATCGAGTTAGTTTTGTTAGGGCTTGATCCCTAGTATCCATTATGTTCTAAGATTGATGTTGCTATGACTTTGCCATGCTTAATGCTTGTCACTAGGGCCCGAGTGCCATGATTTCAGATCCGAACCTTTTATGTTATCATCATTATATCTATATTCTTGATCCGATCTTGCCTAGCCATATGCACCTATTACATGTTATGATCCGTCAACCCCATAGTGACAATATTTGGGATACTTCATGGTGATGACCGTAGTTTGAGGAGGTCATGTATTCACCATGTGTTAATGCTTTGTTCCGGTTCTCTATTAAAAGGAGGCCTTAATATCCCTTAGTTTCCTTATGGACCCAACTGCCACGGGAGGCTAGGACAAAATATGCCATGCAAGTTTTTTTCCATAATCACGTATGACTATATACGGAATACATGCCTACATTACATTGACGAACTGGAGCTAGTTATGTGTCGCCCTAGGTTATGGCTGTTATATGATGAATATCATCCAACGAATACACCGATCCAGTGCTTACGAGCTTTCCACTTATTGTTCTTGCTAATTTACTACTATTGATGTTTAATATTGCACTTGCTACAAAACTAGTACTGCTACTGTTGCCGCTACCGTTACTGTTACTACTGCTATCAAACTATCATATTACTGTGCTATTGATCCCTTTGCTATAGATATTTATCCCCAGGTGTGATTGAATTGAAAACTCAACTGCTAATACTCTCAAATATTCTTTGGCTCCCCTTGCATCGAATCTATAAATTTGGGTTGAATACCCTACCCTCGAAAACTGTTGTGATCCCTATACTTGTGGGTTATGAATCACTTTGTTAATCACCACCAAAACTGGCATGTCTCCTATGAATAAGTGATCTAGTGCCCACATGAAATCAATCTTGATGATTTACCACCATGATGCAAAAAAATCTATCGGTGAAGTTGTCTACTACCAGTGCTTTACCCATCAGCATTAACTTGATCGCCTTTTCCACCTCCTCATCAAGAAGGGCACACCCAACGTGGCAAGTTGTGTGATGGTAGGCCTAGTACGTCCAGATTCATCATGTGTTGCCTAGCAGGGGATGATCCAGAGATATCCAAATAGTATTCATCCACCACAGTTGCAATTTTTTCTTGCCCAGTGAATACTTCCTCATTACTCCGCACTGTCGTGATGATACTCTTTGGAGAGGACTATCGCCAGGCAAGGTCTCATCCCACTATCACATGTGAAGTAGATGAGACCTTTGCCTGGCGATAGTCCTCTCCAAAGAGTATAAACCCGTAAATTTTTCTTGGGTATTTGCATAGATCATGCTCCTGATCAGAGAGAGTTCTCGATTTCGAAGCGACATCAAGTATGAAAATGACCTCCATTGTGATTGATAACTAAGGACAAACATTGCCGATCCTACGATCACTCCAACTCTACAGGACCTTGGTCGTGGCCTGTGATACATCTCCACTTATCTATAGTTTTTGATAGTTTCATGCTTATATTATCAATCTTGCATGATTTTTTACATCATTTTATTTCATTTTTGGGAAGTAACATATTAACCAAGTGCCATGTTTTCTGCTTGTTTGTGGTTTTCAGAAAAATTATAACAAACGGAGTGCAAACTCGATGAAACGTTTTGACGATTTTTTTCTAGACCAGAAGACACGAGGGGAGCTTCGGGAGGAGTCCGGAAGACACACGAGGAGACGACAAGGTGATGACCCGAAGTATAGGGTATCAATAGTAGTCCTATCGATAAGTAAGAGTGTCGAACCCAACAAGGAGCAGAATGACAAGTGGTTTTCAGCAAGGTATTCTCTGGAAGTGTTGTAAGTAGTGTCAATAGATAGTTTTGTAACAAGATAAGGTGTAATCAGTAACAGATAATATTTGTAACAAAGGTGCAACAACGTGGCCAAATCCTTTTTATAGAAAAGGACAGGTGGGAAGTACTTATAATGAGTAAAATGTTCTCGAGGACACATGAGAATTGTTGTCTAGTCAAGTTCATCAAGTTTAGTTGATTCACATTCACTACTTTGATAATTTGATATGTGGGTGGACCGGTCCCATGGTGTTGTTCTTACTTGAACAAGCAACCCTCTTATGATTACCCTCTCTCGCAAGCATCCACAACTACAAAAGAAGAATTAAGATAAATCTAACCATAGCATGAAACATATGGATCCAAATCAGCCCCTTACATAATAACTCATAAAATAAGGGTTAAGTTTCTCTCGCTCTCGTAACCCATCATCTACTTATTACTCCTGAATGCATTCCACTAGGCCCAATGATGGTGAAGTGTCATGTAGTCGATGTTCACATGATACCATTAGAGTAATAACAACATACATATCATCAAACTATTAAACAAATACAAACTTCACACAATTTACTTTAACAAGACCTCTCCCATGTCCTCAAGAACAAAAGTAGCTACTCACAGATAATATGCATGTTCAAGATCAGAGGTGTATTGAATATGTTTCAGGATCTGAACATATAATCTTCCACCAAATAAACCAACTAGCATCAACTACAAGATATGATCAACACTACTAGTAACACACAGGTACCTATCTGAGGTTTGAAGACAAGGATTGAATACAAGAGATGAACTAGTGTTTGAGATGAGATGGTGCCGATGAAGATGCTGATAAAGATTGATCCTCCCATGATGGAGGAAGTGTTGGTGATGACGAAGGGTTTGACTCCCCCCTCCCGAAGAGAAGTATTCACGACAGAACCGCTCCACCGGAGAGCAAAGTGTTCCTACCCAGGTTCCGCCTCGAGACAGCGGCGCTTTATCCCGAAAGTCCACTCCTTATTGATTTTTCTAGGTCAAGAGATCTCATATAGCAAAGGGGGACATCGGAGACCTACTGTGGAGCCACAAGTCTTGTGGACAACGGTTGAGCCCCCTCTGGTAGTTCTTCGTTCCAGTATTTTCTATATATTCCATAAAAAATCTCCGTCAAATTTCAGGCCATTTGGAGCTCTGTAGAATAGCTATCTATGTTGTAGCTTTTTCAAGTCAAGAATTCCAGCTTTCGATGGTTTCCCTCTCCATGTGAATCCTACAAATTATGGGAGGAAAGACATTAGAATTGCATCATAAAGTAAAATAATGACTTAAACATAATAAATAACAATAGGAAAACATGATACAAAATGGACGTGTCACAAGGTAGCAGGAAGCACCATGCCCCCATTGTGGGCCCCCTGTGGTTCGTTTCTCCCTAATTCCCGGCCTATAAATTCACATATATTCAGAAACACTCAGAGGAGCACCAGAAAAAATTCTCCCACCACCGCAAGCCTCTGTTCTTTTGTGATCCTATATGAAGGACTTTTCCAGTACTCTGTCGGAGGGCGAATCCATCAGGAGGCCATCTTCATCAACCTTGCTCCCCCTCCAATGACGCGTGAGTAGTTCCAGCAGGACCTATGAGTTCCTAGCAATAGATAGATGGTCTCTCACTCTCTCTCATTTGATCTTCAATAGAATGATCTCTTTAGGGGACCTATTCGACGTAAGGTTTCTGGTCTGTTTATTGGGATCCGATGAATTGTGGGTTTATGATCAGATTATTCATTGAAAGTAATTGAGTCTTTTATGATATTTGTTATGTGTGATTATTGTGGCTATGTATGTTTTCCCATCTATGAGTTTTCTTTGGCCAAGTTGATGATTAGATCTTCACAAGAAGTGGTGCATAGTAGTAGGTCCAATATTGCGGTGTCCTCACTCTATGACGGGAGGAGTAGCGAGGCACGTATTTGTATTGTTGCTACTAAGGGTAAAATGAGGGGGTTCGAACATATTATTTGGTCTTACTTTGTCTATGTTATGTCATCATGCTTCGAGTATTAATCTGTTTGTTATGAACTTAATACCATAGATGCATGTTGTATGGTGGTCGGTTGGTGGAGTAATAGCAGTATACGCACAATCATTTCAGTCCACTTATCACAGCGGTATACCTATATACATATTAATCATGCCATGAATATCGTCATAATTATTTGCCTCTCTATCAATTTGCCAACGGTAATAGTCTATCCCAGTTACTATGCTCATGAGAGAGATGCCTCTAGTAAAAGTTGTGGCCCCCAGCTCCATTTATTTTATATATATATTAAAACCCTAAAAATATCATTTTTGCAATTTATTATCTTTTCATTTATATTCATCTATCCTGCACTATCATAATTAATCCTTGCAATTACTGAGTACAAGGGGATTGACAACCCTCTTGCCCACATTGGGTGCAAGTATTTATTTGTGTGTGAATGCAGGTACTGTCAACCGTTCGTTTGTGTGGTCTCCTATTGGTTCGATGAGCCTTGGTTCTTTACCGAGGGAAATACTTTCTGCTACTATACTACATCACCTTCCTCTTAGGGGAAATCCCAACACCACTAGTGCGAGATCTAATGACTACAATGTGATATTGACAAACGTTATGAAAGATGAAAATCCTAAAAGAATTATTGATGAAATTAATGATGATCCCGCTATTAAAGAAGACACCACTATTTTGCATACAAAGAACTCCGAATAGGTATTGTGCGGGTGCATTACCTATAGTACGAGGATCTATTCTTGCTAGAACCACTAGTTTTGCGGATGTTATATCTTTAGTTATAGTCAAACTTGAGAGACAGTTTGTGAACAAGCATCCTGCCATACAATGAGTGTTCCTACAATTATCTAATATTCATGATCCTTCGGTTAAGTGTTTGGCTATAACATTCCTAGTTCATGAATTTGGTCATATGATGCAAGTCCTTATTATCGAATCAATCGTGAATGTCCACCTATAGAATAAATTCTTTACGATCAAGATGAAATAAGAAAACTATAATCTAGAGATTATGCTACCTATAATGAGAATCTTAGGAAAAAGGTTCCCCCACATATCTTGGTTAAAAAACTTTCTGAACACAATAATAAAAATTCTATAGGAATCAATGGACTAGGTCATGTGCTTAAGAATAAATTGTGAGAATATCTACAGGAACCTATATAATGAAGAAATAACTATCACATGCAAAGTGGCAAAAGAGGAACCTCTTCCTCCTAAACTTGATCTCATGGATTCGGATCCTATTAAATTTAGCCCTTTTAAATTACTTTTGCTTACCTATTAGAAAACTTGCTGCTGAGAGACGAGAGTATGAGATGACCAAACTTTTGCACCCAGTATTAGAATTTACATTTTTCACCGGAATGTGATAAATTGTTGAAGTGTTTACACAGTATTGAGATACAAATTGCCTATGTTTTCCTAATGTTTCAGAATTTATGAGTTACAGAAGTATGATTTTAGTCTAGATAATTACATATTGTTTAGTTTTAGACAGATTGCGTTTTGATTTAATGGTGTGCTTATTTTGATGATGTTGTGGATTAATATCAGGGCTATAACTCATGGAGAAGTTAGAATGTTATAGGTATTGTGAAAGGTCAATTTTGATTCTATATATAACAATACCTAAGGTGAATGATGATTTTATTATACTAACGGATCTCACGAAGTTTCTTTTGAGTTTTGTGTGCTCAAGTTTTCAAGTTTTGGGTGAGATCACGATGGCCGAAGGAATAAGGAGCAGCAAGACGCTAAGTTGGGGATGCCCAAGACACCCCAAGGTAATATTCAAGGAAGACCCAAGCGTTTAAACTTGGGGATGCCCTGGAAGGTAACCCATCTTTCGTATCCAATTTTTCAATAATTTTAGTTACAGCTATATTTGTATTCATCATATGATATGTGTTTTGCTTGGAGCATTGTGTGCTATTGTTTTATTTTGTTTATTGTTTAGTTTGCCACAATTGTTGTTTGCTGGAGACACCTATTATAAGAGACATTGTGAAATATGCAAAGAGGCCTTTAGAAGTAGCGAACTTGAACAATGGCTCCATGCATAGGATGGAAATCATCGATGAGAGATGATCCCCTTGCAGTGAGCCATGACAATTGAAGATTCTCTTCCCAGGTATACCATTGACCGTGATCCTGGTGGAGGAGGTTGCCAATAAGCCACACATCCATGTAATCCACCTCCTCCCAAAACTCATATGCTTCAGGACTTGGAATAGGAAATGTCGTTGCGCTGAATCAAGAACCTTCAAAATTTTAAGTTTGACCATCACTGTTGGATCCTTCAGATCATGTAATCTTCGCATCGTGCATTGCACCAGCATAAAAATAGTCTTGGAGAGAGTGTCCATGAATGAGGGCACTCTGGTGGTGCCCAACCAAGCTTGGAAGATCCTCGGTCAGTCGTGAAGCAAGGACTTCATCAAAAAATGATTGCACCATGGATTAGGCTCACTGGCCAAAACCCCTTAGATCCACAGCTATGTCTTCTTCGGAGGCAAAGACATGATCACTTTGTTGATCAACGTCAAACCTTGCATATTTCCTCTGAATAAGTGACCCAGTTCCCTCATGAAATCACTCTTGATGACCTCCACGATGCAAAAAATCTACTAGCGAAGTTGTTTGGTACTAGTGCTTTAGCCATCGACATTAACTTGATCGTCTTTTCCACCTCCCAAACGATAAGGGCACCACCAAGTGTGCCAAGTCGCGCGAAGGTAGGTTTAGTACGTCTAGATTCAGCATGTGTTGCCTAACACGGGCTCACTGGGAGATACCAGAATAGTATTCATCCAACACAGTTTCAATGCTTTCTTGTCGAGTGAACACTTCCTCATTACTCCGTAATGTGGAGATGATATTCTTCCTTGTCATGCATGCCAATTGAAAATCTCTATTTTCGCATCCCCCCTTCACATTTGAAGTAGGTGGGACCTTTTTCTGGCGATAGTCCTCTCCAACGAGCATGACCTCGCTAATTTTTATTGGTTAGTTTGTGTAGTTCGTGTTGCTGATCAAAGAGAGTTCTTGATTCCGCAGCGACATCAATTCTGAAGATGACCCCCATTGGGATTGACAACTGGAGAGGAACATTGTTGATCCAGTGATCACCCCAACTCTGCAAGGCCTTGGTCGTGGCCCGCAATTTATTATCGAGCACTACAAAAGAATTGCCCACGAACAGAATGGATTCCCACGTCGCTGCCATGGTGTCTTGAAAGCCTTCCGCTTTGATCTAGAAGGCCTCAAACTCGAACCTTCTGTCCATCTACAAATCAACATCAAGATCCTAAAAGTGGGCAATGGTATGAGACCGCTAAGCTGAGAGCCGTAAGCAGGCCCTAAATCTTCCCATGAGTTCATGATGAAAATGCGGTCAATTTTCTCCATGCTTGGTAGCTGCCACTCATTTTTCCACATGCATCTCCTCCCATTGAAGTAAAAATCCTTGAGCTCAAGTCTCTTCAACCATGAAAGAAATCAAGCCATCATCCCGCGATTAACAACCAAGTTATTTATTAATAAACGGAAGCGTGTTTAGCCTCGAAAAAGAATATTTGGTTTATCATGATATTAAGAAACATTATAACAGGGCTAGCTACACCTATCCACAACGATTTGGTGTCCTTAGCCATCGGATCACACTAATGAAAGCTTCAGATTTCTAGGTCATCCTTGCGGTCGCTTCTGGCCATTTGTCACCATGCCACTGTCGCGATCCACTCGACACACGGCAGCCGGGCCACTACTCCGCAAAGCAATAAGGCTGGCCTATGGTTAGTCCGTGATTCAGATCCGTTGATGCCTTATTTTCCCATGACTGTGCCTAACACAATAGAAGAAGTGCGGGAGAAGGAGATTAGACGGAGCACCGTAACCAAAAAGCGACAAAGCACCATGGCAGTGAGTTGGCTTTCAGCGCTATGCTGCTACCATTCTCCTTCTTGCACCCCTTGTCCCTGCGGTGGCAATGGCGCCCTAGGCAATCGCGATGGGTTTCCATTGAGTTCCCAATGTTGTCTGACATCAGTGACGACATCACTTCTCTCTCCGGTTAGGAGGTGGAGGCGAGGTGGAAAGGAGTAGGCGGAGGAGGCGATGCACAATCGTGAAGTGTTGGTCCAAACCCTACGGGGTGGCCCATGATGTCCAAGCGACCATTCACGTGCCGGAAGGCGATGCTACACGTCTTCCACGTCCACCCGTGTGTTATCAGCGACCTCGTTGAGTTCGGATGTATACTGTGAAAGCTGCGAGCATCCCACCCTACTCCTTGAACATATTTCATTCATAGCTTCCAAGCCATCGTCGTTGTAGAGATTATACGGTCTTGATGTCCATTTATCCTCTCAATAGCCCTTATCCTATATGCAATCTCCGGCTTTTCAGTTTATTTTTTGATATGTGTCCAGATTCCTAGAGTTCGAAGATCAATCCTAGAGGTTGGTCTATCCGGAAAAAACATATAGAGGCTTAGATCTCAGCTATTTGCTTGTTGCAATGGCTTAGCTAAAAAGCTCAATTTGCAAGATTGGAAAGTTCGTGTACTATTGTTGCTTACATGATTTATAAACAGATTGTGTGTGCCTTTCGCTAAATTACTACTTAAAACCCTTTGATACATGAGCAGCTCTATATGCAAGTCATGTAAGTTCTGATTTGTGGTACTAATTACGGGCAATGTATTGTAAGCTAAAAGACATGTCTAAGTGCATCTCTATTCGAGTTCAGTTCATGCTTCTATATAATCAAAATTCTTTATATATACATTGTGATAGCTAGCTAGGCCATGGACAACACTACAGAAGGCATCCCATAATGACTATGCCATTTGATGAGCTCAATGAGTCGGGTTATGTTCTACTCACTCTGTAACTTAATGTAAGACGTTTTAAGTTACAGAGGTTGTATGTTGAAAGCTAGTCTTCATTTATCTGCAGTCAGCTCTCCTTGTTGTCTACGTTTATAAATAATTCAATGCTACATTTTGCATGATTTTGATGTTTCTCTCCTTTGGAAGTTCATTGAAGACAATACCTTGGAAGTTGTTACTTTCCTCTGGCAACCATCTTTCCTCTTTGAAATTCTTCTAAAACATTTTTGCCAAGGTGGAGATGATGCACCACCAATGGAGACACCTGACATACGAAAGAGCAGGTCATCCAAACCAGCACATGCTTGTCCTTACACATTGTTGGTGTCCTTATCTTCCATTATACTTGGTTAAAGATGGTCAAACATTTTTTTTGTGTGTGTGGGGAGGGGGGGGTGTCATTACTTATACTTATACTTTTACGATATCTAAAATAATATCGTGCAAGCAATCAATTTTTGCAATGTGTAGAGGCATTATGATCTTCCCAAAAGAGACATGTAAGTATGTTAGGTTTTAGGACTGCAACCTCCCATTAACTTAGTGTTGCAAAATTTAAAATCTAAAGTAAAGCAGGTATGAAGCCCGGATTATTAAAAATGAGCTCTACCTATTGAGTGTTCAATTTTGGTACATGCATCTCGGAATAGGAAGCATAATAGCACCCAACTTCATTTGCATGATTAGCTGATGTTGATTTACATTCATATCTTTCACCTTTTTTCTTGGGAAGTTCATGCCCTTGTGGCCACATGACAATGGAAAGAATAGCCAATACACCAAAGGAGGGACTTGTGCGGAAGAACAATAAAGCTTCATTGGAAGTGTCAGCCTACTACAATGTTTCATATCCGATTTGTTTCTTTACCTCTAAACTGTTCTATGTAATTGCTCCCAATGTATTGTACTGAATATTTATCGCGTGCGATATTTCGTTTTTTATTCTTCTATTCAAATGTGCGGACGCAACAACGCACATTTTTATGTTCTAGTGTATACTTGAGAGTCAATCACATGGACCTACAGACAATGTACGAACAAAACGTTTGGTCAGTTGGTCAAACAGTGATTTTTTCCTTCGGTGAAATCATGGCGAGGTGCCCATAACAATAGGGTTTAAGTTCATTTTGATGTCCATATGATAGATTTTTTTTCTTCATGACCGATTGCCAAAAGGATCTTTAAACAAGCTGGACATTTTCCAAGTACATGATTGAACATTTTTGTAAATGCAAGATGAACATTTTTCTAAATACATCATGAGTTTTTTTTTGTAAAATACTAGCTGAATATTTTTGAAAATATGCATTATACATTTTAAAAATCCATGATCAACATTTTTTGAAACATGATAAATCTATATCTACTAAGAGCATCTCCAGCCGTTGGCCCTCCAGGGGGCGCGTAAAATCGCCGCCTGGGGCGAACCGACGCCAAATTCGGCGTGGGGCGAGCGGGTTCCCACCCGCCGGCCCCAGGGTCGTCCCCCAGACGCGGTTTTTTTAAAGGAATTCGGCAAAGTTCGGCAAACTGTACATATATTTGACATTACATAAGTTATCATTTAAAAAACGCAACTAAGCGAAGAAATCGCTGAGCGCGGCGAAGTCGCCGACGTCTCCGCCATCGTCGTCGTTGTCGTCGGCGGCCTTCTCCTCCTTGACGTGGCCGCCCCTGCTGGACCTCTGCCCGGCATCGCCCTGGCGGACCGGTGGCGGCGGCGCGTCATCGTCGCTGTCGTCGAGGACGACGACGCCTCCCTCGTCGCTGCCACGGCGCCGAGCGGCGAACTGCTCATAGGCGCGGCACTGGCACTCCAGCTCCGTGCGTGCCCAGTCTTCACGCGCCCACTTTAGGGCCGCCGCGTCGTCGAGCTCCTCCTTGACGCCGCCGGCGAGCCCAGGCTCCGTCTTCACGACCGGGAGCCCCGGCTCCGTCTTCACGGCGGCGAGCCTCGGCTCCGTCTTTGGTTTGACGTAGCACGGAGGAGCCGAGGAGGAGGCGCTCCTGCCACCCTCATTGATGACGATGTCGGTGCTGCGGGTGCGCCGGCCGAGCGGCGTCTCTGCTGCGGGCTTGGCCTTGACGCCGAACACCGCCGACGAGCTGGAGGAATGGGAAGAGGAGCGGGAGGAGGATTGAGAGGAAGAAGACGAGGAGCCGAACCTTCGGGGCATCCATTGCCCGGCGCTCCGTCGGGGGGCCGGGGCAGCCGCCGCGGTAGGGTATGCCAGCGGCGGGTCATTGCCGCCCTCGAGGTGCTGGAGTACGTCATGGAGGGTACGGCCGGGGGCGCCCCACCATAGGCGGCGCCCCTCGCTGTTCTTGGTGCCCCTATCATAGGCGCCCCGTTGGTGGACGCCAGCCCTTGCGCCTGCCGGTGCTGGAAGTACGCCGCCCACGACGTGTGGTTGTCGGCGGCGTACTGGGGGAGGGCGCGCTGCTCCTCTGTCAGGGACACCCGAACGCGATCGACCTCGGAGGCAAAGATGGCGGGGCGCGCGTCGACGTCGGGCTCCGGGGGAAGGGGGACGTCCCTGTTGCTGAGCCTCCACCTCGTCGGCCCGACGCGCATGTCCGGTGGCTCCGGGATGTTCGTCTGGAAGAAGAGGTAGGCCTCCCACTCGTGGAGCGAGCGGCGGCCAAAGCCGTTGGCCGCCGTCGCGTCGCCAGGGAATCGCTCGGCCATTGGTTCTTGGGGAGAGAGGGAAGGGGAGGAATGTCGGCGGACGGGGAGATAGACAGAGCTCGGCGGCGGCGGTGGGCAGAGGCGAGGGGGGAGGCGTTGGTTTTATAGCCCGCGCCGTGTGTACGCATGGCGGGAGGGGAGGCGTTGCCGCGCCGCCCGTGAATCAATGGCAAGGCTGACCGGCGGTAGCCTTACCATTGATTCCTCGCGGGAAACCGAGGTGTTCGCAGGAAACTGAGGGAAGACCACGCGCGTGTCGCTGACTCGGCGGGCCCCCGGCTCTTTTGCGCCAAAATCGCTAGCCCCGGCACCCCCTGGTGCCCCCAGCGCGTCGGGTTTGGCCTGGGTCCGCCGGCGCCAGTTTTGGCCCAAACCGGCGAAAAACGGCCTCCTGGGGACGCGATTGTGCCGATTTTTGGGCGTCGGCGCTGAAAAATCGCCTAGGGAGCCCCCGTTGGGGGCGCGACTGGAGATGCTCTAATAAAAGAAACAAGTATTTTTGGTCCGTCATGTTATTTTGCAGAAAACTTCCTCATGTTGCAAAAACTTCCTCATGTTTCTGATAATCAAAACGTAGTCCACTAAGTTAGGTTTTTGTTTTTTTCAAAAAAAACCATGTTTGTGGTAATCAACCCATGGACCAGTTTTAACTCAGATTTTCACTTTTGTAGGAAAGCCCCTGATACTTGGGTTAATCCACCAGCGGTACATATCAAATGTTTTTTTAATATTCATATTTTTAAACCATAACTCCAAAATTAACATATTATATATGAAATTTAATAGAAAATGTGAAGAGTCAAAATATGATGTTATTTTACAAATTAACCATTTTAAAAATGATACTTAAGGTGCAACCTTAATCAATAGCTCATGATCCGTCTTTCTTTCATATCGGTGTCGATCCGGATTGAAAACCTCAAAACAGGAGGAGAAACACAAAAACATTTATAACCATGCATGCAAACCTCGCCAAAACCACATAGGAAAAAAAAGATTTACATTCTGATGCCGATAGAGAGCCTCCTTAGGATTGAAAACATTCAAAGGTATTGTGATTATGTGAAAACTGAAGCCACCATCGACGGGATGGGCAGGAGGGTAAGTGGCAACACATATACCATGTCATGTGTTAAAATGAAGCACGTCGACCTATTGAAGTCTGGATAAAATGAAGCACGTTGACCTATTGAAGTCTGGAGTGATGATTATTGGGTTAGGGGAGTCTGGTATTCTTTCACCCGTTACAACACATGCACTTTTTTGCTAGTATAATTTGAATACACGATGAACATTCGTTAGAATACATGATCAACATTTTTCTAAATGAGATGAATATATTTTTTAAATACAAAGTAAACATGTCTATAAAATGCATGATGAAAACTTTTTTAATATATGTATTTTTAACATACACGATGACATTTTTTAATATGAAATGAATTTGTTTTTTTTAAACATGTGCAATTTTCAAACACATAATAAAAAGGAACCAAAGAAGAAAACAGAATTGAATAGAAATGAAATAGTGAAATGGCAAAAAAAGGTAAGATGAACCCCTCCTCCTCCTTAAAAAAAATAAGACCGGTTCAGGAGAGCGATGTCGTGGTGCTCGTTTCTTGAAAAAGTCAAAAACAATATTTAGGAGTTTCAAGAAAATCGAAAGAATTATATGGAAACTTGTATGCGTTAATTACGGATCCATAGAATTTTATTTTGAAAAACTATAATTTGTAAGCTGTACGAAAAAACAAAATTCAAGGCCAAAACAAACTAAAAGCTGTCCATTTGAAAATACATATTTGTCTTTTTTCTACACGCCACACGTGAAAGTAAAATGTCATGAAATTTTGCATATACTAGTACACATGTGTGTGTGTGTGTTTGTGTTTACTAAAAAATTCCAAAAGTTTTGTGTTGCAGAAAATGTTTTTTTGACGGGCACCAAGTGCCGGTGCATCATTTGCAATTTTCGACAGGTTCAGGGTAACTCACGCACGGAATGGATTATCTCCGAAGTCCGAACAAGTATAGGCCTTGTGGATTGCCGTTTTTGTAACGAAGTCGAACCGATTCGTTCCGTATGATATAAGTATCTCGGCGTCCGGTGATCCCCAACTGTGCCAAAGCCCCAGTTTCACCATGGAATCCGCATCGACGATCGCGTGCTCCATCGCCGACGACGCCAACGACAAAGCCGTCGAGGAGGCCACTACCACGCCAACGAAAGCCGACATGAAGGAGTGGATGCTCCTCGTCCGCCGCTACTATGCCATGCTGGACGGCACGAACATCCAGCCGCGCAAGCGTGTCCGCACGACCTTCGTCAAGCACGATCCAGAGCGGCAGTCCACGGCGTTCAACACGGGAGCGGCGGGGAGGACCGTCAGGCAGTCGGAGATGCCGTTCGACCCGTTGGCGCAGCATAGGCGCAGGTTCAGGCGGCGGCCGCCCCGCCCATCCCGGTCGCGACCGGTGCCGGTGCGGAGCTCGCCGCCCCGGCCGCTCCCGCGGAGGGGCCAGGACGACTGGAAGGTCCCTCCGTGCGTTTACAACCGGAGGAACCCCGACAAGGGGCAACCGGCGTCGCCGGGTGGCGTGGCCGTGGGGACGCTGGACGATCAGATAGGCCGCAGCTTCGCCAGGCTCGCCGAGGCGCTGGACGCGGCGGAGAAGGAGGCCAGGGAGGCCTTCCTGGTACGGAGCGAACCGGACAAGGGGCCCTCCGGCGGAGCACCTGGACGGGCTGCCGCCGGCAAGAGGGAGAGACCGGTCGAGTTCGACTTCGATGAGCCGGTGCAGGGCGACGACGACCCCTTCGGCCTCGATGAGTTCATGTCTAAGGTGAGGAAGGGGGAGGAACGCCGATCGTCCTTCCTTATTACTATCAAGAAATTGATCTCGTCGTTTGTTATTTTTGCTGATGTTCAGTTTCCTGTTTCTTTCTGTTCTTCAGTTTGCTTGTTTAGGCATGGAGGATTTCGACCTCGACGAACTGCTAGGATCGATGCTACATATCCGATAGTACGGTGAGGATCCAGCCTGCATGTGTTGATTACCGGTAATGTCAGTAGTGCCTAATCTAATTTATTTATGATGTATCCTTACTTCATCTAGTGATTCTGTGCATTCTTGAACAGTAGTTGCTGCTGCTCGATCCGGCTGATGATGCAATGCAACGGAATGCCACAGTAAAGGGCAGTTTTGAAGAAGAAAAATAGAGTATCCTGCACATGTGTGGCGCACACGGATAATTTTGTCAAAATACAGGATGGTCCTAGTTGCCAGGACAGAGGAATTAAGCAAGATGCATTGTAACAGATGCGATACTGTAATCACTACTGATCCTTTCAAAGAGAAAAAAAATTAGGTGGTTATCAGATTCGACTGCACTATTCAAGTGTCACGCAGGATAAATGCTGGCGGAGAGAAACGAGAAAAAAAATGTTTTCCCTTAATTAAGAGATGGACTAAGATGTTTATAGTTATAATTATGGCACATCTAGATGTGTTTTATCAAAACTGTAATCATATACCTAATTACTAGAGATAAAACTAAAAGATAACCCATCACAGTTTTTTATACCTCCAGATTATGTGGTAGGCTTAAGGTGTACTTGCCCTTAGTCAAAATTGGGAGAGCTACAATTCATCCTCATTATATCCATGGCAGGTCGTTTGTTAAGTTCTTGGGGTACGTTATTCTAGTAGCCAGAAACAAAATTATTAGAAATCTTAGTACTCTCGGCAATTCTGCAGATATGGGGTAGCAGAAATGTGGGAATTAGAGACAATTGAGAGGATAACCGCCTATGCAAGGGACTACAAAAACGCAATTTTCTGAATTATGTTTCGCCCTTGATATAATATATTCCATATGAACTAAGTTCATTATCCCATTACCCTGTGATTTGTAGTATCAACATTTTTGCTAATTGGTGATGATAAGCAGTTTTGTCTAGCATACTCTTACTTTGGGTTTAAGTGCAGTCCTATTTCAAAGAAATGTCAGGCTTCCGCTCAAAAGAATGTCTAGTATTGGGACAAAAATCACCATATCTGGAGTGGTTGTATCACGTAAGGCTACCCTCTCGCTAGGAAATTATATGCCATTTAGTTGTACAAAGCAACCCAAAGTATTTTAGTAACTAATTCCTTTTAACCAAAAGGAACCCAAGGATAAATTATATGAATTTAAATCAGATGAAATTATTATGAATATCCTTCAGTCCTAAAACGCCCTGGTCAGACATATATTTAAAAACATACATTTGAAGTAAAATCTACATTTTTATTAGTTCAAATGTAGCACACCAAATCTATCAAAAAGCCAAAGATCACATCAAAAGTGACCATTTTGGCCATTTCCTTCTTACTAAAGAGAATTATGTAATGTCGAAGAAAGCCATCTCATACGTTAGAAGCCTAAGGCCACTCAAACATTAGGCTATTATTACAGCCTTAGCACCTATACAAGGTGGAGCATTAGGAAGGCCTAAATAAGGATCAAACAGCCAAACGACCGCAACATACCAAAAGCACAGAAAACTACAGAGGAAACTTGCCAGTGATATTGAAATAGTTACGATTCATAGAAAAGCAGCAAGAGCAAGTTTGTGTATGAATATTCGGTGCAGTTTATCTCAACCATGGAGAAAGCACGGTGCAAGGCAAAAAGGTGTTCCATTATAAATAAAAAAACACAAATAATTCCAAGCTGGCATATTACATTTCAGGGGGGACGATAGCAGTGTTTTACATGTAACCAGTCACCGAACAAAGTACACGACCACATTAGATCATTCAAAAGACAGAATCTTTCCCCTAAAAAAAGGCAGAATCTTAGGATCAGGAACCTACCATTAGATGGTATACGAAATTTACGAAGGAACTACTAGGTTAAACTTTCTGCTATGGAGTTCTGAACGAATTGTGCAATTGCTTTAACAGCTTCTAATTCAACATCACGTTGATTTATTCCAGCAGATTTTTGGTATTTTAGGCTGATTTTGAAAGAGTGGTCACCACCATCAACAACATGCAGTTCATTCTTACAGGTCATCTTCTTCCTAGTTAACTCAAGCTTGTCCAAGGGGCATAGACCATCTTTGTTGCCCTGTGAACACATCCACCGCAAGACAAGATTTTTAAATTTTACTATTTACAACCCTGTTTGGAACATGAAAAAAAATATTCTTGTCGGAATTGAAATGTTGCTATAAATTTCCTATCAGATTATGTGTTACAAACAACCCCTAAAATATTCACTGCAGATATTCAGAAAACAAAGATAGAAACTATTTTTCTTCAGTACCTGCACAAACATTGTTGGAACCATCAGCTTTAGTAGTATCTCGTCCCTCATTACCCCTTTTGCTCCCTGTAGAAGAAAGCAAAGGTGCAAAACAAAAGGAACAATTTCTTTAGTTTGTGATTCTATTGGAGAAAGTGAATTGTCTGTATACAGAATGACAGTGAATTATCATATAAAATATCACTGCATAGTTGTAACAAAAAATGAGAAACAATAGCATGCAGATCTGTATACGACAACTATTTTTGTGCATACATAGTTGAATTCTACAACAGTTAAATTGTGGTGCAAATCCAAATACATTTCGGTGATTATTATATTGAGCTTTGACGAACACAAGAACAACAATTCAATAAGGAGACAGGCCAAGAAGCAGCCCAAATACTAAGTACACACTGTAAAGTGGGGATACCTTCAATGGATAACCCAAGCATATGACCGCAGAAGCACTTATACCATCAGAGCTAGCTACCATGCAGCTGACCCTGAGAATGTTGAAGCATCACATAAGTGTACTCAGAAGTCAGGACATATGACAAACCAAAAAGATGCACGAGCAACAACATTATCACATCACTAAATGTTACCTCGAACCCATAGACTTCCCCATAAGAACAAGCGGGTGACCAGGATGCTCTGCTACAGCATTCTGCACCACACTGAGATGGTGGTCGACAAGCTTGTCCGCCTTTGGGGGAGGCCTCCGTTTACCACCCGACATATCTGCAGCGTTGTTGTTTGATTAATTCATCAACCATTAGGTGAACATGGGTCAAGGATTACGAACTGGGCCTTCAGATAAAATGAAATGATTAGCAGTACTACAGTTAATCGAATAAACTCACACGGATAGTCGAATGTTACTACTTCAACAGCATCCAGTGCATCTTTCACCATCTCCTTCCAGCTAGAAGGACCCATTGTCAGCTCTTAAACATAACTATCTACCAAGCACAGATAGATGTGTATACAAACTGGAATCCTTAATCAAATGATTTTATGAAGATGGAGTTTATCACGCAAATGGGGACATTCTACCGAAGAGAAGCATACTGGCTACAGACAGATCCACCAAGCGCGTGTGAACAAGCAGAGAAAGAGAGCTCACTGGGTCATCCAATCAGAGGAGGAGGGGGCACCGGCGCCGTGGGCGAAGACGACCACCGGTTGCCGGTGAGTCAGTTTAGTCCGAAGGGGCGGAGGCGGTGACGGCGCCGTCGTGCGCTGATCCGCGCGGCGGCGCTTGCGAGCCATGGAGGAAGGTTAGCGGAAACCTAGTAGTAGCTTGGGCTTTTTGCCGTGGCTTGGGGAAAAGAAACTGAAGTGGGGACTGGGGAGGGCATTTCCATCCAATTTAACGCGCGCATTGCGGCAGGAACTCCCGCCGAAACGCGCACATCGAGAGGGATGGAACAAGCAACTTAAACTGGGCCGGCCCGTTTAGCTTCCCAATTTTCCTGGTTTTAGGAACCCGGTTATTTTCGGGGTTTTCCTGTTGTTTCTTTCTAACGGTTTTCTCTTGTTTTATCTTTTATTTTCCAAGTTTTATTTTTGTTTTGCAAAAAATGTAAAAATTCTTTAAATTTTGCAAAAAAACTTTGGAATTTCGGAAAAATTTCGTGTTTTTTTAGAAAATATTCACAAATTTCTATTTTTTCATGTTTTTAAAAACACTCTTGGTATTTACAAAATTCTTTTGTTTTCAGAAAATATTCGAGTTTAAAAAATATCAACAAATTGAAAATTACTCATGTTTTTCAAAAAAATCTAAAGTTTCAAAAAATGTTTGCGAGTTAAAAAAATTGTTCACAGTTTCAAAAAGTAAAACATTTCTAAGAATTTCATTTTTTTATTTTATCCATAAAAATTTAAGAATCTCAAAAAATGATTGGAATTATAAAGATGTTCGCGTTCTCAAAAATGTTCTCAAAATGTTAAAAAATATTTCTAGAGTACGCTTGTTTGTTACCTTTTTTAATACTTTTTGCGTTTTTTCGGAAAATCAATAAAATTCACTAGGAACAAAATCGCTACAGTTCCCGATCACTAGAATGGCAACCTAAAGGAGGGACACCTGTGCGATTCAGCGGCAAGCTGAGGTACATAGCGTCCTAGGAGCTCCCTTGAAGGGGAAACCAGCGCGGGCACACAAATGAACTTTCTTAGGACCAACCGCTTTTCCTACACTTTCCAACTAAATGGGAAAACACATTTCCAACTAAATGGAAAAACTACGACAGCGACGCGCCTGTATAATCCAAGGTTGTTTTGCTTGCTAAAGTCACTGTTTTGCCCTACTTAAGTCCGTTAGTTAGTGGTAGAATTGATGTGTCGATACTGTTTTACTAATAAGCTAGCTAACGAATGAACTGTCAACTCGATCGATCGGCTCATTGCTCAACTATGACATGATTTTTTGTTATGCACGCCGGTCAATCCCAAAACCGCAAGCTACTACCAGGCTAGCTAATGGATCGAATTTGTGGCTCTTCTCGTATGATCTACTTTTTTCGTTTCTAAATAATTATTGTGAGGAAGAACTAGTCTAGAAGCGTGATTTTGGTGGTGAAATGCATGCATGCGTTGGTTTCATTGTTGTGCATATGCTGTCGTGTTAAATGATTGGTGCCAAACAAAGAGGATAAAAGAAAGGGGACGTCTCTTTTTTTTTTTTTTTGAGGAATGGAGAGGGGACGTCTCTTGATCCGAGGATAACGTTGGATACGGAAGGGCTCAGCACTTGGATAGGAATTGCAAGGGCATGCACATGATATTCGGCTCATCCATGGCTGGTCGGAAGATGAAGTTGAGTAGTCCATCTCACTGAACCTCCTAATTGGCAGGCAATGATAGAAGTACGTTCGTCGCTTGCTTGAATGGGAAATTGGGTAACTTTCTTTAATGTGCACGGAGCATTCTCGGGCGAAAGATTCTACTCATTCGATCGTTGTCAACTCGAGATACAATTTGCACGAACCTCTACGAGGGAGCTCTGCCGTGACGCGGAGAGACACACAGCAGCATGCATCGCAGAGAGACGAGACGACGGGTCTGCTCAACGGCGGGGCCGGTGGGCGGTGACATATGCAGCAGCAGTGCACTGATGGGTTTGTAGGTTTCGATTAGTGGAAAGAGACGACGACGAGTCTGAGTCCCTTGCTTGCCGATCCGTCCGACCCGGGACGATATGCGCTGCGCGTCATCGGTGCGTCGCGAGAGCGATGTTACACGGAAAGCGGTGGTTTTAGGGCATGATCAATGAATAGTTTGATGCTTCACATATCATGTAAGAGGGTGCTTGAGACAAAAAAAAAATATTTCGATGTAAAAAATGAAAAGTTAAAGTAAAAAATAGAGATGCCTTAAAAAAGTTATTTATTTTCCTTAATTATATCATTAATGGTAGCTTGCATTGAAAAGAAAAAATCAATATAAATACCTCTTTTTATCATGAAAAATATATATCAATATGTCATAATTGTACATGCCCTTATTAGCTGCTTGCATCGTGGGAAGTTTGAGATTTTTTGGCCTGGAGAGGTCGAGGAGATGCACCAGCTTGCGCCTTGTAGTTTCATGGTACTCGGCAACAAACTATTGGAGGCAACCAACTAACTTTGACAATTTTTATGTTCGCTGATTTGTGCCGACGACCGGCATTCCGGCGACAATGCTCCGCCGCTGAGCGAGCCGAAAGAATGGTGAAGCTCCCCGTCGCTGTGTGTCAGTTGACAAAAGGTTTCAAGAGGACATATGCATGAAAACGACAAACGGGACGTAGCTTTTGCCCCATCGATGCAAAAGCCCGGCAGCTACGATCATTCGCGGATGGAGTGGGGAGTGATTGTGGCTTCACTGTTTCTACACTGCTGGTTGATGTGGCCGGTCCCGTGTGCGAAACAGGGCGATATGGATTCGGCGCTTGGACGTGAAAAGAAACCAAACCATGCACATGATCTGCCAGGATACTCTCCTATCCGTTGGCAACTTGCCAACTTGGCATGGTATACCTCGACCAAGTTGAAGTTGCCGGTATACTAAGATAAGATCAATGATGCGTCACTTGATTGGGTTTTGGGAAACCGGGGGGCTACGTACTCGGATAAGAAGGATGATACACTCAGAACGGGAGAGTTTGATCTCAATATAAGAGCATCTACGGGCGAACTTGACAAATTCAACCCCGTAAACGTCCGCGAACATGACCGGTGCGTTCGGTGACAGTGACGGGTCACCTTTTAAATTTTCCTTTTTTACAGTCATGTCTCTCACTTTATCCTATATGTCTGATCACATGTGTGCAATTGAGGGAAATGAAGTGAGAAAGAAAAAAACAAAGAAAATGTGGGTCAAATTCTATATGACGGACGCAGGACAACCGACCGGGCAAGTCCGGACACTCCTCGGACTCATCTCATATATGACATGGATAGGAAGGGTGTCGATCAGCCCAAGCGTCTGAGGCCCTTTTAAGGCGTCCGTCTGTGTCGCATTTTCGTGACCGGACGGCCTGTCGGGGGCTTGATACGGGTATGAGGAGTCCGAAAGTAGATGCTCTAAGGGCCTCCCTAGTCGATCTCTTGATAGGCTTTATAGAGTACTAAAAGTTTCACCTTTACTATACCTAGATGATTTCTTGTTCGCGCTATAGGAGTAAAATAAGTACTTACTGTCGTGTCTACCCATTGTATTTACTCGAGTGTCCCCTCTTTGTCGAGAAAAAACCTTCAGTGTAGTCCCTCCCCTTGCTCGCACCACGGGATCTAGCTAACGAAAGTCATAGCCGATGATTCAAAACAAGGATCCACACCGCGGCATGCTACCGACCCAAGGGCAAGGTTACTATTGGGGAACATTGCATGGAAAACAAAAAAAATAATACTCACACGTAAGATCAATCCATTGAGATGCATAGCTACGAGGGGGGTGTTTACATACCCTTGAAGATCGCTAAGCGGAAGCGTTAATAAACGCGGTTGATGTAGTCAAACGTCTTTGCGATCCAATCACGGTTCGTCCCGCGATCCAATCATGATTTGTCCCGATCTAGTTCCGAACGGACGATACCTTCGCGTTTAGCACACGTACAGCTCGATGACGTCTCCGTCTCCTCGATCCAGCGAACGAGGGCGAAGTAGTAGATGAGTTCTCCGCCAACATGATATGTCTCCAACTTATCTACTTTTCCAAACTCTTTTGCCCTTGTTTTGGACTCTAATTTGCATGATTTGAATGGAACTAACCCGAACTGACGCTGTTTTCAGCAGAATTGCCTTGGTGTTATTTTTGTGCAGAAATAAAAGTTCTCGGATTGACCTGAAATTTTACGGAGAATATTTTTGGAATTAATAAAAAATATTGGCGAAAGAATCAACTGCAGGGGGCCTACCACTTGGCCACAAGCCTGGAGGGCGCGCCTACCCCTAGGGCGCGCCCATGTGGCTTGTGGGTCCTTTGACGCTCCTCCGACCACGTTTCCACTTCTATATATTCCTATTCGGGGAGAAAAAAATAAAGGAGAAGAGTTCATCGTGTTTCATGATACGGAGCCGCCGCCACCTCCTGTTCTTCCTCGGGAGACTAGATCTGGAGTCCGTTTTGGGCTCCGGAGAGGGGAAATCGACGCCTTCATCATCACCAACCATCCTTCATCACCAATTCCATGATGCTCTCCACCTTTCGTGAGTAATCTCATCATAAGCTTCTTGGACGGTGATGGATTGGATGAGATTTATCATGTAATCAAGTTAGTTTTGTTAGGGTTTGATCCCTAGTATCCATTATGTTCTGAGATTGATGTTGCTATGACTTTGCTATGCTTAATGCTTGCCACTAGGGCCCGAGTGCCATGATTTCAGATCTGAACCTATTATGTTTTCATGAATATATATGTGTTCTTGATCCTATCTTGCAAGTTGTAGACACCTATTACAAGTTATGATCTGCATCCCCCAGGGTGACAATAACTGGGATTCTTTCCGGTGATTACCGTAGTTTGAGGAGTTCATGTATTCATTAAGTGCTAATGCTTTGGTCCGGTTCTTTATTAAAAGGAGGCCTTAATATCCCTTAGTTTCCAATAGGACTCCGCTGCCACGGGAGGGTAGGACAAAAGATGTCATACAAGTTCTTTTCCATAAGCACGTATGACTATATATGGAATACATGCCTATATTACATTGATGAATTGGAGCTAGTTCTGTGTCACCCTATGTTATAACCGTTGCATGATGAATGCCATCCGACATAATTATCCATCACTGATCCATTGCCTACGAGCTTTCCATATATTGATCTTTGCTAAGTTACTTTTCCGTTGCTATTGTTACAAACACTACAAAACTGCTACTATCACTTTTGCCACCGTTACCGTTACTTCCATACTACTTTGTTATTGAATACTTTGCTACAGATATTAAGTCTTTCAGGTGTGGTTGAATTGACAACTCAACTGCTAATACTCGAGAATATTCTTTGGCTCCTCTTGTGTCGAATCAATAAATTTGAGTTGAATACTCTACCCTCGAAAACTGTTGCGATGCCCTATACTTGTGGGTTATCACAACACGACGGTGTGGTGACGGTGGTGGTGGTGCTATCCCGGTAGGGCTACGCCTAGCGCTACCGAAACCGCGAACGGAGGAGAAAAACGATCTAGGGAGAGATAGGGGCGCCAAGGGCTTCGTGTGTCCTCTTGGGGTGCCCCCTCCCCTCTATATATAGGTGGAGGGGAGTGGGGAACAGCCCCTCCAAGCCCTAGGGCACAGCCATGGGGGGAGGAGGTGGAATCCTAGCCCCCCTCCTTCCCTTCCATACAAAGGTAGACTTTCCATCTTTCCCAACTGCATGGGCCTTGAGGGACTTGTGCGCTTGGCCCAATAAGGTCACGGTGTTTCTCCTCATCCCATGGAAACCCTTGGGACGTGGTGGAACCCTTGGTGGACTTCCGGACTCCTTCGGAAGTTTCTGGAACCTTCTAGAAGCTTCCCGGTACAATACTGGAAAAACCCGAGACTTTTCCGGTAGCCAAAATATGACTTCCCATATATAAATCTTTACCTTCGAACCATTCCGGAGCTCCTTGTGACGTACGAGATCTCATCCCGGACTCCAAAAAACTTTTGTTCACCAACATATATAACTCATCAACACTATATCGTCACCGAACGTGAAGTGTGCAGACCATGCGGGTTCGAAAACTATGCAGACAAGACCGAGACACCTATACGGTCAATAAACAATAGCGGGACCTGGATGCCCATATTGGATCCTACATATTCTATGAATATCTTTTATCAGTCGAACCAAGATGTCAAGGATTCAATCAATCCCGTATGCAGTTCCCTTCGTCCATGGGTATGTTACTTGCCCGAGATCCTATCGTCGGTTTGTCCATACCTAGTTCAATATTTTTTCCGGCAAGTCTCTTTAGTCATTCCGTAATACAAGATCGTGTGACTAACTCATTAGTTACATTGCTTGCAAGCTTCTACTGATGTTGTATTACCGAGTAGGCCCAGAGATACCTCTCCGTCATACGGAGTGACAAATCCTAGTCTTGATCCACACCAAGCGAACAGACACCCTCGGAGATACCTGTAGAGAACCTTTATATTCACACAGTTACGTTGTGATGTTTGATACACACAAGGCATTCCTCCGGTGTCAGGGAGTTATGTGATCTCTTGGTCGTAGGAACGGATACTTGACATGGATAAAGAAGTAGCAATAAGCTGACACGGTCATATGCTATGTTTACGGTTGGGTCTTGTCCATCACATCATTCTCCTAATGATGTGATCCCGTTATCAAATGACAACTCATGTCTATGGTCAGGAAACCTTGGCTATCTTTGATCAACGAGCTAGTGTAGCAGAGGCTTACTAGGGACACTTTGTTGTCTATGTATCCACACATGTATTTAAGTTTCCAATTGATGCAATTATAGCATGGATAATAAACGATTATCATGAACAATGAAATATGATAATAACTAACTTATTATTGCCTCTAGGGCATATTTCCAGCAGTCTCCCACTTGCACTAGAATCAATAATCTAGTTCACATCGCCATGGGATTAACACTCACATCACCATGTGATTAACACCCAATGAGTTCTGGGGTTTGATCATGTTTTGCTTGTGAGAGAGGTTTTAGTCAACGTGTCTGTAACATTCAGATCCGTGTATTCTTTGCAACTCTCTATACTGTAGATGTCGCTACCATGCCTCTATACTGTAGATGCCGCTACCACGCTCCACTTGGAGCTATTCCAAATGGATGCTCCACTATACGTATCCGATTTGCTACTCAGAGTCATATGGATCGGTGTCAAAGCTTGCATCGACGTAACCCTTTATGACGAACTCTTTGTCACCTCCATAATCTAGGAATATTTCCTTGGTCCTCTTGTTAGTAAGGATAATTTTGATCGCTAACCAGTGATACACTCCTAGATCACTCTTGTACCCCTTTCCAGACTAATGGCAAGGCACACATCACATGCGGTACACAGCATGGCATACAGTATAGAGCCTATGGCTAAGGCATAGGGTACGACCTTCGTCCTTTCTCTTTCTTTTGCCCTGGTCGAGTTTTGAGTCTTACTCGACTTCACACCTTGCAAATCAGGCAAAAACTCCTTCTTTGACCGGTCCATTCTAAACTCTTTCAAAATCTTGTCAAGGTATGTACTCACTAAAAGTCTTATCAAGTGTCTTGATCTATCTCTATAGATCTTGATGTCCAATATTAAGTAGCTTTATCCGGGTCTTCCTTTGAAAAATATTTTTCAAACAACCCTTTATGCTTTCTAGAAATTCTACATTATTTCTGATCAACAATATGTCAACCACATATACATATAAGAAATTCTATAGTGCTCCCACTCACTTTCTTGTAAATACAAGTTTCTCATAAACTTTGTATAAACCCAAAAGCTCTGATCACCTCATCAAAGCTCATATTCCAACTCCGAGATGCTTACTCCAGTACATAGAAGGATCGCTGGAGCTTGCACACCTTTTAGCATCCTTGGGACCGACAAAATCTTTTGGTTGTATCACATACATCCTTTCATCACGGAAACCGTTAAGGAAACTTTGTTTTGACATCCATCTGCCAAATTTCATAATCGAAAAATGCAACAACTGCTAACATAATTCCAACAGACTTTAGCATCGCTACGGGTGAGACAGTCTCATCATAGTCAACTCCTTGAACTTGTCGGAAACCTTTTTGTGACAAGTTGAGCTTTATCAATGGTGAAATTTACCATCATCGTTTGTCTTCCTCTTAAAGATCCATTTGTACTTAACGACCTTCCATTCAACGGGCTAGTCTACCAAAGTCCATACTTGGTTTTCATACATGGATCCAATCTCGGACTTCATGGCTCCTAGCCATTTGTTGGAATCCGAGCCCACCATCACTTCTTCATAGTTCGTAGGCACATTGTTGTCTAACAACATGATTTTGCAAGACAGGATCACCGCATTACTCAGGGGCAGTATGTATCCTTGTCATCCTACGAGATTTGGTAGTAACTTGATTCGAAGTTTCAAGATCATCACCATTAGCTTCCTCTTCATTTGGCGTAGGCACCGCAGAATCATCTTTCTACATCGTGCTACCATCCAACTAAAGTGATGGTTCAATAACCTCATCAAGTTCTACTTTCCTCCCACTCAATTCTTTTGAGAGAAACTCTTTCTCGAGAATGGGCCCGTTTTTAGCAACAAACACTTTGTCCTTGGATCTGAGATAGAAGGTATACCCAACAGTTTACTTAGGGTATTCCATGAAGAAGCATTTGTCCGTTTGGGTTCGATCTTATCATGTGGAAATATTTTCACATATGCATCGCATTTCCAAACTCCAAGAAATGACAGCTTAGGCGTGACACCCTAGATTTCTGCTATAGTAATGATTGTAATTAAGCTACAATAATGACATTGATCAAGCTTAATTATTTTGCTAATCCAATTATGATCACTGTTGGAATCAACCTAGATTCAAATTCTTATCCAATTCAAAGTTCATTTGAAAGGTGGTTTTGGAAGTTTTGCAAACTTCAAATTCAAAATCATGCTTGGGTTGCAAATATTCCCTAAGCTATTCCAAAATTGGAACCACCATTTTATAAATTGGTCTGCTGCCTCTAAAGCTTTTATAACAGAGGCCAAAACAATTATTTAATTGCCTTTTGAAATTATAAAATTTTCCAAACCTTTCAAAAAGGGCCCCAAACTTTTTGTGGCAGTACCAAATATTGCATGGCAAATATTGGGCCCTATCCCATATTTTTCAAAAGTCATTTAGTCCTAAAACTATTTCAAAACAGAAAGATATCTATAAAAAAGGGCCCCAAACTATTTCAAATATTGGGCCCTAGCCCCACTGGCCCAACTGGGCCAACTGGCCCAGCTGCCTAGCGCGTGCCAGCCCACCCCCGCGCGTCGTCTTCCTCCTCCTGTAGCGACCGCCCGGTCGCTACAGGGTGCCGTCGCCGCTGCACCGGCTCGCTGCCGTCGGTGGGAGGATTAGAGCCCCCCCGGTGCCCATGGCAAACCCTAGCTCCCTCCAGATCCCCCCTGAGGGATCACTAGAAGAGTGTCTAGAGGGGGGGGGGTGAATAGACTACTAGCAAAAAATTAAAACCTAACCTTTTCCCAAGTTAATTGGTTGGCAGATTTTAATAGTTTTAGCAGAGCTAGAAAGTCTAACAGCCCTACACATGCATGTCAACAAATGTGGCAGCGGAAAGTAAAGACATTGCATATGAAGTAAAGAGTTGAGATAGGTAGATCAAACGCAGTTGGAGACGCATGGATTTTTCCCGTGGTTCCGATAGGTGGCGCTATCGTACATCCACGTTTATGGAGTCTTCAACCCATGAAGGGTAACGGTCGCGAGAGTCCACTGAGGGCTCCACCCAAAAGGGTCCACGAAGTAGCAACCTTGACTATTCCATACGACTTCCGTCCATGAAGGACTAGGCTCACTATGGGTAGATCTTCACGAAGTAGGCGATCTCCTGGCCCTTACAAACTTCTTGGTTCACTCCACAACACAAAGTAGGAGGCTCCCAAGCGAACCTAACCAATCTAGGAGGCACCACCCTCCAAAAGGTACTAGGCTCGGTAATGATGATGAACTCCTTGCTCTTGTGCTTCGAGATGATAGACTCCTCAGCACCCAATCACTCTCTCACAGATTTGGCATCGTGGAAGAGATGGGATTGGTGGAAAGCTACTTGGGGAGGCTAGAAATCAAGATCCATATGATTGGAGTGGAAGATCTTGACCCCAACACAACGGTAGGTGGTTCTCTCTCAGAAAATCTGATAGGATAGGTATGGAATAGTTCTGAGTGCTTCTCTTCCGAGTAAGTGGTGGTGAAGGGGTATATATTGGCATCCCCAAAAATCCAACCGTTACACACAAAATGACCTACTCGGTGACACCGATGTGTTAATCTCGGTGGTACCGAAGTGACCAAAAGGTGGCAACTTTTGAATCTCGGTAAAGCCGATATAGGAAACTCGGTTGCACCGATAAGGTAACCAACGGTCAGATTTCCAATCTCGGTGACGCCGATCCAACATTCTCGATGGGACCAAAAATGTGAATTTACGTAACAGAAAGTTGGCAACCTAAACTTGGTGGCACCGGTATGGAATCGGTTGCACCGAAGTGGCTAGGGTTAGGCAGAGTCTATCTAGGTTCTGGAATCGGTGGCACCGGTATGGGAAAGTTGGTTGCACCGACTTTGAGTGTTGGGTATAGAACATACTTTGGTGGGAGAGTTTGTGGATGTTTTTGGTGACTATCACTTGTGCACGTTTGAGCATATTTTTCACCAACAAAACCTTACCCCCTTTTAATAGTATTGGCTTTCCTATGGACTCAAAGTGATTTCTCACAAATATAAAATGTAGAGTTCTCTTGCTTGAAGCTTGGCCAACCTATTTCCTTGCATCTTGGGGTATGTCTACACTCTCCTTTTGCCAATCCTCTCTATAGACTGTGTCTGAAATACACTAGGTAAAAGTAGCAGTCCAAGAGACAATGCATGTTGTCATGAATTATCAAAACCACCAAGGGAGCATGTTGTGATTTCAATCTCCCCCTTTTTGGTAATTGATGAAAACATACAATCAAAGCTTCAAATAAATATATGCATGGTTATACTAAAGACTTTGAGAGACACATGACTTAGGCTTGCTCCCCCTAAATATGTGCAGTCTTTTAAACGATAGGTGCTTTTGAATGCATGAACACACATAAGGTAGAAGGGATATAATAGGTCATGTGTATCTTGGCTATATGCATCAAAGATATATGAATGAGATGTATCTTTTGTTCAAGACATCACTCTTGCAAACAATATCTGCAAGAAGCAAGAGATCATCTTGATCAAGGATATGATGCATATACTTACCTTGAGTTCTTGAGCATCCTGGTGATAGAAACACACTTGAGAAAACAATGTTAGGAAACACAAGAGTATTCTAACAAACAACAAGGCAATAGAACTCAAAATTTCCAAGATAAGATATGGACGACATATAGAAAATAGTATTCCTTAGAATTGATATGTCTCCAAGATCATTTAGAATTTTTTCACTATAGATATGAAAATAGATTATCCTCTCCCCCTAAAAATTAGCATGTAGATATTAGGATTGGATAAGGTGAGACAGGTCAAAAAATTGCTTCTCTCCCTACTTTGATATTCTCCCCCAGTTTATAAAGATGTGTGTAGTGACCCGACCTGAAAGGTCAAATCTCCGGTGTCTCTGTACCATCCCAAGATCATGCTGGTACGCACACGGTACATCAATGTATATATCAAAGGGAAATCACACAGCATAAGTTAATCGAAATCTCATATCGAGTCCTTTATTACAATAATGATTACAATAAAGTGGCTAAAGTCCAACTCATGAGATAAAATAAACCATAAACTTGCGGAAGCATCGAAGGTAGATGAGTCCAAGTGACTCCAAGAACATCTCACCGAGCATAGAGCGTATCCTCACTCCTGGTCGGAAAAGTACTCTGCAACATGAGACGTTGCAGCCGTATAGGTCAGCATGTTGAATATGCCGGCAAAGTCACAAGAGAGGGGGTAAAATAATCCTCTAGTCTATATGCAGGTATGGCAGGTGGGGTAGTAAGCTTTTGCATAAAGCCAAATTTTTCCTACAACAAGAGCGGGCAAAGGTATAATTACTACAGTGTTGGTTGATTAATGAGATGGTTCCACCAACCAATTCTCATACCCAAGTTGACATTAATAACCCACAACAATATAATTAAAATGCGTTGAGAGTTCCAGATAGTTTCAGTTCCTTTGGCTCAAACTCTCCATGACCGTGGACACGCCTAATCGATTAGGTTTGGGTACTCTGCAGAGTTTTGCACACGTTCCCCACAAGATTTGGTCGCCTCCGTTTGATTTCTCGCACTTCAGGGTGTTTGAGAAACGGATGACCAAAACGTGGTCTTCCAAAGGGTTTCCCTGCGACTTTGTCGGTGCCCATCCTTTCCTACCGTTCTTCTACATCTCGTAGCACCGCCTCTCCAGGGTCGCCACGATATCCAACCAAGCCAGAGTCCATAATGACTTGTGGTTGTGCAGGTAAGCCTTGGGTCTTGAAGCATCCATCCATCTCTTTGTGCCTGGGTGGACCTTTCCGCATGAATACTGGCACATCTCCAGTATCATCTAGGCTAACCACTGGTTTCTCCAGGGCGCTGTTCAACCATCATCCACCCAGAGGTAAGTTGAAAACTTGAAGTCTTGAAGACTTGATCATCATGTATGTCTTGAAATTATTAACTCACAACCCTCATGAATCACACAACCAACCCCGTCTACTAATAGCATAGCAAAATGTAAAACAACGTTTCCCGGGGCCAAGGTGTCAAAGGGGTTGAGGGGTACCTACCACATGATACTACAATAAGTAACCAAGTTTCCAATTTACCTACTTTGCATGCAATTGGGGAGATGGAAGAACTAATGCATTAAAACATAGGTATACATGGTCAAAGTGACTTGCCTTGCTGACGATCCTCGTACTCGAGTGACTCTAGATAACAAGCTTCTCACTCCGGATGATCTAACGAATCAAACAAGAGCACACCATAATCATAAATACAAAACAATTCACACAATTCAGCAAGGTTAAACAAACAATACTAAAACCATTCAATAGTATCAATCAAGAGAAAGAAATCAAAATAAAAAGTTTGACTCACAAAAATATTTAGTGTCAAAACTTCTACTACTACTACTACTTTAAGACAAACTACCAAGCAATAGCTAATAGAAAAGAAATAGTAAATAAAATCAATTTTAGTAAACAGAATCAAATTCACTAAAACCTTTGTGTAAAGAAACACTACTAAAATGATAGTAACTAGAATGTTCCTACAACTTTGGAATAGGAAACCAAAACAATGATATTATTAACACTAATATTATTATCATCATCTTACTTAACAGAATTGAATTACTAAAATTATTTATTAGAAATCTATCTTAATCATCTAACGAATTTGTGAAAGTAAAACTAAATTGTTTTATAAAACTATACCTAATGGAAAAGATATAAAGATTCCTATACTACATAGTATAAAACTAAACATCATTCTAAATATTAGCAAGTAATGTTACCTAAATACTTGAAACAACAGAAACTCATGAAAACTATTAACAAAAGTTAAACTAATTCACCTTCAGATTAAGTTAAAATTAGGTAAACTATACTACATTAAGAACTAAACAGATTCTGTTTTTGTTAAAAACAGTAACTAAATTTATTTAAAAAATACTCAGATCATGTAGAATGATAGGTTTAACTAATACCAAACAGTGGCAAAAAAATTCATATGAAAATATATTTTTAAACTATAGTTATGCAGATTTTAGTAATTTGAACAAATTTGATTAGATTCAAAAATTAAAGATCAAATTTGAAAACTAAGCATACAGACATAAACTACAACAATTTTTTGAACTAATGCAGAAAGAATCAACTAAAAACAATAAAGAGTTTAAAAGATATGATAAAAACAAGATTTGAAAACATTCTGTTTTCTAAAACAGAAACAGAAAAAAAGAAAAATTGATCGAACGGACAGGGGCTACGTGGCGGTCTCTGATTGGCTACGGGGTGTGCGAGATCTAGCGAATCGAGCGGATGACCGAACTGAAGAGGATACCGGTTCGGGTTTTAAAACGATCTAATCTGACGCATCGAATCTGGATCGAACGACTAAGAGAGGGGTTCGGTGGCTTACAGAGAAGAGGTCGCCGGTGAGGGAGTTCTCCGGCGAGGCCGAGGCGGCGAGGTTGTCGGGGAAGGCGTTCCGGTGGTTGGGGACGACGTTCGAGGGGTGCAAATGACGACGGCGGGTCTCCGGCGTGCTTGGGTGGTGTCGGAGAGGAGTTGGGACGACAGAGGCGACGGGCAGGTGCTCTGGAAGGGTTCAGTCGAGTGCCGAACTCCGGCGAGCTCGTGGGGCAGTGCTCTGGCAAGGTAGAGTGGGCCTTGGGGTGGAATGAGGACCGGAGGGTCGAGGCTATTTATAGGGCCGGAGCGGTGGTCGGGGAAGGAAAGAGGAGGGAGATCCGGAGAGGATGAATCTTCGGCGACGGCGGCGCGTGCGCGAGGAAGAAGGTGACCGTGGCGTCTTCGGGGGTCGGGCGGTGGGGCCAGGGCGTCAGAGAGAGGGAGGGCGGTGTCAGCGCGTCGGTCGGTCGCCTCGGAGCGGTTTCGGGAAATAACTGCCGCGGGCCGGCCCGTTTAGAATTAAATTCGTTTCCTTTTTAATATCCAGAGCAATAAAACTCCTTTAAAAGCATTCAAAGCATTTCCAAATATAGGAAATATGTATATCAAAATGATCAGGAAAATTAATGCTATTCAATGAACATTTTTCCTCTGTCATTTGAATATTTTAAAAAAAATTATTTTTAGAAAATGCCTATTTGGTTTTAAAACCTTTTGCAAATATTTTTCAAAAGACCCCCCTGGTTTTATTGTTAAATTATTTCACCAAGATGCCCCTGGTGTCGAGTGTCATGCTACTCCCCTCTTTTCTTTGAACTTTTCCAGATATTTTCAAATAGGTGAAATAAGAAAAGGGAAAGATGAAAGTGCATTTCAGAAATTCAAAAGAAACACTTCAACCATTATATTCAT
This sequence comes from Hordeum marinum, assembly GCA_022496015.1. Lineage (NCBI taxonomy): Eukaryota > Viridiplantae > Streptophyta > Magnoliopsida > Poales > Poaceae > Hordeum > Hordeum marinum. The sequence goes on from CM039678.1 coordinate 118,725,251, forward strand.
TCAAACAATATGATGATGATGCATAGCTATATTTCATAACATTCCAAAATAAAAAAATTGGGGTGTTACAAACCTACCCACCTTAAGATGAATCTCGCCCTCGAGATTCGGGTTGGCTAGAAAATAGGTGCGGGTGGTCTCTGCGAAGATCTTCTTCGCGTTCCCAGGTGGCTTCTTCCTCGGTGTGGTGACTCCACAGAACCTTACAGAACTTGATGATCTTGCTTCGGATAACTCTGTTGGCAGTCTCGAGGATTCTGACAGGCTTCTCCTTGTAGGTCAGGTCACTATCAAGTTGTATGGCCACTAGGGGCACTATGTCTCTCAAAGGAATATCAGCCATCTCAGCATGGTATTTCTTCAACTGGGAAACATGGAGAACATCATGAACCCCGGACAGTCCTTCCGGCAATTCCAGCTTGTATGCAACTTCGCCTCTATGTTCCAAAATTTTGTAGGGGCCTATGAATCTGGGTACTAACTTTCCGTTAACACCAAACCTCTTGATTCCTCGAAGTGGGGACACACGGAGATATGCTCGATCCCCTACTTCATATGTCACCTCCTTGCGTTTATTATCAGCATAGCTCTTCTGCTGGGATTGAGCTATCTTGAGTCGGTCTCGAATCAGTTTGACCTTATCTTCAGAATCTCTGATAATATCGGGACCAAAAAGTTGTCGGTCTCCAACACCATCCCACGTCAACGGTGTTCTGCACCTCCTTCCGTATAAAGCTTCGAAAGGGGCCATCTTCAGACTGGTCTGATAACTGTTGTTGTATGAGAACTCTGCGTAAGGTAAGTTGTCATCCCAACTAGACCCATAGTCTAGTGCACAAGCTCTCAACATGTCCTCCAAAATCTGATTGACTCTCTCAGTCTGTCCATCGATCTGCGGATGAAAAGTTGTATTGAACTCCATTCTTGTACCCAAAGTTTCATGTAGCTGATGCCAAAACTTTGAGGTAAATTGTGTTCCTCTATCTGATACGATACTCCTTGGAACTACATGCAGACACACGATCCTGGTCATATATATCTTGGCTAACTTAGCACTGGTATAGGTGGTCTTCACCGGGATGAAATGAGCCACCTTGGTCAAGCGATCGACCACTACCCAAATGGAATCATATCCTGAACGGGTCCTAGGTAGTCCTGTGATAAAGTCCATACCGAGCTTATCCCATTTCCACTCGGGTATCGACAAAGGTTGGAGTAATCCTGCTGGTTTCTGATGTTCCGCCTTTACTCGCTGACAAACATCACATACCGCCACATGTTCGGCAATATCTTTCTTCATACCTGTCCACTAGTAACTTTCCTTCAAATCCAGGTACATCTTGGTGTTGCCTGGGTGTATTGAGTATGGCAAATCGTGGGCTTCTTGAAGTATCAACTTTGTGAGCTCTGGGTCATGTTGCACATAGATTCGGTTCTCAAACCATAGAGTACCCTGTTCATCTTCACGAAAGCCTTTAGCCTTGCCTTCATTCATTCTCTGCTTTATCTCAGCTATCTCCTTGTCTGATTGCTGGGCTTCTCGAATTCTTTCGGTCAAGGTGGACTGAATCTCTAGTGTGGCAACATATCCTGGCGGAACTATCTCTAACCAAAGCTCTTTGAGATCTTTGGTTAACTTCTGGGGTAATCCTCCGGCTATGAGTGTGTTCACATAACTCTTCCGACTCAAAGCATCAGCCACAACATTTGCCTTTCCTGGATGGTAATGTAATCTCGTGTCATAGTCCTTGATTAACTCTAACCATCTCCTCTGTCCGAGGTTCAACTCCTTCTGTGTGAAGATATACTTCAGGCTCTTATGATCAGTGTACACATCACAACTATTTCCGATAAGGAAATGTCTCCAAGTCTTGAGTGCGTGCACTACGGCTGCTAGCTCCAAATCATGGGTGGCATAATTCAACTCATGGGGTCGTAGCTGTCTGGATGCATATGCTACAACTTTTCCCTCCTGCATGAGTACTCCTTCGAGTCCTTGACGGGATGCGTCACAATAAACTTGGAAGTCCTTTCGATTGTTTGGCAATATCAACACTGGGGCTGTGACCAAACGTTGCTTCAACTCCTGGAAACTGGCCTCACATTCCTCAGTCCAGATATACTTGGACTCTTTCTTCAACAGCTCTATCATGGGCTTGGCAATCTTTGAGAAATTCTCAATGAATCTCCGGTAATATTCGGCAAGTCCGAGAAAACCGCGGATTTCCTTAACTGAGGTGGGTGACTTCCACTCAGTGACTGCTTCAACCTTAGCGGGGTCTACTGCTATTCCTTCTCCGGAAATAACATGTCCAAGAAATCCGACTTCCGTCAGCCAAAATTCACATTTATTGAACTTGGCATACAACTGATGCTCTCTAAGCTTCTCCAGAACTAAACGCAAGTGTTCCTTGTGTTCTTCCTCGCACTTGGAGAATATCAAAATGTCATCGATGAACACCACGACAAACTTGTCCAAGTATTCCATAAACACTTTGTTCATCAAATTCATGAAGTAGGCAGGAGCATTTGTCAAACCAAAGGACATGACTGTATACTCGTATAAGCCATACCTGGTCGTGAAAGCTGTTTTGGGTATATCCTATTCACGAATCTTCAGTTGGTGATACCCTGATCGAAGATCGATCTTGGAGAATACTTTGGTGCCTACTAGCTGATCAAACAGGTCATTAATCATCGGCAGAGGGTACTTATTCTTGATAGTCACCTCGTTTAATGCTCGATAATCGACCACCATCCTCAAGGTTTTATCTTTCTTCTCCACCAAAAGAATTGGGGCTCCCCAAGGTGATGAACTTGGGCGTATATATCCCTTGTCCAATAGTTCCTTAATCTGCTTCTTGATTTCCACTAAATCATTTGCGGGCATCCGATAGGGTCTCTTAGAAATCGGGGCTGTCCCTGGTAGTAGCTCTATTAGGAACTCAATCTCCCTATCTGGTGGCATGCCTGGCAATTCCTCCGGGAATACATCTGGAAAATCTCGTACAACCGGTACTTCCTCCTACACAACTCCCGTGAGGGAATTTAACCGAGCACTCATCTGTGTGCGTCGGGATACATACTTAATCCTCTTGTTCTCCGGAGTGGTGAGTGAAATAGACTTGCTGGGGCAATCAAGATTTCCTTCATACTTGGTCATCCAATCCATGCCTAGAATTACATCCAATCCCTGGGATTCTAAGACGATGAGGTCGGTAGGAAAAACATGGTTTCCTATGTGAAGTTTCAGGGCGTGGCATCCTATTCCTGCCGTCATCATTCCTCGTGGGGAATTTACTTTAATGGGCCGACTAAGGGTTCTGGTGGGTAAACCATACTTTTCCACAACTACCCTTGATATGAATGAATGAGTTGCACCAGAATTAAAAAGTACCATAACTGGACGTGAATGCAATAAAAACTTACCAACCACAGTCTCGGGCTGATCATAGACTTCTTCCACATCGAGGTGGTTCACCTAAGCACGAGGAAACGGATTGGGCTTCTTAGTTGCGGAGTTGCCGTTTCCATTCCCTTGCTTGCTCTGAGGGCATTTAGTGGCATAGTGCCCTGTCTTCTGACACTTGAAACAGGTGATATGGTTCAGATCCTTCTGAGCTGGAGCGGAACGGTGTTGGTTGCCATTCCCACTTCCATTACCATTCTTGAAGCTGCCATTGTTGGGACGATTATTCCCATTTCCTCCATGGTGGTGGCCTTCATGGTTGTGCACTAGATGAGTGTGTCCTCCATACTTACCGGTCCCTGATCCGGTATTTCCTGAGTACGGAGTGTAACGGGGCTTCTGATGAGCTCCAGAGGTAGACTTACCATGTGCATACTTCCTCTTGCGGTTCTCAATTTGCTGCTGCTTCCCCTCCAAGATGAGGGCCTTGTCTACCAGCTCCTGGTAGTTGCTGAAGGTAGCCACCATCAGCTACATGCTCAACTCATCATTGAGTCCTTCCAAGAACTTCTCCTGCTTGGCTGCATCATCAGCCACATCTCCTGGTGCATAACGAGCCAACGTGCTGAAGTCGTCCACGTATTGGGCCACGGAACGGTTCCCCTGGCGTAAGTTGCGAAACTCACGCTTCTTCAGGCTCATAGCTCCAGCTGAGACATGTGCGGTGCGGAAAGCTTGCTTGAACTACTCCCAAGTTACATCAGTAATGGGGTATGTGGTGGTGTAGTTCTCCCACCATGAAGCTGCTGGGCCCTCCAGTTGATGGGCGGCAAAACACACTTTTTCCGCCTTAGTGCATCCTACGGTGGTGAGTTCCCTCTCCATCTTGAGGAGCCAATCATCTGCCACAATGGGCTCTGTGTTGCTGGAGAAGGTTGGGGGATTCAGTCTCAGAAAATGGGTGAGGTTGTCGCCTGGTGGTGGAGGGTGGTTGTTGGTCTGATTCTGAATCAACAGCTGCATCAGGGCGTTCTGCTGCTGAAGAAGTTGGGTGAGCTCTGGCGGGAAAGTGAAATCGGGCTCACATCACGGAGGCATCTTGCTGTTTTCAGAGGGGTGAGGATTAGAATAGAACAGTGGCCTAAAAGGGAAATTCACTACCCATATGCAATGCAACAAACATATCACACCAAACACTCATTCATTTATTCAACTCAAGGTCAAACATCGAGATCCATTCAAACTAAACATCGACCTACGCTTTAATGACGAAAATGAAGATACATGGGGGCATAACTAAAGTTTTCCTCAAAAGTACATGGTGACTGAGCCTCCTCCAGTGGTGCTCTCCTCATAGTCATCATCGTTGCTGATCAAAGGAGCCATGTCTCCCTCGGGATGAAGATTTTCACCCATGTCCATCTGTTCCTCCAGAGTTGCGATGCGAGTGTTTAGCTTGTCGATCCTCTCTAAGAAATCCTTCACCTCATACTCATGCTCGTACTCGGCTTCCCGTAAGTCAGCTTCGAGGTCAATCTCACAGTTCATCAGCCTCTTGATCGTCTTCGTGTTGGCACGTACCCGAAGCTCCAAGGTCCTGACGTGCGTCTCCAAGGTCTGGATATAGGAAATGGTGGTGTCTTCAGTGGGAGTGGTTATGATGTTTCCATTTGCATCCCTACGATAAAACACGCTGAGTCCTGGTGAAATGGTTCCACCTCTGTATTCCTCCTGAATACGTCCAAGGGCACGATGAATGGCCATGTCTCTTCCAAGTATCCAGCTGGGTGCCACAAACTTGAAGTCGATGGGTTCCTTCCGATTCCAAAAGGTCTTCCCTGGAATGTGCACCTCAATCCTGTAGCGTCCGTCTTGTGGAAAGGACATGAGAGGAGTCCCGGTGATGCTCGGCAAAGCAATCCTCATGTCCCTGACGATCCTCATCAGCTCCTTGCCAAAGGGCACCGTTGCATCAGGCTGGCAAAACTCCGTGATCAAAACTGGGATGAAGGTGGCCATCTATAAATTTTGAAATAATCGGAGGGAAGTCAGAAACGAGTAGATGAGAGTATAAGAATTTTAAAGACAAAAGGGAAAATAAATCCTAAGGCTTTTCCAATCCTAGAGGTTACGTCCTACGGTCAGCGTGTGCTCTGATACCATTTTCTGTAGCGACCCAACCTGAAAGGTCAAATCTTCGGTGTCTCTGTACCATCCCAAGATCATGCTGGTACACACACGGTACATCAATGTATATATCAAAGGGAAATCACACAGCATAAGTTAATCGAAATCTCATATCGAGTCCTTTATTACAATAATGATTACAATAAAGTGGCTGAAGGCCAACTCATGAGATAAAATAAACCATAAACTTGCGGAAGCATCGAAGGTAGATGAGTCCAAGTGATTCCAAGGGCATCTCACCGAGCATAGAGCGTATCCTCACTCCTGGTCGGAAAAGTACTCTGCAACATGAGACGTTGCAGCCGTATAGGTCAGCATATTGAATATGCCGGCAAAGTCACAAGAGAGGGGGTAAAATAATCCTCTAGTCTATATGCAAGTATGGCAGGTGGGGTAGTAAGCTTTTGCATAAAGACAAAATTTTCCTACAACAAGAGAGGGCAAAGGTATAATTACTACAGTGTTGGTTGATTAATGAGATGGTTCCACCAACCAATTCTCATACCCAAGTTGACATTAATAACCCACAACAATATAATTAAAATGTGTTGAGAGTTCCAGATAGTTTCAGTTCCTTTGGCTCAAACTGTCCATGACGGTGGACACGGCTAATCGATTAGGTTTGGGTACTCTGTAGAGTTTTGCACACGTTCCCCACAAGATTTGGTCACCTCCGTTTGATTTCGCGCACTTCAGGGTGTTTAAGAAACGGATGACCAAAACATGGTCTTCCAAAGGGTTTCCCTGTGACTCTGTCGGTGCCCATCCTTTCCTACCGTTCTTCTACATCTCGTAGCACCGCCTGTCCAGGGTCACCACGATATCCAACCAAGCCAGAGCCCATAATGACTTGTGGCTGTGCAGGTAAGCCTTGGGTCTTGAAGCATCCATCCATCTCTTTGTGCCTGGGTGGACCTTTCCGCATGAATACTGGCACATCTCCAGTATCATCTAGGCTAACCACTGGTTTCTCGAGGGCGCCGTTCAACCATCATCCACCCAGAGGTAAGTTGAAAACTTGAAGTCTTGAAGAGTTGATCATCATATAGGTCTTGAAATTATTACCTCACAACCCTCATGAATCACACAACCAACCCCGTCTACTAATAGCATAGCAAAATGTAAAACAACGTTTCCCGGGGCCAAGGTGTCAAAGGGGTTGAGGGGTACCTACCACATGATACTACAATAAGTAACCAAGTTTCCAATTTACCTACTTTGCATGCAATTGGGGAGATGGAAGAACTAATGCATTAAAACATAGGTATACATGGTCAAAGTGACTTGCCTTGCTGACGATCCTCGTACTCGAGTGACTCTAGATAACAAGCTTCGCACTCCGGATGATCTAACGAATCAAACAAGAGCACACCATAAGCATAAATACAAAACAATTCACACAATTCAGCAAGGTTAAACAAACAATACTAAAACCATTCAATAGTATCAATCAAGAGAAAGAAATCAAAATAAAAAGTTTGACTCACAAAAATATTTAGTGTCAAAACTTCTACTACTACTACTACTTTAAGACAAACTACCAAGAAATAGCTAATAGAAAAGAAATAGTAAAGAAAATCAATTTTAGTAAACAGAATCAAATTCACTAAAACCTTTGTGTAAAGAAACACTACTAAAATGATAGTAACTAGAATGTTCCTACAACTTTGGAATAGGAAACCAAAACAATGATATTATTAACACTAATATTATTATCATCATCTTACTTAACAGAATTGAATTACTAAAATTATTTCTTAGAAATCTATCTTAATCATCTAACTAATTTGTGAAACTAAAACTAAATTGTTTTATAAAACTATACCTAATGGAAAAGATATAAAGATTCCTATACTACATGGTATAAAACTAAACATCATTCTAAATATTAGCAAGTAATGTTACCTAAATATTTGAAACAACAGAAACTCATGAAAACTATTAACAAAAGTTAAACTAATTCAGGTTCAAATTAAGTTAAAATTAGGTAAACTATACTACATTAAGAACTAAACAGATTCTATTTTTGTTAAAAACAGTAACTAAATTTATTTAGAAAAATACTCAAATCATGTAGAATGATAGGTTTAACTAATACCAAACAGTGGCAGAAAAATTCATATGAAAAAATATTTTTAAACTATAGTTATGCAGATTTTAGTAATTTGAACAAATTTGATTAGATTCAAAAATTAAAGATCAAATTTGAAAACTAAGCATACAGACATAAACTACAACAATTTTTTGAACTAATGCAAAAAGAATCAACTAAAAACACTAAAAAGTTTAAAAGATATGATAAAAACAAGATTTGAAAACATTCTGTTTTCTAAAACAGAAACAGAAAAAAAGAAAAACTGATCGAACGGACAGGGGCTACGTGGCGGTCTCTGATTGGCTACGGGGTGTGCGAGATCTAGCGAATCGAGCGGACGACCGAACTGAAGAGGATACCGGTTCAGGTTTTAAAACGATCTAATCTGACGCGTCGAATCTGGATCGAACGACTAAGAGAGGGGTTCGGTGGCTTACAGAGAAGAGGTCGCCGGCGAGGGAGTTCTCCGGCGAGGCCGAGGCGGCGAGGTCATCGGGGAAGGCGTTCCGGTGGTTGGGGACGGTGTTCGAGGGGTGCAAATGACGGCGGCGGGTCTCCGGCGTGCTTGGGTGGTGTCGGAGAGGAGTGGGGACGACAGAGGCGACAGGCAGGTGCTCTGGAAGGGTTTGGTCGAGTGCCGAACTCCGGCGAGCTCGTGGGGCAGTGCTCTACCGAGGTAGAGTGGGGCTCGGGGGTGGAATGAGGAGCGGAGGGTCGAGGCTATTTATAGGGCCGGAGCGGTGGTCGGGGAAGGAAAGAGGAGGGAGATCCGGAGAGGATGAATCTCCGGCGACGGCGACGCGTGCGCGAGGAAGAAGGTGACCGTGGCGTCTTCGGGGTCGGGCGGTGGGGCCAGGGTGTCAGAGAGAGGGAGGGCGGCGTCAGTGCGTCGGTCGGTCGGCTCGGAGCGGTTTCGGGAAATAACTGCCGCGGGCCGGCCCGTTTAGAATTAAATTCGTTTCCTTTTTAATATCCAGAGCAGTAAAACTCCTTTAAAAGCATTCAAAGCATTTCCAAATATAGGAAATATATATATCAAAATAATCCGGAAAATTAATGCTATTCAATGAACATTTTTCCTCTGTCATTTGAATATTTGTAAAAAAAAAATTTATTTTCAAAAAATGCCTATTTGGTTGTAAAACCTTTTGCAAATATTTTTCAAAAGACCCCCTGGTTTTATTGTTCAATTATTTCACCAAGATGCCCCTGGTGTGGAGTGTCATGCTACTCCCCTATTTTCTTTGAACTTTTCCAGAGATTTTCAAATAGGTGAAATAAGAAAAGGGAAAGATGAAAGTGCATTTCAGAAATTCAAAAGAAACACTTCAACCATTATATTCATTCAAACAATATGATGATGATGCATAGCTATATTTCATAACATACCAAAATGAAATTTTTGGGATGTTACAATGTGAGTATTGATATGGGCTCTCCCCCTTGATCATATCTCCCCGTTTGCATAAGCATGTATCTCCCCTTTAGCATGAAGCTTTGGTTTTCTCCCCCTTTGGCATTAATTTCCAAAAAGGTTAAAATAGGGATAGATACAGGGATCATTGACTGAGAAGGGATCCTTGAGAACAAGGGTCATCGAAATGTAGGATTCATAGAAGTGAAAAGTAAGAAAGTCATGGAAAATGACTTGTTCTTCTCCTCCTTTCTTCATGGAAGATAGGGATCCTTGAGAAACGATTTTTTCTCCTCAAGATTTACTTTAGTTCTTCTCCCCCTAAGTAATTTTTTTGAAGGGATCATTGAAGTAACGGAAGAATTACAAGAAAGATCACTAAGAAAACACAGAATTTTGCAAAAGTGAATTCAAATGAGACAGAATGAAAATCGGTGACTTCGAGATAGATAGGTCGGTGGTACTGAGATTTCGTAGTGCAGCTTGTCTGCAATGTCAGTAGAACCAAGATATCTAAGTCGGTGGCTCCAAAAGAGAAACCAAGTTTCTATTTTCATAGAGTCAAGAGAAAGATTTGCAATGAAATATGAATTTTTTACATGGGACATCAACTAGAGAAGATTGGAGTGGTTATGAGAAATTATGCAACAGAGAGCAAACCACACCAGATTCTTAACTAGATGATGGGTGGTGACTAGGTCACCTATATTAGAGTATATTGACTTAGGAGCCAAACAAGAATACTTGATCGTAGGTCATACCTACGTTAAGCTCAAAATGGGGTTACCATTTTTCGATTGAGCATTTTAATGTCTTCATATCGCTTGAGTTGTTTTAGCTCATTTCTTGGAGTAAAGGCTTTTCAAGGACATGAGTACATACCTTTGAGTGATGTTGATGATGTAGCTTGTAGATGAACTTGTTGAGGATGCTCGAGGTTGATGAAGATCATCTTGAGTTTTGAGCAATCCTTCTTGTTCTAGTTCATTGGTTACCTACAAAGATTAGTCATGCAAGGAAGAACTATAGATATATCCAATTGACATGATACCAATTTAGAGTGTGCAATTTTGATCAATTATCTGTCAAGGATATAGTTGAGTGGCCTTCTTCCTTCCATCATCAAATGGGGTTGTGGATACTTGGTAATGACAAGATTGCTTATGATTGGAGTTGATGGAAATCTTGTGGAATGAAGTTTTTCCAAGTACCTACAAGAGATTAGATGCAATACAAGGGAGCATAGAATTCCATGGCATAAGATGAAATGTTAGGATACATGGAAATATCAAGAAAGCTCATGTCCTTGCATGCAAACGAGTGAGTCTAGCTAAAGTTTGAAGCATCGATGTTGTTCAAATCACTCCTCAAGTGACAAGATGTCTTCTCATCAAGTCGCTTAGTAAAGATATCTGCCAATTGCTTGTTAGTGCGAGCATGCTTAAGATTAATATCTCCTTTAGCAACATGATCATGAATGAAATGATGTTGAACTTGAATATGCTTAGTTCGAGAATGTTGCACATGATTATGACCAATTTTAATAGCACTTTGATTGTCACAAAGTAATGGAACATTTTTAACATGAATTCCATAATCCTTAAGTGTTTTTGTCATCCAAAGTAGTTGCGCACAACAAGATCCAGCAGCAATATACTCTTAGCTTCAGCAGTCGATAGAGATATCGAGTTTGGTTTCTTAGAGGGCCAAGATACAAGAGATCTGCCCAAAAATTTACAAGTACCAGAGGTGGATTTTCTATCAACCTTGTCACCGGCATAGTCTAAATCAGAATAGCCAACATGGTCAAAAGAAGATCCCTTGGGATACCAAATGCCAAAATTTGTCGTTTGTATTAAATATCACACAATGCGTTTTACAGCTAAAAGATGACATTCTTTCGGTGCAGCTTGATATCTAGCACACATGAAAACACTAAGCATAATATCGAGACGAGATGCACATCGACATAATAATGAACCAATCATAGATCGATAAAATTTCTGGTCAACCGGCTCATCCTGTCTGGTAAGATCAACATGTCCACTAGTAGGCATAGGGGTTTTCATACCTTTGCACTCCTGCATGTTGAACTTTTTGATCAAGTTCGTGGTATACTTAGTTTGAGAGATGAAAGTTCCTTCTTTTTATTGCTTAATTTGCAAGCCAAGAAATAATTTCAGCTCACACATCATGGACATCTCATACTTCTCGGACATCAACCTTCCAAACCTTTCACTAAATTGAGGGTTAGTGGAACCAAAGATAATATCATCCACATAGATTTGACACACAAATAATTCACCATTAACTCTCTTAGTGAATAAGGTTGCATCAATTTTACCAATTTCAAAACCTTTTTCGATAAGAAACTTCGTTAAACATTTATACCAAGCACGAGGGGCTTGCTTAAGACCATAAAGAGCTTTACGAAGCTTGTAAACATGATTAGGTTTCTTAGGATTAACAAAGCCAGGTGGTTGCTTAACATAAACCTCTTCTTAAATCTCACCATTTAGAAATGCACTTTTAATATCCATTTGATAAAGCGTGATATCATGGTGATTAGCATAAGCAAGAAGAATGTGAATAGCTTCAAGTCTAGCGACGGGGGCATAGGTCTCACCATAGTCCATACCTTCGACTTGCGTATATCCTTGAGCTACGAGGCGAGCCTTGTTGCACACGACTTGACCGTCTTCGTCTTGCTTGTTCCAAAATACCCATTTGGTTCTGATGATGTTGTGTTCATCCTCGGGCTTCTCCACGAGTGTCCACACTTTGTTCCTTTCAAAGTTGTGAAGCTCTTCATGCATAGCGTTCACCCAATCCGCGTCTTCAAGAGCTTGTTCTACCTTCAAGGGCTCAATGCTAGAGATGAAAGAATAATGTTCACAGAAGTTTTCTAGACGAGTTTTAGAGCGAGTGATCCTCCCTGATTGCATGTCACCAAAGATTTGGTTTAGGGGATGGTTCTTGGTCACTTGTGCTCGAACTCGGGTCAGCTTCCGATTGTTGGTTGGTGGAGCTTCTTCTTCTTCATCATCTCCTTCATCTTCGTTGTTGTTGAAGGTGTCGTTCCCTTGAGGTGGTGGTGAAGGAGGTTGTGGTGGATCTTCATGATGTTCTTCCTCCTCTTCATCATCTTGTCGTGTACCGCTTGTGGATGCCTCCATGTCTTGTTGTGGTTTACCTTGTCGTGAGGTAGGGGCTTCCACTTGAGTTGATGAAGTACTTTCCTTCACCTCCATGGGACGAATCTTGCTGATAGGTAAATCTAGGATAGCTTCCGAACGGTTCTTATCACCTACATCATTTGGCAATTGTTCGACTTGCGAACCATTAGATTCATCAAACTTCACATCTACCGTCTCTTCAACTTTTCGAGTGAAGTTGTTGTCGACACGGTAAGTGTGAGAGTTCGATCCATAACCAAGTAGGAATTCTTCATGAGATTTAGGAGCAAATTTAGTACGATGATGCTTATCAAGAATGTAGCACTTGGAGCAGAATACCCGAAAGTATCCAACTTGGGTTTGTTATCGGTGAGTAGCTCGTATGCCGTTTTACCGAGAAGCTTGTGCAGGTAAAGTCGGTTTATGGCATGACATGCTGTTTCCACGGCTTCTGCCCAAAAGTGCTTTGGCGTCTTGTATTCGTCAAGCATCGTTCTTGCCATCTCAATGGGTGTACGGTTCTTCCTCTCAACAACTCCATTTTGTTGAGGCGTGTTTGTAGCCGAGAACTCATGTGAGACACCTTCTTCGTCAAGAACGGTATCCACATGGGTGTTCTTGAACTCAGATCCGTTATCGCTCCGAACCTTCTTGATCTTCACTTCAAACTGATTTTGTGCTTTGCGAGCGAAGTTCTTAAAGATCTTTTGAACCTGCGACTTATCATCAAGAAAGATACCCACGTAAATCTGGAAAAATCATCAACTATAACTAGACCATAGGAATTTCCACCGAGACTCTTGTAAGCATTGGGACCGAAAAGATCCATGTGAAGTAACTCGAGTGGTCTCCTAGTAGTCATGATATTCTTAACAGGATGACTTCCACCAACTTGCTTTCCAACTTGACAAGCACTACAGAGTCTATCTTTGTCAAAGATAACATATTTAACACCAAGTATATGATCACCTTTGATAAGTTTGTCTAAATTACGCATGCCAACATGTCCTAATCTTCTATGACAAAGCCAACCTTTAGAAGATTTAGCAATTAAACAAGTGCGAGGTTTGGATCTTTCAGTGACATCAACAATGTATAGATCACCTCTACGGATACCGGTAAAGACAATTTTATGATTATCTTGACGAAACACTTGGCAATCTACTTTCCTGAATAGAACATTGAAACCGAAATCAGCAAGTCTAGATACGGAAAGAAGATTGTAACCAAGGGATTCAACAAGCATAACATATTGAATTGAGCTATCATGGGATATGGCCACCTTACCAAGGCCAAGTACCTTACCCTTAGAGTTTTCTCCAAAGGTCACGTACCATCGAGGACGTTGATTAGGCATGATTTCTTGGAACATGTCTTTATCACCAGTCATATGATCCGTACATCCGCTGTCGAGAATCCACTCTTTTCCTTTGGACATGTAATCCTTAAGGTTTGCCATGAGACTTAGATTCTTCATGATCTTCTCATACTCGATGTCGAACAACTCATCTTCATCATAGTAGCCATGTTCCACATTGTCATCATCAAGTGGGAAATCCTCGTCACAAAGAACAAGATATTCGTTAGAATAGTGATCATGACAATGTTCAAGTTTATGAGTGTGAATGGCTTCCAATATAATGTTGTTGATAGTGGTGACATCTACTTTAGCACACATAAGATCACGGAGTTCAAATAGGCATTTATCAAAGTTTGGATCACTAGGCTTCATTTTGTGAAAAGCAATGGCTTTATGAAGGATTTCATCTAGATTCCCTAAGGAAAGATTTGGATATCATTTATCCAAATCATTCCATAAGGTATAAGCACATGCAAAGTTCTTCATTTGAGAAAGCACAAACCTTGGTAAACCTCTAACAATAAGATTGCCAATTCTTAGGTTACCAAGCATGTTAATTTCCTCTTCGTGTGTGGGATGCAATTCATCAATAGGAGGTTCATAGGGGCGCATAACATATTTGCTCAACTGAAATTCATTAAACAACTCAAGCATCAAAGATTTCCATTGCCTATAGTACTCTCCATCAAGAATGGGCACTCTACAACTCAAACTCCCTATACTAGACACATTCATGTTCCTCCTCGGTGATTAAACCGAAGCAATGGAGACCAAAGCTCTGATACCAATTGAGGGATCACTAGAAGAGTGTCTAGGGGGGTGAATAGACTACTAGCAGAAATTTAAAACCTAATATTTTCCCAAGTTAATTGGTTGGCAGATTTTAACAGTTTTAGCAAAGCTAGAAACTCTAACAGCCCTACACATGCATGTCAACAAATATGGCAGCGGAAAGTAAAGACATTGCATATGAAGTAAAGAGTTGAGATAGGTAGATCAAACGCAGTTGGAGACGCATGGATTTTCCCGTGGTTCTGATAGGTGGCGCTATCATACATCCATGTTTATGGAGTCTTCAACCCACAGAGGGTAATGGTCACGAGAGTCCACGGAGGGCTCCACCCGAAAGGGTCCACGAAGTAGAAAATTTGACTATTCCATACGACTTCCGTCCACGAAGGACTAGCCTCACTAAGGGTAGATCTTCATGAAGTAGGCGATCTCCTTGCCCTTACAAACTTCTTGGTTCACTCCACAACACAAAGTAGGAGGCTCCCAAGCGACACCTAACCAATCTAGGAGGCACCACCCTCCAAAATGTAATAGGCTCGGTAATGACGATGAACTCCTTGCTCTTGTGCTTCAAGATGATAGACTCCTTAGCTCCCAATCACTCTCTCACAGATTTGGCATGGTGGAAGAGATGTGATTGGTGGAAAGCTACTTGGGGAGGCTAGAAATCAAGATCCATATGATTGGAGTGGAAGATCTTGACCTCAACACAAGGGTAGGTGGTTCTCTCTCAGAAAATCTGATAGGATAGGTATGGAATAGTTCTGAGTACTTCTCTTCCGAGTAAGTGGTGGTGAAGGGGTATATATAGGCATCCCCAAAAATCCAACCGTTACACACAAAATGACCAACTTGGTGAAACCGATGTGTTAATCTCGAGGGTACCGAAGTGACCAAAAGGTGTCAACTTTTGAATCTCGGTAAAGCCGATATAGGAAACTCGGTTGCACCGATAAGGTGACCAACGGTCAGATTTCCAATCTCGGTGACGCCGATCCAACATTCTCGGTGGGACCGAAAATGTGAATTTGCGTAACAGAAAGTTGGCAAATTAAACTCGGTGGCACCGGTATGGAATCGGTTGCACCGAAGTGGCTAGGGTTTGGCAGAGTCTGTCTAGGTTCTAGAATCGGTGGCACCGGTATGGGAAAGTTGGTTGCACCGACTTTGAGTGTTGGGTATAGAACAGACTTTGGTGGGAGAGTTTGTGGATGTTTTTGGCGACTATCACTTGTGCATGTTTGAGCATATTGTTCACCAACAAAACCTTACCCCCCTTTAATAGTATTAGCTTTCCTATGGACTCAAAGTGATTTCTCACAAATATAAAATGTAGAGTCCTCTTGCTTGAAGCTTGGCCAACCTATTTCCTTGCATCTTGGGGTATGTCCACACTCTCCTTTTGCCAATCCTCTCTGTAGATTGTATCTGAAATACACTAGGTAAAAGTATTAGTCCAAGAGACAATGTATGTTGTCATGAATTATCAAAACCACCAAGGGAGCATGTTGTGCTTTCACCCCCCCTCGCTCTCGCTCCCTGCCTTCTCCCTCGTCTCCCCACCGCACCCGAGCGCAACCATGGATGCCACCATGACGTAGCCATGGCCGCCGTGCATCCCTCGCGTCGCCGCCATGCCAAGGAGAACCGCCATCATCGACTCCTTCTCCTGCATCGAGTCGTTGCCGCCCAAAGCTTGTGCAACGCCGCCCTGAGCCATCTTCTTCCTCGCAGCACTCACGTGCTCCGGCGACGATTCCGGCTTCCCCAGGCCTCCCCAAGCCCACTGAGCACACCTGTAGGACATTTGTGAGCGCCTGCTCCTCCCCCTCTCTCACCCTCGACCTTGGCTGTAGCGCCCGATTCCACCGCGACCAAAGCTCAGCTCCGCCAAAGCTCAACACCGGCGAGTCTCCGATGACATTTTGGTAAGGCGCTCGCCACCGTTTGCATCCCCACAATGCATAGAGCCTCCCCAGCTGCTTAATTCGCTTGCTAGCGCCCCGTAGCTCCGATACCGTCGACACCTGAACACCGGCCGCCGCTCCGCTCGACGGCGACGACACTAGAGGCCCCCCTAGCTTCTCCCAGTGGTTGGAGTGGACTCGCAACGCTGATCCGATTCGAACGCCACCGGCCGCACTTGAAACGGACCCCTGTGGCCAATACCCGAGCCCCTCCCATGACTGACGTTGCTACCGGGTACGACTACGCCATTGATGATCAGCCTTTTTGCCGCAGAGCAGCAAGGCAAGCACCCCCCTTGAGCATTCCAATATTGCCCATTCCTTTCCCTCTTATTCTTGCATTAGGTTTTGCTACTGTATTAGTTAGCTCCTATTCTGATCATAGCCTGTTTTTGATAAATTGTTACTATACCTGCAATAATATCAACTGCTTAGGATAGGTTGATCAATGAATCCCCAATGACCCCTTAGTCCTAGTTGCCCCTGCTTCTTCATCGACGACTCGACGACTCGAAGACCCGAAGACTCGGTCAACCGACCGACAAGCCAGGCCCCTCACATCACCGCACACCCCTTTAGTATGGCACCGCAGAGCTACTACCGAGTGCCAAGGGTGATACCTCACTTAGAACTCCCGGTGTTAATTCTGTAGCGTAGCTAATCGATCGTGGGTATCAAGGGTGATTCCTCCTTCCCATTTATCGATAGCGACTCTTGTCATACACATACCTCGAGTGGGATCCATCGAGGGTAATTCCTCGGATATCCACTTGGTGTATAAACACACAGTTACTTCAACTTGACCTTGTTTACATGTGATAGAAGGGACTGGAGGGATAGGCGGTACCACCCTGGTTGAGGTGGACCTGAGTTCCCAACAGTCTTGAGATGGGTCGATCCCAAGGGTACCCGTGTGTAAGATGTGGTGGGATGCGCCGGTAAGGCATCCAAAAGGGTGATGATGAGGCGTGGATTGGCAAGAGAGGCCTTTTCCACACATCCTCGAGACGGGGCGACAGGACCGCACTTCATGGGTCACGCTTGCCCCGCATTAATAAAATGCTAATGGGTTGGGTATTTGATCTGAGTTGGTCGTTTGACCTTTTACGCACCAAACCTTCACGTGGAAGAAGTTATGGGTACTCAGTGTCGTTGTATCACATGAAGCTCTTCGAACGTCAGCAATGGAGCGGCGCGCGGCGGATTGGGCTGGAAGGTACAACTCTCAGACTGGAGTGTGCTAGGTCTACTTCCGCCCGCCTACGCATCGTATAGGAGCGCAATGGGTGAGTGGGCCCAAGACCCCTGCGCGCTTAGGATTTAGACCGTGGGCTGACCTCTTCGTTGAGCTTAGGTGGGGCGACGACATTTTGGATCCCGAGGCCGGGCATTACCTAGTAAAGTGTGTCCGGCCGTAGGTGATCAAGCATGTTGGAAATGTGGTGCACCCCTACAGGGATGAATTCATCTATTCGAATAGTCGTGCCCACGGTAACAGGACGACTTGGAGTTGTACCTTGACCTTATACAACTACAATTGTGACTTTAATTATGAAATGAATGTTGGCTCCGGGATTGCTTCCTCGTAGGGAGTCGAGGAAGAATCTTTGGGTGTGGGTACTTAATAAATTTGCTACAATAATATGACTATATGTGAGTTACCAGTCTACTCTCTTCTAGTGTTGCAAGATGTTGAAGATGCTAGTCTTCGATATATAGGACTAGGCTGATGTCTACAACGCAACTTTATTCTTGTAGACACGTGTTGGACCTCCAAGCGCAGATTTTTGTAGGACAGTAGCAATTTTCCCTTAAGTGGATGACCTAAGGTTTATCAATCCATGAGAGGTGTAGGATGAAGATGTTCTCTCTCAAACGACCCTGCAACCAAATACAAGAAATCTTTTGTGTCCCCAACACACCCAATACAATGGCAAATTGTATAGGTGCACTAGTTCGGGGAAGAGATGATGATAAAAGCATAATATGGATGGTAGAAATATATTTTTATAATGTGAATAAAATAAAAACAGCAAGGTAGAAAATAGTAAACGGGCATAAAAACGGTATTGCAATGCTTGAAAACAAGGCCTAGGGTCCATACTTTCGCTAGTGCAATCTCTCAACAATGCTAACATAGTTGGATCGTATGATTATCCCTCAAAGTGCAATAAAGAATCACTCCCGAGTTCCTATTAGCGAAGAACAAAAGATAGAAATTGTTTGTAGGGTATGAAACCACCTCAAAGCTATTCTTTCCGTTCGATCTATCCTAGAGTTCGTACTAGAATAACGCAAGCTATTATTTCCGATCGATCTACTCAAGAGTTCATACTAGAATAACACCAAAGAAAATTCATATTCATAATACTCAATCCACACAAAGAACTACAAGGGATCCCCAAAGTTTCTATCGGAGAAAAGATAATAAAAACGTGCATCAACCCCTATGCATAGATTACCCCAATATCACAACAGGAATCCGCAAGTTGAGTACCATAACATATATCAAGTGAAC
The DNA here is from genome assembly GCA_022496015.1 of Hordeum marinum. Taxonomy (NCBI): domain Eukaryota; kingdom Viridiplantae; phylum Streptophyta; class Magnoliopsida; order Poales; family Poaceae; genus Hordeum; species Hordeum marinum. The sequence continues at coordinate 118,744,169 of CM039678.1, forward strand.
CAATAAGATACCCCAATGTCACCTCAAGTATTCATACCGCAAGACATACAACATGTGTTCCCAAATATGAACATTCAATCCGACATAACAAAACTTCAAAGGGTAAAGATTCAATTCATCACAATAAGAGTATAGAGGGGGGAAACATCATATGATCCATCTATATTAAAAAATCCCATGATATAGATCACGACAGAGAGAGATTAAACACATAGCTACTGGTACAAACCCTCATCCCCGAGGGTGGACTACTCCCTCCTCATCATGGTGGCCGCCGAGATGATGAAGATGGCCACCGGATATGATTCCCCCTCCGGTAGGGTGCCGGAACGGGGTCTAGATTGGTTTTCAGTGGCTACAGAGCCTTGCGGCGACGGAACTTATGATCTAGGGCTCCCCCGAAGGGTTTCAGAATATTTGGGAATTTATAGTGCAAAGAGGGGGTGCAGGAGGCCGTCGAGGTGGGGACAACCCACCAGGCGCGCCAGGGGGCCCAAGTGCGCTAGGGGCCCCAGGCATGCCCTGGTGGGTTGTGCCCCCTCGGGGCACCCCCGAGGTGCAGCTCTGGCCCATTGGGTTCCTTCTGGTCCAAAAAAATCTCCAAAAAGTTTCGTGGTGTTTGGACTCTGTTTGATATTGATTTCCTGCGATGTAAAAAACAAGCAAAAAAACAGCAACTGGCACTGGGCACTCGGTCAATAGGTTAGTCCCAAAAAATGATATAAAGTTGCTATAAAATGATTGTAAAATAACAGCATGAATACTTCATAAATTATAGATATGTTGGAGACGTATCAGCATCCACAAGCTTAATTCCTACTCGTCCTCGAGTAGGTAAATGATAAAAGAAATAATTTATGAACTGTGAATGCTAGCAAAGTGCATAAGTATGATCATTGATAATTTCAATCACTCTTCCTAGCATCATTACATCAATTCTTTTCTCATAAAGTTTTCTCATGTTAAAGTAGCAACCAATTCACATGTTAAGGTTCAAACAATGAATTCTCTTGAAACCGAACAACCTATGTTCTCAGTCACCAAGCAATTGCAATTCAACTTATTCAATAGAGTTTAAGTAAGAGCTCCACATACTCAACCATCATATAGTATTCTATGATTGCTAACACTCACCGCATACACATGGGCAAAATGTTTCAATCGGACACATAGAAAGATAGGGGCTTATTGCTTTGCCTCCCAACGTATTCACCTCAAGGGTGATGTCAACAATAATAACTCATGCTACCCATATTCAACTGGACATATGTGCCTAGATCTTTCCTCACCACATGATGCTTGCCAAAGGAGAAAAATAAAAAGGAATAGAGAGAAAAACTTTGACTCTTGCATAAAAGTAAATACATAAATTAAAAGATAGGCCCTTCGCAGAGGGAAACATAGGTTGCCATGCGCTTATTTGTTTGTATGCTCAACTCCTTAGTGCAAAAGAACGTCACGTTATATTTACCCTTATGATAGCAACCTTTATTATGCAGTCGTTTGCATTTATTACTTTGCCATCACAAGTTCATACAACGCTCAATTTTCTCTTACACTAAATGATCTAACACTTTTAGAAGCAATTTTATTGCCTTATTGCACCGATGATAACTTACTTGAAGGATCTTGCTCAATCCTTAAGTAGGTATGGTTTACTCTTGAAAATAAGATTTGGGTTTAAGGGTTTTTGGATGCACAAGTAGTATCTCTACTTGGTGCGGAATTTTTAGCTAGCAAAGATGGGGAGCAAGCACCACATGTTGAAGGATCTATGACAATATAACTTCTATCTGAATATGAACAAACATAAATCATTACATTGTCTTCCTTGTCAAACGTCAACAATTTTGGCATATAATATTTTGATGGGGGCTCACAATCACAAAAGATTTCCAGGATAGTGTATTTGCATGTGAAAGTTCTCTTCCTCATACTAATTATTCATGAATTGCTTGTATGACCAATATTGTGATTTTCAAGCCTCAAAAGATTTCACTTTCTAAACCCAATGTGAATCTACCACTAGGAATGATATGGTCTCAACTTCATGGCATTCAATTTATTCAACAATTTACTCATGGGATGAGTAAATGACATAGAAAAGAGCTTCGTTGACGGGATGTGAATGCCGCTTACTTAGCCTCCTTGGCAACTATTTGAGGACTATATTTTATTTAAAACTTTCATATCTAAGTATTTTATTAAAACAGAAAGTAAAACAAAAATATAATGATATTCTAGAAATAGCACAACTCATGTGAAGAAGCAAAAACTTAGGCTCAACCGATACTAACCGATAATTGTTGAAGAAGAAAGGTGGGATGCCTACCGGGGCATCCCCAAGCTTAGATGCTTGAGACTTCTTGAATATTATCTTGGGATTCCTTGGGCATAGCCAACCTTGAGGTTTTGTGTCTCCTTAATTCTTCTCATATCACGGTTTTCCTAAATCTCAAAAGTTTCATCCGCACAAAACTCAAAAAGAACTCGTGAGATAGGTTAGTACACATAATAAAAAATCAACTCTTTATGTGCTGCCAAGACAAGTTGCATAATAAGTTTAAAACATTAGGTACTGTATACTATCATTTCCACAATTCATATCTACCAATATAGGCTATGAAAACTATAGGATAAGTAGATAACGAAACTATGACAGCAATCTGTCTAAACAAAACAGTTTGTAGGAATTTATGAAAACAATGTACTTCTGTAACTCAAACAATTATGAAAATTTAGGAAATTCTATTAAATTTATATTAACATACTGTGTAAAAATTTCAGAAACTTCCCACGTTACAGTAAAATATGAAAATTCAAACACTACAGCCAAAGTTTCTGTTTTTACACAGCACTCATCAAAACATGCAATGCAAGCATCCTAAGGCAATTCTTGGAACTTTTTATTGAAAAAAATAGAATATAAATAACACCTAAAATAAAATAAAAATATATATAATTACGATCCAAGCAAAGCACATATTGTGTGACGAATAAAAATATAGCTCCAAGTAAGGTTACCGATAATGTTGGAGACGAAAGAGGGGATGCCTTCCGGGGCATCCCCAAGCTTAGGTTCTTGGATACTCCTTGAATGTTACCTTGGGATTGCCTTGGGAATCCCCAAGCTTAGGGACTTGTCACTCCTCATTCTCCTCATATCGACATCTCACCCAAAACTTGAAAACTTCAATCACACAAAACTTAACGGAACTTCGTGAGATGGGTTAGTATGATAAAGAGCAAACCATTTCACTTTGGTGCTGTCAAGACAAGATCCATAATTGTTATCACACAATGCCTACTGTATCATATCATTTCCACAATTTATATTGAGCAATATAAGCTATAGAAACTAGAAAACAAGCAAACTATGCATTGAAAACAGAATTTGTCAAAAACAGAACAAGCTGTACTAATCTGTACTCCAACCATACTTATGCTACTATACAAATTCTGAAAAATTAGGACCACGTGAGAAATTTTTATATTAATATTCTTCAAAAATAATCAACTCAAAGGCACTCTTTTGTTAAAAATTAGAATTATTTTCGTGAGCGCAAAATTTCTGTTTTTCAGCAAGATCAAATCAATTATCACCCCACATGATCCCAAAGGCTTTACTTCGTACTTTATTGAAACAAAAGCAATAAAACATGATTACTACAGTATCTTAATCATGTGAACACACAAAAATAGTAGGTAAAAGTGTTGGGTTGTCTCCCAACAAGCGATTTTATTTTATGCCTTTTAAGCTAGGCATGATGATGTCAATGATGCTGGCATAAAAGAAAAGAATTGTAACATGAAGAGAGCATCATGAAGCATATGACTAGCACATTTAAGCCTAACCTACTTCCTATGCATAGGGATTTTGAGATCCAACAATTTATGGGAGCAAGAATCAACTAGCATAGGAAGGCAAAACAAGCATAGCTTCAAGATTTTCAACACATAGAGAGGAAGCTTGATATTATTGCAATACCTACAAGCATATGTTCCTCTCTCATAATAACTTTCAGTAGCATCATGAATAAATTCAACAATATAGCTATCACATAAAGCATACCTTTCATGATGCATAAGCATATAGATTTTGTTACTCTCCACATAAGCAAATTTATTCTCATCAATAGTAGTGGGAGCAAACTCAACAAAATAACTATCATGTGATTAAAATTAAAATAATGATGACAAGTTTCATGGTTATCATTATTATTTATAGCACACATGTCATCACCATAATCATCATATATAAGAACTTTGTTGTCATAATCAATAGCAACCTCTTCTATAATAGTGGATTCATCATTAAATAAAGTCATGACCTCTCCAAGTACACTCTCATCAATATAATCATCATAAATAGGAGGCATGCTTTCATTATAACAAATTTCCACATCAAAACTTGGGGGACAAAAAATTTCATCTTCATCAAACATAGCATCCCCAAGATTGTGGCTTTGCATATCATTAGCATCATGGATATTCAAAGAATTCATACTAACAACATTGCAATCATGCTCATCATTCATTCCAATCATTTTATTGAGTTCTTCTTCTATCAATTGAGCACAATTTTCCGATCCATCATTTTCAAGAAAGATATTATAAAGATGATCAATAATATGATGCAACCTCAATTCCGTTTTTTGTAGTTTTTTTAATAAACCAAACTAGTGATAAAACAAGAAACTAAAAGATTTGATTGCAAGATCTAAATATATACCTTAATGCACTCACCTCCCCGGCAACGGTGCTGGAAAAGAGCTTGATGTCTACTACGCAACTTTATTCTTGTAGACACGTGTTGGGCCTCCAAGCGCGGAGTTTTGAAGGACAGTAGCAATTTTCCCTCAAGTGGATGACCTAAGGCTTATCAATCCTTCAGAGGTGTAGGATGAAGATGGTCTCTCTCAAACGACCCTGCAACCAAATACGAGAAATCTCTTGTGTCCCCCAACACACCCAATACAATGGCAAATTGTATAGGTGCACTAGTTCGGTGAAGAGATGGTGATAAAAGGGTAATATGGATGGTAGAAATATATTTTTATAATCTGAATAAATAAAAACATCAAGGTAGCAAATAGTAAATGGGCACAAAAAAGGTATTACAATGCTGGGAAACAAGGCCTAGGGTCCGTACTTTCGCTAGTGCAATCTCTCAACAATGCTAACATAGTTGGATCATATGATTATCCCTAAAAGTGCAATAAAGAATCACTCCCGAGTTCCTATTAGCGGAGAACAAAAGATAGAAATTGTTTGTAGGGTATGAAACCACCTCAAAGCTATTCTTTCCGTTCGATCTATCCTAGAGTTCGTACTAGAATAACGCAGGCTATTCTTTCTGATCGATCTACTCAAGAGTTCGTACTAGAATAACACCAAAGAAAATTCATATTCATAATACTCAATCCACACAAAGAAATACAAGGGATCCCCAAAGTTTCTATCATAGAAAAGATAATAAAAACGTGCATCAACCCCTATGCATAGATTACCCCAATACCACCGCGGGAATCCGCAAGTTGAGTGCCATAACGTATATCAAGTGAACCAATAAGATACCCCAATGTCACCTCAAGTATTCATACCGCAAGAAATACATCATGTGTTCCCAAATCTGAACATTCAATCTAACATAACAAAACTTCAAAGGGTAAAGACTCAATTCATCACAATAAGAGTATAGAGGGGAGAAACATCATATGATCCATCTATATTAACAAAGCCCATGATATAGATCACGAGAGAGAGAGAGAGAGATTAAACACATAGCTACTAGTACAAACCCTCAGCCCTGAGGGTGGACTACTCCTTCCTCATCGTGGTGGCCGCCGGGATGATGTAGATGGCCACCGGAGATGATTCCCCCTCCGATAGGGTGCCGGAACGGGATCTAGATTGGTTTTCCGTGGCTACAGAGCCTTGCGGCGGCGGAACTTCTGATCTAGGGATCCCCCAAAGGGTTTCGGAAAATTTGGGAATTTGAAGTGCAAAGAGGGGGTGCGGGAGGCCACCTAGGTGGGCACAACCCACCTAGGCGCTCTAGGGGGCCCAGGCGCGCCCTGGTGGGTTGTGCCTGTTGGGGAACGTTGCATGGGAAACAAAAAAATTCCTACGCACACGCAAGATCTATCCATGGTGATGAGTATCTACGAGAGGGAGAGTGGATGTACATACCCTTGTAGATCGCTAAGCGGGAATCGTTATGAAACGCGGTCGGTGTAGTCGAACGTCTTCGCGATCCAAATCGCCGAGTGTCCCGCGATCTCATCACGATCCGTCCCGCGATCCAATCACGATCCGTCCCGCGAACTCATCATGATCTGTCCCGCGATCTCATCATGATCTGTCCTGCGAACTCATCACGATTCATACCGCAAAATCATCACGATCCGTCTCGCGATCTTGATCACGGTCCTTCCGATCTAGCGCCGAACGGACCGCACCTTTGCGTTCAGCACACGTACAACTTGATGACGATCTCCGCCTTCTTGATCCAGCAAGAGGGAGCAGAGAGGTAGAAGAGTTCTCCAGCAGCGTGACGGCGCTACGGTGATGGTGGTGGAGCTATTCCGGCAGGGCTTCGCCTAAGCACTGCAGAAAACCGATCTAGAGGAGAAGCTAAACACTAGAGGAACGGGTGGCACGTGGCTAAATATCTTGTGCCAAAACCCTAAAATCCTCTAGTATATATAGGAGGAGAGGAGGAGGAGGCTTGGCTGCCAAGGAGGCAGCCCTTGGGTCGGCCAAACCAAGGAGGGAGGAGTCCTCCTCCTTCACTCCTAGTAGGATTAGGACTCCTGCCTTATTTGGCCCTTTTTTGCCTTTTTCCACCTTTTTCCTTTTGGGCTTTTCTTCCCAGCCGCATGAGACTTGTGTGGGACTTAAACCAGCCCACAAGGGAATGGTATTTACTCTCACACAGCCCATATATACTCTTGGGTCGAAATACCCCTCCTGATGGTCCCCGGGTACACTACCGGCACTCCCGGTACACTACCGATGAGCCCGAAACTTTTCCGGCGACCAAAACAGGACTTCCTATATATCAATCTTTACCTCCGGACCATTCCAGAGCTCCTCATGATGTCCAAGATCTCATCTGGAACTCTGAACAACCTTCGGTCACCACCATGCATAACTCTATACTACCGAAACGTCACCAAAACTTAAGTGTGCAGACCCTGCGGGTTCGAGAACTATGTAGACATGACCGAGACACCTCTACGGTCAATAACCAATACCAGGACCTGGATGCCCATATTGGTTCCTACATATTCTACGAAGATCTTTATCGGTCGAACCTCTATGTCAAGGATTCAGTTAATCCCGTATGATGTTTCCCTTTGTTCTTCGGTATGTTACTTGCCCTAGATTCGATTCGGTATCTGTATACCTAGTTCAACCTCATTACCGGCAAGTCTCTTTACTCGTCCCGTAATACAAGATCCCGTGGCTAACACTTAGTCACATTGCTTGCAAGGCTTATTGGAATGTTGTATTACCAAGTGGGCCCTGAGATACCTCTCTGTCACACGGAGTAACAAATCCCAGTCTTGATCCATGCCAACCCAACAGACACCTTCGGAGATACCTGTAATGCACCTTTATAGTCACCCAGTTACGTTGCGATGTTTGATACACACAAGGCACTCCTCCGATGTCCGTGAGTTACATGATCTCATGGTCAAAGGAACATATACTTGACATGCAAAAAACAGTAGCAGTAAACTGACATGATCATATGCTACGTTTGTAGTTTGGGTCTTGTCCATCACACCATTCTTCTAATGATGTGATCCCGTTATCAAATGACATCTCATGGCATGGCTAGGAAACCTTAATCATCTTTGATCAACGAGCTAGTCTATTAGAGGCATACTAGGGACATGGTTTTGTCTATGTATCCACACATGCATCTAAGTCTCCGATCAATACAATTATAGCATGGATAATAAACGATTATCATGAACAAGGAAATATGATAATAACTAATTTATTATTGCCTCTAGGGCATATTTCCAACAGTCTCCCACTTGCACTAGAGTCAATAATCTAGTTCACATCACCATGTGATTCGCATTGCTATGAATCTAACACCCAATGAGTTCTCGGGCTTGATCATGCTTTGCATGTGAGAGAGGTCTTATAGTCAATGGGTCTGCATCATTCAGATCCGTGTGTACTTTGCAAATTTCTATGTCAACCCGTAAACACTGCTACCACACTCCACTTGGTACTATTCCAAATGACTGCTCCACTATACGTATCCAGATTGCTACTACGAGTCATCCGGATTGGTGTTAAAGCTTGCATCGACGTAACTCTTTACGGCGAACTCTTTATCACCTCCATAATCGAGAAACATCTCCTTAGTATTTTAGTTACTAAGGATAATCTTGACCGTTGTCCAGTGCTCCATTCCAGGATCACTTTGAAACCTTTCGGCCATACTTATGGCAAGGTTGACATTGGGTCTTGTGCACAGCATTGCATACTTGATAGAGCCTATGGCTGAAGCATAGGGGATGACACTCATCTTTTCTCTATCTTCTGCAGTCACTGGGCATTGAGTCTTACTCAACTTCACACCTTACAAATCAGGCGAGAACTCTTTCTTTGACTGATCCATTTTGAATTCTTTCAAAAAACTTTGTCAAAGTATGTACTTATTGAGAAGTCTCATCAAGCTTCTTGATCTATCTCTATAGATCTTGATGCTCAACAATTAGGTAGCTTTATCCAGGTCTTCCTTTGAAAAACTCGTTTCAAACAATGGTTCATGCTTTCTAGAAATTCTACATCATTTCTGATCAACAATATGTCAACCACATATGCTTACTAGAAACTCTATAGTGCTCCCACTCACTTTATTGTAAAGACAAGTTTCTCATAAACTTTGTATAGACTCAAAAACTTTGATCACCTCATCAAAGTGTATATTCCAACTCCGACATGCTTGCTTCAGTTCATAGAAGGATCACTAAAGCTTGCACACATTTCAGCATCCTTAGGACTAACAAAAACCTTCTGGTTGTATCTTATACAACATTTCCTTGAGGAAGGAAATGATTTTTTGACATCCATCCGCCAGATTTCATAATTGAAAAATGCGGCAACTGCTAACATAATTTCAACAGACTTTAGCATTGCTACAAGTGAGAAAGTCTCATAGCAGTCAACTCCTTGAACTTGCCGAAACTTCTTTGCGACAAGTCGAGCTTTATAAATGGTGACATTCACTATCAGTGTATGTCTTCATCTTAAAGGTCCATTTGTACTCGACGACCTGCCGTCCTACCAGCAAGTCTACCAAAGTCTATACTTGGTTTTATACATGGATCCTTTCTCGGATTTTATGGCCTCTAACCATTTGTCGGAATCTGGGCCCATCATCGCTTCTCCACAGCTCGTAGGTTCATCGTTGTCCAACAACATGACCTCCAAGACAGGGTTGTCGTACCGCTCAGGAGCAGTACACATCCTTGTCGACCTACGAGGTTCGATAGTAACTTGATCTGAAGCTTCAAGATCATCATCATTAACTTCCTCTTCAACTAACGTAGGCTTCAAAGAAAACAACTTCCTGCGCTGCGCTACTCTCTGGTTGAACAAAGGTTCAACAACCTCATCAAGTTCTGTCTTCCTCCCACTCAATTTTTTTGAGAGAAACTTTTTCTTGAGAAAGGACCCAGTTTTAGCAAAAAACACTTTATGCTTGGATCTGAGATAGAAGGTTTACCCAACTGTTCTTAGGGTATTCTATGAAGATGCATTTTTCCGCTTTGGGTTCGAGCTCATTAGGTGAAAACATTTTCCACACAAGCGTCGCAGCCCTAAACATTAAGAAATGGCAGCTTGGGTCACATGATGTCATCTCAATGGATTTAGATGGTGCCCTATTTAAAGTGAATGTAGTTGTCGCTAATGCATAACCCCAAAATTATAGTAGCAAAACGATAAGAGACAGCATAGCATGCACCATATCCAATAGAGTACGATTAAACATTCGGACACACCATCACACTATGATGTTCCAGGTGGCGTGAGTTGTGAAACGACTTTCACATTGTCTAAAATTGTATGCCAAACTCGTAACTTAGATATTCACCTCCACGATCATATCGTGGACATTTTTATCTACTTGTCATGATGATCTTAAACTTCACTATGAATTTGCTTGAACCTTTCAAACGATTCAGACTTGTGTTTCATTAAGTAAATATACACTATATCTACTCAAATCATCAGTGAAGGTAAGAAAATAACGATATCCACCGCACGCTACAAGACTCATTGGATTGCATACATCAACATGTATCATTTCCAATAAATCACTTGCCCGCTCCATCAAACCGGAAAATGGGGTCCTTAGTCATCTTGACCAAGAGGCATGGTTCGCATGTCTCAACCGATTCGAAATCGAATGAGTCCAAAGGTCCATCAGCATGGAGTTTCTTCATGCGTTTTATACCAATATGACATTTAGCGGCAGTGCCACAAGTATGTGGTACTATTATCATTAACTTTGTATCTTTTGGCATCAATGTTATGAACATATGTATTACTACGATCAATATTCAACAAACCATTCTCACTGGGTGCTTGACCATTGAAGGTATTATTCATGTAAATAGAATAACCATTATTCTCTAACTTAAATGAATAACCGTGTTGCAATAAACACAATCCAATCACGTTCATGCTCAACGCAAAACACCAAATAACATTTATTTAGGTTTGTCACTAATCCCGAAGGTAGAGAGAGCGTGCGATGTTGATCACATCAACCTTGGAAACATTTCCAACACACATCGTCACCTCACCCTTAGCTAGTTCTCCATTTATTCCATAGCTTGTATTTCGAGTTACTAACGTTTAGCAATCGAACCGGTATCCAATACCCAGGTGCTACTAGGAGTACTCGCAAGCTACACATCATTAAACATATATCAAATATACTTCTGTCGACGTTGCCAGCCTTCTTATCTACCAAGTATCTAGGGTTGTTCCGCTTCAGCGACCGCTCTCCTCGTTATCGAAGCACTTAGTCTCGGGTTTGGGTTCAACTATGGGTTGCTTCACTGGAGTAGCAACTGACTTGCTATCCATGAAGTTTCCCTCCTTGCTCTTGCCCTTCTCGAAACTAGTGGTTTGACTAACCATCAACACTTGACGCTCCTTCTTGATTTCTACCTTCACGGTGTCAAACATCGTGAACAGCTCAGGGATCATTATTTCTATCCCAAGCATTTTATAGTTCATCACCAAGTTCTACTAGCTTAGTGACAGTGACTTGGAGAACTATATTAATCACTATCTTATCTGGAAGATCAACTCCCACTCAATTCAAGCGATTGTAGCACCCAGACAATCTGAGCACATGCTCAACGATTGAGCTATTCTCTTTCATCTTGCAGGCAAAGAATCTTGTTGGAGATCTCATATCTCGCAACACGGGCATGAGCCTGAGATCCTAATTTCAGCTCTTAGAACATCTCATATGTTCTGTGACATTCAAAACGTTTCGGAGCCTCAATTCAAAGCCGTAATGCATGACGCACCAAATTATCAAGTAGTCATCAGAACGTGCCTGTCAGATGTTCACAACATCTACAGACGACGCTAGAGGGGTTGGCGCATCGAGCGGTGCATTAAGGACATAAGCCTTCTGTGCAGCAATGAGGACAATCCTCAGATCATGGACCCAGTCCGCAATATTGCTACCATTATCTTTCAACTCTATTTCTCTAGGAACATATAAAAATTCAAGGGAGCTACAACGTGAGCTAGTAATCTACAACATAATTTTGCAAAGACAGTACTGACTATGTTCATGATAATGAGTTCAATTAATTACTTAAGAACTCCCACTCAAATTGACATCCCTCTGGTCATTCAAGTGATACATGATCCGAATTCACCAACTCAAGTCCGATCATCACGTGAGTTGAGGTGGTTTCAATGGTGAACATCATCATGTTGATCATATCTACTATATGACTCATGTTCGACCTTTCGGTCTCTTGTGTTCCGAGGCCATGTCTGTACATGCTAGGCTCATCAAGTTTAACCCGAGTGTTCTGCATGTGCAACACTGGCTTGCACCCGTTGTATGTGAACGTAGAGTCTATCACACTCGATCATCATGTGGTGTCTAGACACGGCGAACTTTCGCAACGGTGCACACTCGGGGAGAACACAATCATCTTGAAATTTAAGTGAGGGATCACCTTATAATGCTACCGTCGTCCTAAGCAAAACAAGGTGCATAAAAGGATTAATATCACATGCAAATCATAAGTGACATGATATGGCCATGAACTTGTGCTTTTGATCTCCATCTTGAAAGTACCGGCATGATCTTCATCGTCACCGGCACGACACCATGATGTCCATCATCATGATCTCCATCAACGTTTCGCCATTGGGGTTGTCACGCCCATCATGCTTGTACTACTATTGTTACCGTTTAGCGATAAAGTAAAGCATTACATAGTGCTTTAATGATTGACACGCGGGTCATACAATAATTAAAGACAACCCTATGGCTCCTGCTGGTTGTCGTACTCATCGACATGCAAGTCATGATAATCCATACATCACATGATCATCTCATACATCACATATATCACATCATGTAATTGGTTATATCACATCACAACATACCCTGCAAAAACAAGTTAGACGTCCTCTAATTGTTGTTCCATGTTTTACGTGGCTGCTACGGGTATCTAGCAAGAACAATTCTCATCTACGCAAAAACCACAACGGTGATACACTAGTTGCTTTCAACCTTCTCAAGGACCGCCTTTGTCAAATCCGATCCAACTAAAGTAGGAGAAACAGACACCCGCCAGCCATCTTTGTGCAACTAAGTTACACGTCAGTCGATGAAACCGGTCTCTCGTAAGCGTACGAGTAATGTTGGTCTGGGCCGCTTCATCCCATAATACCGCTGAACCAAAACACGACCAAGGGAGGACGCAATCTAAGCATCAACGCCCACAAACTCTTTGTGTTCTACTCGAGATCTCATCTACACATAGACCTAGCTCATGATGCCACTGTTGGGGAATGTTGCATGGGAAACAAAAAATTTCCTACGCACACGCAAGATCTATCCATGGTGATGAGAATCTATGAGAGGGAGAGTGGATCTACATACCCTTGTAGATCGCTAAGCGGGAAGCGTTAAGAAACGCGGTTGGTGTAGTCGAACGTCTTCGCGATCCAAATCACCAAGTGTCCCGCGATCTCATCACGATCCGTCCCGCGATCCAATCACGATCCGTCCCGCGAACTCATCACGATCGTCCCACAATCTCATCACGATCCGTCCCGCGAACTCGTCATGATCTGTCTCGCGATCTTGATCACAGTCCTTCTGATCTAGCGCCGAACGGACGGCACCTCCGCGTTCAGCACACGTACAGCTTGATGACGATCTCCGCCTTCTTGATCTAGCAAGAGGGAGCGGAGAGGTAGAAGAGTTCTCCAGCAGCGTGATGGTGCTGCGGCGATGGTGGTGGAGCTATTCCGGCAGGGCTTCGCCTAAGCACTGCAGAAAACCGATCTAGAGGAGAAGCTATGCACTAGAGGAACGAGTGGCACGTGGCTGAAAATCTTGTGCCAAAACCCTAAAATCCTCTAGTATATATAGGAGGAGAGGAGGAGGAGGCTTGGCTGCCAAAGAGGCAGCCCTTGGATCAGCCAAACCAAGGAGGGAGGAGTCCTCCTCCTCCACTCCTAGTAGGATTAGTACTCCTTCCTTATTTGGCCCTTTTTTGCCTTTTTCCACCTTTTTCCTTTTGGGCTTTTCTTCCCAGCCACATGGGCCTTGTGTGGGACTTCCACCAGCCCAGAAAGAGCTGGTATTTACTCTCCCACAGCCCATATAGACTCTTGGGTCTAAATACCCCTCCCGATGGTCCCCCGGTACACTACCGGCACTCCCGGTACACTACCGATGAGCCCGAAACTTTTCCGGCGACCAAAACAGGACTTCCTATATATCAATATTTACCTCCGGACCATTCCGAAGCTCCTCGTAATGTCTGGATCTCATTTGGAACTCCGAACAACCTTCGGTCACCACCATGCATAACTCTATACTACCGAAACGTCACCAAACCTTAAGTGTGCAGACCCTACGGGTTCGAGAACTATGTAGACATGACCGAGACACCTCTACGGTCCATAACCAATAGCGGGACCCGGATGCCCATATTGGTTCCTACATATTCTACGAAGATCTTTATCGGTCGAACCTCTATGTCAAGGATTCAGTTAATCCCGTATGATGTTTCCCTTTGTTCTTCGGTATGTTACTTGCCCGAGATTCGATCGTCGGTATCTGTATACCTAGTTCAACCTCGTTACCGCAAGTCTCTTTACTCATTCCGTAATACAAGATCCCGTGGATAACACTTAGTCACATTGCTTGCAAGGCTTATTGTGATGTTGTATTACCGAGTGGGCCCTGAGATACCTCTCCGTCACACGGAGTAACAAATCCCAGTCTTGATCCATGCCAACCCAACAGACACCTTCGAAGATACCTGCAAATGCACCTTTATAGTCACCCAGTTATGTTGTGACGTTTGATACACAAAAGTCACTCCTCCTGTGTCTGTGAGTTACATGATCTCATGGTCAAAGGAACATATACTTGACATGTAGAAAACAGTAGTAGTAAACTGACACGATCATATGCTACGTTTGTAGTTTGGGTCTTGTCCATCACACCCTTCTTCTAATGATGTGATCCCATTATCAAATGACATCTCATGTCCATGGCTAGGAAACCTTAACCATCTTTGATCAACGAGCTAGTCTATTAGAGGCATACTAGGGACATGGTTTTGTCTATGTATCCACACATGCATCTAAGTCTCCGATCAATACAATTATAGCATGGATAATAAACGATTATCATGAACAAGGAAATATGATAATAACTAATTTATTATTGCCTCTAGGGCATATTTCCAATAGTGACCCCCTCGGGGCATCCCTCAAGTGCAGCTCTGGCCCATTTGGTTCCTTCTGGTCCAAAAAAATCTCCAAAAAGTTTCGTGGTGTTTGGACTCCGTTTGATATTGATTTCCTGCGATGTAAAACAAGCAAAAAACAACAACTAGCACTGGGCACTGGGTCAATAGGTTAGTCCCAAAAAATGATATAAAGTTGCTATAAAATGATTGTAAAACATCCAAGAATGATAAAATAACAGCATGAATACTTCATAAATTATAGATACGTTGGAGACGTATCATAGGCCTTCCCCTTATTCTTGCTTTCTGTAGTCAGCCCAAATATAACCCCACCCCTTGATAATGATGCATACTTAGCATAGTTCTGATGTCAGTCTTGCGAGTACTTTGGATGAGTACTCACCGCTGCTTTGCTTCCTCTTTCCCCCTCGATACAATTCTGCGTTCAGACGACGGAGCCCAGGAGATGGAGTATGCCGGAAGACGAATCCTACACCACCGCAGGATCCTACTACTACGTGGAGGCGGCCCCCGACCAGCAGTAGGATAGGAGGTTCCTAGGCAGGAGGCTTCGCCTCTTTCGATCTGTGTTATGTTTGTGCTAGCCTTCTTAAGGCAAAACTTGTTTAACTTGTGTCTGTACTCAGATACTATTTTGCTTTCGCTGGCCCATGCTTGTCAAGCTTTGTATTCGAGCCCTCGAGGCCCCTGGCTTGTAATATGAAGTTGTATGACTTTAATTTGTGTCTAGAGTTGTGTTATGATATTGATTAGTGAGTCCCTGATCTTGGTCGTACGCATTGCATGTATGTTTAGTGTACGGTCGAAATTGGGGGCGTCACATTAGGTTTCTGCCAAACGGTGTTATCTCAATGAATTTAGATGGTGCTCTATTTAACGTGAATGTGATTGTCTCTAATGCATAAGCCCAAAACGATAGTGGAAAATCGGTAAGAGACATCATAGTACGCACCATATCCAATGGACCATGATTATGACATGCAGACACACCATCACACTATGCTATTCCAGGCAGCGTGAGTTGTGAAACAAGTTCCACATTTGTCTTAAGTTGCATACCAAACTCGTAACTCAGATATTTACATCCACGATCATATCGTAGACATTTTATGTTCTTGTCACAATGATTTTCAACTTCACTCTGAAATTGCTTGAACTTTTTAAACATTTCACACTTGTGTTTCATTAAGCAAATATAGCCATCTCCACTCAAATCATCAGTGAAGGTAAGAAAATAATGATATCCACCGCACGCTTCAACACTCATTGGACCATATACATCAACATGTATCATTTCCAATAAGTCACTTGCCCGCTCCATTATACCGGAAAATGGGGTCTTAGTCATCTTGCCCACGAGGCATGGTCCGCATGTCTCAACCGATTCAAAATCAAGTGAGTCAAAAGATCCATCAGCATGGAGTTTCTTTATGCGCTTTACACCAATATGACCTTGGTGGCAGTGCCACAAATATGTGGTACTATCATTATTAACATTGCATCTTTTGGCATCAATATTATGAATATGTGTATCACTACAATCAAGATTGAATAAACCATTCACAATGGGTGCATTGCCATTGAAGGTATTATTCATGTAACTAGAATAACCATTATTTTCTAACTTAAATGAATAATCGTATTGCAATAAACACAATCTAATCATGTTCATGCTCAACCCAAACACCAAATAACATTTATTTAGGTTCATCACTAATCCGAAGGTAGAGAGAGTGTGCGACGGTGATCACATCAACCTTGGAAACACCTCCAACACATATCGTCACCTCACCCTTAGCTAGTCTCCTTTTATTCTGTAGCTTTTATTTTGAGTTACCAACATTTAGCAACTGAACCGGTATCCAATACCCAAGTGCTACTAGGAGTACCAATAAGGTACACATCAATAAGACGTATATCAAATATACTTCTGTTAACATTGTCAGCCTTCTTATTTACCAAGCATCTAGGGCAGTTCTGCTACAGTGATCGTTCTCATAATAGAAGCACTTAGTCTTGGGTTTGAGTTCAACCTTGGGTTTCTTCACTCGAGCAGCAACTAGCTTGTCTTCATGAAGTTTCCCTTCTTGCCCTTGCCCTTCTCAAAACTAGTGGTTTTACTAACCATCAACATTTGATCCTCCTTCTTGGTTTCTACCTTCGCGGTGTCGAACATCACGACTAGCTCATGGGATCATCCATCCCTCGCATGCTATAGTTCATCATGAAGCTCTAGTAGCTTGGTGGCAGTGACTTGGAGAACTATGTTCATCACTACTTATCTGGAAGATCAACTCCCACTCGATTCAAGCAATTTGTAGCACCCAGACAATCTGAGTACATGCTCACTGATTGAGCTATTCTCCTTCATCTTGTAGGAAAATAATCTTGCTGGAGGCCTCATACCTCTCAACACGGGCATGATCCTAAAATCTCAATTCCAGCTCTTGGAACATCTCACATGCTCCGTGACGTTCAACACGTCTTTGGAGCCTCAATTCTAAGACGTAATGCATGATGCATTGAACTATCAAGTAGTCATCACAACGTGCCTATCAGATGTTCACACCATCCACAGACAACACTAGAGGTGGTGGCACACCGAGCGGTCTCATACGTCTTTGGACAATCCTTAGTTTACAAACCCAGACCGCATAATTGCTACCACATCTTTCAACTTACTTTGTCTCTAGGACGTATCAAAATTCACGGGAGCTACAACATGAGCTATTAATCTACAACATGATTTGCAACGACACTTTGACTATGTTCATGATAATGTATTCAATTAATCATATTACTTAAGAAATCCCACTCAAATCAACATCCCTCAGGTTGTCTAAGTGTAACATGATCCCCATCCACCAACCTAAGTCCGATCATCACATGAGATGAGGTGGTTTCAATGGTGAACATCTCCATGTTGATCATATCTACTATATGACTCATGTTCGACCTTTTGGTCTCCTATGTTCCGAGGCCATGTTTGTACATACTAGGCTCGTAAAGTCTAACCCAAGTGTTCCGCATGTGCAACACTAGCTTGCACCCGTTGTATGTAAACGTAGAGTCTATCACACCCGATCATCACATGGTGCTTCGAAACGACGAACTTTCTCAACCATGCACACTCGGGGAGAACACAATTTTAAATTGAAATTCTAGTGAGGGGTCACCTTATAATGCTACCGTCGTCCTAAGCGAAACAACGTGCATAAAAGGATACATCACATGCAAATCATAAGTGACATGATATGGCCATGAACGTTTGCTTTTGATCTCCATCTCCAAAGTATCGACATGATATCCATCGTCACCGGCATAACACCATGATCTCCTTCGTTGTGTCTCCATCGGGGTTTTCACG